>JAGIQG010000009.1:45004797-46305937 GCA_024679065.1 Sphyrna mokarran | reverse complement strand
CAGGAGGTGTGAACTGACTTCCCCAATGTGGCTCAACTATTAGCTCTGTGGAGTGATGGGAGGCAAGATGGATCATAGTCACTTGGATCCTTTGAAAGGTGATAAACCACTCCAGGTAAGGAGGGAGGGCAGGTGGGCCTTGAAAGGACAAGTGAGTGACTGCCTGAAGAGTATAGGGTTCTTGTCATATAGAAAATTGTGTCACCTCAGGATGTCCCCAAAAGCTTTAGAGTCAGGGAGTACTTTTGATATGTTGTCACATTACAAATAGAAAATGCAACAATTGAATTGCATCACACCAAGGTCCCACAAGTCAGCCAATAATCTGTTTCAATTATGTTGATTTATTAATAAATACTGGTCAGGCCACTAGGGCAGAACTCTTCCATTCACCTTTGGAAAAGCACCTTGGGTTTTTTATTCCAATTCTGAGAGACAGGTGGGGTCAGAGCTTAAAGTTTCATTTGAAGACTAGCTCTTCCCAAAGTGAAGTACTCCCTCGGCACTGCAATTGACTGTTATCCTAGATTTTGCCCTCAAGTCCCCTGAATGAGACCTCCGCCCTCAACCATCTGACTCAGAGGAGAGTATGTTTCTAATTGAACCATTGTTACTTGGGGTACTCATCTGGTTCACTGTATTCCCCCCAGTTATTAGATTCTTAGCTACATATTTCCTCAGCTATTTAAAGGAATGTAATAACTGAAAGGATGTAAAATATGTTTTATGTAACTCTTCAAGATCATTAGCTTTCTCATCCCTCTGTCCCAGAGTTCATTCAGCAGTGTGGTCTCTTTGGGTATAAAATCCACTTTGTCAAGTTCAAGTCAATTAATTTTGGATCAACTTCTGGTAGTGTTGAACTTTGACTGGATTTCTCTTGCCTCAGTATCCCAGAGATTTTTCTGTGCCTCCTTCTCCTAATGTACTTCAAAAAAAATTGGAAAATAAATAAAGACAATGTCAAATTTTTCCAGGCAATAGAACATGGGAAATAAATCTTGTTCCATTAGATTTCACCTGCCATTCAAAAATTTCAAAATCTAGCACTACTTTGCAATTCTTTTCCCCACAATGAAAGAAAGGATATTGGATGTTGGATGTATGCGCAATTGTCATAGAATCTAATGGTACAGAGCGAGACCGTTTGGCCCATTGATTCTGCAGTGGCCACAATCCCACCTCGGCCCTATTCTCATAACCCCACACACTTACCCTATTCACCCTTGTCATCATGTAAGTTTATGCCCCACTGCACTCTAATTATAACTGCTCATAACAATAACGTGCTTTTATACAGTCTCTTTAATATAGTCAGATATTTCATGTAATCCTGTGATACTAAAAAGATGCTATCCAGCTGTGTTATCAAATAAAATAACATCAAGCCACATAAGGAATCTTTAGGATGGATGACCTAAAAGGTTGAAAGGAGCAGAGTTTTAATCAGGAGTCAACATAGGTCAGTGAGCAGATGGGGTGATGAGTGACTGAGATTTGGTACGAGGGTCACACAGAGTTTTCGATTATCTCAATTTTATAGAATGCAGAATGTAGGAAAGTGACCAGCAAAGTTGGAATAGTCAAGTTTAAAGGTAATGAAGGCATGAGGGTTTCAGCAACAGATGAACTGAAGCAGTGGCTTGCTTGAGCAATGTTACAGATAGAAACAGGTAGTCAGGAAGCCCCAAGCTGAAATATGACACTAACAGTCTGCTTCAGACAGTTTCATGGAAAGCAATGGAGTTAGTGATTGAAGGACAGAGTTTATGGGAAATTTCTGCTGGCAGACCAGCAGTGTGAAATCAGACATGTGGATTTTGAGAGTGTGCGTTTTGGACAACTGTGACTGATGGTATCTCTGTTTTTTCCACACAGACCTCCCCTAAAAGCATCTTTTGTTTTTATATTTGTTTCATTGCCACCCCCTTTTTGCCTTGTACAGTAGGGTGGAACCTTCCGCTCCTGCTGGTGATGGTCTTGGAGGCAGGAAGGCCACGTAAATGAAATGATGGGGTATTTGAACTCCATTGCCTTTCCAATTCCACCAGATTTAAGAACTGAAAGGGAAGGTCAATGATTAGCCATTGGGAATGGGTGGCCTGCTGAAAGCACCCTCCATTTTTGCTTCTGACACTCTAGCCTCCTTTCCTTATGATCCCATTCCCCACTGTCTGCCATATTATTTACCTATAGACTGAGTATTCTGCAATCCTGGTATTCTAGAGTGTATTCTTCCTGCAGCTGTCACAGCCTCCTCAGAGGCACTGCTGAACACAAGAGTTCCCAGCAATAGTGTGGCTACGAGCTCTCACTAAGCAGAATTTCTGCCCCTGGAGTCTTGAGCCTTTCCCAAAAGAGGCACTGTGGGTCTTCTATCAGCTTCCAGCCAGTTCTCCAGCAGGCAGGAAGGCCTCAACACCCAACAAAACTTCTCCCATCATCCCTTTTGTTCCTTAACTTTTCCTACCTTCCACCAATCTTTCCTTTGGTTACTTGCCAGCTACTTTGAAGCAGATCAAGCTCATTTCACAGTAGATCATTATTAATGCCAGGATAAGATGTTTCTACCATCGTTCCAGCTGGTTTGAAACCCAGGTCCTTAGATGCAGCACTAATCCATGTGCCAATTTGCAATTAGTCACATTGGAAACAAACAGTGAGTTGTGTGTTACAAAGCTTTCATTGACTAGTCAAAATTTCAGAAACATGCTTTATACAATCATAAAAAGATAAAAACTATTGCAATTGACAAGGAACTTCTGCCAATTTGATTCAATACACCCTGCATCAACAGCAAGAATTTTATTAGTCTTTAACATTATAGAGAGAACAAATAGTACATTGATTAAATCTGTTGATGCACTGATTCCTACAATACAAAATCAAAGAACCACGTAATAATATTATGCTGAAAAGATACTGTTTAAAAATTCTCATAGTTCTCATTCAAAAGATGTTATTTTTGAGAAATAAACAAATAAATGAATTACAATGTACATATCACACTGATACATAATAGCTTCAGTTCCACACAAAAGCAAACTGTGCAGCACCAACAGCTAGATCATCTCAACAAAGTAGAGCAGCCTCATATCACTTCAACTTCATACTGGTTCATATGTACCAAAACGTGAAGTTAAAACATCTGCAAGAGGTCCAATAAACTGTCAGAACTTCTAATCATTGTTCTTAATGTTAGTAAAATACGATTTAGCATTGTGTAAAAACTGAACTTGACTTTATGAACTTATGCTTGCATGAATGTTCATAGCCCTGTTTCTCCTGGCTATAATGCAATGCCATACAGCAATGTAGCTCAGCTCTGCTGGATCTGTTGCTCTAATTACCATCTTGAAAGTAGTATCTAAAGAAAATGTCCATTAATTTTCTGTCTGTATTAACTATTAGAAACGCCCAATTATTTATTGGAGAGAAAAATGAGGGAGGAGATATGGGAAGGTTAAGGGAATAGATGCTATCAATGTAGCCCAGTAGCCCAAACCAGAAATATGTTTAGCAATTAACTCTTTTATTTGAACAGACCTGATATCATTTCTGGATTTCAAATAGAGCATTGCAGTCTGAAATCAATGTAAATTGAGGTGTTAATACCCCGATGGATGCACTGATTAGTTTAACAAGAAATAATAAAATTGAGTTGAATGAAGTGATGATTTTATCTGGTGTCATGTCACTGCCCACAAAGCAATTTCAACATCAAGGAAGTTTTGTATAATTCCCAAAACCCTTGAAGGACTAGGTTAGGGAAAAGTAAATTGCTAACAATATTTGCACTTGTGTGACTTTTAACCTCAGTATGTGTTAAATGATAACTCTTTTCAACATTATTTAATTAGCTTGTCATTTAATACCTGGTTGGTGTGTCAAGCTTGTAGATAAGCTAATAGCTGACAATATGTTGACTGCTGCTCTTCATCATAAAGGATGTGTTCTGACATCCTCCACAAGTCTATTATTGATAACTTCCATCATTATTACTCAGGGTTACATCTTCTTCATATTCATGTTTCTTATCCATCTTAGAAACTGGATTCTCCTACAAATGTGCATATATTGTATTTAAACGACAGACTGTTTGGAAGTGGAAATTAAGAGGCTCCCTCAATAGCATTAGACACTTGCATTGTTAGTGTGCCAGTATCACCAGACAGGACTGGGTTCAGCTTGAATCTCTGATCCCTGCAGATCATATAGATCTCAACCAGGACAGCAATAGGAGTGCTACAACTGAGAAATTGCGAGGAGGTAGCAGCCCAAGTTAGTGGCCACGGGCCCACAGCAGAATCAGGGTCCATTGCAGGTAGAGAATGAATGACTGGCTGCATTCCATAAGGGTAAGTGACACTGATTTGAGTTATTATTGTCACATGCATTAGTATACAGTGAAAAGTACTGTTTCTTGCACACTTTACAGGCAAAGCATACTGTACACAAAGAAGGAAAAGGAGAGAGTGCAGAATGTAATGTTACACTCATTGCTAGGATGTAGGGAAAGATCAACCTAATGCGAGGTAGGTCCATTCAAAAATCAGATGGCAGCAGGGAAGAAGTTGTTCTTGAATCAATTGGTACGTGTCCTCAGACTTTTGTATCTTTTTCCCGATGGAAGAAGGTGGAAGAGAGAATGTCTGGAGTGCATGGGGTCCTTAATTATGCTGGCTGCTTCTCTATGGCAACCGGAACTGCAGACAGAGTCAATGGATGGGAGGCTGCTTTAGTGATGGACTGGGTTTCACTCACGACCCTTTGTAGTTTCTTAAGGTCTTGGACAGAGCAGGAGCCAGATTAAGCTATGATACAGCTGAAAAGATTGCTTTCTATGGCGCATCTATGGCAAAGTTGGTGCGAGTCAGAGTGGACATGCCAAATTTCCTTAGCATCCTGAGAAAGTAGAAGTATTGGTGGGCATTTTTAAAAATAGCATGTGCATGGACGGACCAGGGCAGGTGATCTGTTGGTGATCTGGACTTAAAGCTAAAAACTTGAAGTTCTCAACCATTTCTACTTCACTCCCATTGATGTACTGGGGCATGTCCACCATTCTGCTTCTGAATTCAATTACTATCTCCTCTCCTTTATTTTGCTAACATTGAGGGAAAGAGTATTATTGTTGCACCAGCTCATCAGATTTTCTACCTCTTTCCTCAACTCACTCTTTTCATTGTTTGAGATCTGCCCCACTATGTTGGTGTCATCAGCAAACTTGAAAATCAGCCTCACAGTCACAGGTGCGTAACGAATATAGTAAGGAGCTAAAGACACAGCCTTGTGGGCCCTGGTATTGAAGATGATCACAGAGGAGGTGTTGTTGCCTATTCTTACTGGTTGTGATCTTTGGATTAGGAAGTATAGGATCCAGATGCAGAGGTAGGAGCCAAATCTCAGGCCACAGAGTTTGGGGATGCGTTTTGTAGGAATAATGATATTGAAGGCTTAACTCTAGTCAATAAATAGGAGTCTGACATAGGTGCCTTTGTTGCCAAGGTGTTCCACAGTTGCGTGTAGGGCCAGGGAGGTGGTTTCTGCTGTGGACCTATTCGCAGTACACGAACTATAGTAGATACAGGCAATCTAGGAGGCTGGTACTGATTCGTGCCATGACTAACCTTACGAAGCACTTCATAATGATGGATGTCAGAACCACCGGATGATAAACATTAAGGCACATTGCCTGACTTTTCTTTGGTAAGGGGATTTTGGTCATCTTTTTGAAGTTGTTAGGGACCTCAGATTGGTATAAATGGAGGTTAAAGGTGTCTGTGAATATCTGAGCCGGCTGGTCCACTCAGGAGCTGAGTGTTCATCCGGGTGCCCCATCCGAGACCAGTTGCTTTCCATAGATTACCTTTCGAGAAGGCTGCTCTGATGTTCGCAATGGTGATTTCAGATAAAGGTTCTTCTGAGGCTTCTGGGAATAGAAGGCAGGCTTTCAGTGACTTCTTGCTCAAACGGATATATAATGCATTGAGCTTAGGGGGGCAGGGGGGTGCATTAATGTCGGCAATTTTACACGTCCTCATCTATGTAGTAGGCACTGCAAAGTAACATTGTTACAGCATCAAGTAGTGTAATTGTAAGAGTGCAGAGGAATATCAGACAAGAGTTTGGTTTGCTGCCCTCAGCAGCAGATGAAACATGTGCACTGACTGTGTGAGAGTTACTTCATGCAGTTGCAGGACAGTGGGGGTGTCAAACATTAACTGGGGAGGGCTCAGGAGCTGTCATAGACATGTTTCTCAAAGTAGTTATGCAACCATTTGGCTGACACTCCATCATTCTGTCTGTCTGGGGGAATAAAAAAAAAACATTCATAGCAGGAAAGAGCACTCAAAGGATTGGTGGAAGTGTCCCAGATATATGAATTTTAATCCACTTTGATGAGGAATTGACAGGGAGGCTAAGCAAAAGCTGGGGAGACTGGAGTTCCTCAATAATGTAATGAGGATGCCTCTAGTCCGGTGTTGACAAATGGACAGACAGGAGTAACATCTGAAACATTGTTCAGAGAAGCAATTGTGCATACCACCAGCTAATTCTTTTTGTTCTCCACTGCAGGTTCCAGCAGCAAGTTAAAAAGTGGGAGGAGACAGGCTTCATGCAGGTCCATCTCCACGATGAACACCACCCCTGAGGGTGGCTTGGAACCCTCGGAGGAAACACAATCATGGCATTCCCCTCTACCCTCCACCCAGGCAGAGCTATTCACCTCAATGAATATTCATTCCAGATTAAACTCAGGGTCACAGTCCAATAAGCACATTAAATACGTGTCCGTAGCTGACAGAAAATGGAACAGCCGAGATCTCTTACACTCAGAGGACTGTTGGAGACCAAGTCATGCTGAGCCCCAGACAGATGATGAGCCTCTGGATTCAGAGACCTGATGGCTTTGCAAAGCTAAGGGTGGAACACCAGCACAGTTGTTAGCACTGCTGCCTCACAGCACCAGGGATCTTAGTTCAATACTGATCTGAGTCAACAAGGTAAAGCATATCAGCAGGCTGTCACCACATCAGCTGTAGATGTCAGGATTGCAGCTAGGCATCAAAGTGGGAAAAGAAAGATTAAGTTAAAAATGCACAATTGCCTATTCACCACATATATGAATTACACTTGTAAGTATTTCATTAGTTTCATTTAATTCACCTATATTGTATTTTTATTATAATCCTGGCTGCTGCTATGGTTGCACATATTGAAGGACATTTCACTTTGTTTCTGATCAGTTTTGGATGACACAGGCCTAAAGATTTACCATCTATTGAGTCACATTGTCTGCAGTGGTATCTCGACATATGTAGGAGTAAACTTAATGCATCATTTGTAAAAATCAGGATCTTGGAATGCATCTGGCAATGCAGCAAATTGTGTTTATCCATTTATAAGCCTACTGCTATCTGAACAGTATCTGCAGACAAGACATTATATGTCTTGCTAGTTCTGCATGATAGAATTCTTTGCAAAGCATTGCCCTGTTTGGTGAATGTATCAGTGAGGCGTGTGCTATTCCCTGCTATATTAAAAGTGGATGCGGCCTCTATTAGGGTCCTGAACCTGAACCCCAAGGTATATTATGAGACTAGACATCAACAACTTTTTTTATTTTGGCACATGTAATTCTGAAGTAATTCCACTGACAAATTAGGGATCTTTTATCAAAACAAGTTTTATTCATAACAGTTTAAATACAAGTCCAACAAAATGAAGCAGCTTAACTTTTAATGGTCAAATAATAAAAAAGGAAATAACTCCAATTTCAAATATCACTATTTCAATTCCAAATAAGCAACCATCTTCTTAGACTCTGATACCACTGTAAATACAGTCAGCAAACCCAGGCATTCTTGCCAGAAATTGGGTTAACACCCTTGACGCTTTCAGAGGGGTTTTGCTTTTAAGAGCAGTTTGCAGACTTGTCTTTAAATAACCTCCAGCCAGAAACTGAAAACCATTTCTCTGCTATAAACCAGCTCTTCCCATTAACCACATTTTCAATGACCTTGTATGCCTAAACAAAAACTTCAGTTTCCATTCCTTTAATCAAAAACCCTACAGGATCTTTATATCAATAAACAAAAATCCATTAGCTCTTTCCTAAATAAACACTGCATAGCTAAAATGAGTAATTATCTTCCTTTCCCAGCATATCTTCTAAATGTACCAATGCCTATATAAAAAAACTGAATTTTGAAATATTCCCCTCAACCATAAAATATATCAATAGGACGATATCATCACATTTCCAAGCATACATACAGGCTTACTTGTGCCAAGACAAATGGTGCTGTAGCAATCTTCCTTTCAGATGCCAGAGACTGTGGTAATATACATTGTTATGCAGGTAGTGTTCCTGTCTGCTGATACTGACTATACATCTAGTGCCAGTAAAATATGTTTTATTTCAGATTAGCACATGCACATTCTAATACCAGCAGCTCCTAAAATGTAGCTCCTAAAACTAAAGTACAATGGAATAAAGCAAAGATGTCATCATAAGAGAACCCCAGACTCCTAGACACCAGATGTTGATAATCTATAATGGCATAGAGATGTTAGAACACCTCACTCAGTCATGAATCTGGTGACTATGAGGGGGTCAATGGCCTTTCTGCTTATCTTTTCTTCTGATTTAAACTCACTAGAAACCCTTTTTTTAGGGTCTATTATTAAAATTCAAAACACCCAAAAGGGATTTAAAAACAATCCTTCCAAGAATATACATCTTGTCGTAACTAACCTAGAGACATGGCAACAGGGAAAAAGTTATGCCAGCATCACTTCATACAGACATATGTAAGGGATGTGCATGAAATAAATTGCAGCTAGAGGATAGTATATCTTTTTCAAATGCTGAGAAGTATAAATAAAGGACTAAATTGTAAAATAGAAGAATGCATTAAGGAACAATGATTAAATGAGACTAAGCAGTAAGAGTGCATAGATCAGTAAAATGAATGAAAACATGAGTGAGGTAAGCTGCTTCATAGATTTGTAGCAGATGGTATAGTGAGTATTAATGCTGTCAGAGTGAGAATGCAGGAAAAAAGGAACAGTATGTGGCTATATGAAGGTAAATCATGCAGACAAACTCTTGAAAGGCTGATTAACATGACAGCTGAACTGTGAGAAAATAATTGTGCAATACTTCCAACATGTTCTAAGGCAAACAGACAATACAATGTCAATTCTTAGAAGCTGAACCACCCAAATGGCCTGCCATTGCTTTTTTTATAACCCCTTGCTGAAACCATTGCTGCAGTAATTGGCTAATTCAACACTAGATATGGCTGTCTGAATAGCATCAGTTTCCTAACTGTTTTTTTCCAAGTTGGTTGTGCAATACAAAAAAAGTGAATTGCAAGTAAATAACTACACACAGTGAAAAGCACCAGCAGCATAAATGACCTTGAACATATACCATTAGTGAACAATTCAATTAAAGTGTATGCCATTACCTGAAGCATTGCTTGAAATAATAATTCTCTCCATAAAGAGGTATAATAAATCATAGTAGTTAATATAGGGTAAATGTAAAGGTGTGACATCTTCAGCTGCATTCACAAATTATCAGCATTGAAACAGGCCATCAACTATTTTCAGATTCAGAGAACTTGAGGGCAGTGACAACATATGTCTTCAACTGGAAAGGTGGGAGAAAACTCCAAAATTGGTCCATGGTCCTTGGGCTTCAGTTGCTTAATTTGGGAAATCAGCAAGTACCTGTTATGTTTCCACAAGCCTGCCTCTTTTATAAAGATGAATGTCAGATCATTTGCCTCACTAAGATCAGCCCAAACACTGGAAAGTTGTGATTCAGGGGTGCAGGAGGAACGTGATGAAATAGGGAGGGAGGGGGTGGAGTGTCACTAGAGTACCAATTAGTATTTACCAATCACAAGTGCTAGGGATTGGGAGAAGTCCCTTTGGCAATCTGAAAATGGAAAAAAAAGAACATTCCCATCCAAAACCTCCAGATGCTAGCAGCTATCCCAATCCATCCAACTCACACAACATAGGACACTGAGGGGCAATTTATCATTATAAATCTACCTCACCTGCACATCTTTGGGCTATGGGAAGAACTGAAGCACCTGAGGGAAACTCACACGGACACAGGGAGAATTTGAAAACTACACACAATCACTGGGATTGAACCTGGGTTCCTAGTGCTGTTAGCACTGCAGTGCTAACAACTGTACCATTCTGCCACCCACTTTGAAGCTACGCTTCTATTCCTGTTCCCTAATCTCATTCCAAAGAGTAAACAAGCGTCTGGAAATCCTTTATGACCCATAGTTAAGAAATTCCTTCTCTGCCTGAGATGTACTGTATTTGCCATTGACACATCTTCACCACTCTGTAAAAAGTTCATGGAAAATCTACTTTATATTTTCGTCACAGAAAATTCAACGATTAATCAGTATCACGGAACCTGTGATGAAAGAGCTTGGCTATAAAGATAAACTGGATAATTTTGTTTTATAATGCAGATAGGGAATAAAAGGATAATCTGATTGAGATGCTTAGAATAATGAAGAGGATCAACAGGTTAAATAGGAAACAAACCTTCTCTCTAAGGGAGTTTGGAACAATGGAACCTATTCTTAAAACGTGAACAAATTGAACAAGGAAAACAACCAGAAAATCTTGATCATGTAGAGTGCACAATCCCAAGGATCTTAGATGCAAAATAAATTACAGGTTTAAAAGAAGGAACTGACCCATATGGAACCAAGGGCAGTAATGAATACGGAATAATTATTTTGAATTCACATTAAATATATTTTATGAGTAACAAAATCGCAGGGCAGGATGAATGGGCCATTTGGCAGAATTGTATTTCTAATTGTGGTTAGTCATATAGACAGTGAGGCTACAAAGCCTTGGCAGTTTTGGTGGATTCCCACCATAATTCTGAATTCTGACTTCTGCTTAGAGACTCTAGGCAGTCTTATAAATGAACAGAGCCCCCAGGAGAGAAACACATCGACCCAACTAGGGTCCACAGGTCAGGTAAACATTCCATCATGACCTTTTCCCCTTCACTTAATCTACTATCCCCTTACAACCGCCCTTACATCTCATGTCACTGCCTCCAGTCCATCCTTTTTGAACTATCTATTTAATCAGTATATCTTTCCCACATCACCCTGTTGTCATTCACCTCATCCTTTAACTTACACCTCCTCTCCACTACTCCATTACATTCTCATGTGGCTGTTTTCAAGCAATCAGTGATGCATTTATTTTCAGCCTGCTGTCTTCTCTCTCATCCTTAATGTCTTGTTCTTTCAAAGAGGCTTTCAAAATTGACACATTTGCTTTTACAACATCAAGTCAAATTAGAATGAGGTGCACGTGCCTGTCTTTGTCAAAAGTGCTAGCAATTAGTATCTCTGATTCATAGGTAGGAATCAGTAATTACCTTTTCCAATTTTCACAAAACACTATTAATTACTTATATAAGTATCACTCGCTTTACTATGCTTTAAGATTATAGAAACAAAAGATACAAATATCAATTAGAAGTCATTTTTCTTATTCTCTCTCACATTTGGCTGCAATTTTCCAGCCAATCTCGCCAACAATGAAACCTTCCACAGATTTCCCAGCAGCAGAGGGTGCAAGCAACAGAAAATCCTGTTGACAGCAATGGGTCCAAATCCAAATGGATCCTGCCACTGCCCAATGGCTGGCCACCTCTGAAAAACACACCATCAGGCATATGGAAAATCTTATCTACAGGAGATTCTCTTTAGGAAAAATATAACCTTTGCCTTAATAAAACCTCCTGACATCTATTGCTTTGTTTCCAAAATCCATTGGTGGTGAGGGAATAAAACTACTGAGTAGAATATGCTAGAAGCTAAAGACAACACTCTGTCTGTATAATGAGTAATCTGTAAACAGTCTGTGCTGTTATATGTGCTGTTTGAGACCAGAACACCTCATTCACCTGAAGAAGAAGACAGCTTCAAATGCTTGTGAGTTTACTATCAAATAAATCGTTTGGATTTAAACCTGGTGTTGTCAGGCTTCTTACTGTGTTTACCTCAGTCCAATGCCGGCATCTCTACATCATGTATAATGAGTGCCTCTAATATACCTTAGAAAATTACTATGTTCAACAATGTTTAAATTGCACAATTCCAATTTGATTCACAGATTCAGGGCAGCTGTAAGCAAAACTATCAAAACCAAACCAAGGATTTTCGGAGACCTTGAGGCCTTCAAGTGATGAAAGCATCAAAAGACAAGACAATTCATTGGATATATTTTGTATCATTCTGAAATATGTTCCTACTTTGACATTTATTTTATTTTATCTTTCATATCAGCCTTTACTATGAGCATTAGGAAGTACAACTGATGAAAGAAGATCGATTTTTAAAATGAATTGTGATTTTTATAGGTATCCAATGACAAAACTGTTAGACAGAAATAATATTTCTGTTATATTAATGCAAGTGGAGTTCCTGGCACTCCTGTTTTGGCATGAGTCTAACTCATTGAGTTGGCTATTTTGAATTACCGTGAGATAAATAGCATAATTTATAAATTAGAGAAAACACACAGAAGATAACTGAATTTATTTAATTGTTTAATTGGTCCCCCCAAACTTGGAAGGAATTGTCCACTTATATGTAGTATCCTGGGGATAGTAACATACAATGAAACTGCATTCATTATCTAAGCCCTGCCAGCAACTCTGCTTTTCCAAATGCACCATTTCATTTCCAGACGATGGAACTGGTGCCACAAAAATTAAAGCTAGGTTTCAGCAATGAGATGTGGGTGCCAGTGAATAGAACTTTTCTTACAGTTTTTGGTCACTGTTCTATAACTTTGTGTGTGATAAATATAATGCAGAAATTTTAGTTAGGTATTACTTATTATCATGATGTTTTTGTTGAATCAGTAGAATTTACTTGTTATTTTCATTGTGGTAACATTACAATTTTTTAAAAAATTACTTATGCTGAAATTTTTACGTTCATTTGAATTTTTTTAGTTTATAAATTACACTATTTTCCTGTAAAACAAAAAGTTAAGCATTTTGTTTGGGGCTTGATGATAATTCAGAATCTCAGCTAAGGTAAACATTTGTGAGTAGTGATCAAATCTCGACGAATACATCAAACCAGAGTTAGCAATTCCAGTTGGCAGGGAGCTATTGCAACCTCCTTATTTGTCTCCATTTACTTTTGTGTTCAAGAGTAAATCGGTAGGTGACTATTTGATTAGAATTGTGATAAGACTGCTGTCTCACAGTGTTTGGGTCACTGTCTGTGTGAAATTTACACGTTACTCCCATGTTTACGTGGGTTTCCTCTGGGTGCTCTAGTTTTCTCCCACAGTCTGAAGAATGTGCTGGTTAGGTGCACTGACCCGAAGAGGGCCAGAGTGTGACAATGAGGGAAATTTCACAGTAACTTCTTTGCAGTGTTAAAGTAAGACTTCCTTGTGACTAATAAATTAATAAACTTTAAAAATGCCCTAACTTACAGCCTCATTGTGAGCGACCACCAAAGAATGAGGATTACATTTTGACTGTATGAAATTTTACAAAAATTTTGACTGTATTATAGTGCAAAAGATGAAATTGATAGAAATTAGGATGGATTATATGATCCCACTCTAAAACCAGTCTTTGTACAATTGCATGTAGAAGAGGGTTGTTGAATTTCAATCTGAAATAGCTCGGAGAGCACATCATAGGTGGATTCTCCTGATGATTGGTCTAGCCCTTATCAGAACCACTGGCTGATCATTCAATCTGACTCCCTCCGCCTCCTCATCAAAATTCAACTGTGATCAGGGTGCCATTGTGCTGTTGTAGCCTCCACTGGTAATGCTCAGAATGTCGATACCAAGATGAATCATCCCTTGAGTGAGGCACAATAGGGTTTGTAAAATCATTGGGACTGTACATCAATAACTGGCTATGCCTTCATTAAAGATGGGGAACGAATGTTAGAAAGGAATGTAAGTGGAAGCTGGATACTTTTACATTAAAACCTATTTATTTAACTGCTACAGATAGACTTTGTTGTGAAAAAAAAGTTTCATTATATGCTGGATCAAACACTTATGGTGCAGTAGAACGTTATTAGTGTGTACCGTCTAGGAAGGTGGCGGGGGATAGGGGGTGCTTATATACTTTTTGAAAATCCAATAATATAGGAATGGGTCAGTACCAGCAATGAATGAGCACAGTGAAAATGATGAAGAGTGCTACAGTTTCTCTATGTGTCACTTAAAGTACTTCTACAATATAGCATCAGTTGCCTGATCGACACTTGGATTCATTCATTCTTTTATCCAATTTATCCTACCAGGTTAGCAGTACTTGTTTACACTTAAAGCTCTGCACAGTCTATTTTCCACGGTGGCAAAACCTTCTAGGCTCATTTCTGTGAGATCGGTTCAATTTCTAGTTAGGGTTGAATTGCTATGTTATATTGTCTACACAGGCATACTCCAGGAACTGATTAACCAGGTATTTTTATGCCTTCTGACAAAATCCATCAGCTGCTAACTGGTTTTCGATTGTGATTTTTTTACATTGCTAATCAAGTTAACACTGATACAGAGATCGTCATAGAACCAGACAACACAGAAGCAGACATTTGGTCCACAGTACCTGTGCCAGCTCCTTGTAGGAGGGAGATCTTTCCTCCACAGCCTTATTCACCTCCACTGATTTATGCAGAACAGGTCTGGCTGGACAGCTCTTATTTGACATATTTTTTGTGCCACAAACCCTCACCTTCCCAGGTCATTATTTCAACCTGTTCCTAAACCACTGAATGTATTCCTATTTCAACTGCATGATACTTCCTACTTGCATCCTTCATTTTGGCTGTCCCTCGGGATTCAGGATGGCTTGCTTCTTCTTCGGGGAGATGGGTTTGCAGTGACAAGTCCACCCCTGAAGCTACAGACTCTGCCGCAGGTTTGGCAGGTGCTGTTTGATGAAGTGGGTGGGTGGGACACGTTGGACTCTGCGCTCTCTTCCCAATGTTTACGTTTGTCCTCCCTGTGCTCCACCTGATAACGCCCGATGTGATTGGCATCTTCATGGATGCTTTTTCTCCTGTTTGTGCATTCTAAGGCAAGCCATTTTCACATGTCAATGGGTACACAACTCTTCTGATGCCCTATGTCACTCCAACAGTTTCTAGTTTTCAGCCCGAACCATTTTCTCTTCATTATCGACATCCAATTCCTCTCCACCTCTACTCCTCACCAGAACAGTCTCTGAGCTCTCCAATTCTTCCTCAAAAGGAGGGTGATGCATCATTCACGGAGGGCTTTGTGTACATCACAGCCCCCCCTGCCCCAAGATTTGTGCCTCCAAAGTCTGGCTTCCAAAACCCATCACCTACCCTCCTTTCACTGACAGAGCATCAGCAAAGTTATTAACACATGTATTTTGCAAACAGAAAGAACACGTAACTACATTGTGTTTGTTTCAGCTAAACAAAATAAGTGACAGTCATTTGTTAATTTATTCCCCAGGGCAAGTATCAACCAATCAGGATCAGGCTGCCTGGTTTAAATTTCAAACAATGTTTAGTAGTTATCTGTCAGCCACTATCAACTGGTGCATTCTCCATGACAATGCTTCTACCAACAGAATCTACTTGTCACTAAGCAGCATTCTCATCTCGCACCATACAAATTGTTCTTTTCCCTTACTTTGGTAATCTTGAAGTACCCGGAAGATTACAAAACAAAAAGCTTTGACATTTTTTTCAACAATACTGAATTTTTCTTCTAAAAGAGTAAAGTGGTGTGAAAAAATGAAAGACAGAATGAAAGAATGCATTCATTACACACCTGTTATATCTTTTGTTAACAAACTACAGAAAACATATACATTTAGTGAAAAAACAAAATGTCTTTCTGTATCTTAGTAGTTTGGTTTTCAAAAAAGTTGAATTTTGAAGGAAACATGAATCCTCTAATTATCACAATTGTCTTTCGTTGACAGAAAATATAAGCATTCTATTTCCTGATGCCACTGAATTTTGCTAACAAAACCTTGAGAGAAACCTGTAGAAGCAAAGTAGGGAAAGGGAAAGGGGTTTTTGGAAAACACTGGAGAATGATGATTAATGGTCTGCTTTTTCTTCACTTTCCTACAGAAGAACAAGGTGCAGCTAAGGAAAGAGAAGATATACATTGGGGGCGACTCCCCCATCCCGCTGTGCTGATTTTTTTTTAAGCACAGCTGGCCGGGAGACTCTAACTGGGGCTGTTTTGCAGGCTCCCCACTGGGCACCAGGCCTGAGCACGCATCCCATTGCCAGATTACTGGAAAGCAGTGCAGCATGCATAGCCTAATATGCATACAATGTAAATGCCATTAGCAGGCCCAGGACTGAAATCTCTGGGCCCACTAGCATCTCATCCCCACCAGGAGTCTTTCACTTCAGCAGAGTTTACAGGAGCTACCCACTTGTAGATGACCCAACCCTGCTGGAATGAAAGGGGAGCCCTCCAGAGGATCAGATGCTGGGGGTGCCCCCTGGACATTGGTACTTTGGCAGTGCTAGCCTGGGCCCCCTGGCTTTACCCCAGGGTCAAAGTCCTTACGCCCAGGGAGCACTTTGGCTCTGTCCATTGGGCATGGGGCAGTGTCAAGGGGTTGGTGCCTAATGATGGTGTGGCCTTTGGGAGAGCAATTGGTGGGGGTCCCACTGTCACTCTGCACTCGGGATCAGTGGGGGAGGGGCAGAAGCAGCCATCGGGGCCGGCCATCTGGACAGGGAGGCAGCAGACTGCTTAGGGAAGGGGGCACAGATCATCAGGGTTACTGGTGGGGGAGTGGGAGGGTCAAGTCTGGCCCAGGCATGTTCAGGAGGGGTGGGCAGGACATCAGCATTATGGGATTGGCGGAGGGTGCTGGCCAATAATCAGGAGGAAGACAGGGGCCACTTAGCATGCGCTGATCTCAGCAGTGACACATCGCTGCATGCACAGTGGCCTGCTCAGCGCTACACTGCCAGCCTTTCCAGTGGGAAGAACAGGCCCCATCCACTGAATTTTAACATGATTCAAGCTAGTGCACTCTGTGATGCAGAGTGAGATTTATTCTAAAATCCCGCTGAAAAGAAGCATGATTTAATCATTTTTATGCAAATTCAACACTTCAAATTTTTTTTGAGAGAATTCCATCCACTGTCTTTACATAATTTAAAATTTCTTTTGAGATAATACAACTGATCATGCTGATTGATACTGTTAGATTTCCCAAAATACTGCATGTAGTAAATCTGACATATGATCTCTTAACTGTTGCCTTCATGTTGCTGTTTTATTCTCTGGAGTCAAACATGTCTTCTGCTGATCTGCTAGATGTCGGTATCTTCTGAAATAAGGAAGCAGGGCCAGACTACCCAGTTATCTTCACTGGTGAGTCAGAGTACAGTTTATCCTTTTCTAGACACGAGCACAAATGAGAGAAGAGCTACCATTATCCCAAGTGTCAGCAGCCATCTAATTCAGATGCACCTGTTCCTCAGATATTATTGAGGAGAAAGAGCAAAATGCGCACAGGAAGTCGAACATCTCACACTGACACTAGCGGAAAGATAGTAAAAGAATTTATAAACAATAAGTATGTATTAAGAAGTTGGCAATAAAATTCCTCTGCGGTTTCGTTAGTTTCCCACTATATTCCATCAGGAATCCACCGTGAAAATAACAGAGAGCTACTTATTTTCTGTAGTTTCTTGTTTATCTCATTAAGAGCAATAAGGTGAGCATTTCTTATGCTGGAATGTTTGCTTAGACATGTTAATTGAAATCCTAGTCATGTATATGGTATATACTGATATAACTAGTGAAATGAAGTGCATCAGTTTCCAGTGAGCTGAAACGGGCTTCACTAGTGGGGTTCAGGTCAAAAGAATAGTCCCAACTTTTGAAGCAGACTTTTTGAAACAAACTTTACCACTTGCCCCCTGTACCAGGGAGGTCAGAGTCATCATGGCTTGGCTTGGAGGAATGGGGGGGAGGGGGCTGACTAGCATTCATTTCACTCCTTTGTAGGGGAGGTGGAGGAAACAGAGACACATTTACCCTCATGCTTTAACGATTTCCAAAATCTCTTTTCTCTACTTCAGGCTGACAGTTTTCCCTCAGAGGTTATTTTTAATCAAAAATTCAGCTCACCTGACTGTCTTTTTCTCAATGTTTCACTGATGTTGGTGCTGTTTTCAATAGGGGCTAGGGTTCTAGAGTTCCCAGTCCCTATAGGTAATGGAGTGGCACTTATACTGTTTCCATGGGAATAAGTTGACCTCTCATTCACCTTTCAAATTCTGACAGGATCAGTGCTGGAATGCAATCTAGTGTTGCTATTCCCATGGTTCCACTTGGATTGCAACCAATAGGTTTCCTACCCTTGTCAGTCTTGTAAATAAATATTGGATTTTGGTAAACCGTAAGAGGTTGTCACTGATGTTTTGTAAAGTTTTAGAAAGGATCGGATGCAGTGTGACGGGTGCCTGATGCTATTTTGTAGGTTAGTTTGCAATGCGCAACATAATTCCCCAATGATTTTCTTTGTGAAGTGAAATATCCCTCAGCGTGTCCCTGGATATCTGCAATATGGTCAGAAAATTCTGGGTAGTAGGCACTGACAAACACAAGTAACATTTTCTGGAATTTCCTTTGTAGCACATGTAAAACTTAACGAAAAGTAACACAAACTATGATGCATGATGTTTCTACAGTTTCTAGTTTTATCTGAATACAGCTGTATGAAAGTGGCAGGCTCTTCTAGCACATACTGTCACTAAAGATAAAGATTGCTTAAGCACACAAGTGGGTGAAGATCCTGCAGAATAGATCGTTGATTAATTTCTCATCACTGTCTGGCCCAGTAAATGTTATCCACATGTTCAATGTACCATGCTTGTGAAAGGCAC
Organism: Sphyrna mokarran; assembly: GCA_024679065.1. Lineage (NCBI taxonomy): Eukaryota > Metazoa > Chordata > Chondrichthyes > Carcharhiniformes > Carcharhinidae > Sphyrna > Sphyrna mokarran. The sequence goes on along the minus strand of JAGIQG010000009.1, from coordinate 46,286,972 downwards.
TGCGCCAGAAGATGTACCCTCAGAAGTTTCATACTTACGACTACATCTTAGGTGTTTACATATGACTAGGTTATTTATAACATAGTCATCTGTTGAGTTATCAAATATATGATTGACTAAACGTGAGCAATTCACAGGTAGCCAAATTCAACAAATGCCAAAGAGGAACAAAGGAGAAGCAGACAGGATGAGCAATCAAACTTCCCAATTATATTTCAAGTCTATCAATCACAATTTGACAAATCGCATAAACTGAATGGTGAATTAATAAAAACAATTGTTTCAACTTTGTTTTTCAGCTTCGCAACAATACAATATTTGAAATAACATCATGAGCTATTTCACACTTTCTTGAGCATAGATTTGTCTCAGTGTCTTAGTAATCTGTAATTCCAAATACAAATCAAACTGCTCAAACAGACAAGTTTATCATAAGCAGCAAACCAGTTAGTCACAATTCCATACGTTTCATAAAACATGATCAGAGTCTGAGAGACGGAAATTTACTTAGTCCCGTCTTTGCACTCAAAATCGATGCTGTAAACAAACCAGGAGATCTAAGGTAGATAAATCATGCTATTTTGTCAGCAAACAGTTGTGCCCTACAGTTGAAGCCTGCTTCATGGGAATGGCCTCCAAGTAATTGTATGAGGTGGGGATGAGACGGGCGGAAGAACCAGGAGAGAAAAGTAGTAAAGTCGGAGGGCCAACTGCAGCCATTAGCAATGCTGTAAATATAGTTTGCCTCTGTGGTGCAGCCACTTGTGAAGTTAGATCTGCACTTAGAACATCTGATGCCAATCAGACTTGTCCAACTTCTCTGAGACAAGCTGTTACGTCCTTCGGTGGTAGATGCAATGGGCTGGATATCTCTTTTAGGTGTCCACCCCAAATGCTCAAAAATTGCTTATCCTACCCATCCTGGGGGTGTAGGGCATAAAATTTTTGTTCCTTTTTTTTTCCCAGTGATAGAAAAGACGTAAGTACTGGTTTCTACCCTGTAACTCAATCCCAAGTAAGTGTATTTCAATGTTTCAAATATAAAATTCATTGCATCAGTTACGTATTTAGGTCTACCTCAATTCACTGTTCTCTTGACAGTACATGGGTAATCTAGCATAATCATCTTGCAAAAATCTTTAGCTAGCTGTCGGAAAACACAAGCTATGACCTAAGCAGGAGATGAAGTGGCTGAACAGTTACTGTATATATTATTTAATAATCTTGGGACAATATTCGTTCAGAGGGATAATCGATTCTCCATTGCATGATGCTGAATATCAGTGTTTCCACAGCGACAGCCAACCTACATTGTTTTATCCATAATTTTAATTAATTTTAAAACATTTTAGATGGTTTTGACTTTGTCTGGTTACCAGCATGACATCCATATTTTGTTTTAGATATTTTCATTCTGAACAATGTGCTAATTTTTTTTTAGTAAGATACATTTACAGAGTTCTTTTAACATAATAACATGTCCTAAGGCACTTCACAACAGCATCTTGAAACAAAATAGAAAATATTAGGTCAGTTGATCAAAGGCTAAGTCAAAGAGGTAAGCTTTAAGGAGAGTCTTAAAGGTGGAAAGTAACTTAAGAGAGGTGGAGAGATGCAAGGAGGGAATTACACAGCTCAAGTCCTACAACTAAATCTGTTGAATTTTTCACATCTTTGCATGTCATCACAGAATAGGATTGTTCTTTCCCTATTGGGTTTTCATTCAAGATAAAATAGACTTATGTTTGGATTCTGGAATGTTCCATGGACTATGAATCATTTGTGCAAGAACTAAGACCAAGGGAGATAAAACATTTGTCTGCAGAAACTAATGGATGAGATGAATGTGAAATCACAAAATTGCAGAAGTTAAATTATTTGCTAAAACTTCATTTACAGCATATGGGTGTCAGTGGATAGGGAAATGGTTGGATTCTCTGTTGTTAGAGATGGTCTTGGCCTGGCATTTATGTGGCATAAATGTTTCTTCCCACTTGTCAGCCAAAGCCTGGATATTGTCCAGGTCTTGCTGCATTTGGATAAGGACTATTTCAGTATCTGTGGTGTTGCAAATGGTGTTGAACTTTGCGCAATTGACTGCAAATATCCCCAGTTCTAACCTTTGTGATGGAAAGAAGATCATTGATGAGGCAAGTTGGGCCTAGGACTTTACCCTGAGGAACTTCTGCAGACTTGTCCTGGAATTGAGATGATTGACTTCCAACCATTACAACTATTTTCCTTTGCGCCAGGTATGACTCCAACCAGCAGGGAGTTTCCCACTGATTCCAATTGACTCCAGTTTTGCTAGGGCTCCTGGATACCATACTTAGTCAAAAGCTGTCTTGATATCAAGGACAGTCACTCTCACCCCACCTCTGAAATTCATTTCTTTAGTCCATGTTTCAACTACGGCTCTAATGACCCTGGTGGAACCCAAACTGAGCGTCAGTAAGTAGGTTATTACTAAGCAAGTGCTGTCTGATTGCACTGTTGATAATCATAATTGGCAGGGTTGAATTTGGCCTGTTTCTTGTGTACAGAACATATCTGTGCAAATTTCCATATTGCCAGGTGGTTGCCAGAGTTGCAGTTGTACTGGAACAGTTTGACTAAAGGTGCAGTAAATTCTGGAGCACAGCTCTTCAGTACTATTGTCAGAATATTGTCAGAGCCCAGAGCCTTTCCAGTATCCAGTGCATTTAACCAGTTCATGACATCATGTGGAATGAATCAAATTTAATTGAAGATTGACATCTGTGACTCTCCAAATAAGGCCAAGATGGATCATTCACTCAACACTCCTGGGAAGGTAAAGTACTCCAATGGCTACAGCCCTGGATATCCTTGGGAGAGATAAGGCACCTTCTTGGGTAAGTACCTTCTGGGACTGGAGTCAGGCAGACCTGTAAGGTCAGTTCTGGGCAGTGGGCTGAGTTTGAAACATAAATTCAGGAATGCTGTCACAGGAAAATGGTAAGTTGGTGAGAAGTGCTGTTATGGATTGTGTTTAAATAGCTTAAACTAGAAAAATGTATCCTTTATAAAGAAGTAACTCCTTGAACTTCATTAAGGAACACTAACAAAAAGGAAGTCAAACTGAATTAGGTGAAGATGAGAAAAGTAATTAGATAAACAAAATAAGATAAAATTAGAGTGTGGAACTGGAAGGGTAAAGGATTAAGAGCAAGACTGAGAACAGAGTCAGGAGAATAAGGAACAACATAAAGGACAAGGTTACAGAATCCCTATAGTGCAGAAGGAGGCTCATTCAGCCTATCAAGTCTGCACCGATCACAAGCCCATCCACATCCTATTCCATAACCCCACATATTTACTCTGCTAATCCGCTAACACTGGGGTCAATTTAATATGGCTAATCAACGTAACTAGCCTGCACATCTTTGGCATGTTGGAGGAAACTGGAGCACCCAAAGGAAACCCATACAGACACGGAGAGAATGTGCAAACTCCACACAGACAGTGTCCTGAGATTGGAACTGAACCTGGATCCCTGGCTTGGTGAGGCAGTAGTGTTAACCGCTGTGCCACCAAATTGCCAATGTGCAGTGAAGCTGGGAAGATAGATAAATAAAGTAGTTAAAATAAGATTGAGACTGAGAGCGCAGTATTAGATTGGATCTCCAGAGGTGATGGCAGGATTGAAAAGTACCACAAGGCAAATGGAAGTAGCTGAATGGGTGAGTATGGTCGTGTAAGTATAGTATCCTTATCTGAAGTAGAATGTCCTTGCTAAAGAGAGACTACAGCAAAGATTTATCAGGCTAATTCCTGGGATGGCAGATCTGTCACATGAGGAAAGATTGGTTAGAATTATATTCACTGGAGTTTAGGAGAATGAGAGGGGATCTCACAAAAACTTATAAAATTCTAACAGGGCTAGACAGGATAGATTCAGAATGTTCCTAATGGTGGGGTCGTCAGGAACTAGGGACTATTGCTTGAAAATATGGGAGCTGGAAGAGTAAAGTAGTAAGAAAAAACTTCCTTCTAAAACTAAGGTGAGGAGAAATTTCTTCACCAGAGAATGGTGAATGCTTGAAATTCACTATCACAGAAAGTAGTTAAGGCCAAAATGTTGTGTGATTTCAAGGACAAATTGGATATAGCTTTTGGGGCTAAAGGGTTCAATGGATATGTGGGGGGAGGAGAGATCAGGATATTGAATTTGATTGTACGTAAAAAGTGCACAAACTTATTGAAATTTTCCATGGGTTGAACTCAGCTGGGCTTTAATTTTTTTTAAATCTGAAATTCAAGGAATTAAAAAAAAAGCTTGATATTTCATTCTGTTGATTCAGATTGGTTTGAGGCTTATTCATATAGGACTTATACTGTAATGACAGATTTTACAAGCTAAAATGATCACAGTGGAATGCCAGTTCAATGAGCAGTTTGACTGACAACTTTAAGTGGTTTTAGAATGTAAATGTGTGTTTTCATATGCAATTAGGTCAAGCAATTTCTTTCTTTTAATTTTTTTTTGTTCAAAATAGTAATATCATTAATATTCATTATTTTATGTCATCATGCTCCTGAGGCTGGCCCACTATGGATACTAAATTAGTTAGCATAGAGGAGATAAGGGTAAAGGATGGTACATGGAGGGCATGAGTTAATATGGGAACTATAAGGAGCTGCGTTGAGGGGCATGGGTTGGCATACAGGTAGGAAGGATCATGGGGTGGGTTAAAGGGCATAAATTACGTCAAGAATCTTAAGGGTGGGTAGGGGCATGAGGTGACATAGTTTTGCATGGATAGGGTATGTTGGGGGGGTGGTAGTGGGAGGTATTACAGGGTGAGACTCATTTTTTTGTTTTAATCAGTTTTTAATTCAACTAAGTTCTGTAGCACAGAGGCAGGCCTTATGCTCAGTTCATCTCCCCAATTGTTCCAGGTGCCCGACATCTAATCCAGCCTGCCCTCTATTTTAAAACTCAGGTTCGCAGAGCCAGGAATTCTCCTGTCTCTGCACACTAGATCTTGGAGCGAACATTTGAGCTTATGAGCCCTTGTTGGTCAAAATTGGTCAACAACCTTGAATGGGATGGGTTGGGATGCCCTTTCAATCACACAGGTTATCGTATCCAAAGGGTCTCTCTCCATGATATCTCACACTACTATCCTGCTGAATCTCTTCATAATTTTAAGACATTTTTAAGACTTTTATCAGGTCACCACTCAGTATTTTCTTTTTGGAAAAAAGAGGAACAGCATGTTCTGTTCTGCCTGGAAGCTATTACCTCTCTAGTATCATAATTGTATACCTTTTACTGTAACTGCTCAAGTATCTTGGTATTCTTTTTGTGATACCAAGTCCAGAACTGAACACAGTACTCAAAGCACAGTCTAAGCAAAGTTATGTGCAAGTTTCACACAGCTTTTCTGCTTTTGAATCCTCCAGAAATAAATCTCAGTGCTTGATTTGCAATTTTGTGGTCTTATTAAACTGCACTGCAAATTTAATGATTAGGCAATTAAACGGCTCTAGATACTCCAGATTCCTTTGCTCCTCTACTGCATTTATATTTGTTTGATCCAAACTGAATGTAGCCTATTTTGCATTCTATCAAACATATTCATCAAACCAAATCGTACCCTCACTTATCTAAGTTGAAATTAATTTGTCAGTTATATGCCCATCTTGCAAACTTGTTCATGTCTTGTATTTTCTCCCAGCCTAATGCATTTCATAGTAAATAATCATATTTCCTAACATGCAGTGATACTTTTAATATCCATAAAAGGAAGAATTCTCAAACACAATGAGTAATTCAGGGAACTACACTCTCAATCTAATATTTGTCCGTTCAAATCTTCACACCAAAGTATTCTATTCTTATTGGAAAGTTTAGAGCTCAATTTTCCCATGGGAGGTGGGAAGTGGGAATGAGAAAGTGGGACTGAAGCCTAGGCAGATTCCAACCTCCATCTCTGGCTGCCAAGGATTTTCCTGTTGCCACTCATTTTGGCAGACCCAAGGTGGGGACAAGCAGGTTAAAAGGCTGAAACCCAATCCCATCCAATTGTAGATACATTAGGCTAAAAGAATTTCAGAGGCATCTCAAAACTGTGTTAAATTTTAAATATATTCCCCCAAACCCCACCCACTCTCTCACCCTTATCCATCCTCCTAAGGCTTTTGCTCAATTTTTTTCTGTGTTGCTTCCCCCCACCCTTTACCTTGTTAGTTTTGCTTCCTGACCCCTTGATCCCTGACAGAATCCACTTCAAAGCATACATAAAGGAGCAGCATAGAAACAGGAGTAAGTCCCCTGATCTTGTTTCACCATTTGATTAGATTATGGTTGAACACCTCAAAATCCTTTGAGAACCCAACTGGAAAGTAAACTAATTGATGTCCATCTTGAAAATATCAAATGACCAAAAATCTATTGTTTTGGGGCCCTTATGTTGAACAGGAGGAAGAATATCCCAGGTGTCATTCAATGCCATCCATTATGTAATATGAGTGCATTATAAAGTAACTGCTTTCAGGCTAAATGCAGCTGCAGGCTCTAACTCTGCAAAGCATTTATTGTGCTGATCCTGCTCCTTTTCTTCCATATTGTTGCTCTGATGTATTTATATTTTAATTGGAAATTATTTTGCTAATTTTATCTCCATTGACATGTGTTTGTGTTCCAAAATGTAGTCTCTGTCAGTATTACTGTTTCTATGGTAGGTCAGCAGTTAGTCCTGTAAGACTATGGGCTGATTATAATAGTCACAATTATCAAATCCCTCATTGCCACACTTGGGCGTGTGTTTAGATACACTGAGGGAGAATTTACTATTACCAATGCACTTCACTAGGCCTGACTACCAGTTGGAAATAGGGTGTTCTTCACTGGTACTGCAGAGGATTGGCGATGGCGCTCCAGGAAAAAGGCAAGTGGGGCAGATTCACTGGGCCCACCGAGTGAGGGGAGGCTGCCAATTTGATGGCCAGAGGAAAATCTTTCTTCAGGTTCCTTTTTTTCCATCAGCAGATGCCTTTTTAAAATTTATCAGTGTCAAAAGTAGGTTTAGATTAACACTGCAATGAAGTTACTGTGAAAATCTCTGAGTCGCCACACTCCGGCACCTATTTGGGTACACTGGGGGAAAATTTAGCATGGCCCATGCACCTAACCAGCTATGGGACGAAACTGGAGCACTCAGAGGAAATCTATGCAGACACCGGCAGAATATACGTACTCTGCACAGTGATCCAGGCCAGAATCGTAATACATCCATTATGTAATATGAGTGCATTATAAAGTAACTGCTTTCAGGCTAAATGCAGCTGCAGGCTCTAACTCTGCAAAGCATTTATTGTGCTGATCCTGCTCCTTTTCTTCCATATTGTTGCTCTGATGTATTTATATTTTAATTGGAAATTATTTTGCTAATTTTATCTCCATTGACACGTGTTTGTGTTCCAAAATGTAGTCTCTGTCAGTATTACTGTTTCTATGGTAGGTCAGCAGTTAGTCCTGTAAGACTACGGCAATGTGTGGCATCAGTGCTAACCATTGTGCCACTATCAGGCATGGAGTGTTCAGTAAAGAGGAACATCCCAACACCCCTAACCCCAGTCGTGTCCCAGGCCTCTCTGCCAGATATTCCTACTGGTTATAATGGCCATGTGATGGCCCCAGCTATTTGATAATATGAAAAGGCTTCAACTGGCCTCTCGACCAGAAAGCTTTCCTTGAGAATTCCTGTCCTCTCATAAGTTGGAGTCAGGTGAAAAGGTGGGAGGCCTCCTGTACTTTGCTCCCTCCCGTCAAACAACCTCCAATCTTTGAACCTATCTCAGGGGAGGCACTGAATTCTGCCCGTAGCACAAACATTTTTCTAATCTCCATTCGGCTCTGCCATTTACAGTGCTGCTCCAGGACCATCTCAAACATTCCATTGCACATCAGGACAGTTTACAACCCCACTCACATTACCCAAATATAAAATCTCCTAATTTTCTGATTCCTGAACTTCCCCAACACATTCTGACACTACTCCCCACAATCACTCTTCATTCCCTTCCTCATCTCTTACTCCCCCTCCTGCCGTCTCTCACCTGCTGTCCCTCCCCTTCTCCAATCTTTCTGCCTTTATACGTATTCTGTTACCTTCTGTATACATCCTTCCTTCTTATTCCTCCTCTGGGCTTAGCTTTGATCTGTCATCTTTTCTCATACGCTATCTTCTTTCTCTGACCATTGCCTCTCACCCAGTCTCTATGCCTTTCTACCCTTTCCTATTCCTTCCCTCCCACCAAACCTCCAATACTGTTTTACTTTTTTCCAATCCTCTCTGATCACAAAATCCTTCTCTAGTACCTTCTAAGACTCTGACCTCAAAGTACTCGCTCATTATCACTCACCCAACCTAACCAAAGTTCCTTCTCCAGCTTTGAATATTACAATATTCCTCATTGTGTAACTTTACTGAATGAAGTAAGGGACTCACTTGGCTGGACTTTCATTACTAAGGCAGCTAGCTCAAGTAGGGAAATTTCTCAACTCAGTAGACCCTTCCCCTTCCCCCAACATTGAAAGCACTCTTTCATACACGTTCACCTCAAGAAGATGGGTATACAGGATAGAATCAGGCCCACCAAGTTGGAAGCAAATCCCATGCAGCAACGAGGATAACTGTGTGCCAAGATGGACTGAATTGGAAGGCCCTTATGTTCTCTGGGACTTGTCCCTATCCCTCTAGCTCTCTTACATCCTTCAAATCCCATTCCACAATTACCCTCCCCAGGACCCTCTCTTTTCTAGCTTAGAACATAAGAAGTAGGAGTAGGCCATTGGCTCCTTGAATCTGCTTTGCCATTCAATAAGATTATGGCTGATCTTTTTGTGTACCCACCCACTCACCATAACTCTTAATTCCTTTACTATTCAAAAATTTATCTATCCTTGCCTTAAAACATTCAGTGAGGTGGCCTCAACTGCTTCACTCGGCAGGAAACTCCACAGATTCACAACCCTTTGAGTGAAAAAGTTCTTCCTTAACTCAGTCCTAAATTTTCTCCCACTTATTTTGAGGCCATACCCTCTAGTTCTAGTTTCACCTGCCAGTGGAAACAACTTCCCTGCTTCTATTTTATCTACTCCCTTCATAATCTTATACATTTCTGTAAGATCGTCCCTCATTTTTCTGAATTCTAATGAGTATTGCCCCAGTTTACTCAGTCTCTCCTCATAAGCCAACCCTCTCAACTCTGGAATCAACCTAGTGAATCTCCTCTGCACACCATCCAATACATCCCTTTTCAAGTAAGGAGACCAAAGCTGTACACAGTATTCCAAGTGTGGCCTTAACAGCAGCTTCTACAACTGCAACATAACCTCACTACTTTTAAACTCCATCCCTCTAGCAATGAAGGACAAAATTCTACTTGCTTTCTTATGCATCTGCAAACCAACTCCTTCTGATCCTTACACAAGGGCAAGGTTCCCCTTCACAGCAGCATGCTGAAATTTTTTACCATTTAAATAATAGTCCATTTTGCCATTATTCCTACCAAAATGGACCTCACATTTACCAATATTTTACTTCATCTGCCAGACCCTTGCCCACTCATTTAGACTATCTGTATCCTTTTTTAGTGCCAACTCCTGTTCTGAGCTCACGTTTCATGGTTCCTCACACCTTCCATGCCAACTAATCCAGTATCCACCATGGGCAGACCTCAAGAGCCAAATGGTGATTGAATAAAATAAATTTAGAAAAATCTGATAACTCTCAGTCTATAAATGTGACAGTGAAATATTACATTTTCATGAAATCCACTGAATATCTTGCATTCATGAAGCTTTTAAATATTAAACTGCTAATCTCTCATTTTTAAAAAAATATATAACAGCTCAATGATTAACAGACTACTTAAACTGTAAGTCAAACTGAACTCCGAACTGCTGCAGAGATAATTGTAACTTTTGAAACTCAGCCAAGCTTGCATAACGATATGGAAATAGTCATTTGGGAAACATCAGCAAATAGTGCAGCAAGAGAGGTCTAGAGCTGTTCTTTGGGACCTGGGTTCAAATCTCACCATGACAGATGGCGAAATTTGAATTCATTAAAAAAATCTGAATTTAAAAATCTAATTAAATCATTGTTGAATGTCTTAAAACTCATCCTCTTGGAGAACGAAATCTGCTGTTCTTACTGGTCTGGCCTACATGTGACGCCAGAGCCACAGCAATACTCTCTGAAATGGCCTATAAAGTCACTCAGTTCAAGAGAAATTAGGAATGGGCAATAAATGCTGGCCTAGTCAGTAATCCCACATCCCATGAATAAAAGAAAATGCTGTACCCAGCTGCCTAATCAATCACAATAATTCAACATTTTTTTTATATATAAAACAGTCATTGATACTTTGTTTTATGCTTCAAGTGATGAGGATTTACAAATCTTCTTCTTATGACTGTTAAACGACCTTTTCATTCCGTTCACTCCCAGGAATTTATGACTCCTACGCTGCAGTTTAAGTTCCTTGCAGCAGCCAAAATGGAATCTGCATGAACTCAGTACTGCTGAGTTTTGGGTTTTCCTTGTGTGTGAATCATACCATACTCACTTTATTCTGGTGGCAAAAATGGAATCAGTTGGAAATGGGCCGTGACTTGGTCATCTCAATCTCACCCATTTTAAAGGGCAAGACGTTTTCTGGCTCTGCAAAAGTTTGGCCTTTGGTCCTGCCCTCACCATGAGCAACATCAGGGGAGATTCATTAGTAAGAGAAAGATCTGAATACCTAGTACACGACACATCAGTGCAGGAATTATCATATCAAATTCTGCTCACGCTTTGCCATTATTCATGGATAAAGATGTTCAGGTTGAGATGGGCCATGCAGAGCGCTTCACTGCTGCGACACTTCATGCAATTGTCCGTTGCTACTGTTCCTTAGCAACAAGCATTATTGCTAGGAAGCTGTGGATAAAAATCAATCAGTCTCACTCAAAATGCCAGAAGAAGTGTCAAGATTACAGGCAAGATGTTTACTAGATAGGATTTCGATGGCTACTGAAAATATGTTGTAACTCATTCTGAACAAAGTTTGTGATTGGAAAAGAATGATTGCTTTAAAAATATAGCATCAATGAATACATGAACAGCAAGAATATTACAAATCGGCAGATCTGCAAACAACATTTGCATGTTGTTTTGTTGCAAAATTAGAGGTTTTGAAATTTCCATGATCAAAATTGCATAACAGGATTTGCTGCCTCATGATTTATAAATGCATTCTGACTTGAGTTTGAAGTATCTGAAATTTATACTGTTAAATAACATCCCTGTATCTAATCCACGTTTTATATCATCTACAAATGCTTAATAGCATATAAAAAGACCTTTATCTTCAATAATATTGATACTAGTTAATCTGGGAGTACCCGAGGACAGAGGCCTCAGATATCCATGTTCATTCAGTGCACACAAGCATCCCTTCACCAAAATAGCTGGAAAATAATTTGGGAATCAGAAGCACCAAATCACAGATTACAGCTAGAGTCTCTTCAATGGAATGCAGGGGCAAAATCTCATCTGGACTGCTGCTTCCTTTCTCAGTGTCAGAGGCTGGAGGTATGTCGCTCACAGAAAGGCAGGTATCAGATGGGCTGGAAACACTCAGATTTTCCTCGCTGGAGTACTCCAGGCTGGACTCCATCCCTTCAGATTCCCAGGGGCCTTTGTGCTCCTTCAAGGGATGGATGGGCAGTCAGAGTGAGATCCAGATGCCCCGCTGCCCCTGATGCTGACAATCATGGATTCCAACCAGTTCCTGCATCATGTAGTCAAAACCCTGCACCATGGAGCTCACGCACTCAGCCACAGTGCATATGGCTCCTGTCATGGAGTGCAAGGCCCCTGCCAAGATGTCCAGTGCAGAGCAGTACTGGCCTCATTGGGCTGCATTAGAATATCTCCTCGGACAGAAGGCAATGGGATTCCTCCAAGAATGGCTGCTGTTATCCTGACACTCGTGACTCATGTTTGCAGCTTCAGAAGCTGTGGATGACCAGGCCTAGGGACACATCATTGGCAAGGGATTCAGCTGAGTCCTGAGCTCTGGCATCCCTTTGAATGTTGATTCCCTGAGCTCTTCCTGCCTGCACCTGCTTTGGATCTCCGGCTGTGGGTTGCTCAGCAGTGTGACCCCGAAGCTTGCCTACTTGTGAACAGGTGCCAGGTGTAGGTGACAGCTGTGACGTCTCTTCCATAGTGGGATTGGAGAAATCCCCCTCTGAGTTGCTAGAGGTAGTCTTGGGGTTTCAGGGGATATGGTTCAGCCTGTTCTGCTAGTCGCCCTGCAGTAGAAGGATGATGGCATCAGCGCATTACAGGGGATAAAGGAGGGAAGATTGATTACTCACTTGAGACTTGAGGAATGGCAGCATTCTCAGATTTCTCTGCTGCACCCACTTTACCAGCAGCGCAGGCACACTCTTCCTCCTTCCTGGCCAGGTCAAGAGTTGACTCCTCAAAAAATGCAAGGATTCTCAAGTTGGGCATGATTCCAGTTGGCTGTGCCCACTGACACCTGTTGTAGTTGAGTTTGTCCTGCAGTGACACAGACAGAAAGAGTGTAGGTGGGAGTATTGACATTTAAGGTGATGAAGTGTGGCAGCCGTGGAACCTGGAGCGTGAGGAGCATAGCGGCAACTGGGGGAATGAGGTGATTGTGGGAGGAAGGGGGGAATCTAGTGCCTGGTGTTGGCAAAGGCCAAGCTGGCTGAGTGAGAGATAGGGTTGTGGGTGTGAGAGATGCGTGATGGAGTCCAGTGGGAGACTGAGAGTGGTTGACTTATCCTGGCCAAGCAAAGATGACCACCTATCTTCTTCTGGCACCGCTGTCCTCTTCTCTTCTGCAACGCACTTACACTGCCCAGGGCTGCCACTGCATCGCAGGCAGGGATCTTGCTGGAAGGCCGTCTCCTGGAGTGCGATAGAGTATGTTCTACCTCTGCTCCACTCCATCAAGCATTCTTGTAAGGGCCCTCTCCGAAAAAGCCCTCTTCTTGCCTGTCATTTCCTGCAGTCTTTGTGGAAAAAATACCGGGGAGCCACTTATATGGAGTTCCACAGTGTTTGTAGCAGTTAAGTTATTGCGGAGCAGATGAACCAGAGGGACACACCACTGGAGTGGTGTAAAACTCGTAAGCATAAAAATTATTACTAATTAAGACATAAGATTTGCTCTGAAAGCATGCTGGCATCTTTCAGTGGGAAACACTGTTTTTCATGTCAGAACCAATACTCATCATTGTTTGGTCAGGTTTCACCCATACTTTCTAACATTGGATTTGATTCTGTAAGTTGACAACATTTACTAAGTAATCCTCAGTGTGCTGAATAATACACTGACAGCAAATTTAAGGTAGTCAATCAGGCTGACAGTATGGTGCATTTGCCTGCAGTGGAAACCATAGATATAGATGCATGGGGGCCCATTCTTTGCAGCTAGAGAGAAAATTTCTGCACATTGCACCTGTTTGAGTGAACCAAAGTTATATAATAGCAACTTGGGGATTGGTCAGTCTGGAGAGTGGAGGGTAGTTGGTGGTTGACAGGGAGATCTGGAAAAGACTAACTGGGTGATGGAGGAGGGGGAAAACAAACATGAGGACTGAAAGCAGTTCAGAATCTAGCAAAGGAGGACCAAGAGGCTGATTAAGAAGGTGGAAACAGAGTACGAGTAAGCTCGTGGGGAACATAAAAACTCGCTGTAAAAGTCACTGACGGTATGTGAGGAGAAAAATATTGGTGAAAACTAATGTAGGTCCTTTACAATCAGAAACAGTGGAGGGGCGAAGTTCAAAATGTGGATCAAAAAAACGTCTGACCAATTGATTACATACTTTTGTTCTGGCTTCACAAAGCAGGACACAAATAACAAAAATGTTGAGGAACACGTGGTTTAGTGAGAGGGTGGAACCGAAGAAGATCAGTATTAATAAGAGTAATGGTGTTAAGGAAACTGATGGAACTGAAGGTCACCACACCAAATAATCTATATCCCAAGTACTTAAGGAAATAGCCCGAGAAATAGTGAATGCAGTGGAGATCATCTCCCAAGATTCTGGAATAATTCCTATGGATTGCAGAATGGCTAATATAACCCCACTATTTAAGAAGGGAGGTAAAGAGAAATCAGGAAATTATAGATCAGTAAGCCTGATCTATCTATCTATAGTGGAGAAAATTCTAGAATCCATTATCAAAGATCTTGTAGCAAAATACTTGGAAAATAATGGCATCATGGATTTATGAAAGGGAAATCATGCTTGACAAATCTGGCATTCTTTTAGGGTGTAACTAGTGGAATAGATGAAGGGGAGCCAGTGGATGTGATTTATTTGGATTTTCAGAAGGCTTTCAATGAAGTTCCACATAATAGATTAGCTTGTAAAACTAAGGGTATGGGCTTTGGAATGCTATACAGAGATGGATAGAAAACTGGTTGGCAGACAGGAAACAAAAAGTAAAAATAAACAGATCTTTTTCCAAATGGCAAGAATGATTAGTGGGATAACTCAGAGATCAGTGCTAGGACTCCAGCTATTCACTACATGTGTTAATGAATAAGATGAGAGAACTAAATGTAATATCTCCAAATTTGCAAATGACAGAAAGCTGGGTGGGAGGGTGAGCTATGAGAAAGATGCAGAGATTGCTCAGTGGGATTTGGACAAGTTGAGTGAGTGGGCAAACGAACAGCAGATAAATGTGAGGTTATCCACTTTGGTAGCAAAAATGGGAAGGCAGATAACTATCCGAATGGCAATAGGTTAGGAGAGGGGAATATGCAATGAGACCTGGGTTTTCCTGTATTCCAGTCGCTGAAGGTAAGCATGAAGGTGCAGTTGTAAAAAAGGCAAATGGTATGTTGGCCTTCATAGCAAAACGATTCAAGTACAGGAGCAGGGGTGTCTTGATGCCATTATTGTGAGGCCACACCTGGAAATAGTGTGTGTCATTTTGGTCAGCTTATCTGAGGAAGGAATGCAGCAAAGAGGCCAGACTGATGTATGAGGAGAGATTAAGTCAGTTAGTATTGTATTCAATGGACTGAGGCGGGGGAGGGGAAGATCTTGTAGAAATCTGTAATCATCTAACAGGACTAGACAGGGTAAGAAGGATCTTTCCGATGATGGGGGTGTCCGGGGGTCACAATCTGAGGATACGGTGTTAATTGTATAGGACAGAAAAGAGGAAAAATTTCTTAACCCAGAGACTGGTAAACCTGTGAATTCATTATTACGTAACATAGTTGAGGCTAAAACATTGTATGCTTTCAACAAGCAATTGACATAGTATGAATGGATCAAAGTAGATATGGGGGGAAGCAATATCAAGCTACTGAATTGGCCAATCAGCCATAATCATAATGAACAGCATAAAAGGCTTGAAGGACCGAATGGCCTCCTCCTGCTCCTATTCTCTGTTTCTATCCCTTAGAAGCTCAGAGACTGACAGGCCATTAATATTGGTGTGTCCTGTGTGGGTACAGACAATAGTTGCCTGAAAAAAAGTTGTTTTAATTCTTCTATTTGTTTTCTGGGTAACTGTTGCTGTAACAGTCAGAACCATCCAAAGTTTGAGAGTTAAACAGTATTTTCTGATAGCTCCCAAATGAAGAGCAATTGTTCACCAGAATTTTGCATCTTAAAATTCCTACAGTGCAGAATGAGGCCATTAGGCCCATTGATCCTTCATTGACAACAATGCCACTTAGGTCCTATCCTTGTAACCCCGCATATTTACCCCACTAATCCCCCTAAAACTAAAGGCAGTTTAGCACAGTCAATCCACCTAACCTGCATGTCTTTAGTCTGTGGGAGGAAACCAAAGCACCAGCGGAAATCCACGTATACACAGGGAGAACATGTAAACTTCACAGAGTCACCCAAGGCCAGAATTGAATCCAGTCCCTGACATTGTGGGGCCGCAATGCTAATGACCGTGCCACCCATCTTCCTTGGAATTGCCATATAGTTCTTGGCTCCTCATCAGATCTTTTATGGCTGCTTTGATAGTGGCTTAGGGGAGAGAGATGTATTGTTCATCAAATGCATACTTTACATTGTGAAAGTTTGATGGTGACTTATTAATATTAAGCATATTAAACCCATATTATAGCAAGCAATTGATTCGATCCAAATGTATATGAGCCTGCCAGTAAAATTATTTTTATTATTGATTCATGGGATTATACACATCGCTGTCTATGCCAACAATTTATTGTCCATCCCTAATTGCTCTCAAGAAGCTTGTGTTGACTTGCCTTCTTGAAACACTGCAGTCCATTTGGTGTAGGTACACGCATTGTGTTGTTACGGAGGGAATTACCAGTGATGGTAAAGGAATAGCAACATAGTTCCAAGTCATGATGGTGAGTCACTTAGTAGCAAATTGCAAGTAATGATGTTCCCATGTTTCTGCTGCCCTTGTCCTTCTAGATGATAGTGGTTGTGAATTTGGAAAATGCTGTGTAAGCAGATGCAGTGAGTTCCTGCAGTGCATCTTGTAGATGATATACAGAGTTGCCACTGTGTTGGTATTAGGGCTGGCGGGAGTAGGGGGAGTGGATGAATGAATGTTTGTGAATCAGATGCCAATCAAGTAGGCTGCTTTGTCCTGGATGATGTTAAGCTTCTTGCGTATTATTGGAGCTATATTCATCCAGGCAAGTGGGGAATATTCCATTACACTATTGACTTGTGCCTTGGAGATGATGGACAGACCTTGGGGCATCAGGAGGTGAGTTACTTAACATAGGATTCCTGGCCTCTGATTTGCTGTTATCGCTACACTATTTATTTGTCTGGTTTAGTTATGTTTCAGGTCAAATAGTAACCTCCAAGATGTTCCAGTCCAGCCTGTGGTCCTCTGTTAAATTCTGAAAACAGGAATAACTTCAATTTTTAAAACTCTGAAATAAATAAATGTACAATTTCCTATTAGCCACAGAATGAAAACTTTACGTTTAGTCACTTCCTTCCTGTCATGCGTTTCTTTTAAAATGAATCAGTATTGTGTTACTGGATGCAGTAGCTATTAATCTTCATTATCTTTAGGAAATAACCACTACAGCTATGTATTTTACTTACTTGCAACTGTGCCAAGAGCATTGCAGATGCAGAATAATAGAAGGTTGTATTCAATATCAGTGCACTTATAAAGGAATAAAATGTTGAATTGTCATAAAGATTTTTAATAAAATGGTGGAATTAGGAACTTCAGACTGACTGTAGATGCTTTCACAATTCCTGGTCATAATTCATACCACTGTGGGCAGTAGGCATTTCGAGGACCTGCGTGATCAATCACTCCACTGCACCTATTGTGCAATGAGTAAACAAAAACAGAGTTTTATTACTTTATAATTAACATACTCAGGCAAACTAAATACATCCAGCTTTTTGTTTTTCTTTTCAGGAGTTTCATTAGATATTGCAGCAAAGCTAAATTTAATACTAACTATAAATATAAGTTTTAAAAAAATGATCAGTAATCTCTGTTAACGTTTTGTGTCCTTGATGATTCTAGATAGGAACCACCTTAATGTGAGCCTGTCCCCTTTGCTGAAACTCTGAAATTTTATTTATTGCCACTAGAACAGAAAAGATTCTAACCTTAGTTTCCAAAATACAACACAGAACAGAGAAATTATGATTCATCCAGTTATTTAAATACAAGGTCCACAAATTAAATGCCTGCCTGTCAAACACTGCAACAACAGATTTTAAATAATTATCTGGCAATTATATTATGAAGTTAATAGTGTAGCAGCAGGTTTGGCCAAAGCAACACACAATCTATTTTGGTAACTGTCAAAGGCCAGTGAAAAATGATATTTCTTACTAAACCAACTATTGATGCACACCCAATTCACGGGCTACCAGTTTTAATAACTCATGAATAATGAGAATAGAGGAGTTGGAATAAGATGGATGCAGGTTTGGAGTCACACATCAATTAGTTACAAATTCAGTTGAGATGGGAGACATCAAGTGAAGATTACAGAATTTCTATGAGAATGATGGGGAATAAAGAGGGAAAATGAAAAGAATGTCTCCGATAGTTCTTGGCCTTTGACAGTGGATAACATTAGCAATTTTCTGGAAATAGCCAAGCAAAATTCTCACCATCTTATTTGATGCATTCAATATTCATTACCCAATCACTTTATTTTTACCTCCAATATATCATCTGGATAAATTGGTCTTCGGGGCTAATAAGTTTTATATTATACTTGTCTTTTATATTAACAAAGAAATAATACTGAAATCACATTTACAGGATATCCTATAAGCTTATAGAAGAGTTTACAAGAGGGGCAGTATGTTAACCCTCCCCAGGTTTCAGAAAGATAGTGATACTACCCTGGCCTCACATAAAACATTAAAATCTCCGATTTTTTCCTTCATCTATTCTGAGTTGTTGATTCTCAACCAAGTCATAAAGATGTCCCAGGTGATAGAAAATGTAAATTTTCATTGTGTATTTATAAAAACCTTACAGTGCAGGAGGAGACCATTTGGATCATTAAGTCTGCATTGGCTTTCTGAAAGAGCTCTCTACCTAGACAACTCTCTCCCCCCACATCTCCATAAATTTGTGCATTGATCATGGTGGATCAGACTAAGTTGCATATTTTTGGACCCTGGAAGAAAACTGGAGCACTCACACAGGAAAATTACGCAGGCGTGGGGAGAACATGCAAATTCCAAAAAGACATCCAAGGCCAAAGTCGAACATGGGTCTCTGGCACTGTGAGGCTGTAGTGCTAACCACTCTGGCACTGTGCCGTAAAAATATCATGGGTATTAGATGGAAGGGAGTAGTTTAAAGATATATGTAAAGCAAAAAGGCAATAACATTGAGTATTTTAACCATCCCAATGTAAACCAAAATAAAGGTGAGATCAAAGTGAGAAACATTCTAGAATAGTGGACAGAGTTCCAGATCAATGGACAGAACTTTCAAATCAAGCTTAAAGATATGAAGAGAAATCACAGAATGCATCCAGTGATATTAATATGATTTAAATTTGATAAGGGAATAAAGTGTTCTGGTAATTAAGCAGCGGGCACATCGTAATGAGGGATTTTCAGTGAGCAACAGTAGTTTCTGATGGCCTGCCCCCTTTACCATTGTCAAACTGAGCTGCTGCTAGTTTTTATGTGGTCAATGGTAGATTCTCAGATCATTCACTGGAGGCCATAGTTCAGAGAGTAAAATATTGGGAAATGAATTATGCCAAGTGGGAGTATGTTAAAGTTAGAGAGTGGCCATAGTGTAAATTTAGTTGAAGTGATTATGAAAAGAGACTCCAAAATATCAAAGGTAAAAATACACAACTGGGAAAGGATTAATTTCAGTGATTTAAAAGGAAATCTAGCATATGTAGATTGGAAAAGATGATTGCAAATTAATGCTGTAATGAAGCAATAGAGATTATTTAGGGAAGAACTAGTTTGGGTGCAATCTAGGCACATTCCTTTAAAGGCAAGATGGTAGAGTATGCAAAACTAATGCACACTGGGTTGCAAAGAAAATGAAAGTCAAAATAAAACAGAAAACGGAGGCTTATTACCAATGTCAGCAGCATGGTTTAGCTAATAACCAGCAAGATTATGGAAACTACCAGAGGGAACTGAAAAAGTTAATACAGTCATTAGGCAGGTTACAAAAAGAGATTAAATTGGATCATAGACCATTTTATAAAGTGAAGGTAGTTTGCTAAGGAAAAAATTGGACCTATTAAGAACCAAAATTAACAAGTAGAAACAGAAGACATGGCAAAAGTGTTAACTGAAATGTTCCATCTATCCTTATAAATGAAGAAGATGATCTGAAGGTTACAATACGAGGTTACAGAGAAGATGATGAGTGGAAAAGAATATTGGAAAGGTAGACAAAGCAAAGGAATTGCTCACAATTTTTCAATAACTATCATTACTGCAATAATTCCAGATGGTTTTGGGTTACTAATGTTATACCTCTATTCATTAGAGAGGGTTAACTAGGAAGCTACATGGAAGAGACTTATAAAGGAAGAGTACAAAGAACAAAGAAGCACGGGAAACAGGCCCTTCAGCCCAATGAGCCTGCGCCGCCACCTTGATGTTCCCACTTTCACCCATGACCCCTGTCTATGTTTATAAATCTATGCATTGAATAAACCTTTGGGAGAAAGGATTCTAACAAAATGCCATACAGGAGGCTAATTAAGGATACGAGACTCATACAGCAAAGGAGAAAGTGGCTGCACAGATATTGAATTGGCTCTGTGACTGAAAGGAATGGTGGTGGTGGATGGATGAATGGACGTCTTTTAGACCTAATGGATAGTTCACAGTGATATTCCTCAGGGGTCAGTTTTAAGTCTATTATTTTTGCAATTTTTATACTCTGGTTAGAAAGCAGTACTGTAAAGTTTGCAAATGATATGAAGCTTAACAAAGTAGCTGATCAAAATGAGGATGATGATCAGCTTCAGGATGGCATAAATGGGTATGAAAAATGGGCAGAGGCATGACAAATGGAGTTCAATGCCAGAGGAGTGTGCTCGTGGGAGGACTGATGTGGAAAGACAATATTCTATAAATGATACAATTCTGAAATGTACAGATGGACAGAAAGGCTTTGGTGTGTCAATATACAAATTCTAGCATTTCTGGTCTGCTGGTTGGGAGGGGTGCGGAATTGGTGGGAAGGAATAATGAAGCTACCTCAGCTAGCTGGCCTGGTCCTCAACAGGCTTCTGTGACTAATGGAAAATTCTAGTAAACAGCCTGTCATTGATGCTCATGATGGCCTAAATATTCAATCTCATGGTTCAGATGAAAACTCATCAACCTAAAATGTTAATTATGTTTCTCTTTGCATAGATACTGCAAAATGTACAGATTTCTAGCATCTGCAATATTGTAGGTTCAATAGAGTTTTGTTTTAAATGATGAAAGATTTCAATGGGTAAATAAGGAAATTCTTTATTTTGAGAAATCAATTCATTTAATTCAAACTCAACTTAAAATTACCACCAAAAGAATATGTTAGGAGAAATTTATTTAAACAAAGATTCTTGGAGTTGGAGTGCTTTGCCATGGGGTGTGGTTGAGGGAGGGATCATTGCTTCCTTAAAGAGAATAGCATATAAACATTTGAAGCACAGGATAATGCGGTGTTACAGAGACAGGAGTAAGGCAGTGACATTGATTTTACATTTCTTGAGCAAAGAACACATAAAGAGCCCAAAGTCAAAGCTGTAGTCTTCTGTAAACTGTTTTAGCTCTTGGATACATTAAAGTTGGCAATGGGGCTGGAAGGAGGATTAAAAAATGAAACTCAAATAGAATTCCCAATTTATATCAACAATATTAGAGGTTTTTATGCATGGTTATTGGATAAGGACAAAATTCAATTTGATTATAATGGTGAAATTCACTTTTCATTTTTGTCATGTTGTGGCCAATTAGGCAAAGCATTTAGTGGAGTTTTACCCCAAGTTAATCAGCATTTTTGGTTCAAGGTGTGGGGTGGGGTGGGGTGAGGGAGGGGGGAACTGTGCAACTCTGATCAGCTACGTATTCTCTCTACCCTCTTGGCCAAAGCCAACTAAACATTGTGATCATGTTCCGTGCAGCACCATTAAACTGGCATGGACAACTAAACCAGTTATGTTCCTCTAAATCTAGCGCAAGCAAAATATACAACCACACCCACTTCAAAATCTGTGCAATATGCTGAAAACAATTTTACTAAAGAAAATAAAGGAGCTTACCGCATACAACCTGAAACCACAGGGATAGTGACATAATGAAACATGCTTTCTGACCCCAATGTCATGGATTTTGAACCATTTAGCTTGAACAACCATATAATTACAGCACCTATAAGCTATAATTTAAATATCATCTCACAAATGAGGAACTGATTGACTGCAGAATAGTAAGCCATGTATATAATTTACACCCTAGCAATATGCTTAATATCTGGCACACCAGTCTTGAAATTTCCAATTATCAGGTTTAATCTCATTTGCTGGAAGTTTTAAATCATACATATTTATAAGACAGTTTACATTTTTAAATGTGCGCAACATGAATCACACGGAGATTATGACGCACAGAATGATGAAAATAAACACTCTTTTTAAAAGAAATAAGTTAAACTAAACTTTTGATACATTTCAATTGTAATCAATTACCAATCAATTTACAAATGGAATAAATGAACATGTTTCTCAATCTCCAGAACAAAAATTGACAACACTTCAGTTGTCAATACAAACTCAGCTGCAATTGTTGCTGAAAGATTCCATTACATTTTTCAGATTCTTTGCCAGGTACAGTGCATCAACCACAAAACAAAATCAGCTTCCCTGAAGGCTCAGTAGACACATAAACCATCTAATGTGGTCTTATGTTATACAGACCAGGGTTTTCTCAGATCTGATATCTGTCTTGTCTTCAGTTAACTGATCTCAGCGAGGATAGTAGCAGGTGAACTCCAACTGATATCGCTCATACAGGCAGCAGGGGTTAAAATAAAATCTTCTGCGGCTCCTGATTTCTATCCCATGGATATGGGGAGCATTTCTTATGACAGTTGGATAGCGATACCTACTATGTAGGTTCATTTATGCGGAAATAGCCTCTCAGGTAAGGTGTTGGATTCTTATCCGTGGCTTTGGTGCTACATCTAGCAGGCAAGAGGAATATCGGTATGATAATTGAAAATAAAATAGCAAAGCAACTGAACATCACAGGCTATACATATGAAGCAAACTTGCAACACCTATAACTGGAGGTTCATTCACTGTGTTTACTTTATTCTCCCAGGACACTCACTCTAACCTAGAAAAATATGGGGGCCATGTCCTTTAGTCACATATATATCATTTTCATACATCATTCAGCACCAGTAAAGACAGGGGTTCAAATGAACCGGCCCAGAAACTCAAACTGCCGGAACAAATACACATTAAAGAGCAATGAGGTGATTTATAAACCAAAGCAAATCAAATCATCAACTAATAATAAATGAGAAAGTGTTCAATTATTCTGGGTTCCGACACATCAGATGCTGATTTTGACACCAGGCAATATCAGTCCCTGATGTGTTGGAAACCACAATAATTGAACATTTTCTCATTTATTATTAGCTGATGATTTGATTTGCTTTGGTTTATAATTCATATCATTGCTCCTTAAAAGCAATTACATAGTCCTAACCTCTTTATAAACACATTTTTAAGATCTGTCTGTATTGTACAAAATTGTGTTTTAATAAAGTATTCTCTTCTGTTGTCTCTCAGTCTTTTATCAACATTCAACGATAGCAGCATGGCAGCTTGTAAAGCTCAATTGAAAATATCAACTTAGCCAAGCAATACACAATTAATGCAGCATGAGTTAGGTTGCTGTTGTTCAGGTTTGGATTGGCCAGTTGGATTTGTGTGTGAAAAATAAACAGCACATGTGGCCATGGTGCATTTTTCTTTTGTGTTCTGATTAACCACCCTACAAGCACAGACACAGCTGATCAAACAATCCTCCCCAAATAACTCTCCTCCATTGTCCAGCTCTGTAGAACTGCACATTTCAATTCTTTTACCTGCCCTGTCATAACCGGAGTGTCTCAATCAAATGTTTCTTGCCCATTCATCACTCTGTTTTCCCCACATTTATTCATGTTCAGAGACCCCTCCCCCCACCCACCCTGGGAACCATTCTTGATTGATATCCTTTGGGGAATCTTCCAAGGCAAAGGATTCAGCTTTGACAGAACATTCAGTTTTAACTCTCCTGCTGCTTCAACTGACCCCTTCAGGGTGCCTCACTGCCTAGATTCGTTTAATGAGTGACTACATCCGCAAGATTCACCACACAAGTCAGGGCCTTTAGCAGAAACTGCTTGACTAGTCTTAGAATAGTGAATATCCACCATTGGGAGAGCTGAAGCCATCAGGTTCAGCTTTGGCCACAAACTCTATTGTGACTGATGCCATCATTGTCACTGTGTCAGACTAAATCAAAGCGGTTCACATCTGCAGGCCCTGTTTGGTCTCAAGTGTTTTCAAGTCAGAGATTGATAGGACTGTTTGACACTGAGGGAGTCCCAAAAAATGGGATAGCACAGGAAAGGGTATCGGAGGTAAATAGACAGCTACAATCTTTTTGAATGGAGGTTCAAAGGATAGGACTGCCTATTTCTATGTCCTTAAGAATTGAGCTTCTGATCCCATAACCCAAGAATTCCCTACTCTCTGTCACGATCACAAATGGGGTTGCAGAAGTCACACTGGGGTTGCAAGCTTCCCTTCCTCCAAGACTGCAATGGCAGCTGTGGAGAGGAGAAGATCTATTGCAGAGATTTGGAAAGACAGCCTGAATCTAGCCAATCAATGCTGCAAAACTGCATGGGATGGACATAACCTGTATCACTCTTCATCATCAGGGACCACTTTCAGCAGTCACTGCTTCTCCATGACAAAAATCGATCAACATCTCTACCCAATCTTAGCCCATTTACAGCATAGTCATGTCTTATCACTGTCAAACTTGATCATTCCTGGAGTTTCCTGACTGGTCTCCTATATTCCACATTTCTTTAATCAATTCATTCAAAATTTCTATCACCTCCCTTAACACTACCAGGCATGCCTTCAAGTGCCTGGTTTACACAAACCAGAAAACCCTTTTCTTTCTCTCTTCCTCTTTGTCTTTCATTTCCTTTAAAACCTTTCATCAATTTTTTGACTGCCTCTCTCACTTTCTACTTTGCTTTGTATCTGTTTATATTCTCGCTTCTGTGAGACTCCTCAAAAGTTTTACTGCATTATAGAAATTATGTAAGGTTAAACTGATGTTTTCTGCATTGTTATAATCAGGTGAGAAGTGGTAGAATGGTGCCCCCCTTTTCCCACTTGTATCTTGACTGCAACAATTTATTTTAAATTGAAGATTATGCTTGACAATTCAGTAAACGTTTAACTGTTTTAGTGCTGTGGCTGTAAAAGATATACAGTTAAGCTTTCTTATAAATTTAGTTTTAAGAGAATAATTTTTGTTGTATGTAATACCCAATCAAAAAAGTAATAAAAACTCTCCAATTCTCATGCACACACGTATTCAAGAGTTCACACATGCACACACAGACACCTTACATATGCTCATAGTTAAAAAAAAACCTATTTAACCTATTCTTCCACTTTAAAGTTCATAAAATTGAGTTCAACGTAGATTTGGTGGATCGATGCCTTAGACAATTTCAGAGTGAACCCAGCAGTCTTTTTGAACTCTGCAATGGGACCATTCAAAATTGCTAACAATGATTTCTACTGGTCTCTTGGGCTGTGGGTTGATTCTTAAAACACTGTATGTGGTGAGAGAGTGAGTGAGAGTAAATGAGAAAGACCACTCAGGGACCACCACCTTTTATTCTCCACTTTTTCTGTTCCGTGGCCTGAAGAAAATCAGTTTCTTAAAACACAAGAACAGTTTAGTTGGATCATCACGTGATCCTGTCTCAGATCTAACCAGTTACTCAAACATGGTCACAGCAGGTTAATTCCACGTCAGTGGTGTCACAATGATGGGACTGTGGGGATTAATTCCATTGGCTGACCAAACATATATTGAACTGTTTTAAAAGGACTTGTTAAAGAAAAGAAAATAGACAAGCCTGGTGTTACAAGTTGATAAGATTCTGGAATGTTCAAATATGAATTGCAATTCAGACATACTACAGCATCTTTCTCCAGAATTTCACACCTGAGTATGTCAAGAGTCACTTCAAAAGAGATTTATTTAAATATACTGGACTTGCATTTGCATTTCTGTAAGATGTAGACAGAAAGTCTGCTAGAATAATTGTTTCATGGAAATGTGTCTCCCTATCTCATCAAAATGGATAATGATTTGCTTCTTAAAGAATATTTTTTCTTCTATTTATTTTGTGCCTTGAAAAAACATGAACATAATTATGTACGTCACCAAGGAACTTTCATTAGCAGCAAAGCTGTTTGTTATCCCAACTTCTGTCTTCTCCTATCACACCTCCTGTTCATTTTTACTGGCAGCACTAGTTTGTATATGTTAGGCAATAGTTTGGCTTGAGATAAAGCCATGTAGCAAAATAACCACTGTGATGTCTACAAATATACAAGGGTCCTTTCTGTACAATATTTTCATCACTTGGCTTTTGGAAATTGTTTCTTTTTAAATTCATATTATGCAAATATATTGAACTATACTTCTTCAGTATAAAACCAAATTGCCCTGAGCTCAGTGTGGATGCTCAACCAGAAGAGTACCTACATTGAGCTTCAGAAAGAAACTCAAAATATATCGGGCACAATCTTCTAGGCTCACTGACCTGCACAGTGAAATGTGAAGATAGGATACGAAGGGAAAATATCCGATTTGTGCTTCCTATTCCCCTTGCCCTATTTTGTTGGCAAGACGGCTTTGTGCCCAGAAAGTGCAGGAGCCTATTAATGTAAAAAAGAATGAGTGTTAAAAGTACTTATCTGGTCCAGCACAGCTGCTTCTCTCTTTATCGGCAAGATGTCACACCAATGAGAATCGCTACTGCTTTGCAGTAGCTGAGACCAGATGACATTGTTATGCCAGGGGGAAATTGAAGACTACTGATGCTCTCAGGTTGGGGGTGTTGCCAGGCAGTGCCCACCTGGCACCCTGGCAGTGCTTGGTTGATCACCATAAGTGTGTCAGGGCAGAGCTAAAGGAATGAGGTCTGAGTGGGGAAGGACTTCCACAATGAAGGGAGGACTTATGCAAGGAGAAGCTATCCAAAGGTGGGGGGCGCGGGGGGTGGGGGAAGGGAGGGGGAGAGGAGAATAAGGTGCGGAATTGGAGCATGTCAGGATTCACCAGGGGATTCATCACAAATGATGCCCTGAAGTTGACCATCTCAACTTGGTGTGGAAAGGGGTGACAATAGTACCGACAATTGATGGGGTGTGGGGGGAGTTTGGGTGAAAGGAGGTCTCCTAGTTCAGTAGCAGATTGGGGTGGCCTGTGCAATGACACCCAAGTTCTCTGCAGCTGGCTTATCTGTCATACTGAAGCTCTGCCAGACTCCTACTGGCGCAAAGCTCCCAGCTGTCAGAAAAGCTGAGTGTGTTCTGGAAGATTGCAAAAGAACACTCCCATTTCATACTTTTATGAAGGGTGGGAAATTCCACCTATTGTTTGCAATAAACTGGATGTAATAACTGTTTAAATGGCAACCCAAGAACACATCAGTTTATGCTGTATAGCCTACAAACAAAATGAAAATGTTTGAAATGATTTTTGCTTCTTAATATGCTGTATGATATACTGCATGTTTCTGGCACTGTGTGTTTTTACTTCAAACATCCAACATTTTCAGTTTTCTTTTCATCTCCACGTTATGGAAATTATTTCAATCATGTGGCCTAACATGGTCCTTTTTCTTCATCTCCACAATGACATTGTTTGATTGTTTTATTTTTGTTTTTCCAATACAGCCAGTGCAGTACGGTCACACTCCCTGCAGTGCCACAATTAGCTTTGTGCTGTTAAGCATGTCCATCCTGTCACTAAGTTTCATTATTTAACAGGAATTTGCAGCACTCTCAATAAGTGTGCAGCTGTGAACAACCACTGATGCCTTAGTATATTTTCCTGTCATTACATATGCGACTCAAAATACATTCTTCTGCAAAATGACATCTTGCACTGAAAGTCCAGCTGTCGTTTTATCCAGTAACTTGCAAATATAATTGAGGTGTTGTATCCTCTTATATATTTATCAGTTATGATCATTTTGAATATCCAAATTAAAATAGAAGTGAAGTTTGCAGTGGGATTCCGCCCTAGGCCAGAAGGCAGGCTATATAATGTAAACCAGGAAGTAATCAACAGAACATACCATTCAAATCAAAATGATAAATTTTCTTCATTCAGCATTACTTCTCATGTGCTTGCTTCACTGCTGTAGTCACTCGATAACAAAGTCTGAAGTCTTATTTAAGTAGTATAATGCAAATAATTGCACTATATAAACAGTACTACTACTTAATTTTGCATCATACAAGCTTCTGTAATAAATTGTTAAAATGGTGCTCAAGTCATTAATGAGTTACTCTGCTTAACATGTGTTGTAGCATGGTTCTTTAAAGTGGACAGGGCTGATGAACATTTCCCCAGGGCTACGTAATCAGCGAGGACCCTGTGGATCATCCCAATGAACAGCTGAGCCAATCAGCAGGAGAGCGTGGGCCACCCTCAAGGGACTCGCAAGTGGAGCCAGGGAGTCAGGAAGAACAATCATATTTGTAATGTGATCTTACCTTGCTGTAAGATATTCATTCTGTCAGCAATAAAAGTCTTTGTGGTTAAAGTTGCATTCAATCATCCTTGATGTATTACATTGGCAATAACACAAAACATCAAAGTAGTTGGGACTCACAATGTCTAGCTAGAGGATGAAGAATCTTGAATATCAAGAGTAAGAAGTAAGGTACACTCAATCCACAATGCCTATGATAGAAAGGGTCAAGCCATTTGACCCGGAGGTAAATGACTGGGAACAATACATAGAAAGGCTGCAGTATTACTTCATTACAAATGCAATAATTGCAGGAAGACAAGAGGAAGGTTATTTTCTTACAGCCTGTGGTTCACGATCTTATAGCTTAGTGAGAACATTAATGTTGCCAGATGCTTCAGACACGAAGGGAACAATATTACCTTCTCACCACATCAGTCAATCAATGGGGTGAGCTGGTAATATTGTGAGAGCCAAAAAAATCACATTCATGGTCAATTTTGTGCCTATTATCATCTTAGTAGTACCGGATGTCCAGCGAGATCAACCTTGCGCTCATTTTAGTCTCATTTCACAATCTGTTAAAGAAACACCAAAGATGGAAATCGGGAGAAGAATGGGAGGAAGCTTTCACAAAAGTTAAACAGGTTCTGCAGTCATCTCCTGTATTGGTCTATTTTGACCCAAACAAACCCTTAATAGTATCCTGTGATGTGTTATGGTATAGAGAGGGAGTTGTTTTGACTCACCGGGTGCTTGATGGCGCACAAAAGCCCACTGCCTTCACTTCAAGAATACTATCCAATGCAAAGAGAAAATACTCGCAAATAGACAAGGAAAGCTTATCATCTATACGATTAAAAAATTCCATCAGTATATTTATAGCTAACATTTTAAAATGGTCTCAGACCACAGACTGCTTTAGGTCTCTTCAGAGAAGGTAAGTAGGTGCTACCAATTGCTTGTCTATGGGTGATATAGATTCTATTCTTAGCAGTGTGAGTTATACGTTTCAGTATCACCCTGAAATGCAGATATCACATGCAGGTGGACTGAGTCGGTTGCCTTCACCACAAGCGGTAGCAGCACCATCAGTTCCTCATAATGGCTCTGCATTTGTAGATACCTTGTGAGTCTTGACAAAACACAAAGTTATGGACAGAAAGAGACTCTGCCTTGCCAAAAGAAGATGGTCATGCAAAGGTGATGCTATGAAAAGTTAGACTTGTTGAAAGTAGACATTGAGACAACTTGTCAAGATGGGTGTTACAGTAGGGATGAGAGTTATAGCTCCATCCCAAGGGATATAACTCCTGTTGCAAGAATTGTATGTCACATCCAGGTCAAAATACAATGAGGACCTTAATCAGGAGTTAGGTACAGTGGGTAGGTATATATATAGGTACCTCAAGAATAGGTGGAGCAGAAAAAAAAGACACTATTGTTCGAAGAAGTCATATTAGACTCAAAATGTTAACTCTGATCCTCTCTCAACAGATGCTGCAGACTTACTGGGTTTTTTTAATGTTTTATTTTTACTATCAACAATGTCCAAGCAACTTCAAGGAGCAAAGATCAAAAGTAGTTAGTCTGCTGTTACCTATTGTAAAGTATTTTTTTACAGAGTCATACAGCGCAGGAAAGGTCCTTTGGCCCATCAAGTATACACCGACAAATTGGAAACACCTGAACCGCCATCTAATCCCATCTGCCAGAACTTGGTCAATAGCCCTGCATGTTCCAAGTGCTCATCCAGATACTTTTTAAAACGATGTGAAGCAACTCATCTCCAAAACCCAACTAGACAGCACATTCCAGACTGTCGCCACTCTCTGGATAAAAAGATTTTTCCTCACATCCCCCCTAAATCACCTGTCCCTCTCCTTGAACCTATGGCCCCTCATGATTGGCCCTCAAACTAAGGGGAACACCTACTCTTTATCCACTCTGTCCATGTCTTTCATCGTGTACACCTCAATCAGGTCGCCCCTCATTCTTCGCTGCTCCAATGAAAACAACCCAAGCCTATCCAATCTCTCTTCATAACTTAAATTCTCCATCCCAGGTAGCATCCTGGTGAATCTCCTTTGCACCCCTTCCAGTGCAATTACATCCTTTCAATAACGTGGGAACCAGAACCATACACAGTAGCATCACCAAAATTCTATGCAATGCCAACACGACTTCCCTGCTTTTGTAATCTATGCTTCGATTGAGAAAGATAAGTGTTCCTTATGCTTTATGATCACCTTACCTATATGCGTCTCCGCTTTCAGAGATTTGTGGATAAAACACGCAACATCCCTTTATCCCACAGAACTTATCCTACCATTCATTGAGTACTTTCGTTCAATCATTGACTTAATTTTACTGCATCAAACTCGTTGCATCAAAACGACTGTGCGGTCTTTTTGTGTGGTCCCTTTAAGGTTAGAGGACCTAACACTGCAGTGTTCCACCTTCTAATATTTAGCTGATGCCTTCACCTCCTCATCAGGCCATCATGTATGTGCATGTATTGTAGCTTAGGATGACCCTCAGACAGAAAGCATATTATGTGTGCCCCACTACGTATTTTCACTTGGGTTACTAGCATGGGCATGCTCAGCCACAGGGATGGGTCATTATAATATGTTGATTTACCCATGTGTTAGAATGCTTGATGTAAAACATAACAGGGTACCAATTTGATCTGATGTATTATTGTCACATATATTAGCATAGAGTGAAAAGTATTGTTTTTTGCAAGCCAAACAGACAAAACATGCCATACAAACGAGTGCAGAATGTAGTGTTACAGTCATAGCTAGGGTGTTGAGAAAGATGAATTTAATGCAAGGTCAGTCCATTCAAAAGTCTGATGACAGCAGGGAAAAAGCTGTTTTGAGTCAGTTGATGTATGTCCTCAGACTTTTGTATGTTTTTCACCAATGGAAAAAGATGGAAGAGACTATGTCCGGGTTGCGTGGGTCCTTGATTATTCTGGCTGCTTTTCTAAGGCAGTGGAAAGTGTAGACAGTGTCAGTGGCTAGCAGGCCAATTTGAGTGATGGACTAGGCTCATTCACAACCCTTTGTAGTTTCTTGCGGTCTTGGACAGAGCTGGAGCCATTCCAAGCTGTGATATAAGCAGAAAGAATGCTTTCTATGGTGCATCTGTAGAGCTTGGTGAAAGTTGTAGCAGACATGCAAATTTCCTGAGTCTCCTGAGAAAGTAGAGGCACTGGCAGGCTCTTTTAACTATTGTGTCAGCATGGGAGGACAGGACAGGTTGTTGGTGATGTGGACACCTAAAAACTTGAAGCACTCAACCATCTCCACTTTGTCTCCATTGATGTAGACAGACTCCCTGAAGTCGATGACTATCTCCTTCATTTTGTTGACATTGAGGAAGAGATTATTATCGCCGCACCAGTTCACCAGATTCTCTTTCTCCTGTACTCTGTCTCGTCATTGTTTGAGATCCAACCCACAACAGTGGTGTCATCAGCAAATTTGAAAATCAAGTTGCAGAGGAATTTGGCCATACAGTCAGAGTTGTATAAGGAGCATAGTAAGAGGCTGGGGACACAGCCTTGCGGAACACCGTTTGTTGCCTATTCCTATTAACTATAATCTGTGAGTTAGGAAGCCTAGGATTCAATTGCAGAGAGAGGAGCTGAGCTCCGGGCCACGAAGTTTGGAGATGAGTCTCATAGGAATAGTGGTGTTAAAGGCTGGCTGTAGTTTATGAAGAGGAATCTGACATCAGTGTCTTTGTTATGTTGTGTTTCAGGTTGACTGTAGGGCTAGGGCAATGCCATCTGCTGTGGATCTGTTATGGTGATGGGCGAACTGTGGTGGATCCAGGCAGTCTGGGAGGCAGGAATTGCTGTGTGTCATGACTAACCTTTCAAAGCACTTCTTAATAATTTCAGACATAGCTTCTTTTCATGCAGTCCAAGAATCATGAAAATTTAGGTTGTTTTTAAACACTTTTTTTGTCCAAAAACTTTTACATTCCTCACTTGGAAACAGCAAGTTCCACATTGGGACTAAATGCACAACACACTAAATTTTTAAAAACGAGAACATCAATGATAAATTTGACTCTCTGCACAAGCAACCCAGCTCGGATCAGTCATTCCCTCATTTGCCTTACACAGCAGCAATGTTGGAGAATACATGGCTACCACTAAAACATAATATTTCCTCCATTTATATGGTCGAAAAAAATTCTATTCCAATTTCTAGCACCATCACCCTTTCTTCCCTGGATCCCACAGATTTGATTTTTTGCATGGGATTGATGTGAAATTGGGTACAAATTATCCACAATGCTGCTTTATCTTCAGTTTATTATTTTTACAGCCTGCCCATCATTGCGCACCAGTGATATCACTATATCCACTGCCTCCACACTGCACTTCTTCAAATAAGTATTTAATCTAAGAGGCTTCAATCATTTCTTGATCATTTATGGTCTTTACCTGCCACTTTCCTGAAGATTGTGGGCATCACATATAATTACAACAGATGCAATAATGGAATGGACTGAGTTATCTATTCATCACAATAATCATAATTTAATCAGTTAGTGTGATGTATTGAATCGATGTACTATTAACATGATTGCCAGTAAATATCTTTGCAGAACTGACATAAATGCACTTTTTTGTCTCTTCTGCCTGCATGGAATAAGCAACATCAAATGCTGATTGTAAGTCAGTCAGTCCACTACTATGTAGGTGCAAGTTACTATTCTCTGGAGATTTGAGAATATCCTTCATCAATAACATGTTGTTATCCATTTTAAAAAAATACAATTCTTCTGACAGACTCCCCAGCATGAAATAGACTGCATTGCAGCAGCTCATTTCAGACAATTCCACACACTACGAAGAATATGAAATCAATATCAGCTTTGTCAAATAAGATAATTGTTCTAAGTTTCATTTTTGGGCAATTTTATAATTGTCTTTCCCTTTCATCCTTTTCTCCTTATCATGATAATTAACACTGGGGTTTAGATTCCAGTAAAGTTCTAATAATTTACCCCAAAGCAATCATTCTTCATGTGTGGATGTGAAAAGAGATTCACATAAGGATCAGTCTTCATCCAACATCCAAAAATCTGAATGCTATCAATTGACTACATATGGGAACAATCAGCAGTAAGAACACAATACATGCTTCCTGCTTCAGTTCGTTGATGTAACTATAGTGCTTCCACAGTTGCATCAGAGATTTTCTAATTCAGCAGTGTTTAAAATACCAAATCTGAGACATTTTTCATATCTATGGCTCTGAACTGCTGCAAACAGTGTCTTTGTACACCAAATTATCAAGAAATGATGGCTGCAATTTTTTTTAAATGTAAATTTAATAAATTCAGAGAAGTCGTCTGTGCATCTTATGAAAACCTACCCTTTTATTGCTCAAATAAAATATGACACATCATTATGTGAAGATTTAGGTAAAATCGAGTAATGATTCAATAATACAAAACAGAAAAATAAAGTCATGCGCCACATACACACACACATTTATTGTAGATAGGCTTTATCAATTTTGTGACTTAATGCATTAAATACATAAATTGGAAATACTATTGCATAAATTTGCACCACAATTCAAGCAAGCAGATAATCTCACAAGCATGACAACTTTGTTACTGGGGCTGACTCCCAGAGGACACGCAATCTCAGTTCCAAGATATCAATTTGCTCTGCTTTTTCTGTTCCTATTTACTAATAAGTATCACCAGAGTCTCTTTAATTACTTATTGCTCCTAAATCAAATCAAAGGTGCACCATTAATGGCAATCATTATGCCAGGAATTAATAACAAAAAACAGGTTACTTGAGAACCATCAAAATTTAGAAAGCTTTTTAAGCTTTTGACACACAGAACCAATTCAACAGTTACAAAGGAAGTGTTAATTCTTGCAGTTCCCAGAAGGCAGATCATCACAGTTTTGGAACAAATATTGAAGATAACATGCTGCAGAATGCTGCATTGTTGCTTTGATACCTTGACTGTAGTTTAGCGGATTTACATCTATACATGTGCACAACAATATTGTTTCTAATTCTTTTTGAATAATAGAACATATTTCTTTAAAAAAAGTTGTGCTTCTACATATCAATACAATTGTTTCAATTATCACTTTGTTGACAGTATAAAAATGTTAAAGAAGATTAGCAATTGATTTTTATAAGTAAAATGAACAACCTGGAGTCGTTTGTAGTTCTTTGAACAATGTTGAATATTGTTCACAGCATTGCTTAGTTGATAGGATGCTGTGCCTCCATCTTGTGGATTTGTTATTCATTTTTCAATGATGAGTTCGCAAGCAGTACTGGCAATGTTCTATATGTTGTTCCTGGTGTTATCAGATGTGCTTGATGTTGATGTTGCGTCACGTGCTATTGACATTGATGATATTCCATTGCTGGTTGGTGATGCTGTTTCATTGCTCAGTGACGTCAACGGTCTTTTCTATTCTGCCTGCTGGGGTGTAGGTTGAAAACAAACTCCATTCCTTCTCAAATAAAAATCAAAATACTGCAGATGTTGGAAACCTGGAATAAAAACAGAAATGCAAGATAAACTCAGCAAGTCTGACCACATCTGTGGAGCGAGAAACACAGTTAATGTTTCAAATCCATTATACAGAACCCTTCTACAGAAGAGTCACACTGGACTGAAACATTAATTGTATTTTTCGCTCTCTCTCCACAGATGCTACTAGAGATGCTGAGTTTATCCAGCATTTTCTCTGTTTATTTCAGTTCCTTTTCGTTTGTTTACCAGTTTCAGTCTTGATAATAAAACTTGCAGAAGGAGGCCATTCAGTCCAGAATCTGCACTGACCCTCCAACAGAGCATCCATTTAAGGCCCACCCTAGGGATTTACTCACTAATCCCATCTAAGGGTCAGAGTAACAACATTTTCAAGGTTCCAGGTTTTCATGATCGGATCCTACACACGTATACTTTGCCCTTTCAACAATGCAGACAAGGACTAGTCTTCAAATGCTAGTTTGAAGTGTTGACTTCCTACTGCCTGTGCATTACTGGGATGTTGTTTATTTTGTTCTCTTATTTGGAGGATGTATTTTCTTGGCTAAGTTATCTTGTACTCTCTTGTTGAGTCACTTTGCAAATGGTTTCACGTCAGGTCTTTAGAGGTTTTGCTCACAGTGACAATAAGGCAAAATTTGGGTCTTTCATTATCTGTTATCATTTAATGGACAACACGATGGTACAGTGGCTATCCCTGATGCCTCACAGCTTCTGGAACATGGGTGCTTTAGGTGACTGACAGACTTTCTCCCTGTGTCTGCAAGGATTTCCTCCAGGTTTAAAGCAGGTTAAGTGGATTGGACACGCTAAACTATCCCAAGACATGTAGGCTAGATGGATTAGCCATGGTAAATGTGTAGGTTTGCAGGGATAGGGCAGGGGAGAGGGCTGGGGTAGAAAGACACATTAGCACTGTTGCCTCACAGCGTGAGGGACCCAAGATTGATTCTTCACTTGGCTCAATGTCTAAGCGAGGTTTGCACATTCTCTCTGTGTTTGCGTGGGTTTCCTCCAGGTGCTCTGGTTTCCTCCATAATCCAAAGATGTGCAGGTTAAATGAATTCACCGTGCTAAATTCTCCTTCAATATATCTGAATAGGTGCCAAAATGTGGCAACTAGGGGATTTTCACAGTAACTTCATTGCAATGTTAATGTAAGTCTATTTGTGACTAATAAACAAACTTTTACTTTAACTTCTGTCAAAGTCAGTACAGATCCAATGGGCTAACTGTTGGAATTCTATGGAATGATGGATTTGATGTGCCTTTTGATTAATG
The DNA here is from genome assembly GCA_024679065.1 of Sphyrna mokarran. Classification (NCBI taxonomy): domain Eukaryota; kingdom Metazoa; phylum Chordata; class Chondrichthyes; order Carcharhiniformes; family Carcharhinidae; genus Sphyrna; species Sphyrna mokarran. The sequence goes on along the minus strand of JAGIQG010000009.1, from coordinate 46,250,770 downwards.
TTAGGGAACAAAGCAATATGGTGATGGTAATGAACTTATACTGCTCAGTGAACGAACAGAAAAGTTCCATCTTTTGTGATTTTGTTATTTGTGTTTTGACCATTCTTTGTCCACTGTGTCACCTGTTGCTTACCTGTATTTGAAATATCCAAATTTTGCAAAAGATCCTTTATTTTACAGTAATTGTTTGAAAATGCATGTATCAGACATATCTCTTAATTTAATTTTGTAGCTTATTCCAGGTTAATGGATTTGGGAGAAGTAGTGAACACGAGTTAAAACTTGATAGCACTAAATTGGATATTAGCTAATTTGTCTTTCCCCCACTTAGGTCACCACCTATCCATCACTAATATTCATCCACTTACGTGTTCACACTGGACATTCAAACCCGGAGAGGAATTTTCCAGGTTACATCTCACCTTTGTTGATCCTGAGCTTTACTCTTTTCGCACTGACTGTGGTTTTTAAATGGATTGAAAATAAAACTGTCAGTGCTGGAAATCAGAAACGAAAGCCAAAATTGGAGCATATACAACAGATCTAAAAACTTAGACGAAGAAAAACATGGGTTAATGTAGAGTATTCTAGCTCCCCAAACCAATGCTGTTCTTGCACAACTGAAACCTATTTAATTGAGTCCAATTCAAAAACATGTTCCTCCTTTGCAATTTCACCATTTGGGATTTTTATGTAACCCCCATAAATGGCAGGACTTCCCTGTATCATCCTTTTAGGAAATCCTTTCTCTGACAAACATAATTCATGGTGCTGAAATGATTGTTCTTAAATCTTTCACCTTTCTGATGAATGAGATCTTTGAGTAATAGTCTGCAACTATGAGATAGCATTATTGATTGCATGTGAATAAATCAATTCCCACAGTATGTCTGGTAAGTAGCTATCATCTTCTCTTTCTGCTGTGTATTTTTACACTTCTGACACACACTGCTTTCTGGCTTGGAGTTTACACTACTTCATACCCATGAGTCCTTCATATAGCTTCTGGAGAAGTTCTCTCTGCATTGCTAAGGGCAAGATCACGCCGGATCCATCTGGCAGAACATCAGGTTCTAGTGAGATATCGGTTCAGTTTTCCGATCAGAGTTGGAACAAATGAATCTGACACTGATCAAACCAAAATTACCCACTTCTCCCAAAACGTTGAAACAGACCAGACTTCCAATCCACGATGCAAAAGGATCCTCCCAGCACAGGAATCCACAGAGAGGGCAGGCAAGAAAACAAGCAGAGAATCCACAGCCCCTTTTTACACATTTGTCACTGCAAGGCAAGTTGAAGTGTTTAGTGTGAATGGATGAACTTTAGTGTGGCAAGATGAATAGGTGGTGATGCTAAGTGGGAAAGGTGGGCAAGGGTGGTAGGTAGGCGAGAAGGTAGGTCATCAGTCAGGGAAGGGCTAATCAGGTTGAATCAGCAGCATCGTCAGGTGGTGGGGGCTAGTACTGCATCAAGCCATGGAAACTTCTCAGCTCTGTCTCATTTCTTGGAGTTTCCATCTCAGAGATAGCTGTAATGTTTTCTCTCAGCTCAAATCCATAAGGTATACATCATGCTAAAGAATTCAAAGTCTGTTAGCTTCATAATCTATTTGTTTGTTTATGTTTAGCTTGGTCCTCGTTTTCCTGCCTGTCCATGGCTTCATTTTATTTTCATCTACAACCACAGATCCGGGTATCAGCAGCTATGTTGACTGCTCCTGTACATCCCTTGTATGTCTCATCTATTTTCTGCTGGAACTCAGCCTGGCTCACTTCAAAGCCAAAGTGTAGACACAAGAATTTATACCCCGTCCAAATGTTGAGTTGAATGTTATCAACAGTCTCCTCAACCTTCACATTCCATGTTCAAGCAGCCATTTCTGGCATCAAGCTTGCTGGAAACCTTGCTGGTTTTGGTCTGCTTTCTTCCAATGTTGCAGTGGGGGCTTTGAATCCTCTTTGACGGTTTGATTAATATCTTTGGGAACCAAGCAAATTTATAGTTTTCCATTTGGCTTTTCTATCACAATGATGGAATTGACCCAATTTGTCAACTCTATGACCTGGCAATCACTCTTTTTGTTTAATCGCGGAGCTCTCTTTCAATCTTTCCATTTAGTTCTATTGGTACTTTACATGGAGCATGATTCATAGATTCCTTTTCTGGATCAATGATGATGGTGATGTGATAGTCAAAATCTTCAAAACATTAAGCTGTCTCATTAAAACATTCAGGACACACTTGCACCAGTTTTCTTGCTTCAGATCAGAGGGTACAATTCAATGGGTGTATTACCTTTAACCCCTTCTGATGCGCTTTTCATTTCAAGCTTTGTTGAAATCAATTACAGCTCTTTGCAACTGCTCAAGCATAAGAAAGCAGGACCATCTGTTTCAATGATGCAGAGTGTACAGTTAACATCTTTATCTTTGTTTGCCGATTTGGGTTGTTTGTAAATGTCTAATCTCAATTTCTTCAGATATCATTAACATAACATTGTTCAGTTTAGAGCTTTCTACTTTGGGTATCCAACACTCTTTCAAATGCCAAACATCCAGTAGCTCAAGTGATATGATTTAACTCTGCGTTCCAAAATCAAACCTCAGCTTCATGATTGTTGGCTCATTTGTCAGCTTCTTCCTCATCTGAATGGTATGCTGGACTTCTCCAAAATTTTATTTAGGTTTTTACTGCCATCCTCAATCATTTCCAAGTGATTAAAAAAAAAGTCTTCTTCTTTCTCTCCTGCCCGCAGGAAGTTTCCTCTTCACTAACACCTTTTAGAAAACCACTGAATATCTGTTTAAACTTCTCAACTACCTTTACAATGTCATCAGCCTCTTGATTCACCCCGAGTTGGAACAACATCGTTCATTGTTGGAGGCAGCCATTTTGTTTACACACATTTCATTCAGCTCTCCCTTAGGCACATTTCCGAGTTGATTTCTTTCTATCTAATTCAGCAGTAAACTTGTTAAATGCTCAAGTTTTACTGACAAACACCTACTGTTGCCATGTTATGTTTTGTGGTTGCCAGAAGTCTGAAAAAAAATCTTACTTTTAGATACACATATTGAAAATTTTATCGAGTGTATCTCTCCGGATCTCACCATATGCTGCAGAGTGATGCACTGTTGATTTGATATCCTGATTGTAGTGCACTATTGAGTGATGTGATTTGATTTATTATTGTCACATGTATTAGGTATACAGTGAAAAGTATTATTTCTTGAGCACTGTACAGACGAAACATATAATTCACAAAGGAAAGAAGATGATGCAGAATATAGTATTAGTCATAACTAAGATATAAGAAGAAGATCAATTTAATGTAAGGTAAGTCCATTCAGAAGTCTGATGGCAGCAGGAATAAAGCTATTCTTGAGTAGATTGGTACGTATCCTCAGTCTTTTGTATCTTTTCCCCTCCGAAGGAAAAAGGTGAAAGAGTGTGTCTGGGATCTGTAGGATCCTTGATGATGCTGGCTGCTTTTCCAAGGCAGCAGAAAGTGGAGACAGGGTCAATGGATGGAAGGCTGGTTTACGTGATAAATTGGATTTTGTTCACAACCCTTTGTAGTTTCTTGAACAGAGCAGGAGCCATGTCAAATTATGTTACAACAAGAAAGGATGCTTTCTATGATGCAGCTGTAAAAGGTGGTGAGAGTTGTAGCAGATATGCTAAATTTCTTTAGCGTCCTGAGAAAGTAGAGATGTTGGTGGGCTTTCATAACTATAATGGTTTTCTGTATATACGCAGTATATAACAACACAGCTCCTAACTCTTTTCAAATTATCTAACAATGGGTCAAATCTCTCCAAGGAATAATAAGTACAGTAGAATTACCACCTTATTCATATTTTCTTACTATACATTGCAGCTCCGCATTTTTCTTCCAGACTCCTGGCTTCTTAGCCAATGCACTGCGTACCTGTTCTCAGTTCTTCACAGTGTAGTGCTATTGACGGAAGACAAGTCATGTGTACTTCGTACTGCACTTGCTGCTGCAATCAGGCAAGGAGAGAGTTTAGGGCTAGTCACCACATGGCCAGGGTGAGAGCGGACTGCGGACATGATAGCTGCCCTACCACCACGGGATCTGCTGCCTTTCAGCAAGAGTGCAAGGTGGGAATGGCTGCTGCTGGATGGCTGAAGTGGGGAGAGTAGTTCAAACATGGACAAAAGAACTAAACTCCTGAGGTGACAGTGGCTGCCCTGGACATCAAGGCCAGCTTATCAAGCTTATCAAGTGTGGCATCAAGGGGCATTAGCAAAATTGGAGTCAATTGGAATCTGGGGGAAAACTCTCTTCTGGTTGGAGTCATTCCTAGCAGAAAGGGCGATTGTTGTGATTGTTGGAGGTCAATCATGTCAACTCCAGGACATCACTGCAGGAATTCCTCAGGCTAGTGTCCTTGAATCATAGAATCCTGTAGTGCAGAAGAAGGCCATTTTTCCCTATCAAATCAGCACTGAATACCATCCCACCCAGACCTGATGCCCATGCATTTACCCTAGCTAATCCCCCTGACACTAAGGAGCAATTTAGCATGGCCAATCCACCTAACCGGCACATGTTTGGAATGTGGGAGGAAACTAGAGCACCTGAAGGAAACCCACACAGACATGGGAAGAATGTGCAAATTCCACACAGACAGTGTCCCAAGACGGGAATTGAAGCCGGGTCCCTGGCGCTATGAGGCAGCCGTGCTAACCTCTAGGCCACCTGCCGCCCACCATCTTCAATTACTTCATCAATGATCTTCCTTCCATCATAAGGTCAGAATGGGGATGTTTGCTGATGATTGCAAAATGTTTAGCAACATTTGTTAATTTTCAGATACTAAAACAGGCCATATCTAAATGTGACAAGACGTGGACAATATTCTGGTTTGGGCTCACAAATGACAAGTAACATTCATGCCAATCAAGTGCCAAGCAATGACCATCTCCAACAAGAGAGGATCTAACTATCGCCCTTTGACATTCAATGGCATTACCATCACTGATTCTTGCAGAATCAATATCCTGGACAAATCATTTAAATATTGTGCACCATGTCTCCATGTGGTTCTCAATCTCCTCCTCTTTCCACTGTCTCTTAGCTATCATATGAGAGAGATTGTCCTCATTTTCTCCACGCTTGATATATCCAATCATTGCCAGCACACCTTCAGCAACAGTTTCATTTTCAACATCAACATTATTACCTCTGGAGTTCCTCCCCATTTCCTCATCAAAATGTTGCCTTTCAGCGACAATCAACTCTACCTTTGTACCATAAAGCTTGACCCTTCCACCGCCTCAGTTTTGAACACCTGTTTGCCTGACCTACAAAAGCCATAATTTCCTCGAGGTTAAAGATCTAAGCCATGGTCTCCTACATCTGCTACAATCCTCATCACTGATTCTACCTCTCCCCCAGCCATTGTTCAACACAGGATTCCATCGTGGCATCCTGAGTTGAACTTCTGAGTTTATAATCTCTCAATCAGCATAATCATCTGCTTCCCCCTTCCTAACAATTCTCATCATTGCACCTACCTCAACTCTTCTATGACCAAAGTTCTCATTCATATATTTGTCACCTTCAAGCTAATGCCATATTGCTTCCTAGTCTACTGGTACCTCTATTTTAAATATCCATTCTTGTGTTTAAATCCCTTCATAGTAGTTTTTACAAACACCTCCAGCTCTACCACTATCCACGAACTTGGTGTTCGCCCAAGTTTCGTTTTTCACATACCATCTGCCTTGAACATATCAGAAGAATATGCAAGTTGATAATCATTCTGTTAGGCCATGTTAGGAATGCACCTTTCATGGTCATCAAGTTGCGGAGTAGGGTTGGAATCTGGAGCTCCTGGCTCAGAGGTAGGGCTGTTACCCACAATTCCAAAGACTTCCCTAAATGTCTTTTTCCATAACAATAAAACTAACAATGTGATCACTATTTCTTTTATAAATGCACTGACAATGAAAAATGCTTCACTAACCTTGCCTCATTCCACAGAAATGCTGTTTCCTTCTTCATTGGGCTAATCAACAAAAATCTCCCGTACATATTTCAGCAAATTCTCCCATTCTTGATCATTTATCCTAATGCAGACTGGGGACAAAACTGTAATTTAAATTCACACTATCACAATATTGTTGTTGAGGCAGTATAGAAATGTAAGATGCCATCATTTCTGCGACGTATGTGGACTGCTGTTACAGGAGGACACCATGGACCAAATTGCAAGATTTACAGAGCACAACAAAAACATCACTTCTTCCTCTCTCAATAAAGAGAAACAGCTGTTATTATAATGTGATTAAATTCAGTCCTTCACTGAGTTTGTTAAAACATTCTTTCCTAATTAAACCAACATAACTGAAGTATTCATGTGTTGGATGAGAAACCAATCTGTTCCGGCATATAGAATTACCAAATTTGCTAATCAATCTAAAGCCATTTTATCCGATAGGAATTATCAACTAACCACAGATATGCCAACTATGACAATATTTTTGACTCATGTAAAAATGAGTGACTAATTTTAATAGAAAAGGCCTTACATACACTCATACATAGAACATAGAACATTACAGCACAGAACAGGCCCTTCGGCCCTCGATGTTGCGCCGACCAATATAAAAAGCAATGACCCTCCAAACTAAACCATTCCCTTCTCTTCCATATACTTATCAACTAACCTCTTAAACGCCACCAAACTTGGCGCATCTACAACTGCCGCAGGCAGGGCATTCCACTCCCTAACCACCCTCTGGGTAAAGAACCTACCTCTGATATCCGTCCTATAACTATCACCCCTTAATTTAAAGCTGTGTCCCCTCGCGCTAGCATACAAGTCAGGCAAATGTGCTTCAATTGTGTATACGCACCATCAACCACCATTCAGTAACCAAAGAAGTAAAGCACTCTTAATAATGCTATGAACAAACAATACCTCTAGATTTCCATCCCACTTCTTTTGTGAAATAAACAAGTGGATATCTATCCTGACATCAATCCAGTATCTTTTAATTTATAATAAAAGCTGTCAGGCTAAAACAAAAATCAAAACACTTTCAGCATGGCTACAAGCAGAATGTCATCAATGATTCAGGTAGAGTGCAAATAATGAGGGAATTTAGGCAGGGTTTTCCTTTTGGGCACAGGAAGACCAAACCCCATACTACCCTATCTTCCAAAATTCACACCTGGCTCATGAGCCACTTGGCCTGGGTTTTATCTTTTTACATGGAGGTTGGGCTCATAGTGCATTTCACAAGCCATGATAAAGTATGTAAGGACTATCAGTGCAGAAGTAGGTATTTAGTTCGCCAACATGACAGTCCAGCTCCCAGCATTGTTTAAACCACTCACTCCCATGCACCCCCCCACCCCTCAAATTACTCATGCCCCCACTGTACTGTCCAATTCCACTCACCCAGTATCTACAATGTATAGATCTCAAAACTGCCAACTGTCTAATAAAATGTTAAATTCAAACCCTCCATCATTGATGCTGGGAAGAAAAGTAACTGTTCCAGTTCAAAACATTAGAAGCATTTAAGTGCCTATTAGATTTGCAAGCAAGCAAGTACATGAAGGACAAATTTTGTTATTACAGCTTCTTAAAAGTATCTTTGCTCTTGAATCCACAGACCACTTGCTGAGCTGAACTCATAACTAGGTTTTGAAACACAGCCAAGGCAATCATAATGACTACTGCTGTTACAGGAGGTCTTGTGGCCATGCCTAGAAGCCACAAGCTCCAGGTTCAAGTCCCATTCTAGGACTTGCTGGCCAAGGAAAACGTGTTCATAACATGACCAAATAGGCTGAGTATCAATTTGCAAATCCTTTCAAAGGCAGGCTATAAGAGCAGAAGAGATTTCTAGCCAGCCAACTGGTGTAAAGAACAGTGGCATCACTATCCATTGTTCAGATTACAGCACGTGTGTAAAAGTGCCTGTTGCCTCATCAACTCAAATCATAGCAATCATAAAGTTTCTAGCTATATTGCTTGAATATAACAGAATAGAATGGTATCCTATTTCAAAACAGTGTGCCTGTCAATCAATGAAGAGGAGCAGGTGCAGAGACTTTTTTCAACTTTCTCAAGCTGGATATTTTAACAGTTAGAGCTGTCACTCAATTTAAATCACAACATACAACAGGACTTTCTTTTTAATTTTTAATGCATTATTGCACTTTATTCAATGGAAAGAAGTACTAGAACACATGACGATATTAACAGAATGATAATTATACCTTTACAGGACAGTGAATAACAATGATGAATGACTGCATCGAAAGTACATCTACATTACAAAACGACATCTAATGGTGATGTTTGAAGGAGACAAAACATTTTACAATCATCTTTCAGAATATTTCTAGTTGGTTTCACCTATTGGTCATTGTTCTTCAAGATCATGCATTTTTTAGGACTTCCAAAACCCACCAGAGCATTGGAAGATAGTGTGTGGGAAGAAATTCAGTTTTCAAGTGGTCCTCACAATGGGGATCCTGACTTCTGAAGAGACGTGTGTGTGTATTTTTCACCCAAGACCTTCATGATTCATGAAATGGCCACATGAGAATGCTGTGGGTCATAAAGGATGAGGAAAACTGTTTTCTCAGCCAAATAAAAGAACCAATTGCAGGTTTTTTCAACCTCATTTGTACTCCTTTGGGAAACAAAGAGTCTCCCTTTATATCTGTACCCCAAGATAAAATTACAGTCTCGAAATATTCCCGCAATATGTATTTTCTATTCTTTGGGGCCTTATTCAATATAAGTTGTGAGTGTATTTTTTTCAAAATTAGTGATGCCATGGCAGTGATAAATAATTACTGAATGATTAATAACTAAAACAAATGGACTGCACTAAATGAGTGGCCATCCACAGTTGGTTTACAACAAATCATTCTTCTTTAATGGATAACGATAAATAAGGCTACATTAAAAATATTTTAGTTATATTCAATAGACATTAACTTGACAGAATATAGCACACAATTACTTGTTGTGCCATTTGTCACCAGACTGACTTAACTGCTTAAAGCACTATCAGGTCCTCTTGCGCTCATCTGCTAAAATTGCTCACTATTTCAGGATCATCCTGAAAATCAAAGATAACCACCAAATCATCTTCTTAAACCCTCTCCCCACCATAATTACCACCAACAAATACGATGAGCTTTGAATGAGACAATCTGATCAGCTGCCTCTGATGCATCCCTCTGTTAGTTTTTGACCTGACTAAACTTACTTTAATGCTCCTACTTCCTTAACCCAATAGTTTATCTTCTGCCACCCCACATGCATTCTCTGAGCTCATCTTGTCCATGAGACCCAATTCCTGAAACTTTGATCCTATTCCCAATAAACTGATCACACAACTTTCTCTCCTGGCCTTCATTTGTTAGCCTCTGCTCTTCAGTGAATGCTGTGGAACACGGTGGCTGAACTTCATATGTGCATTTTTGAGTTAGATTGGGAAAAAAAAATTAATATGGTTAATATTTGGTAACAAATATATATTTGTTCTTTGAATCCATTGTCATAATCCCCTTCCTCAGTAAAACAATCCTTGATCCCACTGTCTTTGTAAACTACCAATCTAACTCCTACATATAACTCCCTTTCCACTCCATGCAAATGCTATTGCCTCCAAAATACATTCCCATTTTTTCCAGATCTTGATATTTGAATTGTTCCAATCAGCTTTCTGTCTCTGCCACATTACCAAAACAGTTCTTACCTGAGTTACAAATGACACCCGGTGCGATTGTCACAAAAGTGAATGCTCCCCATTCATTTTGATCTTTCCGATCAAACCATTTTCCTCCTATACCCGCCCATTGCCACCCAGCTAAGTGGGACTTCCCTCACTTCCATTCTTATATATCTAATCATTGTTCGACAAATTAATTGCAATGGCTTCTCATCCTGCTCTTTGACTCTCTCCTATTTCTCATTTCTCAGTGACATCATCTGAAGACATACCATTCATTTTCTCAAGTACATTGACAAAATTCAGGTCCGTGTCACCAACTCTCTCAGCTCCTCAATGTTTATCTGACAGATTAGCAGAAGTTTCTTCTAACATTTGTGAAGACTATTTTTGGACCTAGCTCCGAACTATGTTCCCCAGTTACCAACATGCATAGGCAACTGGGATCAATTGGATCCCTTGAAGAGTACAGAGGGTGTAGAAGTAGAGTTAAAAGAGAAATCAGAAGGGTGAAAAAGAAACACGAGATTGCTTTGGTAGATAAGGCAAAGGAGAAAGCTTCTACAAATACCTAAAGGATAAAAGAATAACTAGAGAGAGAATAGGGTCTCTTATGGTCAACGAGATCATCTATGTGCAGAGACACAAAAAATGGATGAGATCCTAAATGAATATTTCTCATCAGTATTTACTGTTGAGAAAGGCATGGATGTCAGGGAATGTGGAAAAATAAATAATGACCTCTTGAGGAATGTACATGTTACAGAGAAAGAGATGCCAGAAGTCTTAAAGTGCATCAAGGTAAATAAATCCCTGGGACCTGATGAAGTATATCCCATTGTGGTAGGTTAGGAAGGAAATTGTAGGTTCACCAGCAGAGATGTTTGAATCATCAACAGCGCTGATACATCCTCAGGTGAGCAGACAGTACACTCACCTGATGAAAGTGTAATTCTTCGAAAGCTTGTGATTCCAAATAAATCTGTTGGACTTTAAGCTGGTGTTGTGAGACTTCTTATTGTGCTCACCCCATTCCAACACCAGCATCCCCACATTATACTAAATCACGGTAAACAGCTTACATTGACAACTTTGAAAATGTGGTTTTGAAGCAAAAGATTAGGTGTTCCACTGCTCCTAAAGTATGAGACTGATTTTCTAATACCCAGTCCTGGATGATTCAAAGTTTCCTCGAGTAGCCTGGGAACATAGTTTTCAGTCCTCACAGTTTCCTGGTTACAAACTGCATTCCCTTGCTGACAACAAACTGAGATTATGTCAGTCTTTTCAAAGCTATGATCCTGTATTGAGTTTCTAATCGCATATCTTCCATCACTTCGTTCACCTATTTCCAACTCCAGAACAAGATCCAACTATGTTCCTATACCAGCTCATCTGCACCTGAGAAGCATATTAATGCCTTTACTTGATTATTTCAATGCATTCTGGATTGGTTTTGACATTCTACCTTTCAAACCTTGAGAACATCCGCCTGTCTCTTCTGAAGAAAGGAGGCAGAAGCCCTTGCAAAATGGCATTGGAAGATTTTGGGAGGAGAGTCTGCTGTCTTACTGCTACCAAGGATATTCTGATTGAAGGGAACAGCAGAGTGCAGTGCCAACCAACCAGAAATAAACTAAGCCAATAAACTGGCAAATTAAGGGCCATGTCTCATCCCCACTGGTCTCAGGAAGGGCCCTGTGGTATGTGGAGACCACAAGGTGAAGCATGACAGTCTCCCAGTGGATATCCAGAGAAGATCCTCCTAAAAAGGCAGCACAATAGTAGTGATTAGCACTGCTGCCTCACAGCCACCAAGGGCCCAGGTTCAAGTCTGGCCTCGGGTCACTGTCTGTGTTGAGTTTGCACTTTCTCCCCATGTCTGCATTTTTTCTAGGTGCTCCTATATCCAAAGATGTGTGGCTCAGGTTGATTGTCCATATTAATTTGACCCTAATGTCAAGGGGATTAGTAGGGTAAATGAGGGTTAGGTCTGAGTGGGATTATGGTCAGTACGGACTGGATGGGCTAAATGGCTTCCTGCTGTACTATCGGGATTCTACAATTCTAATTGTCAATCTATGGCCCATGGAGAAGCTCCCACAAGTGACACGGGCCAACTCCATGGATCCAACACCAATTTTAGAGGATTCACCCCCCTGTGCAACCATCCAGGCCTGTCTGGCCCCAGTACATTAAATAAAAAACTTACCTGGATGTCAAAGCTGTTTTTTCTTCCTGTAACTGCAGCAGAAGCTATCTCCATTGCTGGCATTTTCAGAGTTGTAAAAACAATTAATTTGACCAGCATCTCTGAGAGGCAGGTTGCCTTTAATTGGATGGTAGTCCCAGCAGCAGCTGATTAACTGACCGCCGGGGCAGCACAGTGATTAGCACTGCTGCCTTACTGTGCCAGGGACCCGGGGTCAATTCGCGGCTAGCGTCACTGTCTGTGTGGAGTCTGCCCGTGTCTGCATAGTGCTCCAGTTTCGTCCCACAGTCTGAAAGACATGCTGACCATGCTAAATTCTCTCAGTGTATCTGGTGCCACAGTGTGGTAACTAGGAGATAACTTTGTTACAGTGCTGATATAAGCCTACTTATGATACTAATAAACTTTAAACTTGAGATGCCATATGGGATCTCATCAACTGTCCATTTGGGGTCATGACCTGCTTTTGATCCAGTCAATACTGGAGTTGAGAAGTTTCCAACTAATAATTTTTCACAAGTAATTGATTTTGGAAAAAAAAATTGTGTGATACAAAAACATTTTGTTCACTGAAACTTTGTATTCACCAGATTACAAGGGAAGGAACCACTTTTCCTCATTTGCCACTCACTATTAGCATCATGTGTACTAATTACACATTAACTGTATTTAAATGTACGCAGGTGGTGGGCATGAACTGGGGATTCATTTGAGCTTCTGTAAATAGGAACAGACAAACTCTGGATGTTGGATTCAGAATTGCATGTTTGTAATGTGCATCTCTGAAAACAAATGCTCAAGTGTGTAAACATTGGCTCCAGTTCCATCCTTCACCACCTGGCTTTCTGCATTATAACATCACGAACTCCCAAGTCATGTATAGTCTTGTAAAGCATCACATATTAAGAGTGACAATCATGTTGAGTTAGCGACGCAATTTTATTTTTGCATCTGTCTTCAAAATAAGCAAAAGGGCCCTTTTGTGTTCTTGATGTCTGCGACAATGGGCGGGTCTTTACGGCCATCTCAGTCAATGGAGATTTCCACTGTCGGATCGTCACCTGCGCTGATTCCACGGTGGGCGAGGTGATAGAATTCTTGCCTAAAGCTCCATGATTAAATCTATCATTTACAAATAGTGCCGATTGCAAATGTCACACCTAATAATTCCATATTGTTTTCGGCTTTAACACTTAACACAACCTTTACACTGATAAACCCAAACTGACCTCTATTCTGTCTGAATAATGCATTTTAATCTGAATCTTCACAAAAGGCTCCTTTGCTCTTCCAGTATGTATTTTTTACTTCCTACATCAACCATTCTTTGGAAACTGACTGAGTCTACTAATTAATCTCGAGTTATTCACCATTTTGAGTCATATTTCTACACCCACCAGGAATGGAGTTGAGAATATCCAAATTATTTCAGTGTCCCTGTAACCGACAGAGAAGTTTGTCCAAAAATCTACCCAGAATGATGGTAGTCCCAGTAGCAGCTGATTAACTGACCACCAGGGCAGCACAGTGATTAGCACTGCTGCTTCACTGTGCCAGGGACCCGGGGTCGATTAGCGGCTAGGGTCACTGTCTGTGTGGAGTCTGCCTGTGTCTGCATAGTGCTGGGACTACCATCATTCTGGGTAGATTTCTGGACAAAGGTGAAGATTATGCAATCTGTCATTTAGCTTGCATGGCAGCTTCCAGAATTTTGCACTGTCAATTGCTCTCTTAAGTAGTATGATGATCTGCTTTTTGTTTGTATAGAAGTTGTGTCACACTGCCCTGTGTCTGGTAACGCAGTAGTGAGACTTGAGATGCCAAAATGAAATTCCCTTGTGGTCTAAGCTGACTCTCCATATCTTACACAAGTGTACAGTTTAAATCTGTCTGAAGGCGAACTGAGTTAATACTATGTGAGACATTGGTTTGATTTGTAAGCTGCTTTATTCCACAGTGGATAAAACATACACGACAGAATATGATAAGAGTTGCTTGGTAAATCAGAACTTCTGTTCATGGAAAGATAAGAAAATAAACAACACAGATACACAAGCTCAATTCAATAGGTCCTTACCTAATTCAAAAAAGACTGTCTCTCTGCTATCATTCTGACAGCCATGACAGAAACTATTTCCCTTCGCAGTTTCTTGCTCCTCGACTTTCTGATCCCTGTTCAGACTTTTCAAAACCTCTCGTGCAGCAGCACACCATCAAAAGGGTTTTTCATCATCAAGGTGGAAAATATAATTCTGAATAACCAGACATGGCTAATCAATTTTTCCTTTACCACTGTCTCCCCTCCCCTAATTCCACCAGGGCCACTTTGCTACCTGTCTCAGGTTGCCTTTTGTCAGTGTTTACCTTTGGTCTAATACATTCTGATCTCTTAATGTACCATTATTAGCACCCTTTCTAGTCATGAACACCACCATTGACATTCCCTTTTTTTTGTCCATGACATCTTTACCAATCTCTCCCTAGCATCCATTCAGCCCCTACTGATTTATCCTCAATTCCCTACCCCCACAACATTGTAAATATCATCCAATTTCCTGTTTTCTTTAGCTCCGAAGAGTCATCCAGACTTGAGACATTAGCTCTATTCTCACTCCGCAGATACTCTCAGACCCGCTGAGATTTTTCAGCATTTTCTGTTTTTGTTTCTGATTCCAGTATCCACAGTAATTGACGTTTATATTATGGATAATCAATTGTTCAGTGTTTGGATCTGTGGGAGAACATCTCATCTTACAGTCTAATAACAATAATAATAATAATATACCATTCACCTGCCAGTGATGGGCAACACGACAGCTCAGTGACTATCACTGTGCTGTGCAGATACATGGATTTGGGCCTGTGTCTGTGGGAGTTTGCGCATTCTCCCCGTGCTTGCATGGGTTTTCTCCGGGTGCTCCGGTTTCCTCCCACATCCCAAAGATGTGCTCTTAGGCTAACTGGCAAAACAAATTCTCCCTAAATTGTCTCAAATTTGGTTTTAATCCATAGATCTATAAACATGGACAGGGATCACGGATAGAGGTGGGAACATCGGGGTGGCGACGCGGGCTCGTTGGGCCGAAGGGCCTGTTTCCCGTGCTGTTTTGTTCTGTGTTGTTTAATACTCTCCAACTAACTGCCCAGTTATCCTTTTAAAATCTAGTTTCATCTGCTGGCTTCTTCTGTGAGGGAACTTTCTAAATTAATCTGCCTCTTTTGTACTCTGATTAAAAAAAATAGATACAGTGTGTGCGGGGAAGGGGAATACATTTAAGAAAATTAAAACATACAGTTAAGAAATGTAGCAAATATTTCAACCTAACCGACAGATAAGATTGATAAAAAATTCAGATCTCAAATTCAGAAAATATGCCACAACAATCAACTTTTTTGCAGCTTTTTTTTCTTGCGCGTACTTACTAAAAAAGGCTTAAATTTAAATTGATAGGTCCAGTTACCACACCATTAATTCCCAAGCAACAGGATATTAGGACATGCATTCACTCCCAAGTTTATAAGCTCAAACAAACGGAAGACATTCAATCTGATCCACAATGAGATCAGCATTGTGCAAAAAAAATGTCAAAGAAAAAAAACCACCCTTCACATCGTTCAGAACATCTCAGAGAGATTCACAATTAAATGTTTTTCAAGTGTATTCACTATCCTGATGAAGTGAAATTGGTAGCTAATTTGTATACAGAAAGATCTGTCAAACAGCAGAGATAAATGACCAGATTACCTGCTTTTTAGTCGCACTGCTTGAGGGTAAAAATTGGTTCTTTATTGTATAGTGCCACAGAATCTTTTACATCCACCTGAGGAGGCAGACAGGGTCACAATTTAATATTCCATCAAAAAGACAGCATCTTCGACAGTGTAGCAATCCTTCAGTTTCTGATTATCTGGTCATTATTACATTTCTGTTTGTGGAATCTTGCTGTGGACAAACTGCCATGGTGCCACAACAAAAACAGTGGTGAGCACTGCTGCTTCACAGCACCAGGGACTTACGTGCAATTCTGGCCTTGTGCAAGCCAGAGAGCCGGCGAGAGCCAGCGCGCGCCTGCACGCGAGCCAGAGAGCCAGCGAGAGCCAGCGCGGACGCGCGCGAGAGCTTACGAGGGCAGGCGCAAGAGAGAGAAAGCACGCATGAAAGAGTAGTTTGCAAGATCTCCCCGGATCTGCATGAGTTCCTCCAGGTGCTCCAGTTTCCTCCCTCAAGCCAAAGATGTGCAGATTAGGTTGACTAGCTGTGTTAAATTGCTTCAATGTGTAGATTAGATCGATCAGTGGGGTAATTATGGGGGTTGCTGGGTGAGAGCTTGGGTAAAATGCTCTGTTTGGACAGTTGGTATCGCCGTCATAGGCCAAATGGCCTCCTCCTACACTGTAGGAATTTTATGATTTCTACTTAGTTGGCTGTAAAACACTTCGAAGATCTTTTCGTTTGTGAAGTTTGTGCTTCTAAAATTCTATTTAATTATTTTTGGTGGGACAAACTTAAATGCGGATTACAGGGTCAACGGCAAGGTTCTGAGGAATGTGGAGGAATATAGAGAGATCTTGGGGTTCATAACCACAGATCTCTGAAGGTTGCCACTCAAGTCGATAGAGCCATGAAGAAGGCTTATACTGTATGTGCGTTGTATTAACAGGAGGTTTGAGTTTAAGAGCCATAGGGTTATGCTGCAACTATACTGGATGTTGATGAGACCACATTTGGAATATTGTGTTCAGTTCTGGTCACTTCACTATAATGAGGATATGGAAACATTGAAGAAAATGCAGAGGAGATTTACCAGGATGCTGACTGGTATGGAGAGTAGGTCTTGAGAGGAAAAGTTGAGGGAGCTGGGGTTTTTCTCTTTAGAGCGGAGAAGGATGAGAGGTTACTTAATAGAGGTTTATAAGATGATGAAGGGGATAGATAGAGTGGATGTGCAGAGACTATTTCCTCAGGTGGATGTAGCTGTTATTAGGGGGTATAACTATAATGTTCAAGGTGGGAGATATAGGAGGGATGTCCGAAGTAGATTCTTCACTCAGAGTGGTTGGGGTATGGAATACACTGCCTGCTGTGAGAGTGGAGTCAGATATTTTGGGAACTTTCAAGCGGTTATTGGATAGACACATGGAGCACACCAGAATGACAGGGATTGGGATAGCTTGATCTTTGGTTTGGACATAGCTCGGCACAACACTGAGAGCTGAAGGGCCTGAGCTGTGCTGTAACGTTCTATGTTTCTATTAATTCATCAGATGTTTGATAAAGTATCAGGGAGAGTTGGTGAAAGTGGCACAGTCAAGATTGCATCTATGGACTACCAAAACATACTGGCAGGATTTTACGGCCTCACTCAGAAGAACGGAAATTTCTGCCTGAGGTCAATAGGGATTTCTGTAGTCGGACCCTCACATCAATTCCGTGGAGGCCGAGGTGGTACAGCGTGAATTACTTCATAACAGACATATAGAAAATATCAAAGGACTGTGATAACTTAGCTATGAAATTGGCTAAAGAAAAGGCAGTCGTGAACAAACATGTTTTTCTGCCTCAAGATAAAGTTTGCATTGGAGCCTCTCAGGATCATTGCCTTGCTTATTATATATATATATATATATATATATACAAATACCTGGATTTGGTGTAAAGAGTACATTTCCAAACTTTGCAGTTAGTGCCAAACTTTTTAAAATGTTTTCCTTCATGGGATTGGGCATCATCAGCCAGAATTAATTGTTCATCTTTAACTGCCTTTGCATTGTTCCAGTCCATGTGGTATAGGTACACCCACAATGCTGCTAGGAAGGGAATTCTAGATATTTTTGGGTCAATCTCAGTGAAGGAACACTGATGTAGTTCCAAGTTAGGATGGTGTGTGGCTAGGAGTGGGTATTCTCATACATCTGCTTTGTCCATCTAGGTGGTAGAGATCACTTGTTTGGGAAGCTTTATTGAAGATGTATTGGCAAGTTGCTGCAGATAAGAGATAGATCAAAATGAATAAAATGTATTTAAGGGAGAGTGTGAGGGGGAGAGGGGGATTGTGATCAGTGCAGACCTGTTGGGCCAAATAGCCTCCTTCTGCACTGTAGAGTTTCTATGATTCGATGTTTATGGTGCAACTATTGCCACCGTGCATCAATGCTGGAGGGAGTGAATGTTTAAAGTGATGCGTGGGCAACCAATTAAAGCAGGCTACTTTGTAATGTATGGTGTCAAGTTTTTTGTGCATTGTTGGAGCTGCACTCATCCAGACAAGTAGTGAATATTTTATTACATTCCTGACTTGTGCGGCGTAGACAGTGGACAGGTTTTGGGAAGTCAGAAAGTAAGGAGGTAAGTTACTTTCTGCAGAATTTCCAGCCTCTGACCTGGTCTTGTAGTCATGGTTTTTATATTAAACTAGTCCAGTTTAGTTTCTGGTCAACAGTAACCCTCAAGGTGTAGATAATGATGGCAGTGTAGTAAATAGTGAGCATGGTGGCAGTAAATTTCAAGAGGACATAGACTGATGAGATAGATAGTAAAATAGCAATAAAATTTAATGTAGGTAAGTGTAAAGTGATATACTTTAGAAGAAATAATTCTAGAAGTAACATGACAAGGCAGTGTTATTTTAATAAAGTTGTGACAATTAATTAATTGAAATTAAATCATTAATTTAAAATCTTAACTTTATGGAACACAACATTGTAAGTAGGGGTATTGAATACAAAAATAAGGAAGTCATATTAACTCTTTACAAATCATTGATTAGGCCTGAGCTGGATTGTCATGTACAGTTTTGGGCATTGCATATTTGGGAACATATTAAGGTTCTGATGCAGAGACAGAGGACATTTACCAGGCATGAGGGAGTTAGTTATAAGATTGGAGAATATAGAATTACTCTCCTTGGAGCAGAGAAGGTTATGGGGAGTTTTAAGATATTCAAAATTACAAATTATATTGCTAGTTTTTCCCTGCCCTCTCACAAGTTAAAGTTTATTTATAAATCACAAGTAGGCTTACATTAACACTGCAATGAAGTTACTGTGAAAATTCCCTAGTCGCCACACTCCGGCACCAAGTGACCAGGTAAAGAAAAGTCATAAATTCAAAATAATTTGCAAGAACTGGAGATGAAATGTGGAGAAATGTCTTCACAGACAGCATTAAGATCTAAAATATAGCACCTGAAAGGGCGAAAGAATCAGGTTCTGCTGGACCTTTTAAAATGGCATTCAAACTTTGTACAAATTTTATAATTTACAGCATTATAGGAGAAAAATGATGCAATGTGGAACTAAATTACACATGATGAGCAAACTGTCCCCTTCTTTACTGTAAGATTCTATATACATCTGCAACATTGCAGATAATTTTTATCCTCACAAATATACCTCACATCTTGTTCCCTCCAAAATTCTAATTTAGGGGAATCTATATGCGTGCTGGGAGGACTCAATTCATTTTCTAGCATGATCAAATTAATCTAGCAACATGGATGGAATTTTCCTGTCCCCTCCACCACAAGACCATCCCAAGTCAATAGATACTTTGATGGTCTGTGGCAGACAAGACTGGAAAATCCCATGTCGAGGGCACAGCTTATGGCAAATGTCGAGTTGTTCAAATTCCTGAAGGGGAAACTTGAATCAATGACCTCGTCTACCGTGTTTGCAATTTGTATAGTATGAGGAGAGGTTTGAAGTCCAAAAAATTATGTCCCGGCTCTTTGTAATGATTTTAAGAAAATAAATGTGTGAAGTTAGTGTGTCTTTATGAGATTCTCTTCTTTAAATCATGTTCTCTGCAACTCTCCCAGCCTCAACTTATGTCATTATTGCCAACTTGGCTGATGAAGTCCTTTTATTGCTCCTTAAATGGAGCTTTTTTATTTTTACTTTGCTATGTTTTAGCCTCTGCATTTATTATTTATTAGTGATATGTCATCTTCTCTATAAAGAGTTGCTCTTCATTGCAGGACCATCTGATTGAAAGGTCATGTGTTTTTTTCCTTCCTAGTGAACTGAAAGTTTCATTTTCTGTTTCACTGGCTGCAGTTTTTGTTTTAGAAGAGACATCAAACTGAAAAGAAGTATTTCTCACTCCCTGGTTTTGGACATTCTGCTGGTTAAATGAAAGCAAGGCTTATTGCCTTTCTGAAGTAGAACATTTGCTTGACCAGAGCATTTTCCTGACATTCTGGGAAGCTGTTCTGGCGTCAAATTGTTTTCAGTGTATCCAGAGGGCTGCTAGAAGTAACAAGGCTAAGAAGTCAGGGTTTCAATTCTCCAACCAAAGAATCCAGTCCCAATATCATGCATTAGTCCTTGCTGTGTTAAACGTGTGGAAAAGGGTTTTGTCTACGGGAAGTTTTGTCTGATTGAAATGTTTTAGACATATTTGTTAAGGGTTATAAATTATCATGGTTGTTTTGTTTGTAATTGATAAAAGTTATTGCTAATTTTTTTCATACATGTTAACTATATTCTTAAATAAACTTTGTTTGATAAAAGCTCCCTAGTGGGCCATTTGAATCATACCTGAAGTGAAACACATCATGCTAATTGTAGCCAAATTCAAAGTACAAAACTTATGATCTAAGCGGACTTCGTAAAGCTCAACACAATATTGTGGGCTGAAGAGGCTGTACCGTGCTGTTCTATGTTCTAAAACACTTGGGAGTTTATGACCTGAATTATAATAAATGATTATTAAAAAATAGAAAAAAAACAAGCTTGAAGTACATTTAACGAAGATAGTGGCTTTATATAGGATCACTACTTTAAACAGATCCAAACAATCGAATTATCTTTAGAGATAACTCCCACCAATCTGTTCCACAATACTTCTAAGATATATAAAATCCAATACCTGTTATCACATTTACATTGTTTCTGAGGTACATCAGCAGCTTGCTTTTTCTTGTCCAGTTTCTTTCACAAACTTTTTCCTGGGACTTAACTATTCCTGCTGTGGGCTGAGATCTGAAAAAAACAGTCCCTTGCACAAGTAACCCTTTAAATACGTTTTACTAATTTTGGTCTCTCTCCTATCTGATGTAATTTCTTTAGAACTACTCACTCTCAGGCTTAATTAGCATCATCTATTTTAACTTCTTGAGTTTAAAAACAAAGTAAATTCATTCCGTCCATATTCCCAATAATACCTTTCCTTCATATGTTGCATTTCTACCTTTGAATGCTTAACAACCTCTTCATGTTCTATATCCATTGCTACTAAATTGCCTTGTGTAAACATCTGTTTGCTAAGTTCACTAACATCTTAAATGCACTAGTTCCATTCACTAGTTCTGTCCCTGCCTTAAATTATCTTGTTCACATTTTCCCATAATTCAAAATATAAACCACAGCATAACCAACAATTTCTTAGATTTCCCTGATATTTTCATGACATTTGGCCTAGGGATGAGAAAACTGACGAATTTTTCAACTCAGGCCAAGAAAGATTGCTGCTGATAATTTGATGAAAAGTATCCAATTTGACCAGAAGTAAAGTGTAATGGCACTTAAGTTACACATTGTCAGGGGCAAAGACCCAATGCTTCCTCTTCAGTCAATTTGCAGTGCAAATGATAATTGGGCCAGTAGTCACTTTGCTTATTTAGAGTCTCAGCACAATTTTGCTAAAGGTTCATAACAGTCTTAAGCTTAATGTACATGAAAAGGAAGTTCTGTGA
The DNA here is from genome assembly GCA_024679065.1 of Sphyrna mokarran. Taxonomy (NCBI): domain Eukaryota; kingdom Metazoa; phylum Chordata; class Chondrichthyes; order Carcharhiniformes; family Carcharhinidae; genus Sphyrna; species Sphyrna mokarran. Next base: position 46,229,128 of record JAGIQG010000009.1, on the reverse strand, counting down.
CATACCTGTCACAGCAAACTGTTGTTCCAAACACCTGGTGCCCATTCTGAATAGAAATGTCAAAGAATATGACATTTACAAAAATGTCTCCATTTATTAGTGATATATCATCTTCTCTATAAAGAGTTGCCCTTCATTGCAGGACCATCTTCTGCAAGATTTTCAACACCTGATCTGGGACATTCCACCCATGACCTTTTCTCATTAAAAGCACATACCGTTTTGTAGAAAACCAGCAGCTGATGCCCAAAACTCTATCCAGCACTCTCCCAAGATATCATGTTCCACTTTGAATATAACATCTAAATATTTATTAGCTGACTTCACATTATGAAGGCAAGGGTAACGCGTAACCCAGGCAAAGCCAAATGTAGCATTCCTATCAATTCTCTTGATTGAAATCAACTGGTATAACCCAGGGCCCATTTGATTTGTTTGATTCAAAAGCCCAGCATGCAGTACATTTAACTAGTTGGTCGCAAGGGAAGGTATTTTCAAACTCACTTCTAAATCCTCATTTTTGTCTCTCATTCTCTTTCTTTAATCTTCATTTTTATCTGCCGAAGGTATTTCTGATTTTTCTTCCTTTAGGAAGAGTTCATGCTGTATCATTTGGAGCTACGTTGCTGGCAGGCAACATTTAATTGTCTGTTAACAACATCAAAGACAGCAGCTTGAACTCTAGCTAGAGGGAATGAATCATAGAGAGGAACATCCACTTTGAGCTGCTCGGCAGGATTTCAGTGACAGCTGGGGATACAGCGCTGTACCATTCATGTTAGATTGGTCAAGCCGTGGAGGCGGCAGTAAGGGATCAAGAGTGGTGAAGAGTAAAGAAAGCAAGCAATTGGGACTGCATTTCTGGAGAAAATATAGCAAGTAGCAAGGAAGGCAGTAAAAGAAATAGTCTGCAAACTACTCACAGAAACAGATGATTTGTTTTGCATTCCTGCTGGCCTCGGGCATGAAGTTAACAACTCAACCCAGTAAGATAGCAAATGTAATTTTCCACCAAATAACAACCACTGCTACAGAACACATTACAGCAAAAAATCCTTCAATTAACATTTTAGAGATGGTCTCGGAAGCTTTCTCATATTCTAAATTTACAAAATCATTGCAGTAACTGAGATCCTTTCCTGCTGAATTAGTGTGAAAAACTGCCCAAGTATACTCACCCTATCTTCTGCATCATCCACAAACCTTGCAACACAGGTTGTGTACAAACATTAGTCAAAGTTTTACAGCACGGAAAGAGGCCATTTGTTTGTGTTAGCCATTAAGCATATATCTATTTTAATCCCATTTTCCAGCGCTTGGCCCATAGCTTTGTATGATAGAGCTTTTCAAGTGTTCATCTAAATAATTCTTAAATGTTGCAAGAGTTCCCGCCTCTACCACTTTTTCAGGCAGTGAATTCAAGACTCTCAACACCCTCTGGTGAAAAAGTCTTTTCTCACATCTGCTATAAACCAAATTTAAATCTATGCACCCTGGTTATTGACTCCTCTGCTAACAGGAAAAGTTCTTTCCTATACCCCTCATAATTTTATATACCTCAATCAGATCCCCCTTCAGCCTTCTTTGCTCCAAGGAAAACAATACAGCCTATCCAGTCCTTCTTGATAGCAAAAACATGCCAGTCCAAAGAACATCTTGGTTAATTCTCCTCTGCATCTTCTCTAGTGCAATCACTTCCTTCCTATAGTGTAGCAACCAGAACTGGACACAGGACTCCAGCTGTGGCCGAACCAATGTTTTATAACTGCCCTACTCAAGCTCAATGCCTAGGTTAATAAAGGCAAGTATTCTCAATGCTTTCTTAACCACTTCATCTAAATGTCCTGCCAAATTCAGAGATCTATGGACATGCATACTAGGGTCCCTCAGTACTTCCTAGAATCCAACCATTCATTGTATATACCTTTGCTTCGTTAGTTCTCCAAAAATGCATGACCACATACTTTTCAGGGTTAAATTCCATTTGTCACTGTTCCGCCCATCTATATCATCCTGTAATTTAAGGTTTTGCTCTTCACTATTTACCACACCATCTGTTTTTCTGACATCTGCAAAGTTACTTATCATACCTCCCACATTCACATCCAAATCATTAATGTACACTACAAGCACCAAAGGACTCACCACTGATCCCTCCAGTATGCCACTAGACACATGCTTCCAGTCACAGAATAATCTTCAACCTCTGAATTCTGTCACTAAGCCAATTTTGGATTCAGTCTGGCAAATTGGCTTGGCTCCCATGGGCTTGGGCTCTTGTCTTGTTCATCAGCCTCCCATGTGGGACCTTGTCAAAAGCTTTACTGAAGTCCATGTAAACTACATCAACTGCACTATCCTCATCTACAACCCCAGTCACCTTCTTGAAAAATTCAATCAAATTTGTGAGACATGATCTCCCTTTGGCAAAACCATGCTGACTATCCTTGATTAGTCCTTACCTCCCCAAGTGGAGATTAATTCTGTCACTCGAAATTTTTTCCAATAGCTTCACTAGTTGTTAGATTCACTGGCCTGTAATTTCCTGGTTTTCCCCTTTTTCCCTTCTTGAATAAAGGTATCGCATTAGCTGTCCTCAGTCATCCGGCACTTCTCCCATGGCCAGATAAGATTTGAAAATTATCAAGCTGCTGCAGTCTGCACCCTTGCCTTGTTTAGCAGCCTGGGATATATCTCATCTGGATCTGGGGACTTATCCTTTTTTTAAAGCCCGTTAAAACCATTAGTATCTCCTTCCTCTCAATTGTTCCAGTTAATCACAATGCCACTTCCTGATTTCTATATCATTCTTCTCCATAGGGAACAGATGCAAAATACTCATTTAAAACATCTTCAAGTTGTGTTAAAGGGCCTGTTCATGGCAGGGTGTACGAGTTGGGCCAAAGGGCCTATTTTTATGCTGTAAACCTCTATGACTCCCTATAACTCTAAGTTCCACAGAAAAATGGGGCTGCATAGTGGCACAGTGGTTAGTTGCTGCCTTACAGCACCAGGGATGTGGGTTCAATTCCTGACTTGGGTCACCGTCATTCTCCATGTGTCTGCGTGAGTTTCCTCTGGGTGCTCCGGTTTCCTCCCATAGTGCAAAGAAGTGTAGGTTAGGTGGATTGGCCATGCCAAATTGTCCCTTAGTGTCAGAGGGCTAGCTAGGGTAAATCTTGGGTTTATGGGATAGGGCTTAGGTGGATTATGGTCAATGCAGACTTGATGGGCCAAATGGCCTCCTTCCGCACTATGATTCTAAATTGCTATGTTGGTCCTTAATGGGCCTTACTCTCTCCCTGATCAGCCTTCTGCCCTATACTTACAAAATACGTTTGGATTTTCCTTTATTTTACCCACCAGTGTTTTTTCACGCCTCCTCTTCACTCTCCTAATTTACTCTAAGTAGCCCTACACTTTCTATACTCTCCTTGACTATCCTTGATTCCACTGTTTTGAGCTCTCGGTATCTGCTATAAGCCTCCCTTTTTCCTTATCCAACCCTGGATATCCCTGGATGTCAAGGGATACTCAGGGTTGGATCTCTGGAGTTGTGGTCTGACCTTCATTTTCACAGGAACATACTGATTCTTTTCACTGCCCATTTCGTTTTTGAGTGAATCCACTGCTCTGATGTAGATTTTCCTATGACTAGCTGTTCCCAGTTAAATTTGACCAAATCCTGTTTGATCCTATTAAAATTGTCCTTTCTCTAATTCAGAACCTTTATTTCTGGTCCACCTTTGCCCCTTTCCATAACTTTCTTCAATCTTACTGACTTATGGTCACTGCCATCAAAAAACTCCTCCACTGAAACTTCTACCACTAGTCCAATTTCATTTCCTAAAACTAGATCCAACAGCACCCCCTCTCTTGCAGGACTTTCTAGGTATTGGCACAAAATGTTCCCCTGGATGCATTTCTCTGATAATACTAGGGACTTATTATTCTTACAATTCTGAGATTTGCTTAAATATCTGACCTTCTATCTCTTACAGACTATTTGGGGGCCTATAGTATGTACTCAGCAACATGATTGCCACATTTTTGTTTTCATTTTCGACCCATATGGCCTCAATTGAGGAACCTTCTAAGATAAGCGCCCTTCTACTGCAGTAATTGACTCTGATCAATTTTGCGACACCAACTCTTGTTCTACATCCCCAACCTCCCACTTCCTGCCTGAGAGTTCGACATCCCAGATATTGAGCTGTCAGTCCTGCCCTACTTCAAGCATGTTTCTGTGATGGGGAAAGAAAAATCTCATTGAAACCTTTAGAATACAGAAAGGACGGATAGTGTGGATTTGGAGAAGATGTCTCAATAGCAGGAGAGACTAGGATCCGAGGGCAGATCCTCAGACTAAAGGGGGTGACCCCTTAAAACCAAGACGAGGATGAATTTCTGCAGCCAAAGGGTGATGAATCTATGCAATTCATTGCCACAGAAGGCTGTGGAGACCAATCATTGAAAGTATTTAAGAAAGTGATAGATTTTTCACTGGAAAGAGGAATAAGAGTTATGGGAAAAAGATGGGAGAATGGAGTAGACAAACAGAAAGCCATGATTGAATGATGGAGCAGACTCGATGGCTTAATTCTGCTCCCGTATCTTATGGTGTTAGACCCCATCTGACAGCCAAATTAATTAATCCCTGTCTCCATGCCTACCCCCAAAAGCAGTAACAAGACTCCTTGCAAGTTAGTCCAATTTAGGTTTAGTGTAATCCGTCCATCTTGTACTCTTTCTATCTTCACCAGAAATGGACCCAGTGATCCAGGTATCTAAAGCCCTCCCTCTTACATGATATCTTAAAGCATGTATTGATCTGCTCTAACCTCCATTCTTATACTCATTGGCACATAGCACTGGGAGTAATCCAGAGATTACAACCTTTGAGGTCCTACTTTTCAATCTACTATCTAGTTTCCTGAAGTTCTGTTGCAAAACCTCATCTCCCTTTCCATCTATGTTATAGATAACAATGTGAAACATGATCTCTGTTCAGCCTCTCCTTTCAGAATGCCATACAGCCATTCAGCAACATCCTAACCCTGGCATCAGGGAGACAACACACCATCTTGGAGCTGCAGCTGCAGAAACACTGACACCCCTCACTATTGAGTCTTCCATCAGTATTGCTCTTTCACTTTTAATCCTCTTCGCTTGTGCAAATGAGCTACCTGCAGTGCCATGAATTTGGTTCTAGCTGCACTCCCAGAGTAACTACCACAGTCACCATTTTCCAACACAGGAAAACAGTTCTTGGATGAGATGCACTTCAGGGCCCTCCTTATTACCTACCTTCCTCCCTCTTTTTGGCTGGTGGTAATCTGCAAGATGAGCACATCTAAAAATATGTTATTCATGTAACGTGCAGCCTCAAAGATGCACCTTATTACCTCAAGCTGACTATCAAGCTACAAAAAGCGGAGCTCAAGCTAGTCAAAACTGTGGCACTTCCTACACATGTGGTCATCCAGACTGCAAGGAGCATCTACAAATTCCCACATGCTGCAGGCGGTACAACACAGTACTGAGCTTCCCTGCCACAACTTTGATTTAAAAACTCTTGCATTAAATAAATTTCTACTGGGCATAAATTTAAGTATTCTTATTTTTAAATCTCTGCTTTAAAGCAGAGAAAACAACTTACCCATTTCCTACTGAGCGTGTGGGAAGTGCTCTGTCCCGGTTTAGCCCCTGCAGCTATAATTTACTCTCATTATCTATATTCTCGGTCATATATTCCTTCTTTTCCCCGAATTCCTGCTGTCTCTAAATTCCTAATTAGGCCATTCTGTTCTGTTCGGGATTGTACTTATCTAGTCAGGTTTGCCTGCATGATAACGCACATAGCAGACTATCTTAGTACAATATTGGCCTCTAGTATAAACATTTCACCAATTTCAGGAGTTGTACTTCTCCTCTTCAAATCTGATGTCATCATCTGTCCCCAAAATCAAACACTTGATCCCATCATTCTCACAAACAAACAAGTGTTTTAACTCATCATACAAGATGTTGCAGCTGTATAAAACGTTGGTTAGACCTCATTTGGAATACTGCATCCAGTTCTGGTCACCTTACTACCGGAAGGATGTGGAGACTCTGGAGAGAGTGCAGAGGAGGTTTACCAGGATGTTGCCTGGTATGGAAGGTCTGAGTTACGAGGAGAGGTTAGGCAAATTGGGATTGTTTTCCTTAGAAAGACGTAGACTTAGAGGAGATCTGATAGAGGTGTACAAGATTATGAGGGGTATAGATAGAGTAAACAGGGTTAAGCTTTTTTCTAGGATGGACTCGAATAGCACGAGGGGTCACGGGCTTAGGGTGAGGGGGGTAAGGTATAATTTGGATGCTAGAGGGAGTTTTTTTCACACAGAGGGTGGTGGGGGTATGGAATGCGCTGCCAAGTAAAGTGGTGGAGGCAGGTACTCTGGAGTTATTTAAGAAATACTTATATGGGCACATGAACAGAATGGGAATGGAGGGGTATAGAAAACTGATTTAAAATAGGGATCATGAGCCTTGGGAGTTCCTGGGAAGTGTGTAAATAGATGATGATATTGATGTACTTGTTTTTATCCCACAGGTGCTTTGGTCCACCTTGTTGTCTAATGAGGGGCATGCACGCGATGGGTCGTGAGTGGGCCATCCTAGAGTATCCTAGTGCTTCACGTTGTTAGTGTACGCTTGACCCGGACCATTTGATGGGCAACATGACAGCTCAGTGACTATGGCTGTGCTGTGCAGAAACATAGATTTGGGCCTGTGTCTGTGGGAGTTTGCACATTCTCCCCGTGCTTGCATGGGTTTTCTCCAGGTGTTCCGGTTTCCTCCCACATCCCAAAGATGTGCTCTTAGGCTAACTGGCAAAACAAATTCTCCCTAAATTGTCTCAAATTTGGTTTTTAATCCATAGATCTATAAGCATAGACAGGGATCACCGGTAGAGGTGGGAACATCGGGGTGGCGGCGTGGGCTCGTTGGGCCGAAGGGCCTGTTTCCCGTGCTGTTTTGTTCTTTGTTCTTTTGTTCATCCTTGTTATGCTTTCAGCTCTCGCCATCTGCATAATTTCCTCCAGCCCCATCACGATCTTCTGAGAGATTTTAGTCACCTTACAATTAGCGGCCAGGAGTTGTCTAGACCCAAAACTCTGGAATTCTCTCCCTAGACCATTCTGTGTTTTCTTTTCCCTCGTTCAAACACCAGTTGAAACACATCTCTCTGACCAAGCTTCCTGTTGACCCAATTCTTCGTACTTGGCTCAAACTTTGCCTTATAATCATCCTGCTAAGTGCCTTGGGATGTTTGATTACATTAAAATGCCAAATAAATATGGCTGTTGTAATAACCACATGTCCCTGATTTTCTCGGCTTCTACTGATTTGACCATAATGTCCATTCTTGTTCTGGTCTTTGTGCACACTTTTTTACTTTGTCTGAAGGTGATCTAGCACAGGTGATGGCTTAGTGGTGTTATTGCTAACTAGTCATCCAGAAACTCAGTTCACATTCCAGGGACTGGGGTTCAAATCCTACCATGGCAGGTGGTGGAATGTGAATTCAATAAAAAATATCTGTAATTAAGAATCTACTGATGACCATGAAACCATTGTCGATTGTAGGAAAACTCCATCTGCTTCAGTAATGTCCTTTAGGGAAGGAAATCTGCTGTCCTTACCTGGTTTGGCCTACATTTGACTCCAGAACCACAGTGACGTGGCTGACTTTCAACAGCGTTCAGGCAACTAGGGGTGGGCAATAGATGCTGGCTAGCCAGCGACGCCCATGTCCCATGAATAAAAAAAGAACAAATAAAAAATGTGAATAGCAAGTTACATTACTGAAAAATATTTACAATGCAACTTTGCAGATGTTAATGATCCTATTCATATAAAACTCAAAACACATCTTAGCTCAGTAATAGTTTTCAGTTCAAAGTTTGAATAGGTTGTAAGACAGTAGTCTTAGAAATTTCAACTAAAATATATACACTACACAGTTTACATGTTCAAGTACATTAAAAACCATAAAACACTGATTCACACTGAAAATAAGAAATGTTGTATATTCAAGAAATAAATATTTGCATAAGCTCTCCTGATGATTTGTGCGCAATAAGTACACTATTTAGAATGATGTTGAACAGTTTGATTGATAAATTTTCAAGTTTGATTCCTGGCATATGAAGAGTCAACTGATCTCTTTGGAGATGCTGCAATTCAATACTCTCAGCCTATATACCTAGGGGGTTGGGAGGTAGGTAAGCCAGGGTACTTTGCTAGAATCTATTGAATGGATGTTTACTGAAGCCAAGATTGAGCTCAGCTGTAATGGCCATCATGATTAAATAGCCCACTGATCGCAAGTGCCCAGGCTTACAAATGAAAAATAACACTTGGGGTGAAGTATTAGAGGGCTGCTGGAACTCAGGGGACTGTACCTGAACAAAAATAAGTATCTTCGGGAGATGGGAAGACAAAAGAAGAAAATTGGAAAAAAATCTGATCAAGAAAATTCTTGTCATGTATCACTGTACAAAGACACTTGTTTTCCCAGCGTTCTCCTGAAAGCACTGACTCTTTGATAAAGTGTTGTTCCACAGGTATCAATTACCATCTGGTACCTCATCAAGTACCCATTCTTCTCGTGTGAGCCTAAATAGAGAATGTCAACAAGCCATTAAATTTGAAGAAGCATCACAGTCCAGACTCATCTGTTTGCACCAGACATCCACTCTTGCACACTTCAGTAAGGGTCATTTTATGGGTGACCAGTTGTAGGAACAGTGTCTGGTTTTTCTTAATTTAGGGTCACAGAAACTAATTAGAGAACTGCTATTCCTTTCATATTCGGCAATCAAACCATTAGAGCTGGTCAACTTAGCACAAATTGCAGAATTAATCTGGAACTTTGGCTGGATTGCTCATTCATGATTCACAACAATGCCAACAGCATCGGTTCAACTCCCATAGTAGCTGAGGTTATTTTTCTCAATTTTGCTCATCTCCTGAGGTGTGGTAATCCTCAGGTTAAATCACTACCAGAAAACTCTCCCCTTCAAACAGGGAGAGCAGCCTATGGTCATCTGGGACAGTGTGATCTTACACTGTGCCAAATGATCAAGAGAGATACTTTGTTTGGATTTGTTGTTCATTGCCTTAATTACTGTTTTTCCCCAACTTGCAAAACTACATTAAAAAAAGGATTTTGCTAAGACTATTTTGTCCATCAAAAATGCTATCATTTTTGCCAATGGTACTCTGAGCTTAATTACACTATAAGCAGATAAGAGCACTGGTATTAGTATTTCAAAAATCAGAAATATAGTTTTCAACGCTTCTTGGCATTCAAATTCATGTTTAGCTATTTGTACAACAGTTGGGTTTTATTTTAATTCTGAAGTGACAAGGCAGGGTATCCTACCTGTCAGTATGTACTATCTGGGCAAAATTGAATTTAAAAAAATTACCAACAACATAGCTGTGAGTTTCTCAATGAATATTCATTATTAATGGTAGCTGACAGAATTACAAGGAACATTTCTCATAAGATGCCACTGGAGGAGGGTGAGATGTGCTGTCATTGTGTAGAAGCTCCTCTAAGGTGGAATTTGAGGTCTATTTAATAAGATTACGTTTTTCGAAAGAAGCTTTGGTTGAACTTCACAATCAGATTGCCAAACCACCAGTGTGGGGAGGCAGCAAAAGCAGCAATGAGAGATGGGGAGGCATGGGGTAGGGAAGAATTGTCTGTCCGTGTTGTAATTCCAGTAGCGCAAGAAGTCATTAGCGTCTGATGATGGGACTACCGAACAGTGCAGAACAAAACATTGATACAACCATAAGAAAGTAAATTTTGGTTGCTCCTGCTTAACAGACACTAATAATGATCACAACGGACCTTCGTCCAAAGGAGAAGACTCACAATCCCCATTCCCAATGCAGTGAAAGTTGTCAGGCTGCTTGTTTACTTCCCACTTTCCCTAACTAGATGAAAAGTTGCGGCACAGGTGAAATAAGGCCCTGAAGTGACTCTTAAATGGCAACTTAAGGTCATCATTAAGTGCAGAACAGAGTGGCTGGTTAGCACTTTGCACACCCAATGAAATATGGGAGACAGGAGGGTGAAAGGTTACCTTTCATATGCGCTGGCAGTGAGCAGTCAAATTCATCTGTATTGCTTAGTGAACCATTTCTGCATCAGTCAAGGTAACCACCAGTGAGTTGAGCAATGTTTCACTAGACAACAGAAAGGTAGACAGGGATATGCAGAGACCTCGAATAAGTTTTTTGTGTCGGTCTTTATGGAGGAGGACATAAATAGCTTGCCCGAAATTAAGGATAGAAGGGTGGTAGGAGGTGAAGTCCTTGATGAGATTACAGTCACTAGAGAGGTGGTGCTTGATAGGCTAATGGGGCTGAGGGCAGATAAGTCCCCGGGATCGGATGGAATTCATTCCAGGGTCCTTAAGGAAATGGCAGAGGTGATAGCAGATGCCCTGGTAATTATCTTTCAAAATTCGCTGGACTCCGGAGAAGTGCCGGAAGATTGGAAAACGGCTAATGTTGCGCCGCTGTTTAAAAAAGGTAGCAGACAGAAGGCAGGGAATTATAGGCTGATTAGTTTAACATCTGTAGTAGGAAAAATGCTTGAATCCGTCATCAAAGCAGAAATAACGAGGTACCTGGATACAAACTGTTTGATCAGGCAGAGGCATCACGGATTCATTAAGGGGAAGTCATGTTTGGTGAATTTATTGGAGTTCTATGAGGAAGTGACTAGTGCGGTAGATAGAGGGGAACTGGTAGATATGGTGTTTTTGGATTTCCAAAAAGCATTTGATAAGGTGCCTCACAAAAGATTGCTGCAGAAGGTTAAGGGGCAGGGAGTTGGGGGTAGGGTGTTAGACTGGATAGAGGATTGGTTGTCTAATAGGAAGCAGAGGGAAGGTATTAATGGGTGCTATTCTGGTTAGCAGCTGGTGACTAGTGGAGTACCCCAGGGTTCGGTGCTGGGCCTCAACTATTTACCATTTACATAGATGATCTGAAGGAAGGGGCTGAGTGCAGGGTGATGAAATTTGCTAATGACATGAAGATGAGTGGAAAAGCAAATTGCGTGGAGGTGTGGAAAGCCTGCAGAGGGATCTGGATAGAATGAGTGAGTGGGCGAGGACCTGGCAGATGGAGTATAATGTTAGCAAGTGTGAGGTTATCCACTTTGGGAAGAATAATGGTAGGAAGGATTACTATTTAAATGGAGAAAAGCTGCAGCACGCGACAGTGCAGAGGGACCTGGGGGTCCTTGTGCACAAATCGCAAAAACACAGTCTGCAGGTGCAGCAGGTGATTAAGAAGGCGAATGCAATGTTGGCCTTTATAGCTAGGGGGATAGAATATAAAAGTAGGGAGGTACTGTTGCAGCTGTACAGGGTGCTGGTGAGGCCACAGCTGAAGTACTGTGTGCAGTTTTGGTCCCCGCATTCGAGAAAGGATATATTGGCTTTACAGGGGTTGCAGAGAAGGTTTACTAGGCTGATATCAGAGATGAAGGGGTTGAATTACGAGGAGAGACTGAATAGGCTAGGTTTGTACTCTTTGGAGCTTAGAAGGCTGAGAGCGGATCTTATATTATCTTATGTATAAGATAATGGAGGGGATGGATAAGGTAGAGGTTGAGAGACTCTTCCCGCTTAGCAAAGATAGCAGGACTAGAGGGCACAGCCTCAAGATTAGAGGGGGCGGTTCAGATCAGAGTTGCAGAGGGGTTTCTTCACACAAAGGGTGGTGAATCTTTGGAATTCTCTGCCTGATGAGATGGTGGAGGTTTCCTCATTGAATATGTTCAAGTCAAGAGTGGATAGGTTTTTAATTGACAAGGGAATTTAAGGGTTACGGGGAGAAAGTGGGAAAGTGGTACTGAACCACTACAGATCAGCCATGACCTTATTGAATGGCGGGGCAAGCTCGAGGGGCTGTATGGCCTACTCCTGCTCCTATTTCTTATGTTCTCATATTATGAGATGCTGAAAAATTGAAATAAAAAGCAGAAAATGCTGAAAGTATTCAGCAAGTCAGGCAGCATGTGTGGAGTTAATGTTTCAAGTCAATGTTCTCCCAACAGGTTAGGGAAAAGGGGAAAATTAAAGGTGTAATAGGTTTCTGCAAGGAGTAGGTGTCACTATGACAAAATCATGTCTATGATAAAGACAGAAAAGATTAAATGATAGACAAGGCTACAGGAAATGGTAATGGTGCAAGAACAGAACTTGTGTAAAAGCAAAAATAAGAGAAAAATCAAAATCTGCAAAGAAAACAAAATGGGAAAGTGTTTACAATCTAAAATTACTGATCTCAGTGTCGAGTCCGGAAGTCTGTAAATTGCCTAATTGAGATGCTGTTCCTCAAGTTTATGTGAGCTTCACTGAAACAGTACAACAGGCCAAGAGCAGAAATGCCAGCGTGAGAACAAGGAGGAGAATTAAAATGACAGGCTACCCGAAGCTCAGGGTCATGCTTGCTCACTGAACAGAAGTATTCAGCAAAGCAGTCAGCCAACCTGTGTTTAATTCCCCACAATGTTGAGGAGATCACATTACGAACAGCAAATACAATGGGTGGAAAGCTCCCAAAAAAATTCCAAGTGCCGAGCTTGTGAGAAAACTGGAGTAAATCTTTTTTTTTAAATATTAGATTTTCAAAATGAATCTGAGCACTGCAGAGTGTCCTAGCACAAATCACTCTAAAAATCGGGAGCTTGGTTTTTCCCGATAAAGGGACTGGCAGTCTAGCACTGAGTAGGCCGCCGTGCTTGGGCCAATCTGGCAGCATGAAGATTGGTATATGTGCAGTAACCCACACTAACAGCCTCCTGATTGCTGGCCAGCCCTGCAATCTCACATCACTGGCCATGTGGCCACTTAACTGTGCCCAGGCCTGGCCCAATCTCACCTCCCCCAACCCCAGAAGACCCCACTCCCAAGCCACTATTCCCTCCATGATGGCCAGCCCCCGATCAGTCCTTCCTTCCCTCTTCTCATGATCCTGACTGCAGAATGACAGTGGGACACCCCTAACCCTAACCGATCTTTCCTCCAATAGGCCCTGCCTCCTTGGGATTGCTTGGTGCCTGGTGGGCACTGCCAAGTTGGCAATGCCCATGGGACATACCCCCCTCTTGCCTCTGACCCTCTGAGTGATGGGGGGGAGTGTAGGGATGGGAGGGCCTCCATGGCCCAGCATGGTTGGGCCATCAACTCCCCATTAGTGAGGGAACTGTTCTAAACCCTGCTGGGGGGAAGGGGGAACATGCTAGCTGGCCCAGACACCTTAGACCTGGTTCCGCTAATGATATTAAAATGCTAATTTAAATGATTCTGACGATACCAGAAATGTGGAAGCCATGGCACCCAGCGGGAAGCCTGCTATAAAGCCTCCACATGTATTCTGCTGGAACAGCGCAGTGGGCTAGGAGAATCACCCCAATATATTAAATTGTAAGAAGTACTAGCAAAAAGCTTTTTTATCTGGAAGGAATATTTTGGGCCTTGGACAATAAGAAGGTAGGAGGTAAAATGGTAGGTATTGCATCTTCAGTACTTGCTGGAAAGGCGCCATGGGAAAGAAACATTCGTTTCATGAATATATGTCAATATACTGCCCATTTCTGCTGTAATCAGTCAGTATAACAGGGTATCACTAGTTTAATTTTCACATATACCCACAAGATCAGGACTTCAGGGTTTTATAATATGGGATTTCTCCACAGTTCAAGGGATTTTAATGCCCATTAGGCTGCAACACTGCATTCCCTGAACTCCCTCAATAGGAAAGAAGATCTTTCAATTATATTGTCTCTTTGGAACCACAGTACATTAAAGCAATTAAGTACCGCACTTTGGAACTCTAATGCAAGGAATTCTGCGGTCAATTTGTGCACAAAGTTTGCCAGAGACAACTCTGAAATAAACTACAGTTTTAAGTATTAATTGAAATAAATCTTGGCCAGCACACTGGGTCAACTGCCCTGTTCTTCTTTAAACAAAGCATTGCAATATTTTATGAGCATCTGAGATTGAAAACAGGGGCCTCCAATTAACATTTTACCTAATAGATAACACCATAATCAATACAATGCTCTACCTCAAATGACAGCCAAGATATTGATGCCCATGCCAGAACACATATTACTTTAGAGGACACAACTGCCAGGTTAAATTCTATCTGCATTATTCCAGCAGAACTGTGTTTACAAACCTAGTGAAAGTGGGCAGCCTTCTGGAACTGCACATGAAAAGCACATGGGCAGTTAGCTCCATTAATGTTATCAATGGGTTCCAAAATGCGAAATTCTTCTTTCAAGTGCTTTTGTTACAAGACCCATAATCGAGCAGTTTTAAACTAATATTCCAGAGAACAGGAATTTAAATCTCACAACTGCAGTTTAAGAGTGTGTATTCATTTTTTTTTAATCTGGAAAAAATAAACTGGTATTAGTTAAAGTGACCACCAAACTATTAGATTGTCATAAAAACACAATTGACCCACTAATGCCCTGTTAAGGAAGGAACCCTACCATTTTTGTCCAGTTTGGTTTATACGTAATTCCAACACGAAGGTGATTGATTTGTCACTGTCTTCTAGAAACATCGAACAGTAGCAGGCTGTTTAGTCCCTTCAGCCTGTTCCATCATTCAATAAGATCATGGCTGATCTGTGACCTAACTTCATATCCCTGCCTTTGGCCCATAGCCCTTAATACCTTTGCTTAACAAAAAAATATCTGCCTCAGGTTTTAAATTAGCAGCTAATCTAGCACGAACTGCCTTTTGCGGAAAAGAATTCCAAACCTTTACCATCATTTGTGTGTAGAAGTTCTTCCTAACATCTCTCCTGAATGGTCTGCCCTAATTTTTGGTCAATGCTCCCTCGTTCTCGAACCTCCAACCAGTGGAAACATTTTAGCCACAATCTTGCCATTTTGCCCTGCTGGTCACTGGGCAGGGTGAGCCAGTAAGATAACAAGAGCACAGGGGAAAACAGGTTCACGCCCAATTTCTCACCTCTCGTGATCTTACCGGCACAATCAGCCTTGTGCCCAAAAAAGGGCATGAGCCCAGGATGCAATCATCCAGGCTCATTTGCCTCTGCATGCTCACCAGTGAAGGCTCCCACCAGTGAGGATCACATCTGGTCCTCAAGAATAGTGGGACTGGAGGTCCCCCGAGAGGTTGGGGACAGAGGGTAGTGCCCTTTGGCAGTGCCAGGCTGGCACTGCCCAAAGAGCAAAAACTGGCACTGCCCACCAGGTACCTTGGTGGGAGGGGGGGGCGGGGGAGAGGACCAAAGAAAACTGCTCACTGAGCCGTGCGATAACTGGAAAGGGGGAGGGGAGTGGAGGAAGGGAGGAAATCTTATGGCTCATGCTGGAGCCAAAATTGGCCATGGAAGCCAGTGGTGGCTGCGGGAGATAGTGATTGACAGATCTCAGTTCACAGAGAACACAGCAACCTGCACATTCACAATAGTGCCCTCTGCTGCAATCTGTTGGCTTTCAGTGAGCTTAGGTCCTGCCTCCTCCCACTGTTGATGGAAAACACATCTTGCATATTCTTTTCACACAGTGAGGTAAGATTCCATTTTTCACTCACCAAAAAAAAGGGAGCAAATCTCTCCTGTTTATGCACTTGTTTGACAAATCATTCAAAGGGTGGTGAGGGCGTGGAATGCCCTGCCTGCAGCAGTTGTGGACTTGCCTACTTTGGGGGCATTCAAATGGTCGGTGGAGAGGCATATGGATGATATTGGAATAGTTTAGGTTAGAGGGTCCACTGGCCGGCGCAACATCGAGGGCCAAAGGGCCTGTACTGCGCTGTAATGCTCTATGTTCAATTTTTTTTTATTTTCCCAGTCTTTTCCAGTTAATATCTTGAAGGTCTCGATCAGGCCACCCCTTAACTTTCTGAATTATGGAGAAAACAGGCCCAATTTGTATAATTTCTCCTCAAAACTTAACCTCTGAAGTCCAGGTATAATTCTTGTGAATTTACATTGTACATGCTCCAAGGCCAATATATCCTTCCTAAGGTGTGATGCTTATTTTCTGCATTTATACAATCAAGCAGTTCAGAGCTGCTATCCGGAGGGGGTCTGGATATAACATCCATGACAGTTTAAATGCTTTACTGTTACTCAACTTCACCCATAAGGTCTCCACTGAATGCTTTCCCCTCATTATGTCCTTCCTCTTCATTGAAGTGATCTTGTTTCTTATCAATAAGGCTATCTACACCACTCCCTCTGCCATTTTCCTGATCCATCAGGTAAACTTTATTAGTTCCCATTCTTGAGCATCCTCAGTAATAGCTGCTATATCCTCCACTTGAATTTGTACCTGCAACTCATTTAATTTATTCCTTAAACTCTGTGCGTTTGTATAAAGAACAAATTTGGGCCAATGATTCTAACCTGTCCCTCAGCAGTATGTTTTATTCTCCTGTTTATTATTCCTTTCTTTTGGTTTCATCAATATGCTTCTGATAGTTTTGCTATGACCAGCTATACCTGAAGTAGGGTTATTGACTATTTCTTTATTCGCTGTCTTGTTATGGGTTATTGAAATTATATTGACTTCCTGAGGGCTTCTCCACAGTTACTATTTTAAGGGCCTTTTGACAACCTATTTGCCTTTCTGCTCAGACACTGGTCCCAAATCAGTTCAGGTTGAGTCTGTTCCAATGGCACAGTTCTTTCCTGTCTCAATACTGATGTCAGTGACCCCTCTTTCACACACCACTCTCTTATCTACACATTTACTTCCCCAATTTGCTTATCTCTACGCAAATTTGCACATAGCTCAGATAATAATCCAAAAGTTAAAATCCTTGGAGGTCCTATTCTTTAATTTTGTTCCTAATTCCTGATATTCTCCAAACAGAACTTCTTGGGAATCAGATAGCTCAGGTGTCTGAATAGCTGGTTCATGATGTGAAGTGATGCCAACAATGCAAATTCAATTCCTGTATTGGCTGTGGTTGCTTATGAAGGCCCACTTTCTTCACCCTGCCCTCATCTGATGGCAGGGTGAAGAAAGGTTAAACCACCATCAGTCAAAAGGGGACAGCAGCCTATGGTCATCTGGGACTATGGCATCTAGGCTATGTTGTTAGTCCCAACATGGATCGCAACAACTGTATTCCCCCACCACGTTCCATTAAGCTTTCAAGCCAGTTCAAGATGTCCTTTACCCTGGCACCAGCTAAGCAATGCACCTTAGAGGACTCTCAATTCTGCAGTTTGGGCCCTGATTATAGAATCATTTGCAACTACCACTTACTTCTTTGCTCCTTTGCGTGAATGGCTTCCTGTACCATGGTGCAGTTGTCAGTTTGCTCATCCTCCCTACAATCTTTTTCCTCATCCACATAGGGAGCAAAAACCTCTTATTGGATAAGATCAAGACCAGAGATTCTTCCAATGATGAATTTAGGATCCCTTACCTGCCTCACTTGTAGTCAAATCTTCCTGTCCCTGACAACTGTCCAAATGTGAAATACACAACCTATACAGCGTGAATGTCTGAAACAGTGTTGAGACAACTCTCCCAGTCTCTGATTGTGCTGCAGTATCCGAAGCTCAATTTCAAGCTCACCAACTCCAAACCAAAGTTCCTTGAGCTGCAAACACTTTGTCTGGATGTGGTCACTGCAGCTCGCAATGGGATCCATCAGTTCACACGTACTACAACACACTATCTGCATTTACATCTCTTCTTCAGTTAATTTGGATTTCTTTTGCATAAAAATACCATTCTCAGTTCCTTAACTAAAAGAAATCTGAAAAGTTCAGTCGATACCGTTAACCCCTAAGTTTAGTCTGCTGCACATCACTCCTGCTGCTGCCTAGGCAGTTATTCAGTTGTATATATACAAACACATATTAAATGTCAACTTTATCACACCCATATCTCAGGAATAAAGAACGACAAGAGAAAAGATCAGTGGAAGGATTACATGAAACACCAGAGATGTACTTACATTTGCAGACAAAAATTCACAGAGCTAACTTTAAAAAGAACTGAGTGCGTGAAGAAGATCCAATTTTCAAGATAGTCTGTGGAAGCAAACCCAAATAATTATATGAATGCCTAACTAGACTGCTAGATAGCTCTCTTAATGCGGAATCAGCAAATTCTGGATTGTTTAATATAACTACTGTTCAAAATGTCTGGGCTAAAGCAAGTTCAGAATGTACTGACGTCTGATTGCAAGGTTCTGACAATATCTTAAAATCAAACTTTGCACTCAGACGTCAAGGATCAATGCCTGGCACATAGGAAGATGGTTATGGCTGTGAGGGGAATTAGTCATCTCGCCTCCAGGACAGCTCTGCAGGAGTTCCTCAGGATAGTATCTTTAAGTCCAACTGTTCCCAGATGCCTCATCAAAGATCATCTCTCTATCATAAAGTCAGAAGTGGGGATGTTCACTGATGATTGCACAATGTTCAACACTATTCGTGACTTCTCTCAGATACTGAAGCAGTCCATGTCCAGATGCAACAAGATCTAGACAAAATCCAAGCTTGGGCTGACAAGTGGCAAGCAACATTTGTGCCATACAAATGCTAGGCAATGCCATCACCAATAAGAGACAATCTAACAACTGCCCCTTGTCATTCAATAGTGTTAACATCACTGAATTCTCCACCTTTAACATCCTTGGGATTACCTTTGAACAGAAACTTAACTGGACTTGCCACAAACATAGTGGTCACAAGAATATGTCAGAAACTATGGTTACTTCAGTGAGTAACTCACTTCCTGATTCCCCAAAGTCTATCCACAATCTGCAAGGCACAAGGCAGGGGTGTGATAGAATACTGCCCACTTGTCTGGATGGGTGCAGCTCTAACAATGCTCAAGAAGCTTGACGCTATTCAGGACAATGCAGTTTGCTTGATTGACATCACGTCCAAAAACATCCACTCCCTCTACCACCGACGCTCAGTATCAGCAGCGTGTACTATCTACAAGATGCACTGGAGAAATTCACCAAAGATCCTTAAACAATACCCTCCAAACCCACAACCATTTTCATCTAGAGGACAAGGGCGGCAGATACATGGGAACACTACTACCTGCAAGTTTCCCTTCACCATTCTGACTTGGAAATATGTAGCTGTTCCTTCATAGTCGCTAGGACTAAATTCTGGAATTCCCTCCCTAATGGCATTGTGCATCAACCTACAGCACATGGACTGCAGTGATTTAAGAAGGCAGCTCACCACTACCTTCTCAAGGATGACTAGCGATGGGCAATAAATGCTGGCCAGCCAGCGATTCCCATGTCCCACATTTGAATAAAAAAGAGCATGGCATCAATTCAGTGCTGCATATGGTTTTCCATGAGATCGGCATCAAGCTCACTGGAATAAGTCATGAGTTCAAAACCCTGAGATACTGTGGTGCACAAGTCCATTCTCATCACCCGCATTCCCTCAGGGAATTCTCCTTGTGTCGGTACACCTCGTGCATCACTGGTCAAAATACAGCTGACTTGTGACTCTCAGTGCGCTGCATCTATGCCCAAACTGAGTATAGTGTGTCCGTGCTCCATTCAGTGAGGGAAACTGTCCACAGCTGACTCAGTTTCTGTCATCTACTCCTGCAATACCAAGCTCTTCACTCAGCAGCACCCTTTCTAACCACTCACAAGAATATGTTGATGTGAATACATCTGCAAAGTACATTTGAATGACGTGACAATGCTGGCTCTGTTGGTTTGGTTTCTTGCATGGACAGGCACATCATCCATGACTGATTCTGTAGCAGATACATAAAAGAGATCATGAGAATACCACCTTGGGCTGCAGAAGGCTCTGCAGAGCTGAGATTTCTCGTTGCAGTTGAGGTATTTGCAAGCTGTCAGATGTGAAAGAGTGCACTTCATCCCCTTTATTTGCAGGCATCAATAGCTTTGAGCCACCTCCTTTAGGTATTGCTATTTCCCCATTGCTCATTTAGTTGTATGTGGCCCCCCTGGAGATTCCCATTGCTACATCCTCCATGGCAACGAGGATGGTGAGCTGGGTCAATCCTCCTCCTGCATGGGTTCTGTCCACTGAAATCTTTGACCACTTTTCCTGAAAAGGGAAAAAACAGAGAGAAATAAGGCAATGCTGGCCTCTGTCAACAATGCCAATGGCTCATTTAAATAAGACACTGTGCATCTGTGCTGCTGGATCCTCTCCTCAGCAATGCTTTATCTTTAGATATTGCTGAAAGGTCAGTACGTACCATGTTCAGGTATGCACATGTGGATGGCTCAACTTGTATATTTATTGATGATTGCCCTTCAACCTACCTGTCAAGTTGCATTCACCTCCCCAAAGGAGAGGTAATTAAACCTCATACAGTACAGCAAACCGCTGTTCCAGAGAACACTTTAGCTACTGTTGGTTTGGCCTCAAGCCACACCTAATGTGTTTTGCTGGTGGCTTTCTCCTCCTGCCATCTCATGGGAACAAGACTTCTCTCTTACTGCCTCAACAAGATCTCAACCATCGGATAGCTTTGCTGCTGAGCCTTTGCCTCTCCTCTTGCTTTTATTGCAACATAAAATGACTACCATTAGAATGGCTGCCAAGCTGCCTGTATCAAGTTTTGCCTCCATCCCATGCCTACCATTGCTAACTGACATCTAACATGCCTTCAGCCAATTAGCTGCTACATTTAGGTGAAATCATGGCTTTGACTATTTGCATTCCACCCCCACATCCCTTCCGTTCATGGTTAGGGCACGAAAATGGTTACAAAGTCAGGATCCTGAGCCCAGAGGCACAGCAAACCTATTTTCCTTTGGTGCCCTCAGCAACATAGAAGAATCCACCTGTAGCATTCACCTACCTGCTGTAGTTTGCATGCACAGCTTCAATCTTCCAAAATATCAGAATCAAATTACATTGAGTAATAATTTGGCAGACACTTGTGATGTTCACTGCATTAGACACATCACTCAAAGAGAAGCCTGATGGCCCTAATATTTCAAAGAAATTATTCATTCCTGCATTGCAGCTTTGCCATTTTGACTACCCATAATTCACAACAGTTGTCATGATACCAGGATTTGCCAAATTCCTGTTTCAGATTTTACTACAACTGATACCGAGCTGAACTTATTGAAGTTGCCTCGGTTATGGGATTCGCGCCAGTTTTGAAATGCAATCTTATTTGCTATGATGATCTCTCCAAGACAAAATATATACAAAGGAGAGGGAAAAAGTAAAAGAAATTGATGTAATCTGTTGGAAGTTGATTCAACTTCAGCTGCCGTGTTGAATTGGATACATTGCTTATCTGGCTATTTGCCAAATTGAGCTGTCGACCCAACTTGTACTGAAATTCAATTTCAATAGGAATATGTTTTGAAGATATCTTTTCATCATCAGCATGCATCATTTATGAACGTGAAGACAAAGCAGTTACACACACCCTTTCCAGCTGTTCTCCATTTCATTGAAGACTGTGCCTTTTGAAAGTTAAAATGGTTCTTTGGTTCCTCCAGAACTTCAATTCACAAACTGCTGAACCATTTTAATTTTGGCCAAACAGACTAAAGAGGTCTCACCTGACAGTAACTTCACTACATGCTCACAGTTCTCAGTTACATCGTCTCTGCTCAGTATAGCATGGAGGGCTGGGGACTTCTCTGCTTTCACAAACCATATTGTTAACCTGTGGTGATCTGGCTGTTTAGGGTTGCCAATTCTGATTGAACATATTCCCTGCCAGTTTCACTACATTCTGTCCTACCTTGTGCTCCTATCACTGTTTCTCCAGCAAATCCTTCTCACAGTACACCACATTCCCCTCCCTGCTGCTAACTGAACAGATTTTTCTTCCGAAATAGTCTGGTTCTTGATGGTCATACAAGTCTTCTCCCCAATCCTTATACCTCTACTGTTAATAAGCAATGATGTGGAGATGCAGACCTTGGACTGGGGTGGGCAAAGCAAGTAGTTTCATAATATCAGGTTAAAGTCCAACAGGTTTATTTGGTAGCATGAGCTTTCGGAGAGCTGTTCCTCAGGTCAGAGAGCTAAGCGAGCCCAGACTATTATGTCCTGATATTACTGATAGCATTTACATTATTCCAAAGGCAAGGCTGATTACATCAGTAAAAATGGCCTGAGAGAATCATAAACAGCCGGACAGCAGGCTCATGTTGTAAGACTTCTCACTGTATTAATAAGCAAAGGTGTCCAAGATAAATTAAGATAAACCACACACATTTCTAACGATGAGGTCTCTTCTGAGTTATTCACGGCTGTGTTCGGAGATTAATCTTAAATTCTTGAAGAATGCAGAACATTCCTAGAAAGTTAGCAACTTTAGATGTGGGCTATAATGGTCAAGCCCTCTTGTAGCACACCACAAGAAATTTTCAGTCCTGTTGCCTGAACTATGTTCAGTTCATGGGGAAGGAAAAGTGGAACTGGGATAAAGGAATGTTCCATCTGGTCTCATTTGCAAAACACAAAGGGTTTCCCCTGAGTTTCTCAAACTTACAACAGTGTCCAGTGGATAATGAGATTGAATGGCCACTCTCAAACCTTTCTTCTTTGTCAGTGCAAGGATTTTTTGTACGGACAAGGAGATCATCCTGTGGGAATTACCAAGGATCAAACAATCTGCTTCATTCTCATACTTAAGCACAGAGAAGATGAAACAAAAAGACTTGAATCTTTTCACTTATTGGTCTAGGGGGCTTGAGATCCTATTTTGAAGATAAAGATCTTTCTGCCCTACTGCGCTGATCGAGTAGCGTAGCAGGGCAGGAAATTTTAGTGGGAGGCTAACAATAGGCTGTTCATGATCCTCCCGGGATCAGCCTCTTGCCCTTAGGATGATTTAAATGCTATTAATGACATCAGCACATAATAGTCTGGGCTCATTTAGCTCTCCGACCTCACTGATGGAGCTCCTTATGGGGCGAGGATCACAAATGGCCTGCACCAACGGGAACCTAACATGATGGCCCCACTGGTGTCACCAAAACCATTAAGGGCCTGCCGGGTAGTCGAGGACAGTACCACTGCCTGAGGCCATGGCAGTGCCCATGCCACAGCATAGTGTTGAAGGGACAGGGCAAGAGGGGGCAGGGCCTCACACAGGAAGAGCCAGACCAGGGAGGGTGAGGAGCACTCTGCTTTGGGAGGTGAGGGATTGATGATGTGATCAGTCATCAGGGTGAAGACCACTGAATGGGGGTCAGGGTTAGCGATCATGAAGCTAGCGATCTGGATGGCCAGTTATCAGGAGGCCAGCGAATGGTGGGGGGGGTTGGTGGAATGACCAGGAAGCCGGTGATCGCATCTGTGGGTGAAGGTGGTTACAGATCTCCCATATACTGTGTACACTTGTACATCACATTGCATAGCAATCTGCTTCCCCAGTGTGCTTAGGCTCTGACCCCCTTACTACCATCCTGATTGGATACCTGTTGCTCACTGAAGAACTCTCTTTAAAAACAAGAACCACCCGCAAGGAAACAATCCCCCTCACCACTGACATCCCCTCTCCCTCTCACCGCATTCTGGCCTAGCAACCTCACACACCTTGACTGCTCCAAGATGCTGCTCCTGGTTGGTTACAGTCCCATCAGTAGCTACATTCTCAGAGACACTACTGAGACTAAAGAATTGACAGCTTCTGAATTGGCCAGTAGCTCTTGGTGATAGGATCTGAACCATTAAAAAGATGCGAGTCCCAATACTAGGTAGTTAATTACCCTGATGGGCTCATAATTAGGTTAGGGCTCCTGGAAAGAGACAATGTGTAGTTGCCCCCAGCTTTCAACCTGTCATTAGGATACCACCATCCGCATTAAATACAGCCCAATGGAGGAGTGGAAGCTTCCAGCATCTAGTGATGATTAAGAGAGATAAAGCACATGATTGTGTTTGTTGTATTAAGAGGGAGATAGCATAATCCTTTTAATTATATTCGATTCAAAACTCAACTTCTGATCTAAGATTCTCTCCATTATGCATACTTTCACCTTCCAATACCACCCACTTCGACCCTACTTCAATCCATCTACTGATGTATCTCATCAATTTCATTTCCAAATTCAACGGAAGAGAAATTTGTTCAATAATGCTGCTTCAAGAGATGCTATACAGACAACATTGATTCCCCAGGGGCTGACAGTGTCATGGGTCACTATTTGCTCATGTGACATCCATTGGTGATATCAATAAAACTGTGAACTCATTATCGCAGGAATTGTTAAGAGGTTACCAAATGGACTGTACAGCGGCCTCGGGCAAAGCTAGGGGAAGTGGGTCCTAATCAACACCTTGTGGTAAATTACTTGACAGTAAAATGCTATCCCTACTATCTTCCACAGGAATTCAGCTCTAATATCCTAACAGCAGTTTACATCCCACCCCACAGATGTGAAGACCGCTCTGGACCACTTATACACTGTCACAAATAGCCTTGAGATGAAACATCCCGAGGCCTTGTTCATCGTAGCCGGGACTTCAATCAGACCAAACTCAAGAATGTCCTACCAAGATACTGCCAACACATCTCCTGTTCCACCAAACATGGACCATTTTCCATATCTTAGAGGGTTCCTCATAACGAAGGCAGACAGAGCCAATGAAATTCATCATCACCTCCAGCATGCCAGTTCAGCCTTCAGCTGTCTATGGAAAAGAGTATTCAAGAACCAGGGTCTCAAATCTGAGACTATGATCAGAGCTCATTGGGCAAAACCATGCTCCTATATGTTTCAGCGATTACGACACCTACAGCAGACACCTCAAAACACTGTAGTACTATCAACGATGTCTCCAAAACATGTAGCAAATACAACAACAGTATCCTCTCCCAAGCCAACATACTCAGCATCGAGGTGTTAATCACTCAAAACTATTTCCATTGAACAGGACGTGTCATTTACAGACTTGACACCAGAGTTCTGAAACAACTGCTCCGCCTGAATGCAGACAGCAGCAGCAGACTCCCATGAGGACAGCAGAAATGCTCCAGGGATGTCCTCAAAGCATGTCTGAAGCTAACTAACATTCCTATAAACTCACAGGAATCCTTAGCCTGTGATCCACCGAAACGGAGAAAGTTCATCCTGAAAGAAACCAAACACAGCGAGACACTTGTTAGGAACAAGCAGAAGAGAAATTGATGCATTGGAGAAAACAGACAAACCTCCAAACAATTCATCTACCCAACACTTCAAGTACCATGTCCACCACATGTGGCAGGACCTGCAGATCAAGCACTGGACTTATCAGCTACCTCAGAGCCCAAACCGCAATGGTGGCAAGTCATCATCAATCCCAATGGATGATGACTGTGGAGATAGATTTTCCGCCTATTCAGCGAATGCATTCCTAACCAATTTCCCATCGTCCAAGCCACAAGTACTACAAACAATCCAAAGTTTTGCCACTCACATCCTCACACATCAGGGCTACATTTTACAAGGGGATGAGGTCTACACCATCAACACCTCCTCTCTCCAAGGATAAATGTTATCCAGTTTGTCCATAGCCATTGAGCAGCTCTGGTCCTTTAATTGGCTTGCATCAGAAATGCCTCCACCACCAACAGCCAATTAAATGACTTGGGAGAGGCATAAAATTCAGCTTCAAATCCCGCTCAAGTATTGTCAGTTCCATTCATTTATGTAGCTCCCTGTCCAATGCCTTGCAGCTCAGATTCTACTTCTTTGAATCTGGGAATGAATGGATTAAGGGCGCATGTTATCTGATTTATATATAAAAAAACCAATCAGGAGCTGCTCTCTTTTTTCAAAATTTGACGTCAGTTGGAAGCAATCCTGAAGATTCTCCTGGTGCTCTGAAAATGCTAAGCTCCACCCTCCAGACATTTCTCCTATGATTCCCTAGCTGCTCGGGTTCCCGAGAAAATGACCATGTCCAACAAGAGAGAACCTGAACATTTGCTCTCGAAATTCAATGACTGCATCACTGCATCCTCCACCAACAACTTCCTGGAGGATACCGTTGGCTAGAAACTTAACTGGGCCAGCTATATAAATATTGAAACTACAAAAGCACGTCAGAGGCTGGGAATTCTGTGGTATATAACTCACTTCCTAATTTCACAAAGCCTGTCCACCAGCTACATGGCATCCATCACACATGTGATGGAATACACTGCAATTGCCTGGACGAGTGAAGCTTCAATATCACTCAGGAATTTCAACACCATCCAAGAAAAGATAGCTCACTTGATCAGTACTCCATCCACCACCTTAAACTCCCTCCAACATAGATGTACAGTCGAAACAGTGTAAATCATCTACAAGATATACTGCAGCAACTCACCAAGGCTCCTTCAACAGCAGAATATTCCAACTGCCAGCGCTAACCCCTAAAACAATAAGGATGGAAACACCACTACCTGCAAATTAATCACCAAGTAACACACAACCCTGATTGAGAAGTACATTGCCATTCCTTTATTACTAGTAGATTGAAATCCTGGAACTCCCTCCCAAACAGCATGGTGGGCATACCTATACAACAGACTGTCGTGATTCATGAAGGTGGCTCACCATCATCTTCTCACGAACAATTAAGAAAGGGTAACGATTCAAGACAGTGGTTCACCATCAACTTGTCATGAACAATTAACAAAAGGTAACAATTTAAAGAACTGGCTCACCATTGCCTTCTCACAAACAATTAAGAATGGATAACAAATGCTGGCCTTGCTCATGATGCTCTCATTCTACGAACGAGTAAAATAAAACCTGTTTTAGGATCTACTTTTATCCTTACACATGCCAAGGGCCATTTTTCATGTGAAAGGTACTATGAGAAAAATTGTTACTTTATTTGTTAAAATACTTACAATACTTAAAGAAGTTTATAAACTCAAAATTTTGAAACAATTATTAACCCTATAAACTGTATTTTAGTTACAGAATACAATTGTAACCCAAATCATTATTCCTTCAGGTTAATTTCCTTGAATAGTTTTCTGCAGTCTGTAGTTATTGGACTCCGCCTTGAAATATAAAATATTATTATACATGGACAGTCAAATGATAAGCAAATAAAATTGAGAAGGATGTGAATGGAGATGCATGCAGTAATACTACATTCAATAAGATAGTCATGAGGGAAAGAAAATCAAAACAGAATGCAGTCAAATTTTTGACACGACATAGAATGCTGCATTTTACATAAATCTGATGCTTTAAGAAACATCTATTATAATCAGTTACTCATTCTCAATAAATGTTTAAAATACAGTTCATGTAAAGGATTGAATGGAACTCTCCCCCCTATGCTTTCCCCATTAGGTGAACAGCATCGCTGCGCTCCCCTTCCTCATTTGAGAAGGTGAGATTATCTAGCTGTAGAAAGCTGTCAATGCCACACTGTGATTGGCCAAAAGGAGGTGCACTACTCCAGGGTTGAACTGGTCCTGCCAATTATTCTTTTCCTGTGGATTCTATTATTAAGTGCTCAATCTCGCACCCCAACTCAGAGCTGCAAAAATTCAATCACTGAAAGATAGGAAATTCAATTGACTCAGATTTGTACTCAGTGCTCTAGGCATTTTTGGCTAACCATCAAGCAGTTGATGATTATGACATACACCATGCAATTAAAGATTTTTTTAACATTTAGTCCTATGTTGTTTTGATTACATGGATAAAAAAAATGTAAAACTTCTACAAAGACCAAAAAAAGTCAAATGTTGAAGGTATCAGTTTGTCAGACCTTATTGCTCTGTTAGTTGCAGGTGTAACGAGGACATCAGTGCAGAAGTATACCTTTAAAATGAATGTTTTCTATCCTTTGTCATATCAAGTATTAACATGTACACATCTCTTGTGTGGGTGCACAAGTACAGCACATTATGTACTTCAGAAGTTATCAACATCACATTAAATGGTGATAAGAAAATGAAAGGTAATTTCACATTTCTGCTCAGGAGCTAGTGATGGGCAGTGTCTGTGTCAGAATAATAACGACGATTAGAGATCTGTGTTGCCCATTCGCTTCTGACTGTAGGTGGGGTAGGAAATAAAGGGTGTGGCAAAATGAAGTCTGGCCATTCAAACACAACTCTTACAGGTCAACTATTATTGCTTCTTACCGTTATTACAGCTCTGCAAAATCAAGCACAATTCGTTGCATCAGTATTCTCTCCCTCTATTTCTATTTAAGTTGCGGGATCAAACGGTGTATCAAAACTTACACAAAATACCACAGGCACCAGTAAATCGTGATGGTCTTAATTTTTAGAAAGGGAGGTCAGGAAGTAAAATTGTCGCACAATGCAGTGGAAGGGATGATATGAAGTGGTTCCTGCTGTATATTTACATCCGTTCTAATTCCCCCACTCAAACTACATTGTGCAGGAACTATGAAAACACACATACACACAGAACTAGGCATACAACACATTGGTCAACCATGTGCAACTTAAACCTCCGCCCACCACAACATCCCAAACGCTGTCTTTTTTTTCACCTCTACTGGAGAGAGAAAAATATATGTATATATATGAATATATAAATAAAAGGTGACCAAAAGTGTGTGATGTGCCGGCGCGGGTGGTCTGCTGTCACAGGTTGTTCCCTACCTGAGGACGGCCGTGTCTCCCTGTCGCACCATGATGTTGTCCACAGCTGGCCAGGGGAAATCCACGCTCTGAGCGGCCGGGAGGCAAGTGGGCAACAAGCAGCACAGGGTAAGCAGGAGAGCCGCCAGCCACTGGCCTGAGGCGCAGGGTGAAGCATCCTGCACGGTGTCCATCGCTTCTCTCCCCACTCCTCCTCCTCCTCCTCTCCCCTGTCTCAGAGCAAAAGCTGGGAAAACCCTCTTTCCCCTCCACCTCCTCCTCCTCCCCCCCCCCTGTCTGGCTTCCCTCTCTCTCTCTCTGCCCAGCCTACAGAGTTATTTTTTTTTCGCTCTGGCGCTTGCTCTGACTCTAAAGTCGGAGCTCTCTATTCTCCAGCGGCTGCCACATCATCCAGCGACGAACTGATGTAAAATGCGTTTGTGTGTGTGTGAGAGAGAGAGAGAGAGAGTGAGTGTGAGAAGAGAGAGAGAGAGACAGCCCCAGGCGCTGAGCCAGTTGCCATGGCCGTTGCCCAGGCAACATGTCCGACTGACTGGGAGCGCCGAGTATTAAAGGTACCGCTGTACAGGTATTGCATCCATCAGCACAGCGACTCCTCAACCTCCAAACCATCCCTCAGTATGCACAGAGGTAGAAAGCGAGGGAGGGAGGTAAAGCTACATGCTCATGTCATGTCGAATCCCAGAGCCTTTAGCAACAGAGGTTCTGCTGCTGCATTAACATCTTGCAAAGAACTATTCAAATGGCTCTGAGTGCTGTGCAATTCTAACTTTTTAAAAAATTTTTTGCAAAACAATACGTACCAGCATGCTCTATGCCAGAAGACTTTTGCTGCCCAGTATACTATTCGCAAGCCCACGTCCATAAGACATCCTAGTTAGGTGGATGGGTCATACTAAATTCTCCCTTAGTGTACCCAAACAGGCACTGGAGTGTGGCATCTCGGGGATTTTCACAGTAACTTCATTGCAGTGTTTATGTAACCCTACTTATGACATACATAAATAAACTTTAAACCTGCAATTTCCTCAGTTGCCATAATCCAAGAAGTAGCCATAACCTGAGATAGAGCCAATGAAATGTCCTGGGAAAAATGAACTCAAATACGCTTAAAGATTAAAATCGTAAAAGAAATGAAGAAAAACAAAAGGCAGGTGACTTACTATTTGGTTTTTTTCTTTTGGCTTTCAAAATAGTTTAAGAAATCATAACAATCTGAGATAGCTAGGTCAATATTAATTCGACACAAAATGTTTTTGCCTGTGTAGGTGTTAAATGTTAAAGGATGTATCAGAGAGGGTAGAGGGAATTTTGAAGGGAGAAGGGTCTAAGGCAAATGTAATAGTTCACATAGGACAGAAAGATGTAGGAAGAAAGCACAGGGGGGACTTATGTAGACAGTTTAGGGAGTTGGGGGCTCAACTGAAAGGTAGGGCCTCCAGGGTGGCGTTCTCTGGCCTGCTGCCTGTGCCCGGGACCGATTGGGTAATAACAAATGAGACACTCCAACTAAATGCATGGATGAGGGATTGGTGTAGGGCAGAAGGCTTCATATTTATTGATCATTGGGAGGTCTTCAGGAGGGAGGGTCACCTATTCACGAGGGATAGAGAGCAGTTGACTGGGAGGGGAACACATATTTTAGCTGGGAGGTTAGCTGGAGTGTTTCAGAAGTGTTTAAACTAATAGGGAGGGAGGGTGGGGAGACAGCGGGAACTGGGAGTGGGAGAGAGAGGGATGATAGGGTAACACCAGAAGGTAGAAAGAAATATCCGAGAGCTGAGGGTCTTCAGTGCATGTGTTTTAATGCGAGGAGTGTGACTGGCAAAACAGATGAACTGAAGGCAATAATGTTCACGAGGAGTTTAGACGTGGTGGCGGTGACCGAGACGTGGTTGAAGGAGGGGCAAGACTGGC
The DNA here is from genome assembly GCA_024679065.1 of Sphyrna mokarran. Classification (NCBI taxonomy): domain Eukaryota; kingdom Metazoa; phylum Chordata; class Chondrichthyes; order Carcharhiniformes; family Carcharhinidae; genus Sphyrna; species Sphyrna mokarran. Next base: position 46,198,545 of record JAGIQG010000009.1, on the reverse strand, counting down.
AATTGAATATTCCAGGGTATAAGTGTTTTAGGCGTGACAGAGTTGGTGTGAGGAGAGGCGGGGGAGTGGCTTTATTAGTTAAGGACAACGTCATAGCAGTGCAGAGGGAGGGAGGTATGGATGATTTAGGAATTGAGTCTCTATGGGTGGAGTTGAGGAATAGGAAGGGAGTGGTTACTCTGTTGGGTGTTTACTACAGACCGCCCAACAGCCCGCGGGCCGTGGAAGAAGGGATATGCAGGGACATTTTAGATAAGTGTAGGAGAAATAGGGTGGTAGTAGTGGGAGATTTCAATTTTCCTGGAGTAGATTGGAGTGTGCCCAGGGCTGTAGGAGTGGACGGGGAGGAATTTGTACAGTGTGTTTTGGAAGGGTCCTTGGAGCAGTATGTGGATGGCCCGACTAGAGATGGGGCTATACTGGATTTGGTTCTGGGGAATGAGCCAGGCCAGGTGGTTGACGTCGAGGTAGGAGAGCAGGTGTCAAATAGTGATCACAACTCTGTCTGCTTTAGGATATTAATGGAAAAGGACGAGACTGGCCCAAAAGGGAGGGTATTTAACTGGGGGAGGGCTAGATACGGCCAGATTAGGCAAGATCTTAAAGATACCGACTGGGATAAGCTTTTTGAGGGCAGGTCGACGAGGTACATGTGGGAGTCTTTCAAGGGAAAACTAAACTCTCTGCAGGAAAGATACGTGCCGGCAAGGAGGAAGGATGGGAAAGGTAGGATTAGAGAACCTTGGCTTACCAGGGAGATTGAGAACTTGATCAAGAAAAAGCGAGAGGCTTACATTAGATCTAGGCAACTAGGGACTGAGACAGCGCTGGAAGCTTATAGAGAGTGTAGACGGGATCTTAAAAGGGGTATTAGAAAGGCAAAAAGGGGCCACAAGGTGGCTCTGGCAGGTAGGATAAAGGAGCGTTTGACAAGGTTCCTCATGGTAGACTGATAGAGAAGGTGAAGGCGCATGGGATACAGGGTCGGGTATGTAGATGGGTTGAGAACTGGCTCGGGAGGAGGAGACAGAGGGTAGTAGTGGAAGGCTCTTTTTCCGGCTGGAAGCCTGTCACTAGTGGAGTGCCACAAGGCTCAGTACTAGGTCCTCTTCTATTTGTGGTCTACATAAACGACTTGGAAGTAGGGGTAGGTGGTGAGATCAGCAAATTTGCTGATGACACCAAGATGCTTGGATTGGCGGGTACAGAAGAGCAGTGTCAGGCAATACAACAGGACATAGACAGGTTGGTAGACTGGGCAGATAGATGGCAAATGGAATTTAATCCGGATAAATGCGAGGTGATGCATTTTGGCCGGAAAAATGTAGAAGAGAGTTATAGGATAAAAGGTAAAACTATACGGAGCATAGAGACGCAGAGAGACTTGGGGGTGCAGGTTCACAAGTCTCTGAAGGTGTCCTCACAGGTGGAGAAGGTGATAAAGAAGGCGTATAGTATGTTAGCTTTCATAGAAAAGGGTATAGAATACAAGAGTAGGAGTTTGATGTTGCAGTTGTATAGAACTTTGGTTAGGCCTCACTTGGAATACTGCGTCCAGTTCTGGTCGCCGTACTATCGGAAGGATGTGGAGTCCTTGGAGAGAGTGCAGAGGAGGTTTACCAGGATGCTGCCTGGTATGGAAGGACTGTCTTATGAGGAACGATTAGATAGACTGGGGTTGTTTTCCCTTGAAAGACGTCGGCTTAGAGGGGATCTCATAGAGGTGTATAAGATTATAAGGGGTATAGATAGAGTAAATGGAGGTAAACTTTTTCCACCTTTAGAAATGGATAGGACGAGGGGTCATGGCCATAGGGTGAGGGGGGCTATGTATAGGACGAATATTAGAGGGCAGTTTTTCACACAAAGGGTAGTGGGGGTGTGGAATGCACTGCCGAGTAAGGTGGTGGGAGCAGGCACGCTGGGGCTGTTTAAGGGTCTCTTGGACAGCCACATGAGCGGTATGCAGATAGAGGGATATATTAGGACTGTTTAACTACGGCTTTTTTCCACAGGTAATTCAGTCCATACTTGACCAACATTGAGCATGCATTCGGCAGGTGGTGCGGGTACAGCTCTTGGATGTTGATTCATGGGTTGCCTGGTACCTCATGTCGTAAATGAGTGCTTTATGTGGACCATCTGAAGGGCACCATGACAGCTCAGAGACTATCGATGTGGCTGTGCAGACACTTGGAATTGGGCCGGTGTCTGCGGGAGTTTGCGCGTTCTCCCCGTGGTTGCGTGGGTTTTCTCCGGGCACTCCGGTTTCCTCCCACAACCCAAAAATTCGCTCTTAGGCTGATTGGGAAACAAATTGTCCCTATGGTGAGAATTTTCCATATTAGGAATAATATATATATTATTATATAGGAATATTAAAATAGGATAATGGATTTGCTACTATATAGTATGACGGCGGCGCGGGCTCGTTGGGCCGAAGGGCCTGTTTCCCGTGCTGTGTTGCTTAAAAAAAGTCAGCACAGACATTCTTGCTGTTCAAATTATTGCATAAAGTTTAAACAGCAATTTTTTTAAAAAATGAGATATAATTAAAGGGCATTGTCGTGCTGAAGTCCTTTTACAAAATAATGTTTTGTTTGGAAACAGACCCTCTACATGATGCCATTATGTCAACTAACATACACTAACACATTTATTTGTAATGACAACTTTAGTAAAAATGAAAGCAAGGTTACGTTGAAAGTTCATGTGTCTCCTCCAGAAAGATTTGGCAATGAGTTAGTGTTGCTTTCAAGTTGGACAGCAATAAGCTGGCTCAGGAACGAAGGAACCTCCTCAGCAACCACCAAGACTCCCCACTAAGGCAATAATACCCTTTAATTGCAATTCCTTTGTAGCTGATTTATTTTAATCAGGGATGTAGCTATGCTAAATTTACCAATCCTTCTACTAATCCTGAGAACCACCAAGATTTGTAGCTGTTACACTGAACTTCAATGTTTACCCCTCCAAATCTCCTGAGATATTGGAAGACTTCATACTCAGATCAAAAATATTCACACTGTTTGTGTTCCTAATTACTCTCTTAGCAAAGACACTGTTCAATGTGGAGTTAGGCCTTTCAAACAAGAAGTCTCATCCTTATATTAGATCTGAGCTGTACTCATTTAACTAATAGCAAAATGTTGGCTGTAGTAATTTCAGCTGAGGTAGATGTTTGTGGGCCCACTGCAGAAGTTTAAGCATAAAATCTAGGCTGACTTCCTGGTAGTACAAAGGAAAATACCATTTTTCAGATGGGACATTAAATTGAGAACTTGTCAGCCCTGTGAGACATCAACAGTTTCATGGTAATATGAATAAAAACACAGGATTTTTTCCAACATTATTAATCATTGAAGCAATATTGCTAAAACATATTATTGCAGTGTTTGAGATCTTGCTATGCATAGGTGGGATTTTGTGTTTCCTACAACAGTGACTAAATTTCAGAAGTATTTCATTGAAAATGTCTTGAGGTCAGGAAAGATTTTATGCAAGTAAAATCTTTATTCTTTTGTCAAGCAGCCAATGATGTGAATTATTTCAATTGACTTTTGTCCTGGGACCATGGAATGGGAACATAAGAGAGTATTCCAGCTTCTGATGATCATTCAGTTACCCTAACAGAAAATGTCCTTGAGTGAAGCCCAACCTCCATTTTTGAAATATTTCCTCATTCTTGAAAATTGAACCCCATTTTTAATGCAGTGGTTACAGAAAGTTGTCTGGAGCAATAATATCAATCAAATGAAATACATAACAGAATTATTGGTATGAATTGAGGGATTGTTAAGACATGAAATGTTCATACTAGATACAGTGCAGGGATGGAATTAATCATGTTTTATATCAGAAATTTTAAAAAAAGAATGGGAAACAGGATGATGTGGATAGTTCTTTCTGAGAGCTGTGTAGTTAGAATGATTCACCAAGTAACTTCTTCCTGTGCTGTGAATTTCTATAGTTCTCACATGGAAATAGGATACCATCTCAGGAATACTGCGTCTGATTACTTCCCAACATGTCAAGTGAGGAAGAAATTTTTGCCTGAATACCCAACTATCTTTTCTCTACCATATTATCTATTGAATAAAGTAACATACCCTAATTTATGACTAATTATCATCATTTCACAATATACATAGCCACTATTAAGTATTGTTGTTATGCTTCACATAGGAGAAGTGAAGTGATTGACAGATCTTATGGGGTCTAAAGAAATCTTTATACTCTTCTTCGAGAATTTGACTTCATATTACCCAAGTCTTGATCCCTACAAACTATTAGTTAGGTCAGGAATTCTAAAGAGGTAGCAATCCACATGCTGAGATTCTATAATAGAGGCAATGGCTTTGATTTGCTCTTCCAAGCACCGACATTAATCGAAAAGTAGAATACATTATTCTTTCTGGGAGGCCTAAAGTGGACTCACTTAACCTCATCTCAATGCAAGGGTGAGCAATTTACCTGTAGAATGTGTTTTTTTTTCTCCCAGTGAGCTGGTAGCGTACTTTTGTATACCACATCTTATTGTGCTGGCCCTCGAACATTCCAGTAGCCAACTGCATCACAATGGCTGGGGAACATCCTTGGGATAGAGGCTCACTGTTGAAGGAAACTGGACATAAAAGAGTCTTTCGCTCACACACACACACACACACACACACATTCATTCTTTCATTCCCACACCATCAGCATTTTCCTATTGCAAGATTTTATTTTATTAGTGTCACAAGTAGGCTGACATTAGCACTTCAATGAAGTTACTGTGAAAGACGGGGGTGGTAAAGGAGGGACATGAGTTGGTGAAGGAGGACAAGATGGAGGTGGAGGATGGTGAGATGGGGGGGTGGAGCTGGCACACCTCAAATTTCAATCCTGCTCACATGAAAGCCATTCTTGCTCACGCATTCCTTGGTGTGAACTCCTGCACGCTGAGTGCCAATGACTGCTGTGTTCCCATCAAGCAGTGAGGCTGGACCTCCCCTGAATTTATACTGACTATTCTGACAGTACAGATACTTAGCCACATACAGCATAGCTAATATTGTTCCTAATATGCGAATACTCCAATAGCGCAGAATCGATCAGATAATGGATTAGATATGTTTCATCCCCTCATTTGTGCTTGGTTGAGAATGGAGCACTACTTTTCAATTATGGGCAGGTTTGCAATATATGTCAGTATGTGATTGGCTGTGAGTGAAATGAGTCAGAACCCCTGCATTTTGGGGCTCCACTATTTTTGATGGCCCTGTGTAGGGCCACGGTGTGTTTCAGTGTAAATCTGTCCCTGCATAGTGTGGTGCATATATATAGGGGTGGCATAGTAACAAAGTGGGTTAACACTGCTATTTTACAGCTCCAGGAACCTGGGTTTAATTCCTGGCTTGCGTCACTGTCTGTGTGGAATTTGCACATTCTCCATGTGTCTGCGTGGGTTTCCCCTGTGTGTTCTGGTTTCCTCCCACAGTCCAAAGATGTGCAGATTAGGTTGATTGGTCATGCTAAAATTGCCCCTTTTTGTCCTGAGATGCATAGGTTGGAGGGATTAGCGGGTAAATATGTAGGGATATGAGGGTAGGGCCTGGGTGGGATTGAGATCGGTGCAGATTCGATGGGCCAAACAGTCTCTTTCTGCACTGTAGGGTTTTTATAATTTCTATGATATGTATAATATAGTCTGTTAGGATTTGGGATGCAGACTGCCCCTTTAAGTTTATGAGTTAGGTGACTCCTGGAGGATTTGCTCTGCCCAGTGTGGGACTCTGTTGGATGGTCTTAGGCCTGATTGTGAATGAGTGCATACCTTCAATAAACAGTTCACAGTTTTGAAAAATTTAAGTCCACCTTGTGATTCTTTATGCCTTTTAGTCCACAGGGGCATGCATTACACATAGTTGTTAAAATTAATTGAGTGGGTGAAATGACATTGCCTCGTTAATACATTTTTATTGTCTAATCAATTATATGTCACACTTTTGAAACAAATTTAAAATAGTAGACACAATGGACCAATGCCCCTCTTTTGTGCTGTAGGATATTATGATCCTATGTCTGCACCCATTACAAGGAGCAAAGATAAGATCAAGATTCAGCCTGTATTATAGTTACAATTCCAACCTGCATGTATGCTGATTAAGGCTTTGAAATGGGAAGCAGTGTTTGTAATTTATATTTTGTCCTGCAGCATTGCAGTACTTCATAACCATTATAGCCTTAAAAGGGTAATTTTAACTTCCTCTGCCCAACATAGATAATTGATTCATTGGCACAGTTTACACATTGTGACCATTTTACCTCAGGTCATAGAGTCAGAGATATGTACAGCACAGGAACAGCCCTTTGGCCCAACTTGTCTATGCTGACCAGGTTTCATAAACTGAATTAGTCCTATTTGTCTGTGTTTGGCTCATGTCCCTCTAAATATTTCCCATCAATGTACCTATCCAAATGTATTTCAAGTGTTGTAATTGTACCCACTTCTATCTCCTCCCCTGGCAGCTCATTCATAGATGCACCACCGTCTCTGTGAAACAGTTGGCCCTCAGATCCCCTTTAAATTTTTCCCTGCTTGCCTTAAACCTATGCCGTCTGGTTTTGGACTCCCCTACCCTGAGGAAAAGACTTTGGCTATTCGTCTTATCTATGCCTGTCATGATTTTATAAACCTCACCCTCATTTTCCTATGCTCCAGAAAAACAAATCTCAGCCTATCCAGCCTCTTATTATAATACAAACCTTTCAATCCCAGTGAAATCCTTGTAAATTTTTTTGTACTAATTCCATTTTTATGACATCCTTCCAATGGCAGGATAACAAGAATTTTACTCCAAATGTGGCCTTAGCAATGTCTTGCACAGTTGTAGTATAACATCCCAACTCCTATACTCAATGCTCTGACCTATGAAAGCAGGTGTGCCAAATGCCTTCTTCACCCCGTACCTATATGTGATGCCACTTTCAAGGAACTATGTATTTGCACCCCATGATCTCTCTGTTTGGCAACACTGCCTAGGATCCTACCATTAACTGTTTAAGTTCTGTCCTGGTTTGTCTTACCAAAATGCAACACTGCATTTATCTGAATTAAGCTCTATCTGCCATTCCTTGGCATACTGGCCCAGTTGAATAAGATCACATTTTTTGTCTTAGATAACCTTCTTCACTGTCCACTATGCCAGCAATTTTGGTATCATCCTTACTAACCGTGACTCCTATATTTTTATCCAAATCGTTTATATAAATGATAAACAATAGTGGACTCAGCACTAATCCCTATGGCACAAGCCTCCAGTCTGAAAAACAGCCCTCTACCACCATCCTCTGTCTCCTACCGGCAAGCCAATTTTGAATCCAATTGGCTAGTTCTCCTTTGATCCCATGTGATCTAACCTTACTGACTAGTCTACCATGCAGTACCTTGTTGAAGGCCTTGCTAAATTCCACATAGGCAATGTCTACTGCACTGCTCTCATGTATTTTCATGGCCACCCCTTCAAAAAAACTCTATCAAATTTGTAAGAAACGATTTCCCACATACAAAGCTATGCTGACTATCTCTAATCAATCTTTGCATTTCTCAATTCATGTAGATCCTGTTTCTCAGAATCCACTCCAACAACTTATCACCACTGATGTTAGGCTCAATGGCTTGCAGATCCCTGGCTTTTCCTTGCCAGCTTTCTGAAATAATGATGAAGGTCTGTGGGTGGACGGCGCAAACATCCACTAAAAATCAGACAGAAGCCACATTAATCTATATAAGTCAAGATTGAATGCCAATAGAACATTAAAGTGATTTAGAAGCATTTATTGTGGATGGTCAGCACCTGCTGGCCAGGGAGAAGAGATACCAAAATCTTTGGAATTATTTTGGTGATGTCAAGGAGGAACAGAAGTGCCTGTGGGCTGTTGCTGTCGGATCACTGTCACTCAGACTTCCTTGCCCCTTTTCTCTTCCCCTCGACTCTGGTTACATCAATAAGTAGGCCATTTAATATTACACTTGTGGTGAGCTGCAGCAAGATGTTGGTTTAAAATATGTAGTTTGCTATTGGCGTGTTAGTGAGACCCAACCCTTGAAATGGGCCCATTCCACACCCCCTCCACCCCGATTGAATGGAAGATCTACTCGTCAATCACCCACGATCTAAAATTTGTAAATATAGCTCCACACAAACCAACACAGTCCAATCCTATTGAATAATGGGGCAGTTATATTTCCAGGTTTAGTATTGAGACATACAAGCCAGAATTTGTTCTATTCAATTCCTGCCCTATGATGGCTATGTAACCTCAGGCCATAATGCAATTGATCATTGCAGTTAGACTCAGGGTTTCTGTTGTGTACTAACCCTTCTGCGAAGTATCTGATGAACATCTTGTAAGCACATAATCAGGCTCAGTTGTGATGCTTTCTATGATGAACTAACCTGTCAACACTCACTGACTATGTCTACCTGTGAAGAATGAACAGTTAGATGAGATACCAGAGGGTTGCCAGTACCTGTGGAGCTGTATACCAATGAAAATTAAGACTTTCAAAAGAGAAAGAGGAAAAAATAAGCAAAAAAAATCAACACAATTATTAGTACCTATTTAATGTTTATGCTTAGCTATGAGAAGTGCATTTTCTTAGATTTCACCCACGCATTTACTCTCTTGAAAAATAAATTCTAAAGCTTTTTCCTCACTGAGGTAAATGAAGTAGAAATACAAAACATCTGTCAAACGTAACATTGTGCATTATCTGTTATAATAATTCTGTGATTGTGGTAGTATTAGATGCAATACGGTACTCTCTGTACTTCGTGGGGTCAGCTGATCTGGGGTTGAAAGTCTGATAGTATATGTAAGAGAAGATTGCAACAAGGCTGTAAATGCATTGCAGTTGTGTGTTCATGTACTGAAAATGTGTTAGTGATAAAATTAATTTTCAGCAGTAGTGTCAGTCATTCTGCAACATAGAAACAAGGCAACTAAATGTTAAAATCATAGAATCCTTACAATGCAGAAGAAGACCTTTTGGCCCATTGAATGTGCACCAATTCAGTTCATCCATGGACAGTTGTTTTTCTTGGTATTATAGTTCTATGGTAAGGAAATCAATGTAAAAATTCTCACAACACCAGCTTAAAATCGAACAAGTTTATCTGTTAGCAAAAGCCACTAGCTTTTGGAGCTAGTGGCCCTTCGTCAAGTGAGTGGGGAGTTCTATTCACAAACAGGGCCTGTAAAGACACAAACTCTATTTACAGAATAGTGATTGGAATGTGGGTCTTTACAGGTAATCAAGTCTTAACAGTACAGACCATGTGAGTGGAGAGAGCATTAAGTACAGATTAAAGAGATGTGTATTGTCTCCAGGCATTTCAGTTAGTGAAATTTTGCAAGCCCAGGCAAGTTGTGGGGATTACAGATAGTGTGACATGAGCAAAAGATCCCAGTTGAGGCTGTTCTCATGTGTGTGGAACTTGGCTATCAGTCTTTGCTCAGTGACTCTGCACTGTCGTGTGTCATCAAGGCCACCTCGGAGAATGCTTACCCAAAGATCAGAGGCCAAATGCCCGTGACTGCTGAAGTGTTTCCTAGCAGGAAGAAAACACTCTTGCCCATGATTGTCGAGTGGTGTTCATTCGTCCGTTGTCATAGTATCTGTATGGTCTCCACAACGTACCATGCCTCAGGATATCCTTTCCTGCAGTGTATTACATAGACAATGTTGACCGAGTTGCAAGAGTATGTAACTGGTGGATGGTGTTCTCATGTGAGACGATGGCATCCGTGTCGATGATCCGGCATGTCTTGCAGAGATTGCTGTGACAGGTTATATGCTGTCATGATCACTGTTCTCCTGAAGGCTGTATAGTTGCTGCAAACAATGGTCTGTTTGAGATTGTGCGGTTGTTTGAAGGCAAGAAGTGGGGGTATGGAGCTGGCATTAGCGAGATGTTCATCTTCATCAATAATATGTTTAAGCTCCAGAGAAGATGGTGTAGCTTCTCCGCTCTGGGGAAGTACTGGACGACGAAGGGTACTCTGTCCACAATGTCCCATTTTTGCCTTTTGAGGAGGTCGGTGCAGTTTTTCTCTATGGTGCCTTGGAACTGTTGATTGATGAGTCGAGCACCATATCCTGTTCTTATCAGGGCACCTTACAATGTCTGGAGGTCTCAGTTGCAATCCTTCTCATTTAAGCAGATCCTGTGCATGGGGAGGATTTGTCCATAGGGGATGACTTATTTAACATGCTTAGAGTGGAAGCTGGAGAAGTAGAGCATCACGAGGCTATCCGTGGGCTTGTGGTACAGTGAAGTGCAAAAGTTACCGTCCTTAATGGATTCATGTGTCCAAGAATGCAAACGATTCCAGAGAGTAGTCCATAGTGAGTTTCATGGTGGGATGGAACTTGTTGATATCATCATATACTTGTTTTCAGTGATTGCCCACCATGAGTCCAAAGAAGAAAATGTTATCAATATATCTAGTGTATAGCATCAGTTGAAGGGCCTGTGTGATGAAGAGGTCTTGTTTGAACCTATGCATGAAGATGTTGGCATGCTGAGGTGCAAATTTGGATGCCATGGCTGTTCTACGACACCACACAACCTTGCCACAGCAACCTCTGCAAGACATGCCTGATCATTGACATGGATGCCATCATCTCACGTGAGAACACCATCCACTAGGTAATGGTACGTACTCTTGCAACTCGGCCAACATCGTCTATCTGATACGCTGGAGGAAAGGGTGTCCTGAGACATGGTACATTGGGGAGACCATGCAGACACAATGACAACTGATGAATCACCAGGCAAAATTGTTCTCTTTCTGTTGGGGAACACTTCGGCGGTCACGGGCATTCGGTCTCTGATCTCCAAGGTGGCCTTCACGACATCACAACGCAGAGTCGCTGAATAAAGACTGATAGCCAAGTTCCATACATATGAGGACGGACTTAACTGGGATATTGACATATATTATGTCACACTATCTGTAATCCCCACAACTTGCCTGGGCTTGCAAAATCTCCCTAACTGTCCTGTCTGGAGACAATACTCATCTCTTTAACCTGTGCTTATCACTTTCACTAGTCACATTGTCTATGCCTTTAAGACTTGATTACCTTCAAACACTCGCATTCCAACCATTATTCTGTAAATTGAGTTTGTGTCTTTATATGTCCTGTTTGTGAATAGAATTCCCACTCATCTGATGAAGGGGCAACGTTCCAAAAGCTAGTGCTTTTGCGACCAAATAAACCTGTTGGACTTTAACTTTGTATTGTGAGACTTCTTACTGTGTTTACCTCAGTCCAACACTGGTATATCCACATTAAGGAAATCAATTACAGGTAGAGTATCTCAAATCCAGCTACCCAAAAACAATAGTATTTGAAAACTGCAGATTTTTTCCTATAGTCCAGTAAATCTTGACCCAGTTTGGAAAGGTTTGGGGAATTGCTGAATGTTTGGCTTTGCATGCCTGCATTTCCCTCACTCCAGCGAACCTTGGCTCTACTCTACCCAGTGCAGATATGGCAGAGTTGGTTGAATTCCACCAGGAATGACAAAAGACACTTATAGAATGTTGAGCTATGCATTGTACCTGGGATCAGAACATGTACCAATTCTTACTGTACTACACAATGTCTACATTGAGTTTGATGCCATTGAGGACACCAAAATATAAGGCTACTGACCAAAAATAAAACATAGCCCTTGATTCCCTAAAGCCTTTAAGTTCCATGGGCATGAGTTGCCTTCTTGCAAATGATCCAATTTGATTCAAAGAGAATTATTAAATAAGATGCACTGATGTAGGGAAGGCAAGAAAGATTGTTACATCCATTGCATGAGAAGTGAATTAATATCAGAAGCGACATAGCCATTAACCTAAAGTGCTTTGCAATCATATCAGTTCATTTTCCTGTGTCCACTATTCAGTGAATTAAGGCGTTCTGATTTAAATTAAAGTATTCTATTTAAATTAAGGCATTCTAATTTGAATTAAGGTGTTCCAATTTGAATTAAAGTGTTCCACTTTGAAATAAGGCTTTTCGATTAGAATTAAGATGTTCTCATTTCTTTTCCGAAAACAGATAAGCTCAAAATCTAGCATGGACTTGATCATGGAGTTACTAATTTTGAGGTACTCTACATGTATAGAGGCACAATGAATGTCTTAAATTCACAATTTTAGTACTGTCACCTGTTAATCTATGCAGTCAGAAGACCAATTTTGAAAAATTACCATCAAAGTAACATATCAGGATTCTGAAGTTTGTTCTTCAATTCTAGAATGGTCATCCAGCTATGGCTCTAATGAAGTTTCACATTGGTGTGTGAAATTACTTGATCACTTTCAGTAGTACTTCTAATTTTCCTTAGCATGTAGAAGTCCATTCTTCAAGTAACAATGCTTCATTCTCTATAATGCATTATACTTTCCAGCACTTTCTAAAACATGTTATACTGTTTCCTACATGAGCTACTTTGCCTCTCGGTCAGTGCACCATTTGCTCCATTTTTACCTTTCCAAAACATTTTCTACACATTACTCAAATGTTTTCATAGAAATCCCACAGTACAGAAAGTTTTTGATCAGGAAAACCAATCATAATTTGTTACAATTGTATTTGAATGCGGAACTTATTTGGTGTGCATGGTTTCGAAATGATACATTCAATAAATATGAATTTAGTACATGATAAGTGCCATAAGGTTTTGAACAATTGCTCACAGAAAAAATGAGGAAGAACAAGATAGAAACTCGATTGAGGTTTTTACTTAAATCTCAGTATTAGTCTAGAATGGATGTGTTGCTTTGCTGCTGGAAGCTTTTAATTTTCTATTGAAACTGAGGGAAGGTGGGCAGGAGGAGGTTCCCCCAGTTCACTGAGAATTTGGGAAACTCTGCGCAGAAGTGCTTAAGCGCTTTGAAGCCAGCTTGGGCTCCATTTCCCCCAACTGGTGCAAATCGCATTGTTGACAAAAAAGTGTGGTAAGATTGCATTGCCAAATGTGCCCAAAAAACAGACGTGAAACACACCAGTTCTCAGAGTTTTATGACATTTGGAATTTTTTTGGTTTGATTGTGCTTGTTGTTTCTTAGTGTTATAGCCAATTATGCTCAGTACCCCATTGCTCAAAACCGAATGCTAGGATTTCTGAATACAGCAATATTTCTTATTAGCTAGTTAATTGTAAAAGAACTCTCAAGACACTTGCAGGTAAGAATTTTAAATGTTATTTTTGCTAACAATGTGGGAGCACAACTGTGATCATTGCATTTTACTTGTGGGCTTCTGTTCACAGTGCTGAAGCATGCCTTCTGTTTCCTAAGCAGTGGATAAAGGATATGAAGCAAATGTATTTCTGAATTTAGGGGCTTCCTCTGGGGATGGAATGCCCCAGTACCTTTCTATTCTGGGTATGCGGGTGACCTTTCAACTACAGGCATTGATGCAATGGTTGTTTGAACCTGTAATTCTATATAACGTAGCTATATCGATTTGAATGGTGTGGCTAAGATATCTCCATTATCCATAGAAGCTTTTATTATCCCCCTGCTGTTAGTTACTCTCTCAGCACATCCAAAGATCTGTGTGCAAGCAGGCTGCTTGCCTCTGTGCATTGCCTTCTTGGAGAACTGCAGGAATTTTGTTCTCAATACTGGTCTGTTCGATATATCTATTAATCCCTGAGTATAGTAACATTTTTGCACATCCATTCTCACTGCAGTCTTCCTCCATTTAAATAAACAGCTCCTAGTTCTACCCTGGCTTTATCACCTCAATTAATGTGTCCACCAATATGAAAGCAAAATAATTTGTGTTTGATCCCTATAAGGTTGTATTACTGAGCCCAAAGCCGAAGTTTATCTTCATAGCTTAGTGAACTTTCAGGTGGGAATCATCCTTGTACCCGTTTTTTCATCCTTCTTTACAAATGTAGGAACAGAAAGATGCATAACACTTAAGGTAAGTTCTAAAAATAGTCTGTATATAATCTTGTATGAGCTTCCCAAACAGCCTGGGTATACAGCCCAAGATCTTGATCAGCTGGGCTACCTGTCTAGTGTATTGCTTCTTGGAGGATTGCAAGGAATTAGACCTCAGCACTACCTTCAGAATCTATTCCACAGATCTATCGATCTCTGAGTATGGTAACATTTTTGTACATCTGTTCTCACTTCAGGCTTCCTCCATTTAAACAAATGACTCTTAGTTCTACCTGGCCTTATTACCTCAATTAATGTGTCCACCAAAATGAAAGCTAAATAATCTCAGTTAGATTCCTGCAAGACTATGTCATCTGCCACTGACTGGAGAATTGTCAATATATTTTTCCTAAATCTCTCTCCTTTCTTGTCACTTTTTATTGATATGTTTAGATATACACTTTTTTTTAACTTTGTCTTGGGCTCACCTCTGCGACAGGTACGATTTGTAAATAATTTCTTGCAACAAGTATCCTGATTGCTCCACACTGTTTAGTATTGTTTGTGAATTTAATAACCATACTGTTTATCCTCCAGATCATTAATAAACATAACAAAACAGGCCTATCTGCAGATCACAATGAAAGGATCATTGCAATTCCCTGCAAAATGTGGCACAGAAATGCAGAATTCGTTGTAATTGCTCAAAACAAACTGAGCATTGAGGGAATGGCTTTTCTTTCTGGTCAGGAAATTGAAAGGATCTACTGCAGCTCACTATGCATTGTGGATGCTATCTGTAGTTCTCTAAACTTTGACGAGATCACTAACATGATGGAACTAGCACTTGGCATGGCGTTTCTAATGATCACTGTCAGTACCTTTTCTCATTTTCCTTTGCACATAGAAGCACTGCACTTTTCAAGCAACAATCCCTATAACACTTAAGGAATCATTGTACCTTCCAGCACTTGTTTAAATAAGTGTTATACTGCATACCATATGAGCTACTTTGCCTTGTGGTCAGCCCACCAATTGCTCTATTCGCATTTGTCCAAAACATTTTCAAAACATTAATATTTTTTCAGCAGAAATCCCATTCATAATTTATTAGAATTGTATTTGAATACAAAACCTATTTGGTATGCATAGTTTTGAATATATACATAAGGTAAATATGAATTTTTGCCCATGATACTTCCCATATGCTTTCGGCATTTTGAAATGAAAACTATTTGTGGAAAAATTGTGAAAGAGTGAGTAATGTAGATTTTCTCTTATTCAGTCTCCATGGATAGGTTAACTTGCTGCTGGAAGTTTTTAGTTTTCTGTAGGGTCCGAGAGAATCAGATGGTCATTTTGCGCTTGAACATCTTCTGATTAGTCAGCCTAAATGAATGAACTCATGAGCTGTTCAAAAGAATGTGTTGCAGTTATGAAGAGTATAAGATTATTATATTTCAGAACATAACTGCAAGTTTACATCTGTGCAAATGTTGATGTGGGTGCAAAATGTTGCAAGAGTCAGTAAATGAGAACCTTGCTGGCAAGATTGAAATTTCTGATTTTCCCCACCCCCTAACTGGTGATGGAACAAGCTCCTGCCCTGAAAGTTTGGGAACTTAATTTCAATAAATTAACACCTCATTAAAGGGCTTCCTCACCAAATGGAATCCATCACATTCAAAATTCATGTCACATCAGCAAGATTTACAACAGGTTTTGCAAAACATGAACAAGGCGAAGAGAACCTGTTGGAGGTGCACGGGTATATATAGCCCTCGGAAGGAGAGAGTCATGCTTTCGCAGTACTCTGGAACTACCTCTTAGAATCCTGGCACTGCCCCTGGGTACCGGGGTCCATGGCAGCACCAGGCTGCCAAAAGCAGATCCTCCGGGAAGTTTAATGGAAGACGGTGGGTGGGGGGGAGATTACTCTTATTTGTGGGGGTTGGGGAGGGGTTCCCAATGCCTGTGGGGGAACTGTTCTCACTGTCTGTGGCAAGGAAGGGGTTCTTGTGCATCTGGGGGAATGTTCCAATTACGTGGAGGTGGGGAGTTCCTTTCTTATCAGAGATCTTTTTTGGTTCTGCCTCTTCAGCATGGGCCAAGCTGAATTTCTTTCTACATACAGTGCTGTACAATGTGGTAAATAAAGCTAGTTTTCTCACCTCAGTCAGCACTCTACACATAAAATGGAAAATCCTGCCTGATGTCTTTAATTTAGGTTAAAGCGAAGGGGGTCATCCAATCTATTCTAAGGTGCACCCTGCTGCAAACTTGTGTGGTTTGATTATTAGAGATTGAAGGGAGCACATATTGTTTTACTGAAGAAGACAGTGTAAGGAATTTACACTTGGTTATACTGTGAGTCTCGTTATGTGTTGAGAATGTTGGGTAGCAAACAGTTGTGTTTTAGTTCAAAAATGAAAGAAAGTTGGGTTCTCCAGGATAGCTAAGGAGCATGTCTGCCTGGCTACAAGGCCCATATGATTCATTTTCCAATGGGAAAGGTGCAAAGGAAGCCATTGTAAAGATCAGGTTCAAAGATTTCCTTAAAAAACACTATCACAGATAGGTGGGTTACTCTTCCAGGGTCAGGAACTGAGAGAAATCAAAGTTCCTATCATTTACCATAATCGGAAATGGGTGGAAATTTACATTTAGATCAAAAAGATCAGATCCATGAGGATTTTGAATAAAAGCTACAAAATTTGTTCAGCTTGTGCTAGGGGAATCTCCCATAATACTTACTGTGAAGGACAGTTTCGAGGTTAGAAGTAACCAGACTGAGGACAGAGAATCATTGAAAGTTAAGAAGTAATGATCTTTTTTGAACGATTTTGGAAGCCTAACGCTTATTGAAAGAACAGTATAACATTCACCTGTGAAATATGTCATTGGCTATGCTAAAAGTAAGAAGGAGGTATTCCATTCTGTTGTTCAAAGTATAAGTTGCCAACAAAAATACTTTTTATTCATTGGGCTTTTTTAATTTTATTGTTGTAAACATTAAAATGTGGAATTGTGCTGTGTAATTCTTTCAACAATTCACTGAAAATTTGATTTTCTTTTTAAGTTTTTTTTATCTCTCTGGGGACCATAATGAAGGAGGCCTGTGCAAATTATATGAAAGAAGTTATCAGTTACAACTTGAAGGAAGTGAAAAATAAAATGATGGAAATACTTAGTAGGTCTTATTTGAGGAAAGATATAGTGACATTGGAGGCTGTTCAGAGGAGCCTCATGAGATTGATTCCAGAGATGAGGGGTATGTTGTATGAAGAAAGATTGAACAGTTTAGGCCTATACTCTCTGGAATTTAGAAAAATGAAGGGAAATCAAATTGAGATATACAAGAAGTCAAAAGGAAT
Source organism: Sphyrna mokarran (assembly GCA_024679065.1). Classification (NCBI taxonomy): domain Eukaryota; kingdom Metazoa; phylum Chordata; class Chondrichthyes; order Carcharhiniformes; family Carcharhinidae; genus Sphyrna; species Sphyrna mokarran. The sequence goes on along the minus strand of JAGIQG010000009.1, from coordinate 46,181,221 downwards.
GGATAAAGTAGATTTGGGGTAGAGCTTCCTGTTTTGGGGCATTCTAGAATGAGTTCATAGTCTTAGGATATTTAAAATTTAAAACAGAATTGAAGAGAAACTATTTCTGCCAAAAGTTTGTGAATCCCAAAGTGCTGGGGCAGCAAGTCAATTTAAGGAGAAGTTAGACAGATTTTAATTATGGGGCGAATGTAGGAAAATGTGGAGGCAGCATATGTGCAGAGACAGAGTTAACATTTCAGATTGATGGTCTTTTGTATTTTGGAAGGAGATAGTTTTTTAAGGTTAAAACAGTAGTGCCTTTAACATCTGTAGCACAACTGTTCATTTACTTGATCTAAGCTGCAAGTCATCTAATACAAGTTCATAAGGACTTGCTTAATGAAGTTAATAACATACAATGCATTTTAAGTTCATAATAAGATCTCCAAGGTCCAGAAAGTCATTATGTAGAGTTGGGGGAACGAATGGAAGTTTGACCTCATCCTCTTTTGATTCCACTCTCTGTTTCTCTTTTATATTTCATCCTTATCCTTCTTGCTGTTTTATGCTATCCCTGAGTAAAAATATCCTGATCACCATGGAGCCAGCAGCACTGAAACATTGAAGTGCAACTCACCAGCACCACAGAAGAAAGCAAAATCATTGGAGTATACAGGCAAATTTGCCATATAGGAAAATATTACCCAGCTGTCTATTTAATGGGCAGCTTTCTTTTAATAGATCTGTTTGACAAGGAAGATATTATGTGAATTTCAACTTCCTGTACCATCCATATTACATGTCTTTGCATGCTGGTGTAAAGGCAGGTGGAAGAAATAGAGGGCAATTCTCCCAAAAAAAATTCTACGTGCTGAATTTGCATAAAACTGAAACAAATCCTGCTGTCATCTTTTTCAGCAGGACTTTCAAAATGAATCTTCCACCCCCAACGTCACCCGATAGCTCTGATCTCTACCACCCCACTATCAATAGGCACAAACCTTCCCACTTCTCCCTGATGGCAACCCCAAATGCTCCCCCCAACCGCACACTGTATTACTGCAAGATGCCCCCAGGCATCGTTGCTCCTTGGGCAGTGCCAGGGGCACAGGCTGGCACTGGCAAGGTGGCAATGCCTGTGGCACCCACCCTTACCTTTAACCTCCTGGAGGGCCTCAATGGCCTCCCTTCACTCCAGTGGGTTTGGGCTGCCAACTCCCTTGTAGTGAGGAGCTGTTATAAACCTCACTGATGTGAAACATACCTGGTGGAGAGGGGGAAGGGAGGCTAGTGAGCTCAGAGACTTCAGTCCTGGGCCTGGTAATGAGATTCAAATTTTATTAAAGTTCTAATTAAAATCACACTGATTTCTGATACGTAGTTGACAGCACCAGAAATCCAGCACCCGGTGACTCATGGAGGCTCTGGCATCTAGCGGGATCCCCTCTAAACAGCCTCCACTTGATCTTCCCAGTGGGTGACACCAGGTATTGGGTTGCGTCTAGTTAAAACTATCCGCTGGCTCTGACATTGTCCTCTTCGGGTATTAAAGAGAAAAGAAAATATGTAAGGATGCTAACTTAAAATATCTTATGAAAATAATTTTAGATGGTAAAAAATTGTAGTCTGTCATGCTGTGGTATTTGTTCACGTATCAATAAATGATTGAATAAGCAGATAAAGAATGAAAAATAAAGAATAATTTAATTATGAGCTTGCCAAGGTCTTCCAAATCTCCCCCCTCCACTCCCTCCCTATTAATTCCAGTCAAGAATTTCTATTGTCTTTCCTGAAAAAGACGCATTGATGGTGGCTTACGTAATTCTCTCCATTTTCCCATGTTCTTTATTGTAGTCAATTGTGGCCTTCTCCTACAAGCAGATATAACAGAAATGTCTATTTGAAAGTAGGATATAGAAAAACATCTGTGCATCCTTCATATCCAGCCCAGTCAGGAGTCTATGTGAGTGTGTGAGCATGCAGCAAGCTGACATCTTGAATGGAACTTCCCATCGCACCCGCAATGGGAATCGTAGCAGGCAGGACAGAATATTCGACCAACCATGCAAAGGGAATTTCCAGTCTTGAGGTGAGCCTGACCATACATTTCTGCCTCTTGTGTTAGCAGTGTGTTTTATACTTGCTCTGTTTTATATTTAATGGACGTCAAGGAAAATGCATTGTGGTAGCAGCAGTGCAGAATGCATTGGTCAAAGAGCATGCTTGGTGCCCATTCCTAATTCCCTTGAGAAGTTGGTGGGGAACTGTTTCATTGAACTACTGCCACCCAAATTGCATTAATTATATCAAACTGCTATTAAGATGCCTTGATAAGGAGTGGCAGGAAGTCTTCTGCCTCTGGAGGTAACCTCACTGCCTCTGGTCAAGAAGCTTCCAGATCATGGTCCCACGCCAGAATCTGCTGGCATGGAAGGAGTGTGTGTGACATGGTTCTATACGTTGATAATCATCAGATTAATTCTTTGAATGCTTTGTCAGTCTCTCAAAATAAGGCTGATATGAACACGTTATCTTGCAAATTTTGCACAATCCAGCATAATGCTCCTATATCGATTGCCAGATTTGAGCTACAGGTGAAACAGCCTCTAAATTCCTCTGTTACCTGTATCCAGGCCAATCCCTTAATAATTGTAAATCAAATGTATGTCATCACTTTAAAAAAAGGTCCACTGGTCTCCATAGCACGTCCCTAACAAATTTCTTAGTATCTAGAATATTGCTGTCCTTTCTCAATGTTTTTCTCTAAAACGTTTTTATATTTGCAGCCAATATAATTTTAAAGGGTTCTTTTTATACTTGCTGACATCAGATAACCTATTCTTTTACTCACACCTCTGCACTATGTATCAGAAGTGCTGAAAATCTGTATCAATGAGGTGATGTTAACTTCAAAAGGAAGTGCTTTCAAGAATAAAGCAGCTGAAATACTTGAAAGTAAAGAAAAATGCTGGAAATACTCAGCAGTACAGGTACCATCTGTGGAGGTACAAGAAGATGGAACTCACCCATCTAGAACTGAGCTTGTGGGAGGCGTTGGGATAGGGAGATCCTGCAATAATTTCTGTCCCCACACTCAATCATTTTGCAGCCAGAGAAAGAATAAGGGCTGAAATGGGCTTCAGCATAAAGGGAACCAGCCACCTGAGCGAATCAAATGCCTGTCTCAGCTTCTTCCTGGTATCAGTTCTGTGGAGGAAGCTGGTCCACAACCCTTCTGCACAATTTAGATCAGTGAAGCCCTGCCACACTGCCACACAAATATAGGCCATCCTCCAATGGGAAATATAAGAAATGAACCAAATTGTGATGTTCAAATATATGCAATATTCAGCTCTTCTCAAACCCATGTTCTGTTCTCTTTGATCAAGACAAGTTCAATCACAACAGCAGAGAATGGCAAAAGACAGGGGGCGGCACTCACAAAGGTCTCTTATTGAGTTGAAGGAGAGAATGTCAGGGCTCACAGAAATAGAGTGGGACCATGCCATTGGCAATGGAGGACACAGACATGCATATCCACCCATGTAGAGTCTATCTATTTTATGGAAATCTGAGGGTCAGATGTGTCTTCATGTTGAGGGCACCTAATGCTGTCACTTGTGCTCTCCTCTCTCACTGACAGATGCCCCCAGGAAAAGATTAAGCACTGAGCAGGAAGACTCCCTCTCATACCTCTCAGCACCACACCAGCCCAGAATGGTGTCAAGACAGAGAACAAGATAAGAGCTGCACATCTGTACAGGCTTCACTGCTGACACTTACATCCTCCACCAACCCAGAAACATACATCTCAGTGGATATCAGTTCTAGTTTTGGAAGGGTTTCACAAGCTGGTGATCATCATATTGACACGTCAATGACAAAGTGATTACCACTGCTGCCTCACACACCAGAGGCATGGATTCGATTCTGATTTTGGGTGACTGATCAGAGTTTGCATATTCTCCCTATGTGGGTTTCTTCGGGGTGATCCAGTTTCTTCCACAGTCCAAAGATGTGCAGATTTGGTGCAGTAGCCATGCTAAATTGCCCCTTAGTGTCCAAAGGTTATATAGGTCAGAGGGATTAATGGGGTATATACATGGAGTTATGAGGTAGGGTGAGGGGGAGGATCTGTTTGGGATGCTTTTTCAGAGTGTTGGTGCAGACCCTTCTCCAATATAGGGATCCTATGAAGCTGAGTAAGCCACTTAAGGTAAGTCCTGACTTTTTACATGCTATGCTGAACAGCTAGTTTTCCTGCTGCCATTTCAGTCAATCAGGCATGGGGTGGGAGGGCAAGGAGAAGGTTTTGTTGGGTCTTCATATGCATCCAATTAGCAGAAAATAATCACTTCCATGCCAGCCTCCAGTGGGTTTCCTAATCTGCTATGGTGGGCAGCATTAGAAGGTCTGGCTGTCATTTCATGCCAATGGGAAACTGACTTCCCACCAAATTCTCCTCACTCTTTGCCCACCGCCCCCCCCCCCAACCTCTCCCCCAACAACCATCATTGATTCTGTTGGTGGGGGCATGGGAGAGTTTTGCCCAAAGTTACTATTTCAGGTTGATGACCATTTATCAGAACACTAGTTAAGTCCATTTCTCTTTCCTCAAGTCATTCCACATTTGCTGAATATTGCCATGAATGTTATTTCAAATTCTCAGCATCCACAGTACTTGTAACCAAAATACTGTTACGGTTCATGCAAAAACATGATGCAGCTTTTCAATGGAGAAATAAAACGATAGATAACGAAAAGAGTGTGCAATATTCTCTCTCTTGTTTGGAGAAGTCTCTTTGTATTTCCATTTCTCTGTAGTTAGAAATTCAGTGCTAACTCTGCCCGAATAAAGCTTTCATGTTCTAGATTTAGTATAAATGATTTTGAAAAAAAACATCAACAAGATATTGTTATAGAAACAAAGAAGACAACAAAGAAAATTACAGCAGAGGAGCAGCCTCTTCGGCCCTCCAAGCCTGCACCGACCATGCTACCCAACTGAACTAAAACCCCTATCCTTTCTGGGACCCATACGCTTAAGGATTTTCAGTTGGGCTATTAAATTACAAACACATTATGAAAGTTCCGACTTTATGGGGCTTGATTATGGACTCCAACCTAAAGTTAATGGAATGGGTATGCTGCCTGTCCAAAGCATGTATTGGGAGGCCCATACTAATTTCAGGTTTGGGTATTATCCAACTGCAATCAGTAAGCAACCCATATGGAACTTTTTGGATATCAAAGGACAGGAAATGAGTCTGCACACGAGCAGAGCCAGCCATCGACACTGGGAGCCATTCCTTTTGGAATGCAGGAGTTGGGGAGAGGTGGCATGTAGATGCATAAGATGGTGCTGAACTGTAGTATCTTCGAGCCTTTACTTCTGTGTGCCCACCCACCATCAGTCACCCATTTGAGAAATACTGGTTAGACTGCTCAGTGCCTGATTCGTATGGGCAGATCTCATGCTCCATCCATTTTAATCTGAAAATTGCATTCTCAATCTGACTATCAAAGTAAAATCCTAATTTGCTTAATTAAGCAGATTATCATCTGAAATAGATCAGCATAAGTGTTTGCCCACTTAGAGGACTACATGAAATTTGCATTAGGCATCAATGGAGCGGCTAAAGTGCCTCACCCTGTATTTTCAACAGCCAGTTGCTTGTTTTTCAGATAACAAATAAGTGGGAGGCGATGGTCTAGTGGTATTATTGCTAGACTATTAACCCAGAAATTCAGCTAATGGTCTGGGTTTGAATCCTGCCATGGCAGGTGGTGGAACTTGAATTCAATAAAAAGTATCTGGAATTAAGAATCTACTAATGACCATGAAACTATTGTCGATTGTCAGAAAAATAATCAGTTTCATTAATGTCCTTTAGGGTAGAAAATCTGCCATTCTTACCTGCTCTGGTCTACATGTGACTCCAGAGCCACAGTAATGTGGTTAATTTTCAATTGCCCTCTGAAATGGCCAGCAAACCACTCATTTCAAGGGTTATTAGGATGGATAATGAATGCCAGCAACGCCCATGATCCACAAATGAATAAAAAAAGTTGAAAATGGCTCTTACCTCTTCTTAAACCTCAAAGACTACATTCAGGTTATTGTGAAATACATTTTAAAATACTTTAATTATATTACACATTCAAATGAAAAGTAAAGTTTTGTATTAAGTAGGATTGTAGTAACTTGATTGATTTGCACTTGCCTCTCAGAGAAATTTACACATGATCAAATTACAATTAATACATTCAAATTGCGATTAATACATAGGAATATAAATGAATCATCTTGAAAAAAAAAATCACTAAATTCAAATTAATTAACTGGAAGAATTTTGAGTATCAGACATTTTAAATTGCAAAGTGTGTGACTTTTGCATAAAACCGTGCTGCAGACGGCCAGTCAGCATGCATCACCAAGGGACCAGCCATCCATGTTTAAAAGGGAATGGCAGTGAGAAAGAATTGCCAATCAGCACGGAGCACCAGGAGAAGTGTCGTCTCCATTTATATAGAAACAGCAGTGATAGAGGTTCACTGGCCACAGAGCACTGCGAGAGGAGCTGTCTAGCACTAACACCCAAGGAATCTCTAATAAAGGAACATTGACAGTGATGTGACAGTAATATACCGGAGCAGGGTGAGCCAACTTTAACAAAAATAATTTTCAATCAGACATCAGGAATATAATGGAGTATAAATTGGTCAGTAAATAGTTGGTCTTTTAGTTCAGATCAGAGACAAGTCTTAAAAATTTATTTCAGCTAAGTTTGGATATTTGTTTAATAAATACAGATAGGGGGCATCACTGTCATCTCTCTACTCTGAGTCATAACCAATGCTCCTTATAGTGGAGCAAGATTTCCCTATTTCTGTACTTCATCCCCCTTGCAATAAAGGCTAACGCTTCCATTTGCCTTCTTAATCACTTGCTGTACCTACATGCTAACATTTTGTGATTCATATACAAGAACATTCAGATCCTTGTAATATTCTGCAGTCTTCCTCCTTTGAAATTTTCTTCCCACCAAAGTGGACAGCCTCACATTTTCCCATATCATTCGCCATTTGTCAGATTTTTACCCAGTCACTTAACCCCATCTATACTCCTTTATATTCTCCTCACAACCTGCTTTCCTACCTATCTCAGCAAATTTGGTTATAATGGAGTCAGTCTCTTTATCCAAGTCATTAACATAGAATATAAATAAGTGAAGCCCCAGCATTGATCTCTGTGGCATTCTACAATTTATAATTTGCCAATCTGAAAATTAGAAGAGGCGGGTACAATTTTGTCTTTTAAAAAGCATTTAGACAGTTACATGGGTAAAATGGGTATTGAGGAATATGGGTCAAATTGAGATTAGCTTAGGGGTTTAAAAAAAAGGACATCATGGACAAGTTGGGCTGAAGGAGCTATTTCCATGCTGTAAACTCTATGACTTGTTAAACTCAACTCTGGAAGGGATTCTCCAGCCTCACCTTTTGTCCAACCAAAAGTCAGTGAACATTTGACTAAGAGACCAAATCTCCTAGGATGGATTCTGTCACAACAGGGCTGGAAAACCCTGGCCAGTTTGTTTCTTGTTAGCTTGTTAATCCTCTATCCATGCTAGTATGTGACCTCCCAGCACCATTATCTCTTATATCGTCATATTGCTACTGAAAGAAATATGACTTGTGAAAGGGCAAGGATGGCAGCTCAATATTTCAGGCTACAAGGTTTTAGGTAGGATAGAGAAGAGAATTAAAGAAATGCAGGTCATGACATTAATTAAAGGAACAATCACATCTATCAAAAGGAATCATGTCTAGCAGGAGCATCCTGAATCCACACTATTTGGAGTATATGTTAATATCCCAGTTGATGTTAATACTGGACAGATTCCAGAGTGAAATCCTGCTTGAACAATCCTAACTTTTATTTTGTTTTTACAAATTGTGAAATTGTTACTGAACAAATTCACAGAAGGCAGCTACTGAACATTTATCACAGAAAATATAACATTTTTTAAAGAAGAAAATGAATTATATTACATCAGACAAAAAAGGTTGGAAAGATCTCAATGCAAACACAAGAAAATGATTCAAATGTTCACTATTCCTTTAGCCCTGCTATATCTCTAGATGCATACAAATTTGAAAAGATGGAACAATTTACTATATCTATCTTATACTGGAATATTTAAGGTACGTATGCAGTACATATGAACTAACCAGTGACAGATACCATCACCAAAAAAAAATCCCATGGATTTCTCATCAAACTGTTGAGATGGTGGGTAGGTTGTTATGTTGCGAGCCAATTGGTCCCATTGAAACTCTGTCCTTCTCACAAAGGTTTACAATCTTCACATTTGAACAGCTTATTTTGGAATTCTCTCCAAACACTGCTCCTATTGGGAATTGTAGTTTCTGAACTCTTTAGATATGATTTGAGTTTCTCAACATAGATCCCCAAACAGCCAGAGGGAAAAAGAAGAATAAATATGTGGGCAAATTCCTGAGAAGCAATAGGGATGTACATGTAGAGCATTTCAATTGCATTAATATTAACTGGAATAAAATGCAGACAAAATAAATTGAGCACAGAATTCTTAACATCCATTCAGGATAACGGTTTCAGCCAGTTTGTAGCAGGCCAACTAAGAGAAAATACAATTCTGGACTTAGTTCAGGAAAAGTTGTGTCTGACTAACCTGGTTAAATTTTCAAAAAGGGTTAATGAGAAAACATTTTGATGTAGCATACTTGGATTTTTGCCACACTTTTGGTAAAGATCCACAACAATGATAGGCCAGAAAAGTAAAAGCTGATGGGATAGAAACATTGAAACTAGAAGCAAGAATAGGCCATTCAGCCCTTTGAGCCTGCTCCACCATTCATTTTGGTCATGCCTGATCATTAAAATCCTGATCCCCCTATATCCCTTGATCACTTTAGCCGCAAGAGTTATATCTAATTTTGTCTTGAAATCAGATGTTTTGACTTCAACTACTTTCTGTGGCAGTGAATTCCACACAGTCACCATCCTCTGTGTGAAAAAATTACTCATCCTCAATTCTAAAAGGTTTACCTCTTATTATGGTTCAGGTGCGAAATTCTGTAGTGTTTTATGAAATCTGCCTGGATCATAAGTTCTGTACCTTGAGTTTGGCTCGGATAAGTATGTTATGGTTCACCTCAGATATGATTCAAGAAGCCCACTTGGGAGCTTTTATCAAATTCATTTTATTTAAGAATATAGTTAACATGTATAGTAAGAAAATTATCAATAGCTTTTATCAATTACAAACAAATGAAAAACAACTACGATAATGTATGATCCATAATGATTATGCCTAAAATAGAACATAGAACATTACAGCGTAGTACAGGCCCTTCGGCCTTCGATGTTGCGCTGACCAATTAAGAAAAAGCAATGACCCTCTAACCTAAACCATTCCCTTTTCATCCATAAACTTATCTACTAACCTCTTAAACGCCACCAAACTTGGCGCATCTACAACTGCAGCAGGCAGGGCATTCCATACCCTTACCACCCTCTGGGTAAAGAACCTACCTCTGACATCCGTCCTATAACTACCACCCCTTAATTTAAAGCTATGTCCCCTCGTGCTAGCTTTCTCCATCCTAGGAAAAAGGCTATCACTGTCCACCCTATCTAAACCTCTAATCATCTTATATGTTTCAATAAGGTCTCCTCTTAGCCGCCTTCTTTCTAACGAAAACAACCTCAAATCCTCAGCCTCTCTTCATAAGACCTGCCCTCCATACCAGGCAACATCCTGGTAAACCTCCTCTGTACCCTCTCCAATGCCTCCACATCTTTCTTATAATGTGGGGACCAGAACTGTACACAATACTCCAAGTGCGGCCGCACTAGAGTTTTGTACAGTTGCAACATGACGTTGCGGCTCCGAAATTCAATCCCCCTACCAATAAAAGCTAAGACTCCGTATGCCTTCTTAACAACCTTATCGACTTGATTGCCAACTTTCAGGGATCTATGCACCAAGATCCCTCTGTTCATCAACACTATTAAGAGTCCTACCATTAGCCCTATACTCTACACATTTGTTATTCCTGCCAAAGAGAATTACCTCACACTTTTCCACATTAAACTCCATTTGCCACCTCTCGGCCCAGCTCTGCAACTTGTCCAAGTCTCTCTGCAAACTATAACACCCCTCTTCACTATCTACCACTCCACCGACTTTAGTGTCATCTGCAAATTTACTAATCCATCCTTCAATACCCTCATCCAGATCATTTATAAAAATTACAAACAGCAGGGGCCCCAAAACAGATCCCTGAGGTACACCACTTGTAACCGAACTCCACGATGAATAACTTCCATCAACCACCACCCTCTATCTTCTATCAGCTAGCCAATTCCTAATCCAATTAGCTAAATCACCCTCAATCCCATACATCTGCATTTTCTGCAGAAGCCTTCCATGGGCCACCTTATCGAACGCCTTACTAAAGTCCATATATACCACATCAACTGCCTTACCCCCATCCACCTCTTTGGTCACTTTTTCAAAAAACTCAATAAGATTAGTAAGGCACGACCTACCCTTCACAAAACCAAAATTTCCAATCAAGAAAATCTTGCAATCAAACAAAACCTTCCCATAGACAAAACCTTTTACAGGTTTAACTCAGCAAAGTTTCATGCTCATGTGATACTGGAATTGAATCTTTTGGTTGGAGAATTGAAAACCCCAACTTCTTACCTTGTATCTTCTAGCAGTCCTCTGGATACACCCAGAACAGTTTGAAATCAGAACCAACTTCCCAGAACACTAGGGAGAGACTGTTGTCAAGCCACCAACAACAGATTCTTTACTCCAGGAAGGCAATATGTCTTGCTGTTGGCTAACCAGCAGAATTTCCAAAACCAGGGAGAGAGAAAGAAAGAGACAGAGAGACACTTCTTTCCAGCTTGATGTCCCTTCTAAAAACAAAAATGCTGCTGCTAGTGAAAACAAAAAAAGTGAAACCTTAAATGCCCAGGAAGGGAAAAAAACTGACCAGAACTCAGAACAATGACATCAGCTAAGGCTGTGAAAGTATGATTTAAAAAAAGATACTAAAAGATATACTAATGTCACACCCTTATCCTCAAACAATCCCTCTAGTTCTGAACTCCCCCACCATTGGGAACATTCTTTCTGAACCTACCCTGTCTTAGAGTTTTATAAGTTTCTATGAGAACCCCCTCATCTTCTAAACTCTAGTGAACATAATCCTAACTGATTTAATCTCTCCTCATTTCACAGACCTGCCATCCCAGGAATCATCTAGTAAACCTTCACTGTTCTCTTCCAATAGCAAGGATATCCCCCTTTAGACAAGAGCAGCAAAACTGCATACAATACTCCAGGTGTGGCCACACCAACGCTTTATACAAGTGCAGCAAAACACCCCTATTCCTATATTCAAAACCTCTTGCAATGAAGGCCAATTTACCATTTGCCTTCTTTAATCCTTGCTGCACCTGCGCACTTACTTTCAGCGACTGATGCACGAGGACACCAAGGTCTCACTCAATTTACGATCATTCAAACAATGGTCTGTCTTCCTATTATTGCTATCAAAGTGGATAATCTCACATTTGTTCATATTATGCTGCATCTAACATGTATATGCCCACATATTCAGCCTGCCAAATCACGCTGAAGCATCTCAGCATCCTCCTCATACTCACGCTCCCATCCAACTTTGTGTCACCTGCAAGTTTGGAGGTAATGCATTCAGTTCCCTCTTCAAAATCAATAATATATAATGTAAACAGATCCCGGCTAGTCACTGATGCCAATCAGAAAAAATTCCCATTTACGCCAACTCTTTGTTTCCTATCTGTTAAGCAGCTTTCTATCCAAGACATTTTATGCAATCCTATGCACTTTAACTTTACATAGTAGTCTGTTATGTGAGACCATGTTGAAGGCATATTGAAAATCTAAATAGACCACATCCACTGGTTCTCCTTGGTCAACTCTACTAGTTACACCCTCAAAGAATGCCAATAGATTTGTCAAGCATTGGCAAGTTGGATCCAAAGTTATCTCAGTGGCAGGAAGCAAAGGGTAATGGTTGATGGGTTTCTCTATAATTGAATGCCTACTTATAGTGGAATTCTCTCTTTACAACAATCTGGTGTCCATATCTGCTTCAAGAAGATGATAATCATCCCGACGCTGAAGAAAAACCAAGCAACACGCCTTAATGACTATTGGCTGGTGGCTTTGACATCCATCATTATGAAGTGCTTCGAAAGGATAGTCATAGCACGAATCTGCTCTACCCTCCCGGACTACCTGGATCCATTATACCTGACCTATCACCGCAACAGGCCCACAGCAGATGTCACTTCCTTAGCTCTGCACTCAATCCTGAAATACCTAGATAAGAAGGATGCTTATGTCAGACTCCTATTTATTGACTACAGTTCAGCCTTCAACACTATTATTCCCATAAAATTCATCTCCAAACTCCATGGCCTGGGCTTGGGCACCTTCCTTTGTGACTGGATCCTGAAGTTCCTAATTCATAGATCACAATCATAACGAGAGCCAAAAGCACCTTCTCCAAAATCATCCTCAACACTGGTGCCACACAAGGCTGTTTTCTCAGCCCTCTATATATTTCTTGTACACCTATGACAATGCGGCCAAATTCACCACCAATTTGATTTTCAAGTTTGTTGACGACACCACCGTAGTGCGTCAAATCTCAAACAATGATGAGACAGAGTACAGGAATGAGATAGGGAATCTGATGAACTGGTGCAGCAACAATAATCTCTCTCTCAATGTCAACAAAATGAAGAGGTTTGTCATCAACTTTAGGAAGTGTAAAGGAGAACATGCCTTTACAGTAAAAAAGGTCAACACCAACAATCTATTCTGGACCCCATGACGACACTACAGTTAAGAAAGCCCACCGATGCCTCTATTTCTCAGAAGACTAAGGAAATTTGGCATGTCAGCTATGAATGTCACTATTATAGATGCACCATAGAAAACATTCTTTCTGGTTGTATCATAGCTTGGTATGGCTCCTGCTCTGCCCAAAACCGCAAGAATCTACAAAAGATCGTGAATGTACCCCAATCCATCACGCAAACCAGCCTCCCATCCATTGACTCTATCTATGCTTTCCACTGTCTCAGCAAAGCAGCCAGTATAATTAAGGATCCTACACACCCTAGACATTCTCTCTTCCATCTTTCTTCTTTGGGAAAAAGATACAAAAGTCTGAGGTCATGTACCGACTGACTCAAGAATAGCTTCTTCCCTGTCGCTGTCAGACTTTTGAATGGACTTACTTTGCATTATGTTGATTTTTCTCTGTACTCTAGCTATGATTGTAACACTACATCCTGCAATCTCTTGTTTCCTTCTCTATGAACAGTATGTTTTGTCCATCCTGAATTGCCTTTTTACTGTACGTTAATACGTGTGACAATAATAAATCAAATCAAATCAAATCCACAGAGCTCAGTACCTAATTTCCTGTTTGTCTTCTTATGCATTGACTTAGATGTAAAGGGTATGATCAAAATGTTTTCCAAAGATGCAGATATTATTTTTGCATTTGATAGTGAGGCTGAAAGCTGTAGACTGCAGGAAGATACCAATTGTTTGGTCAGCTGGGATGAAAGGTGGTAAATGGACTTCAAATTTGGGAAATGTAAGCTGGTTCAATTGGGGAAGGCAAATAATGCAAAGGAATACACAGTATGTGTTAGGACACTGATAAGTGTAGAGGAACAGAGAAAACTTAGAACAGAGGAAGCGTAGAGGAACAGTGAAACAGAGTCCATTTGATCAGAGCCTTAAAGATCGCAGGGCAGGTAGACTGTCATAGAACATGACAGCAAAAGGATTAAATTATAACTCTACGAGTTAGCTTGCAGCTAAAGTTTTGCATACTATTCTATTTACCCCATTACAGGAAATATGCGATCATACAAAAGAGTGTACAGAGGAGATTTACAAGGGTGTTGCCAGGTATGCGAGATTTTAGCTATGAGGAAATATTGAATAGACCTGGAAAATGGCTCAGGAAATATTGAATGGGCCATCTTCTCACTGGCAATTCAGGATGGGCAATAAATGCTGATCTGGCTAGCAATGTCCATATTACATAAAGTAATTATTGTCTTTCTTGAAGTAGAGGAGGCTGAGGGAAATTTAATTGTAAATTTATGACAGAGCCTTGATAGAGTGTATAGGAAGAACTAATTTTTCTTCATGGAGAGGTCAAGAACCAAGAGCATAAAACAAAGTGATAGATGGAAAGATTAGAGGGAAGTTGACGATAATTACTTTCACCCAGGGGGTGGTGGGGGTCAGGAGGTCTCTGCCTGAAAATGTGGTGGTGGCAGAAATCCTCATTACATTTACAAAATACTTGGATAGGGACTTGAAGTAAATTAGAGACCTATGGACCCAGAACTGGAAAGTGATATTAAACTGGATTGATTTTTTTAATCCAGGACAGCCCCAACAAGTGAGATGGCCTCCTCTGTGCTGTAAAATTTCCATGTCTTTAGGTGTTCCAGTGTGTAAGACAACCAATCACAACAGTTCAAATGATTAAAGCAATGGAATGAACTATTTATGCTGACTATGAGAAAGTATTCAAATATCTGAGGCAGAGATCTAGGGAGTTGGTGTGTAATTTTCAATTACAGCATATTAACACAGGGAGCAGGTGAGATGTCTGTCTACCTTTGGAAGGAAGTATCACCATGGAGAGCTGACAGCCAATCTGATTGGCCAGCAGCTGCCCAACCTGCCCAGTCACCGTGATGCAATGACCAAAAGAGATACACAATAAGAAGTCTCAAACACCAGGTTAAAGTCCAACAGGTTTATTTGGTAGCAAAAGCCACAAGCTTTCGGAGCATGCTCCTTCGTCAGGTAAGTGGGAGTTCTGTTCACAAACAGAGCATTAGAAGAGACATTGCAGTGTTCCGCTGAAACAAATCCCAGGACTGCTCTTAAGGTAAATCTGCGGATCCCAGGAGCAGGGAATGCCCTGGGCATTATGGGAGAGGGGGGTTGGGGGGAGAGGAGCAATCACTGTGTTGTCATGTTGGCAGGGGTACAGTAGCTTGAGGTGGGAAGATCAGAGCTCCCAGGTCAGGGAGGGAGGGGAGGGCATCCAAAATCTGAAGGAAGAGTACTCCCAGCCGCATCCTGTCCTGCCACCCTCCCCCCCCCGCCACCCTTGCCACCTCCATTGGAGTTCCGTCTATTTCTCAGTTCCCTACTATTCCCATCCCACTCCTGCCAGTCCAAAAATTGAGGCTGAACAGGGAAAGGCCCATACGTGGCCTTAATAAGGGAAAGGCTGTGTTTCTCACCAAGGTCTTGCCAGCCCAACTAAAGAATTGCATCTGGAATGGGGCAGGTGAAATCCCAGGGGCAGGGGGAGGGAAATCCTGTCCAAAAAATTTTGTACTCTTTTCCTGCCTCAACTCACCAGAGGAAGCATAAAATTCTGCTCCTGGAATTGCAGGTTAGAATTTAGAAAACTAAAAGTTAAGAGAAAGTCAAGTGGATTTTATTCCACCCCCCTCAGCCCCACCGCCCCCCACTGAGGACTCGTGGAATCGATCATTAGCTAATAATGTTAAAGTGAACAATAACAACCAGGTCAAAAGGCAGTGAGATGTAACTGTGGAGAGAGAATGGATTGAGGTGCATTGTAAGAAGGTAGAGAGGCATGGCTGAGATTGATCCAAAGGATGATATCCAGATGTCCTTTTCTGTTTTAGATTCTTAGACTGAGATTTAATGAAATATTTTAAGGACACCAGTTTCCTGCAAGATATAGATTAACAGTATTAAATCAGTGCAGAAATCAGTGCTTACATTTGAAACAATTATGCTAATTAAAATGCCAGTACCAGGAAATACCTTGTATAATTTGTGTTTTCTACTAAACATCCGCAGAGAACTGAAAGACTCGTTGGATTGGCATAATGGTAATGGTTAAAATTCACAGTAATTATTAGTGACAGGTCTGAGCATCTGATATGCACATTTTCTTAAAACTTAATTTTTATGAATGGCTGTTAGTGAACTGCAGCTGAATAAGAACCTGTAAATAGCAAATAAAAAGAGAGAAGGATCCTAGAACAATGGCCATGGAAGAAATTAATCAGTGCAAATCACATAAATAGGTATAGAATAGAAATGGAAGAAAATATGAAACATAAAGCAAATAAAAATTAGACAACAGAACATGGTACAAAATAAAAAGAATTCTTGCTCATGCGCTTGGTATTTTGTTCTATCTTTTTCAAGGCTGAGTTTGAAATTGGAGGCAGAGGTCAAAAATTAAATCATCCAGTTTCAGAAATGAATTTCAGTGAAATTACAGACTAAGATGAATTCTGGCTCATGTATTAACAATCAATTTTTAATACCATATATTGATGTGATTTTTACAGTGAAATTACTGTGTAGGAATATAATAATTGCTAAACGAGAAAGACCAAGGTCCATCTAGTTCACCAGCAACTATCCTGTTCGTCGCTCGATACGACAATATTGGAGTTGTTGACTAATCATAACAATCAATCATTATCAGTTAGTTTACTGCAAATCCAGGCATGATGGGCAAGAAAACATCAGCGATGAAGATCCTTGGAAATGTTGATTCAGAGTCACTGACCATGGCAGGGCTGAAAGCACAATCATTCCCTGATCAGGGGATGAGGCTATCCCATTGCACTTGGGGTGTGCTGACGCCTGCAATCATGGTTTGCCTAAGCAAGCAGAGTAAAAGATCAAGGTAGCCAATGAGTTAAACCGAGGCTTTACCTGATGCAAGTCTTCAAAGCCATCTGGGCCTTTTAGCTAAGATGAAGCATTAGATCAAGCCCGGGAGGGGGTGCAATGCCTCCTCCTGTCAGCTAGGATCTCGTTTGATCGAGTACAAGATCAAGTCCAAGCCTTGCCTTGTCAGCTTCGATCTTGTTTGTCCCTCACGTGGGGACTATAATTAGATATAATTTGAATTGGCTTTTTTGATTAGAAATAAAATACTGAAAGTCATCTGTTCCTGGCAGGTACACTGCATTTACCACAATGTCCTGTTTCCTGTTCCTTAGAGTATATCCCAAAATGTGAATCCTGAGCAAAGTCTTTAAAATTTGTATTTAAATGAAGCAGTACTATCTGCTTCCACCATCGACCTAGGGGACCTGCTCCATAGATTTACCAATCAATAGATTAATCAATTAAACTATGAGAGGAATAGAGGGTAGGGGAGGGAGGATGGGGTGGAATGAGCATGTGGGTGCCAGAGCAGATAAATCAGCAAAAAAATGCCAGCATATCGGAAGCCTGACGTAGTCCCACACACCTCCATCTTTAAGAAACATGCATTTTTTGGCATGTTGGAAACTCACTTAGAGGATTGAGGGAGTGTTATTTGAATAGTTACTGGGCAGTTGAGTGAAAATTGAACCTAGCATTCTGGCTTTATCAGCTAGTTCACAGATTCCCTGAACTAAGTGAAACTCGCCAGAGTCAACCAGCTGAGCGGACAGCAGGGTTTGATGACTCTGTAACATTGACAGGTTGGAAAGTCCTTAATGACTGAAACAGCACAGCTGCTTCTTTGTATAGGTGAAGAGCTATTTCTCACAGGACATTTTCTGGGAATGTCACAGTTTCAGAGGTTGATTTCCAACATTTAGGGGATAATGTCTGGTGCCTTGAACATCACTCACCTTGATCTGTGCCTTCCTGCTGTCAACCTTCTCTACAGCGTAAGGGCAGCTTATGTGACTCAATCTCGCATGCCAAATGTGAAACAAGAAAAGCAGCACCAACAGCAGCACTGGCTACCTTCTCAACAGCTACCTCTGCCTCACAGGACAGAGGGAATAGACACAGTATTCCAGCTTGAAGAAGGTGATCCCCAGTCTAGGGTGTATACTTTCTCTACATGACTGAGCAATAGTGCTTTAGAAGGCCAAGACAACCTTGAAAGGATCTTGCTGATATTTTCATCTTCCTGGAATAAGAAAGACATCCTCCTCCATAGACTGGGTGAACACTCATTGCCCACAGTTGTTAAGTTCACCTCAGCCCTAAAATTCTTCACTTCTATCTACTTCCAAGGATCTGCTATGACAACTGGAAAAATTTGCAATCTGTTGCATAAAACTCTCAGGTAACTGATGCAATGTTTGTCAGGGTCACCACCTATGTTCATTTTGCTGCTGATGGGGCCAGTCAGACACAGAGGGCTCCTGCATTTGCTTCAACTAAGTGGAATCATAGGCCGTATACATGTGGCAACTAAATTGACCTTCAGTTCCACCTGACTATTTATCAACCAAAAAGGATGCCATTCCACTAATTTTCAGCTGATATGTGCCCACCTGTAGGTTTTCATGCATGTTTGTGCATATCCTGGAAGCTGCTATGGTGCCTTTCTGTACCCGTTGCAGTTTCCACAGGCGCTTGCATATTGCTTTTAGAGACAATGGCTACTTTCAAGAGATGTGGTTCATGACACGTGTGAGGAGCCCTACCGCTGATCTGGAGAAAAGTTAGAAGCAGAGCTACATGAGCATAAGATCACTCACTGAGGAAGCCATTGGGTTGCTGAAGATGCCATGCACTAGCCAGGTTGACCAGAATGGCACTGGTCTGCTATTCTTGACACAATCTAGTAGTGCAGGAGGAAAGTAATTACTGTTCTGCATCCTTAGAAGAGGGGAGATTCACGATGAAGAGGAGCCCGTTGTGGTAAGGATGCTACAACTGCTTGCTGAGCTGCTAGAGATCTTTACGATGGATAAGTTCAGGCATGTTTCAGATAACCTGTGTATGCAATGCTATAGAACACAACATTGCTGAATGAAAAATTGGGATTTGTGACTATAGAAATGATTAGAGCTATTGTTTTAGAGGGAGAGGAGTTGAGAGGCAGGCGCATTGCTGAACCACACACCACCTCGCAATGCTCTCTCTCCAAAATCACACATAAATCACAAATCACAAATCTCAATTTTTCATTCACATCCCTTTCTCATCTTTAATCTGTCCATACAATTCTTCTTAAGGCTAATGGCTATTTGGAATTCAGAAGGCTTCGATGAAGATAACTGGACAATGGTAGCTGGAAAGAAACATATAATTCATAAACATTTTCAACACACTATGACCTTGGCTTGTAATAGATGCTCAAGTGACTCCTTCTGTGCAACTGAAATTTCTTCCTCATTTGCCTCCTATTACTTATATGAGATACATCTTTTTTATTCATTTATGAAATTTGGGCATCACTGGCTAGACCAGCATTTATTGCCCATTCCTAATTATCCTTGAAGGTGGTGGTGAACTGTTGTTTTGAACCATTGCAATCCAAGTGGTGTACATACACTCCAGTGTTGTTAGGGAGGGACTTCCAGGAGTTTGAACCAGCAAGGTGAAGGAATGGTGATATATTTCTAAGTCAGGATGGTGAGCAACTTGGAGCAAAACCTCCAAGTAGCGGTGTTCCCATGTGTCTGCTGCCATTGTCCTTCTAGATGATAATGGTCATGGTTTGGAAGGTGCTGTCCAAGGAACTTTGGTGAAGTCCTGAAGTGTATCCTGTAGATGGTACACAATGCCTGCTATTGTTTGTTAGTGGTAGAGGGATTAATATTTTTGGAAGGGGTAGCAATCAAGCAGTCTCCTTTGTCCTGGATGGTGCTGAGGTTCTTGAGTGTTCTTAGAGCTGGCTGAGCTCTAAGTTCTGGAGCATTAGTCTTCAAGACTGTTGCCAGAATATTGTCAGGGCCTGTAACCATTGTGGTATCCAGTGCCTTCAGCCATTTCTTGATATCATATAGAGTTAATTGGACAAAAATTAGCATGTGTGATGCTAATGATCTCAGGAGGAGACCGAAATGGACCAAACACTTCGCACTTCTGACTGATGATTATTGCAAATGACTCAGTCTTGTCTTCTGCACTTCAGTTGGGTTAAAGTCCAGATACTCATTCTGCCCTGATGGCTATTTTGCCCTAGATGTATGACCTATTGGTTTTAGGGTTCACGATGATCCCCCAGAGACTGCCTTATGTGCCGATATCGGCACAAGGATAGAGTTAGTCATCAAGGCAGAAGGCAGCAGGTGGGGCTTTGATTGGGGTGTTTGAAATGGGGGAGGCGGGCGCACTTTGGCATTGGACAAGGAAGAAAGAATATAAGTGATAATGAAGAGACTCAACATCTTTGTGTCTCTTTTCCATCTTTCCTCTTCCCGCTGCACACCACAATAATGTGGCGGTTGTATTGCAGGGCACCCTCCAAACAGTACAGACACCAGAACCGCATCTTCAGCAGTCCAATGATCTGCTTGAACAGCACACGCATGTTGAAGCATGAGCCTCATTACATCGAGTCTGTGTAAGTGTTTGTGGCCTCCGTACTGGTGTCATCAGCTATCTCCTGAGTGGCCACCCCTTGTCCATGAGGAGCATTCCTTCAGCCACTACTCTCCCTCAAATGTGCCTGGTATTTGGATGCTCTTGAGAAATGTGCACACATCTGCATGATGCACAATGAGCGGTCACAGATGAGTGGCATGTTGAGGAAGTGGAGGAGAGAAAAGAATGAGTGGTGTTGCAAGGTTCTAAGGAACATAATGCAGGAGAATACTGGGCAACTCCAGAGAATGATGGTTGGCACTTTGACCTGAGATGCTTGAGATAACTTTTCTGTCCTAAAGCACAAACCTCTTGCAGATTGGATCCATCTGCGAGGCACCATGCCCTGCTAATCACTTCATCTATTTCCAGTATTTTGTTTATGAGGCTGGCCTTTTCCTCCTTTTCACAGTGAATAAAATATGTCTTTGGTTACTGACAACATGACCTCCAGGGAAACATCTGAAGACAGGAGGGTGAATTCAGGAACAGCCTTCCATATTACACAGCCAGCCTTTTTGTTGCTTCACCCTCATTCTAGCCTTTAGCGCGGTCCCTCTAAATTGAGATCCTTCAATTGACAAGTAGAGGTTATCATCAGGCCCACACTGTAATTGGTCAGGATACTTGGCAGCAGGACACATAATGTCATGAACTGAGTTAAGAAGCCATAGTAAAACTCACTTCACTAACAATTGTGTTCCTAACCCACGGCTGACCCTCTTGCTGTAAGTGGGTTGGTTATGCAAAAAGTGTGCCTGTTTTTCCATAGATTGCTTTTTCATTTACCTCTCATAATCCACAGCTGTGTCCCCTAGTTCTATTGATTTAAACAAGGTGAAATAGCTTATCATGATTGAAATTATCTACTTTAGAATCCTAAAAAGAGCAATCACGTTGTTGGATTTTTATAATTTGTATCCAGATCTCTTAAAGAAGCTTGAGAATCAGAAAATACTAAATGCTACTTCTTCTGCAGGTTTTAGTTTAATATGTTTGCATATTTGGTGATTAAGAAATTCTCATTAAAGTTACAAGAATTCTTAGAATTTTTTAACTGCCTAATCTATGCACAAACATGTCAAACATGAGGAATACAACATATTAACAAAGAATTAAAAAACAGCATAATTATCCACATGAAGAAAGATTGCAGAACTCAGTGATAGAGAGAGATCTGGGTGTCCTGGTAAATGAATCACAATGTACAGGTCATTAGGAAGGAAAAAATAATTTTGGCATTTATTGCAAGAGGAATGGAATATAAAAATAGGGAAATTTTAAGGCAGCTGTACAGATCCTCAGTGAGATCACATCTGGAATACTGTATGTGCTTTTGGTCTTCTTATTTAAAAATATGATGTAATTGCTTTAAAAGCAGTTCAGAGATGTTCACAGCACTCATTCCTCAATGCGCTTGAGAAGAATCACCAGTGATGTTTTTGAAAGGTCCTTCAAAGCCAATGAAAAGAAAGGTAGTCCTCTCTCAAGCCAACATGGCTAGTATCAAAGGATTAATACCTCCTGTTCCATTGGGATGAACATGTGATTTGTATGCCTGACAACAGACTCCTAAAGCAACCTCCCTATTTGGAATTCTGTCACCGCAGGAGACTCCCTGGAAGACAGTGGAAATGCTTTAGAGTTGTCTTCAAGAGGTCAAATATCCCTGCCAGTTCATGGGAGTTCCAGACCTGTGACTGACAAAAGTGGAGAATGTTAATTAGGAAAGGCACTGAACACAGCAAGAACACATAATCAGGAACACAAGAGGTGAAGACAACATATCAGAAAGACTACACAAACCTCTAAAATAATTCATCTGATGCAGTATTTCAATTGCACCTTCTTCAATTTGGTCCATTGTAGTTAATGGCTCCCAATGTAAAGGTCTCCTTTAGACTGAGGGGACTAAATGCAGAGAGGGTGACCATTTTGGGGAACACTTTCGTTTCATTCACAAGTGTAACATCACCTTCCAATCACTTGCCGTTTCAACTCAACACCTTGCTCTCATGTCTCCATGTCCATCCTAGGCCTGTTGCAATGCTCTGGTGATGTTCAGAATAAACCAGGGGAACAACACATCATCTTCTGGTTAGGCATTTTACCTAATCAGCATTGAAATCAACAACTTTAGACTGTGAACCTTCCCTTCCTTCTTGATCTCCTCTTTCGTTTTTTTTTATTTTACAGTTTTCTTGGCTTATCCCAAAACAATCTCACCTCTCCCCAACATGGCCATTGCAACCACTCAGCACCAACCCCAGTTCTCCTAAGAACACATTTTACTATCTTATCTTTACTACCATTAGCACCCTTCAGTTCTTAATCGCATCATTAACACTTTCTTTGTCTTGGGTCCATGACACCTTTGTCAATCTGTTCTTTGTTCTGACCTACCTCTGTCCTTCTATTCTGCCCCATCTTCATAGAATCATAGAATCCTACAGTATAGAAGGAGGCCATTCGGCTCATCGAGTCTGTACTGACCACAATCCCATCTAAGCCTATTCCCATAACCCCACACATTTAACCTGCTAATCTCCCTGATACCAAGAGGCAATTTAGCATGGCCAATCAACCTAACCCGCACATCTTTGGACTATGGGAGCAAACCGGAGCACTGGAGGAAACACATGCAGACACGAGGAAAACATACAAACTCCACACAGACAGTGACCCGAGGCTGGAATTGAACCTGGGTCCCTGGCGCTGTGAGGCAGCAATGTTAACCATTGTACCATTGTGGCGCCTTCTCTACCCACCTTCCAGCTGTATCATTCATTTACATTTCAACCCTTCTTCAATTCTGTAGAAGGGTCATATGGATTCAAACCAGTAACTCTATTTCTCTCCCCACAGCAACCACTAAACCTGCTGAGTTTATCCAGCATTTTCCATTCTTAACTTATCTACCCAACTCTTTGAACACCACCTGCTTTACATATGGTAGAGTCTGCAGATCACACATTGGACTTAGTAGCTATCTCCTAAACACAGTAGAAGGAATTCACTCTTGATCCCAACGGACTGGCTAAGAATAAGATACATATCACCTCTCCAGTGAAAATAACTGCAATTTACATAATTGTTCCTTATAATTCAATTTCTCCAGCCCTTAAATCAATCTGGTTGCTCTCTTCAGCTTTCAAAAGCTGCAATTACTTTTAGCACTTTGTTGACCAAACATCTTCATAGGATTTTAAATGCAGGTGCACAAATGATTTACAAATTGACAGGTCACTATTTTGGTTTGACATTTATCTTTTGATAGATTGGAAAATCGTATTTGCTTTATTTACTCACTGCCACCAAGCATAATTTCTGTGCAATATCTTCTTTTCATTTAAGGAATAATCCCTTCTCAGACTTCTGAAATTTATAAGAAGCGTTTTGCATATCCCTACATTGAACTTCACCAGCCAGTTCACTTCCCAATCCCAAAATTTATCCAAATTCACATGTAGTTTATTTTGCTCCGTTTGGGGTCTGCCATCTACATTAGGTTTGCATCAACTGCAAATTTAGCCATTGTGCCTGTGATTCCCAACATCAGATCACTTCTAGTGACATTAAACAAGAGAGGTCCCAAAACAGTCCCCTGTAGGACTCAACATTGTGTTGGGCTAATGACAATCCCTGTACCACCATCCCCTGGGCTCTATCAATAAATATGCATTTAAAACATTTCCATGTTATGTATAATCCATGTATGCGGAAACATATGTAGATTTGTAGGAGTGTTCTTCTGTTATTAATATTTGTCTTCCACCTCTCCCTGGTGATTATGCTTCCATTTTTACCCCATTACAAACTATTTTTCTCCAGGTTTGTGCTTATCTCTCAGATTGTTTGTTTTTACTAAAACTGATTAATATATTAATAAAATTTTTGTGTTACTTGCTTTTGCAGTACTTGAGGAAGTATTGGCCCCCTGATGACATATGTGTTAAGGTCATGTGGAGAGAAGAGATCAATGTAGAGTGGAATAATTTATCCTGTATGTTTTTCCCTTTGTGCAATGTTTGGTAGAGAAAATAGAAGATACCAGGCTCTCAGGGTCTCAGTCCTATCAATTTAAAAATAGGATCAACAAAAACTGAATTAAAAACTTCAGTAATTCAGCAGTCTATCATCCAAGTTAAGCAATCTATCATCCAAGTTCAGACACTGGATGGTGTATCTGTGGAATTAATTGACACAGAAGGCTGTGGAGACCATGCCATTGAGTATATTAAAAACAGGTATAAGTTCTTGATTGGGGGTCAAAGGTTATGGGGAAAAGGCAGGAGAATGCGGTCAAGAAACTTATCAGCCATGACTGAATGGCAAAGCAGACTCGATGCGCCAAATGACTTAATTCTGCATATCTTACGGTCTCACAGTCTCACCTTTGCTGGTCTCAACTGATATTACTAACAGATATCGCTCTTTTAATTAATTGTAAATTACTTTTCATGACTGAGGGGGCACAAGATATCAATTTTTGGAATCCCAAGATCTTGTCTCATCTTTAAGAGCAAGACTATAGGAGATAGAATTTCACTCGACTTCTGTGAAGTGTGTTGCTACTATTTTTGCAGAAGTCATATGGTCAAGGTAAAAGGTATGTAGAGAGGAACAAAATGAGTCCATAGTGAAATGTAACTTTACAAATAGCCAGGTATGTGAAACATTCAGTATTTCTTTGCTTGAAAATAGATCCAAACAGTGGTCCTGTTGTGGAGAAAATGAATTCTGTGAAAAGAGAATCTTTTTAGAGTATAAATTAACACTGCAGTCTCAATGATAAAGCTAACAGGAGCATAGCAAGTCACAGCATCCGTACTTGAATGAGATGGTCAGAGATCCAAATCTAAATGGTGCCTGTCTCTTTAACGCCTTTACAGATAGATGTAACAGATTTCAACAATTCTATGAAGGCCCTAGACACTTGTTATTACGGGGTGCTCCAAACTGGCAGAATTAATCAAATAGAAATAGTGTTCCAGCAGCATGTTATGAACCAGACTGTTCTGCACTCCTGGTTGAAAGAAACTGTGTGGGCTGAACAGTGTTGCTTTGATAATAGGGGTTGGGGGCAGGGTGGGGGGAATGAGAAAGAGATTAAGACCAAAAATAATAACTCAAAAAATTGAAGAATGACACATACTGGCATATAAGACAAAGGACAGAATTTAACAATGTGCAAAGGAATGGAAACTGTGACAGGGGCAAAGAATGGTACATGAGGCTGAGAGTCAAAGACCCAATATAAGGAGCAGGAGAAGGAATCACACGGGCTTTTGAAAGGAAGCAAAGCTGCATGCGAACAGCAGAAAACTAATGAAGGAAATAGAAAAGGCATGTATCTGTTATCTGCATATCCTTAACTGTAATTTAATAATGCATTTTGAATTTAACAGGAGGCTGACGAGGATCCTGCACCATCTATTACTTGGCTGACTGTTCAACAGGTGAGGTCTCAATCCCTGACTGCAATCAACCACTTTACAGCCGCAATCTCTTTAATTGACTGGAAAGGAGGGAGAAAATGCGTAAAGCATTATAGAGGAAAGGCTGCTCACAGAAACTGAGAGCCAGCTCTCCAGAGGGGAATGGATGCTCAGAGAAGCAAAGGTCCTGAAGTTGTATATCGCATCCAAGAGAAGCAGTCAGTGAACGATAAATCTTCAGAGAATGGGAATCAAACACCAGGAATTCCTGGACTCATGAAAAGTGGAAGAAAGGTGCAGAGGAAGAGGGCTTCCTGCACCACCAGGTCAACAGGAGCACCAAGAAGTGCAGAACATGGCTGGCCTGGAACCACCAGGACACCACAGGGAATGGTTCCAGAAAAGAAGCAAAAGACACAGTTATCCCCATTCCAAAGGCTGTAGAACTGAAAACATCTGTTGTTGTCTAAGTGACTGTAGACGAGAAGGCAGTGGTTCTCAAAGGAAGTCAGTCATGGTTGCAGGATGACCAATGTCCAATGGAGTTGGGTGGGTAGCTGATGTCAATTATACCTCTGTGTCAATTTTTTACTTCTCCAGATGTTTTCAGCAATCTGCTGGAGAAATGTAGGATATCATGAATAGCCACACATTAAACCTAACCCTAATGAATCAGGAAAATCAAAATGCACTCTGACCTGGAAAGTCAGAGGTCTGTCAACTTCCCACATGTGTAGCGAATCATGGATTTCACACATGTGGCCATCATAGCTCCATCAGACTATCTGCAATCTTCACTAATAGGTCAGGCAATTAGCTTGAAGCTTGTATATGACCTCCATTAGTAGGCCCATTTCCCAGGAGTCCCTCACAATCCATTTATCCTCCAGAATTTGGAACTGCCACAGCTGTTCAAGCTTCATCCACAACTCAATGGATGGATCATTGGCTAAACATAACTGTTAACCCCAGTGAAAAATACCAACAGTGATACAATGTTTGCCAGAGTTCCACTTGGGCTATGATAGAGTAGCTGGATTTTGGTACCTGGACTGTTCTAGGGTGCTCTGCAGTATTGGGATCATTATAGTTTTCTGTGCTCTTCACAATCTTGCACAGCAAAGTGCTTAAATCTGGACAAAATGAAGGAGACTGTGTCTTGCAAGAAGGAGTAACATAGGAGAGGAGGCTTAGGAAGGAGGACATCATCATCCAGCAACCACACCTGAAATCAGAGTACTACAGTCAGGGAGGTTTGTATGAACCTCATTCAGAGTTGCATTCTCCACTGTGAGGTTGCTGAAATGTCAGGCAATTGCCAACTATTGAAGACGCCTCACCCACATCTTCAACTATTCCAGCACACAGCCTCTCCATGCCCACTGTCCCATCAATGGAGATGGCCTAGCAATACAGTCATCAACACATACATCAGTTGAGGTGGCTACATATTTCTCCAGAGCCTACCTCCTGAATGGAGGAAGATAAATAGTTAGTCAAAAGGATTTTGCCATCAATCCTCCTATTTATATGTGCTGTATGCCTCCTTTCTGCCCATAGGGTGACACCACTTCAAGTATTTTCACTCTCATCACCCATGATTCTGATCTCTCTAACTGCAATGTCATGACAACCTTGCCTCTAGCCTTGAGGATCTTTCTCTGCAAGTTATAAAGTCTTAAATATTATTATACCTCCACACATTTTTGTTCCTTTTTGTTGCTTCTACAGGCAAAATGAAAAATGGGTCTCCAAACTCACATGTCTAAAATAGCTGTCCAGGAGTATCCTGTCATTGAAAGGTAAATACTAGAGACTCACATCAAAGCATTGTTTCAGAGGCCACTACACCTGGTGCATTCCTTCCTTTCTCCCTTCTATTAAATTCCCTCCTTCTTTGACACTTACTGCTTCCTGACCACAGGTAGTTACGTCTCTGAACTGTTACAAGCAGGCTACATTTTGGCAGTTTTCAGAGTTGGTCACAGTTGTGCTGTTGAACCCCATGGCTGCTGACCTCCACAGTGATCTCCATCCAAGATTCCAGGTGAGACATAATGAATTCCTCTTGCTACATGTTGGCAACAAAACATTGACTATTCTTGGGCCAACCAGTGGAGAACTTGGAGGGAGGCATCACTGAAATGAGGAGCTATTCTCTTGGAAACCATTGCTTTTCTCAAGCTTGCTGATTCTTCTCTCAGATTCTTAGATAACTTTAAGCACTGACAGTAATGATTTATGTGACTCACACTGGAAGAACTGCAACCTGCAGTTTAATACCGTTTGCTGAAAGCTGGTGCTGTTTTCTGCTTAAATGCTCAAGTTCTGTGGTTTCCAAATGCAAGACAGACACACAGAAATCAATGCAGGCAGGTCTCTCTTTCAATACATTGCCAGACCATGTGTTGATATTTGCAGTTACATCCAAGATTTCCACTTTTCAGTCAATGCCCAGCACATGATTTGATAGGCTATGCACAGTGGGGATTGTTAATTGACTGGCTGTTGTGTGAACGGCCAGCTGCTTTTGCTTCATCAGCAACTTTTGGATCTGCCGTCATGAAGCCATGTCACTCGTATTATATTTGACACAAAAGTTGGAATGTTACGGCCTTGCTCAAACAAGACTGGAAAAACCTGCTCCAAAACAATAACCATTTCCATTGTCAGCTCCTCACCCACTCTGATTCAAATGCAGGAGTTAGAATTCCGGTGAATGTTTTTGGGATCAGAGGAGATCCTTTTTAATTTAATTTACATCAAGAGGCATTTCCTTCTGGAAATTGCACCTAGGTATTTGCATCTTCTAAGGCTGCAATATATACTAAGGGAGAGGTAAGTCTAGGCATCAATGTTTAAGTAATTTTCATAGAATCCCTCCAGTGTGAAAGGAGGCCATTCAGTCCATTGAACTTGTACTGACTCTCCCCATAGCTCATGTATTTATCCCCACTAACCTCCCTAATGTACAGATTTAAGGGGCAATTTAGCATGGTCAATCCACCTAACTTGCACATCTTTGGACTGTGGGAAGAAACTGGATACCTGGAGGAAACCCACATAGACATGGGAGAACATGCAAACTACATACAGACACTGAAGGCCAAAATTGAACCAGGGTCCCTGGTGTTGTGAGGCAGCAGTGTTAAGCACCCCTATGTTAACCAATGGTACCCCACCTCTTTTTTTTGTTCTTTACTTAAAAAAACTGACTAGCTATTAATCTAAAAGTGATCACAAAGATGCAATAAATGCATTACTTTTAGAACTTCTGATAAACAAATTTAAGTGTTATTCAAATAGGTAGAAATTTCAGGCTTAAAAAAATGGACCACTAATCCACAGAAAATAGAACCACATTTAAACTAGATTTAAAAGGCACACCAATGAGAGATTTTTGTAAAAAAGTAGTCCAGTGCTCAACAGGAAGACATCTGCAATTTTAAACTGCAAGATCCATTTGGAGACATTTACACGATTTTAGGGAAAGTAACTGAATATTCCATGAGTAGTATTTTGAAAATTTACAGAAGGGCTTGAGGTAGATTGTTGGAGAAGAAGTCAATAATTACAATGCATTTACTGTTTAAAAAGTTATAGTGACAGGAATTTTATAAAATACTGCATTCATCTACATGTCTTGTTGAACCTTACATAAATACAGCTCTGACAGCAAACACAAATGGCATTGCTGAGTAAAAGTCAGATGTTAAAAACATCATATCTTATTTTGCTCAGTTGTTATGTAAACATGTGCAAGTCCAACCACATTTTGAAAATATCTTTTCTTTGGAGATCTTGGGCATAGGTCAGATGGTTGATAAATGTGCCACCATTGATTCTATTGGAAGAATGAGCATAAGATAGAATTCCTACAGTGCAGAAGGAGGCCATTTGGCCAATCGAGTCTACATCAAAAATAACTCCACCCATGCCCTATTCATGTTACCCCATGTATTTACCCTGCTAGTCTCCCTGACAATAAGGGGCAATTTAACATGGTCAATTCATCTAACCCATGCAACTTTGAACCTTATACTCTGCTATAGCAGATGGTGGAATTTAAATTCAATAAAACATATCTGGAATTAAAAATCTACGGATGATTATGAAACCATTATTGATTGTTGGAAAAACCCATCTGGTTCACCAATTTCCTTTAGGGAAAGAGATTTGCCATCCTTATCTGGTCTGGCCTACATGTGGCCCCAAAGCCACAGCAATGTGGTTGACTTTGAACTGCCCTTGGGGAACCAGGGATGGGCAATAAATGCTGGCCAGTCAGCGACACCCACGTCCCAAGGATGAATGAAAAAAAAGAGCACCTGGAAGAAATGCATACAGACACAGGGAGAAAGTGTAAAGTCCACAAAGGCAGAGATCCGAAGCTGGAATAGAACCCACATTCCTGACACTGCTATGAGACATTAGTGCTAACCACTCTTACTGTGCTATCCTTATCTTCTAAACTTAATCCTTACTGTAAATTTGTTATTTGCAGCTCGCATACCAATGATGGAGGGCAGGATTTGATTTGATTTGATTTATTATTGTCACATGTATTGGTATAGAGTGAAAAGTATTGCTTCTTGCGCACTATACATTTAAAGAATACCGTCCATAGAAAAGGAAAGGAGACAATTCAGAATGTAGTGTTACAGTCATAGCTTGAGTGTAGAGAAAGATCAATGAGAAGTAGGTCCATTCAAAAGTCTGATGGCAGCAGGGAGGAAGCTTCTTTTGAGTTGGTTGGTATGTGTCCTCAGACTTTTGTATCTTTTTCTTGATGAAGAAGGCGGAAAAGAGTATATCAGGCTGGATAACATGCATATTCTGTCAAAACAAGAATTTATAAGTAAAGGACCTGTAACATGAGTTGCAAGGATTTACCAGCATTTGGATTATTGAAGCTGCAAGAGGAATGGAGAAAACATCTAAGAAGGCTGCTCCCTGATTCACCCACTCTAACCTAGAAGTCCTGCTCAAAGATCTGAGGGACCACTATGAGGTGAACACTCCAAGGAAGGGAAAAAGAAGACAGCTTGTGGAACTAAGCAGGTGTGAATGCAAGTGACTGAGAAAGTGAGCAATTGAATCCTTCAGCCTGGAAACAAAGGACTGAAGGATTCAGAACCCTGGGAAAGATAGTTGAGGGGTACAACAAAGGTGTCTGAGGTATTCCCACCTTACTGTGGAATTTAAAAGATTGAAAAATGTTATGTTGCTAAGTGATCAGTAGAAAAATTTACAAATGTAGAAAAACTCTTAGTTAATGCCTTAATTCTCTGGACACAGAGTAAAGCAACAATATGTCACATAGAAACATGAAAAACATGGAACATTATGTAAATAAGGACAAGACAATCACTAACAAAAGAAAACAACAACCACAGATGATGGTTAATTGCAAGTCTCTTGGCGAAGGATCTTAGAACTCCTAAGAAACTTGGAACAACCCAATGATACAGCAGCCAATCTATTGAAAGAAGAGGTTGTATGTTTTATAGTCAGATTACAGATGAATAGCTGACTGTTGGAAACTTGCCTGTGATATATTAAATATGAAACTCAAGCTTACAAATGCCAAATTGTAACCTTGCACATAGCTCTGCGAGCTTGTTATTAATTAAACAAGTAAATTGTGATATACTTAAGTTACAATATTGTCATTTGGTGAGTTACTGTGATGTCTGTAATATTCTGGACGATAAAAATATTGAAATTCCTTAATTGCTAACCTTACACTAGCATTAATTATTATTTTTGATGTTGTTTAATCAATTAAAGTTGTGTTAGTTAATGGATCTTTATGTCCAAGTTCATCTGTCTTGATTCTAGTAAGATTTAATTATACTCTGTATCACTCTGTACTATAATTTGCATAAAGATTAATATTGTTTGGCCAGGGTTTTGTGATAGAGTCCTAATGCCAGCTAATTTAGGCCTCTTATAAAACACTAATGTGAATGGTAATATCGCAAACAGACTCTCAGTGTATGCACTTTAAAAAGAGGGGACAGAAACCAACAGATATGTTCTGACTAATTTGTATAATTTAACATTCATTTATTTTTTATCAAGCAACCTGAAAAGGCTCAAAACAAAAGGAGTGTGGCAGGGTATACCTATAACAACACTAGGCATATCTGAAATAAAGTACCAAGGTAAATCACAGAAATGAAGCCTTCAGTTCCATGGATTAGCTATGAGTAAGCCATCTGAAGATCTGGTTGTTTCCTGAACTGGTTAAGTTCAATACATGCCTGCAGTGGCCTTGTGCATTGTGGGGGTCTGTTTCACTTTCCACACGATGGCCCTCCAGAGAGTTTTGGATCTTGAAGAGGATGAATGAGAGAGAATGCAGCTATAAATATGGAGCTATAAGAGATTCCTTTGTCTGTACCTTTAAGATTTGATTACCTATAAAGACTCACATTCCAACCATTATTTTGTAAATTGAGTTTGTGTCTTTATATGCCCCATTTGTAAACAGAACTCACCTGATGAAGGGACAGCGCTCCGAAACTAGTGGCTAGTTTGGTAGCTAGTGTGTTATCAAAAGGAAAGAGGTGTTGGGGCTGTTAGGCAGCTTAAAGACATATAAAGCTCCAGGGCCTGATGGCATTTACCCCAGGCTGCTAAGGGAGTTGAGGGAAGACTTGGCTGGGCCTCTGACGCAAATCTTTGTCTCTTCCCTGGACACAGGTGAGGTCCCAGAGGACTGGAGGATAGCAAACGTAGTACCGTTGTTTAAAAAAGGTCAGAGGGATCACCCAGGGAACTATAGGCCGGTGAGCTTGACTTCAGTTATAGGTAAGCTAATGGAGAGGATCCTTAGGGACAGGATGTATGAGCATCTGGAGCGCTGTGATCTGATCAGGGATACGCAGCATGGCTTCGTCAAGGGGAAGTCTTGTCTTACAAATCTAGTGGAATTTTTTGAAGAAGTGACAAAAACAGTTGATGAAGGACAGGCTGTTGATGTCGTCTACATGGATTTCAGTAAGGCGTTTGACAAGGTTCCTCATGGTAGACTGATAGAGAAGGTGAAGGCGCATGGGATACAGGGTCGGGTATGTAGATGGGTCGAGAACTGGCTCGGGAGGAGGAGACAGAGGGTAGTAGTGGAAGGCTCTTTTTCCGGCTGGAAGCCTGTCACTAGTGGAGTGCCACAAGGCTCAGTACTAGGTCCTCTTCTATTTGTGGTCTACATAAACGACTTGGAAGTAGGGGTAGGTGGTGAGATCAGCAAATTTGCTGATGACACCAAGATGCTTGGATTGGCGGGTACAGAAGAGCAGTGTCAGGCAATACAACAGGACATAGACAGGTTGGTAGACTGGGCAGATAGATGGCAAATGGAATTTAATCCGGATAAATGCGAGGTGATGCATTTTGGCCGGAAAAATGTAGAAGAGAGTTATAGGATAAAAGGTAAAACTATACGGAGCATAGAGACGCAGAGAGACTTGGGGGTGCAGGTTCACAAGTCTCTGAAGGTGTCCTCACAGGTGGAGAAGGTGATAAAGAAGGCGTATAGTATGTTAGCTTTCATAGAAAAGGGTATAGAATACAAGAGTAGGAGTTTGATGTTGCAGTTGTATAGAACGTTGGTTAGGCCTCACTTGGAATACTGCGTCCAGTTCTGGTCGCCGTACTATCGGAAGGATGTGGAGTCCTTGGAGAGAGTGCAGAGGAGGTTTACCAGGATGCTGCCTGGTATGGAAGGACTGTGTTATGAGGAACGATTAGATAGACTGGGGTTGTTTTCTCTTGAAAGACGTCGGCTTAGAGGGGATCTCATAGAGGTGTATAAGATTATAAGGGGTATAGATAGGGTAAATGGAGGTAAACTTTTTCCGCCTTTAGAAATGGATAGGACGAGGGGTCATGGCCATAGGGTGAGGGGGGCTATGTATAGGACGAATATTAGAGGGCAGTTTTTCACACAAAGGGTAGTGGGGGTGTGGAATGCACTGCCGAGTAAGGTGGTGGGAGCAGGCACGCTGGGGCTGTTTAAGGGTCTCTTGGACAGCCACATGAGCGGTATGCAGATAGAGGGATATAGTAGGACTGTTTAACTACGGCTTTTTCCACAGGTAATTCGGTCCATACTTGACCAACATTGAGCATGCATTCGGCAGGTGGTGCGGGTACAGCTCTTGGATGTTGATTCATGGGTTGCCTGGTACCTCATGTCGTAAATGAGTGCTTTATGTGGACCATCTGAAGGGCACCATGACAGCTCAGAGACTATCGATGTGGCTGTGCAGACACTTGGAATTGGGCCGGTGTCTGCGGGAGTTTGCGCGTTCTCCCCGTGGTTGCGTGGGTTTTCTCCGGGCACTCCGGTTTCCTCCCACAACCCAAAAATTCGCTCTTAGGCTGATTGGGAAACAAATTGTCCCTATGGTGAGAATTTTCCATATTAGGAATAATATATATATTATTATATAGGAATAATATAATAGGATAATGGATTTGCTACTATATAGTTATGACGGCGGCGCGGGCTTGTTGGGCCGAAGGGCCTGTTTCCCGTGCTGTGTTGCTCTTTAAAAAAAAATAAACCTATTGGACTGGTACTGAGGTTTTTACTGTGTTTACCCCAGACCAGCGCGAACATCTCCACTTCTATGACCAAGCCAGTTCCAATTGTTTGGAGCAATTTTGGATCAGATGTACTCTTTGGATGATCATTCTCACTTAAGGTTGACAAAGACAAGCCGTTTATGATGGATCTGATGAACTGATAACTCTTCCTAAAGGAATGGAACAACCAGAACATATTACTATCCTCCAGATTGTCATTTTAACGCACTTTAGCTGGATCATAACAAGCCGAATATTATTAGGTCCAGGCATCTCTCCTCATCATATGCATCTTCACTGAAGAATGTACAGTCTTGGGTTTTCAAGTTTGAATACAAAGGCTACATGAAACAATGTACTTTCTAAATTATATAGAAATTTATTAAAGATCCAAACATACTTTTGATGGTAATCACAACATTGATTGTTTTAAGAACAGTAAGTATAATATCTTTTCATTCAAGAATTCAGATCTTAGTAATGTTCCAGTGACAAATTTAAGATCTCCATCAATATTTCCCTTAAATCCATGTAGAAAGCTACTGAGTCTAGCAAGATACCCCTATCCAAATTAAAGGGAGAACTATCATCCCTGCATTAAAACAACTATGTCTTTACCTTGTGAAGTACTGGAGTAAATCCAACAAATTTAAAAATATTATGTGTGGCTTCAATATTTATATCATAGAAGAACTCAGCCAGCAGGAAGAATGTTGAATACCCATACTGTAAAAACATCCTTTATTTTCATCAAATCCTTTATTTCAGTCAACATCCTCCAAACAAAAAGGATATTTGCAAAATATTTGTAGATAAGGGTCACTACACTCAGTTTCCAGGATTCAATTAACACATTATTTAGGCTAATCCTTAAAGTTATCCATTGTTAGATTGTGGTATCCAAAAATTTACCAAAGAATTTCTAAGGCAATGCAGAGGCCAGTTCCTGTTTCTTTCAGAACTTCCTTGGGTTGGAACCATATTCTATTCCACAAAATGTAAGTATCCTTAGGCTCATGTTTATGCCCAGTCATGTTTATAAAGAAATGGCTGTAAATTGGGAGAGGGGAGTGTACAGCATCTCCCAGTGTCTGGAGGTGTCTGTTGCGATCCTCCTCATCTGAGCAGATCCTTTGTATACAGAGAGTCACCGCACTCAATTTGACCTGTATGCCCAATTATTTGGAGCAATTTTGGATCAGACGTACTCTTTGGATGATCATTCTCACTTAAGGTTGACAAAAACAGGCCATTTATGATGGATCTGATGAACTGATAACTCTTCCTAAAGGAATAGATGAATCAATCTGCTCGACAATTACCAGGCAAGAGTGTTCTCTTCCTGTTGGGGAACACTTCAACAATATAGGTTTTGGGGAAGTATTTGCCAAGGTGGCCTTCACAGCACACAGCAGTGCAGAGTAACTGAGCAGAGACTGATAGCCAAGTTCCTCACACATGAGGACAGTCTCAACCAAGATCTTTGGTTCATGTCATACTATCTGTAACCCCCAAGCCTGGGCTTGCAAAATCTCACTAACTGCCCTGGCACATCTCTTTAACCTACGCTTAACCCTCTCTCCACTCACATTTTCTATACCTTTAAGGCTTGATTACCCGTAAAGACTCAGATTCCAACCATTACTTTTTAAATTGAATTTGTGTCTTTATATCCCTGTTTGTGAACAGAACTCCCACTCACCTGGTGAAGGTGCAGCACTCTGAAAGCTAGTGGCTTGTGCTACCAAATAAAACTATTGGACTTTAATCTAGTGTTGTGAGACTTCTTACTCAGTCATAAAAGACAGAGGGTAGCATTGGAAGGGTGCATTCCTGAATGGAGGGCTGATCCTCAGGGATCAGGGCTAGGACCTTTGCTGTTTGTAATATATATAAATGAGTTGGAGGAAAATGTTACTGGTTTGATTAGCATGTTTGGAGACAATACAAAGGCTGGTGGGATTTTTGGATAGTGATAAGGGCCATCAGAGGATACAGCAGGATATAGATCTGTTAGAGACTTGCATTGAGAGATGGCAGATGGAGTTCAAATGTGAGGTAATGCATTTTGAAAGAGCTAATACAGATAGGAAGTATACAGTAAATAGCAGAATCTTTAAGAGTATTGATAGACGGAGGGATCTGAGTGTACAGGTACATAGGTCACTGAATGTGGCAACACAAGTGGAGAAGGTAGCCAAGAAGGCATATGGTATGCTTGCCTTTATTGGCCGGGGCATTGAGTTTAACAATTGGCAAGTCATGTTGTAGTTTTATAGATCCTTAGTTATGCTGCACTTGGAATATAGTATTCAATTCTGGTCGTCACACTACCAGAAGGATATGAAGGCTTTGGACAGGGTACAGAAAAGATTTACCAGGCTGTTGCCTGGTGTGGAAAGCATTAGCTCTGAGGAGAAGTTGGAAAAGCTTGGTTTGTTCTCATTGGAACGACAGAGGTTGAGGATGTGACCTGATAGAAATCTGGAAGATTATGAAGGCCATGGACAGAGTGAATAGTCAGAAGCTTTTTCTCAGGGTAGAAGAGTCAATTACTAGGGGGCATAAGTTTAAGGTGTGAGGGGCAAGGTTTAAGGGAGATGTATGAGGCAAGTTTTTTTACATATCTAATCAGGCAGGTTTAGCTGATTTGCTATAACTTTGGAAGGCAGCAAGAACTGAAACATTTTGAGCTGCACCTGAGAACAACTCAATGGGAAATGTAGCCTGGAATTAATCCACTCTTACTACCAAAGAATGATACACATTTGTCGAGAGGTTTCACTATCCCCTTTAATAATCATTGTTTCTCTGTACTGCCTCTTCCTTCTTTTCTCCATTAAAGAATAGAAGCTCATATATCTGTGCCCATGTTTATCCTCTATTCAAAAAGTGAAAATATGCACATTTACAAGTGATGCAAACTCATGAACCACCCAGTTCTCTGCCTGACGAAACAGTCTCTGATCCCACCTACTGCAATGCGATGGTCCCATTGTGGCCTTGGATGAACTGAGTAAGCCATCTTTCTATCTTTGCTTGTGGCTGAGGTGCTGTTCCACTGTTCCTCACTGTGGAAGAATGAACCATGCT
Organism: Sphyrna mokarran; assembly: GCA_024679065.1. Lineage (NCBI taxonomy): Eukaryota > Metazoa > Chordata > Chondrichthyes > Carcharhiniformes > Carcharhinidae > Sphyrna > Sphyrna mokarran. The sequence goes on along the minus strand of JAGIQG010000009.1, from coordinate 46,143,633 downwards.
GCTGTACGAATTGAAAAGATTCCACCATTCTCAGCCTGTGACCCTGCACTGTCTCAGGGAACACTGACATGTGCGTATACAGCCATTATTGCTCGTCTAAGTGGAGCTTCATTTTCTGTGACTCCTGAGGCCCTCTTTGGCCTTAGGTGCAGCCTGACTGTGTCTGCACACTATTCTCTGCAGGGCACTACTCAAGGGTACAGCTGCCCTGTTTATGTCCTCTTGCTCATTTATGATACAATCTCCTCCCAATGCCACCTTTTCTAATTGCATTTGAGGACCCACTGATGTGATTGTATATGTGCTGATGGAAGATGCAATGGTAAAATGTGTCAGTGCTAGATGTGATGTCTCTCTTCCTTGCAAGTAGCTCAGTGCTGTTGCAAGACTCAGTTGTTCTCCCTCTATGTCAGAACCTGTGTGAGACACAGAAAAGATCATGGGAACTAGAAACCAAAGGTTTCTGCAGTGCTGAGGCTTCCCAATGTAACAGACTCTTTGGCATGTCATCAGATGGGGAGGAGACCCTTCATCCATCGAACTAAATATCTTTTGATCCTCTCATCTAGTTATTCCCATCTCTCTTGTTTGTTTGGCCATGGGGTATCACCTTGAGCTCTCCATGGTTCCCTCCCTTATAGCAGTCACAATTTGGAGATGAAACACTCTCCTTTCAGAGCCCTTTCTCTGCTAATATGAGTCCTTTTCCCAGCAAGACAAAAGAAAAAGAGTTAAGGCACAGCTGGTCTGTGAGACCAATACCAGCAGTTTATTGATCTAGGAAATTGCATGTATTAATGCTGGCAAGTCTACAGCAGTACCTGAGCTCTGGGCTTTCCTTAGGTTCAGTAAACATTCTGGATAAACAATCATCCCATGCACAGAAGCAGTATGAGACACCAAGCTTCTCAGTTGGTGTATCTGTTAGAGTTTGGGTGCCCTGGTGGCTGATCATCAGGATTTAGCACTGCACTCACTTTGACAGATTGAATTGGGGCAGTACGGGGGCACAGTGGTTAGCACAGATGCCTCACAGTGCCAGAGATCCCAATTCAATTCCGACCTCAGTCACCCTGTGTGGAGTTTCATATTTTCCCTGTGTCTGCGTGGGTTTACTCTGGGTGCTCCAGTTTCCTCCTATAGTCTAAAGATGTGTGTGTTAGATGGATTGGCCATGCTAAATTGACCCTAGTGTCAGGGGAATTAGCAGTGTGGGGTTATGGGAATAGGGTCTGGGTGGGATTCTGGTTGGTATAAACTCAATGAACTGAATGGCCTCCATTCTGTATGGAGAATGGTCTCCATACTGTAGGGGTTCTACAAATATAGTTACTGAATCTTTCCCATTATTGACCCAGTTCCTCCCTAACAATTAGGTTGCTCATGGTCTCAGTGCAGCCAAGCCAGCTTTGTTTGAAAAGGCAGTCTTCTCCTATCACCCTTTGGAAAGGCAACCTCTTTACTCTGCCATACAGTCTCCAGAAAAGCATTGAAGTCAGCATCAGAGAACAAAGGGCCAGTTCTATCATGGGTGCTAACCTTGGTGCGTCCATTCTTTCAGTGAAAGAATAGTGATGCCTGCTGTGGAATGTTTATTTATTCAATCCTGCCTCCATTCCCTCCCCCATCACTAATTGACCAGGAGGAAGTGATGGCCTTGTGGTTTTATCGCTTGACTATTCATCCAGAAACTTGATGAAAGTCCTGTGGACACAAATTCAAATCCCACCAAGGCTGTTGGTGGAATTTGAATTCAATAAAACATATCTGGAATTAAGAATCTACTGATAACCATGAAACCATTATCAATCGTCAGAAAAATCCACCTGATTCACTAATGTCCTTTAAGGAAGGCAATCTGCTGTGCTTAGCTGAACTGACTTACATGTGAATACAGAGCCACAGCAATGTGGTTGACTTGTGAGATGGGCAATAAATGCTGGCCAGCTCATGTCCCATGGATGAATAAATAGAAACCTCATCTGTTCTCTATCCAACTAACTGTCCAACTTTGCAAAAATCACATCCTGAAGTTACTTCTCCAAAGAGAGTTGAGTTAAGACCAAAAAATGGTGCTGACATTGGTTCCCTCACCCAGAAGTTCTCCCATGTAGTCCAGAGGTGGTCACTTTTAGTAACCTTATTTAATAGTCTTTGTCACCTAAGAATAACTTTTTGATTAAGCACCTTCAGATACTCAAAAATAGTGGCAGGATTTCAATTGTAGGCAGAAACATTCCTGTGCTTATGTGATAAATATATTCCTAAGCTAAACTGGACGGCAGTTAAGAGTCAATCACAGTGCTGTAGCTCTGGATTCACATATAGGCCAGACTAGATAAGGATGGCAGATTTCCTTCCCTAAAGGACACTTGTGAACCAGGTGGGTTTTTCTGACAATCAACAACAATTTCATGGTCACCAGTAGGTTCTTAATTCCAGATATTTTTCCAGAAATATGCTGGTGTCAGCAGGATATTTTGTTGGCCAGGTGGATGTTCAACCTTGGCGATTTTATCTCTGTATTGAGAAAAGAATCAAGGCTCACACCTTCAAAAAAAAAACTGCACAACTTTACGACTTCACATTCTAAAAATGTACAGCTTGATATTTGATGCTGCACTCATTGCCACTGCCCACAGGAATTTTTGTGTCTAACAGTTTTGCAGTTTTTCAGCCAGAACTACCAATCCCAAATGTAGCAGCCATTGCTGTGGAAGATTGGCAAGCTCAGGATAAGACAGACAGAGAGAGAGGACGTAAACCTTTTTATAGCATTAACTGTTGTGTTCAGTCATGTTTTTAACAGGTCCCAAGTGTTACATGCTTACAAAATAACATATGAATTAGGGGGCAGTAGTAGGCCATTTGTCCTCTCAAACTTGCTTCACCATTTGATAAGATCATGGCTGATCTGAATGTGACCTTAACTCCACTTTCTTGTGTACCTCCAAATCTTTTGACCCCCTTGTCAACCAAAAATCTCTTATACATCCTTGGAAATTACTCAATGACTCTGCCTCCACTGTAATCGGGAGAAGAAAATTCCACAGATTAACTACCTTGAGAGAGGAAGATTTTCCAAGGCTGCGTCTTAAATGAGAGGCCCCTTATTTTTAAACCATATTCCCCTGATTCTATTTTCTATCATAAGCAGAAACATCAAACATTCTAGGGATTTTTATATGTTTCAGTCAGATCACTTCTCATTTTTTTCAACCGCAATGGATACAGTTCCAAACTGTCCAACCACCTGTCACAAAATAACCATTTCACCCTAGGAATCAGTGAATATTTTCTGAACTGCTTCCAGTCATTTCTTAAGGAGACTAAAACTGTGCATAGAACTCCAGATGTCGTCTCAACGCTCTCTCTCTTGCACATCTTCACACACATTCTGTTTTACCCTTTGGGGAATATTGGGGGAAGTGGTGGAAGGATTTATGAGTTGATTGCTAATATTGAAGTCTATCAGGTCCTTGGGGACTGACAGCCTTTGGCTCTCATAGTTTTCTCAGTAGCCTTTTCCTGGTGATTATAAACTGTTGTAAGTTCCTCCCTCCCTTTCACCTTTTGATTTACAAGTATTTTTGGGGTGTTATTTGTGTCCTTTGCAATGAAGACAGGTGTCTATTCAATGCTCCTTCTGTTTCTTTAATTCCCATTATTAATTCCCCAGACATGCACTCTAAAAGATAAATGCCAAACTTTAGTTACTGTTTACTTTTTAAATACTTGTAGAAACTCTTACTACCATTTTAATACTTCTAGCTAGCTTTCTCTCATTCTAATTTCTCCCTCCTTATTACTATTTTAGTCATTCTTTGGTAGTTTTTACATTCAATCTTCTGACCAACCACTAATTTTCACAGAATTGTGCGCTTTTATATACACTTTAATATTATCTTTAACTTCCTTAGTTAGCCATGGATGGTTTGTCCTTTACCAGAGTCTTTATTTCTCACCGGAATGTATTTGATTTGATTTGATTTATTATTGCCACATATATTGAGATATGGTGAAAAATATCATTTCTTGCATGGTATACAGACAAAGCATACTGTTTATAGAGTACATAGGGCAGAAGGAAAGAAAGAGTGCAGAATGTAGTGTTACAATCATAGCTAAGGTGCAGAGAAAGATCAACTTAATATCTGGTAGGTTGAGTCCAAAGTCTGATGGCAGCATAGAAGAGGCTATTTTTGAGTCCGATGGTACATGATCTCAGACTTTTGTATGTTTTTCTTGATGGAAGGAGGTAGAAGAGAATATGTCTGTGGTGTATTAGGTCCTTGATTTTGTTGAGTGTTATGAAATATTTCCTTAAATGTCTGCCATTACATCTCCACTGATGTACCCTCTTAACCTAGTTTCCCAATTCACTTTCGCCAGCTCTTTCTTTATGCCTTTTTAATTACCTTGATTTAAGTTTAAAAAGTAAAAGTTCATTTATTAGTCACAAGTAAAGCTGACATTAACAATGCAATGAAATTACTGTGAAATTCAAAGAACAAAGAATAAAGAAAATTACAGCACAGGAGCAGGCCCTTCGGCCCTCCAAGCCGGTATCGACCATGCTGTCCAACTTAACTAAAATCCCCCTATCCTTCTGAGATTATACCCCTCTATTCCCATTCTATTCATGTACATGTCAATATGCCCCATAAAAATCAATACTGTTTCTGCTTTCACTACCTCCCCTGGCAACGAGTTCTGCCCCATAAATCTTTTTTGAACCTTGCCCCTCACACCTTAAACTTACGCCCCTAATAATTGACTCTCCCACTCGGGAAAAACTTCTGACTATCCACTCTGTCCATGCTTCTCATAATTTTGTAGACTTTTATCAGGCCTCCCCTCAACGTCCGTCGTTCCAGCGAGACAAACCAAGATTCTCCAACCTCTCCTCATAGCTAGTGCCCTCCATACCAGGCAACATTCTGGTAAATCTTTTCTGCACCCTCTCCAAAGCCTCTAAATCCTTTTGGTAACGTGGTGACCAGAATTGAATACTATATTCCAAGTGCGGCTAACTAAGGTTTTATAAAGTCGCAACAAGGCTTGCCAATTTTTAAACTCAATACCCTGGCCAAAGAAGGTAAGCATGCCTTCATAACACTCAAACATGTTTGGACTGCTGCTATCTAGAGGCTCCTTTATTTTGGGGCCATGAATTAATCCTGCCTCATTGCACACTGCAAGGTGTAGGATAGCCTGCGCTCTAACCAGTGCTGCTCTAATAAACTGTCCTGAAAACACTGTGAATTATCTTCCAGGCTACCTTTCTCAATCTAATTCATCCAAATTATATGAGGATTAAAAATACCCCTGTATTGTTGCAGTACCTTTCTTACTAGCCCTCACTATTTCTTCCTGTATTCCCACCCTGTAGCATTTTTACTGTTAGGAGGCCTATGAATTACTCCTGCAGTTGACTTCTTACCTTTTTGCAATTTCTTATCTCGACCAAGACCGATTCTATATCTTGATCTTTAGAACTAAAGTCACCTCTGATCACTTAATAATGTCACCCTTAATTAACAGAGCAAAACGCAACAGCTTCTCCTAGCTTCCTGTCCTTTTGAAATGTCAAGTACCCTTGAATATTCAGGACCCAGCATTGGTCACCTTGCAGCCGTTTCTCTGTAATGACGATCAGATCATACATATTTATTTCTTTTTGAGCTGACAATTCAGCTGTTTTGATAGGAAGGCTATGGATACTTAGATGCAAAGCTTTTAGTTCTGTCTTTTTACTATTTTTGCAAAATCTACCCTGATCCTCTCTCATGTTCTTAAGTTTATGCGCTCAGTCCCTTCCTGGAATGCTGGTTAACATTACCCTTATTGCTATCTAGCTTGATTATCTTGTCCTTTCCCTGTAACTTTCCTGTGTGTATGCACACCCAAGGAAACAGTCTGACATCTTCCCACATGTGATCCCGCAATCCCATGTCTTATTCTTCTCTCTGACTCACCAGAACATCGGCCCCAGCATGATTCAGGTGAAGACCATCCCAACAGCACTCTATCAGAGGGGTGTATTGATGAATGCGTGGGTGGGTGGTAAGAAGGTGAATGATTAGTCGTGGGTGGCTAGTTGGATGAGTGAGTAAGTTGGTGAGTGGGTAGTCAAGTCAGGGTTAATCAGTTTGGAAGGATAGTTGGGCAACAGAGTAGACAGATCAGGTTGGAAGGGTAATTCAGTTAGGATAATTTGAGGGAAGCTATGATGGGGTGTTGAGTACAATGCTCAGTCCAGTACTGCTGGTCAATTACAGAGTCTCAGCTAATCTCATCAGTGAGAGCATGCCTTCCACTCAGAAGCCTCGGCCAAACCGATATCTGTGGTCACAATTGCAAACGTCAGAACAGCCTTCTTGAAAGTCAACCCATGTAAAGTGACTGGCCCAGAGAGGGTGATGACATACCCGGATGAGCACTCAGACCTGCGCGGACCAGCTGGCAGGGGTATTCGTAGATATCTTTGACATTTCTTTAACCTCTCTAGGTTTCCAGATTACTAAAACCTTGTCCTGGCACTCCATGCTGATGCTTTAGTTAATGAAGCCCATCAATACATCTACTTTCTCAGGAGGCCCTGGAAAAGCAGCATAATCAAGGACCCCACTTATCCCAAACATAGTCTCCTCCGCCTTCTTCCATCTAGAGAAAGACACAAAACTCTTACATCACATACCAATTGACTCAAAAACAGCTTCTTCCCTGTTGCCATCAGATTTTTGAATGGACCTACTTCATAGTAAATTCATCTTTCTCTACATTCTGGCTAAGACTGTTACACCACATTCTGCATCCTCTCCTTTCCAACTCTATGTACAGTATGCTTTGTTTGTATAGCAACTTCAAAACAATACTTTTCACTATATATTAATACATGTGACAATACTAAACCAAATCAAATTAAATCAAATCAAAAAGAGTTAGACCAGGTACTAACCATTGTAACATTTCTTTGATAAGTATCTTCCTAAGACTCTGGTACCTGACCAAGTCTCTGGTAGTGAGCTCAATGTCAGAACTTTGTAGAGAATTCAGAACTGCAAGAATCAACTCACTTGAAGTTTAAACTTCCTGGGCAATTATGTGTCAGGAATTTTGTACAATTCTGATTAAAGGAGGGGGTAGGTTTTACAGTGTACGGAGAATGACAGCATACTTGGTAACCTTCTGTGCTGCCTTATAAATTTAAAATGTATATTCAACATTCAAAGAGGCCTCTTAGTAATAAATTACATACTCTCTTTGGCCCACTAACCTCTCACCTCTGACATATGCAGAAACACTGGGAACTGACAAGCATCCCTAATGCCCAATTTTTCTGTGCCTGTCAGACAGCCAAGGAAATTTGAGACACTGCTATAACAGGATCTTGTATCTATTAACAATAATGCAAGATTTCATATTTCCCTATTCCCCCCATCCTCATCAATCTATACTGACTCCTCAACCACCAGTGCAATGAATTCAAACTCTTGTTCTTATTTTTAAATCCATCCAGGCACTTGTTCTCTGTGACATCCTCCAATGATATGTATCACTGCCTGTCCTACACTCATCTGGTGGACTTCTTTAGCACCCTTCTGCTTTATTTTTAATGATAAACTCTCCAGTATCTTGCATCTGCACTATGGGTATGGTCTTTAAACCATTCCTTCTTACTACCATTTCATTTCTTACTCTGCAACCACTTCTAAAGTGCCCCATTGAATTCTTCTGCCAGCATTACTCAGCTCCTTGTTTTCGCCATTGTGAAATATTTTATGATGGGTAGCTTGCACTAAAGGTGCTGTATTAATTCAAGTTGTTGTTGTTGTTTTGTTGATAAGAAATTTAAATTTGAGGAAGGTAAGTGTAGGTTAAAGAGAAATAAAAATCCCAAATCTTAAAATAAAACATAAATGTCATTGAACAACAAGAACACCATCACATTTATAATTTAAGAAATTAAGCAGAAGTTATGACACGTTGTTCTTTACTTAATTTATATTATCATGTGGGTTTTTCTGACAAGCAGCATTATTATAAATTAGGTTTCCCATTAAAAGATTTTGTGTTATATTGTGGGGTTGCCTATATATTTACAGGAGCATTCATCTACAATACGAGGTGATGTATGACAACCGATAGTTCCATTCAAGATGCGGAGAGTAATTCAACTTTTCAGGAATCATTTACTCATACTTTAAGCAAGATCATTTCATTTTTTGGAAGCGGGGGTTTAATAAAGTGTTCCAGATGTAATCTGGAAGGTTGTATGAATTATAGATCTTTCATAGTTGTGGATATTTCATTGCTATTGCTGAGATAACTTCCATGCGCCACCATTAGTTTCCAAGATTAAGGCAGGAAGATAACTTCCACTTACTGAATTTGATTTACTCATTTTGATTCTGGTTCTTCCATTTAGTCCAGTTCATTTTGCTGATCTAAAATATTTAGGAATTTCAATCTCAAGAGTTTGCCCTCTTTCCTTTAAAATGAAATGATGTCAAATTATATTCAAATTAGATTTGAAAGGATGGACTCTACTGTCCCTCACTCAAACAGGAAACAATTATCCCCCTGAAAAGCTATGAATCTCAGGAATTCTGTGGAGATATTGAATGTATGAGCACCGAATTCTCGTTCTGTTTGTTCCTCGGATGATTGTAGTGACAATCTGTCACACTGGTTAATATTTATTCCTTTCATTTTAGATGAAATAGGCCTAATAAAATGAAAGTCGTTCTGCACAGAATCATCAGGGTTTTATTGATTACCTCCACCTACCAAACGATGAACAAATAACTGCTCATGCTAATGTGAGAAAAAGACAGTATAATTGCCAAATAATTGTCAATTTTTGTTTGTGCACAGAGTACCAGTAATAAATAGTTCTTGGGCTGATTAAATGCAGTCCAAAGGACCCGCATTCTTAAGCTTAACATTTCAACCAGAACACAGGAGTCATTTATGACTTGGAAGATTATATGTTAAGATATTGTGTCTTTTCTTTCCACATTTTATTCTTTCCTTTTTTCCAAAAAGCATTGTTGGAAGATCTGAGCATTTTGTTATATTGCCCTCTCTGCTGCCCTCTCTGCTCTGGAGGTGTAAATAAACTTATTTTAATAATGGCTGCCTATAGCTGTGTACCTGTTTGTTTTACTTAATACACAACAATCATACTAAAGCACAGTTCCATAAAGGCCAGCATCTCCCCCAGTTAGCCAATTTACGTATATGAACCCCAAAAAAGAGAAACTATTTATGCTGGTGTTATTTCCCAGGGAAGTTTGCACTTGATGATCTTCTGCAGCCTTGTATCCACTGTAAATCATAGGATTAGCTCGTTTGCAGATCCATTAACATTGGCTAAGTGCAACCTCCAAGCAAGTTGTTGGCACTAGTTGTAGAATACAAAGTAAAGATGCAAGCCTTTAAAGCACCTAGAAAGACTGACTGTTCTAGTAGTGGTTCCCAACCAGTGGTCCATGAGAGTATTGCAGGTGGTCTGTGAGAGGAGAAAAAAATATAATCATATGTATTATAGTCAATGTTACATTATTATTTGCAATGGAATTGTTTGGCCAAAATGTGTAGGAGGTAGCACAGATAGGACTTGTGAGAAGTTAAACCAACACAATAGGCTGGTTTATGTGAAAGAGCAGTGGCTCCACTAGCAACAATCATTCACTATATCATCCATAGAATCACAGAGTAGAAGAATCATAGAATCACAGAATAAAATCCCTACAATGCAGAAGAAGTTATTTGGCCCATCAAGCCTGTACTGACAACAATCCATCCAGGCCCTATGCCTGAAACCCCACATATTTACCCTGCTAATCCTCCCTAACCTAGATGCCTTGGGACACTAAAAGGAAATTTACCATGGCTGATTAATGTAATCCACAATTTTGGACTGTGGGAGAAAACACCGAGAGGAAACTCACACTGGATTGGGGAAAATGTGCAAACTCCATACAGTCACCCAAGGCAGAATTGAAACCAGGTCCCCTGGTGCTGTGAGGCAGCAGTGCTAACCACTATGTCACAATGCTGCCCAAGGGAAAGCATTAGTTGCAAATTAGTTGCAAATGCTGGCTGATCTCATGATTGCTTTGGAAGAAGTGGTTAAAACAATTAATGTTATCAAGGCTCATCCACTGAATTTGTAAATATTTGCAGCTCTATGTGAAGAGGTGGGCAATGATCGCCTTCAATTACTTCTTCACACTGAGGTCTGTTGGCTCTCTCGAGGAAAGATATTCATATTTCCTGGAGTTGCATGATGAAATGAAAATTATTTTACTTGATTCAAATCATAGAGTCCCCACAGTGCAAAGGAGGCCATTTGGCCCATCAAATCTGCACCGACTCTTTGACAGAGCATCTTACCCATGCTCTAACTCCATAATCTCATGTATTCACCCTGCCGAATCCCATTTAGCTTACACATCTTGGACACTGAGGGGCAATTTACCATGGCCGATCTACCTAATCTGCATATTTTTGGACTGTGGGAGGAAACTGGGGCACCCAAAGGAAACCTGCACAGACACAGGCAGATGTGCAAACTCCACACAGATAGTGACCTGAGGCTGGAATTGAACCTGGGTCTCTGGCGTTGTGAGGCAGCAGTGCTAACCACTGTTTGAATCCACAACGCTTCAGTTGTTTTCAGTGGCTTGCCAAATGGCATATATGGCAGATATTTTCGATTACTTCAATGGTCTCAATCTGAATCTTCAGAGAAAATCAGTGACAGTTTCTCATGTTCAGGACGAAATAGAAGCAATTAACAAGAAAATAGCGATGTGGGTTAAATGATTTGAGCAGCCAAATTGCGAACCGTTTGCGAATCTGTCAGATTTTTTTGGCCACGGCAGAAATGCAGCTCCCAAACAGTGTAAAACATGACATCAGACAGCACCTGCAAAGTTTGAAAACACAGCTACGCAAATATTTCCCTGTGAGCCTTGATAAGCCTTGTAAGCCTGACCTCTAGAGCTCAAGACAGCCTCGAGAAGCTGACTGACTTTTGGCTCAAGTTGCTTCGGAACACCTTGAACTGTTTGACAAAGCAATAAAACATCTGATATCTTTTCCTGCCTTTGCAAAACTGGGTTTTGAGGGCTTAGGAACATAAGAATTAGGAACAGAAGCAGGCAAATTCAGCCCTTTTACCCTGCCCCATGCCATTCAATCAGATTTTGGATGATCTCTCTCTGGTTTTAAACCCACTTCCCTACTTAGATTATAAGACCATAAGACAAAGGAGCAGAATTAGATCCCTCGGCCCATTGAGCTGGCTCCGCCATTCAATCATGGCTGATATTTTCCTCATCCCCATTCTCCTGCCTTTTTTCCTATAATCCCTGATTCCCTTATTAATCATGAACCTATCTATCTCTGTCTTAAAGACACTCAATGACCTGGCCTCCACAGCCTTCTATGGCAAAGAGTTCCATAGATTCACCACTCTCTGGTCAAAGAAATTCCTTCTCACTGTGTTTTAAAGGATAGAGCCTTTAGCCTGAGGTTATGCCCTCTGTTTCTAGTTTATCCTACTATTGGAAAAATCCTGTCTATCCAGGCCTTGCAATTTCCTGAAAGTTTCAATAAGATCCTTTCTTGCTGCATTGAAAACAAATTCCGGAATAAACTTAATATTGAACCAGATCGCTGGTTCAAACCTGGAAGCTGACATTCAGTTTTTGATGTCTGTGAAACAACAACAGCCTTCTTTTTGAGAAAGCACGATCTATTTCCACTGGTAGGCCTATTGCAGGTAAATGTGCTATGATGAGTGGCATGTATTTGTGAATGTGCATCATAAACTATTAGGAATTGCTGCATTATTAATATCCATTGAAATATAGATTTGCCTCCTGTCAGCCATAGGCCATGTAAAATAAAAATGTTTAAACAGCTTGTGTATGTTGTGGTCCGCAAAAGCTTTTGATGACAATGTAGTGGTTTGTTAAAAGGAACTGTTCTGGTAGACATGAAGGATACAACAGGTAAGAACACAAGTTTCACACTGTAGATAAATATCAGACTTTGATTTTAATTTGATTTGATTTATTATTGTCACATGCATTAGTATACAGTGAAAAACATTGTTTATTGTGCGCTATACAGACATAGCATACCGTTCACAGAGAAAGAAATGAGAGACCGCAAAATGTAGCATTATAGTCATAACTAAGATGTAGAGAAAGATCAACTTAATGCGAGGTAAGTCAATTCTCAAGTCTGGTGTCAGCAGAGAAGAAGCTGTTCTTGCATGGGTTGCTCTGTGACCTCAGATTTTTGTATCATTTTCCCAATGGAAGCAGGTGAAAGAGAGAATGTGCATGGGGTCTTTAAGTATGTTGGCTGCTTTGCCAAGGCAGTGGGAAATATAGACAGAGTCAATAGATGGGAAGCTGAGTAAATATTGAAATAAAAACACAAAATTCTGGAAAATATCAGCAGGTCAGGCAGCATCTATGGAGAGAGAAACAGGTTAGCTTTTCAAGTCTGTATGACCCTTCTGTAGAAAGGAAGAGAGATAGAAATGAGTAAAGATTGACTCCAGTACCATCCTTCAACAACTCACTTTCCAGATTGCAATAATCATGACTGATCTTTAACTTTAACTCCATGGACTGTCTTTTTTTACCTTTACCACACAGCACCCCTGCTCCCCCACTGTCTCATCAGCCCACCTACCCAAAAGCCAGCTGGCTGTGCCTATTTTACATTGGGAGTAGCATCAATTGATTGTTTCAGGGTAACCGTTCCATCTCTATCTGGGAGGAAGTCTTATCTTGGAAAGCTGCCAATCAATCTGTTTGACCGACAGCTCTGTAATCTCAGCAACACTTGATTCAAAGAATGGCCATTACTTGTTGCCCCTCACCTCTGGTTGGTCCTTTTTATGAAGGAGACCAAAGCTGTATACAGTAATCCAAATGTGTTTTAACTAAAGTCCCATACAATTGAAGTAAGAATTCTTTCTTCTTGTGCACCAATCTTTTTGTAATGAATACCAATTTATCATTTACTTTTCTAATTGCTTGTTATACCTGCGTATTAACTTTCTGTGACTTGCATAGATGAACATTCAGTTCCTCTGAATGCCAACATTTTCTAGTCTCTCACTGTTTAAAAATGTTCTGCTTTTCTATTTTGCTTTCCAAAGTGGATATTTTCACACTTACTGTATATTCCATCTGGCATGTTCTTGCCGACTCACTTGACCTGTCTAATTCACTGTGCAATCTCATCGCATCCTTTCATAGCTTTCTTTCTGCCTAGCTTTTTGTCAGTAGCAAACTTACACCTGGTCCCCTCATCTGCGTCAATGATATAAATTATAAATAGCTAAGGCCCCATTAATGGTTATTCCTTCACCCCACTATAACCTCTCAACTCTCAAGCCAAAAATGATCTGTATGTTTCATACTTTCTGTTTTCTGTCCATTAACCAACCCTGAACACATGCTACCCCTCAATCTCAGGAGCCCTCATTATGTGTAATAACCTCTGGATACTTTATCAATTTTTTTTTACTTTGAATTTAATACCCCCACTGGTGTCCCCCATCTGCCCTACTAAGTACATCTTCAAAAACTCTAACAGGTTTCTGAAATATGATTTTCCTTTCATAAAATGGTGTTGACTCTGTTTAATCATGCTATAATTTTGCAAGTACCCTGACACTAAACACCTAATAACAAATTTTAGCATATTTCTTAATACTAAGGTTATCTGGTCAGTAATTCCCTGTTTTCTCTCTTTTTATTTATTAATGTCACAAGTAGGCTTACATTAACATGGCAATTGAGTTACTGTGAAAATCTCCTAGTTGCCACACTGACGCATGTTTGGGTACCTGAGGGAGAATTTAGCATGGCCAATGCACCTAACAAGCATGGCTTTCAGATTGTGGGAGAAAACCAGGGCACCCAGAAGAAACCCATGCAGACATGGGAGGATATGCATACTCAATACTGACAGTGACCCAAGCTAGGAATTGAACCTAGGGTAAGGCAGTATACTAACCACTGTGCCACTGTGTTGCCCTTTTTCCTCCTTTCTTGAATAGTGAAGAATGTTCTGGAATCTGAAAAGCAGACTTTTTTTAAACAGTGGAAGGCTGGAAAATGTTGGCATTCAGAGAGACTGAGTGTTTGGCTACGCAAGTCACAGAAAGTTAATATGCAGGTATAGCAAGCAATTAGGAAAGTAAATAATATTTGCATTAATCTGATCTAATGCTAGCTGTCGCATTGAGCTAATTGCAGTCATTGTCAACTTTAAGTTCCATTAATTTCCCCAGTACAATTTTTTTTACTGCTACTAATATTGTATTCCTAAGTTCCTTATTTCACTCAACCCTTTGTCGGTATTTTTGGAATGTCTTTTCCACCTTCTGCTATAAAGGCAGACACCAAGAGCAGAATTTTTCATCCCTCCCACCATGAGAATCATTGCACGCACAACACTGAACGTGCAAAAGTCCATTGACCTCAGGCGGGATTTTCCAGTCTAGGAGCGAGTGCGGCCAGAAAATCACACTCATAGTATTTGTTTAACATCTCAGTCATGTCCTTATCCCCCATTATAATTTTTCTTTGTGTCCAAGGGGTCCCTGTTTTCTTTCAGTTACATCTGCATTTTTACACACCTGCAAAAGTTTTTACATTTGGAACCTGAATGTCATTGGCCTTTGACTCAAGAAGGAGAGGTGTTTGTCTGTTGTGTTTGATTGAAAGGGTTTGGGACATCAGTGAGACTGGAAGATCACTGGGACACACATGCTCATAAGAGTCTTCCAGTGCACTGACTATGAAAACAGCTTCAACAGCCAGCGCATCCTGAAAAACACAGTATACAACAGCTCAAGCAGTATTTTTCTAAAAGCTTCCTGAGTGTTCCTAAACCATTGCAAAGAAATACCACCTTCTCAAGGGCAATTATGTATGGGTAATAAAAGCTGGCTTAGTAAGCATAGCCCATATTGCGAGAATGAATAAAACATTTCTATTTTGCTTTGACATATTAAATGGCAGTAGTGTTTTGCAAAAATGCTTGCAGCAATAATCTTGCTGGATTATTCTTTTCTCATTTTTTATCAATTTATTGGTTAACCTTTGCTGAGGTAATATTTGCTCTATCCTTCAGTTTATTACTCTTTTTGACAACATTATAAACCTCTTCCTTTAGTTTAATACTATCTTTGATCTGTTGCTTCATTTTCTCCTTGGTTTTTATTCTTTAAGGGAATGTATAATTGTTGCAAATTGATGTTTTCCATTGCTACCAACCATCATAACTTTTAACTTACCTTAGCAAACTTGCTCCTCGTCCCAACAGTTCACTTGATTTAGTTTTAAAGCTGTGTCTTGCACTTGATTAAATCACCCTCACACTCAATAAATTCTATTTGCTCATGATCAGTTGAGTTTTATTTATTAGTGTCACAAATAGGCTTAGATTAACACTGCAATGAAGTTAGTATGAAAATCCCTGAGTGGCCATGCTCTGGCATCTGTTCGGGATATACTGAAGGAGAAATTAGCATGAACCATATGCCTGACCAGCATGACTTTCGGACCTTGGGAAGAAGTTGGAGCAGCCGATGGAAACACACATGGATATGGGGAGAATGTGTAGACTCTGCGCAGACAGTGACCCAAACTGGGAATTGAACCTTAATCCCTGATGCTGAGAGGCAGCAACGTTAACCACACTGCCACCATGCTACAAGGTAATTAGTTAACATTTTCTCAATGCACAATACTACATTTAAAAGAAAATGTTATCTTGTTTGTATACATTTCACAAACTCATCTTTTCCACTATTACGGCAAAGTTGGTTTGCCCAGTCAGTATGAAATTTGAAGTCCACCACTTCTGTCACCCTTGGTACATGTAAATCACACTACAACCATTTTTCTGAGGATGATAAACTACTCCAACCATATTTTTCTACTCCTTGTTGTTTCTAAGGGACACCTAAACTAATTGCATATTTTGATTTTCTCCTTTATCTATCCTTTATTATCATGCCACTGCCTTCACCTTCTCCATTCTGCCTTGCTCTTTAAAAAGTCAACAATCCTGAAATATTTAGTTTGTAATCTTAGCCACTTTCCAACCATGTCTGTATAACATTTACTAAATCAAACCCTTTCACTCTATCTGTGCTATTTGTTCACCTATTTTATTTGTGAATGCTTTGCATGTTCTGATATCAAGGGCAGGATTTTCTGGCTTCGCTCGCCCCGAAACCAGAAAATCCCATCCAAGGTCAAAGAACCTTTCCACGGTCTGCTCCTAACCTGCTCAGATACCCGTGATGGGTGGGACAGTAAAATTTGCCCTGATATCTTTAAATTTAACAGTTCTTTTTATTTTTCCCTTGTATTACTTTGAAGCATGAAGGTAACATACTTGTGGAAAAAATGGATTGCGTACAGGGACCTGTATGTTCAAAGTCATCTGTTTTTTCACCACTGTTATCCCAGTTGATATAAAATCTTGTAACTCGTAGATTGGATGCCAAAATGTTTCGCTGAGGCTTAGAAAAATCTGGTTTCACAAGAGGATTTTCATGCAGCTCTAGGTTTTTGTATTCATTATTCGTATAATACCCAACCTTGATCAATTTTTGACCTCAGTAAGCATAGGTTATTACAACGACAGCTGCTCTATCTGCATCCAATCTGGGATAAGGGAAGGATTTTCAACAATGTATCTGCCAGCAGGAATGTGTCCCACATGACAGAGCCCAAGACTCATATTCTTGGTCAAATTCTTCACTTTTTATTGAAACCATATAAATGATTGTTCATTCCAAATCTTTGGATGGATCTTCAATGCCCTCAAAAGTGATTTAGAAATGAAAAAAAAACAAGTAATCACACACCACCATATTGTTCAGATACACTTCAGACTTGACTCCCAAGTGTGTCTTTTTATTTGTTTATTTAAAATCCCATATTAGGCCCAGCTGTAATAATTTAAAACAGAAGCTGAAATCACCATCATGCTTCAAAGGGTGTGATGTGCCCCAAATCTTGGCTTTCTCACTCTGCTCCCTCTTGTGAATGTATTATGATGTTGAGATTACTGACAGAAATGTAAAGAAAACTGATGAATTGAGATCTAGTGGGAATTTTAATGTACGTCTTCAAGTAAAGGTGCTGACAGAGACACCCAAAGAAATGAGCTGGACATTAGAAAGAGGCAATAACTATGACCTCAACATTTTAATGAAGTTGATCAACACGACCTACAAAGGTCAGGAAAACAATTACATAGTCATGGAAAAATCATACCTGAAATTCCATATCAAGCGAAAACTGAGCAACTCTCTCACGCACAGAACTCAAGAGCAGTGCTGGAAATAGATCACTGGTCTGAAAAAAACAGGAGACATAACATAGTGGCACACTCCTGCTCCTCCTTAAATACAACACTTGAAAATTAACACAAGTGCACAAAATAACCTTTACACTGTGCTATAGCTGAGGGCTTCTCTAAGTCAGGCCATTACATTATTGTGTTGTCATCTCCCATAAACACAATTGCTTACACGTGGAATCTTAAAACCCATTTCTCCATTTGAGCATGGTAATACCGTCAAATATGTTCCATTAGAGGGAGACATCCTCCAAAACTAATTCATAATGTTGAGGAAAAGGCCACTTTGGAGTCCCGAGAGCAATGTTATGCCAGATGTTTCTCGACATTAACTTCCTGATATCACCTCCTACATCACTTACGTTCTCACTCCCACACACCAGCTCTAATATTGCTACCCTGGCTGAACTAGTGTAAGTGAGGATATGGTACTGAATGATTCACAGAGCATGAAGGAGCTGGCAGACTGGGTAACAATGTGGCACTTCAAGCAACAGCACATCTGAACGCAGGCTCTGAGGTCAATTCCCAAGGACATGCAGCAAATGATGGCTATGATTCTGGAATCTATAGCTTCATTCATAGCAGCAACTTGGAAACATTTTTGTCATTCCATTTATCTATGGGACTTATAGTGACTTAATTTCAATCTGTGGCAATTTCCCCACTGTGGAAATGCTGCAGTGATTCCAGCCAAGCTGCAGCTACACTGATGGTCATAGGGAGCAGATTTGACGGCATACTCTATTAATTTTCAGACACTGGGGGCCAAAATGCAGGGCAGGATTTTCAGAATATGACTCCTGCCATTGAGCCACCTGCTTGCAGATGAGTGGTTTCCCAGGCAGGAGTTCTTGTAATGCAGCCAGAAGTCACTCCCTCTGAGGTTAAAGCTTTTTTCAGAAGACAGAGCAATCTTAGTCTCAGTCCCCAGTCTTGGATATCTCAGAAGCAGTCAATCGATGCTTGCAATTGCAATACTGAAGTTGAACGAGAGAAAGAAGGACTTTTACAAAACATCCACTTAAAGCAGGGTGTAAGTAAAGAATAAGATGGCTTATCAAGCTAGCTAGGGTGACAAAATTAACGAGGGCACTGCAAATTATCAATGAAACCCTTCGCGTGGTGATTGTCCCTTTAAGGATCCATCTGCAGAGTCATAGTCACATCACCTGGGAAAATAATTGGAGAGCAGGGTGTGGCGATCACACTGGTGAGCTCAGGTTTCTGTTCCAGAACCTTCTTCTCAGAACTTGGCTGCAGCCACAGTCTGCAATCCTCAGTGTTCCAGTTATATGTAAGCAAGTGTTGCAGTTGTCTTTTGCCTAACTGATGAACAAGAATTATCACACTTTTGAGCTAACATGGTAACAAAAGCACTCTTTCATGTTCACTCATTGACTTTAATTCTCATTACCACACATACACCTGCTATTTTTGTAAATTTTTAACATGATCATTCATAGGAAGCAGGAGCCTGGGTTAGCTGAGTGGCAAGCAACAGCAAGGCACTGGCAAAGTGCCAGTGATGGAAGGACAGTCAATTTCTCTCTGAGAAAGGAAACCAGACTTATGCTCCATGGAAGCACTGTCTCTCTTTCAGGCAGTGTCTCACCAATCCAGATTGCTGTGACACCTTGTAACAACCTTTAAAGACTGGTACTCACAACTGTGATGGCAGCAGCCTGACTCTGCATGGCAGCAAGCTAAGCTTATGTGACTTCATCTGCAGCATGGAAGGACCTAGCCATTATGCAGCTTTTGGTGCCTAATGTCTCAATTTCCATGACAACAACGAATTGTTGCGTAGCTTCTGCTTGTGCTGCAATGGAAGCTGGAATATCAGGCATCTAAACCAGCATAATGGTTGACTTTCCAAGTTGGCTACCACTTCCATGCTGCAGAAGATGTACTCTATGCTCTGCTTCTTCCAACGAAAACATGATAAGTCCCATTGATGTATGAGATGATGAAAAAGTTTCCAAGGCGTTGTTATGAATGAGGCTATAGATGGGCTGTGAGCAAAACCCTCTGACAAGTTAGTGCTACACTCCTCCATGATCCTTGACATTTTGACTGCTGGCTTTTGGGCAGGTTTCTCAATGCACCAAGCATTCCATTGTGCATACTCATCATCCTTTTTCTTTATCCATGCCTATTGAAGTCCTCAATTGAATTTCTGCACCAGAATTGGTGTGCAACCTTGGCCTCTGGGGCATTGGCAGCTGCTTTATCCTTCTTCCCAGCCCTGGCTGATAGCCACTTTTGCCCGAGAACCTGAACTGGTGACTGCATGTTGAGAGTGAGTGATATGTTTCTTCCTCGTTGCTGTTTTCCCTTGCCTCAGCTTTCTTTTTTTCTGCCATGGCCTGGCCAGGTTGTGGTTTTTTGGTTAGCTGACAGGAGAAAAGCATAAAATTAGAATTGTGGTGAACGGAAGGGGAAGAAAATTGGAGGTGCATGCTTATACCATCTGCAATTTGTAAATCAGAAAAGATAGTCAATGTGGGGAAGCTGGAGATGAGAAGGAGGATAAGCATACTTTATCTTCAATATTTTCTTCACTACAGCTGGCAATGGTCTCAGTCACAACGTATTCTTTTAAGGGAAAGTGTCATGTGACCTCAGGTATGGGTTAAGTGTTGGGAACCATCCTATGTGGGCAGTCAATGTTTTGAGTGTGGAACCAGGAGACAATAAGAGGTTGTCTTCCCTAATGCTTGACTATGGAGTAGTCACTGAGGAGAAGCCTTGGTACAACAGATTTAACAACAGTCATTTCTGTAATAGGGACCACTTTCTCCTCCATGGAGATCAGGACATGCCATTATGCCTGTCCCCCAATGACTAGATGCTGTGCTTCCAGTTGTGTGTCATGGTGAAATCATCAATAATGAGGTAAGTGTCTTTTGGCAATCATCAGGTTTGAAGTTTAGCTGCAGATGGGTTTATTAAGCCCTTCCAAGTGGACTGATTGCTTTGTAGATAGCATCATGGAAATGGTGGAGTTTTTGGGGCACGCATAATCCAGATGTCACCAACTAGTTCTAACATATTTTCCCTCTATCTCTTCACAGAGGCCTTTTATCCCATTTGGTCCTATGATTGACACAAAGAAGAAATAGTATTTATATGATTGGCCATCTCTGACCACAGCTGCTATACATTAGCTATGTTAGTTAAAGGGTTCTACATATTGCTGTCAAACAATTTTTTTTGGCACCACCTCCTCTAGCCGAATTTCTAGAGGTTTTCAATAAAGGGACTGGTCGTTGGATCGACCATGGCTCTTTTCTGGATACAATAATCAAGTTGTTCCAAAGGGAATGTTGCATGAGCACTCACATGAGTGGCCTGAGGACCATCTCAGAAAACATAAGACAGATGGCAGGGGTAACAGCAGAGTTCAATGGAAAATGCCAGGAAAGATTTGACACACTACATGTATTCATTAAAATGAGTGACAACATCAGAGATATCTGCGTCAACAATCCCCTAATAGAGACCCTGCCAGATCAGTCAGTGAATTCAATGTGGGTGCTTTGACATTGTGAGTAGTATGAAGTTTGCTATCACTACTCCAGTGATTACCCTGGAGTCTGGAGCTCCCTAGATATTTAAAGTAGCAGTCTTTTGGATACATTATTAAAATATTAGGCCGTTCAAAAGTCCAGTACTGCTGGCATCCAAAAGTATGGCTGACCTGTGGTATCTTTCCCTTTTCCTGGTAGTCATTTGTGACTAGTTTTGAAATGACAAGATCTCTCCCACCCATCCTGGATGAGCAAGCATACTACAGGTTGGCAGGACTAATTCTGCTGCAGTAGAATAGGTAGAAATGGAAGGCCAATTACTTCAACAGATGTACCTCTTGTTGAAGGGATTCAGAGTGAATTCCTTTCACCATCAAGAGTCAGGTATTGTAAGCAACATTCGACATGGATTGTTAATCAGCTTTTGTGAGGGAGGTATCTAAAATACTACAATGTGATGAGAAAACTTTTATAGGCCTCACTCTCTTTATGCTTTGTTAAGTAGAGTACATAGCTATTCTGCTGATTTTATTTCAGCTTCACAAGCTCTGACAGGTAAATGAGATGTTGTCAATCTCCCAGTGTGCAGCTAAATTGGGTAATAAAAGAGAAACATGGAAGTAGGATCCGAATGATATATCTTTTGCAGAGATAAAAAAAACCAAGAAATTTTGTAAACTTGCAAGAAATATATTGAAATATTATTTATGAGTTTAAGATTAATAGGTTTGTAGAAGCATAATAATAAAAATTATGAGGTATGATGTTCGAGAAGTGGTGCCAACATTTGAGGAAAGTTATCTGTGCATATGTTTAAATGCTGATACCTCCCTGAAAGCTAAAGGTAAAAGTTATCACAGAACGAAGGCAATGTTTGGCCTGACATTCTCACATGCTTGCTAATATTAGAAAAATATGATTTAAATAAAGCCTGGCAGAATTTCAACTGACGATTCAGTTTGCTTAGCAGCACGCCCACTGTTCTTAGCCCTCAAAAAAGAAAGTAGAAGGATGAGTGAAAAGTAAGGGTTTGACAGTTTAGCTTTGTTAAATGTGCATTTATACAAATTAAAAACCAATGGATAACTATTGAACTGAGGACCCAAAATCTTGGCTGGGTATTACTGGGAATGAAGTTTTTATTCAATGTAATATTATAATGTTGACTTGCTTAGTTAGAGTTACTCCAAGTAGGACATTGGGCAGCAAGATTCTGCCAATGGCTCCAGCCCATCATACTTTCCTGACTGCAGCTCAAGTGGTATCCTGTTCTTGGATGTCCTCTTCAAATGTACTTTTGTGGTCAGGCCCACCTTATTCCACCTGGTAGTATCCACTTTACTGCCACTCTGGTGTCTCTGATCAGCCCTCAGCAACTCTTCTTCTATATCTATCTCTTCTTCTCCATCTCTATAGTTTACGTTCAGGATCTTCCATAAGCAGTGTTGGTGAAAAATGTCCAAAATTTGACACCTTTGCTGTTCTCTTCCATGTCTTATGGGTTTAGCTTGCAGTTCATAGAATCATAGAATCTCCATAGTGCAAAAGGAGGCCATGTATCCCATTGGGTGGCACTGGCTCTCTGAAAGAGCACTTTACCCAGGCATACTCCTCCCCCCTCCCCACCCTCTCTCTCCTTGTAACCCCATGCATTTACCCCCCTCATCCCTGTGACCTATGCAGCTTTATACACTGAGGGGCAATTTAGCATGACCAATCCTAACCTGCACATCTTTGAACTGGTAAGGGAAACCCACACAGACACAGGGAGAACATACAATCTATACATAGACATTCACCCAAGGTGGAATCAAACCTGGTCTCAGGTGCTGTGAGGCAGTAGTGCTAAACACTGTGCCACCCAGTTGATACAACTGTGGGCATATGACCTGTAACTTCCTGTCTTCCTGGCAACTTATTTGTGTACTCCCTGGGAATCAGAGGAAAAACTCCTCACTGTTTGGGCTCATGCCTGGCACAAAGGAAGATGGCTGTGGTGATTGAGATCAAGCATCTCACCATCAGGACGTCACTGCAGGAGATACTCGGTTAGTTTCCTCAGCCCAATCATCTTCAGCTACTTCATCCATGACATTCTTTCCATCGTAAAGTCAGAAGTGGGAAGTTCACTTATGACTACACAATGTTCAGCTTGTCCGTGTCCAAATACAGCACGACCTGGACAATACTCAGGCTTGGGCAGACAAGTGGAAAGTAATATTAACGCCACTCAAGTGCCAGGCAATGACCGTCTCTAAACAGAGGGAATCGAGCCATCACTCCTGACATTCAATGGCAGAATCCCCCACTGTCAACATCCTGGGAATTACCATTGACCAGAAATTGAAATGGACTAGCCATATAAATACTGTGGCTACTAGAGTAGGTCAAAAGCAAGGGATCCTCTGGTGAATAACTCACTTCCTGAGTCCCCCGAGCCTGTCTACCATCTACAAGGCATAGGTTAGGAATATGATGGAATACCGTCCACTTGTCTTGGTGACTACAGCTCCAACACGCAAGAAGCTATACAATATCCTGGACAAAGCAACCTACTTGACTGCTTCCTCTTCCACGAATGTGCCCTCTATCGCCGACAAATACTGGCAGCCATGTGTACCACTGACAAGATGCACTGCAAGAACTCAACAAAGTGCCTTTGGCAGTATCTTCCAAACCCACGATCACTATCATCTGGAATGACAAGCACATCAGATGGTTGGGATACCACCACCTGCAAATTTCCTTTCAAGCCTCTTGCCATCCTGAGTTGGAAATATATCGCAGTTCCTTCACTATTGTTGCGTCAAAATTTTGGAATTCCATCCTTGGCAGAGCTGTAGGTGTACCATCATCACGGGGATTTCTCAAGGGATAGGCATTAAAAGCTGGTATAGCCAATGACCGCCATATTCCATAAATAAACTAAAAAAAACCCAATGGTGCGCTGGGAGCTCCATTTGGAAGCTCCCAGATAAAAGTTCATGCAGCTATTGTCCAAAATGCTAACTTCCCCTGAACAACTGTGCTATGCTGGGAACATCCAACAAAGTGATTTAAGTCACTAACTTTGAATGGTTCTGCAGTTTTACACCAATAGTTACATTGAAAGAATTACAAGACACAAAACCACTTCTAACTTCAGTGCAACTATTCTCAGCACCCAGATTGAGCCCTGCACTGGATATCCCCTGATCAATTAGTCCACAGTGTCATGTCACACCCCAACATCACAGGCCCCTTTGACTCCTCCTCTCCCCTCCAACATATGGACCTGACGCTATGACCTACTCCCCCTACAATCCAACTGATGCCTTGCCTCTGCAACAGATCCGACCACCCCTAACCACCTCCGCCCTCACACCCTCTCCTCCCCCCCTGGGAAAATACTAGATGCCCCTGCCGCCCACTCCGCTCCCAGCCAGGTGGGCACAACCACCCAGGGGCCTCTC
Organism: Sphyrna mokarran; assembly: GCA_024679065.1. Lineage (NCBI taxonomy): Eukaryota > Metazoa > Chordata > Chondrichthyes > Carcharhiniformes > Carcharhinidae > Sphyrna > Sphyrna mokarran. The sequence goes on along the minus strand of JAGIQG010000009.1, from coordinate 46,119,224 downwards.
CCCCTATTTTTCACAGACCTGACTCTGCTTCATTCCCCATTCCCTGGATCCTCACTAGTCCCAGGACCCTCACTTTCTCACTCATTCCTGGGCCCTCAAATTTCCACAGCCCATAGAGTGGTAGTTCGAGTAGATAAAGTTCGAGACTCAATCTATGTGGAGCTGCTAGAAGATCGATGCTGATTTTTATCTATTTTTGTATGGATAGATATTGGTCACCTTCCATCAGCCTTGCTTCTGAGTTAGTAGAAGTGGCCAATGTCCTTGATGCTGTGTTGCCCGATTTTATGTGGGCATATCTTCACACAGGAAATCAGTGTTCCAATCATGGCTCTTTCAGAGAGTGGGCCCCAGTGATCTGGATGTGTACTTATCTCAATCTGTTGTCTCTCCACCCTCTGCAGATAACTGACACTCCCTCTATTTTTCACTTCCATGGCCTCATTCTCTCCAGTGTTCAGTCCTTCATCCATAGGCGTACTCAATACTTGAATGGATGCAATCTTGCTGGCCCCACAAATGCGGGTTTGGAAGTTTCCAGTACAAGTCTTTCTGCATTATCAATGTGAATAATTTGGGGGAGAAATTTCTGAGAATTACTCCAGAAGCTTCCATGGGCAACATTTCTTAGGATCCCCAGACTCTAATACCAAGGTAGGGTCAGACTTCAAAAAGGCCATCAAAACGGCAAAGCGAATTTTCAAATTGAATATGATAAAACAATCATAGAATCCCTACAGTGCAAAAGGAAGCCATTCAGCCCATCTAGCCTGCACTGACAAAATTCCACTCCCAGGTCCTGTCCCTCCAACTCCACAAATTTACCCTTTTAGTCCCCCTAACACTAAAAGGCAATTTAACTTGGCCACTGAATTTTACCTGCATATCTTTGGAGTGTGGGAAGAAACCCATTCAGACAAGGGGAGAATGTGCAAACTTCACATAGGCAGTGACCCAAGGGGTCAGAATTGAACCCGGGTCCCTGGCACTGTGAGGCAGCAGTGCTAACCACTGTGCTATCATTTCCACCCCACTGCCCCCATCCTAAAGCAATTGGATTAATAATTATAAATTTTACTGTTAAATGTAAAAAGAGCAGAAGAAAACTGAAGGATGAAGTACAATCAGTGTGATTGGAGTCAGGTTGGGGTCAGGTTAAGGTCTGACAACTGATACTACATCAGCTACCAAAGTGGAAAATACATTTTTTTCCTTCAGATTTAACCGAAGACCAGACAAGAAAAGCTATGACACTATTCACATTACTAGCAACATGGTTGCCAAACAGCTGTGCAAACATACGGTGAAGAAATCTCAGTGGCCAGTTTAATGCAGCTGATGATTCTTCAGGAAATAAGTGAGGAAATTGCAGGAACGTTGGCAAAAATCTTCCAGAAAACATTTAACACTGAAGAGGCGTCTGGGGACTGGAGAAAGGCAGATGTTATTCCTATTTTTTTGAAGAAAGTGGCAAAAGGGACCCTGCAAATTACAGAGCATTTGAGTTGACATCCATTTTGAGTAAAATAGGCAATCTTATTACCAACAAAATTATGGAGCATTTGAACTAAATAGAAAAATTAAATAAAACCAATATGGGTCACTCTGGTTTTCTTTGAAGGTGTGACAAAGTAACTTGACAGAAGTAAGGTCATAAGTGTCTTGCATTTGAATAATAGTAAGGTCTTTCATTTAATTTCTTAGGAATTAGTGGAAATATTTTTAAATGAATACATAATTGGTTGATCAATGGGTTGTGTTACAGGGATTATCATAATGCAATAGCTGCTGTAAGCTGTAACATCTGGAGCAAACAAGTAGGAGTAATGTGGTCTGTGCTTAGATGGGGGCTAATTCAAAACTAATCTGCAGAAAGAAAAGGTGAGTGACAGGCTATGATGGGGAGAGTGGGGAACCAAGCAGGCAGTTGTGTTGAGATGGCATCTGACTCACTCTTGTTGCCAGGGAAGTTCCCAGTTGTGTGTCTATACATGAGTTGGCTTCCCATTCAGTAGATGTGGGGAGCTGATTGTACCCATTAAATTAGAGGTGGTGTAATTAGGGATGATATACCCAACATTGTGGTGTAAAGATAGAGCCACAGGCAGGGCAGGTCACTTTCCTGGCTCTAAAGGACCATCCAGAGGGATTTCCTCTCCTATCCAAATTTTTATTTTTTATATATGCCCCGATGTTATCCTTCAGGCTGCTGCAGCTTCATTCCTGCCATCTCACTGGATATCTCATTGGCGGCCCTACAAGTGTCCTTTATTAGATGGTGAGCTCCCTTTTATTGAACACTACTGTTGAAAAGGTGATAGAATTTCAGGCTTCTAGGTATTTGATTTCAAGGCAGACCTGTAGATGGCAACCCAAAATTTACACAAACTGTGAAGCTGCTACTTATGCTGGGATTGAAGCTGCCAGTGTGTACCAGCATTGACCCTATTTTACAGTAAGCGTATCACAGACTCATCTTCTTCCACCCAGTGACTGCATACTCCTATTTGCAAAAGGAAGCATTGGAAAATGATCAGGATTGACAACTCTGGTCATATTTTCCCTTTCCCTAATCTCAATACTGCTTCCTCAGTTCAGTTCAACTGATTTCGAAGAGACTGAAGCTGGGACCTCCCTGGTTTGTATGGTTGAATGATTCGCAGGATAAACAATGAGCCATTGGGGAACCTTAAGGTATCAGGCTATGTCTTCTTCAATTTATGATCTGTAAAGTGATGGCAATAGAGCTTTGCTGAGAAAATGCATAAGGATTGTATTGCAAAACATTTATAATAACAAACTTCTGTTCCAATTTTTTTTATTTTTCACAACGTGAGGTGGATTGTCCCAGAGTTTCTTTGTTTGTATCTATGATTTGAAAATTTTTGAAGATGCACATTATTTATTTATAAGTCTACAAAACCTATTCCAATAAAGAATAATGCATATACAGACTTCAAAGCCTGATCAATTAGACATGTTGACAATGTGCATATGCTTGAGATATCACCACCCAGACCTCTTCAAACAGGTTTGAAAGTCAGTTCCATAGTCGTTTGTTGTCTTGATATAGATGCTTTAAAAAAAACACATCAACTGAAGTCCATAGAGACCTTTAGCTTGTCAAAATTGATTTTGTGGAAGTGGCAAAATGTTTGGTTTGGGAAAGGGAAACAAACAATTCAGCAGAACAGTATCTTTGCACATTAAGAGCCCTTTCAACTGCCATTGGAATAACCTGTTTGTTCTTTCTTTGTATCTATATAATAGTCAGACGCTACAGCTTTTTCATGTGATTAAAATTCTTCATTAACTAAGTCTCAATTCACCACCATAGAACAACACATCAGGATTACAGAAGGAGGAGGTATTCTCATTAGTGTGCCATCAGCATTTGGCATTTTTTTTTCTGCTTTTGATTGGACTTATGACAGAATTCACATGTAACATGCACACTGCATTCATTTTACTTCATTATAAATAGTTTCTCTCAGCTAACCAAACATCAGCTAACAATCACTAAAGAATATTTAACATTGACAACAATGTTATTATTTAGAAAATAATTTCTATTATTTTCCTTACATTCTAGTGGATAAAGGTAGTGCATGATGTGGCACTGCATCATCCAGACCACTGAAGACCAGGATTTGATGTCTGAGAACATGCTACCATATTCAATAATCTTACCAACAAATACCTAGGTTGTTACAAGTGACCTCCACATCTCTGAATTACACAGAGATTCTGTATTTAAAGTTTATTTATTAGAGTTTATTTATTGGTCATTGCAATAAAGTTACCGTGAAAATCCCCTAGTCCGGCTTGATTTTAATTCAGTGCACCTACCGTCACAACTAAAATGTGTCTGTATGTGTGTGTGGATGTCAAGTGAGATCATGATCAGGACTTACATTGGCTATAAATAACTCATAGGAATATAGGAGCAGGAGAAGACAATCCAGCCCCTTGAACCTGCTCTGCCATTTAACTGGATTGTGGCTGGTTTTCTACTTCAACACTATCTTTTTTTTAAGTTTATTTCTCACAAGTATGCTTACATTAATATTGCAATGAAGTTACTGTGAAAATCTAGATGCCACACTCCAGTGCCTGTTCTGGTACACTGAGAGAGAATTTAGCATGGCTAATATACTCAACCAGCACATCTTTCAAACTGTGGGAGGAAACTGGAGAACCTGGAGGAAATCCATGCAGACACAGGGAAAACGTGCAGACTCCACCCAAGCAGGGAATCAAACCCAGGTCCCTGGCTCTATGAGGTAGCAGTGCTAACCATTATGCCACCATGCCAACTTTTCTCCTACACTATCCCCATATCTCTTCATGTCATTGGTATCTAGAAATTTATCGAGCTCTGCTTTGAACACACTTGATGATGATGATGTCTCCACAGCCTTCTCCGATACAGAATTCCACTGTTTGAGTGATAAAATTCATTCTTGGTCCTTAAGTGTCATGCCCCTCATTTTGAGACTGTGTCCCCCAAAGCCAGGGAATATATCAATTCTGCAACTACCCCATTGAATGCTGTAGGAATTTTATACTCTTCGATGAGATCTCCTTTCACTTTTTTAAACTCTAGAGAATATTGCCACTTCAGTTTTTCCTCATGGGACAATCTCACTATCCCAGCCATTAATTGGTGAACATTTATTGCATTCCCTCTATAGCTGGTATATCCTTTCTTAGATAAGGACACTAAAACTGAACACACTGCTTCTGGTATGGTCTCAGCAAGGCCCTTTACGACTGCAGCAAGACCTCTTTATTCTTGTACTCGAACCTCCTTACAATAAAGGCCAACATATCACTTGCTTTCTAAATTGCTTTCTGTGACTTTGAACAAAAATATAGTTGCCCTTTTAGACATCAACACTTCTCAATTTATCACTGGGTGTTCTCTTTTACTATCCTACTAATAGAATCCTCAAACTCCAACAGGTATGTCAAATAAGATTTCCCTTTCGTAAATACATGTGGACTCTGCTCAGTTATCACATCCTTTGCGATGGATTCTAGTAATTTCTGTACTATTGATGTCAGGCTAACAGGTTTGTAGTCCCCTCTTTTCTCTCTTCTTCCTTTCTTAAATAGTATGGTGACATTTTCTACACCCCAACCTGCAGAAACCATTACAGAATCTATAGAATTTTGAAAGATGCATCCACTATCGGTATAACCGCTTATTTCAACACCCTGAGATGTAAATCATTAGGTCTGTGGGATTTATCAACTTTCAGTCCCGTTAATTTCTCGAGTAGCATTTTCAAATAATACTAATTTCTTCCAATTCTTCCTATCAGTATTTCTGGAAGGCATTTGTATCTCCTTACAGATGCAAACTATTTTAATTTCTTTACCATTTCCTTATTATCCATTATGAATTCTCCATTCTCTGCCAGCAGTAGGCCCACACTTGACTTTACTAACCTTTTCCTTTTTAGTTACCTACAGGAGCTTTTCTTCATAGAATCCCTGCAGTGAATTCAGCCCATTGAGTCTGCATCGGTTGTCTGAAGAGTATCTCACTCAGCCCCTCCCTATCCCCGTGATCCCACACATTACTATGGTTAACCTACCCAACCTACACATCTTTGGACAGTGGCAGAAAACCACAACATCTGAAGGAAGCCCTGCAGGCACAGGAAGAATGTGCAAATTTTACACCATCACCCAAAACTGGAATTGAATCCAGGTCCCAGAATTGTGAGGCAGCAGTGCCAATCACTGTGTCACCATGCTGCACTTTCACAATCGGTTTTTATGTTCCGCACTAATTTACTTTCATATTCCGTTTCCTCTATCTTGGTTCTCCTTTGTTGAATTTTAAAATGTTCCAAACCCTCAGGCTTACTACATTTTTGGCAAATTTATATGTTTCTTCCTTTGATCCAATATAATCTTTACCTTTTTTTGTTGGTGATAGTTGGATTATTTCCCTGCTGGCTTTTTGAACCTTAAAGGAATGTAAATTTGTTGCAAACCATGCATATATCCTTTAAAGTCTAGCCTTTGCCTATCTATCGTTATATCTTTTAATCTACCTCTGAAATTTCACCTTCATATCTTTATATGTTCCTTTATTGAGATTAAAGACCCTAGTTTCTGATTAAACGATATCACTTTCAAAACTCATGTAAAATCCTGTCATATTATGGCCACTTAAAGGTTCGTTTACAAATAGATTATTAATTAGCTCTTTCTCATTGCACAAACAACATTGAAAATAGCCTGTAGTTGAATTGGTTCCTCAACATACTCTTGTAGAAAACAATCACATGTACATTGCAGGAATTGTCCTCCTCAGTATTAACGCTAATTCAGTCTAGATGTAGATTGAAGACCCCCAGATTACTCTGCTACTCTACCTTAGTTAAATGCATCTCTATCTCCTGGATTTATTCTGCTCCCTATATTGTCATACTACTTGGTGTTTCTTAGCTCCACCCAAAATAATTCTACATTTTGATTTTCCAATCTAAATTTCTCTCACTAATGTATTGTCCCCACCCTTCATTAACAGTGTGACCCTACCCAGTATCACATTTCCACAGGAATTTTACTTGCAAGTCTCACATTGCTAGAGCATTACAAGAGTGAAACCCACAGTTTTCTGCCCATTCATTTCAGTTTTCCACACAACGCACCATCTTCTTATGGGAGTGGCCCCTAAAATTCTCTGCTACATTTTCAGCCTCAGTAACCTCTGGACCTTTTCAGGTAAAATTCAGTCTACCAGTGATAAGGCTCATGGTAAAGCAAAGAACTTTGCTATTCTCACTGATTTTAAACCACTTGAAAATTAGCCTACAGTAGCTCTCCTACAGCTTTTCCTTATTTGCCTCACATCAACCCCTTGTGGAGTACCCTAATGTAAATCAGACTGCATAAACGAATCCATGCTCAAGTCGTAAGTCAGCCAAGTGAGGCAGACTTTGAGAATACTTTGATGCCTGTCCAAATGTTGATTTCCTCATCTAAACATGCTACTGTTATCCAGCACTCTACCAGCCTAAACCACCAGAATTCTGGGGTCGGCACTGTGGTGTCTTTTGTTTTGATTGGAGAAGTCACATTCACTGGTCATAGTTATCAGCAGCCTATCCAGTCTCAGCCTCCTATTGCTCTATAGCACTCTCTGCCCTCAGTGCATTTATTCAATTCACTAACTCAATAGCTGCGTGATCATGTTAGAACTTCCTCATTGGATGAAAAGTGGAATGCACCTTACATCTTTGATCAGTTAGCAGATCCCATTCCTGGCGCGTGCTGGGATACCGAGATTTTCCTGTAGTTGATGAGTTGTTCATTTGTTATTCATTTCTTTGTTCAAGAATTTATTATGCAGTACAATTCCACAATGCCTGCCAGTTTGCTACATCTTATAAAAATTCTGATTATCACACCTCAAAATAGATTTCTATCACCACCTGAGTGGTAATCCATGGAAGCAGATTTATGGAGCTTTGTTACTCAGCTGGCTGATTTTGCTTCGCTGAAATAAAAGGAATACTAACTACATAAGTGCAGGTAAGGATGACCAATCAACCCAGTAGGCTGAAAGTGAACACAAACAATCAGCTTTCTTCTATGAATCAGATTTAGTTCTGGGAGGAATGGTTCTACTGAACGAGAGACAAATTAAGAGATTAGGGCCCTAATTTAAACCTAACTCAACCAGATTGGGTGAGTCATTAAATTAAAAAAAATCACTTTATTGTCCTTTTCTTACTGGAGATACACCCAAGTCCCATCTTAACTCTAGACCTGACATAGAAGGTCATTAGATTGGTTTCACTGGTCGGCACAGCATCGAGAGCGAAGGGCCTGTACTGCGCTGTAATGTTCTATGCTCTAGATCTGGAAACATGTAATTAGAAGTGAAGAAAGAGACACGTGCAAAGTGAAAAGACAGAAATAAGTGAGTTGAGGTGAATCCTACCCTCCATTACTTCAAGAGAGCAGCTGTTTCTATTTGGATACAATCTGAGTCACTATCAATGTTTTATTCCTCTATCTCTGAACTGGTTTATGAAAGGGCATCACAAACAACAATGAGGAACTGGCATCGTTTTCCTCGTCGTAACTATCAGAACAACATTTACTGCCAGCATGACTACAATGGTCAGTACTGAAGCCACCTTTACCAACAATACCACCAGAAAAATCTGGCACCACCACTTGCACCAAAATAACTAGTCAAACATAAATGAACGATTCACACATTTCAAAACTCAATTCAACCACTGCTATCAACCGTTTGTTTATAAAATCTGTTAAATAATAACTGAACACCCTCTACTTGTATAGGTCTACTTAGCTGAACTAAAATTATTTTATACCTATAAAAAGATGAGTACTGATTTTGAATGAAAAGAGACCTGGTGTCATCCTCCTGTCCCTTCTCATTCTTACAAGGAATTGTCTCTGCAATTACTGTCAAATCAAATGAGGCCTCAGTGTATGAAGGTAGAGGTTTACCTGGGCGCACAAAAGAAAGAAAAGTTAACACAATAATGCGGTTGATTAATGCAATTATAGGTCATTGGATAATGTTAAGTGTAATCAATAGTAACAATCTAAGCCTTTAACAGAGTAGCACATACCCATCAAAAATAGAGAAAAAAAGAGCAGTTCAGTTTCTTCAAACCTGTATCATACTGTCAATTAAGGTGCAAATAATGCACATCGTAACCTCTAGCAGTCTGTCGGCTTTGGGAGATGTGAAAAAGAAACAGTGAGAAAGTCTCTACACCAGCATGGGAACATTTAAAAATATGCTTAAATCTTCACTCCTATCAATGAAACATTTCCTCATGAATTCTAAAACTGCCCATCTTCAGCAGCCAAATGTATTTTGTATGTGTCAGTATGTCTCTACTGCAAATAGGCATTTGAATTTTCTAGCAGTGAAAACCAGCAGCAATTTTATGGTGTGTTTCGTTACTCCTGAAAGAAGTAAAGAATGAAACAAAATTCAAAAACAATTGTAAAATGTTAAAAGGCATTTGAGAAACAGTATCAAAGGAAATTTGATACAGAATTATTAGGATAGTTGCCCAAAAGATTGGTTAAAATAAGTTTCAAGGAACATTTTGGAGGAATAGACAGAAGAAGGATGTTTAGAGGGAAAATGTTCTTGAGTTTGAGGCCTAGGAAGAAGGAGGTTTAAGAGTGATTAAAATTTTTGGCATAAGAGGCCAGGACTGGTGAAGCTCATACATTTTGGAGGATTATAGGGCTGTAAGAGTTAACACAAACAGGGGGGAATGTGACTATGAGGGAATTTGAAAACAAATTTTAAAATTAAGGTATTTCTGTCTTGGAAGTCGATTTAGGTCTGTGACCACTGGATTGATGATTGATTGGAACTTGTTGAGAGTTTTGGACGTCCTTAAGTTCATGGTGCATTCTAGATCTTAACAACTCATTGTCGTGGGTTTCCTCATGTCACTATTGCTGGTATTGCCAATTACCTTGCAGCTTTTAGTTCTCAATCCTTCCCCAGGAGAAGGATAGAGAGACAGTTTCTCTCTATATACTTTGTCCAGTTCCCATCATGAATGCATATGTCTGAATATTTAGCAACCCGGCAACTCTGGCAGTTTGCCATTACATAGTTTAATAAAACACACTCTGCTCATTGGCTATTAGTGTTTGTGAGAAATTCTTAAAACTACTTGTAAAGATTTTTCAGCGACAGATTGCTAGAGATTTTTTTATTCATTTGTGGAGCGTGGGCATTGCCCTAGGTCCCTGGCTTACTAGACCAGTGACATTCTCACTATGTCACTACCTCCCTGATACTGCATCACACTCTAAAAATAATGTTGGATTATTGAACCTGGGAGATTCTCAGATGTAATTTTCAATCTATAACTATCACTTATCTCTAAGTATCAAGAGTACTTTAGCAGCACATGTATTTGGATGACTAATGTTTGATGGTCAACGCTTTAAGAGAAAATATTTGGCAAACTGTTTTTGGTTGGCAGGGAAGGATTGTCAGAAAGCCAGCTCTCAGAAACATCTCAAAGCAGAGATGCTGCATTTGGACTTAATGCCAGGAACTCATTAGATGAACATCAATTTGTGGGAAATGACTTCGTATAGAGAAGTAACTGTGCACACACGGGATTGAGTTCAGCTTCAATGCTTTCTGTGCTTTCCGTGCTTGATTAGCCTTTTGTCACATGGGACTAGATTCTTCACCTTCATTCTGTCCCAAACCAGGTGGGCCAATAGGCAGAGATTAAGGGAACATCTGAATGGGGAGTCCTACCATCACCTCACCACTTAACTTGTATTTGTCTCGCTTGTTGCTGTCGGGATACAATGATTAACCTGGCACTCTTTTCAATGATGCCAATCTCCTTGCTTATAATTCACATTGTTGGCATGCCCATTGGCTGTTGGACACATGTGTTAAGTTTTCTCCTGTGCTCATAATAGAGGAGGGATGAATTACTGCAACTATATTGTCACTCACATGAGCATTAGTAATTTATGCAAATACTACCAGTAATAGGCATGTGAGTTGTTGCTCTAAAGGTCTATTTGAAAGCAGATGCATTGTTCCAATATGATCTTGAAAGCCTGGATTTAGGATGTGCATCAAAGCACCTATCCAAAACATCTACCACTCTCAAAATTACAGTTGATCTTAGGATCTTCTCGTGACATCTTAATACTTCAGGAGCTCCTGAACTGCCATTCTTTCCATTTTGATCTTCATATGGACAAGAATATGCCATGGCATGATGAAAATGTGTACTTTCTCTATGTGGTGGTGTTCCCACATATCTGCTGCTCTTGCCCTTCTAGATGATAGTGATGGTGGATTGGAACATGCTGCCTGGAAGGATAAGAGCAGGAGATACCTAAGAACACCATCATAACTTGGAAGTTGTGCAGCAAAGGTATGCAGATTAGGTAGATTAGCAATGATAAGTTGACCCATTGGGCCCAATTTTACCATTAGAGCCTAAGAGCCGGATCCAGGCGTAATCCAAGCCCGGAACCTTCTTTGCAACATGCCCATATGTTTTTTGCTGGCTCCGGTTTAATTTGTGCTGTGGGTAGGGCTTAGCACTGCCAGAATCATCAGAGCTCTGAACTGCACATGCGCAGTTCGAAAAAATCTGAAGCAGCGCGCCCAGGAGGGAAAGACAAAAAAAAGCAGAAAGAACACAGATCATCCTCTCAGAAGGGGACAGGGGAGGAGGAGGAGGAGGAGGAAGAGGCAGGTCAGATATATCTCTGGGAGGGGTGTGGTGGTGGTGTTATTGTTGTCTGGTGGTGGTGGGGGTGGAGAGAGGCCTGATCGCTCACTGATGGGGAAAGCAGATGGATCTCTGGTGGCGGGGGGTGGGGGGGGGCTGCCACTCTGCGGGCAATCCGTCCTCCCCACTGGATGAACAAATCCCTCCTCCCAGAGTGGACATGTGGCCACTCTGGAAGGAAGGATTCTTTCTTCGGGTGGGGAGGAGGGGTAACCTGCAGAGTGGCAGTGAGCATCCCTACCCATTCCCCCCCCCCCACTTCTCCACCCCCTCCCTCACTGAGTGCCCGCAAAGTCCCGCTGCCCACACCCCGGCCAGAGATCCATCCGTCCTCCCCCCGGCAATCAGTAAGCGATCAGGTCCCCCCCTGACCACCAGACAATGATCAACTCTCTCATGCACCCCCCCTGAGATAAATCCTCCTCCTCCTCCCCTCCAAAGGACACTATGACCTGCCTCCTCCTCCCCCCACCACCCCCAAAGGATGCTCTGACCTGCCTCCCTCCTCCATCCCACCCCACCCCCGAAGGATGCTCTGACCCACCTCCCTCCTCCTCCTCCCACCCCAGAGGATGATCTGGGTCAGACAGCCATTGCAGGCTCTGAAGCCGCTTCGGGGATCCCCCTGCAAAATAAAAACTGGCTTCGGATTTTTATTTTGCAGGTCACTTATAGGGCAGATCCTGAACAGACCAGAAGACAATAAAGTGGAATTTTGTGGTAAAGTTGAGTGCGTGGTTTATTAAATTGATTTAAATGCATGCTAATGCATTTACATCATCCAGCTGTCTGATTCGGTCACGGACCGGATCTGTGCCCAAATTGGAAGTCGGTAAAGCTGCGATCTGCTTGGATTCAGATTCTGATTGTGTTAAGGTCCCGATACCCAAATGTACTGCAATTTCACGCCCGTTTTCAGGCCCGTTGTGTCCACAGGTGTGCAGGCTAGGTGGATTAGTCATAGTAACTGTGTAGCATTTCAGGGAATAGGGTGGCTGGGTGGGTCTGGGCAAGATGCTGTTTTGGAGAGTCGGTGCAGACTTGAGGCCAAATAGCTTCCTTCTGCACTGTGGGGATTCTATAGTACCCATTATCAACCTTGAACCTGATCTCTCTGCTACTTTTACATCTGGAACTTCTTTTCCAGTTTGTAAATTAAGAGTTGGAAAACCCCATTATCTACTCAGGAAACTGACGCTTGCCTTTTCAGCATGCTTTTTCCAAAAGGATACAAAGGCCCAAGATTTCCATAGATCTTGAGAACTATTGTTACCACTCACACATTAGACTAAAGATGAGAATACATGGTTCTGGTTGAAACAGATCACCTACAAATTAAATGATCTGGAAAGAGCCTACTACAAAAATGAATCAGTGCTAACATCACTTCTGCAGCTGCATTGCAGTGGAGTGACTATTTTGCAGGTTGCTTACAAGCATTTTCCAAGGGATGATGTAAACCATCCACGGTTTCCTCGAAGCTACCTCAACTCCTTATGGAATTTCTTTCTGTGGCATCAGTAGAAATAAAGATTGGGGAGATGAAAAATCAGTCAAAGGCCAGCAACTCCCCATTGCTATCAGTGTCACTGGAAGTGATGGCAGCCACCTATAATATATCCATCAGGGACTTAGAATCATTAAGGGCCAAAGGTAAGCCAGGACATGAGGTTGTGGGGTGGGGATCACAGGAGGGGTGTCAGAGACAAAGCCTGGGAGGATGGTTTTCAGTTGCTTCCCCGCTTTCCAATGTTGGGTCCTTTGGTCAGGCTTTGAATGCCTTTGAGCAAGGGACAACCTCACCTCCCACCTCCTATAGCTCATGTTGTTCTGTTGTTTAAAAAAGGCCCAAAAAGTAATCCAGGAAATTATAGACTGGTAAGTTTGACATCAGTAGTAGATAAATTATTGGAAGGAGTACTAAGAGATAGGATCTACAAGTACTTGGGTGGACAGGGACTTATTAAGGAGAGTCAACATGGCTTTGTGCATGGTAGGTCATGTTTAACCAATCTATTAGAGTTTTTCAAAGAGGTTACCAGGAAAGTGGATGAAGGGAAAGTAGTGGATGTTGTTTATATGGGCTTCAGTGAGGCCTTTGACAAGTCCCGCATGGGAGGTTAGTTAGGAAGGTTCAGTCGCTAGGTATACATGGAAAGGTAGTAAATTGGATTAGACATGGGGTCAGTGGAAGAAACCCAGAAAGTGATTCTGGAGGATTGCTTCTATGAGTAGAGGCCTGGGACTAGTGGTGTGCCACAGGAATCAGTGCTGGGTCCATTGTTGTTGTCATCGGTATCAATTTGGATGATAATGTGGTAAATTGCATCAGCAAATTTGTTAATAACACAAAGATTGGAGGTGTAGTGGACAGTGAGAAACGTTTTCAAAGCTTGCAGAGGGATTTGGACTAGTTAGAAAAATGGGCTGAAAAATGTCAGATGGAGCTTAATGCAGACAAATGTGAGGTATTGCACCTTGGAAGGATAAATCAAGATAAATGGTAGGATGCTGAAGAACGCAGTAGAACAGAGAATCTGGGAATAAATATACATAATTCCCTAAAAGTGGCGTCACAGATAGATAGGGTCATAAAGAGTTCTTTTGGAACATTGGCCTTTATAAATCAATGTATTGAATATAAGAATTGGAATATTATTGGAATGTTGGATGTCGTATAAGACATTGGTGAGACCAAATTTGGAATATTGTGTGCAGTTTTGCTCACCTAATTACAGGAAGAATATTAGTAAGATTGAAAGAGTGCAGAGAACATTTACTAGAATGTTGCCGGGACTTGAGAAACTAAGTTACAGACAAAGGTTAAATAGGTCAGGACTTTATATCCTGGAGTGTAGAAGAATGAGGGGAGATTTGATAGAAGTGTATAGGATTATGATGGGTATAAATGGAGTGAATGTAAACAGATTTTTTCCACTGAGGCCAGGAAAAAAAAAACTAGAGGGCATGGGTTAAGGGTGAAAGGGGAAAAGTTTAAAGGGAATATTTGGGGGCGGGGGGTTCTTCACACAGAGAGTGGTTGGAGTGTGGAATGAGCTGCTAGGTGAAGTGGTGAATGTGGGCTCACTTTTAACATTTAAGAAAAACTTGGATGGGTACATGGATGAGAGGGATGTGGAGTGATATGGTCCAGGTGCAGGTCAGTGGGACGAGGCAGAAAAATGGTTCGGCATAGCCAAGAAGGGCCAATAGACTTGTTTCTGTGCTGTACAGTTCTATGGTTCTACCTTGGAAGCCTTCAAGCAAACTTGTCAGGATTTGTTTTTCAGGCTTCCTGCGCAGTGACTAGTGACCTGTGGCAGGTTGAATATTAGCAATAGTCAGATGAAGACCTTATTGGGCATTGACTGTTCACTAAAGGGTTTGAATAAGGTTCCAGGTGGGAAATATATCCACGAACCTTCTTGTCCCCAATTTAACTGGATGGAGGAGTGAAGGGATGAGGTCCCTATCTGCATCTTCCTTCTCAATGATTTGCTGTCCATCTCCAATGCTTTCTGTTCTGCACTGTTCTGTATCCCTCCCATTGGAAGCTGTTGCCATGGCAGGTGTTAATAATGTAACCTAACTAGAAGCAGGTGTAAATTTGTATATTTGTCTTTAATGATCCTTGCACTGAGATAAAACAGCCTGAAGTGCACCTAACATTTGGCTTCAAGCCTCATTATATTTGACCAATGAGCAATGGGTATTATCATGCAGATTGCTGTAGTGGAGGCCTTTGTAGTTTAGGTCTTTGCTTTGACACCAGAAAACTGCTGGCTAAATTTTTAAAGGTCTCTGAGAGGAAGACTGGAATAAGAGTTGCTTGAGATAGAAGCAGTCAAGAAACTGGAAACTGGAAAGAAGTGATGAAATGGATGGTACCTGAACGATGATGGAGGCAAGTGGGAGCAGACCGTAATTTTAATGTAGGGTTGGAGGAGCACTTCCATGCCTTTTAGCTCCACATTCTGGGAAATGCTTTAATAAACCGAACTTTCTGGTGGGTTGCAATTGTCGCTTTAAGGGCCACCAGTTACGTTGCACACAGACCTGTTGCTTTTTCTGATGGCATCAGGACAAAGCAATGTTGCAGAGGAGGCCCTTTATTTACATTTGCAAAGGATTGTTGCAAACACAGGCACTGATCTTGTTAGGAACATCATTTGAGGCTTGGACACTTTTTCTGTTTGTAAAATGTGCATGTTATCATTGGATTTCTAGGTCAAATTTAATGCAGATTGGGTTAAACCCTAAATGTCCATAATTATAAAGATCAGTAGCATGGTTTGGAAAGTATAATTTTGCTTAAAGTGACATGATAATTTCATGGTTCCAATTTTGACAAATCTCTCTGACCCACGGATGCCACCAGAACTATCAGTGTGCCAAATAATTAGTAATGAAAGAGGAAACCTTTCATGATTTTACTCCAATCTGCAAGAGCCTTTTCCTACTTCCAACACAAATGCAAATCAAATAATAATTTCAAGCAGCTTCCACAATGAACAATTGCATTGTAGGAAAAACTGCATTTTATTCATTACAGATAATAGATAAGAAATAGGACTTTGAACATTGTATATTGATTACTGGCTCAATAAGCAAAATGCTTTCAGACTCCCTGTGTCTTTGAAGCTATGTTATAAACAGTAACACAGGGTGGTGTGTGAGTGCATGGTGATGAGATATGGTCTAGTCACTATAATGAATCATTTAAGCCCTGGTTTACTGCCTTTTGACCTATGGTTCATTCGTTTCATTGATGATTTGATCAAAGATAAAATACTGATTTAGATTAAAAACATTCATTAATGTCAAAATATACATTCAATGTGAATTGGCTATTGAAAATCAAAATGTAACAAATATTCTTTTAGAAATATTATTTCAAAACATTCAATATTTCCTTTGATTTAAGGGAATAATTGATGTGCTAACCCATTGACTTTTTTAAATTTACTATTTCATGGGATGTAGACACTGATGACAAGATCCCACATTTGTTGCCCACCTCTAATTCCACTTGAACAGAATGACTCGCTAGGTTGTCCTCATTTTGGAAGGCAGTTAATGATCAGCTACATTGCTGTGGGTCTACAGCCCTACATGGGCCAAGTAAAGACAGCAGACTGAACTGAATGAGTTTTCACAACAATTCCATAGCCACTATTACGGAGACCACTTTTTAATTCCAGATTTTATTAATTGGATTTAAATTCCACCAGCTGCAAAATTGGAATTTGACCTCATGTCCCAGGACATTCGCCCTGCCCTCTGAATTATGAGTCTGGTGACATTAACACTATACTTTCTCCCCAAGTAATGCTGTATGCTGTTAAGAGCCAATCCTTTGTAGCCGTGAGACTGGCCCAGAGTCAATGGAGTTCAAGCATGTGAATCTGGCCAATTTGAAAGGAAGGGGAGCATTCCCCGGGCTGGAGAGCTTATGTGGAATCAGGGCATTGTTCAGAGTACACCTGTATAGTAGTGCTGTTAATCCCTTTCAGGCATATAGTTCTTTTTAAAAATAAATCCTTTTATTAGTTAGTTCCCACATCAAGTCACCTCAAGTTATTATAGTACCAAAGGAAAGAGGAATGGGAGTAGGGCTTTTAGTTTCTCAATTAGATTACAGTTCATCTTGATCTTAACTCCTCCTTCCCATCTTAATTCTGTAACACTTGATACCCATTCCTAATGGTAAACTATCAATCTCATATTTGTGTTTTCCACTGCAGTTTCCAAAAATATAGGTGTTGACTAATCCTCCATGCACTGGTCTCGCTCCTCCATCTCGAGCCCTTAATGAGGAGGTAGAACCAGACTTGAGAATATCAATATTTGCTGGGCCAGGGTTTTAACACTGTCTGCTTTCCTGCTTTAGTCAAATGCTGAAATCTGAGGAGACCCAAGACACAAAAGCCACCGTCAGCTTTTCTGGACAGTCCTTCAAGTGATCATCCTTAGCTGATTGAGGCAATGAGAAAGTGAGAACGCCCCTCTTCTGCCTCATTAGCATAGCTCTCTGTGCACTTGGTTTATCTGCAGGCTAAGAACCAATTGTCTGGAGACATCTCACAAATTCCAGGATAATGTATTATGGGCAAAAACCGGTTATAGTTGCTTGCATCACTCAGTCTGCATTCCACAGCAAACAGTCCATGAATATCTTCCTCTGCCAGAGCAAGCCAGTAAATTACATTTATAATGGATGCCCACAGCCAGAATGATAGAAGCATGGGACTTGCAACAGAAGTATTAGGGCCCCAAAAGATGAGCCAGTAGCCTGGCAATAGGAAGATTTCCCACACTATCAATTTTCAACTAGTACACCATCAGTGCAGAAGGATAATTTACATCTGTGACAGTTTTGTTGACAGCTGATATGATACCTTCATTCTGTGACATTCATTCTTCCCCCTTGCTTTTCTTTTTATTTTGGAACATGAAAATGCCCGAAGTACACAAGGTTACCTGTCACAATCATGCCAAAATATGACCGCAAACAACGCAAGCGCAATAAGTTCCATGAAGTTATCAGGAACATCATATAGCACACTGCTCATACTTTCAAACCAAATCAGATGTGGTGACAGAACTGGAGCTCCTTACTATAATCGGTGGCATCATTGCATTTTAATGTTGTGCAGAAAAATATATACAAAGAAGACTTGAATCAAGGTAAAGAAGCAAGAAGGAAATTCATCAGGTAGATAAGAATTGGATAAAGTTGAAGGTGAAGGAGGTGTACCACAAGAAGGGCCAACAACAAACATTACAATTGATTGAGTAGCAATTACACTAAATTCTGTATTAAAGAACACTGAAACTATCTCTCAACTTGATGCCAAAGACTTTCTAACAATACAAATGAATAATCAATAAAGAGAAGAAACCATAGAATAAAGGTATAATTGGTAATAATGGTGTTCATTTTCAGTCCCAACACAATTATAGTCACCAAAATGATCATTACATAGTGCTAAAAATTTGTTGTGGATAGTTTTAAACATGAGTGTCATGCTTTGTGACCTGCCATCACCCATTTGGTGCTGCCTTTCTCAATTATATTATTGTAACATTGGTCCAAGGACCTGTCCTGATCTCCCCATGCCAACACTATGGTTAATAAAGCTTACCAATGCCTCTACTTTTTCAGATGACAAAGAAAATTTGGCATGTCAGCTATGACTCTCATCAATTTTTACAGATGCACCATAGAAAGCATTTTTTCTGGTTGTATCACAGCTTTATGGCTCCTGCTCTGCCCAAGACCTCAAGAAACTACAAAAGCTCGTGAATATAGCCCAATCCATCACCAAACCAGCTTCCCATCCATTGACTCTGTCTACATTTTCTGGCAAAGCAGCCAGCATAATTAAGGACCCCATACATCCTGAGCATACTTTCTTCCACCTTCTTTCGGTGGGAAAAAGATACAGAAGTCTGAGGTCACGTACCAATTGACCCAAGAACAGCTTCTTCTCTGCTGCTGTCAGGCTTTTGGATGGACCTACCTCACATTAAGTTGATTTTTCTCTACACCCTACTATGATTGTAACACTACATTCTGCACTCTCTCATTTCATTCTCTATGAATGGTAAGCTTTGTCTGTATAGCGCACAAGGAACAATACTTTTCACTGTATCCTAATACATGTAACAATAATAAATCAAAAGGGAGACCCATGCTGCTGGCTGGCTGTGCTTCTAGCAGAGGTTCAATCAACATGATCTAAAATGCTGTTAGCTTGCTGTTCTTAAAGAGAACCTGTTCTCCATCTAGTGAAAGGGAGCTGCTGCAGGCACCTCTGCTTTTAGGAGCTGCTCTAATGGAACCTTAGAAAGAGATAAGGCTCCTAGGTTCACAGATGCAGAACTAGAGCTTTCGTCATGAAGGTAGACAGTAGGAGGAAGGTTATTTTCCTGCAGCTGTGAAGTTCAAAAGCCCTACCATTCTGCAATGCAGACATTTGTGAATTCCCAGCAGTGCCTGCTCTGTACAGTTGAAGCCCTCAGACATGGAATCAGTGTGGGAATCTCCTGCCATGGAGTGCATGCCCTGCATCTAGGTCTCCACTATGGATGCCACCCTCATAGTGTTGGCCATGTTGCACTGAAGCGACAGCACCATCTTCTTAGCATAAGGTGATGGGACTCTCTCAGTCAGCCTAGCACTCTAAGGAGGGCTGCTGTCATCCCTTCCTGATATTCATGACTCTGCCTTTGCAGCTCCATCAGCTCTGGAATGATCAGACTCAGGAACGCATCATTGACCCCTGGCTGAGCAGTGTCCTGGTCTCCAGCATCTCACCCAGTCCCGGTTCACTGGGATATATAGGTCTCTACCTGCTGTAGATCTTCAGCTATGACAGCATATTACTGAGTGTTGCAGATAACTGTCCAATTAGTGATCCCACCAAGCTGTGAATATCTGTGCTGGGAGCAGATGACTGCTGTGATATTGCTTCAATGATGGGATCTGACAAATCTTCCTCAGAATCTGGTGGATCCAATAGTGTGAGGATGGCTCAGCCTATTCAGTTGCTTTGCCTGCATTAGCGCATTGTAGAGGATAAAGGAAAGAACATTGATTACTCGAGACTTGAAGAATGACTGTGTGTCTTGAAGATTCTCGGGTTTGTCTGTTGCTCCCACTTCACCAGCAGTGTAGACACACTCTTCCTCCTCCCTGGCTGGCTCGAGGGCTCTCTGGTCAAATGGCGGGATGGTTCTGATCTCCAACATTATTTGGGGCGGGTGTGCTTGCTCATGTTTCTTGCAGTTGAATTTGTCCTGCAATGACACAAATAGGGAGAATGTAGGCAGCAGTGTTGACATTTTAGATGGTGATGAGTGTTGCAGGCATGGATCTTGAGTGGGAGCTAGAGTATGAGGACCATGGTAGTGAGTAGGAGGGAATATGGTGATTGAGGGATGGGAGAGGAGGACCTCCTTACAGGTGCTGGCAAAGGCCGAAGTGACTGGGTGAGAGACAAAGTTAGAGGTGTGAGGGGTGCATGAGGGGTCCAGGAAAACACTAGGGCTCACTTACTCTTGCTTTGAGCAGAAGATCATTCATTTTCATAGAATCATAGAATCCCTACAGTGCAGAAGGCAGCCACTTAGTCCATCAGGTCTTAACCAACCATAACCACAGCCGCACCATGTTCCCCATAACCTCATGCATTTACCCTAGCTAGTCCCACTGACACTAAGGGGCAATTTTAGCATGGCCAATCAACCTAACCTGCACATCTTTGGAATGTGGGAGGAAACTAGAACACCAGGAAGAAACCCATACTGACATGGGGAGAATGTGCAAACTCCATACAGACAGTGACCCAAGCCAGGAATTGAACCCAGGTCCCTAGTGCTGTGAAACAGCGATGCTAACCATGGTGCCACTATGCCATTTTCTTGCAGCACCGCTGCCCTGTCCTCTTTTGCAGCGACCTGATACTTACTGCATCCCAAGTGGGAATAGTGATCTTGATGGGAGGCTTTCTCCTGGAGCGGGCATGGAGTGCATTTGACTTTAGCTCCATTCCATCAAGGAGTCTGGTCAGGGCTCCCTCTGAGAAATGTAGTGCTGGCTTCCTGGCTGCCATCTCCTGCAGCTGCTGTGGAACGAGTACTGGGAAGCCATTTGTATGGGTCTCCCCTAGTGATTAGTGTGATTAAGTGGAGCTGTGGCAGGTGAATCCGGGGAGATCACTGGTGTCGTGGCGTTATTCTCATAGACATAAGAGTTTCTGTTAATGAAGCTCAAGATTCGGTCAGAAGTTACATTGGAGACACTGGTGTGACTCACTCCATTTGTCTCGATGGAACTGACAATCTGGTTAGATTGTCCCCATTATCCTTAGGTCTTCACCTAATGGATCTACTGCACAAGGATATCTTCACTTATTTGCATTCAAGTTAAAAATAAAAGGCATCCTGGACGCTTGGAAGAAGTGTTAATTGATCATTACAGAACACTAAACCTTTGCTATTTGGGGTACAGAAGACAGTATTATGTTACAAGATTTGGAATCCAGTGGTCTGTGTTCCTGGAAGACAAGAGGTTAAATTCCATTGTGCAGTTGAAGAGTTTAAACTCAATGAATTAAACTAGGTCAAAATTCTGGAGAATTGACCACAAAAGTACCAGATTGCTGTCAAAACCCATTTGTTTCACTAATATCCTTTGGGGGAGGAAATCTTTACATAACAGAGTGTAAGAGTGTTCTTGGTGCATTTGTCTTTTTATCCATAGACAGACAGTATAAGGCCTATATTGTACATTTGAGTGTCCCTGTGGGGGGTGGGGGGGGGGGAAGTGGGAAGACTGTGTTGTTAGATTGTATTAGGATGACTGTTGAAAATGTAGATCTCAAGTCACTAAAGTATGGGGCAACCCTGAGTAAGGAATCCTGATCACAATTCCATCTTTCCTTTGTAGAAATCACTGTTTCATCACGCACCATTAAGCTTTGTTGTTTGTACCGTTAGTCTTTGACTTTACCAGTGAATGCTGGTACGATCATGCTTATGGTATTGTGGGGGGGGGGTGATTTTGAGCCCGCTCTCTCTGTCTGTGGGAATGGCAGTATATGCTCAGAATCTGGAGACAGCGACTCGCGCCAGCAAGTTTCGGATCTTCCTGGCTCCTTGCCAGTGGAGTTGCATGAAACACGCCACAAGACCGCAGAGAGCTTATTTTAATACATTTGCATGTCATTAGTGAACATTCTTTCTCCAGGACATTCCCCCCTCCCGGGATATTCAGCAGGTGCTGGCCTGACATCCTGTTGGCAAGATTTACAACAGATCTACACAAGCGTGAATCTGGTGTCTTCACCTCTGAGGCGGATTTCAGAGCTGAGCGCTCAGATAGTCAGCACCCTCTACTGTGTGTACTGCTGAGGAAGCACTGAGAGAACTTGGGAAACACAGGTTGGTTCAGCTCAGGGTCGGGGGTATGGTCCCAAAATCATCATTTCGGGGGAGAGGGGTCAGGAAGGGTCACTTGCAAGTCTTACCTTCGCTTCCTGTTGGGGTGTCCCTTGCCTTACAGGATTTGTGAAGGCCGGGGTTTGCATTCCTGTCCATATTGCAGCTGAGATAGTGCCCTTCCTTAGTGGGGGCTGGCAAGAGGGTGAAAGGGCTTGAAAACAAGAGGCTCAGCACTGGGAGTGAATATAAGTCCCATGAGAAGCTGGGCTGGGCTGGGGTCCCATGAGAGGCTAGGCTGTTAGGGCACAGTAATCAATAATGGGTTGTGTCCCCCCTCACGCAGCCTGAAGGACCTCACATTTCGGGGGGGGGGGGGGGCGCGATGACTGCAGTGTGATTGCAACCTACACTCGGACAGCAGTGTGAGGACTAAGGTAGCAGTCCAAAACCAATTGTCAGGGATTGCTTGCACGTAATGGTTGATTTCAATGGGTCATTGAAGGCTGCTCAGCTCTGTGACCTTGGAGAAACCAGATGTCCTGTAGGAATGCACTGGACGTGCTAATTGCTGGCCTCACACAATTCAGCCTGCCTTGTCTGCCACAAGAGGCAGACATCTGACTGAGCAGCTGCCCCTACCTCCACCCACTTGCGGTTATGCCAATAAATGCAGTATAGTCAACCAGCACTACTATTTAGTGGCAGCCACCCTTTGTAAGCCGATGTCCCAAGCATTGAGCTGACATTCCTGGGAAGGCCGAAACATCACACACACAACAATGATGTGCCCCCTTATGTAAGGCATGAAGGTGATGTTGCTCATCACTCAAGCCGATGGAGGTCAGGTCAGGATGCATCAACGAGGTCCCCCTTCAGGATGCAAACACTGTTCACATACAGCCACTCAACCACTTGCTAATGTGACATCAGATTTCTCAGGGGTTTACTATTCTACTATTTGGGGAGCTGCATTGCAGATGCATAGGTACTGGCTGAAGGTATTCCAATGTCAGGCATCATACCTGCAGGTGTTAAAGGAGCAGTAGAAGGCTGTGTCTATCGCCGGAGACGATGGACTGCATCTGTCAGACTCTGCAAGAGCTGGCATCGTGCGAAATGGAGGACGCTCACTGTCTGTGGCCCTCAAACACAAAGCTACTCTAAATTCCTATGCGAGAGGCTCATTTCAGGGTGGCACAGTGGCATAGTGATTAGCACGGCTGCCTCGCAGTGCCAGGGACCCGGGTTCAATTCCTGGCTTGGGTCACTGTCTTTGTGGATTTTTCATATTCTCCCTGTGTATGGATTTTCTCCAGGGGTTCCGGTTTCCTCCAACAGTCCAATGATGTGGGGGTTAGGTGGATTGGCCATGATAAATTGCTCCTTAGTAATCAGGGAGATCAGCTGAGTAAATGCGTGGAGTTATGGGGATAGGGACAGGATGGGCTGAATGGCCTTTTGCATCATATGATTCTGTGACCTGTGTGGCAGCTCCTAGTCAGCCACACACGAATGCAGCCAGGAGGTTACAGATGCCCTTTATGCAAGAGTTCACATGTACATCAGCTTGGACCAGGACCAGGCGAGTCCTGATGCTTCGCCACTTTTGCAGCCTTGCCTCTAGTGCAAGGTTTGATTGGTTGTATCTATGTGGCCCTGCGCACTCCAGGGCGCCACATGGCACCATGCATAAACCCAAGAGATCCGACTCCGTCAATGTGTCTGTGACTGCATGATGACCTTGATGATCTCTGTGTCCATTTCTCAGGGAGTGTTCACAACAGCTACAGTTTGTTTTTTGCACCAGAACCAACACTCTGCCATTTTATGGTAAGATTTCACCCAGTGTCCAATAATGGACTGTTCGTCACAAGCATAATTCTGTTCGCCAATTGCGACTAAAGTATTCCCGTTGATAGTGTCAATAAAATCACATGTTGAACCCAAGAGCAGCACAGGAAAACACTTTGAGCTTGATGCTATCGACAATATCAGAAAGTCAGCGACACCAAGTGTTCACAAGACACTGAGTTATCAGAAAGGAGAACAGTCCCCAAGGATCTGAGAGAGAATTAACTTCCCAGAATGGTTTGACAGTTTCTGCTGCAGTAGGCTTAGATTTAATGAGGCGTGTTGTTTGATGCATATGAAGAATAAGAAGAGGATTTCAAGTATTCTGCACCTTCATAGCACACTTATGACCTACTGATCACCGATTGTGAAAAGAAATCACTTTATTTCTATGAAATGTGAACTTTTCTGACCCTAGTTGCTGTCATGTCAGTAGTCAGTAGTCATTGAGACCCTCAAGGATCTCTGTTATCTGCTCCATGAGCTACAATCTTTGCTAGGTTGTTTGACAATCCCTGGAGCAACAGCTGAGAATAATACAGTATTGGAAAATTATTATACAGTTTGATATCATTTTGACTGCTCCTGAGCATTTTGACTAAATGACGATGTTTCCAGAAAAAGATTTCGCTCAGTATATCTGCTGCGCTAATAGCCATATTATCATGTACAAACTAAGACAGTCACACACTGCTCTGGAAATAAAAGGCTTGTGCTCCTATGTAAGGAATGGTAACTGAGTTGGTAGAGTGTCGATTTAGAAACTTAAGGGTCACAAGTTCACATCTCACCATTGAGCATTGTGAATTTTAATTCAATAAATCCTGTAATTTTTCAGTTGGCACCAATAAAATGCCCATGAAAGTAATGGATTGCTGTAAAACACAATTGCTTCAATAATATTCTTCAGGAAAGGAATCAGCAATAAACACTTTGTGTCACCCACATCACTAAAAAAAATGAAGAAAAGTGAAGGCAATGATGGTTTAGATAATAGAAAAGTGCAATGAATCTACTACCTTCAATAGATTATATGACATCTTTCACAATGTGCGCAGTACCATGGAGAGACTGAGAGTTTATGAGGTTTCAGCAGCATTAAGACACTAAAGACAGGTTAAGCTTTCAAATTTTGGGAATTAGATGAAATGTGGATTTCTGGTTTATGTGCTGTGAGGCAGTAGTACTAATGTATCACCATGCTGTGCTCCCCACAGTCTTTGATGCCTTTCCTAAAGTGCGGTGTCCAGAACTGAATGAAATACTCCAGTTGAAGCCCAATTAGTATCCTATACATAACCTCCTGGGTAACCACAGAGGCATGAGAGAGGAGCTGGCCAGAGTCGCTTGGGGAGAAGAACCTAGCAGGAAGGAAATCAGAACAGCAGTGGCAGGAGTTTCTGGGAGTAATTCACGGCAAAATTTCATCCCAAGGAAGAAGAAGCATATGAGGGTAAGCTAGCCAGTAACATAAAAGAAGAGTTTTTTTTAAGATAAATAAAGGGTAAGAGAGAGGCAAGAGTGGACATTGGATCACTAGAAAATGAAGTTTGAGAAGTAGTAATGGGGAACAAATGGAGGAATTGAATGGGTACTTTGCGTCAGTCTTCATGATGGAATAGATTATAACATATCAAAAATTCAAGAGAGTCGGAACAGACGTGAATATGGTGACCATTACCAAGGTGAAGGTGCAAGGGAAGCTGAAGGTGGATAAATCACCTGGATCAGATGGACTACACCCCAGAGTTCTGAAGATAGTGGACACATTCGTGGTGATTTTTCAGGAATCACTGAAGTCAGGGTGGGTCTCAGAGGACTGGAAAGTAGCTAATGTAACATCCCTGTTTAAGAAGGGGAAGAGGCAATAGACAGGGAATTACAGGCTGGTTAGTCTCATTTCAATGACTGGAAAGATTTTAGAGTCCATTATTAAGGATGAGATTTTGGAATATTTTGAAGTGTACAGTAGAACATGGCAAAGCAGAATGGTTTTATCAAGGGGTGGTCATACCTGACAAATCTGTTAGAATTCTTTGAGGAGGTAAAAGGATATGTTAGACAAAGGAGAGTCAGTAGATGCTGTCTACTTGGATTCCCAGAAGGCCTGTGACAAATTAACACAAAGGAGGCTGCTGAGTAAGATATGAACCAATGATGTTAGAGGAAAGGTACTAGCATGGCTAGAAGATTGGCTGACTGGCTAGAAATTAGATAGTGGGGATAAAGGAGTTCTTTTCAGCATGGCAGCCAGTGACTCGTGGAGTTCTGCAGGAGTCAGTGTTGGGATCACAACTTTTCACTTCATACATCATTTGATTTGATTTGATTTATTACTGTCATGTGTGTTAACATACAGTGAAAAGTATTGTTTCTTGAATGCTATGCAGACAAATGAAGAGTGCAGAAGGAAGCATTACAGTCATAACTAGGTGTATAGTAAGATAACTTAATACATGGTAAGTCTATTCAAAAGTAGGACAGCAGTAGGGAAGAAGCTGTTTTTGAGTTGGTAAAGGAACTGAGGACGTTGTAACTAAGTTTGCAGAACAATACAAGGATAGGTGAAGGTCGCATTGAAGAGGTGGGAAGGCTGCAGAAGGACTTGGTCAGGCTAGGAGAGTGGGCAAAGAAAGGCAATGGAATATAACATGTGAAAGTCTGAGGTTATTGGCACTTCGGTAGGAAGAATAGAGGCGTAAGCTACTTTCTAAACAGGGAGAGAATTAGGAATTAGAAGTGCAAAGGGATTTGGGAGTTCCAGTGCAGGATTCTCTTAAGTTTAACGTGCAGGTTGAGTTGGTAGTTAGGAACGCAAATGCAATATTAGCATTCATTCTGAGAAGTCTAGAATATAAAAGCAGGGATATGCTGCTGAGGCTTTATAAGACTCTGATCAGGCCACACTTAGAATATTGGGGATGACTCTCCCATCGCAATCCTCAACTTTTCTGGTGGGTTGGGGTGGGAGATGCATATCACCGGTCTTATTTCGGGATTTACACATGCACATGCACCAGGAACGCATGTGCATTTCTCAGAGCTGGACAACATTCAGAGCCCAGACCATGCTGGAAACCAGTGGGAAAATAGATAAGTAATTGAATCTTTTTTCAATGTAGTTCAAATATGTTTTAGATTTCACTATCGGGAACATTCAGGTCCTGACTGAATCTCCGATCCTGCCAGGAGTACTTCATTCCGGCAGGGTTCAGACTAGCTTCCCACTTTCGGGGAACTAGCGAGAGACCCTGTTGCAATGAAGGGGGGAGGGGGGCAATCAGGGCCCCCAAAGGACTCAGGAAGTGGGTGGGGAGGTGATGTTCTGAGGTCATGGGTGCCCTCACAGTGCCAGTCTGTGCCCCCTGGCACTGCCCAAGGGACAAAGTGTCCATATTCAGGTGGCACCTTGGCATTGCCCACCAGGCATTGGACAGTGCCAAGGAAGCAAGGTTTATTGTGGGCAGAGCCTGGGGCAATCGGTGGGGGTGGGGGGGTTCCCACCACCACTCTGCATCAGCCTGGCATAAAAGGGGGGGCAGCGATCATGGCATGCCAGGGTAGTGGTCTGCCAGGGAGGTCTGCCTCTGGGGGGGGATTGGGGTGGGTGTGTACCAGCATGAGGGAGGTATCACCACTGCAGGAGGAAGGGCTGGACACCAGGGTGCTCTGTGGTGGGTGGTGGCGTAGTCAGGGCTGGCCCGGGAATTGTTGTGGGGGCCACAAATGGGCCATACGGATGCCTGGAGGGGCAGCATTGTTGAGGGGTGGGGGTGGTCCCAGGTTGGCCAGTGATCGAGCTGACCAGCAAATGGGGGGACTGACAGATTTTGGCCACTGCAAGTGCGCAGAGTTCCTGAACTTTCAGACTCCAGCATGAATAGGCCTCACCCCCTGTGCTTTAATTGAGATTCACGACTGGGAACTCTGTAGTGGACAGAGTGTGGAGCTGAACTGAGAAAACAGTGGTGATCTAGATCTGTTTTCCCACTAATTCAGCACTTTTGGGAGAATCACCCTGATCGTGTGCAATTTTGAGCCCCATATCTAAAGGAGGAAGTGCTGGTCTTGGAGATGGTCCAGAGGAGGGTCATAAGAATAATTCCAGGAATCAAAAGCTTGATGTCCAAGGAGCGTTTGAGGACTCTGAAATCTGTACTCAACGGAGTTTAGAAGGATGACGGGGGATATCATTGAAACTTACAGAATATTGAAAAGCCCGGATAGAGTGGACATGGGAAAGATGTTTCCATTAGTAGGAAAGGATAGAATCTGGGGGCATAGCCTCAGAGTAAAGGGACGACACTTTAGAACCAAAATGAGGAGAAATTTCTTCAATCAGAGGCTGGTGAATCTATGGAACTTGTTGCCACAGAAGGCTGTGGAGACCAAGTCATTGAGTGCATTTAAGACAGAGATAGATAAGTTCTTGATTGGTAAGGGGTTCAAAGGTTATAAGGAAAAGGCAGGAGAAATGGGGATGAAAAACTTATCAGCTGTGATTGAATGGTGGAGCAGAATGGTCAAATTTTGTTCCTATATCTAACAGTCCTTGCTCTTGTATTCCATTCCCTTATTAACAGACTCTAGGATATTCTGCTTTATTAACCATGCTGTCAATCTATCTTGCCTTCTTGAATGACTTATACACATATACATCTAAGTTTCTCTGCTCCTGCACTCATCTAGAATTGTATGTTGTATTTTATATTGCCTCATCATATTTTTTCTATTAAAATGAATCACCTCACATTTCTCTGCATTGAACTTCATCTGCCTCCTATCCACCCATTCCACCAATTTGCCTATGCCTTTTTGAAGTTCTATGCTCTCCTCCACATAGTTCAAAATACTTACAAGTTTCATACCAGCAAAAAAACTTTGAAGTTGTGCCCTCTGCACCAAGGTCCAAATCATTGATATATGTCGGGAAAAGCAAGATGGGTTTTAACAAAAACATATCCTGGTCACCATTACTAAGGCTAGCTTTGAACCCCAAATTTATTTCTTAAATTTAACCAGCCTTCTCAGTGGGATTTGAATGCAGGTCCCCGGAGTATTAACCTGGATTGCTGGATCACTAATCCAGTGACATTATTACAACGCCACTGTCTCCCCAAAGCTTCTCCTGACATTATGGCAGCAAGAACCAAGGACTGTTAGTTTCCATATACTTACATCCAACTGGCATATTTGGTATACCATCTCATGGTATTTAGATTTATCAAAGTTGAAATCAGCGATCACTTACAAGACTTGCTTTTTTTGATATACACATTCCTGCATTCGAAAGCAGCACACACAGATTACAGATTTAAGAATGTTAAGAGATAAAAATAAAACATGTGGAAGAAAGGAATATAAGATGTATTCACAAATATTTTTATGCAGAATTCCACCCCTAGACCACAAGTGAACATTCTGAAATAAGTATTGTTTGGAAAACTTTCTCTCTATAATTTAAAGCAAAATTAGAATGAAAAGATAAGCTAAATTTGGATAGATTGCAAATGAAAACACATGAAGAAATCATTTTGAAAATTGGCACATAGACAAAGAGTGTAGACAAGGTAAATAGTCAATATCTTTTCCCAAAGGTTGGGGAGTCTAAAACTAAAGAACATAAGTTTAAGGTGAGAGGGGAGAGATACAAAAGGGGCAATTTTTTACACAGAGGGTGGTGAGTGTCTGAAACAAGCTGCCAGAGGTACAATTTTAGCTTTTAAAAAGCATTTAAATAGTTACATGGGTACAATGGGTATAGAGGGATATAAGTCAAAAGCTGGCAATTGAATTAGCTTAAGGGTTTAAGAAAAGGACAGCATGGACAAGTTGGGCTGAAGGGCCTGTTTTCATGCTGTATACCTCTATGACTATGACCCTATGACTTGATCGAATAAATGGTATACTTCTGTTCTGTATTCTTCCATGATTAAAGGAAATTTTCCCAACATTAAAATTTATTATTCCTGGCTGGGAATTGTCTGTGCAGACATTAGGGATGGGATTTTCTGGCCACACTCTCCCCCAAACCAGAAAAACCTGCCCAAAGTCAATGGATCTTTTCGTGGTTCATCCCTTATCCACTACAATTTCCATGATGGGTGGAATGGGAAAATTTGCCTCTGGGTTCCTGAAATAAAAGTGTTCAGTTCTCCAATAACTGTGACCTTAATAAACTCAATGAGTGCAAAATTCAGACAGAAAATGAGATCGGGAACTTTTCCTATAACTGTGTTTTCAAAATGAAAATGATAAATATGTGCTTTGGACTCAAAGTAATTTGTTTTCCTTCAATAAACCCAAATCTTGGCAGTATGTTCTGAACTCCTTTAATAAGAATGCAAGCTACTGTACCAGTGACAACTTATGCAGATATTCTTGCATATCTAGTTTGCATATGGCACTATATAGTGCTGATGCACATCAGATGGTTTGAAGGGTAGGTGAAACATAAATATTAAAAACTATCTTCGCTGCAAAGATTATATCATTGTTATTAATATCACTTGAAATACAACATAGTGCCATCTGGTGTCTGCATAAGTGAGCAAAATTTGAGTTTAAATGATCAAATGTTTCTCTGTGACAGGTTTTTCAAGTTAAAGTTGTTTGCATTGGAACACAAGATCTCACATATTGCAACGCTAAGGCATTTAGATGTATTAAAGTTGAAATCAAGGATTGCTTGCAAGTTTTTTTTAATATACCAATTTCTGTGCTTGAACACAGCAAGCAGGTGCTTGGAACTGTTAAACAGTGTTGGTGAGGGATGGATTAACCTCAGAGAATTAAATAGTGGACATATTACAAGGACTGCTTAGGCACAAAATGAATTATCAAATGCATGAGACTATACTGAACAGATGTTAACTTGATCTGTTTGGATGGTCTGTTTCTCTTTTGTCTGCCTATTTTACAATTGAATATTTTTTATTTTCAATTTGAGAAACATAGTTATAGGGCCAAGGCTCACAGTGCAAAGTGCTAGCAAAGCTAAAAAGAATTGGAGAAAAAAGAGAGTACTCTAAGAAAAACATTGTAAAATGCTATTTAAAGGTATTTAAGGTGGTATTTAAAATTATTTAAACTGTGGGAAGAAGGGAAGTAGGAGGCTGTACTGCTTGGAGGACAGTAGCATATGGTTTGATCGTTTTTGATTTTGATTCAATTGTTTGACAAAAATGCCACATTTATAGTTTAGAAAGAATAATACTGAGAGGTTCAAAAGACCAAGATAGAATTCTGACAAAGTACAGAAAGAATTAGTTGGAATAGAAAGAGCCATCAGAGGCTAGGTGAGAGAAAATTATTTCTCAGACTCAGATAACTTTCAATTTGCCTTGGTTAGGATTCTTTCCAGATTTGTACAAAATGCTGATAGATTATACTTCCACTTGAGGATTGCAATCATCAGAATCCCTTTGAACTAAGACAATCAACAGAGAAAATTAAAACCCAAGCAAACCAAAGACAATGTAAGTCTGAGGTAGCAGCCATGATGGAGTCATAGAGTCAGAGAGATTGACAGCATGGAAACAGCTCTTCAGCTCATCTTGTCCATGCCGCCCATTTTTTACCACTAAGTTAGTCCCAGCTGTCTGCATTTGGCCCATATCCCTCTATATCCATCTTACCCATGTAACTGTCAAAATGCTTTTTAAAAGACATCATTGTATCCACCTCTACTATTACCGCTGGCAGCTCATTCCAGATGCTCACTACACCCTGGGTGAAAGAATTGTCCCTCTGGACCCTTTTGTATCTCTTGTCTCTCACCTTAAATCTATGCAATCTAGTTTTAGACTCTCCTATGTTTGGGAAAATATATTGATTAGCTACCTTATCTATGTCCATCATTATTTTAAAGACCTCTATAAAATTACCCTGTGTTTCCTATGCTTCAGGGAAAACAGTCCAAGTCTATCCAGCTTCTATCTTATAATTCATACCATCAAGTCCTGGTAGCATCCGAGCAAATCTTTTCTGCAATCTTTCAAGTTTAATAATCTTCTTTCTATAATAGGGTGATCAGAACTGTGGATGGTATTCCAAATGTGGCCTTACACATGTCTTGTACAACTTCAACAAGATATCCCAACTCCTGTATTCAATGTTCTGACCAATGAAACCCAACATGTCAAATGCCTTCTTCACCATCCTGTCTGCCTATGACTCCATTTTTAAGGAGTTACGAACCTATGCCCTGAGATCTCTTTGATCTATAACTCTCCCAATGCCCTACCATTAACGGAGTAGGTCTTGTCCCAATTCAATCTACTAAAATGCATCACCTCACATTTATCTGCCATTCATTGGCCCACTGGTCTAATTGGTCAAGATCTCATTGCAATCCTAGACAATTTCTTCCCTGTCCACTATGCCACCAATCTTGGTGTCATCTGCAAACTTACTAACTATGCCGACTAAATTCTCATCCAAATCATTAATATAAGTGACAAATAACTGTGGATCCAGCACCAATCTCTGAGGGGGAATCATTCACATTCTTTTGGATGGTGTATACAATATTTATTGTGTGCTTGAACATGTCAAAGCTACGAGTCACAATCTTACCAGCCACTACGCCATGCTCCTGCTGCAGCGAGGTTGGGCAATTTCATGCCCAGCCAAATTCCCGTTCACTGCAACAGGATGGGAAAATCCCATCAGCGACAACGTTGGTAACTTTCTGGTCTTTATAGCTGTAACGTTAGTGTATCTTTAGGAAAGGTTTTTGTTTAAAACATGGGCTGCAATTCTCTCAAAAGTGCTGAATTGGTGGGAAAACTGTTCTAGATCCTGATTGTTTTGTCAGCTCAGTTTCTCACTCTGTGCACTGCAAGTCCCAGTCATGAATCTCATTAGAAACCCATGTTGTGGGGCCGATTCACACTGGAGTCTGACAGTTCTGGAACTCTGCACGTGTGCAGTGGTCCTGATTTGTCAGTTTCCCCACTTGCTGGCTAACCCAGGACACAAGTAGTGTTGCCCCTCCAATCCCCCCCACTGCCCAGTTGTGACCCCCACAATAATTCCCTGAGAGAGCCTTGACGTTCTCCCCCCCAAAGCACCCCAATATCTCCCCAGCAGTGGCAATCCCCCCAGTCCCTCACTCTGGCAGGCCCCCTTCCTACCTACCTGCCCTGGCAGACCATCCATGCCACCAGCCCACTCCAACTACTACCCTCCTTCTTCCTCAGACAGATCATGTCTGCAGAGTGCACCATGACCCCTCCCATGCCCACCAATTGCCCCTAGGTCCTGCCCACAATAGGTCCTGGCCCCTTGGCACAGCCTGATGTCTGGTGGGCAGTGCCAAGGTGCCCCTTGAGCACAGGCACTTTGGTCCTTGGGCACTGCCACAGTGTCCATGCTCAGGGGGTACTACCACCTACCATCTGACCCCTTGGGGGCCCCTATTGCCCCCACTTCATTCCAGCAGGGTCTCCTGCTCATTCCCCAAATGTGAAGAACTAGTCTAAACCCTGCTGAAATGAAGTACTCCTGGCAGGATGGGAGATTCAATCAGGATCCGATAGTTCCCGATAATCACATATATTTTAAGTATGTCAAAAAGATTTAACATACTTACCTGCTTTCCCACCGGTTTCCAGTGTGGTCTGACTGGTAACTGTTCTCCGGCTCTGGGAGATGCACATGCGTTTCCGGTGCATGCACAAATCCTGGTACAAGGCCTCGGATGCACATCTCCCACCGCAAACCACCAGAAAAGTTGTAGGTTGCGAGTTCCAAAAGCACTGAATTGGTGGGAAAACTATTCTAAATCCTGATTGTTTTGTCAGTTCAGCTTTTCATTCGGATCTCTGCACTCTGTGCACTGCAGAGGTCCCAATCCTGAATATCATTAAAAACCCTGGAGGTGCAGCCTATTTGTGCCAGAGTCTGACAGTTCTGGAACTCTGCACGTGCACAGTGGCCCTGATCTGTCAGACTCTCCGGCCAGCCTGATACCCTCATAGTGCTGCCTTCCAGCTCTCTCACAGCCCAATTGCTGCCCCCACAACAAGTCCTGTGCCAGCCCTGACCACCCCCATTTCTGGAGCGACCCAATGCATAGCCCACTCATCCCCAACAATGGTGCTGCCCCTACTCCTTCACTGCAGCAGACCCTCCCCCCAACTGACCATAGAGTCCCTCTCAGAGGCAAACCCCCTCCCCCGGCAGATGTGCCCCAGCCTGCTCCAATCGTTGGCCTCCTTACAGTCCAGACCAATCACAATGCAGAGTAGCAGGGGGGCCCCCACCCCACAAATTGCCCCCTAAGGCAATGCCGGGGGCAAAGGCTCACATTGCCAGGGTGCCCCTGGCAGGGGGCACCACCCTTTCACTAGGTGATCCCGATTGCCCACCTTTCACTCCAGTGGGGTCTCCCATTAATTCCCCGATCATGGGTACCTATTATAAACCCTGCCAGAATGAAATACTTCCAGCAGGTGGGAGATTTAATTGGGACCTGAAAGTTCCTGATAATCACATTGAAAACATATTTAAAATAAATTTTAAAAACAAATTCAAATCACCTGCTTTCCTGCTGGTTTCCAGCGTGATCTTGTCTCTGATTGCTCTCCAGCTCTTGGAGATGCACATGCATTCCTGGGGCATGTGCAAATCCCAGAACAAGGCCAGTGATGCGTACATCCCATCACGATCCACCAGAAAAGTTGTAGGTCACGATGGGAGAATCATAACCATGGTTTCTGCAGATATCAGTGGTTTCATAGCTTCAGTTGCCAGCTTGACTGGAATTGTTCTTTTATTGCTACTTCAGTGGTTTAAGTGGGGTTGCTTGTGTTTACTTTGGCATTAGTTTTATGATCCTGCATTGTTAGGGGGATGGTCATGTATTTTTGGACATTTTTTTTCATTTTCAGTTTGGAACTGCAGGTTTGAGTTTTAGTTTTAGAAGGGACAGCAGCTAAGATGTAGTGTTTTCCCTCTCTCCATTTTGTTTTGAAAATTCTGTTGGTTAGCTGAAAACAAGATCTTATGTTCCTGAAGGATGAAAAGCTACTATCATTGGGGGCTGGACTAGAGTCTGGTGTTTTAGGAAGTTGTCTTGTGTTTGGAATGAATTTAGGGAACTGCAGACTTCAACCA
The DNA here is from genome assembly GCA_024679065.1 of Sphyrna mokarran. NCBI lineage: Eukaryota > Metazoa > Chordata > Chondrichthyes > Carcharhiniformes > Carcharhinidae > Sphyrna > Sphyrna mokarran. The sequence continues at coordinate 46,083,999 of JAGIQG010000009.1, read as the reverse complement.
AAGGATTCAATTTCTATTATCACATGAGCAGTAGACACTGAACTTGTTTAAAGGGTTTTGTCTCTAGCAAGGGTTTTAGTTTGATTGGAACATATCAGATACCTTTGTTAATTGTTATACATTATAGAGGTTGTTTTGTTTCTTGTTCACAATTGATAGAAGTTATTGCTAATTTTCTTTCCATACATGTTAACTATATTCTTAAATAAACATTGTTTAATAAAAGCTCCCTATTGAGTCTTTTGAATCATACCTGAAGTGGAACATATCATGTTTATTGCAGCCAAATTTGAGATGCAAAACTTATGATTCAGGCGGGCTTCATAAAACACTTTGGAGTTTCTGACTTGAACCATAATTGAGCAAAAAATTTAAAGTGATTGTTGCATGTAGTTATGAAGAAGAATGCTCACAACCAGTGCATCAATTTAGTTTGAAATAATCTTTGAATGGAAAATGATGAACGCCAAGGTAACACAGATATTCAAATAGCGACCAACACAGTTTTCTCAAAAGCTCTTTCTATTTCCTTCTTTGCGGGGGAAAGTGCCCTGATGAAATCTGACATTTTGCTGACAATACAAGCTTTCACAGAAACTAAAATCCAAAGCAGAAGGTCAGTGGCCAGTAACAAATAGAATTCTTTGTTGCTGCACTTGTATTAGCGGTTGGTATTACTCAACTCGTAGTTTCAGATCAGGTAATCAGATTTTGATCATAAGCTTTTTAGTCCCGTCATGTGGCTGCATGAATATTAGTGGGTTGACTCACACTCCTCACCTACAATACCCACCCACCTCTTTGGGTATCTGGTGGAAAGCTCAAAGATTATCATCTCGATCACAACAAAGCTGTTTTTCGGTGATATAGATGTTTTTACCTAAAGCATTTATGCTTTCATACCAACAGCCAGAGAGGCAATATTTATACTTTCATGAAATTTATACTCAGAGTTGTATTAAAGAGTCAAACAATCCTCAGGAACTTTCTGGAAAATGTTACTTGAAAAGTTGGGTCATGCATTCAATCTGCACTCTGTCAAGTTTGCAAGCAATACTTGCCCTTTGCTTTCCAATAAAAGGTCATAGCCAAAATTACTCCCTGCTTTTAAGTCTTAAAAAGCTAAAGGAAGCAGCAAGGTTATGTGTAAAGTATTGAAAATCAATAAGAGAAACATAATGTGGGCAAAAGCAGTGACATATATGGTAGTTATTTCAACCAGCAATGGAAATAAGAATTTTCACATTTAGCATCAAGCTGCATAATGACTCATTTGGATGTGTTTTAGGGCTGAATTGTTAGGATTAAGAACTAAGGCCTTCTGTCTTTTAAAAATGAAGAGAAACTGAAAAATGCAAAAATGGAAATTGTCAGGCTTGACATCATGAAAGAATAACGGCTGTGATATCAAATGAAATATCTGACGTCTGAACTTAGCAAGGCAGAAGTGTGGGTGGAAAGGGCAAACATCTCTGGATTATAAAAGTGTGACTGTTATGACAGACTCGCTGTTAAAGAAGTAGTGATCCTTAATTATCATTGTTGATGGTAGCAGTACAAAGATTTTACCACAAACACATCCAATTAAAATATATAACGCTGTCATGGAGGGCAGCAGGCCATTGAATAACGGAGAAATGTGTAATAGATGAATACTGATTATCTTTAGGAAACTGGAACTGATTTTGGAGAATTCGACCTTCTATTGTTATAGGAGGTAGAGTCTACAATAGATCTATGTGTAAGGATTATTCTGGTTAGTTTTTATTGATTTCCATTAATAAATTCCCTGTGTTGTTGTGTTGGTAGATTAGCAGAAAACAAATCCTTCCATATCCTTATATATAAATCCTAAATTCTCTTTTCCTTTTGTGAGTCCCAGGGTGCATCTGCAGGTTATGTTGATGATATCATCATGCCATGTTCCTTGATGTCATTTATATGTAATAAGCATAACATGACATAGGTAGATCCTGAAATGTGTCTGCTATTGATGTCTCTAAAAGAACAGAACTACAATGGTGCTATTTCCATGATCATTTTTATTTTTAACTTGAACATCAGGAGACATATTTTGCATGTAAGACTTTTTCATTCCATAACTGGTCGGGTTTGTAAACTATTTGTGGAAAATCGACAGGTAGCTCACAATTGTGAATAATTTATCTCATGAATCAGCACCATCTAGGTATGGTGTGAGAGCATCCAGTTTAAAATTACAAAACTGGACTTTTGACTCTCTCAAACTCTGTATGTATCTTGCTGAGAACCCTTTTCATGGGTCTCTGTGTAGCTGATCTCTCATGAACTTTGATTCCTCATCAGTGATGAGGTCATCCTTGGAGCATCAGGTGGCATGCAGCCATGGGATGTAAATGAGATCTGGGAGCTTAATCTCATGTTCTGGGTAGAGGAGGTTGGTTCTGGGACATCCTGTGGAAGAACCACAAGAGGATAGTAAGCAACTCTATAGGTTGCTGTCCAATGTTAGATCTGGGCTTTTATACCTGTACCTATCCAGATTGAATGTAACTGTATGTTGTATATTCATAAGTAACCATTATTTTCAGCCTTCCAAATATTCAAGCATATTTGTGATCTTCCACCCATTAGCTTGTGGGTTTTTGTGCTCTAGGAATTTGGTTTTTGAAGACAGTTTATCAAAGGTTGTCCGTCTTGGTCAACTCAGGCACAAGATGATTTGGGCCTTTAATGTTTCCATGTCCATTAACACTGCTGTTCCACGATCTTCTATTTTAAGTCATTAATCTTGGGATGGAGGATGTGAAACTTAGCCAGGGCTGAGATTGGTTTTCACTCTCTTCCAGGATAAATCGCCTTTCATTTAGTCACTTAACTCTACAACAATGAAACTCATTTAATTGAGATAAACGAGACTGAGACAAGGACAGCACTACGATTTGAATTCATGATGTTTAACTGCTTGAGCTAACTAGGCCATCTTCTTTAAGTAGAAAATCTATAAAGTTGTCTAACAGGAAAAAACCCAACAAGGATATGAAGAAATATCAATATTCACTTGTAACAGTGATGAATATTTGGTCGAAGACCAGTGATCCAAAGATATAAAAGATAATTGTCCTTGCACATCCTAGTCAGGTTACTTTGCAGTAGCTACTATCACCAGTACCTCTACTCTCAATTGTGCAACACTATTACAATGGTGCGTAATGCCAAAGGGTTTATTGTAATTGCAGATATACATGAACAACATGTAAAACTGCACCTATGCATAGACTAGGATGAAAATTTGAACAAGATTTTTTAGATTTCAAATTCAGAATATTCAAAATTGATATAATTGAAAGCCAAAAAGTCTAAGTGCAGAAGGAGGCCATTCGGCCCACTGAGTCTGCATGATCCCAATCCCACCCAGGCCCTATCCCCATAACTCCATGCATTTGTCTTAGCTAGTCCCCTAACACCATGGGCCAATTTATCATGGCCAATCTACCTAACTGGTACACCTTTGGACAGTGAGAGGAAACCGGAGCACCCAGATACGCAAGGAGAATGTGCAAATTCCACACAGACAGTGATCCAAGCCAGGAATTGAACCCAAGTCCCTGGCACTGAGAGACAGGATTGGTAACCACTGTGCCACCATGCCATCCTCACCTTAAGCCATCCTAAAGTTTGAATAAAGAGACCAGATTGTGAACAGAGAGAGGAGTTTGAAATGCAACCATTAGCACTGCTGACAGCTCAAAAAATGAACAAGTATATTTTCAGAAAACCTCAGTCAGCCAAGTTCCTTCCTTTCCAAACACAACAGGCCAGATGAGGAAATGGTTGTAAAATATCATAATTAGCCTTGATATCACTGATTTTATAAAATAAAGAGAGAACTTCTAAATGCTTTTTGAGTCTATCATGGATAATTTTTAAAAGGATAGAAAAATATTAAATGTGAAATTCTCTACTTTGGCAGGGAGAGTGACAAAGAAATTTATTGTCCAAATGGGGATAGATTGCAACATCTGCAATTTGGAGTGTTCAAGCCATCCTAGTGGAAGAACCACAAGAGTGACTCAAGAACAGTTTCTTCCCTGTTGCCATCAGATTTTGAATGGACCTACCTTACATTAACATAGAACATAGAACACTACAGCATAAACAGGCCTTTCGGCCCATAAGTTGCGCCGATCATATCTATACTATATATCTATATATCATATATAGAACTATCTATAACTCTCAATCCCATTAAGTCCCATGAATTCACCCAGAAGCCTCTTAAAAGACCCCAGCGAGTTTGCCTCTACCACCACCAGTGGCAGCCAATTCCACTCACTCACCACCCTCTGAGTGAAAAACTTACCCCTGACATCTCCTCTGTACCTGCTCCCCAGCACCTTAAACCTGTGTCCTCTCGTAGCATCCATTTCAGCCTTGGGAAATAGCCTCCGAGAATCCACCCTGTCTATACCTCTCAACATTTTATAAACTTCTATCAGGTCGCCTCTCAATCTTCGTCTCTCCAGGGAGAAGGGACCTAGCTCCCTCAACTCTAACCCTTGGTTAGACCGCATTTGGAGTACTGCACCCAGTTCTGGTCGCCTTATTAACGGAAGGATGTGGAGACTCCAGAGAGAGTGCAGCGGAGGTTTACCAGGATGTTGCCTGGTATGGAAGATCTGATCTCTGAGGAGAGATTGGGCAAATTGGGGCTGTTCTCCTTAGAAAGATGGAGAATGAGGGGAGATCTAATAGAGGTGTATAAGATTATGAAGGGTATAAATAGAGTGACCAGTGATAAGCATTTTCCTAGGTTGGATACAAAAATTATGAAGGGCCACCGGCTTAGGGTGAGGAGAGCGATGTATAATTCGGATGTTAGAGGGAGGTTTCTCACACAGAGGGTCGTGGGGGCCTGAAATGCATTGCCAAGTATGGTGGTGGAGGCAGGCACTCTAGAGTTGTTTGAGGCTTATTTAGATAGGCACATGAGCGGATTAGAGACGGAGAGATACAGGAGACTGTTCTAAATAAGGATCAAGAGCCTTGGGATGTTCCTGGGAATCAATTGATTCCTATGGACCTTCCAACATATTTTATGGCTCGCTTGTCTTACTTCTGAGCTTCTGGAGATTCCGTGAATGTCTGTACATGTTGTGCATGTTTATTGTTGTCTTTTCTTTAAATTCACAGGTGATTCGGTCCGCCTTGTTGACCAACAAGGGGCATACACGCAGTGGGTAGTGCAAGGGCTGCTCTTGGATGTTGCTTCGAGAGTTGCCTAGTGCTTCACGTCGTTAGTGTATGCTTAAACCGGACCAGCTGATGGGTAACATGACAGCTCAGTGACTATCACTGTTTGCTGTGCAGATACGTGGATTTGGGCCAGTGTCTGTGGGAGTTTGCACATTCTCCCCAGGCTTGCGTGGGTTTTCTCCGGCTGCTCTAGTTTCCTCCCGTACCCCAAAAACGTGCTTTTAGGCTGATTGGTGTTAACAAGTTGTCCCTGAATTAGTTGTTCCTCAATCTGCTTATGGTTCCTTTGTTGTGGAATCCAATGGGTGTAGACAAAGGTCATAGGTAGAAGAGGGCAGTCACAATGTTAAAACAGCAGTGTGGGCTCGTTGGGCCAAAGGGCCTGTTTCTCATGCTGTGTTGTTCTTTGTTTTTTGTTCTTTGCTCTATCTTCATTAGGCATGTCTCCCAATCCAGGCAACATCCTTGTAAATCTCCTCTGCACCCTCTCAATAGCTTCCACATCATTCTTGTAGTGAGGCAACTGTACACAGTACTCCAAGTGGGGTCTGACAAGGATCTTATAAAATTGCAGCATTACCTCTCGACTCTTAAACTAAATCCCTTAATTAAGGAAGGCTAGCGCATCATACACTTTCTTGATTACATCCTCCACCTGTGAGGCTGATTTAAGAGTCTTATGGACCCGGACCCCAAGGTCCTTCTGCTCCTCAACACTGCTAAGAGTCCTACCCTTGATATTGTACTCCTTCAATGCATTGGACCTGCCAAAATGGACCACTACACATTTATCTGCATTGAAGTCCATCTGTCACTTCTCCGCCCAGTCTTGCATCCTATGTCACGCTGCAACTTCTGACATCCCTCCAGGCTATCCACAACACCACCAACCTTAAGTAGATTTTTAAGTAGATTAAGTAGATCTTTCTCTACATGCCAGCTATGACTGTAACAAAGCATTCTGCGCTCCCTCCTTTCCTTATCTACGAATGGTATGCTTTGACTGTATAGTGCGCAAGAACAATACTTTTCACTGTGTAGCAATACATGCGACAATAATAAATCACAGCAAATCAGGGTACAGCAATTAATTAGGAAATCTAATGTAATGTCATTGGTTATTGTGAGGGAAACAGAAATAGAGATGTTATGCTTCCGTTATATAGGGCATTGGTGAGGCCACATCTAAAACATTGTACCCTTATTAAAGGAAATATATAAATGCATTAGAAGCAGTTCAGCAAAGGTTTATTAGATTGATGCTGGGATAGGTGGGTTGTCTTTTGAGGAAAGGTTGGACATTTTCAGCTTGTATCCCTTGGAATTCAGATGAGTAAGGCAACTTAGTCCAAATCTTTAAAAACTTGAGGGACCTGGACAGAGTGGATGTGGAGATGATGTTTCCCCTTGTGGGAGAAGCTAGAACACTGTTTAAAAATAAAGGGTTGTTACAAAAATGAGGAGATTTTATTTCTCTCAAAAGGTTGAGGGTCTCTGGAACTCTCTTCCTGAAAAGACAGGGGAGGAAGCAAAATCTTTGAGTATTTTTAAGGCAGAGCTTGATAGATTCTTGAGTAAGAAGGGGGTGAAATGTTATTGAGGATAGGCAGGTATGTAGTGTTGAACTTACAATGCAATCAGTCACAATTTTGTTGAATGGAGGAGCAAGCTCGAGGGGCCCAGTGGCCTACTCCTGCTTCTAATTTGTGTGTTCATATGTATATTGAGAGCCATTTCTTTCAGAGGAAAATATGTAGGCATTTATCTATTTTGGACCAAGTTCAAATTCTCATCAAGTAATCTGTAGCTCTCAATTTCGATTAGTACTTCAGATTTATCATTCACCCCAACTTGTGGAGTTTAACTGCCAAATATACTCAAAAATACAATCTTGCCCACAAAGAAGATCAAATCAATGCTAGGAATTATAATTACTGAAGTGTTATGCTTGCTTGGAATATCCTTTAAATGTGTAGAAGCAGGCACATCACCATGGTAATGGCAGTGCTCACTTTGCAGATATGAAGTACAATGGCGAGAGGGAAAATGTAGACTTTACATTATTGGTCTCACGAGTCAATCTAGATTTTGTGTGATAATGTAAAACAGGTGATAGTGAATTGATAATAGTTTACATCTCTCCCATTTTTTATTCCCTTTGAAGTTAATAGAAATAAAGATCAAAAGAGCTGTAAGATAGGCTACTGAGTCACAACAACCTGTTTTACACGATCATATAAGTATAGATTAAACCCCTTTGTGTTTGAGCGCACTTCTTCTGAGAGAATGAACTAAGCTAAAATTTCCTTCTGTGCAAGGGCACACACACATCTATCTAAAAACACACAGATTCTTACAAACACATCTACATCTAAGCCTGGCAGAAACTTGCAGCAGCAGCCTAAATACACGGCAAAAAATCCAATGTACTTGACATGTTCAGATAAAATAGGGAGGATTTTTGTTTTCAACCAAGCCCTTGAGAGCAGCTATCATGGTAGCGGAGTGAGCTAAATTAAAGAGAAAAGCATCAGGTCCCTTCTTTCTCAGGGATGGGCTGAGTCTGATCACCTGACATCAGCAAGATGAGGTAGATAATTAGGCAATTAACTGCACTGATTTTGCAACATTACCACTGTTACCAGGCCCAACTCTATAATAACACCTCAACAACTTAAAAGACATGACTGCACAGAGAATGGATAAGTAGAAATGTTCAAGTTTTCCAACATTTAATAGTGAAAAATGGTGAGGTAATGACTTCCACTGCCAGGGGCTTCTCATTGAATGAGGAGTTCCCTGGGCTTCTGTCTCTCATAATGCCGGGGAGTGAGGCAGTGTGACAGACTGACTGAATGATTATATTCCTCTTACTCCATTCCCTTCAGCAGCATTCCTACTGCAAATACAATGGAGGGTGCCAACATCCCTCACAATGGGATGCCCTCAATCCACTCTCCGTGTCACTAATTGGGCAGCAATCCTGCAGTGAACTTCTTACTGGGTCATTGTCCATAAGACTCAATTGGATCTGCATGCCATTTCTAAATTTGGAAAGTTCTACCCAAGGAATCTGCTGATTCTGATAAAATTAATCAGATAACTTTTAAAAATAAATCTTTACAAACTTTTCTGTAAGTTTCTTAATAAAGCTGCAAATGCAAAGGAGACCAGTCAGCATTTGAAGAAAATACAGCATGGGTAAAGAGTTTCAATCCAAGTGTTAATCTTCACTTTTATTTTCAGATGCTTTATCTTTTCAATTCTTATTGGTTTTGTTTAACATTCTTAGAATCATAGAATCCCTACAATGCAGAAGGAGGCCATTCCGCCCATTCACTGAGTCTCTCTGACAGAGTATCTTATCCAGGGTCTCTCCCTCACCCTATTCCTCCATACATTTATCATGGTTAATCTACCTAACCTATACATGTTGGAAGACAAAGAGGCAATTTACCATGGCCAACCCACCTAACCTGCACATCTTTGGACTGTGGGAGGAAACTCGAGCACCCAAAGTAAACAACCCGCATAGACATAGGGAGAATGTGGAAACACCGCATAGACAGTCACCCAAGGCCGTAATTGAATCCAGATCCTGGGAGCAGTGAGGTAGCAGTGCTAATCTGTGCCACTATGTGGGCATAAAAGGAACAAAGGGTGGGATTTTCTGGCCACACTCACCCTGAAGATCCTGCCCGAGGCCAATGGACCTTTCCAGGGTCTGCCCCTTGCCTGCTCCGATTCACATGGAGTCAGGGCAGTAGAATCCACCCCATTGTGGATTATAGGACGGATCTACAGGATCTACAGGACGGATATCAGAGGCAGGTTCTTTACCCAAAGGGTGGTTCGGGAGTGGAATGCCCTGCCTGCAGCGGTTGTAGATGCGCCAAGTTTGGTGACGTTTAAGGGGTTAGTTGATAAGTACATGGAAGAGAAGGGAATGGTTTAGTTTGGAGGGGCATTGCTTTTTATATTGGTCGGCGCAACATTGAAGGCCAAAGGGCCTGTTCTGTGCTGTAATGTTCTATGTTCTATTGTTTCTTTTCAATTCTTTAAGGAATGGCAAAAATCTCTGGCAACAAAGCAATAGTTAACATTATATAAAGCTAACTCTGAGCTATTATTGTGCAATTTTTTCACTTTCATTTCTTAATCACTTAAATTAATAATTGATCATCAACCATAATCAGAGTTTAGAACAAGCCAGGATTGGAGGCCTGTGGATCCAAACAGTCCGCTTCCTGAAAAAAATTGGGAACGTGGTTAAGAGAAAAGATTGGGAAGCAGAAATCCAGTGACCTCATCATCAGCTTATTGTGAGAAGGGAACTGAACTAGCTAACATTACTAACATTACTCATGTATCTGCTTGTCTATATCTGAGGACAGTCACTCAGCACACTTGGAAAACCTGCACTGTTATATAAAACGCTGACCAAGTGCTTCTTGGTGGCTTTAAAAAACGGAATCTGTGATATTCCTCAGGATCACCAGCACCTCCCAAATAAAGGTGGTCTTTGTGATTTTAGCAACATCATTGCAATCGTATTGATTTGCCTACAGAAGCACAATAGCAAATGAAAATTCACAGCTAATGTGTCTCTTCTAACCACGCGTAGAGCAACACTCTCAGCCCTGGATTTGTACTTGTGTGTGTAAAGCTGGGAAAGTTCTGGCAGTAACAGTGGAGAGAAATAACAAGCTATCAATCCACTCTTCGGCAAGTTCCACATTCCCTACAGCTTTTCAAAATGTGACTAACTGCTATTTACAAAAAAGATTACAGGAAAAGTAATTTTTCCTTCTTAAGGTGATTCATTATGAACTCATGTGTAATAGCCTTTGAAAGATTTCAATGAGTCATGGCTTCTTAGCTGTCATTTCAACAGTATCAACAGCATTTTTGTACCAAAAATGGCAATCCTGCCATGCATGCAACATTCCGGAATTACCTGTATTTGGCACTATTTTGGTGAAGATGGTGGTGTGGACTGAGAGGCCTGGATAGAGTGGATGTGGAGAGGATGTTTCCACTAGTGGAAGAGACTAGAACTCAAGCGCACAACCTCAGAGTGAAAAGACACACCTTTAAAACTGAGATGAGAGGAATTTCTTCAGCCAGAGTGTGATGAATCTGTGGAACTTAATGCAAGTCAAGTCATTGAGTGTCTTTAACACAGAGACAGATAGATTCTTGATCAATAAGGAGATCAAGGGTTATGGGGAGAAGGCAGGAGAATGGGGATGAGGATCATAGCCCATGATTGAATGGCAGAGCAGACTTGGGCTGACTGGTCTAATTCTGTTCCAATATCTTATGGTCTTATATTAGGTTAGATCTGAAGTATGCAGTGTAGTCACTTGGGGATATCAGCCAATATGCTATGCTAATTTGACGCCAATTACTAACCATGTCACTGAGCTAACATCTTTTTCTAAACATATGGTACACAGATGAACATGCATTCACTAACAGGAAGGATCAAACCCCTCCCTCTTCTCCAGCAGCCCTATTTAAATGGCTCATCAAATACTTTCAGGTTAGGACATAGGAACAGTAGTTACCAATTCCCCTTGACCTGCAGCACATCAGGGGAATTTCTCAGGTGCAGCACAGGAGAGGACAAACTGCTCACATACCAAACAGGAGAAGAGATTTGTTTAATTGCTAATCTGGAATTACATGTGGGTCAGACTGGGTAAGAATGGCAGGTTTCCTTCCCTCAAGGACATTTATGAATGAAATGGGTTTTTGCAACAATGGTTTCATGATGATCATTAGACTTTTAATTCCAAATTTTTATTGAATTCATCATCTGGTGGGATTTGAGCCCTGGTGCCTTGGACATTTCCCTGGGTTTCTGGATTATTAATCCAGTGACAATAACACTGTGCCACTGTCTCCTGAGGGCAACAGGGAGAGAGAGAAGGGTTCTCATTCTATCCACCTTGGGTTTCCTGAGAGTATTTCTCTTATCTCTAAGTAAGGCAAAAACAATATGTGCAACAGCTCCATTTTACAAAGGGTGTATTTATAACAAATCTGACACCTTTTCCATGCAGGCCTACTACCTCAGTAAGGTGAGGCCAGCTGTGTCAGTGGTTCTGAAGGCAACTGGGTGTAGTAAAATGGGGAGAATTAGAGAGTTGGAGGAGATGTGGTATAAGAAGTTAATTTTAATAATGTGATATGGTAATCAGACACAGCATTGTATAATCAACACTGGAAGTGATTTATTGTTTCATGATCTTGCTCTTTCTTGTCTGCAGTAAGAGATTTTCCAATAAAGTTTACATTTTCCTCACTTCAGCAGATTCTGTAAATATTCTATTTTGGTACAAAAAGACCAGGAATATTATATGCTGGCAGTGAGTAATGTAACAATTATGGGAAGGTCCATTACCAGAAAATTGGACAGGTTGCAGGTCTCAAACAAGCAGAAGTGTGGCTGAACTGTGGTTAGGTTGATTAAATATCAAATAAATCGGTTGGATTTAAAATTGGTGTTGTCAGACTTTACTGAGTTAGGTTGATTGGCCATACTAAACTGACCCTAGTATCAGAGGATCAGCAGGGTAAATATATGAGGCTATGGAATAGAGCCTGGATAGGATTGTAGTAGGTGCAGACTCAATGGGCTGAATGGGCTCCTTTGGCACTGTAAGGATTCTATGAAAACTGGCACTGAAGATTTACAAGTTATAATGTCGCATTGGATCTCACTGCAAAGGTGCATGGGGAGCAGGTCAGTATGTTGTCATATGTGATGGGTGGCTGTGCAGACGATAACCTAGTCAGGCAAAGGATTGGGAAGAGAAAGCTACATACTATGAAGTAATACAAGCACTTCCTGTAGTGCAGAAGAAGCCATTTGGCCCAATGCATCTGCACCAACCCTTTGACAGTGTATTTTACCCAGTCTCCCCTACCCTATTCCCATAACCCCACACACTTAGCATGCATACCTTGAGACATTAAGGGGCAATTTAGCATGGTCAATCCACCTAACCTGACATCTTTGGACTGTGGGAGGAATCTGGAGCAGCTGGAGGAAACATACACAGGAAAAACATGCAAACTCCACACAGAATGTCACCCAAGTTTGGAATTGATCTTGTGTCCCTGGAGCTGTGAGACAGCAGTGCTAACTATCATGTCATATAAACTATCTATATAGACTTGAGGAGAATCGTGAATATGCCTGCTTAAAAGATGAAGTAATCATGGAGAGAATTGTTGCTGGCATCTTGGATGAAACATTTTCTGACCACTTGGCAGTCGAGAGATAACTTCACCTTAAAGGCAATTCACATAAGCAAACAAACTGAGATCAGGAAGAAAATCAATCATTGATTTGGGATGACAAGGAAAATCAGATCGTAAAGATGATTAATTCAGTGGAGTATGTTAAACTTTTCACATGACTGAGAAAACTGAAGACAACTTATCACATCACTTTACATTCTGAAACAAAGTCAATGAGCACAATTACATCTAGAAAAATTCTTCATCCACCCTTGCCAAAGATAAAGATGGAGATTGACGCTTATGTTAAAACAAGGAGTTATTTTGCCTGTGACAGAACATGAGGATGTGCTGGTTAGATGCATTGGCCATGCTAAATCCTTCTCCAATGTACCCAAACAGACATTGGAATGTGGCGACTGGGGAATTTTCACATAATTTCATTGCAGTGTTAATGTAAGCCTATTCATGACACTAATAAATAAACAAAACTAGACATAGAAACAGAGACACAGAAACATAGACATAGAAACATAGAGACTTAGAAAATATGAGCAGAAGTGGTACTTTAAGCCTGTTCCACCATTTAAATCATCTTGGCTGAGCCTCTACCCCAACGCCATACTCAAGCACAATCCCCATGCCCCTCGACTATGTGAGTCTAGAATCTATTGGTTTCCCTCATAAATATATTCAGTGATTTAGCCTCCACAGCTTCTGTGGTAGAAAATTCCATAGGTTCATCATTCTTCTCCTTATGAAATCCTAGATGGCCTTGCTCATATCTTGACACTGTGACTTCTCGTTTTAGACCATTCAGCCAGAGGAAACAAACATTCTTTGTGTCCAGCCCTGATGGAAATGTATATGTTTCAATTGGATCCCATCTCATTCTTACGAATTCCAGTGAATGCAGACCCTTACAGGATAAATCTCATCCTATTTTCTTTGTGTTTAGCTCTCACAACGTCATCCTGACTCAAAATGTTGGCTCCATTCTCTCTCCACAGATGCTGACAGACCTGTTGAGATTTTCCAGCATTTTAAGTTTTATGTGTCTGTAGTGATGTTGCCTTGAGGACAGTTTTGAAGGTTCAGGTACAATTTATTTTCTTCATGTGGTGATTACACATAGTTATATATATTTGACTTTGTTCTATAGCAGTGGCCCCTGAATATAAACTTCTCCTGGAGAATTCTCTTCATTGTCAACTGATTGACAGAACCCTGAATGGGCATGCAATCTATCCCATATTTGAAAGTAAAAACCATGTAGAATTGGGCCATCTGATATATCATAAAGTGACATCCTTGGAGGCTAACTTTTATGATGCGATAGTACAAATACTGCAAGGGTTCGGATCAGTGTGTCTACTGTGGATCCTTCATTGCCAGGCAGTAGAAAAACAAAACTCTTGAAGGAGAGTACCCTCTTAAAGACTCTTGATTGAAACACAAATAAAGAATGTTGCAGCACATGTCAGTTTTTTTTAAGATTTTAAAAGAATAAATGCCATATTTAAAATGGAAGAATGTAGGAGATTTTTCCTGGAAGAGGTGTTCAGACCACTGGTGGTAGATTGGGGTGGAGTTGTGAGTTGGCCTCAGTATTGGTTTTCCCATACAATCAAATTGGTGACAGACATGCAGGGGAATATTTTCTGTGGCTCACTGTTATGTTACTGCTTAAAGCTTGGATATATCTTTGAAAGCAAATTTGCATTCACATCACTAAAATTTGCCTGTGACTTCACTGAACGTCTGAGTGTTGAAGATGAGTCAGAAACAAGGCCCCAGGTTATCAGGAGCATCAGCTGCCACCGCCACCCTCCACCCACCCTGCCTTCCCCAAATACAAATCTCATCTTTGCCTTTAGCTCCAATGAAGGGTCATCCAGACTCGAAACAATGGCTCTATTCTCTCCCCACAGATTCTGTCAGACCTGCTGAGGTTTTCAAGCATTTTCTGTTTTTGGTTCAGGTTCCAACATCTGCAGTAATTTGCTTTTAACATTACTATATATGTTGGTGAATTTGTTATTTGTTCTATGTTGGATAGCAATAGGTGAATTTTATGCTGAAACTGTCGGTAAATTGGGTCTCAAAATAGGATTGGTAAACTCATTGTCCCAACAGCACTGATATTCTGCAAGGCATCGTTTTTAGGCTCCTGGACTATGATTATCTCCTTACATCAGAATTGGTCCTGTATGCAATCCCTGACCAGTTTATTACCAATCCCCGCAAAGGAAATGGGGAGGATTTTGTGCCCATGTTCATGGCAAACACAAACGGCAATGTGAGTGCAAAACCCAGCAAGAGTCCAGAAAAGAGCCTCTCACTGGCGGGATCTCATTTCGCGAGATAATTCCTTTTGGGAGAAAAAGCAAGGAATAAATACCATTAGCAAGCAAAGATACTGAAGGATTTGAATGAATAGTGAAATAATGACCTGTAAATGCATGATTTCCTGGAAGTGAAAGTATAGATAGGAAAGCCATTAAAAATGTTCAATAGAATTTTGAATTTTATCAACAGAGACACAGTATACAAATGTTTAGCAATAATGATAAATTGTTAGACCATGTTAGAGTACTGTGAATAGTTTTGGGGTGTCCTATTATAAAGAAAGATGCAAAAGCCACCTGCCTGGAGTTTTCCCAGGGATTCTCCTGTTTTTCCAATGGAGGATCAGGAGAGTTCCCACAAAGATTACACCTAACAGTATAGATTAACCATGATGACATCAAGGGATGACAGCCATAATTATGAGGAATACTTGAGATATTCCACTGGTGCAGAGAATAGGAGGGGATTTAATAATTTTTTTTTTAAATATAAAGAATTTTGATGCAGGGAACAGAGAAACAAGATGTCCATTTGGAGTTCAGAACAAAAAGTCATCAACATAAAATTATTCTAAGATTACAGTGAGGAGGGAGTTTAGGAGAAACTTCTTCACAGGGTTGCCGGGAGTCTTGAATTCATTGCCATTGGGATTGGTTGTGAGAGAAGGCATTGTAAAGTAAATTTCCTTGTCCTGCCTCTGCTATGGGTATTATCACAACTGGGACTGAAAATTTAGTATGCCATTAAAGGTCTGTTGATCTCGAGGGAGAATTTGCAGTCTTGGGGGAGGAGTGCAATTGGAAAATCCCATCCTGTATCTTTTAAAGGAGAATTAAATAAGTACTTGAAGCAAAGAAATAGGGTTTGGTCTGACTTGCTCTGAGATGCACAGCTATAAAGGGATGATTAATTTTCTCTTGTGTTGTAATCTCCTGTGGCTCAAGAGCTCTATCAGTGACTTGTGAACAAAATTCACTGATCTTACCGTTATTCTAATGCAGCAAATTGGTTTGCAGGATAATCCCAGCAAAAAACAAATATTTTTAGGTTTTCCTTTTAAGAAAGAACTTCATGCCCAGTATTCTATAATTGACAGGTTGGCTTCTGGTGACACCCGCCCTGTTGTGCAGACTTTTTTTTGTCCAAAGCAGCAAGGTAGCTCTCAGTAAATGTCAAGCACTGAGAAATAAAATACGGTAAACATGTTTGATATTTTGTGAAATGAGAATGGAACACATTTATGTTCAAACGTAGGTTTTATTGAAAGGAAAAGCCTTTGTAGGTAACCTTTAAAGCAACTTTCAACACTAAAATGAAAACAGAAAATGCTGGAAATGCTCAACATTGTAGTCACCATCAGAAGAAGAAGGCTAGGTTAATGTTTTGAAAAGGACCTCTGATGGCAATATCCGAGGCTTTCCTTTCAGGTGTTACCAGTTCTGCAGTCAGTTTTAGCATTTTCTAAATTTTCCACATCTATTTCCCTTTCCTCTCTTGATGTTGCTGACTCTAGGTGGGGTATAGCTTCAAAAGCCGTCCTCTGATCAACTGGTGCTATTTTCTGATTTTTCACTTTTCTCGGAATATTTTATGATCTCAGGTGAGGAAGAAATACGTATATCGTGAGGCATAACTTAGATGATAATAACATAAGAACATTAGAGGTATAGTAGGTGCAAGTCAAAAAGAATCTTGAACACCTTCCACTATTCAATACGGTCATGGTTAATCTTTTACCTCAGTTTCACTTAGGTTCCAGATCCCCAAACCCCTACATTCCCTTCAATAAATATAGAAAATGCTGGAAAATCTCTGCAGGTCTGACAGCATCTGTAGGAAGAAAATAGAGCCAACGTTTTGAGTCTATATGACCCTTCATCACTCTGATAAAGGGCCATCTAGACTCAAAGCGTTGGCTCTATTCTCACCCTATAGATGCTGTCAGACTGCTGACATGTTTCAGAATCCAACATCCACAGTGTTTTGTTTTTATCCTACATTCCATTAGTCTCCAAAAATCACTGATCTCAATCTTGAATAGATTTATTGATTGAGCAGCTACAGTCCCTGTGATGGAGAATTCCAACAATTCACAATCTTCTGAATAAAGGCATCTTAGTCCACAATGACCAGTCCTTATCCTGAGATAAACTTCTTTTGTATTTGTGAGCTAATGTGGCATTCAACTGTCATGATATACTTAAAACTAAATACACAAAAACGATGGAAAGGAAGATTCACTGGATCATTGAGTATAGAAATAGGAACATTCCTTGGGCGTGGCATGGTAGCATAGTGGTTAGCATTGCTACTTCACAGCTCCAGGGACCTGTTTTGATTCCTGGTTTGGGTCACTGTCTGTGTGGAGTTTGCACATTCTCCTCGTGTCTGTGTGGGTTTCCTCCCACACACAGATGTGTGTGTTCGGTTGATTGGCCATACTAAAAATTGCCTTTAGTGTCCTGGGATGCGTAGGTTAGAGAGACTATTGAATAAATAGGTCAGATATGAGAGTGGGGCCTGGGTGGGATTGTAGTTTTGTGCAGACTTGATGGATTGAATGGCCTGTTTCTATACTGTGGGTTTCTAGTTCTAGAATGTTTTACTGCAGTTGTATAGGGTGTTCGTGAGGCCACATTTGGAGTATTATGTGCACTTTTGGTATCCATATCTGCAGAAAGATGTCCTTACTATAAGGGAAGTGCAGCAAAAGTTTATTAGACTGAATCCTTGGTTGGCAGGTCTGTCATATGAGAAGACACTAAGTTGGTTAGGATTATATTCACTGGAGTTTAGAAGAGTGAGAAGGGATCTCATGGAAACTTATAAAATTCCATCAGGATTAGACAAAGTGGATTCAAAAGGTAGGGAGTCCAGAACTAGGGATCATGGTTTGAAAATAAGGAATTTTTTTAGGATTGAGATGAGAAGAAATTCCTTTACCCAGAGAGTGGTGAAGGCTTGGAATTCAATACCACAGAAAGTAATTGAGGCCAAAATGTTGTGTGATTTTGAGAAGAAATTAGCTATAGCTCTTGGGGCTAAAGGAAACAAGGGATATGGGGGGAAGCTGGGGTTAGGATATCAACTTTGACGATCAGTCATGATCAAAATGAATGGTGAAGTAGATATGAAGGGTTGATGTCCCACTCCTGCTTATATTTTCAGTTTCTAACTAGCCTGGCCTACATAATTCTGATGCCCTATGCATCATGATACAGGTACTCTCCACTCATCTGGCACCATGCCATCCCCTGAAAAAGGTGAAATGCCAGAAAAAAGCACAAGCCAATTAAAGGGAAAAAAACAAAGGAATTGTCCCACTTCCCTGCTCCTTGGAAGAACCCTGCAAATTCTCTCTTTTCAAAGACCTGCAGCCATTCACTCCCCATTGCCGCTGCAAGTGAGGATAGAGAATTTGCTACTCAGCCAAATCTTAATTCACTGCAGTAGGACCAGAGAATCTGGCCAGTGTGAACAGTCAGAAAATTCCTTTCCTTAAATGCAAACTTGTGGACCCTTCCCTTAGCACTTATACCTGGACCATTAATAAGCATAATAAATAGCAATAATAAATAACTATGATCACCAGGGAGGGATCACCATCAGTGTCAAAGCGGATACAAATTCATTGAAAGCAATTTTCTGCTTATGTACAATCAACCAATTCTCAACCCACTGCAGCAGTCACACTAACTTTACAAGATTCCATCTTGTAGAAATATCTTGTGAAGTATCTAATGAGCACCACAGCTGAGCTCAGTCTTGTTCTCACTCAGTATTCACAGATGTGTATTTTCTATTGCTGTCTAGGGACTATTAATCAGGAGCAACATGCTGATTTTTATATCCTTGCTAAGTCAGAATTCCTGAGGCCACTATTAGCAGCTTAACTCCTACCTGAACTGAGATTAGCTAACTCACAGTAGGGTTGAATTTAATTGACCAAAATCAATGTAAATTGGGTAGTATGTGCCGTAAAATGATGTTTGTAGACTTGGGGATGGTGTCTTGCCCACTGTCATTTGTCATTGGGGAAATAAAGTGCCTACCTGTTTCGCGTGGTAGGCCACTTCTAATTTTTTTTATTTGATTTATTATTGTCACATATATTGGGATATAGTGAAAAGTATTGTTTCTCCTGTGCTATACAGACAAAATGTAACATTCATAGAGTACAGAGGAGATAGGGAAAGAGTAGACGCAGAATAAGTGTTGAAGTTACAGATGGGTGTAGACAAAAATTAACTTAATATAAAATAGGCCCATTCAAAACTCTGATGGCAGCAGAGATAAAGCTATTCTTGAGTCAGTTGATGCAAATTGGATTTCTATGATGTGCAGTATTGTCAATGTTTGTCCAAATTTCCACTAATCTATAGTCTTGTTTTCTATTATATGTCAGCATTGACAAAATTTTTCTGAGTGTAAAGTTTCCTAATTAGAAATGTACTTGAATGATGAAAGTTAATTTTTCAGATTCATTTAATGTTCCTTTGATGACAATAATGGACAAATATATAAAATAAAAGATATTCAAATTAAATATTCTGAAAAGGTTTTTGAATGGCAGTTTGTTTATTTTGACAGATTATTGAGCACTTTGTTTTATCAAAGGAAGTTTCAATATTCTTGTGTTTGATTTATAGTTCTTTTGGAGCATTTATGAGGGCCTTTTTTAACTTGACATTTGAATGGCTGATTTTTCATTATTTTTTGAGTATCTAGTATAGCTCATAAGTTCTGTACATAGTGGGCACTGAATTAATGGACATGAATGAGATATGTGGGCATGAGGATTTGTGAACAGTGAGGGCTAAGGGACCTCACAGTTATATAAAGAACTGGACTAGTATCTAGTGAAACCTATCTTGCCAGCTTTGTTGCATTAAGATATGGTGGCTAAAATTGTAGCTTGCCTCTGTCTCTGGAAGACAAATGATCTGGATGAATAGACTGACTTTTAAAAATTGATACTGTAATGATGGGAAATGGCTTTACTCTCATTTCCTGATTTGAGGAGGAAATCCTGTCCTTTGTCTCTTCCTTACGTTGTACTTTCAGAGTTACCTTTGTATTGTCAGAAAATTTGGCTAGAATACATACTCCATTCATTAATATGAATTTGAAATAATTTAGGCTCCAACAGTGATCCCCATGCATCCCAAATTTGAAAATTTGAAAATGATCCATTTTTCTCATTTCTCTGTCCCTGGGTGGCTGGTCAATACAGTATCCATACTAATATATCACCTCCAACACCATGAGCTCCTACCTTTTAGATGGCAACTTATAAAATCCCTTTTGAAAGTCCAAATGCAATACAATACAGTTCTCCTTTATCCACTTTTCTCATTACATCCTCAAAGAATTTGAATAAAATTGGCAAACTTGAATTTCCTTTAATAAAATCTGCTTGATTGTACTATAATTTTCTAAATATTCTATTATTTCCTTATTAAAGGATTCCATTATTTTCCAAATGATAAATGTTAGGCTACTTGGTCTAGAGTTTCCTACTTTTTGCATCTCTCTTAGCTTGATAGGGTGTCATATTTGTGGTGTTCCAATCTTCTGGGACTTTTTTAGAATCTAGGGATTCTTGGAAAATTACAACTAATGCATTCACCAAATCTGGTGCCACTTCTTTTAAGATTTTTGTTTGCGGCCGACAGTTCTAAGGAGCTTGTAAACTTTTAGTCCTGAATGTCTGTACAAATGTATGCAATGATGAATTTCTTGGGGGTAAATTTTCATCATCACCACCATTACCTGGACAATGATCCAGTTTGAGTAGATTATCCACATGAAAATGTTCATTCTTATGATTTATATGGAATGAAAATCAAACAGGTGATCAATTCCTCTAGGTTTTAAGTTTGTTTTAAGTTTAGTTGTTAGTGTCACAGGTAGGCTTACATTGATATTGCAATTAATTTACTGTAAAAATCCCTTAGTCACCACACTTCGGCACCTGTTTGGGTATACTGAGAGGAGATTTAGCATCGCAATGCGCATAACTAGCACATCTTTCAGACTGTGGGAGGAAACCGGAGCACCTGGATTAAACCCACACAGACACAGGGAAAACATACAAATTCCACACAGACAATAACCCAAGCCAGAAATCAGAAATGGATCTCTGGCACTATGAGGCAGCAGTGCTAACCACTGTGCTACCATGCCACCCACTGCTCAAGTGGTGAAGAGAACAAATTACCTCTTGACAGGATATTAGCTCTATTGGGAGGAGACTGGGAGAAATTTAAATTTGGTGGACTCCCCAAATTGTATTTCCCAGCAATCAGAATCAGTCTGCAGCCATGCAAATGTTGGGGTAGTCTTTTTAGCGTAATAGATGTGCGTGGCACAGGCAAACATCTGAAATAGGAGGAAATAAGATACTGTTTCTGTTCATAGGTATAGCTAGAACAATCCTCCATGAGGTTGGCATATCGGAATATTCTCAAAAATACCCTCTTATTAAATAAATTGGATTCATGTTGACATTCTCAAAAATGTTGGTTATAGTGTTATTGTCCTGTGCTTGTTCATCCTGTTATAATAAAGGGAAATATCACATTGTTAGCAAAAGGTTTTATATTTGCTGGAGTGTACTGTGTTTGAACTCTGAAACTAATTACAGCTCTGGTTCTTGTTAAATGACATTTCCTCCTATTTTCCAATAATCTCCTCTCCTTCCCTTTCCTGAAGTAGCAACTGTTTACTGAGCTATGATTTTATCAGTCATAGTTACCCACCAAAGCCTCACCCAAGTGACCTTTACTTAAGCATGAGACTTGATCGCAACCTTCCGCAATTAGTTCAATCCTATTCTCATATCCAGTTATTTCCAATAGGTATGCTTAAATTGTGATTGCTTGGAGTTGCTGGCTCATATATTCTCCCCTAATCCAGGGTCAGTGAGGTACAATAATACTCCTAATTGCTGATAATCTAAGGGGAGAATTAATAATTCAGCAATGAATGAACATCAAACCCAGGAATTATCTGGTTTGCGTGCCTCAGCCAATCAATGGATAAGTTCATTAAGCCATCTAGGGAACACTTCTTTTGAAAGTTTATTTATTAGTGTCACAAATACTCTTACATCAACACTGAAATGAAGTTACTGTGAAAGTCACCTAGTCTCCACACTTTGGCACCTGTTTGGCTCCACTGAGGGAGAATTTATCATGGTCAACGCACCTAACCAGCACATCTTTCAGACTGTGGGAGTAAACCTCAGCACCTGGAGGAAACCCACGCAAACATGGGGAGAATGTGCAAACTCCACACAGACAGTGACCTAAGTTGGGAATTGAACCTCGGCCCTTGTACTCTGAGGTGGCAGTGCTAATCACTGTAGCACAATGCAGCCTCCTGAAAATTATTCTGAGAAATATGTTAAGCCAATAACATTGATTAAATTCTTTGCTCAAAGAGACTATACAATTCATGAATAAGTCAATGTGAGGATTGTGGAAATGTACTTAATTTGAATTCATACAAAAGATTTATTTTTCTTAAATGTACCAAAATTTCTGATCACATTTATATATAAAGTACACAAACTATAATTAATTCACTTTAGCTCACCCTTACCTTTACACTTTGAAAGGGCTTTTTAAAATCTCTAAGCATTGACAAAAAGCAATCAGAGTGACTGTAGGAGGAATTTTGACTCACTGCACACTGCAGAAATTAAATGTAATGGGAATTAAAACTGAGTGGCACATTTTGCCACTCAGAGACCACCATGTCTGGTTTAACACCGCATAGTTGAGCATGGTGGCACAGTGGTTAGTACTGTTGCCTCACAGTGCCAGGGACTCAGGTTTAATTCTAACCTTGGGTGACTGTCTTTATGGAATTTGTACATTCTTTCCGTGTCTTTATAAGTTTCCTCCCACAGTGCAAAGATTGATTGGCCATGTTAAATTGCCCCTTAGTGTCAGGGGCAATAGCAGGGTGAATATGTGGGTTATGAGGATAGGGCCTGGGTGGGATTTTTGTCAGTGTAGGCTCATTGGGCTGAATGGCTTCTTTTTGCACTGGAAGGATTCTATGATTCAATGGTTCTTCTACAAGTTTTCCGCCTGAACTGGGATTTGGTAAAATTCATACCAAATTGCTCTGATAGGAACCAGAAACGATTCTGTGGCCCACTTGTGGGAGCATCTGCTGTGGATATGTGCTACAGTGCAACCTACTTCCTCAAAAGCAGTAATTTATCATGGGGGAGGGGGTGAGGAGGGACTGGGAAGGGGAAGGGCAGGATGAGTATGAATGCTTCTCCAGGTCTCATAAAGAAAGTTTAGATTCGGTGAATGAATTTTAAAGAACTCGAAGAAATCTTCCTCCAATGGAGTAGTGCTAATAAATTCAACTTCTCATTGGATATCCACGTTATATAACACCATTTATTTAAATCTTCTTCCAGTATCTATTTACTTTGTGAACTAGTCATCGTGTGTTTATTATCAATTGTCACATATCATACTCATGCATGAAGCATTGTGAGATGTTGTTGAACAATTCATTACTCTCCATAATGCAGGTGGGGTAAAGAGAATCTTTACAACTATGTGATTAGCTGAAACAATCCTTTTACTTTCGAATTGGGCATTCAAACTTGGATTCCCGTGGAATGGTAATTATTGAGGGATCATTTCTGACAATTGTTTTCATGCAGCAATTCAGAATTTATTTAAGAAAGGTCGTCTGGATCATGAATTAATTGAATTTAATTTTATATTTTGCAGAATGCAGGTACAATTTTGCCATTAATTATGGAAAGTCAGGCTTTGTGCCAAAAACGTAGTTTCTTGCTGTACTGGATAAACGTGGGTACGTTATTATAATTTAGTGGCTAGATAAACGGAAGAGGAATATTGACATAAATGCCAAAAAAGAAATTATTGAAGAACGCTGACTTTCATTCCCAAATTCCCAACATTTACTTCTAAAACCTTACATCAGAAATTTAGAAATGAACCCTTATATGTTTGACCAATTTAAAGGTTCACTAAGAACCTTGTTAGCAACAGGATTTTGGCCAGATGTTATGTTGGAAGTGTACACGTCAGACTCCAAAATGCTCAAAGCCATCATGCACTCATGCGATATTGTGGTTGGGAGGTGTTAGTGCGAGTCGCCGACAATTAAGCAGCCAGTTAAAAGGATTAAAAGTCCAATTGATTTGAATGTTATGTTGCCCATGAGGCTTTTAGGTTGGCACATGGGTGACATGGGCAGGGTGCCAATTCATTTGAGCCAACTTTTCACCCAAGGAGGCAGAAACAAGTTGGTCGGAGATAGTGAGAGCTTGGTGTGGGTTAAAGTAGGGGTTTGTGACTGTTTTCAGTGCTGTCTTGTGAGGTTTTTGCATTTTCTTTGGACTTTTCAGCTAAGCTGAAGCATTAGATCAAGCCCAGGATGGGATCAATGCCTCATCTTGTCAGCTTGGATCTTGTTTACTCCTCTTGTGGGCATCATGAATTGGATTCAATAAAATTTTTTGAATGGAATGAAAATCTAAACAAATGTTAGTTCTGTAACAGCGCTCTGAGATTTTCACCCGTTGACATCTGCAGTGCATGGGTCAGTTCCATCTGCATTTCAGCAGATAAACATTGTTTACCCAATAGGGAGTAGCTCCTTGCAGGATGAATACAGGGCACAAAGAAAGAGGAGGCCATATCCTTGCAGGCATCACCTCAGAGGAGAGTTGCAGTTATAGGATGTCACATAGAATCCCTACAGTGCTGAAGGAGGCCATTCAGCCCATCAGACTGACAATAATCCCACCCAACCCTCATCCTTGGACCAGCCAGGAGAGCAATAAGAACAGCCTCACAGAAATCGTCACTGCATAGAGTATATACGCAGCAGTGCAGCTGCCAGGGTGTACACACAGCAGTGCAGTTGGCAGGGTGTACAAGCAGCAGTGCAGCTGCCAGGATGTACAGGCAGCAGTGCAGCTGGCAGGATGTACAGGCAGTAAGAGTCTGGCAACACGGTCTTAACAGGGATCTTGGCTTCATGTCACACTATCTGTAACCCCCATGACTTGCCTGGGTTAGCAAAAAACCTCACTCACTGTGCTGTCTGGAGACAATACACATCTCTCTAACCTGTGCTCAATGTTCCTTCCACCCACATTGTTAGCCACTTTAAGACTTGAATGGCAGGTTAGGTGTAAGGATTCACATTCTAATCAGCAATCTGTAAACTGTCTGTGCTGATATGTGTGCTATTGCAGACCAGAACATCTCATTCACTTGACGAAGGCACAAACGCCGAAAGCTCGCAGATTTACTATCAAATAAATCGGTTGGATTTAAAATTGGTGTTGCCAGACTCTTACTGAGTTTACCCCAGTCCAACGCCGGCATCTCTACAGGATGTACAGGCAGCAGTGCAGCTGCCAGGGTGTTTAGGCAACAGTGCAACTGCCAGAGTGTACATGCAGCTGTGCAGCTGCCAGGGTATACAGGCAGCAGTGCAACTGCCAGGGCGTTCAGGCAACAGTGCAACTGCCAGGGTATACATGCAGCAGTGCAGTTGCCAGGATGTACAGGCAGCAGTGCAGCTGCCAGGATGTACAGGCAGCAGTGCAGCTGCCAGGATGTACAGGCAGCAGTGCAGCTGCCAGGGTGTACAGGCAGCAGTGCAGCTGGCAGGATGTACAGGCATCAGTGCAGCTGGCAGGATGTACAGGCAGCAGTGCAGCTGGCAGGGTGTACAGGCAGCAGTGCAGCTGGCAGGGTGTACAGGTAGCAGCGCAGCTGGCGGGGTGTACAGGCAGCAGCACAGCTGGTGGGGTGTGCAGGCAGCAGCACAGCTGGCAGGGTGTACAGGCAGCAGCGCAGCTGCCAGGGTGTACAGGCAGCAGCGCAGCTGCGAGGGTGTACAGGCAGCAGCGCAGCTGCCAGGGTGTACAGGCAGCAGCGCAGCTGCCAGGGTGTACAGGCAGCAGCGCAGCTGCCAGGGTGTATAGGCAGCAGTGTAGCTGCCTTTACATGGTCAGGAGGCTCTGGCTTTCAAAGGAAGCCGACACTTCCAAATCACTGGGCCGGATATAGCCCCCAATTGGGTTGACATCTAATGCCCATGGTTCTCAAGATTATTCATATGGCTTCTGGATCTTTCCAGGGTTGATGGGTGATCTTTGTGGTGGTCTCTCAGTTAGGTGTGTATAGCTGTGCCAAGCTGGTAACTTGTACTGTTCAGGCAGGTAATGAGCTTCATCCATTTCAGGTTGGACCAAGATAGCCAGGCTGAGGACCAGAGGCATTGTGGCTGTTGCCGGGTTCCCGCATATCCAGGGTACAATCGATTCCATTCATGTGGCTATCAATGTGCCAGCTAACCAGCTAAACATCTTTGTCAAGAAGAAGGGGTATCACCCCATGAATCCTCAAATTGTGTGAACCACGGGTTCTATAGGTCTGTGCAAGATACCTTGGCTCACACGATGCCTACATATTGTGCCACTCATAGGTGCCAAGGCTGTCTATAGCTACAACCTGTTTCAACAGACAGTTGCTGGATGACAAGGGGTATCCTTTGAAGAGGTGGCTCATGATGCCATTCAGGCACTTGAGGATAGAGGCTAAGGGGAGATATAATCACCACCATGTCTCCACAAGGATGGTGGTGGAGAGGACAATAAGTCTGCTTAAAATGAGGTTCCAGTGTCTGGACTGCTCTGGAAGGGGCTCTGCAATGTCTGCCAGAGTGAGTGTTCTTCATGACCATTGTGTGTGGTACTCTGCATAATGTAGCTCTCACAAGGGAGAAACTACTCGACCAATGTGTGTGCCTCAGACAAAGAATTCAATGATGACTGTGATGGGGGGCCTGGGCAAGAACATGGTGAGGTTATGGAACCAGACATGAACAACGTTTAAGGATGCAGGAACACCAGGGAGGCCTTGATTTAATGTTTGTTAGCTAGGCTGTCAAGCCTTGCCTTTCATTCTGAAGGGGACTTCATGAACTTTCAGTCAATATCCCAATATCGTCTTACTAGCTCAATAATAAGGTTTGCTGCCCCTACTGTCTATCACAAGGACTGATGAGGCCTGCAGCTATACAAAACATAGAACACTTAGGATGCTGAATAAAACCTTGATTTACCTCCCTACTTATCATTGATGGACGGGCACCTAGCAGAGGTAGCATATCCATCTTTCACACAGGCAGTGACCTGTTGAGACCATTGCCTTTGTCTTTTTGCTAGTCTCCAGGGAATCTCATTCTATTCTTGGAGCTGCCTCTCCACAAGAGTCATCACTCTCTCAGTGAAGGAGGCTGTGCGCTCTGTGTGCAGGGTCAACTCAGAGTTCACATTCTGCATGGGTTTCTCTTATGGACTCTTAGGGCAAGATCTGCTCTAAGATCTGTCAGATCCTGCATTCCTCTCACTGGACATCCAGTATCTGCCTGATGGATACTGTTGCCAGAGACTCATCATCTGCCTGGGACTCAGCATCATCCTGGTCTCCAGCACTCCTTAGAATGCTGGCACCCTTGGTACTGTCTGCCTCAACCAGCTACCCATGCACCCATGATGTGCCCTCACCACTGTGCACCAGCAATTGAGCAATACACTATTGATCACTGCAATGATTGCCTCTGTACTGGTTTTTCATGTGGAGAGAGGGCAAGATTGGGTGGATCTATCCTCAGGTTCTCAGTGGAATGTCCTGGGGTTCCTGACTGGTTCTAGAGAATAGCTCATCTGAGGAAGGAAACTGATTGGTTCATATTATTACTCATCACAACATCAATACCCTTGTTAGGTGGCTGAGTTTGACTGATATCAAATATATTATAGTGATTTTATGTTCGTTAAATCATAATCTGATTAGTAAGTTTGTGGACAACACAAAGATTGCTGGAGTTGCGGATAGTGATGAACATTGTCAAAGAGTACAGCAGGACGTAGATTGGCTGGAAAATTGGGAGAGAAATGGCAGATGGAATTTAATCCAGATAAATGCAAAGTGATGTATTTTGGTAGATCTAATGTGGGGGGGCGGGGGGGAGGAGGGAAGGTGGAGGGGGGAGCTATGTAATAAAAGGCAGAGCTATCAGGAGTATAGACACACAGAGAAATCTAGGCGTGCAAGTCCAAGATCCTTGAAGGTGGCAACACAGATGGAAAAAGTGGTGAAGAAGACATATGACATGGTTGCCTTTATTGGACAAGACATAGAGTATAAAAGTTGGCATTTGATGTTGCACTTATATAGAACGTTGGTTCGGCCACATTTGGAGTACTGCGTCCAATTCTGGTCACCACACTACCAGAAGAATGTGGATGCTTTTGAGAGAGTATGGAAAAAATTTACCAGGATGTTGTTTGGTGTGGAGAGTTTTAGCTATGAGGTGAGATTGAGTAAACTAGGATTATTGTCCCTGGAAAGACAAAGGTTGAGGGGCGACCTAATAGAAGTTTATAAAATTATGAAGTGCAAATGTAGCATCAACAGTTGGAAGCTTTTTTCCAGGTTGGAAATGACAAACACAAAGGGTCAGAAGTTCAAGGTAAAGGGGGCAAGATTTAATATGGATATGCAGGGGTTTTTTATTCTGAGGGTGGTGGGGGCCTGGAGTACACTACCAAGCAAAGTGGTTGAGGCAGACACACTAGGATCATTTAAAATTTATTTAGATAGTCACATGAACATGTGAATAGAGGGATACAAATGGATGGTCTAGTTAGGAATACATGATCGGTGCAGGCTTGGAGGGCAGAAGGACTCATTCTTGTGCTGTATTGTTCTTTGTTCTTTGTTGTTTGTTCTTTGAATCACTGGGGACTCTTTTTAGGAAGCCCTTACAAGGGATGAGATGACCCAATATTCTTTTCACTCTCTGCCTATCCTTCTTTTGTCCATAGAACGTCTGCCTAGCCGTGACTGGAGGATATTTCTTCATGCTCATACTTGAACTCCAGAGCACCTATTTCATGGTTGGTTAGGATTATTAGGTTGGTCAACCACCACCCACCACCTCCCTGCCCCCCCCCCCCCAACCAATTGCAGATTGATTGGTATTATATGGCAAAAGTCCATTCATTACTTAGCCCTCCATCTGCACTACCATACCATACCCCGCCTTCCTGAGAGAGAGGGACATTGGAGTGAGCTTGAGATGCCTGCTCCTCAACCCCACTCCCACGGATCATCTTGATGTTCCCAACATCTTTTTACATCTGACCCTTAGGTGTGACCCAAGGTTCTGATCTTATTTCAATCTTAACACACACAGGCAGATGTATACTTCATGACTCTGATTCCTACAGTTTTGAGCTGTATCAAAGACAGGCACCCTTTCAGAACCCTTTATACTAGGCTATGCCAACTCAGTACACACTCTTGCCAAGCACACAAGATCATTGAACTTTTATTGGTACTGTATCAATGTACGGCAAACCAAGGTTGTGCCCTCTGACCACAGCTAAGCCTTCGTGGTGAGGTGGGGGGGGCTCCTCTTGCCATCCTGGGGCATTAGAATGACCTCCCTGGCACTTACTGTCTCCTGCAAGTGCACAGAAAGTCTTCGGAAAACTGTGGACTGACTACCCCACCCGATCTGGTGTGTCCTATGGGTGAGGCTGCCATTTTGGACAGCTTCCTATGTCTCCCCCAAGGTTTTCTGTGGTCTGATTCTAAACCTTTTATTAGGTTACCATTAGACATGGCATCCCCCATATTCCTGTCCCCATGGTTTTGCAGCACATGTCCGAACATGTTGCATGGTGGCTGGCCTTTAACTGGCTAGCCAGCACAATATTGTGTCTTTCGGTAGATTTTGGGCGGAAGTGAAAAACTTGGCCACTTCTGGTCCTGCTGGCTGTGTGTGTCCAGCATGAGTAAAATTCAGAACCCATTAGTTGGTGGAGTACTTAAATAGCATTCATTGCCCAGTAACTTATTTCTATAAAATTTTAATTTTATAGCCTTTTTTAAATAATGTGCTAAAATTACAAACATTTATTGTTAAATGCTTAAAATAATGAAGGTGTTAAATTATAAATATGCAGATCTTATTACTTTAGCTGCTGTTGCAACCTTTGAATCAAAGCAAGAAGTGGGAGTCTTTGATAAAGGAGGAAAACCCATTAATCAACTTCACAGTGGGGGCCAAAACTGGCAGTAGATCTTCAGGTTTTTTTAAAATCCAAGCTTAGTGTTGAATGGTATTTTTTTCATTCAATTGCAATTCTGACTTATAACATCTGTGAATGTGTTTTTGTGTACTAATAGACAAACAAAATGAATGGAGAAGAAGGTCCCTGGAATGTTAATGAACTGGGCAAATTTACTGGTGAAAAGATGCATGATATCAGATTGTCAATTGCAATTGGCAACAATGTTCTCTTTAATTTGGTGTCACAGGGAAAGGGGATTCAGATGGGCAGGATACTCCAAAATCACCCAGGTGGATGGGTGTGGGGTGTGCACCAGCTGATGTTCTGGCTCCTGAGGGCCTCTGGCTGCCTTCCTGAGAGAGAGGGGCACTGGAATGAGCTTGATCATCACCCTGATCATCACGTCCCCCACCCCCACAACATAGATATCATCCCATACTTCAGCCTTGGAGTAATGTTCCTGGTTTGGGCCAAGGTCTCTACAGCAGCCATCACCCTAGCTGTGTTGACCTCAGTGCACTGTTGGCATAATCACTTTAGACTAAACAACGGGCTCCATGGAGCTTTTCAATCTGAGGAATGCAGCAGAAATCCATTTCTATTCTTTTCTACCTTGGCTTTGGAGCATCAGCAATTGTGGCATGACTATGACAGGACACTCTGTATCTGACTGGCATTCAGCAGTTTCCTGGCTCCATTAATCCTATAAGTACTGACACACGGGCATGCCCCTCCCTCCACCTGTTCTACATCGCCATGTTAGAGTTAAGTTCCACCAAGGTATATGTTTCTATAGTGGTGAAGAGTGTGGGTGAGGGTATTTTGAGATCCATGAATTCATGGCCAGGGCTGGAATTGAGGATCTGGCTTGAGGATCCATTCACTTCCTTCCCAGGTGTGCTTGTGAAAAAGAGGAAAGTTCGTTATTGCACGGTAGAGGTCCGAGAAACAGGAGATATCACATGGTAGTCTGATGGACGTGGCAGTGTTGGGATCCTCATTTGGTTGAGTGCCGCCAACCTCATGATCCGTGTCCTCACTGTCCAGCTGGATGACTTCCTCCTCAATGTCTGAGAGACCTTGAGTTCTGGCATCCCCATTCTTGCGGGTTGTCTGGAATCTCTCCCTCTTGTGTGCCAGCATGTCCTGCATGAAGACAAGTATCAGGACACATGCCAGTGCAGGTGATATTGGTGCCTGGCATGTGTGGATAGTGAATGGAATGAGTGAGGTGATGAAGATATGACCCACAGGGGAGATGAAGATGTGTTTGGAAGGGTAAGTGATAATGTTCCTTGAGCTGGTATTGAATGAGATCGCTATAGATGTCTGATGGGTCTATAAGTTGTGAGAAGCATGATTTACCCTGGCAGCATGAAGAGAATCATTCATCCTCTTGCCACCACACTGGGTGGCTATCCTCTTCTTCAGTACTGACAC
Organism: Sphyrna mokarran; assembly: GCA_024679065.1. Classification (NCBI taxonomy): domain Eukaryota; kingdom Metazoa; phylum Chordata; class Chondrichthyes; order Carcharhiniformes; family Carcharhinidae; genus Sphyrna; species Sphyrna mokarran. The sequence continues at coordinate 46,052,558 of JAGIQG010000009.1, read as the reverse complement.
CACTGCTGCTGCCTTCCATGCTGGACTTGTCAGCTTTGTTGTGTGTTTTTATCCAGAACGTGGGCACAGTACAACATGACAGGCCCCCACTGCACCTAACAGGTACTAGAGGGAGTATGCAGAATGTTTCCTGACAGCCATGGCTTCTCAGTGAACTCAAATGTGCTAGCTGTGTGCAAGGGTGGTCTTTAAATATGGATGATCGAAGCACTGAATTAATAGCAAGGTGAGTGAAGCAGAAACTGCCCACCAGTGACACAGTATGGAAGCTGTGCCTGCAATTCTTCGCATAAGATGGCAGCAAGAGCCAGCATTGTCTTCAGTGAACATTGCTTTTCCCGTCTGAAGTCAGACCTTACCAATTTCTGAGCTGATTCTGCCCAGTCACTTTGTTGTTGGTCTGGAGTCACGTGTAAGCCAGACCAGACAAGAACAATATATTTCCTTCACTAAATGACGTTAATGAACCTGACTCCAGTATCCTGGGAAAACACACAGATGTCATTATCTATGAATTGTAAAGAGTTGTGTTGTTCCCCCAGGATCATTATATAAACTTAGTTCCTTGTCAAAAAGAGCAATGTAACAATAGCTCCCTCAAGATGAAAGAAATATGTCAGTACCAAGGGAAGTAAGCACGCACGATAAGACGCCACTTGTCCCAAATAAACTAAACATTGAACAACTGGGTTCCTTTCTTGTTGATACGATTGATCAGATTACAGTCAAGATTGTGTGGAAACAATCTATCTATATACTTTAGTGAATTCGGAAACTCTTTAAAGTTACCATGCGCAGTGATGCCTGGAACAAATGTCTATGGGGAATCCAATTTACCTGCTAATTGAAGCAATCAGAAAAGATCAGTAATTTACTTGATTTATCTGTGAATCACTGACTGTTTAAATTTACTAACATTTGCAAAAACATCCTGAAAGATTCAGCTGCACAAAAACTGGATGGTAGGAACATTCTTTTGAAAAGTTTATTTATCCGTCACAAGTAGACTTACTTTAACACTGCAATGAATTTCCTGTGAAAATCTCTTAGCCGCCACATTCTGGCACCTGCCTGTCGAGGGAGAACGGTCAATGCATCTTTCCAGCATGTCTTTCGGATTGTGGGAGGAAACTGGAGCACCTGGAGGAAACCCATTCAGGCACAAGGAGAAACACAAACTTCACACAGGTGCTGACTCAAGCTGGGAATGGAACCTGGGTTCCTATTGCTGTGAGGAAGCAGTGCTAACCACTGTGTCACTGTGCTGCCCGCACATCTGGAGGTTGTAAATTTCCAGCTTGTGACATGTCAAATTGATGACTTCCTTCTAATCACTTGTGGGCTCCAGTAGTCCTCTGGGATTTTACACAGAGCTTCTTTTTATCTCCGACCATTATCTAATGGGAGATCCAGAAAATCTAAACGACCATTTTTAGCCACTTATGCCCTTACTCTGGGAATCTGATGGTCTCCTATCTTATCTATATTAGACCTGTCCATTGGAATTCCAGTGGAAATTCTAGAAATAATTGTAGATAGTTGGATAGATCAATGGACTTGTATTTATATTGAACTTTTCGTGACTAGGTGATATCTCAAAGTGCTTTACTGCCAATGAAGTATTTTTGAAGTTAAGTCACTGCTGTAATGTAGGAATTATAAATTGTTTATTGTATTGTCATTGAGACAGATATTGGCTGCAGCTTAATTGGTTGCACTCTTGCTTCTGAATCATTATTGTTATTGGTTTAAGCCCCATTCTGGGGCCGGGATTTTCCACTCTCATCTGCATCAGGAGGATTTAGCAACGGAAGGAGAAAATATCACGAGAAGGCCAAAGTCACATTTCACAATGGCACAAAAGCATGACACAAGTATTCATTCCATCTACCCCATGCCCTCCATCAATGTCTGACATTGAGAACCTCTATTATAATAAATTAGCATACAATTATCAGGTTTACAAGCCGGAATCATCCCCCAATGCCAAAAAATCCATCCATGTGGCATGCTGGTAGAAAGCATTGATGTCAAGGTAGTGGTGCCAGGAAGATGTAATTGGATGAACTATGCTGTGTGTGGGGGCAACCTTTAAAAATGAAGCCACGGACCACTTTGTGTCTGAGTTGCTGATGGAATTGGTGAATCAGTGGCAGCACTGTCAACAATGTGTCGTGGTACCTGTGATTTCAAGGTTTTTCAAAGTCTCCCCTATATGCCGGAAAAAGGCACCATTGCTGCCAATGGTTTCAACACTGCTTTTCCTGCCCAACATCAGCCTTTGCCGATATCCCAGAAAATCTCGGCTCAGGACTTCAGCTCACAAAAAAAATTAGGACTAACAAACCCATGCAGTATTAAACGGAGTTGTGTAAAGTTGGAATTGCTGTTTATTAGGTAGCATGTTAAATGGAGGTCCTCTCTGCCCTCTCAATCAATTCAATTCAGATGGCCTTAAAAGATCTTGACACTGTTTTGTAAGGAAGTTATCTTCAGTATCTGGTCAATATGTTTCTCTCAATTAACATCACAAAAACAACTTACCTGATCATCGCACATTGCTATTTGTGGGAGTTTGCTGTATGCCATGTTTCTGACATCATAAAAATGACAACACTTGAAAAAGTACCAGGTCTAATGAAGCATTTTTTGAAATGTTTGCTCTATTCTCTCTCCACAGATTCTGTCAAACCTGTTGAGGTTTTCCTACATTTTCCCTTTTTGTTGTGGTTGTGAAAGTACTTCTAATACAGATCTAATATAGATAAGAAACGACGATCTAATACAGATAGGAAATATTCAATAAGTGGCAGGATCCTTAAGAGTATTGAAAGGCAACAGGATCTGGGTGTACAGGCACACAGGTCAAATTGCCAATGCAGGTGGAGAAGGTAGTCAAGAAGGCATGTGGCATGCTTGCCTTCATCAGCCAGGGCATTGAGTTTAAAAAGTGGTAAGTCATGTTGCAGCTTTATAGAACCTTAATTAGGCCACATTTGGAATATAGTTTTTGATTCTGGTCGACACCCTATCAAAAGGATGTGAAGGCTTTGGAGAGGGTGACCTGATAGAAGTCTACAAGGCTATGAAAGGCATGGACAGAGTGGATAGTCAGAAGCGGGGGAGGGGTCACAGGTTTAAGGTGCAAGGGGCAAGGTTTAAAGGAGATGTTTGAGGCAGATGTTTTACACAACAAAATAGTAAGTGCCTGGAACTCGTTGCCAGGGGAGGTAGTGGAAGCAGATATGGTAGTGACATTTAAGGCATCTTGACAAATACACAAATAGAATGGGAATAGAGGGATATGGTTCCCGAAAGGGTAGGAGGTTTTAGTTAAGTTGGGAAGCATGGTCAGTGCAGGCTTAAAGGGCCAAAGGGCCTGTTCTTGTTCTGTAATTTTTTTTGTTCTTTATTGGCTGTAAAGTACTTTTGGACATCCTGAGGTTTTGATATTTTACTTCATACTTTACTATACACTGAGCATTTAAATGTATAGTATAGGAACATAGGATATCATAACTTACTTAATTACTAATATTTTTATACACACTAAAATCTACAGCTCAAACATCTTTTGGACTCTGCTTTCTAAATAGCTCCTCTCCTCTCATGTGAAGTGTGTTTTTAGTCTTCGGCTGGCAGTTTTTGATCCTACCAGCAATGAGCATAGTTGTGGGTGGGATAGGAAAATTCAGAGAGCAGCCAAAAGTGACCTTTAGCTGCTCTTCAAAATGCCCCAACCCACTCGAAAGACGCCTGCTGAACACAAAACCAAAAAATCTATCCATAGGCTCCACCATTTATTGAATACCAATTTTGACTAAGATGAGAAAATCAAATTCACCTGTAATTCTTTATACAGCAGAGCACAAAATAATCCATGGTAAATTGCCCCTTAGAGTCAGGAGGGCTAGCAAGGTAAATATGTGGGGTTAAGGGGATAGGACCTAGCTGGGATTGTGATTGGTGCAGACTCAAAGGGCTAAATGGCTTCCTTCTGCAGTCTATGAATCCTACAGTGATTCTATGAATCCCATTGATGTTTTTTTTTGCTTATCCTACATCTTTCATTTTTCAATCTCTTTGTTTATTTTGCCATCATAACAGGGAAAATGTCATAACAATCAAAACATAGCTGAATCATATTTGATTCAGCAATGTTTTGCTACTTGTCCATCATGTCACACTGATCAATATGGCAATATGCAACTGATGTCAATCTATAACATCCACATGTGGGTTCATTTAAAAGTTTTCAAGGATTCTTTAAACACAGAAACACCTTTTTCTTCTTCACAGAGATCTGTTTATACATTGATAAGGTGAATGTAGAAGAGATAAACTGAATTTTACTGACAAGTGTTGCTCAGCGGCTACTTAATTTTTTTTACATTGTACTGTAGTTGTTATAGTGAAAAATAACAAACCTCTTGATTGAGGTAACTGATATGAATTCTATTCATGCTGTTCATTAAAGAGCTATGCCTTGTTGTCTAGCTTCATAATGTTCACTTCATCAGGAACTAATCACATATCATTTTCCATTTCTATCTCCTCTCTCCTAGTGGACACTGAGCAACCGCACAGCTGATATGTGCCACGATCAACGGCTTCTTCACAGATGAGCACATTTAATACTCTTGGTTCATCAGTGCCAACACATTAAAAGGGCCCTTGGAGATCAGATTAAAAAATGTTGAACACATAATGCTTGAACTGGGTTATTATTTATTTCATGTGTTACAGGTAGCTCTTGTGTATTTATCTGCCAACAAGAAATATGCATAATTGAAGCAAGCTTTTTTTTGTAGCACAAATTATATGAGCATCTTGCATTTAACAACTTGTTACACATCTAAGCACAACTAAGAAAAGTGGCAGAAGTAACGCATTATTATTTGTATTCGTGCTGCCAACTTTATAACATTAAAAAACTGGCAGTGTTCACCGCAGTGCAAGGTAGATCTAGTGGTTTAGTTGGGCTTAGAATTTGATTTTGATTGCTTTGCTGAAAAATAATTTTTGCGTTGCAAAGCACTGCTGTTCCCAATTTACCTTCTCTGTATGGACTTTGGAATCAAAAATTTACAGATGACACCAAACTGGGAGAAGGAGAGTTGGTAATATGGGCACAACTGCAATAAATTATAGGAGGACATTAATAAACTTGCACAATAGACAAATAATTGGCAAATGGATCTCAAAACAGTTGAATGTGAGGTAGTATGTTTTGATAGGAAAAGTAGAGGAGTTATAGAAACATGGAAACTAGAAACAGGAGGAGGCCATTTGGCCTGTCAAACCTGTTCCACCATTCATTATGATCATGGCCTATCATCAAATTCAACATCCTGATGCTCCCTTTCCCCCATATCCCTTGATGAAAACATTTATTACATGAAAGGTGGAATCTAAGTGGGATAGAAGAACGAATACATCGATCACTAAAATTTGCATCATAGGTTAGTGAGGCCATAAAAAAAAGCAAACCAAGAACAAGGCTTTAGGAGGGAAGTCAAATTAAATGTGCAACAAACCTTGGTCACACTACACTTAGCAGACTACATTGTGAAAGGGATATATGAAAGGCAATGCAGAAGGAGCAGAGAACATTTACAAGGATGGTACCAGAAATGTGTGGATGTGTGCCAACTAACAGACAGTTTTAAAAATTCTGAGAGTTTTGATAGAATGTGCAGAGAGAGAATGTTTCCACTTGTGGAAAGAACAGAAGTAGATATCATTAATATCAGATAATCACCAAGAAATCAAATAGGGAATTCAATAGAAACTTCTTTGCCTAAAGAATAGTGAGAATTTGAAACTCACTACTAGCAGGAGTGTTGGGAGTGAATAGCATACCTGGATTTAAAGGAAAGCTAGACAAACCTTTGAAGAAGGAGAAAATAAAGGATTACAATGGCAGATATGGATAAGAAAAGGCAAGGAGGCTGGGCTTGGAGAATGTATACCAGTATGATCTCATTAGGCCAAATGACCACGTTCTGTGCCACTTACCCTATGTAGTAATAGGTCATTCAGTCCTTCAAAGCTGTATTTCCATTCAGTTATATCATAGTTGACCTGTATCTTAATGCCATTTGCTTCTTAGCTCTGCCCCTTGATTGTCCTACCTCATAAAAATCTAACAATTTTATCCCTGGAAGTTCTGATTTTCCTAGCATCCACAGTCTCACAAGGGAAAGAATTCCAGATGTTCACTATGCTTTGTAGAAAAAGACTTTTCCTGATTTTTCTCCTAAATGACCTCACTCTAATATTAAGATTATTCCTTTAGTTTCCAATTCCATGCCAGAAGAAACAATGGCCGATATTTTATGATCTTGTTTGGGCGAGGCTCGTAAAATCCCACCTGAGGCCAATGGAAAATTCCGTTCTACGAGACACACCCGTCCAGATTCCAGGGCAGGTGTGGTGGCAAAATTCCAGCCAATATCTTTGTACCACTTGTAAATTCTTTTATACAGTTGATGACCTCCCAATATTCCAGACTCAAGGGAATAAAAGTTAAATTTATGAAACCAGTTCCCCTGTAATTTATCACTTTATATTCCATGATCATTCTGATGCTGTTCAATGCACCTTCCCCAAGAAATTGCATCCTTCCTGAGATGTGATGGAATCTATAGAATCATTACAGTGCAAATGAGGCCATTCTGTTTGGCCTACCAAGTCTACACAAACTCACTGAAAGACCATCTCATCAGGCCCACCCAACACCCTCACTCTATCCCCATAACCTTGCAAATTCATTGTTGCTAACATAACTTACACAATTTTGGATATTAACTGGCAATTTAGCATGGCCAATCTACCAAAATCACACATCTTTGGATTGTGAGAGGCAACAGGAGGAAACCCACGCAGACACAGGAAGAATGTGCAAACTCCATTCTGATAGTCATCCAAAGCTGGAATTGAACTTGGGTTCATGGTGCTATGAAGAAGCATTGCCAGCCATTGTGCCACCTGTGACACTACTGTGCTTTTAAGAAATGTATTTTAGTCATGTTTTCCTGAAGTTCTTTTAAGAGGGCCTGGTCTTTTGTGCCTGTATTATCTATACCAATATCTTTAATGATTGCTAATAATTGTAGCCATGTTTATTTTTAATTTGGGCCTAATGCAATATCCTGGAGTTTTACAACCCTTTTGAATTAACGTGTGACTAATTGATAGATCAAGGTAATGTGGTTCCTTTAAAAGGGAATCCAGTGTTATTTCAGTTTGGCTAATTAGAAGCTATTTGGAATCCAGATTGAAAATAATGTTTCTGATTCTCTCTCCTGTTATCGGAGGTTTAGCACTTAGTGGCTAGTGACTAGAGACAAGTTTTTCTTGAAGGGTACTGAAAGGGTTAGAAAGCCTCAGCATTTTCAACTCAACATCCAAAGGAGTAAACCATAGAGGGGGTTGGAAAGCTGCAAATTCAGCATCAAGTCAGCATACTTATTTTCTGTACTCAACCTAGGATGGGTATATGTAAGAATATTTATTTTGTTGAAACAGTACATTAAGCTGTTAAGGTTTATACAATATCATGATTGTTTTTTTTTGCTTGTTTGTAATTGATAAAAGTTATTGCTAATTTTCTATGTGTTAATCATATTCTTAAATAATCTTTGTTTGATAAAAGCTCCCTTGTGGGTTATTGTTGAATCAGACCTGGAACGAAACACCTTATGCTTACCTGTGCCAAAATTCAAGGTGTAAAACTCATAATCCAGGTTGAATTCATAAAAATCCTTGGAGTTTCTGATCTGGATTATAACATGCAAAAAATAACCAGGTGCATCCTGAGAGGTCTACGAATATGAGAAGACTACTGAAATTTTGGTAGCAGTGGGACTCGAACCCAGTCTACTTTAGCACAACATCTTAGACAACTCAGCCATATCACTGGCAGAAGTGTACTACAGTTCCTGTGTTCAGTTCGGAAAGCAAGCACAATAAATACACATTCTGGAAATATTAAGTTCCAAAAATGTGACATTTGTCTCTAATTTTCTCCCACCTTTTCCTGATGGTGGCCTTTCATGCTGAGGTACAGTTACATGCTTGCCAGAATCCTTCATAAATTATCAGACTGAGCATTGCTTCTATGTGTTTGACTGGCTGGTCAAAAAAGTCTAATCCTTTTTTAGTGGATAAAATACTGTGCAACAAAGAGCAGCAGATAGGAGTTAACACGGGAAGCCATTTTATTTTATCTTTCTCCATCTGAGGCATATTGTAGGCCTCTTAGATTGATCAACATCAGTGCATGGCACAGAGTGTGCCCTTTCCTCCAACAAAATTGAAATCAGAGTCCTAACTATATTGTGAAGACATTCATTTTCATTGATAAGAAATCTTTCATTGTTCCAGGTGGTCCCGACTACAAGGTGGACAAGGCTTTTTTCTAAATGGTAATTGCTGGACTCTTGTTGTTAATGGAAGGGTAAATCTATTGACTTCATTTTGAGGCCCTGACTGCCTCATTAATGTAAAAACAATAAACCTTGCAACACATCCAGAATATAACATTGTCCATTCTTGTCATTTGCTGATTCAGCATGATGCTAATTTGACAGACATTTGGAGAAGTAATTTACCCACCCGCCCCCTCCCAACTTTACCCCCACTCTCATGTTGGGTTTGAAGGTAAAAACCTTGTAAAGGTTGCTCACTGCTTATCCTCCCATCCTGATTGCTCTAATCATCGACATTCTACTGTGAAATTTCACTAATCAGATCTGCTGCTACTAAAATCAAAGTGCTGAGATTAAAATACAAGTTTGCAAGGCTATGGGTACGTCTTGATTATAGCAGTTACTTGAAAGCCAAGATGAACAAATGATTTGGGTACAGATCAACTGTGATCTTATTGAACAGATTTGAGAAACTGAATGGCCTACTCCTGTTTACTGCAATGTTTTTCAACCAAGCCACATCTAGAAATTAAATGTGCTACAACAGTCCGGAATACCACAATCATAAATCTTCTATAATTGCCTGGAAAAAAAGGGGTATAGATAGAGTAAATGGTGGTAAACTTTTTCCACCTTCAGAAATGGATAGGACGAGGGGTCATGGCCTTAGGGTGAGGCCATATAAGACGAATATTAGAGGGCAGTTTTTCACACAAAGGGTAGTGGGGGTGTGGAATGCACTGCCGGGTAAGGTGGTGGGAGCAGGCACGCTAGGGCTGTTTAAGGGTCTCTTGGACAGCCACATGAGCGGTATGCAGATAGAGGGATATAGTAGGACTGTTTAACTATGGCTTTTTTTTCCAAAGGTAATTCGGTCCATACTTGACCATCAAGGAGCATGCATTCAGCAGGTGGTGCGAGGACAGCTCTTGGATGTTGATTCATGGGTTGCCTGGTGCTTCATGTCGTAAATGAGTGCTTTATCTGGACCATCTGAAGGGCACCATGACAGCTCAGTGACTATCGCTGTAGCTGTGCAGACACTTGGAATTGGGCCGGTGTCTGCGGGAGTTTGCGCGTTCTCCCCGTGGTTGCGTGGGTTTTCTCCGGGCGCTCCGGTTTCCTCCCACATCCCAAAAAATTCGCTCTTAGGCTGATTGGGAAACAAATTGTCCCTACATTGAGACTCTTCCATATTAGGAATAACCTAAAATTAGAATAGGATAATGGAATTGTTACTATATAGTTACGACGGCGGCGCGGGCTTGTTGGGCCGAAGGGCCTGTTTCCCGTGCTGTGTTGTATTGCTCTGAGTTCTCTGCCAATTTATAAGAAATGGTGCAGGTGGTAGATGGCCTGTTCATTCTTTCTGAACAGAGGCCGTAAGTGTCTCATTCTATTCCCACTGTTATTTGTCTGCAGGAAGGAGAGGCCCATGTCAGTTGTGTAGAATCAGTTTTTGTAGGGTAGGTTTGTGTTGGGCAAGTGGAGGTTTCTCTTTTGGAGCTTCCCTTCTATGCCAATTAGAGATACAACCTTGTGGGGAGGTATGTCCCTCTTTAACCTTTCCCCTTTTGAAAATTGGCCCCCACCCAGTTCACTGGGGCCTGCAAGCCAGATTCCACCCATCTCCCAGATTTACCTGAAGACCAGTCTCCATTAGCTCCTCAGGAACTCTTTGTAGTTCCAGCAGTGGACAATGCTCCAAGCTGGAACTGCGGAAACTATAGAGATTATTGGCTGGCAGTTGTTTAAGCTGAGGGCTGAAGTCCCAACTCTAGCCAATTAAAGCATCAAGAAGAGAGTTAAATGGTTGCAGAGCAACTGATATCAACCAGGTTGCATTCCCCACTGACTCTTCGGTTCAATGGTGCAACTTCGCCATCCAAAAAATCCTACTCTTAGATATATAGTGGTCATTGTTGAAAAAAAATTCTAATTGGAAACCAAAATATTTATAATAACTGTCATGCTATATACTATGAAAATCTTAAGATTTTCTAGCTTGAAAATAAAGATTTATCCAGAAGAAACAACATCTGTAAGTCTGATTATATTTTGAATTTGGATATTCCCTTGTCTGAAATAAATTAGCGTTTATAACAATTTCTAAATAATTTCCCAGTCTGCGCTATTAACAGCTGCTCATGTACAAAAATGTTGGATCTATTAAACTCTATAGGCAATATTTGCATTTTTCACGTCTGTTTTTCTTTTCCACAACATTGATGTCAATTCCTCTTCATATAATTTGCATTTTATTTCATGTAATGCTGACATCCATGTGATGTGTTATTGCTGTTTGTGCATCCGTTGGAATATGTGGACCTCTGCCAGCAGAGATACTGAGCCATCCTTCGCCTTGGTAACCTGACCTTATTTCCATAACAGCATTTGGTTTGAGTGCAGACCTGCTAACACAAATCACACCATGGGGGAGATTAGCATTATAATGAAGGTGCCTGTCTAATTTATAATGCAATTGGTGCACCACGCAGAAACTAACTGATGGCATTATTTGATATTAAGAATTCATATAAAATTTGTGAGAGGTTGGATCCTAATTTTCAACAGAACAATCCATTGAACTGGTTGAATTATATGTTTATGCATTTATTAAATCTAATATCCAAGAGGACACTGGCTGGATTGTTGCGGCCAAGAGAGGTTTTAAACCAAGCATTTGAACCCTGAGATTGGATTAGATCTTGTGATCCTGTCCAGTGTTTTATTAATGTTTGGTCCAGGGTCACCACACTTGCTGTTAATTTTCTACAAAAATCTCCAGGTACTGGGACCATAAAGCATATCAAACCCTTTGGAATGGGGAATTAGAATCTGAGAGAGGTAGAAGTTTCATTTTCTCTTGCGATGTGAAAGGAAGTGAAAACTGCCCACCGCTTTTTACCTGATGAGTACAAAACTGGCCATCTTTGTGGAATTTTCCCAAGTGCCATGCTTGCTGAGCAAGTTTGACCAGTGAGTGCTTTCCATATCTCCACCCCCCTTCCTTAGCTCAGCTTCCCCATTGGAAACCCCAGCCATGCTTTTGCCACTTCTAGCCTTGACTATTCCAAAGCTGTGTCATCTTGTACCTCCAGAACTTACTCAGGGTCCTGCTGCCATATCCTAATTCACACCAAGTCCTACTCATCCATGATCCCCGTGCTTGCTCACTCTGAACGTCAGCATGGAAGTCAAGCTTTGAAATCTTGAGAAATTCTCCAAAGACAGGGTCAACGTAAATGCTGATTATAAAAGTAAGCTGCCAGTGTGTGTAGTCGCCACTTTTGTTATTTGCTGTATGGGGTCTGCTCAGAGTGAGTGTGTTTTAAATCCCCGTGCATCTTTGCATCACAGCACCTGCTTGATCCATCGCACTCAGATTTAAAACAAAACATACATTTGTGGAGGAAAAATTGAAGCTGAATCCTTATGTGAGTTTAGAATGAAAGGGAGCATTGACTTTTATGTTGAATATATGAAAAAACAGGATTGTTGGGGTTGACAATTTTTTATATTCTTTTGTGGGACATGGACATCACTGGTTGGCCAGTATTTATTGTCTATCCCTAATTGCCCTTGAGAAGGTGATAGTGAGTTGCCTTCTGGAATCATTGTAGTCCATGTGCTATGGGTTGATTCCAAATGCTGTTAGGGAGGGAATTCCCGGATTTTGACTCAGTGACTGCAAAGAAGTGGTGATTTCCAAGGGGCAGCACAGTGGGAGAGGCCGCAGGATGGCACAGCCATTAGCCCTACTGCCTCACAGCCCCAGGGAGCCATGTTAGATTCCCAGCTTGGGTCACCGTCTGTGTGGAGTTTGCATATTCTCCCCATGTCTACATGCATTTCTTCCAGCTGCTCTGATTTCCTTCCAGAGTCTGAAAGATACGCTGGTTAGGTGCATTGACCTGAACAGGCGCTGGAGTGTGGCGACAAGGAGAATTTTACAGTAACTTAGTTGCAGTGTTAATGAAAACCTACTTGTGATTAATAAATAAACTTTATTTTATTTTTACTTAAGTCAGGAAAGTGAATAGCTTGGTGGGGAACTTGCAAGTGGTGGTGCTCCCATATATCTGCTGCTCTTGTTCATCTAGATGGAAGTGGGTTTGGATCTAAGGATCTTTGGTGAATTACTGCAATGCATCTTGTAGATAGTACATACTGCTGCTATTGAGCGTTAGTGATGAAGGGATTGAATGTTTATAGATGCGATGCCAATCAAGTGAGCTGCTTTGTTCTGAATGGTGCTAAGCTTTTTGAGTGCTGTTGGAGCTGCACCCATCGAGGCAAGTGGGATCATCTTATGCACCAGGTCAACATATAAGCCACAAGTTATGTTATCTACGATGAATCCTGGTCCAGCAACACCATCATTTCAAAACTCCCTTTGTTGTTTTCAAGTATGTCCCACCCTCCTCATCTCTGCAATCTCCTCCATTCCTACAACTTTGGAGATCTCTGCAACTCAGCAGACCTCTCCCACATTCCCAATTTGAATTAGTCCATGCTGTCTTTACCTGCCAACTCTGGAATTTCCTCCCTCAACCTCTGCCTCAGTCCTTAAAATTGACCTCTCGACTGAGTTCTTGGTCACCTCCCCAAATAGCTCCTAATGCGTCTTGGTGTCAAACTTTGCTTGATCATGCTCCATTGAGATATTATGCTATGTTAATGGTACTTTATAAATAAACGTTGTTGTTGTTTCCTCTACAGCCAAGCAGGTCCCATCTGTCAGAAGGGTGATCATTCAGGGAAATCTTATTTGAATAAAGACAATTGTACCATACTACAATGGGTAATATCAAGTAACTCAGCATTAATTGAAGATGGAATTTGGGATGTTCATGGTCAAAATAACTTACTACTTACTCTAATGTCAAACGTGCTCTTCTGAGCAGAGTTCACTTGATAATATCAGCTTTTTTACAACTTGAACACTACAACTCTCTCAATATAGCAGTTAAGATAAGCCGAGTATAATTTGTGAATGAAATACGGCACCTCTCTAGTCTGCAGGCTTCTTTCGTCATTATTGAATTTCCCTAATTAGTTAATTTCTTGTGGAATTTATGCACCATGTTTACATAGGTTGCTTTAGGTTGCACTCCCTTTTCAGTTATTTAAAAAAAAGAATTTTTATTAGTGCTTTTTTTGGGCATTTCAGCCACACAATCCTGATCTGAGGATACCTGTGTGAGAGGAGCAGAGAAGGAGGAGGCCCTTCTTGAGAACCTGCTCATGGGCTGGCCAAACTTGCCATCAACAGGTTGAGGCAACAGACCATTGAGGGAAACAACCAACCTGACTATTTGCCATTCCACTGCGGGAAGGAGCACTCAGTGTCCACTGGCATCATCAAGGCCATCCGTGCCCATTGAGTTTGATGTTTTTAAGTATTATTTATGATTCGCTTTTGTTAAAGTCAGTATTCCTTTAAAGGGCTGCCCTTTAAATTTGTCCCTCAGTTTGATTTATTTGAATTGCTGAATTGTTTTAATCTAAAATAGAGTAATGTCATTGGACAAGTAATCCAAAGACTAGGCCTAGCTGGTGGAACTTAAATTCAATTAGTAAATTTGGAATTGAAAGCTGGTCTCAAAAATGGTGACAATATGCTCACCCAACACAGAAAACACTGCCAAGATTGCATGGTTTCCACTGCGCACATGCCGCCCCCCCTTCCTCCCCCAACCCTCATCCCATCCCAGCCATCTACAATTCCCAGATGGGATGAGAAATTCATCCCCATGAAGCTATTGGTATGAAACCCATCAGGTTCATAATCTGCCATCTCAATCTGGGTTTGGCCTACATGTGAGTCCAAACCCACAGCAATGTGGTTGACTCTTAACTTACAACACCCCTCCAAAATAGTCTAGAATGTCCCTCAGTTCAAAGGTAATTAGAGATGGGCAACGAGCACCCACATTCCAGGAAAGAATGTAAAAGAGTTCCAAATCTGATTGTCAGTATAACCATTTCAACTGTGCAAGTGGCATGTTGCAACATGTTTAAATAACAATGACTAAGGATGGGGTTATCTGCACTCTCCCCCCCGTGGTGTGTTTCACAGCAGTATAGGGAATATGGTCGATGGTAGGATTGTAAGATCCCGCTGCTGTCAATGGAGTTCCTGCATCCCTCTGGGAAACCCGTTACGGGGCTTGTCATCAGCGGAACCAGAATATCCTACTGGTGAGCACAGCCCCAGAAAATTCCAGTCATCGGGCGGGATTATCTGGCCCTTCCTGCCAATGAGATCTTCTGGTCCTCCTAAAGGCAGGTTGTTTACAACGGTCTTCCTGGCAAAGAGATGAGTGAGCCATGCAAATTGTTGTAGAAAATCGGTAAGAGCTTCTGGTCTGAAAGGTGAAATACCTCTGCCGCTGGAAAACATACAGCACGGCAGCTGTAAAATCCTACCACACACAGCTTGCTTCATGGCCAAGACACTAAAGAGGATGGAGAAAACAAACACACCCCTTTTAAGCTGATCATGAAATTCCCAGTTATGGTTTAACGCAGCTTTTTAGCTTCATGTTCTGGTTTGCTTTATTGCATCTAAGCTTGACACAAGAGAGAGAGAAAAAAAAATTCCATTGTAATTTACCAGCTGCTGTCACAGTGTCTGAATGTAAGTACTAGTCATCATTTGACATATTCTTCTGTGCAAAAGCTCCCCAGTGGATTGCCTGGAACAGGAGACTATAGTCCTGATTTTATCATTGACAGCATTGTACGCAGCATCAATTAGGGTAGTTAATAAGAAACAAAATAACCAGACCATAGCCCAAAAAGAGACCTGCAAATTCCATTTCCTTCTTTGTTTGCTCTTGATTTATTTCTTCCTTTGAGTCTGTCAGTCTTGGTTTTTTTGCACGCCTTTCTTTTACTATTGGTTAATTTCATTTTTGATCTTCTTTTGCTTTCGATATCTTTGTTTCCTCAGCATTTTTTCCAATTTTTTTTCTTTTTTTTGACTTCTGATTTCCATGCCACCATTTCATTTCCTTATTGGTGTTCTTTGCTGTGCCTTTATTTTTCAGCACCATGAGGTGTCTATAGTGGTTAAGGAAACAGCAGGAATGTTGAATGTACCGAATCAATAAGCACTAGACACAATTAATAGAAAGAAAATCCAGGCCATCACATCAAAGTGGGGGGAAATACCAATAGTTCTGTGTAGCAGAGAAAGAAAAGAGCTGTAATAGAGAAAGCAGGGAGAAAATTAAGCAGAGGATATTAGGTCTGTGAAATTGATGTAAAAGCCCATAACATGCCTGCCTCCATTTCATGCCCATGTGTGCTTTTCATGCACAAGCAATAATCTATTTAATTTAAACGCGTTAAACAAGAAAGCACACATAGGAATACAATGAAAGTTCAAGTGTTAATACACGAACTTTGTCAATCAGAATCACCACCATCAGCTGTATCAATAATTAAAACATCCAACTCCTTCCAATATAGCATTGTTAAGTTGATGTTTGATCAATTTCTGTGCCAGGAGCTCAGTATTCATCCTCAAACCATTGCCATATTGTGGTCTACCACATGTTGACATAATTGCAACTCCAACAATTCATTCCTATCCCTTGAACTCTTACTATTGAGATCAGCAACGTCACGTGAACACCATCATCTCCAAGTCAGACATCATGATTTGGCCAAATGTCCCAACTCCTTTATTTGTGCATTGAAATCCTAAGCTTCCTTTGCTTTCATTGCCATCATAAGACCCTGCTTTTGTTGTCATGTTGTTGATATCAGTAACCCAATTTAGTTTCTGGTCAACAGACAATAAACGAGGCCTCGCCAGTATTATCTGTATTGTGAGAACGAATAAATAAATTTCAACTTGCACAAGATTTTACAGGGTAATTTGTGAAATGTTCTAATTAATTACTAAAAATAAATTTTCTGACACTCAATAGTATAAATAAGCAGGAGCTTCTTTCCATTTTTCATTCATGCTTCTTGTCATTTTTCAATGCTTTTCCTATTCCATCAGAAATTTCCTATTCCACTTTTTTCGAGAGACAAATGTCATCTGAATAGCATTAATATAGCCTGTGATGTGGACTTGTTCATTCAGCACTGGAACACCATAAACTAGATAGGTTAGATTGTTCAAAAGTTAAGGCGAATATATGAAGAACATATGCATTAGGAGTAGGAGTAAGCCATTTGGTCCCTCAACCTACTGTACCAGACAATAAATTCATTGCTGATCTGACTGTAATTTCAACCTCACATTCCCAGTAACTGTTCTTCTTGGTTAATCAAGAATCTATCTAGTTCTGCCTTTAAGATATTTAAAGACTCTACTTCCACTGTCTATTGACCAAGACAGATCCAGAGACGTTCAACCTTCTGGGAGAAAAGATTTCTCCTCATCTCTGTCTTAAATGAGTGACCTTTTATTTTTAAACAGTGACCTCTAGCTCTAGGCTCTCTGACAAGCAGAAACATCATCTCCACATCTACTCTGTCAATATTTATCAGGATATTAAAGATTAAGTTATCTTTTACTCTTCTAAACTCCAGTGGACCAAACTTAACCTCTCCAAACTTTCCTCATAAGCCAACCCACTCATTACTAGGTATACTAGTCTAGTATACCTTCTTGTAACTGCTTCTAATGCTTCACATCTTTCCTGAATTGAGGAGACAAATACTGAACATTTGTCTCATCTGGAGATGTGGTTTTACCAATGCTCTGTACATCCCAAGCTAACTTCCTTAATTTTGTCATAAAGTCCCTTCATAATAAATGATAACATTCCCTTAGCTTTCCTAGTTACTTGCAGTACCTGTATACTAGCCTCTTGTGATTCGTGCATTGGGACAACCAGTCTCTCACCATTTTGATAATAAGCTTCATTTTTATTCTTCCTGCAAAAATGGAGAATTTCACATTTGCTTACATTCTCATTTATTTGGATAAGAATATATGAACATAAGAACTAGGAGCAGGAATAGGCCACCTGGCCCCTCAAGCCTGCTCTGCCATTCAATAGGATCATGACTGATCTTTTTGTGGACTCAGCTTCACTTACCCTCCCGCTCACCATAACCCTTAAGTCTTTTACTGTTCAAACACTTATCTATCCTTGTCTTAAAAACATTTAATGAGGTAGTCTCAACTGCTTCACTGGGCAGGGAACTCCACAATTTACCACCCTTTGTGTGAAGAAGTTCCTCCTCAACTCAGTCCTAAATCTGAGGCTATGCCCTTTAGTTCTAGTCTTACCCGCCAGTGGAAACAACTTCCCTGCTTCTATCTTAATAGAAAAGGATATCATAATCTTATATGTTTCTATACAATCTCCCCTCATTTTTCTGAATTCCAATGAGTATAGCCCTAGTCTACCCAGTCTCTCCTCATAAGCCAACATTCTCAACTCTGGCATCAACCTAGTGAATCTTCTCTGCACCCTGTCCAATGCCAGTATATCCTTTCTCAAGTAAGGATACCAAAACTGTACATAGTATTCCAGATATGGTCTCACCAGCACCCTACAGAGCTATAATACAACCTCGCTATTTTTAAGCTCCATCCCTCTAGTGATGAAGGACAAAATTCCATTTGCTTTCTTAATTTCCTGCTGCTGCATCTGTAAATCAACTCCTTGTGATTCTTGTACAAGGACACTCAGGTCCCTTTGCACAGTAGCATACTGCAATTTTTTACCATTTAAATAATAGCCCATTTTGCTGTTGTTCCGACCAAAAGGAATGACCTCACATTTACCGACTTTGTACTCCATCTGCCAGACCCTCATCACGCACTTAGACTATCTGTACCACTTTGCAGACTTTCAGTGTCCTCTGCACACTTTGCTCTGCCACTCATCTTAGTATCAGCTGTGAATTTTGACACTTGGTCCCCAACTCTAATCATCTATGTAAATCATAAACAGTTGTGATCCCAATACTGATCTTTGATCAGTCACTGATCGCCAACCAGAAAAACACCCATTTACCCCCACTCTTTGCTTTCTGTTAGTTAACCAATCCTGTATCCATGCTAACACATTACCTGTAACACTGTGTACCTTTATCTTATGCAGCAGTCTTTGGTGCGGCACCTTGTCAAATGCCTTCTGAAAATCCAGAATCACCACATCCACAGGTTTTCCATTGTCCACTGTGCATGTCACATTCTCAAAGAATCCCACCAAATCAGTCAAACATGACTTGCCCTTCATGACGCCATGCTGTCTCTTACCAACGGGACAATTTATATCCAAATGTCATACTATTTTTTCCTTGATGATAAATTCAAGCATTTTCCTTACTACAGAAGTTAAGCTAACCAGCCTATAGTTACCTGCCTTTTGTCTTCCTCCTTTTTTAAACACAGTTGCTGTTTTCCAATCTGCGGGAACCACCCAGAGTCCAGCGAATTTTGGTAAATTACCACTAGTACATTGCTATTTCCCCCGCCGTCTCTTTTAATACCTTGGGATGCATTCCATCAGGGCCAGGAGACTTGAATACCTTTAACTCCATTAACTTGCCCAACACTATCTCTTTCATGGTAATGATGGTTTCTAGGTCCTTGCTTTCCATAGCCTTTCTGTCATCAATTTTTGTCATGTCATTTGTGTCTTCCACTGTGAAGACTGACACAAAATACCTGTCCAATGTCCCAGCCATTTTCTCATTTCCAGTTATTACATCTCCCTTCTCATCCTCTAAAAGACCAATGTTTACTTTAGCTACTCTTTTTTGTTTTATATATTTGTAGAAACTTTTGTTATCTGTTTTTATATTCTGAGTTAGTTTATTTTCATAACCCATGTTACTTTCCTTTATAGCTTTTTTGTGGCTTTCTGCTGATCTTTAAAGATTTCCCATCCTCTAGTTCCCACGAAGCTTTGCCATTCTGTATGCCTTTTCTTTCAATTTGATACCCTCCTTTATATTCTTAGATGTTCATGACTGATTATCTCTTTTTCTACACTCCTTTCTTATTACTGGTATATACTTTTGCTGTGCACTGTGAAAGATCGCTTAGAAAATCCTCCACTGTTCCTCAATTGCCCCACCATAAAGCTTTTGCTCCCAGCCTATAGAACCATAGAATACTACAGTGCAGAAAGAGTCCCTTCAGCCCATGGAGTCTGCACCGACCACAATCCCACCCAGACCCGACCCCCATATCCCTACATACTATTAATTGCTAATCCCTCTAACCTCAGCATCTTTGGACACTAAGGGGCAATTTTAGCATGGCCAATCAAGCTAACCCACACATTTTTGGACTGTGGGAAGAAACCGGAGCACTACGAGGAAACCCACACAGACACAAGAAGAACGTGCAAACTCCACACAGACAGTGACCCGAGCTGGGAATCGAGCCCAGGTCTCTGGAGCTGTGAAGCAGCAGTGCTAAGCACTGTGCTACCTTGCCACCCAATCTATCTTAGCCAACACTCCCTCATCCCTTTGTAGTCTCCTTTGTTTTAGCAGTAGAACTGATGTTGGATTTTACTTACTACACTTCATCTGTATTTTAAATTCAACCATATTGTAATCACTCCTTCTGAGAGAATCCTTAACTGTAAGATCATTAATTATTCCTGTCTCATTACACAGGATGTAAGTAGGCTAGAAAAGATCACAGATAGGTTAAGTGAGTGGACAAAAATCTGACAAATAAATGAGAAACCAAAAGAGAAAATGCTGGAAAATCTCAGCAGGTCTGGTAGAATCTGTAAGGACAGAAAAGAGTTTCAAGTCTAGGTGACCCTTTGCCAAAGTCCTGCTAAGATCTTCCAGCATTTTCTCTGTTGGTTTCAGATTCTAGCATCTGCAGTAATTTGCTTTTATAGGCCATCAAATAATGGCACCACTGAGGGGTGAAAAATAAACAAAGAAATAATTGATGCATGTAAAAAAACAGTACAGCAATTAATATGCGGGATTTTAATCTACATATCAATTGGCCAAACCGGGTCAGTCAAGGCAGCCTTGAGGAGGAGTAGGATAGCTTGCTCCCTCGTAGGTTCCATCACATACTGTTCAAGGAAGCTATCATGATACATTCTATGAACTCCTCCTCAAGGCTGCCTTGACTGACCCGGTTTGGCCAATTGATATGTAGATTAAAATCCCGCATATTAATTGCTGTACTGTTTTTTTACATGCATCAATTATTTCTTTGTTTATTTTTCACCCCTCAGTGGTGCCATTATTTGATGGCCTATAAAAGCAAATTACTGCAGATGCTAGAATCTGAAACCAACAGAGAAAATGCTGGAAGATCTTAGCAGGACTTTGGCAAAGGGTCACCTAGACTTGAAACTCTTTTCTGTCCTTACAGATTCTACCAGACCTGCTGAGATTTTCCAGCATTTTCTCTTTTGGTTTCTCATTTATTTGTCAGATTTTTGTCCACTCACTTAACCTATCTGTGATCTTTTCTAGCCTACTTACATCCTCCTCACAATTTGCTTTCCTACCTACCCTTGTGTCATCAGCAAATGTAGCATCCATACTTTCAGTCCCTTCATCCAGTTGTAAAAGGTTGACGCCTGTTTCCTGTGGCACACGACTCATCACATTCTGCCAACCAGAAAAAGACCCATTTATGTCAACTCTCTGCTTATTGTTAATCCATGGCAATATGTCATCTTTCACACCATGAATTTTTATTTTATGCAATAACTTTTGACGTGACACTTTGTTAAATGCCTTTGGAAATCTAACAGTGCAGCCACCGGTTACATTTTATCACTAGCTTCAAAGAACTCCAATAAAGTGGCTTAAGTAAACATGATTTCTCTTTCATGAAAAGTAGGTTGGCCGGAATTCTCTGGCCATTCACGCTGGCAGCATTCTCCACTGCCCAGTAGCACACCCCTCACCCATGGGTTTCCTGCTGGCAAGGAGTGACGTTAATGGGAATTCCCATTGACAATGTTGGGACCAGAGAATCCCATTGCTAGCTAACAACATGCCACTACCCATCAGAGGGAAACACAAGGCTGGGAGGCCGGAGAATTTCGGTCCTTGATTCATACACTTTACATTGTTCATTTCTTATGCATATCCATGGTCTAATGTTTTTTTAATCCATTCTCTCATATTGGACTGCAACTAATCTAGTACTTTTTTCATTCCTTCCATATAGTGGTCAGTTTCCTCTGGCCTAGGACAACCAATCCAACAGTTTTGAAATAGACTGTCAGTGATTTCCATTAACTATCCACTTGCACAATGGAACAATGGTTAGTGCTGCTGCCTCACAGCACTAGGGACCTGTGTTTGCATTCCCGGCTTGGGTCACTGTGTGGAGTGACTGTGTGGAGTCTGCACATTTTCCTCTTGTCTGCATGGGTTTCCTCCAGGTGCTCTGGTTTCCTACCACAGTCTGAAAGACCCACTGGTTAAGTGCATTAGCCATGCTAAGTTCTCCCTCAGTGTACCCGAACAGGCACAGGAGTGTGGTGGCAAGTGGATTTTCACAGTAACTTCATCACAATGTTAAAGTAAGCCTGCTTGTGACACTAATAAATAAACTTTAAACTCTGTCAAAACGTTTCCATTTTAAAATCTCAATTCGTTTGATCTCTATTTCTTTCGTCAAGAAAAGAAAGACTCTACCTATTCATATTTTCCTGATACCTGGTGGTAGTATGTTGCATTTCACTTAGGAAATCAGTTGCTATGGCAACATGCACTTTTACCTCAATGTTGTTATCTGGAAATATGATTAAGGGTTCCAATTTTTTTTGTATTACATGGCTAACCAGGAGTGTCTCCCAGTCTTACCACCTGCCATTGGCAAATATTGGAAGGATATGTAGGTTGATAGTCAACCATTTTGGCTGCATTATGAATGCACCTTCCTTGGCTTTAAAGTCTTGGGATAGTTTAGCTTCTGGCTAAATAGCAGGGTGCTCCCTAAAAGGCTTTCAGGCCTCCTCTTGATATGTACAGCCAAGTATTTACTTGTAAATCTTCCTTGCACTGCTTCTCAGGCTCTATACCTTCTTTATACTATGGCACATATTACTAAGCATTTTGTAAGCAAACAGATTTAGCACAACTTTTCTCATTTTCAACTCTATCCCTCTAGAAATAAAGCCAAGCAATTGCTTTTTTTTCTTTAATAGCTTTGCTAATCTGTGGTGCAACTTTTAGTGATTCGTGTATTTGTACTCTGAGGTTCTTTTGTTTCTGTATCATGTCTAGACTCACACTTTCCAAGTAATAAACAACCTCCCTATCCTTCCTACCAAAATGTACAACAACTTATTTATTGGTGCAGAACATCATTCGCCAATTATCTTCCCACAATGCAAGTGTATTAATGCTCTCCTGTAATTTTTTACAATTTAACCGTTGACAATCCTTCCCAGTCTACTGTTATCTACGTCTTTAGAAATTTTGTTTTTGATTCCAAAGTTCAAATTGTTAGTAAAAATTGTGAGTAGCAATGGTTTCACTGACCCTGAAGGAACACCACTTTCTATCTTCTATCACTCTGATTAACCAGCCTTGACTTGCACTCTCTGCTTTCTGTTTTGAAGTCAACTAGCAATCCATTCTGCAATTTGTCCTCTGATTCCCCATTCTCTGATATTATTGATTAGTCTATTATCGAAGACCTTTTGAACATCCAGATAAATTACTTCTGCTGCATTACCATTGTCAACTTTCCCTGGAAAAATTCAATAAGGTCAATCAAGCAAGTCTTTCTCTTTTGAAATTCATGCTGTGCACTCTTTATTATATTCTCCATTTCAAGATGTTTTTCCATTCTTGGCTTTAGCAGGAATTCCATTGCGTGTCCTATGACAGATGGTAAGCTATAAATACTTAGATCTGTCCTCTTTTTGAAATATAAAAGTTACATTAGCCACCTGTCAGTCCTGTGGCACTATACCACCTTCTAATCAGTTATTAAATATATGTATTAATGCTTCCACCATCTCTTTCCTATATTTCAAAAGATGGGAGGAATTCATCCAAGTCAGGGGCTTTATTCTCTTTGAATTTGTTCCCTTTTTCCTTATGTTAAAGGCACTTATCTCATACTCCTCATTCAATTTCATCTCTACCTGTTTGAGCTCCCTGTTGAATGCCAAAATAAAATTATTTAATACTTGGGACATCACTCTACAATATAATCAGAGAATCCCTGCACTGCAGAAGAAGGTTATTCGGCCCATCAAGTCTACACTGACAACAATCTCACCCAGTCCTTATCCCTGTAACTCCATGTATTTACTCTGTTAATCCCCCTGCAATAAGAGGCAAGTTACCATGACCAATCAACCTAACTCCTACACACTTCCAGATTGTGGGAAGAAATTGCAGCATCCAGAGGAAGCCCTTGTAGACATGGGAAGAATGTTACATGTCATATTAACCTGTCTTTCCCTTAATAGTTCTTTTCTAATTTCCTTTTTACTGTTGTGTTGTAAAATATTTTACTTTATGTCCATTGATAATTTAATTTCATAATTCCTCCTTGCCTTCTGCTTTTTTTTTTCCACACGTCACAGCATATTTAACCTTAAGTAATCATTTGTTTTTCCCAAATCCGATCTGAAGTGATTCTTAAATCCTGAGCGTTTACTTCAATTCCTTTCCTTTCACAGCTTGATAGCAGACGTGTCTTTTTCTGAAGATTCTCCCCCGAGTACAAGCTAAGTAACTCTTTCAGCCCCACATCATATCCTCACAAACATAACTTTTCAATCTAAGTGCAAGATCTCACCTGCATTTGGAACCACAAAGACTTTTGGCCTCAAGCTCCCAGATACTGACAGACTGCCTGTGTCTGAGTTTTAGTGATATCTCCAAAAACTTTCCTCACTCAAGTGCCATCTCCACAGCAATGTGAATCACATGGACCTTTAGAACATAGAACATTACAGCGCAGAACAGGCCCTTTGGCCTTCAATGTTGCACCAACCAATTAAGAAAAAGCAATGACCCTCTAACCTAAACCACTCCCTTTTCATCCATAAATTTATCTACTAACCTCTTAAACGCCACCAAACTTGGCGCATCTACAACTGCAGCAGGCAGGGCATTCCACACCCTTACCACCCTCTGACATCCGTCCTATAACTACCACCCCTTAATTTAAAGTAATGTCCCCTTGTGCTAGCTTTCTCCATCCTCGGAAAAAGGCTATCACTGTCCACCCTATCTAAACCTCTAATCATCATATATGTTTCAATAAGGTCTCCTCTTAGCCGCCTTCTTTCTAACGAAAACAACCTCAAATCCCTCAGCCTCTCTTCATAAGACCTGCCCTCCATACCAGGCAACATCCTTTAATCCAACTGAAATGATGATCAGCTGCAAGAGGGACAGAGTATGTGTCAGAAGGTGTAATTGCCCTCAATGTGATGAATAAAGGCATGTTTGGGGTGATTCTCTAGTCTCCCTGCGACATGTTTCTTGTGGTGAGAGGTAGTGTGACATTGCAGGGGGATTTTCTGCCCCATAGTTGCCTATGGAATTTCTCATTGACTGCGCCTCACATGCTGGGAAAACTCTTGCTGGCATGAATAACCAGAAATTTCTGGCCAATATTTATTTTTAGAGAGATGTTAAGAAGTGTTATATCCTACGTGAGTTTGATTTGCAAATATTCTAGAAACACATCAAATTAGTACCTTCTTCAAAAGTGTCTTATCTTCTTTTGAACTCTATTCAATTATTAAATTCATCCTTCTCCCATTTGATCACTATTTCTGAGATGAACCAAATGTTCTGGTGATTGGCATATTTTAAACTCTCAAAAATGTAGAGAGAGAAAGGATGGCAGTTAATTCATTCATAGTTCTCTTGAACCAGAAAATTATAAGCAGTTCCCAATCTAACAAAATACCCTCAACAACAAAACACAAAATTAATTCAGGAATTACAACAATTTGGCTTTGTGGCTTAACAGAAAGGCCAACTTTGACACATCTTAATCTTAGCAGTACAATAGTACATTCTATTTTCAATTCTCCCATCCTTTTAAATAAGATCCTCCAAGTTAGCATTAGCAATGCTACAGAAAATCCACCAATAAAGATTTAAAAAATGTTGAGCTGTGTATTATAAGATCAGGAAATCATAGAATGAAGAAATGTTGTTTAGCTCATGAAATCCATTCCTCTCACTAATTCTACATCAAATCTTTCCATCCTGTCCAAATTATTTAATTTCTGGAGAAAAACCTCTGAAAAGTTTAGCCTGAACCACCAAAGGTAACCCTGGCAAAACTCCGTACTATCCATCTAACTTTGCATCCTATGTTATCAGTTTTCAGAGACTACCTTCTTTGAGAGTGATTACAATGTGGAATTTACTGCTGGATAGGACTGGATTTGTAAACCTGCAGGAATAGGAATGGGGGCTGTGCTGTCAGCCTGCTTGCCAATTCCATGGCTCCAATGTACTCTTAGCCATTTTCTCAGAAGTAAGGTATGGAGTAGCAGAGATACCTGCTTGCAAGCTAAGTCTGCTAAGTGCAAATTAAGGCTTATTAACAAAGATCCATTGGGATTTTCTTGCCAACCTTCAGGCCCCCCATAGGCAGCAAGTGACAATTTAGCTGTCCGGAGGTGGCCTCACAGTGATAGTCTTTCTGCCAGTAGGCAGGCTTAGAGCTATCCAGTGATGATAGTAGACAGCTTGTCATATAGCAGCCCATTGAAAACTCAGAAGCTTCCTATTGATCCTCTGCCTCAAAAACCTACCCTCCATCCTTGACTGGATCACCCTTTGTCCACTAATTGGCTAAAATCAGAGAAAATATGGCCTTGGTTTAATGTTGGTGCAGGCTTGATGGGCCAAATGGCCTCCTTCTGCACTATAAGAATTCTATGATTCTAAATTGCTGTTCAGGCTTCTGACCCACATTTGATCCTGACAGTAGGGTTCAGAAGCCTGTAAGTGAATATCCTACTCATGTAGTAATTGAGGGAAGTAATAGATGCATTTAAGTGGAGGCTGGAGAAGTAGTTAGGGAGAACAGAATGGAAGGATATAGCAATAGGGTTAGATGAAGTAAGCAGAGACGGAGCTGCTGTGAATCATAAACAGCACATAGTCTAGTTGGGCTGAATGACCAGTTTCTGGGTGGCAAAATCAATTGAACTTACCAAATTCAAAAATAATATTCCCCTGCAGTAAATTATGAATAAAGGGCTTTGAAGTAGAAAATAACAGTAGTCTTGAGACAAGGATGGATATCTGAAGACAGAAGGATCTGAATGAAATATTGAAAAGGTGAGATGGTTACCTGGTCAGTATGACTTTGAGAACTTTCAACTAAGCCAAGAAGTTGTAGAAAAGTAGATTTTTTTTGTAACTTCAGTTTAGCTTTCAAAAGAAATTTGACAATAGTAATGTTTACTCCAATACGATTGTGTTAAGAGCAGTTTGAAGAAATATTTGAGATGAGCCATTTTGTAATAAAATAATTATAGGTAAGTCAGTCACTTTACCCAATGATTACCATTGCAATTTTATGTAGATTTTGATTACATCACCCAATTTAGCAAGAATTGCATACACTTGCATTTGACAGCTTTGACAAGAAAATGGTAATAATAATGTCAAAAACAACACTGAGGATGAATTCCAAAAAAAATGAAATAAACTGTATTGTTTTAAGGTATTTAAAGACTGCAAGCTTTTGAGCAGAATGGGGGTTGTAGTACTTACTACATGATATTTTCACTTGAGATCCAAAATGCAGATTCCACCACTTACCTCACGCTATCCTATCGACTAATTAACCCATCTATAATTTAAAATTGCCCTCAATTCTTTAGTTGCTCAATTAGCAATTGAATGGATTTGATGAAAGCATGAGAGTATTTAACTAAAAAACAGCTGGCATTAGTTTAAATCGTTTACTAATTAGCATGGAAAGGTTAGAATGACAAAATAGAGCAAATCACTTAACCAAAGGAAATAGATGTTGGTTCATCCATATTAACAGGGTGTCTGAATGTACTGAACTGCAATTTTACAGAGAACACATTCTTGAGCTGTTTAGAGATTTAAAATAAAAAGCTGTGGTCACAGTTCTAAAAAGGGCAAATACACATAGATAAATTAGAACATTATGTGCATTATTGTTATTTACATGTTTTAGGTGTGATTCATGGGAATGAAGTTACTATCATTAATTGAAAAAAAAAATCAAATTTCACCAAGATTAGTGATACGACTGGAGTTATTGAGGATTGTAGTGGATTTTAATAAATGTTGCTCTTATATGGGATGCATAGCACAGGAGCAGGCAATGTGACTGCGAGGGCTTTGATGGAGGCCCAGGAACAGAAAGAAACTGCAAAGTGAGTAAGGCGGGGGGAGGAGGGCAGGGATGGAGGAGGAGACCATAGCAAGGCAAAGGAAGGCTCTTAGTGGACCCCCTCCTTCTTAAGGCCGGGTCTTTTGATTACACACTGGCACTGGCAATTTACCACTGTTTACACTGGCAGGATTTTCCCATTCCACATTTTGCTCCACAGCATGGAAATTTGGGCTGGCCACCAAATTCTCTGACTTTGCTGCAGCAGGAATGTGGTGTGAACAGCAGGTAGTGTTTTTGAATGAGTGATTCTCCAGACAACTTTCAAGCAGTCAGGGCTAGCTTTTCAGGCCATCTTCCTAGTTATAGCCCTGTCTGCTGTTGGTTGAATGCCATCTTTGGTGGGATGAAGCTCTTAAAACGGCAGAATCAATCATAGTCGGTCAAGGTTGTCCATAAACCATCCAACCCCAGACTTAATTGGTGGTGGGGGTGGGAGTGAAGAGGGGAGGGGGGTGGGAAGGCAACAGAGTTTCCACCAGTACCCTCCTGTCAAATTTAATTCCATCCCTACCCAAACCTTGTGGGCAAGGTCTTGGAAAGAATTATAAGGGATAGGATTTATAAGCATCTAGAGAGGAATAAATTGATTAGGGATAGTCAGCATGGTTTTGTGAAGGGTAGGCCGTGCCTCACAAACCTTATTGAGTTTTTTGAGGAGGTGACCAAAGAAGTAGATAAGGGTAAGGCAGTTGATGTAGTGTATATGGATTTTAGCAAAGCGTTTGATAAGGTTCCCCATGGTAGGCTACTGCAGAAAGTGCAGATGCATGGGATTGAAGGGGATTTAGCAGTTTGGATTAGGAATTGGCTAGCTGATAGAAGACAGAGGGTGGTGGTTGATGGGAAATATTCAACCTGGAGTGCAGTTACAAGTGGTGTACCTCAAGGATCGGTTTTAGGGCCACTGCTGTTTGTCATTTTTATAAATGACCTAGATGAGGGTGTAGAGGGTTGGATTAGTAAATTTGCTGACGATTCCAAAGTGGGGGGAGTTGTAGACAGCGAGGATGGATGTTACAGTTTGCAGAGGGACATAGATAGGTTGCAGAGCTGGGCCGTGAGGTGGCAAAGGGAATTCAATACGGATAAGTGTGAGGTGATTCACTTTGGTAGGAATAACAGGCATATGAAATATAGGGCTAATGGAAGGACCCTTAATAGTGTTGTCGAGCAGAGGGATCTTGGGGTACAATTACATAGCTCTTTGAAAGTTGGCACCCAGGTTGATAAAGTTGTTAAGAAGGCGTACGGTGTGTTAGCTTTTATTGGTAGAGGGATTGAATTTAGGAGTCGTGAGGTTATGTTACAACTGTACAAAACTCTGTTGCGGCCGCACTTGGAGTATCGCGTATAGTTCTGGTCGCCGCATTATAAGAAAGATGTGGAAGCATTGGAAAGGGTGCAGAGGAGGTTTACCAGGATGTTGCCTGGTATGGTGGGAAGGCTTATGAGGAAAGGCTGAGGGACCTGAGGTTATTTTCATTAGAGAGAAGAAGGTTACGCGGTGACCTAATTGAGGCGTATAAGATGATCAAGGGATTGGATAGGTGGATAGTGAGAGCCTTTTTCCTCGGATGGTGATGACCAACACGAGGGGACATAACTTTAAATTAAGAGGTGGTAGTTATAGGACGGATGTCAGAGGCAGGTTCTTTACACAGAGGGTGGTGAGGGCGTGGAATGCCCTGCCTGCAGCAGTTGTGGACTCGCCTACTTTCGGGGCATTCAAATGTTCGGTGGATAGGCATATGGATGATATTGGAATAGTTTAGGTTAGAGGGTCCACTGGCCGGCGCAACATCGAGGGCCGAAGGGTCTGTACTGCGCTGTAATGTTCTATGTTCTATATGTTCAAACCTGCCTTGGTGAGGGGATTACAGTTCCAACAATTTTGAAATCAATAGTCAAATATAAATTGATCAGCAGTGGTTCCAGCACTGATTCTTGTAGAAATCCACTGTAATAACTTCAGTCAGGCCATTGAGGTTGGCCTATTGGAATATGATCTCCCTGATTAAGGAGTTCCAACTTAACTGTCTGCCCTTTTATCGTAGCTATATTCGCAGCTGGGTGTTCCTGGAAAGGGAACATGCGGTATCCGAGAGCATAGTTGTTTTGTTCCATGTCTGCTGGGCATTGCAAGGATGGGGCCATATTATTGACCCCTTTAATCACATTTTAATTTGATATTTTAAGTTTCCTTTTGACTTTGTCTTTTGTTTCGGGCAGTTCCCTTCCTTTTAGGCAGCTGCTGTTTGAGTTGTCCTTAAGTTAGTTTGATTTTGTTTATTTGGTTTAACATAAAATATATCCCTGATTAAGGAGTCAATTGATGGGCCAAGCAAGGAGTCTTTTCCCTGTATTTAACCAGGATGTGTCAATTCCTCTGGCATTCCTGAAGGTAGACTGCTGACTGTTAGTACTCTCTGTACTGTTGTTGGAAGGGGATTTTGGTGAAGAGGTTTCTGCCTGCAAAGACTTATTACAATCATACTAAATGTAATATTTGTCTATGTTTCTGACAAATGTCTAAAAAATGTTATATTTTTAAGTTTCTACATTAATGCCCAGAAGTGGCCTGTGATACAGTGATATAATTTTGTCACAGCAATTATTTTTAGCACGTTCTGCAAAATTGGGCATGGAATCATTTTGGCCATTGGTGACTTCCTGGTTTTGGCCAGCTTACTAATGCTGCTACCAAGTAGAATTCAATCCTACTTGTACCCAGGGATGTGTAATGGCCAGGAATGCTGTCAGGATGTGCTGTTGCACAGCTCCTAGCAACCAGTGACAGATTTAACAAATTTTAAAGAGTAGGTTTTGTCGAGGAAAGAGGTGTCATACAGATCCTTAAGGAAGGACATTATTGCAGAAATTTACAATAATAGATAGCATCTTGGTTACTCAAAAAAAATTGCCTTATTATATATAATAATTATAATTATTATATTATATAATAATATTCATTTATTAAGTATAGAAGTACTACATAACTAATTTGCTAATTAGAGGATGTAAAATACTTCATATAAGTATGAATTCTTTTTCCCCTTTCCTTATATGGAAGCTTGAGTGATGGCCATTATAACAAGAAAATGACAGTTTTATGCCAAAAAGATTATTTTAGTCTGATAAACACATGATCGTTAGGCTAGGACCCCTTACTGAAAATATGATTTTTTTTTTATCTTTTTATATCTTTGTTTTAGTGTGTATTATGTTTGCAGTAAAACAAAAGGAAAAACCTGTCAAAAATGTGAACCAATTACAGCAGTGGTTCAAAAATGGGGATACAATAATACAACAGAGAGTGATTATGCAGAGTGCTAAAATAGAAGAAAAGAAATCCTTCAGCAGAACAAAAAGGCAAGCAGAAAAACAAAAAGAACACCAATGAACCTTGTTGCTCCTAATGGAAAAGTATTCACGGGGAAAGTCAGCCTTTAGTCATCGTTTTAAAGCATCATTTATAAGGTAATTATGGTGCAGGCTTTAGCCCCGCTTCTATTTTGTCAGTCTCCAGGTGCTCCCAATATGGCTGCATTTTTTAAAAAATGCATCAAGTGGATCCTTTCCATGTGCAATGTTCATATTAATTTCATTGGTTGTGAATTAAAAAGCAATATTATTTGCCTCCACGCTTGTAGAATAATGATTTATTTTGCTATTACCATTCCAAATGATACAGTAAGTCATCCCCATTCAATTTTCTTAATCAGAGCATCACAATTCAGTGATCTGAGTGGAGGTGAAATCACATTCATATCCATAGAATACATCTGACCAAAATCTGTGAAGCTTAGGACATGTCCAGAAAGATGAACTAAAACCCCCTCGTCAGATTTACATTTATTACACAAGGGGTAACTAAGAACAAAGAACAAAACAGCACGGGAAACAGGCCCTTCGGCCCAACGAGCCTGTGCCGCCACCCCGATGTTCCCACCTCTACCAGTGATTGCTGTCTTTGCTTATAGATCTATGGATTAAAAACCAAATTTGAGACAATTTAGGGAGAATTTGTTTTGCCAATTAGCCTAAGAGCACATCTTTGGGATGTGGGAGGAAACCAGAGGACCCGGAGAAAACCCATGCAAGCACGGGGAGAATGCACAAACTCCCACAGGCATAGGCCCAAATCCATGTATCTGCACAACACAGCGATAGTCACTGAGCTGTCGTGTTGCCCATCAAATGGTCCAGGTCAAGCGTACACTAACGATGTGAAGCACTAGGATACTCTCGAAAAAATATCCAAGAGCAGCCCTCTCACGACCCATCGCGTGTATGCCCCTTGTTAGACAACAAGGCGGACCAAAACACCTGTAGGATAAAAACAAGTACATCAATATCATCATCTATTTACACACTTCCCAGGGACTCCCAAGGCTCATGATCCCTATTTTAAAATCAGTTTTCTATACCCCTCCATTCCCATTCTGTTCATGTGCCCATCTAAGTATTTCTTAAATAACTCCAGAGTACCTGCCTCCACCACTTTACTTGGCAGCGCATTCCATACCCCCACCACTCTCTGTGTGAAAAAACTCCTTCTAGCATCCAAATTATACCTTACTCCCTCACCCTAAGCCCGTGACCCCTCATGCTATTTGTATGATAGATCCTATGTAACTTTGTTTTTGAATAATGGAGTCTGTGCATTGCTTTGTTTTGAATTAGTTGATGTCTGGTATTTATTCTGTAGGTATGCATTCTGTTTGAGAGTCTCCTCCCATTTAAGAGAAAATGCTGGAAAATCTCAGCAGATCTGGCAGCATCTGTAAGGAGAGAAAAGAGCTGACATTTTGTGTGCAGACAACCCTTTGTCAAAACTCTGCATAATCACTCTTTGTTGCACTATTATATCCCCATTTTTGTACCACTGCTATAACTGATTCACATTTTTGACATAGGTTTTTCCTTTTGTTTTACTGCAAAGGACTTTGACAAAGGGTCATCTGGACTTGAAACGTCAGCTCTTTTCTTTCCTTATAGATGCTGCCAAACCTGCTGAGATTTTCCAGATTCCAGCATCTGCGGTAATTTGCTTTTATCCTCCCAAACCTTGTCTGATATCTTCAACCCCATCTCCTCACTCCATGTGTGTCTTGGAAAGTTATTGGAATCACACATTTTGATTAGAAAATAAGAACTACAAATTGAGAAATTAATGTCTTGGACCCAGGTGAGCTCAGTAAAAGTCTATCCATTTCTAATCCCTTTAGAATGGTTGGAGAGTTTCAAAATTGAGGCATGTTTTGGTGAGTATTTTTTCTTATTTGCAAATATCAGAAAAAAGATGTATTGAAGGTAAATAAAATTGTCTGTTAATTTTTCAAATGAATCAAAGTGGCTAAGTGTAATATTCCATTTTATCTCCAAATGTAAAAAGAAATGCATCTGATTGGGAATGGGAGTAAGTGTTAACATTTTGAGCAGTGAATGGGAATATCTGATAAGTTACAATAGGCTTTTATCTGTTTCCATATTCTTGAATAATTTTTTAGTATAGAATTATCTGATATTATATTGGATGATTTCATTATGGAAAATAGCAGTGCTAAAAGGGAGGTATTAGTGTTGACAGTTGTTTCAGTAAGCGAGCCATAAAGAAATCTCTGTAGGAGTGTCACCTGGGAAACCATCCTACCGGTACGTCAATGCTCTTGCGTTAGCTGCCCAGTAACAATGCTGAAAATGTGGCAGTCCCAGGCCACCTGTATATTTGGGCTTACATAATATATCTTGGCTACATGATGTTCTTTATAGACTTTATTCTTCAAAAATACAGCAGTTGGAGTTGGAGCTTATGTTTGAAACAGGAACAACAATGCATGACATTTTTCCCAGTGTTAAACATCATATCCTTGCCAGCGTTGTCAACTCTCCAGGATTGGCCTGGAGTCTGTAGGATTTGAAGATTAATCTCTAGGATGCTGCTATGTGCAACCCTGATGAAAAATCAGTGGTGATTTTTTCTTTGTCATTTTCTCTTAATATTTCTCTGTACCAAACAGATTTTAAAATGGGGAAAAAAGGGAGCTGTTTATTTGATGGTCAAGCATCATCCAATTGGGTAATGAGTATTTTTGCTTTCCAGTTGTCATAGAGAAGTTGTACGTTACAAGGATGGATGTGTTGACCGACTAATGGTTGGAACATGGGACCAGTCACATAAGGAAACCTGCAGGGAATACATTTAATCACAGCTGGCAATCTATCCTGTCCTTCCAGTTAGTCATATCCAGCCAATTCTAAGGAAAATCAGAGAAATTAATTGGTTAATTCTCGTACAGAAAATGTGGTATTAACGTATTTTAAAGCATAAGAGGGCAGAACAGTAACATAGTGATTAGTATTGCTGCCTCACAATGCCAGAGTTTGATTCATGGCTTGAGTGTCCGTCTGTGTGGAATTTGCACATTCTCCCCATGTCTGCATGGTCTCCACTGGGTGCTCCAGTTTCCTCCCACACTCCAGAGGTGTGCCGGTTTGGTGGATTAGCCATGCTAAATTACCACGTAGTGTCAGGGGGATTAATGTGGTAAATAGATGGGCCTCAGTGTTGTTAATTTAGACTTGATGGGCTGAATGGCTTCCTTGTCTTGGGTTTCTGTGATTCAATGATTCCTAACAATTTAACTTCAAGGTCATGACTGATGCCTTGTACTCTACCATGTCACTCGGCAATCTGCATTGTTTTGCCTTTGTTGAGCAACATATCTAGGATATTCCTTCAGTTCCCGTTTTATGTTTGAGCCTGGAAGTAGCTGCTTTTTATCAGGGGAAGCATTTCTCACTTTTTGTGAAGTTAAAATGTTGCACATTCTGACACAAGAATCAATCAAAATACCAGGCAGTATTTTGATTCCCATGTTTGGTCAGATGGGGTCACGACCCCACATTGTATGGGGATCAGTCATTTGGCAATTCATTTGTCTGAATTGGTCAATTAGTAGCAAGAGACCTTGTTTGCTATCCAGTTAAAGATGACAGTTCAACCTTCAAAAACTCAAAGGCAAATAGAAGGGTTTCCAGCTCAGAAGGAGAAGCAGCCCACTGTCCCAGGTAAGAGAGAGAGAGAGAGAGAGGCATCTCCATCTTGAGGCCTTCTGTCAGTAACATTTAAAACTTTAAATTAAAAATGCCACAGT
The DNA here is from genome assembly GCA_024679065.1 of Sphyrna mokarran. Classification (NCBI taxonomy): domain Eukaryota; kingdom Metazoa; phylum Chordata; class Chondrichthyes; order Carcharhiniformes; family Carcharhinidae; genus Sphyrna; species Sphyrna mokarran. The sequence goes on along the minus strand of JAGIQG010000009.1, from coordinate 46,017,612 downwards.
TGTCAGGCTACTACTGGACAGAAGCCTCTCTGTAACAGCCATAGCTATGGGCAAGGAAGACATCAAATCTAGAATGTGGTATGCTTCAGGAGCCTGCATTCTGTAGGCTGACTGGAGTTTTCCAATTCTGACAATCGTCCTTAATTGTCAATTTACTTACCTTAATTAAGTACCCACTCTTTGTGGGCTGGGGCATGTGTAGAAAGTAAGGAGTTAAGAAATTCAAGTCAGCAATATTCGTACTGTGAGAATCTAAAAATGCAACTGCACTGCTATGACTAGCTGACTTCTAAGTATATCTTTGTACATTATTTTCCATGCCTGTATTGATTTGATTTATTATTGTCATATGTATTAGTATATAGTGAAAAATATTGTTTCTTGTCCTCTATACAAATGAAGCATGTTGTTCATAGAGAAGGAAAAGAGAGACAGAGTGCAGAATTTAGTGTTCCAATTATAGCTAGGGTATAGAGAAAGATCAACTTAATGCAAGGTAGGTCAATAAGCTGTCTTTATAACAAATCTTACATAAGCTTGTTTGTGCCACACTTTAAAAACTGGCTTCAATCCAGATCATAGACATCACCTTGGATCAGGATTGTGAACAGGACCAATTGAACTCCAAACCAAGGTCCCCAACGTGCAGAACAACCTCGACATTCATTGCTTGTTTTCATTTCTCTTGCATTTCTTTCATATTATTTACACTTTTTCAATAAACTATTATAATTCTGGTCTGTCTCTCATTTAACGTTCTCCTGCATTATTAAAAGAACATAACACAACAGGATCCCTCTGTTCTTGATCCTGCCTCTGGAAAAATGGCCCTGGGCCAGAATGGTGCCAGCAATCTTGTACACCACATAAATCCTACTTCCATATTTGGATAAAGGTTCTGTCCATTGATGCATATTGAAAGCACTGGCAATTGAACTTCAGTGGTAGCAGTCTTACTGTGAACACATTTAATGGCATCATCTGATGGTCTGGAGGATAAATGTATATATGGAATGGAACCATAGAGACTAGGGATATCCTACGTTTAACTGGAGATTTGTGCCATGTTTCCGATGTCAGCACAACAGTTGGCTTTGGTTTATCCAGATATTTTTGAATAGCTATCCCAATGGAAAGGTGTGAAAGTCCTTGCCTCGCACCCCCCTCAGCTCCTTTGGTTGAACAGTAAAATTAATCATGAGCAATACCACTTGGGTGAAGTCACAAAGGGCCTTTGTTACCATGTACTTGGAACGTAGGAATTAGGAGCAGGAGTAAGCCATCTGGTCCCTTGAGCCTGCTCTGCTATTCAATAAGATCATGATTGATCTTTTCATGGACTCAGCTCCTTACCCGCCCACTCACCATATAACCTTTGATTCCTTTACTGTTCAAAAATGTACCTATCCCTTTCCTTAGAAACACTCAATGAGGTACCTTAACTGCTTCACCAGGCAGGGAATTCCACAGATAATGAAACTTTAATATGGATCATTGCCTCCAGGAGAAAATTGGAGGAAAGGTACCTTGAATTCTGATGTTGGGTTATGGTGGGAGAAGATTGGAACTTCTCTGGAGCCATCTGGAATTTTTTACTGAGTTTTGAATCTACCTCATTATCCCATCTTGTGCTCTGTTTGCTTCTTCATCTTGATCTGGTATCAGAAAAATGTGACCAGCTCAGTACTTAACGCAAGCATATAAATAATGGTTATAGACTGAGAAAGCATCATCCATCCTGATTTTCACATGTTAAAACCAGGAAATGCTGGATCAACTCAGAAATCAGACAGCATTTGCAGAGAGAGAAAAGCAGAGTTAATGTTGTGAGTGTGAGTCAGAACTAAAGAGTGGTAGAAATACGATGGGTTACGTAATTGGAAAAGATGGAGCAGAATAAGAAGGCCAAGGATGGATGAGAACTAAGGAGAGGTTGATATGGACAAAAGGCAAAGGGAGGAGAGAAAGCTGGTTGCCACTGTGGTGTAATGCCCTGTGGGCGTCCAATAGCCACTGAGGATGAAGTCACAAATACACACAAGCAGATAAATGGCCTGCAATTCTCTGGTCCCAGCAATCACATTTGACATGTTGGCCACTGCTGGGACTACATCCAATCCCCAAAGACAAGGAGCTTTAGTCAAAAGCACATGGTGGGGTTAGGGAAGGATGGTAAGGAGATCGACAGGGTCAAGCTAGAAGGCCCTGACGAGAAGGTTTGGGGCTGCGGTAAATAGGCAAGGGTGTGAGGGGAACTGGGCAGATGGGAGCCCATTAAGGATTACCTAAATCCACCCTCCCCCACCTTGTCCCACACAATCTTATGCAGTGAAAGCTGCTGACAGGATATTTGGTGTGGGCCACTTCTGCTGCTGGTGTAATCCCAATGGCAGTAGGTTGAGGCTATTAATTGATCATTTGGTCCATGGGCAGACTGCCCAACACCTTCCGAAGACTGGTAAAATTGTGACTGGAGCATGGCATGGTGCCTATCAAATTTTATGCCTTTCCCCACCTGTAAACGTGTTGCTGAGGATCATAAAAATCAATCCCTTAGTTCATATGATTTGATATGATGTGCTGAACATTTACACTCGCCCGAAGTGTGCAGCTTGTAAATTCGGAAAAAAGAATTTTATGCATTTTCTTTGTCCAGTGGAATTCTAATGAGGTAAGTAGAATTCAAAGAAGCAAATAATCCTAACACCATCCTTTTCTTCAAAATAAAATCTTCAGTAAATGTACAATGTGTGTAGAAATAGTGGCCATGATCGTCCAGTGTGAAAACTAAGTGCTGCCATTGGCAACAGTAGATAGGTGGGATTCAACCACCTTTTTATTGGGGAAATAAATCCCCAACGGGAAACACGCCTAGCATCACAGAGATCGGGTGCTATTGTTAAAGGGCACTCCAATCTGAGAGTTAAATGAAAGAAATGGTGACCTCCTCTTGTAAACCAGGGCATGATCCCCAAATCTTCACTACAGAGAGGCAATCTCTTCCTACCTCCTCACCACTAAATGTGTGTGCTAATGATCACCCCACCCCTGCCCTTACACCATGCAGGCATGGGGAGACCCAGCCCAGTCAGAAGCCTCACCCCTATTCCCCTTTACAAGAGAGACACTCCGATATGGGGTCACTGAAGGCCCTGCCCCATGGCAGTGCCACCCTGACAATTCTCCCTGCCATCCTGTAGTTGACAACATAGTATTGACACTTCACAGTGAAACAAGGAAGTTTTTGAGGCTACTGGAGCATGAATTGATTGTCTCAACAGTGAATTGAGAGATCTGCTCTGAAACTGTCAATCAAATCAGTTCAAAGTGGTCAGGCATCACCTATGGCTCATTCAAGCCACAAAGGCAAATTCTCATTAGTGAAACTGACATCTCCTTTCAGGGTACTTCAAAAGGGTCTGGTTCACCCAGGGCTTCTGAAATCAACCAAGGGCAATCCCTCCTGTAGGATACAGTGCTGCTGTGATTTTGAAGGCTTCCAAATATTCAGGGGAGCATGGATATTAATGTGACCCTTTCAAAAGGTTTTACAGAGCACAGACAATAATAAAGATTTTTTAACAGAAATTGGCCTGAAACCACTATGTTAAAAAGTGATCTCCTCGTTTCCCTAAAGAGCAGGAGAAGAACAGCCGATAAACCCTCATCCCAGAGGAGAGTCCTGAGATCAACCTTTTTCCCCCCCCACCATGAGCCCATCCAGCTTCTGAAGACTTGAGGGACACTGTCTCTGCATCCTGACAGTGACAGAGCAGCAGATGGCCATGGTGTTTAACTCCTTGCCCCACTCTGGAGTCCAAGGTGCCAGGTCCATGTCTATCAGGATCTGTACTGTTTGATGCCTGCTGGACCTACCATTAGGTTGTTGGGGAGCATACCAGGAGGCTTCAAAACTGGTAACTAATTGAAATGGCACGGTAACACAATGGTTAGCACTGCTGCTTCGCAGCTCCACTGTCCTGGGTTCGATGTTCGGGTCACTGTCTGTGTGGAGTTTGTACATTCTCCTCGTGCGTGGGTAGGTTTCCTCCACGTCCTCCAGTTTCCTCCCAGAGTCCAAAGATGTGCAGGTTAGGTTGATTGGCTATGCTAACAAACTGCCCCTTAGTGTCAAGGGTTGCGTAGATTAGAGGGATTAGTAGATATAATATGTAGAATATGGGGGTAGGGCCTGGGTGGAATTGTGTTCGGAGCAGACTCGATAGACCGAAGGGTCTCCTTCTGCACAGTGGGATTCTATAATCTATAATTAATATTAATGAGAATTCATGAGGTTCGTGCCCACTCAGGGTTAGATCCTGATGGGGGTTGGTGGAAGAGGCTGTGATATTTGCAGTGTGTTTGCCAATCAGTGAGATAACCCTAATGGCCCTTACACACAATTCAACAAGTCATCGTTAATTCTGCCTATAGCTAGCAGCCCCAGAGAACCATTCCCCCACAACTATATCTAAAAAAAATGTATTTACACTGTTAAATCACCTCTGGAAGCATAAGAAATAAAACAGATCCCTTCCAAATAGCTATTCAGATCCCATTGTTTTGCACCAAAGTAATTTTGAAATTTCTGAAGAGAGTTCAAGGTTCTCCAGAAAATTAAATGAATTCTTTGTAATTGTCACACGTAATGTATCCAACTTTAGTATATCATCAGCTATCGCACCTCGCTCACACTTGCTATGGAATTTTTAATTAAATCAGTTTTAATGAAATTACTTTATTTATAAGAACAAACACGTAAATGTTTGAAACAAAAACATATAGTAAGGAGCAGAAGGTGAACCAATCAAATCCCTCCAAGTATGTTCAGGCAATTCTCCATCTATTATATTTGATTCATCATTAAGCTAAACCATTTATTATAAACTTGTGACGGGGGCTGTGAGTCACTCAGTTTCAGTTCTGACTGGGGCACCCTTTAAAGATGGTGCCCCATTCTCTGTGGAGCCGTGTTTCTGTTCTATCAGATCACTCCATGCCAGAGTGATGGTGTAAACCACACCCACTCATTTGTGTCCTTTAAAAAGACTCACAATCTGTAAAAAGAATGGTCTGTGCGACTGCAGAATTACACACCAAATTTCTCTGCACCTGATGTTTTGCCAAATTCTGATAAGATTCCCCTAACATGTCTACATGAATTGAAGCCTATTATCCCTTCCTCACCACTCTCAATGTCACCTAATTTTGTGTCATCAGCAAACTTGGAAATATTACATTCGATTTCCTCTTCCAAATCATTGATAGTGAATAGCTGGGCCCAAGCATTGATCCTTATGATATTGCACTAGTTGCCACTTTCCATCTGCTTCTGTCTCTAACTAATTCTCTATCCATGCCAATATGTTACCTGCAATCCCATGCGCTTTGATTTTGTACTTTAACATCTTATATGGGACTTTAACAGAAGCTTTCAGAAAATCCAAATACATCACATAGAATCTCTATAGTGCAGAAGAAGGCCATTCAGTCAAGTCTGCACGGCCTACAATCTCCTTAGTCTATGCATTTACCCTGCTAATCCCCAGACACTGGGCAATTTAGCACAGCCAATCAACCTGATCCATTCATCTTTGGACTTGGGGACGAAACTGGAGCACCCAGAGGAAACCCGCACAAACACAGGGAGATCATGCAAACTCCACACACAGACCATGACCCAAGCCGGGAATCGAAGCTTGTCCCTGGAGCTGCGAGGCAGCAATGCTAACCACAGCATCAACATGGTTTACCCTTATCTATTCTACTAGTTACATACTTCAAAACTCCTTAAAAGCCATTTGAGGTCAGATTCTCTGTCCCTACTCGCTAAAAACGAGGGTAACCCCTACCCCCCATTGCCCTCCTCCACCCACAAGCATCTGTGCAGTGCGTGCATTTGGATTGTTTTCTGTTTTTGAGGTTTGACTTTTCTGCCTGGTCTAGTACCATTTATAGAGGTGTGATATGTGCTGTTGAAAGTCACAAGATGTGTTACATTATTGTGAGGTGGTTTTAATCTTACTGTTCCAATTGTGACAAAAGATCTGTTCTCATTATTTGTTTCATGCAAAGTGAATTGTTACCTTATATTTTTTCATTCATTTTTAGTCAGCTGTCTGTGTGATTTATATTGTTTTCATAGAATCATTGAATTCCTATATTGTAGAAGCAGGCCCTTTGGCCCATCAACCTGAACTGACAACAATCCCGCCCTATCCCTATATTTACTCTGCTATCCCCGACACTAAGGATCAGTTCAGCATGGCCAGATATAATATACGTTAAGAGTTTATTGTCTGACAAATGTTAATAACTTACTCACCTTTGAAGTGTCCAACCAGTGATTTAGATATTTAGAGAAGCACTGAGATGTTGGCAATAAAATGTTCATCAACACCAGTAAAAAACAAAGAAACTTGTCATTCATATAGATGTGCAGAGAGACCTCGGTATCAATTTTCACATCTTTAAAGATGGTACAATAAGTGGGTAAGACAAGTGGTTTGAAAGAAAGCATATCGGTCACTTGATTTATGAACAGAAGAATGAAATATCAAAGCAAAATAATCACACTAGAATTGTACTATCTACTGGTTTGACCTCAGTTCGAGTAATGTAGACAATTCTGGACATCACACATCACAAAGGATGTAAAGGCCTTTAAGGATACAAAGAAGGTTTACCAGGACATTACCAAGGATAAGGGGCTTTTGTTATGAAGAGTGGGTAATAAGATTTTGGAAATTTCTGTTTGAACTTGTGGGGATTGATAAGTGGTTTTTAAAGATATGAGATAGAATACATTCCTTTTGCAGAATGGATCAATAATCAGAGCTCATTAGCTCAAAGCATTTGGTCTAGAGGAGAGGTGAGGAGAAAATGTGAGAATTAGTGGGATAGTGAGTGCTGTAATTGAAAAGATGGTGAATGATGATAGGCACTATGATCAAATGGCTCTTTCTGTGCTCTAAGTTTCTAAGATTCATCTCATTATTTTCTATTGGAATTTTTTACCTAAGTTAGGAACATAGAACCCCTACAGTGCAGAAGGAGGCCATTTGGCCCATCAGATTTACACTAACTCCCCAATTGAGCATTTTACCAGTCTCATTCCCTACCCCATGTATTTACCACGCTAATCCTCCAATCTATATATTGATATATATTTATGACACTGAGGAACAATTTAGAATGGCTAATCCACCTAATTTGCACATCTTGGGACTATGGGAGGAAACCAGAGCACCTGAAATAAACCCATGCAGGCACAGGGAAAATGTGCAAAGTCCACACAGACAGTCACCTAAGGTTGGATTCGAACCCGGGTCCCTGGTACTGTGAGGCAACAGTGCTAACCACGATACCACCATGTCACTGTTGACTGCTGAATTTGCCCACAAGAGCAGTGCTTACATTTCAGTCATAAATCATTGGATGTGAAATGCTCTGAAAAGGTTAGCAGATTTGTAAGCTCTCCCATCCTGAGTATCCACTTCTCTATGCCTTCTATGCCTTATTGCTGTTGAAATATCTTATTTTGGCATGAATTTGCCACATTATAGAAGTTAGCCCTGAAATAATTTATTGGCGTTTCTGCTGCTAGTTATGGTCTGAGACGTGCATTAATAAATATCAGCTTCTGTCACAATAAAGGAACCTTCGTGATCCCACATGTGTGCATCTGATCCTCGGGTTTCTCGCTATTTGCTGATTTTCTGATCTATTTTGTCTCCAATGGAGCATGTTGAGTCCTGAGTCAGCTTCACACTGGGGCAGAAGTATTTCCTGGACAAGTCTAATAAAGGCTAATGTTCTTTAGGATGTCTGTAACAGTAGTGGACATGTTTCTTTCTTGCGATAAATTGAATCTTGCACTTTTGGGTGATAAACAGTTGAACACCACACTAACTGATTCGATGGGAGATCTGCACAAGCCAAACAAAATAACAATAAACTGTTTAAAAAACAGCAAATGCTGGAAAAGCTCAGCTGGTCTGAAGAACTAAAGTTTCAAGCCTGGGTGACTCTTTGTCAGACCTGTTGAGATTTTCCAGCAGCTTCTGTTTTTTTTTTCAGATTATCGCATCTGCAGTAATTTGCTATTATAATAAACTTTCACCTGCTTCAATTAAATCATGATTGACTGGATGAAAGTTTCCTCTGTATTAACTTTCAGGGTTCTTTGGCAAATTTGATTTGATTTATTACTGTTACATTATTAGTATACAGTGAAAAGTATTGTTTCTTGCATGTTATAGAGAAAAGCATATCATTCATAGAGAAGGAAAGGAGAGTGCAGAATGTAATGTTACAGTCATAGCTAGGGTGTAGAAAAGGATCAATTTAATGCGAGGTAGGTCCATTCAAAAGTCTAATGGCAGCAGGGAAGAATCGGTTGGCATGTGACCTCAGACTTTTGTATCTTTTTTACGACAAAAGAAGATGGATGTTGATGGTGTAAGTTTTACATATTGACAATTTCACATGGGTCACAGGAAAAACTAGGGTAGGGAAGAGAAAGATGTCACATTGATGTGGTAGAAAAAGCTTTGCTCCATATTTAATCATGCTAGACTTGGCTTGGAAATAATTAGGGATTCCATTGGATTGTTCTTGGCAGTAGAATAAGTACTACTTGATCAGTTAAGAATTTGCAGAAAAGAGAAGAGCTAATAATTCTTCCACTTGAATAAACCCTATGTCAAAGCATGAGAACATGTGCTCATCTGCCTCAGTGATAAAATGTAAAAAAGCTTTCATTTCCCGTTGCAGCTCATTTGCATAAATATTCACAGAATCAGAGAAGCAACAGGGCAAAGGTATGGAGTGCTCCATTAGTAAGGGTGGAAAAATCCACATCAGTGAAATTTAAAAGGACTTTTTTTTAATCACATTTGGGGGAAAGAAACTCTCAAAGTCTTTTGGATGTAACAGGTAAGTGCACAAGTCTTGTACAATATGGTTCATGTCATCGCAGTGGTTGCTGCTAATTAGACTTCACTGGCTGATGATCACTCTGGCAAGGCATCTTTTATGCAGCACAATGTAAACTAGGACGTATATTGGGCAGAATGCTTCTGAGAACAATTGTGAATAGTAGGTTGTCAAATCTTCATGTGTATCAATGCCATCAGATCTACTCTAACAACCTGCCTTCAGACTGCAGCCTGCCCTATGCATGAATTATTTGCAAAAGCAAAGTCTGAACAATTTTGTCTGGAGATGCAGTTACAGAACATTTCCTGTGCAGTCCAATTAGCCTTGCATTCTTTTGTAACTCATTGTCCTACCTGTACCTCATAATAAGTGGTTATTATTGGGAAACCCTTCAATCCTACAATACTGATTCAAACAATGGAAAAGTAAAAATTTGTGAAAGCTAAAGAACCCCAGCATAGCTGCAGCACTGGCTGAAGACTTAGAAATCAAGCTTGCTGACCTACACCTCACAGGCAGCACTGAGGATGACTGGGAATGCTTCAGGAATGCTATCCATACATCTGCACTGAAGATGCTCGGGCCATCTACCCGCAAGCAGCATAATTGGTTTGATGAGAATGATGAAGAGATAGAGACTCTACTTGTTGAAAAGCATTATCTTCATCGGGCCTGTCAGAATGACCCATCTTCAGCTACCAAGAAAAATGCTTTTACCAGTGCCCACATGACAGTCCAGAATAATCAACGTAAAATGCAGGATGCTTGGCTGAGCACCAAGGCAAATGAAATACAGAGATACAGAAATGACTTGAAACGGTTCTATGAAGCCCTCAACACTCCCTATTGGCCTCAATTTCTTAGGAGTTCTGCCTCCTGAGTACAGATAGTACAACTCTCATTACAGAGAAGGCTCAGATCCTGCAGAGATGGGCTGAACACTTTGAAGCTGTCCTCAACCAACCGTCATCTATTAACGATGAGGCAGTAGACAGGATTCCCCAGGTTGATATCAACAACACCATGAATGACCCACCGGTAGTAGCCGAAGTCATGAAAGCTGTCAGCCAGCTATCCAGTGGCAAAGCCCCAGGGCCAGATGCCAAACCTGCAGAGATCTATAAAGCTGCTGGTCCTGCACTTATTGAGAAGCTCACCAAGTTGTCCCTGTCCTTTTGGAATCAAGGATCCATGCTCAGGAACTTAAAGATGCTTCTATCATACACCTCTACGAGAGGAAGGGCAATCGGCAAGTATGAGACAATCACCGAGGAATCTCGCTGCTCTCCATCATAGGTAAAACTTTCGCAAGAGTCCTACTATATCGTCTGGTCACTCATCTGGAGCTGGGCTTGCTTCCAGAGTCACAGTGTGGCTTCCGCAAAGGTCGTGGGATTATTGACATGATTTTCGCTGCGTGCCAACTTCAGGAGAAGTGTCAGGAGCAGAATTGCGAGCTCTACACAAGTTTTATTGATCTCGCGAAAGCCTTCGAAACTGTAAGCCGACAAGGCCTGTGGAGGATCATGTCAAAGATCAGCTGCCCCCCAAAATCATTCAGACGCTATGCCAGAGGCATGATGGCCAGAGAACTGGATGGCGGAGAATCCTCTGAGGCAGTCCCAGTCACCAATGGTGTCAAACAGGGCTGTGTGCTTGCACCCACACTGTTCAGCATGATGTTCACTGCTATACTGAATGATGCCATCCAGGACAGTGTTGCTGGAATCAGCCTCAAGTACAGAGTAGATGGGAAGGTCTTCAACCTGAGGAGACTTCAAGCTATTACCAAAATGAAAGAGACTGTTCTGAGAGATTTCCTCTTTGCTGATGATTGTGCCATGTATACTGGCTCAGAGCCAAAGATGCAAGTCAGTATGGACAAATTTTCCAAGGCTTGTGACAACTTTTGTCCCACCATCAACATTAAAAGGATTGAAGTCATGCACCAGCCTGCTCCTCATGCACTATATACATAATCACAATCAAAGGGCAGAAATTACAGGCAGTGGACCAGTTCACTTATCTTAGCAGTACCCTCTCCCTAACAGTGACTATTGATTTGGAAGTTAACTGCAGAACAGCAAAGGCAAGTTCTGCTTTCAGTAGACTGCACTCCACTGTATGGGAACATCGAAGAATCAGCCCAGCAACAAAACTGAAGGTGTACAGCGCTGTAGTACTCACTACCCTCCTGTATGCCTATGAAATGTGGACTGTGTATCAAAAGCATGCAAGACAGCTCAAACGTTTCCACATGACTTGTCTTCACAGAATATTATGCATCAGATGGCAAGACAAAGTACCAGACACTGAAGTTTTCTCTAGAGCAAGTCTACCATCAGTCCACACACTGCTAATGAAAGTGCAGACCCCATGGGCAGATCATGTCATCCGTATGTCAGATGAGCACATACCCAAGCAGCTCCTTTTTGGGGAACTCTCTGCTGGAAGAAGCTCACATGGAGGCCAGAAGAAATGTTTCAAAGACACACTCAAGGCCTGGCTGAAGTCGCTTGACGTATACACAACCACCTGGGGTAACGCTGGCACAAAACTGTCCTACCTGGCACTGCGTCATCCTCAAAGGCTGTCAAGCTTACGAAGCAAGGTGTATTGTTCAAGCACAACTCAAGCACAAGCTGCGCAAGTCCAGTGCCACCAGTGCAACAACTACAGTGTCTACACAAGTCTGTCCAATATGTGCAGAACATTCCGTGCCCAAATTGGCCTAATCAGTCATCTTCGGACACACCGCAACCAGCCTCAAAATGACTAATAGTGTCGAGATCCTCATTGATGACGATGGACAAACGACAACAACTGATTCAGACAATGGAAAAGTAAAAATTTGTTAAAGTTAAGGTCCCACAGAAAAGCAAATGATTAAAGAAAATTAGATCTGAAGTGGTCTCAGAATTGTTGTTGGAATCTTTCAAGTTGTCATCATTTATTTTTCTGTATTTCCCTGTGCTAAGCAATCCTGAGAATCCAGAGAACATGCAGACTCCACACAGACAGTGACCCAAGCCAGAAATTGAACACAGGTCCATAGCACTGTGAGATAGCAGTGCTGACTACTGTGCTACTCACATGTTGCCAAAGCACCAGCAAAGCTCTTTAAAATAAGTATCAGCTGCTACTGATTTTAAACTTGCTGTTATTACGTGTAAAATACTAATCAGTCTCGCGCCATTCTGAGACATGCAGTGTAGCTCATCTGCAACCACCCTGTCTGTCATCCAACTCAGTCAGATGGCATCTTTTATAATCACCTGGACAGGTAGATAGAACATTGATCTGACAACTCTACCTCCAATTTTACTGGCGAAAAAAGCATGCCACATGATCAGTGACAGGTAACAAAGATTATTTAGTCCATCTTAGCTATTCTGGGTGATAGTATTAGTACATCTTGTTGTTTCTTAAATGATTTCAGAGTTTTACCCCCATCACCATTTCAAATGTTGAGTAACCTCTGATGTGAAGAAGGACCTAAAGATTTCAATTTTAAAATTAAATTATATTAGTTTAAATTTCAATTTGATTTAAAGGATACTCTATATTATCCACAGCATTTACAATGGTGTGTACTGGTATAGGATCTCAACTCCAATGCTCTCCTTTCAGGGTAAAAGATATTAACCTTTCCCTCATATCTCATAATAAGGAGCAGCCTTATGGCTCTATTCTGCACTATAGCCTGGTGCATTTATGGATTCCTCTGATATGTATAGCGTTGCTTCGATTATATAGATCATTCAGTTGGTTTTTAGTTTTGCTGAACTAAAGCGATTGTGGACGTGGAGTGCAGGATCGACAGAATTCTCAGCTATTATAATATCATTCACTTTGATTATCGATATCAATACTAATTTCACTTCCTCTTTTCATTGGGTAGCATTTACAAATTTGACCAATATGCACTGATTTTCTGAATCTGAATCATTAATTTATATTTAAAGCAATAATGGAAACCACACTGAGCCCTTAGAGATCTTACTTGCTACGAGCCTTATCCTCCACCCTGACATTGTAGTCTAACCAGTACTCATTGTCCTCTGAACTTTAGATAATTTTGTATTTATCCATTTTCAGGATTTTCCTGAACTTTATCACATTGCTTTAGATGCACTCAACTTTGTGTGGCTACTTGGTATCCCATTTCCATAAAGAAATCAAGGAGGTCAACGGAAGAGGATAACCACTTTCTAAAGCCATGTGACTCCTGTTTATTAGATATCTGTTATATTTACTGCTGATATATTTGGAGATTAATAGATTTGTAATTGTCTGCGCCTATTTTGTCATCCTTTATTTGAATGTGGGCATTCCAATTGCTTGCTCCATTCTGTTGTTATCTCACCATTCATAGAATAATACAGTGCATAAGAGATCACTCAGCCCATCGAGTCTGCTCCATCACATGAGAAACACCTGACCTCCCAGCTAACCCCATTTACCAGCACTTGGCCTTTAATTTAAAAGCTTTATCAACATTTACCAGTCATAGCCTTATGCCCATTCAACTCCCTGGTCCCTTATAAACCCATACCAGCACACTCATCACCCTTTGCTCTTACAACCTCCTTCCAACTAACCAGATATCCATTATGGGCAGCCATTAGGAGCACGTTGAGATAAAGTTCTAAATATCTATTACAACCTTCACTTTATTAAAACTATGTCCATTGATTAAAGTCCATTCAAAATATCTGATTTTTCTCAAGGACTTAATCTCTTACAAAAAACAAAGACTGTATTGATAGCCCCACATCAAGGAAAGCTAATATTTTAATGATCTCTTTAAGCTGAGCATCAAACTGTGAGTTTAGGATTCCCTGCTGAGATAGCGATAAATATTTGAAAGTAGCCAAACATTAATAATGAACTAATGATCACCCTTGAAGTAATGGCAACAAACTGCAAAATGCTACAACAGTTTATTTTTAACTGTCACTGATACAGGCAGCCTTTTTTATTTCTTAGCCATCTGGGGATTTAAATAACTTCACGGATTTCCAGTCCTTCAGACCTCAGATTTCCTACTGCAGCATTTACAATAAATCTAAAAATTTGTAACTCTGACAGTCCAGATTAAACAACCTTGATACACCAAAAATAGGGTCTAGTTAAATTCAGCACCATATTCAAACAGCTTTGCTGTCATGTGTAAACCACACCTTGTTCTTCCTGGCTGACAAAAATGGCATCTGTCCAATATGCAAATGGACTTCTGAATCCAGGTCCTGTCTGTCATTTTGGAGTCTCTGTGGAGCTCCCATGACTCCATGAAAATTTGGGTCTTAATCTCCTGTCTCTGGTAACACTTTGTGATAAATAACATTCAACCTTGGGGATTTATTTCTCTTGTGTAATTTTAGCTTGTCGAAGGCTTCAAGCATTTACATTGAAGTGCTGAATTTTGCATTGATGCTTTTTTTGAGGAGGGCAGGTTGTTCATGCTGTCCCTTGTGAATAGTTTGTGAAGTGGGTATTCAATAAGCCTATTATTTTTTGGTGCCTATTCTTCTCTTATGACCATCCTGCTATTGCAATACTGGAATAATTTTTTACAATTACGTTTTGCCTCGATGACTATGCTTTTTTCTCAGTCTCTTTTTCCCTCTGGGATGTCTGTCGGATCAACTTTATGTTACACGAACCTATAGATATTTTTATGAACGCTTTTCCTCTTCCAAGATTTGTTGAAGTAATTTCCTTTTATATTCACTTTTAAATTAGAGCCCATGTTTGTTTAGTTTGAACTTACTGAGCTTATTGAAATCCAACTTATCTTTGAAAGATGTTATATTCTTCTACTGAAATGGTGATGAGCATCCTCTTTGAATGCATGCCTTTGAATCGTTCTCCATTTTTTTCTGAACTTAGTCCTTTGTAAGGTTAGAATTCTGGCTGCTGATCTTTGATGTAGCTGAATCCCAGATCACATTGAACTTGTTCATTCTGTGTCACTGTTCGACAAGAATGCTTTGACTTCCATTTCTTGGGTCACTTACAAACACTGGGTCAAGATAAGGATGGTTTCTTCTAGTTTTCCTCATGCACTTGATCATTGAATCAAGAAGCAGTCATGCGTTACATTTTACCAACTTCCACTCTGAAGATTTGGGGGGATTTTCTAATGTACATACTGTTGGTTGAAGTCTTCCATTGAAATAATCTTCCTGAGCAACCTAATTATGTCCTTGTGAAGAAACTGATCTTCTGTTTCCTGTTGACCAGATAGCTCTGAATATAATCTTGTGTTTTAGTTGTTATTTTACATTAGACATTGTTTCCAGAAAGGCTGTTTATATAGAATAGGATCTACTTAATTTACTTCCAAGTCACTCTGACATATGAGTGTCCTTTCTGCCCCTCTGTACGTTCAAAAAACTGAGTAGCAACTCAGCATTTCGGGTTTTTGCTCTTTACTTATGAGTTTAAAATCTGACAAACAGGCAGATAAGGACATGATTGATTGAAAATTGGTCTCAGGTTCAGTTTAGTTTTGTCTTCCCCAATCATTTTTTATGACATTGCATTCAACATCCCTGTTTGTAAAATTGCACTGATATCATAATGGTAGCATGAAACACTCAGCTCTGAAAATGAAGAATAATGTTTTGTCTCATGTAGAATACAGCCAATCACTTAATTGCGATGGCATTCTGTGACAATCATTTCCAAGGAACACAGTGGGTGATGATTATGCACTTCAATTTTGTTACAAAATTTACCAATACTCTGTAGAAAAACTGTACTTCAATATGTTATAATGTTTGCCAATGTAATCTGCAATGGTCTTTATTGTCTCAAAGCATCACAAGTACTATTAGTATCAGTGAC
This sequence comes from Sphyrna mokarran, assembly GCA_024679065.1. NCBI lineage: Eukaryota > Metazoa > Chordata > Chondrichthyes > Carcharhiniformes > Carcharhinidae > Sphyrna > Sphyrna mokarran. The sequence continues at coordinate 46,001,820 of JAGIQG010000009.1, read as the reverse complement.
AGATCTCTAACCTTCTCTGAAGGTTAATCAGACTTATACCTGGAAAGGGTGGGTTGTCTTACGAGGAAAGGTTGAACAGGCTAGGCTTATACCTGCTGGTGTTTAGAAGCATAATGGGTAACTTGATTGAAACTATTAGATCCTGAGGGATCCTGGCAGGATGGATGTGGAGAAGATGATTTTCCGCTGTGGGAGAGTCTAGAATTAGGATCGTTGTTTAAAAATAAATGGCTGCCCATTTAAAATTTAAAAAGTTGAATATTTTTTACTCTGGGGGTTGTGAGTCTTTGGAGTTCTCTCCCTGAAAAGCTGGTGCAAGCAGCCTGAATATTTTTAAGGCAGAAGTAGATAGATTCTTGGTAAGGAAGGGTGTGATGGGTTAATGGAAATTGGTGGAATGCAGAGTTGTGGTTGTTATCAGGCCATTCATGATCTTTTTAAATGGTGGAGCAGGCTCGATAGGCTGAATGGCCTACTCCTCATGTTATATGTAACCACTGATGCGTGCAGAGCATTAAATTTCTCGAAATGTTCTCGGTAATCACCATCTAAATTTGGAGCAGAAACTTGCCAAATAGCTTTGTGCTCCAGATACCCATTTCAAGTGGGAAGCAGGCAGGAAGTTGTTGCTGTACTCTTGAAAATGAGGCAGTTAAAAAGCTGCCTCATGTCATACAGGAAGGTGTAAGGAAGAGATTCCTGAAGGACCATGAAATAGGAAAGCGAGCAGATTCAAGTTATTGGAGAGTGCAATCTTTCCTATGAGTTCAGAGAAGAATTCCACTTCTCTTCTGACTACTTGTGTTCAATTGTTCAGTGATTGATTGTGTGTCTGGTATTTGTTCTGGCATCACTGTTTGTGATTAGTTAAGCCTGGGTGTGCTTACTGAGCAAAGAAAAGTTGAAGCAAGCAGCTGTAAGTATGAGAGGAGACAGTTTACAGTCAGTATAACCTAAATGTGACTCCATCCCTTACAGCAGAATGATTAACTGTCCTCCTGTCTGAAAATGTTGTCTCAAAGTAGCTGAAATGGCTACAGAATGCTCCAAGAAGTTGGATTGTGCTATGCCACCTGTTCCATGGGAAAGATGTCTGCAGAGAAATGCATTTGACCACTACGAGCTTGCTCAGTGCTCTGCACATAACGTCCTAGAGGCCCAATGGGAAAAGGACTTGATGGAGCCTGTCAGATGGTTTCCTTAGCAGACGTTCAAAGTCATTTGGCAGGATGCCTCGTCACCGGAACTTTCAAACAAGCAACAAGACTTTGTATGGCTGGTAGTGAAAAAGGCTCTCCCCATCCTGATGCTTCCTACCCACGAGTCTCACTCCATCTGCATATGCTGTCAAGATGATTATGATAGGGAAGAGAGCATTGTCCACCTCCTTGTGGAGTGTGCCTTTGCAGAGAAAGTCTGGACAGAGATTAGATGGTTTTTTTCCCAGCAGTCCATGACTCTGTACTCGATAAGCTTTTCCCAGGGATGCACACTGAGACAGACATCAGCTGTAGCTGGAGGATCATCAACTCAGTGAAAGACAGTCTTTGGTTTGCCCAAAACTTGTCAGTCTTCCAATATGAGAAGTTGTCCCCAACAGAGTGCTGCAGACTGGCATGTTCCAAATCCCAGGATTACATGCTCATGGACACATTAAAGCCTGGGCTGCCACATAGTCACAATGGGGAAGGTTGCTGTCTTAGACAGCAACCCCATAATGAACTGAGGGGAGGGGAATTGTATAGAATATCCTCAGGCTCTATGACATAGATTGAATATTACAAACCTCACAATTGAGGAAGCACTCAGCATGCATCTTACTCTCGACAAACACCTTAAATATCTTTGCACCATTTGTAATGATCATTCTGAAAATATCTGTTTTCAGAATGTCTGTTAGATTATATTGCACTCTGAAGTACTCCAATACAATCAATGTAAACAACCTGAATATTATTGCACTTTGCGAGATGGCCATTTTGAAATATTTGCAATGGTCTTTTGGATATTTTATGAATAAAGTGCCACCTGTTCCCCATATTCCTTTATCCCTTTTTTATCAGAAATATATCTATCTCCTTCTTGAAAGCATTCAATGACTCAGATCCACTGTGCTATAAGGCAGCAAGTTCCACAATTTCACCCTCTGCGAAAAATATTTCCTCCTCATCTCGGTTTTAAATCTACCAACTCTCAACCTATGCCTGTGATCTTTTGTTCTAGATTGCCCCATAAGAGGAAACATTTGGTCTACGTTTACTTTATCAATACCTCTTAAAATTTTATATATCTCAGATTCCCTGTCATCCTTCTAAACTCCAGCAAGTTTAGGCCCAAACTGTTTCATCTCTCCTCATGTGTCAACATCTTCATTCTTATTGCATCTCTTAATTCAGCTCTCCTATGCTACTTAGCACACACTCCCAAATTGTTAGCCTTCATTTATTTTGTTGTAGGGGGAATTTTGGTGCAGAATGTCCAAATTCCAGATCTATTTTTTCGATTGATTTTGTAAAATGAGCACATCAAATATATACATCTCCTTTTAAATGTTGTACTATCATCAAAAAACTATTTAGCACTTCTGTATGATTGCTGTGTGCAGATATAACATCACATGGATTTTACGGCCTCACTCGAGCGAAACTGGAAAATCCAGCCTCTAGGCAGCATGGTGATACAATGGTTAGCACTGCTGTCTCATAGTGCCAGGGACCTGGGTTCCCAGCTGGGGTCACTGTGTGGAGTTAGCACATTCTTCCCGTGTCTGTGTGGGTTTCCTCTGGCTGTTCCGATTTCCTCCCACAGACCAAAAATGTGCGGGTTAAGTGGATTGGCCATACTAAATTGCCTCTTAGTGTTGGAGGACTAGCTAGGATAAATGCATGGGGTTACGGAGATAGGACTTGGGTGGGATTGCAGTCGGTGCAGACTCGATGGGCTGAATTGTCCCCTTCTGCACTGTATGATTCTATGATTTCAAAGGAAGTTTCTGTTGTCTCTGATTCTGTGACAGGTGGGGCAGTAGAATTCCAGCGATGGTGAAATTTACCAAATATAACCAAGAATTTCCGTACTATTTTCAGCATTACTTTGGAGCATGTAGGTATTGGCAGCAAAATGAGGTGAAAGACTATTCATGTCAGTTTCATATCTTCAAATTAACAGCCACCCAATTTCCTCACAAGCTCAACCCCCACCTTCTGATTCCCAAAAGAATGAATGCCAGTAAAATTCTCATCCCCATGCTTAAGTCTCTCCTTTGTTTCAATACTTCTCGTCTCCACATGAAGAGCAGTACATCAATTCTTAAATCCAGAGCCAAAAACAGGACTGATGCATTGCAATAAGTATATTTGTATTTGGATGAGGAAGCATGTAGTGAACCACAGTGACTAGCAGAGGTGGAGATTGATGAGCAATGAACAGATGTAGGACAGATCCATGGTTCTGTCTACTCCTTCCATTTGTCTTAGGTTACAGAATCAGTGGAGCAGTCATTTTTTTTCTACAAAATCATAAATACACCCATGGATAAATTGAGTCAAGCATTGATGGCACAGTGGTTAGTATTGCTGCTTTACAGCTCCAAGGAGCCTGGTTCAATTCTGGTCTTGGGTTCACTGTCTGTGTGGAATTTGCAAGTTCTCCTCGTGTGTGCATGGATTCCCTCCCAGGTAATCCAGTTTCCTCCCATAATCCAAAGATGTGCAGGTGAGATTGATCAGCCAAGCTAAATTATCTCTTAGTTTAGGCAATTTAAACCTAAATTGCCAGGAGGATTAGCAGGGTAAATATGTATTGGATAGGGCCTGGGTGGGATTGTTGCTGGTGCAGGCACAATGGGCCGAATGACCTCCTTCTGCATTATAAGGATTCAATGAATTGGGATTGGCTTCAAATTACTTAGAGCATGCTTGCAAATAATCACATTGTAAGGATTTGGGAAACTTGCTCATAACTGCTATCTGACTCTCCAAAGTCAGTGAGCATGATGACGCCCTCAAGTAGTGTCACGCGCACAAGACTATCTTGCTGCCACTTGGTAGAGGTTCCAGCATTATAAAATCACTGCAAGTTCTTCCTTTAAAATCAATGAGCCCAAACAAACAGTGAAATAGATACCTAGAGTTAATATGGGTAGCTGAGTAGAAATCACAGATCGTGACCTTCTAAACAATCACCTACTGATACTATTTACTTGGAGGTTGGAAGTTTAATATCCTAAAGCAGCTGAAGCCATTCCAAATCACTCCATTCAAACTATCCACAGGAAGCAGTGGGAAGGTTTTGCTGGTGACACAGACATTAACCGTCACAATAAGGGAATTGTTAGCAGATCTACAGCTGTGGAGACATTAGGATGACTAGAGGCAAAGATGAAATAGTTGCAATTTAAAGTAGAGGAAAGCTAGATAGCACTGATATCAATGAGATAAATGACCAATTAATCTGTTTTGATAGAGGTAGTTGAGCAAGAACTTATTTGTTTTATAGAACTCCTGCATCACCTTAACAAAAAACAAGGAGACTGACTTTTAATGTATCATCCAAGTATACTTGGTGGAACTATCAGTGGGGAGTAAATAAAAGATAGTTTATAACAAGCAGCTCATTATCTATTATCTGTTTATCCCTCTATCACCCTCTAATCCAGACAATGCAGCACTTAGACCTAAACTTCTCAGACTACAGTGATTTTTCCAAATATTGTGACCACAAAATTTATTTTTGTAGCGTCAGTGAGTCAAAAAGTAGCCAAGTTGCTTCCAGCCACTTTTGGTGCATTAGGCATTTTTAATTCACTCATGGGACGTAAATGCTGGCTGGCCAGCATTTAATACCCACCCCTAGTTGCCCTTGTTCAGAGGGCATTTTAAGAGCTGGGGCTCTGAAGTCATATGTAGGCCAGATCATGTATGAATGCAAATTTCCTTCCCTAAAGGACATGAGTAAACCAGATGGGATTTTCCTGACAATTGATAAAAGTGTTTTGGTCATCAGTAGATTCTGAATTCTAGGTTTTTTTTTTATTGAATCAAATTCTACCACCTGCCATGGTGGGATTTGAACCACAGTGGGCTCCAGAATATTAGCTGAGTTTCTGGAGTAATAGTGTAGTGATAATACTGCTACGCCATTGTCTTCTCGAGGCATGGGGTATAATGTTTGTGTCGATGTTAGTGCTGTACAGTTTAAGTTTAAAGTTTACTTATTAGTGTCAGAAGGAGGCTTACATTAACAATGCAATGAAGTTACTGTGAAAGTATCTTAGCCGCCACACTCCAACACTTGTTCAGGTACACTGAGAGAGAATTTAGTGTGGCCAATGCACCTAACCAGCATATCTTTCAGACTTGTAGAAGGAAACCAGAGCTCCTGGAAGAAATCCTGGAAGACACAGGGAGAATGCATAGACAATAATCTAAGCTGGGAATCGAAGCCAGGTCCTTAGCGCTCTGAGACAGAAGTGCTCACCACTGTGTCTGCACTGGAAGTATGCAGAGTAGATAGATCATGATGTCATTCAGCATCATGGGTTGGAATTGTACTGTACTACCTGCCATGGGAATTGGAGTAGGAGAAGAGCAGATAACGAGAAGGTTCATTGACCTTATGATTTTGAGATGAGAGATGCCATAAAATCCTGGCCCAAATGGTGTCTTCCTAGCTCCAGGTATACTGCAGGTCCTATTACGGTCGCTTAAACATTCTCAGCTGAACATACATTTAATTGCATGAGGGTCCACTCACTAATCCTACTTAAAAGTTTCAGCTTGAGGTTTTCAGAGGAGTTCTAAAATGTTGTTGGGCTTAGAATTGTATGGGACGTTTTAAAGGAATTCAGAGGGCTCTGTCAGCGGAAAACTTGCTGGCACTAATACGGGTTATAGATGCAGTCTTCCTTGGGCTTCAACACATCAGAGACCTGGAACACATGCAGCAGAGAGGTAAAGTGATGCGCAAGGGGAAAGAAGGGTTCTCCATAAATGGTCTTATCTACTTAGGGTATTCGGAGAGCACGTCACTGCTTCATCCAAGGACGGTATCTAAGGTGGTTACAGTTCACCAAGGAGGTGGTCTTTCAACTGCGTCGCCTTCTCACCTGGATCAGTAAACACTGAGCAGGTCAAATGACAATGCCAGTGAATCATTGTGCCTTCAGCTTCCATGCAAGCTGATCCTTCCAAGTGGAAGCTGGGAATATCAACTTGTTGCATTTTGCCATGCACCTTTATATCGGGGAGGAGAAGAGAATTTATGGTCTCTGCTCTGACCACCCACAAGTAGGAGAAGTGAACTTTTGGCTTTTCAGTGGTGCAAGGAGCTATGACTATTCACATGTGGTTCTGCAGGAGCCATGCCATGTATAATGTCCAAACTATCACTCCTTTAAAGTGCAATTGGTGTGCAACTGTGCACAGAATATTATGTTGATGAGACAAAAGCAGGGAATGTTGCAAAAACTCAACAGGTCTGGCAGCATCTGTCGGGAGAGAAAACAGAATTAATATTTTGAATTGTTTCAAGTGTCAAAGAAACTGGAAACATTGGCTCCAATTCTCCTATGCTGACATGCATGTTTTTTGGCACACTGATTTAGGAGATGTGCGTGCCGGCTATTCCTCGGGATTTGCTCCAGCGTTTCCAACGCATGCACATCTCCCACAGCCGCAGAGCAGGCGCAATCGGGACTGCGCTGGAAACCAGCTGGAAGACAGAGAAGTGATTTAAATCCATTTTTAATCTTATTTAAATGTCATTATCAGGCCTGGGACTGAATTCTTGGGGCAACTCCTACCCTGTCAGGAATATCCCACTTGCAGAGAACTAGCAGGAGATTCTGCCGGAGTGAAGGGAGAGGGGTAATCGAGATCTCCTGGAATTGGGTGGCAATGCGGTGGTGTCCAATGGACAGTGCCAAGGGGGTGGGACCTAGGAGACAGGACCCAGGGGTGGAGCTAGGGGACAGGCCCAAAATGGTGGGGCATATTGTGGTGGGGTCTAGGGGCGATCGGTGGGGAGGGGTGTCTTGCTGCCACTCTGCAGATATGTTCAGTGTGGGGCTGGAAGGAGGGCCAGGGGTGCTGGGATAGATGGTCTGCCTCCCGGGGGAGAGTCACTGGGGAGTGGGAGGACAAAGGTCTGCCGGGGCAGAGGGCAGTAGAGCATCATCACTGGGAGGCTAGAGATTGTGTACTTTGAGTCAGGAGATGGTCGGGCTGGCCTGGGATTTCTTGTGCAGGCTGCAATTTGGCTGCGATCAGGCAATGGGGATATTGTGAATGGCAACATTGCCAGCATTTATTGCCCTTGAGAAGGTGGGGTTGGGCTGCCTTATTAACCTGCTGCAGTCTGTAGTGTAGGTGCACCCACCTTGTAGTTAGTGAAGGAATTCCAGGGTTGTGTGAAGAGCTCACCTGCAACGCGAGGCCTGTTTCCTATTGAAATGTTGTGGAGCAAAAATTGGCACCTGAAACAATAGTTCATCTGTCTAGATTATTGGGTAGGAACTTTTCAATGGAGTGTGTTTACAAGTTTATGGTGGCCTATGAGCCTGACCATCATGAAGATACAATCCTTGTCTCCAGGCCTTCAGTGTGGACCTTAGGAGGGAGAAGAAAGACACGTCCAGGATATGTTCATTTCAGACTGGCTGATCAAACTCTGATTCACCTAAAATGTTATCCTCACATCACCACTGCTCTGATTTCTGACCTTTCCATCAAAATGTCCTCTTGGCTAAAATCCTGAAACAAAAGAAACTGCAAAAAAAAATCCATAACTTTATGTAACAACCTTCCCAATAAAATAAATATCAACTAATTAATTTTGTACATTTCCTTTCTGCCTGTTTTGTTGACCCTGTATTCTGCATTATCCCAATGGCTGTAGCATAATTGGAGAAAGCTGCTGACATTCAGTGGAAGAGGCTGCGGATAGTGTTGTGGGACAACCTCAAGCAGTTCTGGACCTTACGGACCCAGCTTTGGATTGCATCCCTTCTTGGGCAGCAGTAGTCTGGGCTGGTTGGCTGACAGGAAACAGCAAGAACACCAGCAGAGTGATGGTAACATGAGAGAACAGCAGGTCCGTGTGCCCTGGTCCAATTGTAACCTGCTTTATCAGAGATTGTTGGATTGGTGTGAGAACATTGATATCTGCAGCCACGATAGCAGCAGTCTGAGCCTTCCTGGCAACAGGTATGGATCTCATGACCTTAGGCTGAGTTTTCACTGCAGCATGTGGGTATTGAATAGTTTCTGTCTGTGCTGCATTGAGGTCTCTCAGTGGTCACCAAATGTTGCATCACACTGGGTCTGGAAAAGCTGGCATTGCTGTTTGGCCACCACTAACACCACTGAAAGGATTGGGCTCCAAGCTCTGCAGGAAGCCCTGTGCCAAGTTGGAGCCAAACTCCTCCAGGCTCCTTGTTAATAGCAAAAGGCTCTGTGGCAAGTTTTCAAGACACTGAGCATTTCTGTATTCATACCCATGAGTGTGCTCCTTTATGTCAACCCATCAAAATCTTCTTTTGAGTCCCCTGTAACAGATCTCATCTGAAATGTTGCCCCCCAGGACGCTGCCACATTTACTACCCTTTTCACCTACCCTGGCTTCAGCCCACTTGTGTCTGGTGACTCATTAGGTGCTGATAGAGACTATATACCCTGTAAAGTTCTGAATGTCAAATCAAATGATGGTGCTTCTTCCTCAGACAATTGCTCTCATTTGCACTTCTAATTGTGGAAATATGAAAGCATAAATGCTGGTGAGGTGTGGGGTGGAAACTAAGGAAGAGCAAGGTCACATCACCTCTGGTTTGTATTTCGCATCAAATAACAGAATCAGGATGAAGTGACAGCATAAGGCAAGAACATATCTTCATCCTGAATGTTCTCCAGGACACTGGATATAATACCTCAATTAATGGAGAGCACAATCTCCTCCAATGGACTCTGGAGAAGTTGACATGTCTAATCCCTTCTGCTGCTACTTCATGTGATTGAAAACTTTGTCCTGGAAAAATAAGTTCCAGTGTATATTGCAATACACTATATATATGTAATTATAGTTGAATAGATGGATGTACGTGGAAACTGAGAGATATGGGTATGAAGCTTGCAGCACTGGTAATCCTTGAGAGAGAATTGGAAAATGAATATTCGGCTCAAATCTTAACTGTGAATAGAGAAACGTTGGGACTATGGTGCATTAAGTGGTGTTTGAGATTGGCTGTATAGTAAGTTGGAGATATCATTGTTAGATTTATTTACCTTAACCACATGATTTTTGGGACAATCGAAAGATACTCATGGGCCAGATCTCTGGAGTTCCCCTCACTCCATTCCCTCCACAGGGCTCCCACCGCAGCCCTTCTTCCAGCTTCCTGGGATTAAGGCTGGGGGGGGTGGGATCCTGAGTAGTTGGGGTGCTAAGAGGGATGAGAATAGGGGGGTCATAGAGGAGAACTGCAAAACACAGCAGCGTACGGGTGGAGTAGGGCATGGTTTGAAATGCGTATACTTTAATGCAAGAAGTATTCGCAATAAGGTGGAGGAACTTGCAGCTTGGACCAGTACCTGGAAATTCGATGTTGTGGCCATTTCAGAGACTTGGGTAGAGCAGGGACAAGAATGGATGTTGCAGGTTCCAGGGTTCAAATGCTTTAGTCAGAGTAGAGAAGAAGGTAGAAGGGGGGGAGGAGTGGCATTATTACTCAAAGACTGTATCACAGTGACAGAGAGAAGTTTGATGAGGACTTGTCTGTTGAGGTAGTATGGGCTGAGATTAGAAACAGGAAAGGAGAGGTCACCCTGTTGGGAGTCTTTTATAGACCTCCTCAAAGTTCTAGAGAGGTTGAGGAAAGGATTGCCAAGTCAATTCTGGTCAGGAGTGAAAGTAATAGGGTAATTGTTATGGGGGACTTTAACTTTACTAATATTGATTGGAATAGATATAGCTCTAGCTCGTTAGAGGGGTCAGTTTTTGTACAAAGTGTGCAGGAAGGTTTTTTGACTCAGTATGTAGATAGGCCAAATAGAGGTGAGGCTACATTGGATTTGGTGCTGGGCAATGAGCCAGACCAGGTGTTAGGCTTGGAAGTTGGTGAACGTTTTGGTGATAGTGACCACAATTCGGTTACGTTCACCTTAGTGATGGATAGGGATAGGCATGAAGCCGGGGGCAGTAGTTATAGCTGGGGGAAGGGTAATTATGAGGCCATCAGGAGAGAATTAGGATGCATAGGTTGGACTAGGAAACTACAGGGTCTGGGAACATCTGAAATGTGGAGCTTATTCAAGAAACAGCTACTGCGAGTCCTTGATAAGTATGTCCCTGTCAGGCAAGGAGGAAATGGTCGAGTAAGGGAACCATGGTGTACTAAAAAAGTTAATTTGCTGGTTAAAAGGAAAAAAGGAGGCTTATGTCAGGATGAGGCTTGAAGGCTCAGTTAGTGCAATGGATAGCTATAGATGAGCCAGGAGGGAGCTAAAGAGTGAGTTGAGGAGAGCTAAAAGGGGACATGAGAAGACTTTGGCTGATAGGATCAAGGAGAATCATAAAGCTTTCTTTAGATATGTTAAGAATAGAAGATTGGTTAGGGCAAGATTAGGGCCAGTCATAGACAGCAGGGGGAAGTTGTGCGTGGAGCCTGAAGAGATTGGAGAGGCACTGAATAAATATTTCTCCTCGGTATTCACGCAGGGAGATGTAAATGTAGTTGTGGAGAACACTGAGGTATAGGGTTGCAAACTGGAAAGTATTGAAGTAGATAGGGAGGATGTGCTAGATATTCTTGAGGGTTTGAAGTTGGATAAGTCCCCTGGGCCGGACGGGATTTACCTAGGATTCTCTGGGAGGCAAGAGAGGAGATTGCAGAGCCTCTGGCTCTGATCTTCAGGTCCTCGTTGGTTACGGGTGTGGTTCCGGAGGACTGGAGGATAGCGAATGTAGTCCCATTGTTTAAGAAGGGGAAGAGAGACCTTCCAGGGAATTATAGGCCAGTGAGTCTTACTTCTGTTGTGGGCAAAGTATTGGAGAGAATTATTAGGGATAGGAGTTATAGTTATTTAGAGAGAAATGAATTGATTGGGGATAGTCAGCATGGTTTTGTGAAGGGTAGGTCATGCCTTACTAACCTTATTGAGTTTTTTGAAAAGTGACCAAAGAGGTGGATGGGGGTAAGGCGGTTGATGTGGTATATATGGACTTTAGTAAGGCGTTTGATAAGGTGGCCCATGGAAGACTTCTGCAGAAAATACAGATGTATGGGATAGAGGGTGATTTAGCTAATTGGATTAGGAATTGGCTAGCAGATAGAAGACAGAGGGTGTTGGTTGATGGGAGATATTCATCGTGGAGTTCGGTGACAAGTGGTGTACCTCAGGGGTCTGTTTTGGGGCCCCTGCTGTTTGTAATTTTATAAATGATCTGGATGAGGGTATTGAAGGATGGATTAGTAAATTTGCAGATGACACTAAAGTCGGTGGAGTGGTAGATAGTGAAGAGGGGTGTTATAGTTTGCAGAGAGACTTGGACAAGTTGCAGAACTGGGCTGAGAGGTGGCAAATGGAGTTTAATGTGGAAAAGTGTGAGGTAAAGCACTTTGGCAGGAATAATAAATGTGTAGAGTATAGGGCTAATGGTAGGATTCTTAATGGTGTTGATGAACAGAGGGATCTTGGTGTATATGTGCATAGATCCCTGAAAGTAGGCAGTCAAGTCGATAAGGTTGTTAAGAAGGCATACGGAGTCTTAGCTTTATTGGTAGGGGGATTGAATTTCGGAGCCGCAACGTCATGTTGCAACTGTACAAAACTCTAGTGCGGCCGCACTTGGAGTATTGTGTGCAGTTCTGGTCCCCACATTATAAGAAAGATGTGGAGGCATTGAGAGGGTACAGAGGAGGTTTACCAGGATGTTGCCTGGTATGGAGGGCAGGTCTTATGAAGAGAGGCTGAGGGATTTGAGGTTGTTTTCGTTAGAAAGGACGCGGCTAAGAGGAGACCTTATCGAAACATATAAGATGATTAGAGGTTTAGATAGGGTGGACAGTGCTAGCCTTTTTCCTAGGATGGAGAAAGCTAGCACGAGGGGACACAGCTTTAAATTAAGGGGTGATAGTTATAGGTCGGATATCAGAGGTAGGTTCTTTACCCAGAGGGTGGTTAGGGAGTGGAATGCCCTGCCTGCGGCAGTTGTAGATGCGCCAAGTTTGGTGGCGTTTTAAGAGGTTAGTTGATAAGTTTATGGAAGAGAAGGGAATGGTTTAGTTTGGAGGGTCATTGCTTTTTTCATAATTGGTCGGCGCAACATCGAAGGCCGAAGGGCCTGTTCTACGCTGTAATGTTCTATGTTCTATGTACAGTGCCACACCAGAGAACTTGGAAGGCCCCTTTTTGATGTGCTGCTTCATTGGGAGCCTCTTCCATTTCTCAAACCTTTCAGAATCAGTTCCACTACACCAGCTCCTGCAGCCTGAATGGATCTGATCTTTAAAAAGGGTGAGTTGCCTTTAAGAACTGTTAGCTGTGACTCCTGCTGATCCTGCAGGCAGTGAACAGCACATTTCTGACTGGGTTTCATGTCACAATCAAGTTGTTAATGATTTTATTAGATTAAAAGAAGATGCTTTTCATATTGGGAAGAAGTGGCCTGGGGGCGGAATGTCAGAATAAGAGGTCCGCCATTTCAGACTGTGATTTCTTCATTCAGAGAGTTGTAACTCTTTGGACTTCTTTACTACACAATAATGTGGATGTCGGTCCATGAGCAGATCCATGAGATTGATCACAGGGTGGCATGGTGGCACAGTGGTTGGCACTGCTGTCTCACAGCTCCAGGGATGCGGGTTCAGTTCCCAACTTGGTCAGTATCTGTTCGGAGTCTTCATGTTCTCCCTGTCTTTGTGTGGGTTTCATTCGAGTGCTGCGGCTTCCACAGTCTAAAAGACATGCTGGTTAGGTAAGTTGGTCACGCTAAATTCTCCGTCAGTGTACCCAAACAGGTGCTGGTGTGTGGCAACTGGGGAATTTTCACAGTAATTTCATTGCAGTGTTAATGTGAGCCTAGTTGTGATACTAATAAATTTTTAAAAAATAATTTTTGGACTCTATGAGTATCAGGAATACGGGCTTGGCTACATGCCATATCGTGATGAGTGAGTGTGAAGAATGTCTATTACCTTCATCCTCTCTATTGGGCACAAGATCATCATTCATCCTGATCCCTGCACTCTTGGTGCTTAAATTGAAATTTTAGCCCTTTTATTTCAATTCATGTGAAAATCTAACACAAATTTATTTTTTGGAAAGAAAGGTTCTACTAATACTTTAGAAGTGAAAGGAAAAGGAAATCTTTGGTTGAGTGTTATTATTATACTGACAGTCAGTCACTGAAATTCAGAGAGACATCAAAAAATAAGTCTGAGAGAGAGAGGGAGAGCAGCTGGTTGACAAGGAATCAATTCTTAGTGGACATCTGGCAGGGCAATAGCCAGGGAAAAAAAATTGTGAAAGCATACCTCTTATTTACTGGCAACAAGAGAATAGTCCGATTTGGACTGTGTTATATTTCTTTTAAAGTGTCAGCAATGAATTGTCGATGCGTGTGGGTATCATGAAGTGATGTATGTTTCAAATGAAGCCCATTGTTGAGATCAGAGTTGATCAAAATAAAATCCCAAGTGCTTTTTGTCATGAAATCTGGTATATAATCCATTGTTGGTTATTTAACAAGCTGTACTGCTACTTCTGGGAACACTTGAAAGAACTGGGTGACTTCCGTCTGCACCTCTGAGACTTCACAATATAAATCAGCAAAGGAATACCATCTTTGGAGAAGGACTGGCAAAGAAAACCCAGGATCGTTTATACTCAGCTTTGAGAAAGGATCATCTGAACTTGAAACGTCAACTCTTTTCTCTCTTTACAGATGCTGTCAAGCCTGCTGAGATTTTCGAGCATTTTCTGTTCTGTTTTCAGATTCCAGCATCCGCAGTAATTTGCTTTTATCTTTTATATTCATTTGGAGTGTAAATATCTGCAGAGGTTAGCTGGGCTGAATGGGTTATTCCTGTGCTGTAAGTTCTATGTCATGTAAATCTATCTAACTGTTAAATCTCTTAGTATTGCAGTGCCTCCTCAAGAACTATTCCATAGTCAGGCATCGGGGAACAGAAATCTTTATTCTGTCTCCTAGCTCCACACTCCAAATGTTGACTGCCTATTCAGGATGAAAGGGGCTCTGCCACAACATACATAACAGTCACTAAAATTATAAATTGTGAATATCCAACACACGCTAACACCCTGCCCACCCTGTCCCACACACACACCCTCAATCTACCTACAGATGACCAGTGGGCCTCAGTGCTGCCCGCTAAATGCACTTTCTCCCATTTTGTTCGGTCACTGTGATGAAGATGTTTGACCTCTTCAAGAATGATGTAAGGACATTCATTTGAGTGGAGATGGCTTTGAGTAATTAGTACCTCAATGTTGTTGGCTTGAGAAAACCAAATAACTCTTGTATAGGTTTTGAAAAGGCCTCTCTGCCATACTTGCTGCGGAATTGAATAAAGATGGACCCATACTGGTTGTCAAATAGAAATTGGCCCAGCAGGCCCCACCTACTCACTGCTGTCTGTAACATATATGAATTCTAGTAATTTCAGGCAGTCCTCAGGCCTCCCTTGCTCTGTTACTGCTCACTCACCTTGAGAATAACAGCAGGCTTTGGGGCCTAATAAATTTAGGCTCTATTAAACTGGATCTCCTCAGCAGGGTAGGTAGAGGCAGGAAGGAACTTTTGATTGATATCCCAACTGTAGCTACTGCTCCATTTTCTTGAGCTATAGAAATGTAGCAATGCCATGATTCCTCACCCCTCTCCCCCTTCTGCATTAGTGAGATCTTCCTTGGTGCCAGGGATAATGTTGAGAGAGCAGCCTACATACCAGATAAGTCTTAATTCAGGAAAATTCAAGAATCAACCTGAAACATTAACTCTGCTTTGCTCCAGATGCTACTGCCCTATGGAGAATTTAACCACATTTCTGTTTTTGTTGCACTTTCAAGGGGTTTGGGAGAACCCTGAATGATTCATTGGCTGGGATCAAGGTGTTTTAAAAAAAGATTAGTGTCTAAGACCATTATGGAGAGTTGGTGAGGGGGCGGGGAGATTTGACATTGATCGACTTCAGAGATTTACTGGAGTTGCCCCAGAAGCAACTGCGAAATTTCTCTGAGCAGTCTTTGTGATTGGTGAAAATTGTTGGCAAGACAGGTGCGGGGTGGCACAGTGGTTAACACTGCTGCCTCACGGCGCCAGAGATCAGGGTTCAATTCCAGGCTTAGGTCACTGTCTGTGCGGAGTCTGCATGTTCTCCCCATATCTGCGTGGGTTTCCTCTGGGTGCTCCAGTTTCCTCCCACAGACCGGAAGACATGCTGGTTAGGTGCATTGGCCATGCTAAATTCTCCCTCGGTGTACCCGAACAACACCAGAGTATGGTGACTAGGGGATTTTCACAGTAACTTCATTGCAGTGTTAACATAAACCTACTTGGGTATGGTAGCACAATGGTTAGCACTGCTGCTTCACAGAGACCTTGGGCTCAATTCTAGCATAGCATCACTGTCTGGGCGAGTTTGCACATTCTTCCCGTGTCTGTGTGGATTTCCTCCGGGTGTTTTGATCTTTCCCCATACTCCAAAGTTGTGCATATTAGGTTGATTGGCCATGCTAAATTGACCCTAGTGCCAGGGGGCTAGCAGAGTAAATAAGTGGGTAATGGGGATGGACCAAGTAGCCTCCTTCTGCACTGTAGGGATTCTATGAAGCCTTTACTTTTTAAGAAGGGCAATCAGCCACGAGGCTGGACTTTATACATCAGTTTTTAATCACAGGACTTTATTGTAGTTCCAGAAAAGGATACTGGAAATCTAACAGTGAAGAGCACAAGATTAAGTATTGACTCTGATTTTGCCCACTTTTCCATCTGATTTTGTCAGGAATAGATCAGGAAAGCCCATTGTTCTGAGCTGTGTTTTGTCTGAATAGCCAATGGGGCTTTGAGACTATCACCATGGTGATGGATTTTGCAAAAGCAATTATGGGGGACAAGCTTTTTGCCGTATCGCTCTTTAGCTCAGACTGGTTGATGTGGTGGTGATGAAGCAACATTTTGCAGAGCCTGCTGGGATGTACAGTGTATGATTTAAGTTGTTTTAATTGTACACACAGTGATGGTTATTACATGCAGAGGTTGCTTCCAAAATGGAGCAGTAGACTGACCCGAAGCACAATATAACACTGAATGATGAACTGCTATTCCTATGTTTCAAACTGCAATCATATGTGTCCAACAGGGACTTAGGGCTGAAATTGCAGCAGCGAGGCCATGAAAAGCACTTTATCCAATTAGAAGAGCAATGCCAAAGTCATATGTGTTAGTTTAACGCTGCATTTTTCAAACCAGTACAGATTTTTGTTGCTTCTCATATTCCATCCACATTATTATTTGAAGGATGTTGTAAAATGCTAAAAGAATAATTAACTCATCATCACCGCCTTACCATTGACTTCACTGAGGAGAGAGAAGAAAATCACAGGATCACTGAGAAACATAGAAATTAAAAGTCCTTCGAGTCTGCTCTGCCATTTATTTTGATCATGGCTGATTATCAAATTCAATATCATTACCTCATCAGCTAACATTTTCCAGTCCCACATGTGGCAAGAATTGTCACAGGTGAGATAGAAAATTTGATGGACCATCCAAGGGACCATTGATTTTGGCTGGGAATTTCTGGTCCCACAGTGGGCAGAACTGGAAAGTCCCAGACATTGCGCCTTCAGCTGCTGACAAGTAGACAGCTAGTCTAATGAAGGGCCGAATGGTGTCCTCCTGATTCTATCTTCTATGTATATTTCTCTGTTTCTAAAGTCATTATCCAGCTCTTGATCTGTAGTCCTGAAGGTTATGGCAGTCCAAGTTATAATCAAGTACTTTTAAAATGTTATGAGGGTTTCTGCAACTGACATCCTTTTATGCAGTGAGTTACAGATCTTCATTGCCCTCTGGGTGAAAACATTTTCTCTTTGTTACAATGCATTTTGAAGTTATTTTATCATAGAATCTCTACAGTTCAGAAAGAGGCCAATTGGCCCATTGAGTCTGCATCAACTCCCTGACAAAACATTCTACCTATATCCTATCGCCGTAGCCCCACTTATCCCTCTAACCCACACTTCCTGGGTCACTAAGGGGAAATTTAGCTCTGCCAAACCACCTAACCTACATATCTTTGGACTGTGGGAGGGAGCCAGAGCTCACGGAGGAAACCCACACAGAATGTGCAAACTCCACACCATCACCCAAGACCAGAATTGAACCCAGGTCCCTCGCGCTGTGAAGCAGCAGTGCTAACCACTGATACTTGTCATCTTTGGTCAGTAACATGGTGCTTGTCCCTTGCTGTAAGTCTGCATTAAGTATCATCTAAAGGGATTTAGTAGGTTTATCTGATGGTTATCTCCCAGATTGTTAATAACAGCCAAGTTGTTCTGGGTTACCTGTTGGAGTATTTTTCTCCTTGACCCTAGCTTCATGCTGTTTTTCACAAAGGCTTTCAATGTGCACATTTTTTGATTGTAGGGCTGAGTTGCTCTGGTCAGGCTTTATGCTTCCCTGCCCACCTCTATAACCATGAATTTATTTGCTCAAACTCTGGCACATTTACAATTCTCATTGCTGTGAGGTTATTGGGCTGTACTTTGATTTTCACTTCCTGAAGGGAGTTGAAAATCAAATCCTGTATATTTGGAACTTTCAGTAATTTGTTCTGCCAATATGGTTCAGGTTGAGGTTTAAAACTTTTGATCTGTTTGGTCCTGCTTTAACCCTGTGTGAGTTTCATTGCTATTCCCCTTGTGATCTCACAAGTAATACCTGCTTTGGGGTAAGTTACCTTCTAGGCTTTGTTCTTTACAAACCTGATACCTATGGTGATCGTGGCTTATAACTTGTGTTTAAGCTCTGGTATGGTGTCTGAACTCATTTCTGATATTGGGGCCTTTACATTGCTGAGTTTGTTGAGGATTCGGGTTTGAAGTTGCTCATTTGATTCACTAATGGATAACACTGTATTGATTTCATAGGTATTTCCCTTGTGGTTTCCACAAATATTGCCTGTTTTGGCATATATTCTCCTCTCTTTCTCCTTTTGCTTTAGGAAAGAGTGTACTCCTAACCTGTCCCATGTCCTCTGGAATACTATTGCCTTCAGCTGGATGTTCAGCACCTACGTATTCCTCTGTTGTTCCTCAACTAAGTGGGGCATCACCCTCACTCTTGATCTCTTTGAAAACGTCCCTGATGTTCTAAATCTGTCATGAAGCTAATGATCTACTAAACAGATCATTGGCTCATTAGCAAACCCCTGCTGCTTTGCCTTCCATGTCCCCTGGAACTCTCTGCCCCAACTGCATGTTCAGCTCCTGTCATACTACCTTATGGTTCTTCAACTGGGCAACGCATGTACCTCATGATCTTCTGTTTGGGAACTCCCCTTGTTCCTCTTTAAGTCTACTATGAAGCTTTCTGCCAAGCCGATCATTGACCTATTTCTCTTTGTCTCACTCATCTTTATGAATCTCTTCTATTTCTGCTGGTCCAGCTTTGGTCCTTTTAACTTCCTTAGTTTCCATCTATTTTGGAGTCATCCTCTTTATCAGTTTTAAATTTTACTGGCTCTTCCTGAACGTCTTTTAATCCTACAAAAGCCTAACCTTGGCCTTTTTTAAATTCAAGCCTCTGTTTCTTAGCTACTCCAACCTCCTATTGGTTCTACTGCCCCATTTTGGGCCTCTGAAAATTATCCAGCTCTTTGCAGCTCTGCAGAATTCTGCTGCTTTTCACTCTTTAAAGTAAGCTGTTATCTCCAAGCTACTTCAACCTTTACAAGTTCCATCACATTCTGCAGAATCTCTGAATCATTTTTAGATCCTTGTACTTGGATAGATTCCTGCTGGTTTTTTTCCAGCCTTCTTAGTTTCATTTGATTTATTTGGACCTTTTCAGAATTATTACCTGTTGACCTGCTTTGGCTGCCTTTATCTCCTTTTCCAGTTCGCATTCCTTCCTTTCAAAAAACAAAGAAAAGTACAGCACAGAAACAGGCCCTTCGGCCCTCCAAGCCTTGCCGATCATGATGCCCCTAACTAAACTGAAACAAACCTGCCCTTACTCAGTAGGAATCTCTCACAATTCCTAAATCTGAGACCTTCCCTCATCAATTATGTTTGTCATCTCTTCAAAAAACTCAATCAAGTTAGTGAGATATGACCTTCCCCATACAAAACCACACACTGCCCGAGACTAACTAGTCCATTTTCTTCCAAATGTGCAAACATCCTGTCCTTCAGTATCTTCTCCAAAAGCTTCCCCACCACAGATGTCTCTTAAACATTGCTAATTTGCCTGCCTCCACCATCTCCTAAGCAGACATTCTTGGCATCTACCGCTGTCTGCATGAAAAACTTCCCTCGCACATTTCCCTTTAAAATTTTCCCCTCTCACCTTGAACCTGTGCCTCTTTAATTGACAGTTCCACCCTGGGAAAAAGCCTCTGACTATCCATCCTGTTTATGCCTCTTATAATTTTGTGGAACTCAATATAATAATCAATCATATTAGTCAGCCACAACGTTCCTGAACAAATCCATGCTGACTATCTTTTATTAAAATATGCTCAGATGAGGAGGATCACAACAGATACCATTAGAAGCTGAAAGGCATCCTCATAAGAACAGGATATGACGCTTGACTCATCGATCGACAGTTCCGATGCATCATAGAGAAAAACTGCACTGACCTCTTCAGAAGACGAACACGGGACATGGCAGAGTACCCTTCATCGTCCAAAACTTCCCCGCAGCGGAAGTCTTCAACATTTCTCTCTGGAGTCTTCAATATTTTATCTATGAAGATGAAATGTTCATCAAACAAAGCATACAGCAAACTACTCAACCTCAGGAAAACAGTGACCACGGCACCACACAACCCCTCCACAGCAACTTCTACAAGACATATCGGATCATCGACACGGATGCCATCATCTCACATGAGAACATTATCCACCAGGTACATGGTACATATTCTTGTGGCTCGGCCAATGTTTCTACCTGATACACTGCAAGAAAGGATATCCCAAGGCATGGTACATTGGGGAGACCATGCAGACGTTACAACAACGGATGAATGAACGCTGTTCGACAATCACCAGGCAAGAGGCAAGAGTGCTCTCTTCGTGTCAGGGAACACTTCAGCAGTCACGGGCATTCGGCCTCTGATTTTCGGGTAAGCGTTCTCCAAGACGTCTTTCATAACATATGGCAGCACAGTCACTGAGCAGAGACTGATAGCTAAATTCTGCACACATGAGGGCGGCCGCAACCAGGATCTTGGGTTCATGTCACACTATCTGTAACCCCCATGACTTGCCTGGGCTTGCATAATTTCACAAACTGTCCTGGCTGGAGACAATATACATTTTTTTAACTTGTGCTTAACCCTCTCTCCATTCATATTGTCTGTACCTTTAAGACTTGATTACAAGTAAAGACTCACATTCCAGTCTTTATCTTGTAAATTGAGTTTGTGTCGATATATACCCTGTTGTGAACACAAGTCCTCACTCACCTGATGATGAAGGAGATACGCTCTGAAAACTTCTGCTGCCAAATAAACCTATTAGACTTTAACCTGGTGTTGTGACTACTTCATAATCCAGTTCAACGTCAGTAACTCCACATCAGAGGATCAATAGACCAACGGTCATAACCAGTCTATTATTATGTACATTGGGATTCCAAGGATTGGTGTGGGGTTTGCATATTCTCCCCATGGCCACTGGTTTCCTCCAGGTGTTCCAGTTTCCTCTCACAGTCCAAAGATGTGCTGGTTAGGTAGGTTGGCCATGCTAAATTGCCCCTTAGTGTCAAGAAATTAGCAGGATAAATATGTGGGGTTATAGGGATAGAGCCCGAGGTTCACAAGAACCTGCCCAAAGCCAATGGAGAACGTCATTCTGCAAGCCTCACCCACCCCAATTCTGGGGTGGGCCAAGCAGTAAAATTCTGGTCTATATCTCCAAATCTGAACTCCTTTATTAGCAGAGGCCTGAATTTCATGATTGTCATCTTGTTGGAGGACTGACTTGAAACGTGGCCAGACATTGGTATGGTGCAGCTGGCGGGTCTGGAATCCTGGCGGGTGTTGGGTCAAATAGTGACCCAGAGGTAGGTAAAGAACAAACTCGGGCAGCTCTCTGAGGGCTGCCAGAAGTTGGGAAGGAGTCTAATGGAGCTGTCCACAAGAGAATGGAAAAACTGGTACATGATGACCTCAGCACAAAGTGGGTATGGTAAACAGGATGCCAATACTGATGGACACTATATTCCCCATGATTTGTAGGTGACTGCCTGACTGCTCTAGTGTTGTTAAAGCCACAAGTCAAAGCTTCAGATTTCTTTCACAACTGCTTCTAGGTACTGAGGAGTGTGGAGGATTCTCACAGCAATATAGTTCCACCTTGCAGAATGCATCTAACAGTGTGATTACAGCAAACATTAATACTGCTGACATTTCATGATTGTGCCCATTACCAAAGATTCAAGAGTATAATTCTGGAGTGTGTAATCATGTTGATTAGATCAATACATATGCAATTATTTCACTGATGAAGAAATCAATTTGTAAAATTTTCAACTGACATTTTTGCATCTTTAATATTAAAACAAAATATGCTCCATGCCAGGTGATACTGTAAATATATCTTGTCCACAAAACTATCCAATCTAAATTATTGAGCACATTTGACAGGTGTACTGAAGTAAATACACAATCACTTGAACAAAGCATCACTTTATAACTGAGAAAGTGCACTCCAATATACTTCACCTGACCAGGTTTGAACCAACTTGGATTTGCAGGTTTATAATATTTAAATAGCGCAGGTGTACAAATGCCTAGGCCTCCCACCAACACCTACAGCATTTTCTCTGATATATGTGAAATTTTATTTACGGATCGAAATACAAAAATCATCTGTAGACGTGGGAAATCCATCTCCTGGAAAACTGCCAACAATTTCAGGACACTACAAAACTAATAGAGACCTGGTATTATACGTCTTTATTATTTCTATTGTGCATTTTACAGGCACACATTACTGCCCAGCTTGGATTTATTATCTGATGGATGATTCTGTGTTCCATGTGAAATTTCCAATGCAGGTGCATAACCTTATTCTCATAGTAAACTCCAAAAGGCGTTAGTCACATTTGACTTTTGTGCAAAATATAACCATGGATCATGGCAGAAATGATACATTTACAAATTGATTGGGTCCAGCTCCACAGCCAGTACCAGATCCTTTTTATAACTTTTCTTCTTTTCCGTTCCCTCTCCCTGGAAGCATTGACACCTTTCTGGAACATGTTTCGAGAGGCAACATTTTCCCACTTGCATCTTGCCTGTGACCTCAATTCATGTAAATATTGAAACCCTGACGAGGTGATCTTAGCAATTGTGGCAGTAGAATTGCTACATTTTAGCCCAAACGTTCTGAACGAGAAGGTGAAAAGTTGATAAAATTTAAAACATGAAAGATTCCTTTTCCTAATCAATATTCATCAATTCTTGCTAGAGGTTTGCAACTTATACATCAGTTATGGATATAATTGGCCCCAGTTTAGATATCCACTGAAGTCAGGTATCTGCTGATGCTCAATTTTAAGATTCATGGACAATGATCACTTGACTGGAGTTCCTAACATTACCTGGTCACAAAATTCCAGAACCCCTCTCCCCCTCCCACCCCCATCCCCTTTCCCCAACACTGCAATTACATAATGAATTATTTTAGGAGAAAAAGATACTTCTGATTGTTGTCAAGAAATAAGATGATGCTGGAGCATAGCGACTTCTGGTGTGCAGTCCACAGCATACCCTCTAATTGCATCTTTTTCTCTTGTTCTATGATTTTAAAAGTGTACTCTAACTCTTTTGAACTCTCTACAGCCTAGTTTTGACTGTAACACTACATTCTGCACCCTCTCCTTTCTTTCTCCCCTATGTATTTTATGCTTTGTCTGTATAGCAGGCAAGAAGTAATGCAGCTGGCACTGGAGGGGTCTGCAGAGGAGATTCACTAGGTTGATTCCGGAGTTCAGAATGTTGGCTTATGAGGAGAGACTGAATAGACTGGGGCTATGTTCATTGAAATTCAGAAGAATGAGAGGAGATCTTATAGAAACATATAAGATTATGAAGGGAATAGACAAGGTAGAAGCAGAGGAGTTTTTTTCCACTGGAGAATGAAACTAGAACTAGGGGGCGTAGCCTCAAAATAAGGGGAAGCAGATTTAGGACTGAGTTGAGGAGGAACTTCTTCACACAAAGGGTTGTGAATCTGTGGAATTCCCTGCCCAGTGAAGCAGTTGAGGCTACCTCATTGAATGTTGTTAAGGTAAGGATAGATAAATTTTTGAACAGTAAAGGAATTAAGGGTTATGGTGAGCGGACGAGTAAGTTGGGCTGAAATCACAAAAAGATCAGCCATGATCTTATTGAATGGTGGGCAGGCTCGAGGGGCTACTCCTAGTCTTGTGTTCTTATGTCATGTTCTTATCTTTGTATCCCAGACATGTGAATATAATAAATCAAATCAAATAATGTTGTTCATACTGTGGACTGTGTCATGCTCATCTACACTATAGAAAAAATTGACTTGGTCTCAAAATGGGTATTATTCGTGCTCAAATAAAAAGGTACAGTTTGGCTGCTATGTATTTGATGCAGTAAATCAATATGTTTGTCACGTTGCACTCGTAACTCCAGTAATCATAAATGTGAGAACAGCATGGTAATAATAGCTGAAGTAATTTTTCTTATATTGTTTATGAAGCATATAAGAATAATCATGTTGATTCCTAGTTTTATATTCAGCAGTATGTCTGCTACAAATTGATTCACAGCATGGTGCATTTGGAACCTTTAGCTTCTGGAGGCACCCCCTTCAAACAATTCATGTCCTTGCACTGTATTCCTGGATCATGAGCTTTCTGGGCAACTTTTGCTTCTGCTAAATGGTTTTGATGTGAATCACTTGCCAACAAACTGCTGTGAGTCTTTTTTTTTATCCGCTACTATACACTCATGTTTCCATCATGATAGATTCCATCAGCTGCAAGTAGGATTGATGGTAATCAGCTATGGTGTTACTGCAGATTTGTACAACACAATGACACTCTAAACCAATATATCAAGAGAGCGTTCAATACAGATTTTGAAATCATTTGATTTCTTTATGCTTTGCAATGGAAGTCTTAGGAAGCTGGCTGACAAGTTCAAAAAATGTGACCTGAACTGTATTTGTAACTGACAGTTGTACCTCGACTCTTGTGAATCGCATACTTGCCACTTTATTTCATTTGTTGGTTAGATTCTTACAGTCCTCAGACAAAATGCTGATAACTTTTGCCTTTGGCATTTTAGGATTCCATCATTTGAAACTTTGAAAAAAAAAATCGAAGTTCGATCAATGTATATGATCCTATTGTTGTATGTTACTTGTGGTTGCCTAAGAAACAAGTTCAGGGGCAGAGATATTTGAATGATAACTGGCTTATTGTAAGTGCATAACCATTTACAGCTGTATAAGACTACAGGTATTTGTCAGTCTTAGCCATGAACTTTCTCCAACTGATTCCTAGTTTCCGAACAGCCTGTTCCTGTGCTTTACTGTTTGTGTTCTATGATTCCTAATCATGTGACTTTCTGTTGCATCCAGTGGGTAATACTGTTTCTCGAGTTCCATGCATTAAGCCTTTCAGCCCTGAACATCCTAATACCACACCTCCTCCCAAATCTTTTTCCAAATATATTGCACATTTATATTTACATACAATCCCTTCTCTCTGCAAGTCTCTGACTTCATAAATCTAATCAATCTGGAGATTTCATGACTCCTCCTGACCATGTCCTTGTGAGGCTTGGAAAGTCGGTAGTCTCCCCTTGGACTTAATTGCTTTGATTTTGTTGGTCTTTGGTAAAACTTACAGTATCTAGTGTATTATAGATTTGTTTTTCAACAGATGGTTCTCCCAAACTGATGCTACCCCACACATAAAGTCTTTCAGCCCTGAGCACCCTGATACTGTACTCAAAGTGACTGCTACCTAACTGGATCAATTATTCTGAAGAAAGCAGTTAAGTGTAATGCAGCGGGGCTATATTGGGTGCGCAATGAATGAGAATTGTCATTAAATATCAGAAGTGTTTCCAGAACAAATCATGTTGCTTGAAGACGTGTCGACATCTCTGAGCAATGGAGAGTCTAATAGAGACAAACAGTTGTGGGCCTGCAGCAGCAGTTGTAAAAAGGAGAGGTGAAAAGATGGTGAAGAGGTCAATGGGGCAACAGACTTCAGTGAAATGAAAATGTCAAAAGCACACCAAACAGTAAGGAGCTAAACAGAGAAGTGTGCTTTTAAGGTTATGAAGTAGCAAGAGAAATGAAAGAACAATTTTGTTAGATGTGCTCATCGTCCCTTCAGCAGTGCTGTGTGCGGCTGCCTTCTGAGTTGTACTGTCTGTAATTTAGGAATGGTTTAAGGAAGCAGCAGTGATGGCTCTAATAAACATTCTAGTGGAACAGGATCCTGACAGACCCCAGCATTCATATACCATTGAGTCTGTCTCTATTGAGATGGACGATCAGCTATGATTGTAATGGATGACGGAGCAGGCTTGAAGGGCCACTTGTCCTCTTCCTGCTCCTATTCACTATATTTCTATGTTTCTGGGACAAACAGTGGCCACTTAAATCTGGATCTCCCTGAAAATTAAAATGAGTGGTGACTAGGGACAAGTTGATGATTTTTTTGTGCGACTTTGGCACCACTACTGTCCACTTCTAATCGAAAAGCAATGGTAATAAATAAAACTCTGCTTTATTTGATGGCAAATAATATGTTTCATACATTAATGAAGATTCGTTTTTGGGTGTTCTTGGGGTTGCATATTGAAAGTAAAACAACCAGTTGCCACATAAATAAGGAAAAAAGGTATGAAGGAGAAAATATTTTCTTGAAAAATAATTCAGCTACACATAATATGTTCAATAAATAGAGAATTAGGACTTTAGATGTCCTTCAGGAATTCATCCACAAATTAACAAATACAAATCTTACATATGTAAATTTAATGAACAGGTCTTAATCAAAATTAGGATGTTCAGAGCAAATAAGGAAGTCAACAACTTTATTTGTCTGCAAAGAGTTTTATAACCCATTGTCAGGGAAGGCCAAAGATGTGTCACAATAGATGAACAATGAGCTACCTTCAAAAAGAGAAATGGTTCAGCATGGTCAGTGCATGTTCCCTCAAAACTGAAATGGTAGGTAAACAAATCTACTGCTCCCTAGATGAAAAAGGAGATAGAAATTAAGACAATGAAGAAAATTGTGCTTAGGATAGGTGTCAGGTAGAAAATACAATTGAGAACCAAGACGAGTACAGAGGGTTCAGAGGGGAGGTAAAAAGCCTATTACAGAAGGGAAAAGAGATTACACCAAAGGACTGGCAGCTAACAGAAAGAGAAATCATAAAGTCTTCTACAATCATAGAATCACTACAGTACAGAAGGAGGCCATTTGGTCCATTGAGCCTATACCAATCCCACCCAAACCTTGTCCCCATAACCCCACACATCTGCCCTGCTAGTCCCCCTGACACTAAAGGGCAATTTATCATAGCCAAACCGTCTAATCCACAAATCTTTGGACTGTAGGAGGGAACTGAAGCACCTAGAGGAAACCCACACAGACACGGAGAGAGTGTGCAAATTCCACACAGACAACAACCCGAGGCTGGAATTGAACGCAAATCCTTGATGCTGCAAGATAGCAACGCTAATCACTGTGCCATCATGCTGCCCCTATAGGCATATGTTTTATATATATATATATAAATGTATATATAATATATATTCTACATGAATATATAAATATAATATAGTAGAAGGGTTGTACAAGACAGAGTAGGGTTGAATGGGGACCTAAAAAGGAATTTACACAGGGAATCTTTGGGCATGGCTGAGGTATAAAATGAACACTTTGCTTCTGTTTTTACCAAGGAGGTTGATCCACCCAGACCATGGTGACAGAGGTGGAAACCCTGTCACTAGAAGAACTCAATATGATGAGGAGGAATTGATGAATAGACTATTGGTATTTAAATTTAACAAGGTACTGTGACCTAATGAGATGCATCCAAAGATATTGAAGAAAGTGAGAATGGAAATTGTAAAGGGGCTGGCCATGTTCTCTAGACTCAGGGGAGCTTTTGAAGGACTCAGGAAATGCAAATTTTATGTCCCTGTTCAAAAATGTTTGTAAGGCTAATGCCAGCAATTACAAACTAATCAGTTTGACTTCAGTGGTGGGAAGCTTCTAGAAACAACTATTTAGGATAGAATCAGAAGTCACCTGAATAAATATGAGTTGATTAGGAAGAGTCAGCATGTATTTCTAAGGGGAAATTGTGCTTAATTAAGTTTCTGGAGTTTTTTTGAAGAGATAATAGGAAAGATCTGAGGATAATTTTGTTGATATTGTGGGTCCTATTTTATCATTTTGATTCTACTTGCTGGGTGGACTTGAAACAGGGAGTGTTTCAGATCTGACTTTTAGACCCATTCTCAGGTGCTCCCATACCCCCTTTGACTGCAAAAAAATTCAGCAATTCCAAATCGCGCTGCAGAGGCCTGTGGTTGGAGTTTAATGCGCCTGAAATTCTGCAGCTCTGTTTGGTGCCTCCAACTGTCTGTGTGCAGAAAAAAAAAATAGAACGCGGTTCCCCTGCCACATCGCTCCCAGGCCGGATAACACCTCCCCCTGACCCCACAGATATTACCCCATCTACGCTACATTACTGACCCACTTATCCCCCCGCTTATCCCCCACTTATCTGCTTGAGATCAGTAAGGGGGAGGGGGGATTCCACTTTGTCTGTGATCAGTGAAGGGGAAGCGGGGGGGCGGTCCACTGCCACTCTTTTGAGATCAGTGGGGACGAAGGGGAATTCAGGGACCCATAATCGGTCTGAGTGGTGGAGGTAGTCAGATGCTCGACACTTACCTCCTCGCTAACTGGTGCGCCCGAATTGGACTTGTGGAGCATGTATGTTTCATGTCAAATCTAGATTGGCAAATACGATTGTAAAGGGGGGAGTGTCAGTAAAGTTGGGTGTGCAATCCATTTAGTCAATTTAAGTGCATGTTTCAGGCTTGGTCCTAATCGTGGCTATTTTCATGTCTTAGTAAAAGAGGAACTGGCATGGAAGCGGGCGTGGATTGTGCCACTTGCCTCACACCCAACTTTACCAAGTTTTTGCGCCTGAAAACAGGTGCAAATTGATGGTGAAATTGGGCCTTGTATATTTCAAAAGGCATTTGACACTATGCCACACAACACATTTATGAACAAAATTATGGCTCATGGAATAAAAGAGACAGGAGTAACATGTACATGAAATTGGCTGAATAATAGGAAGCAAAGAGTAATGGGCAACAGATAATTTTCCTGCTGGCAGAGGTTTGCAGTGAAATTCTCTCGGTATCAGTGTTAGGACTCTTGCTTTTCTTGATAGGTACAAATGACCAAAACCTTGGTGTGCAGGGATCAGCTTCAAACCTTATGGATGATATGAAGCTTGGAAGTATTGTAAATTGTGAGCAGGACAATGTAGAATTTCAAAAGAATATGGACAAGCTGTTGGAGTGGGCAAAAAGATGGCAGAATAGAACCGATATGCAAGGGTATGAAGAAAAGGCAGGAGAATGGCACTAAGGCATAGCTCCTTTAGAGAGCTAGTGCAGGCAGTATGGGCCGAATGGCCTCCTTCTATGTCATAATGATTCTATAGTTTTGCGGTATAATTAGTTCAATATGCTAATTGGTGCATTTCTGAAAATTGCAGGAACTTGGGGAAATTATTAAAAGCTGGAACTGGCATTATTCAGAAAGATGTGTGAGTTATATTGTTTAACCTAAAAGATTATATATGAATAAAGAGCTTGCAAAGGTTAGTCAACAAAAAACACTTCTTGGTTAGTTATTCTTATAAATAGAAACAGAGTGGAGTATCTCTATCCAAATGAATGCACAAACATCTGTGTTGGGACATCTAGTACATGAAAAATTATTGGCCATGACCTCAGCTGGAATAGCTTTATCTTCAGGTTTTGGAGGTTGATGAGTGTTTGGCATCAATAATGGTGCATCCAGGAGACTGAGTCTTTCAATGATGGAGGTGGTTATCCTACAGCTTAAGGGTGTGCAGATAGAGAAGGAAGTGTTGACAACCAGTCAGTCTAAGAGGATCAGGCAGGGTAGTTTAAGAGTTTGCTGAACACATTGCGCTCTTTGAATTGTATTCAGTTTTGAATGCTAATGAGGATAATGGTTCATCTGGGATGTGCAGCCAGAGCCAATTTCACAGCTCAATTTTCACAGCACAACGCGGGACCCAAGCTGTATGGGGGAGAGGGGGGTGGCAGGAAAAACATTGAGAAAGCAACAGTGATTATGATTCTATTATTTGGGGAAGAGAAGGGTGTTTCTGCACCTATAGGTATGAATCCAAGTTGTTGCATTATCCTTATGGATGTCACTGTGAAGCTGCAAAACATTGTGAGGTGGTGGAGCATGCAACAGTTACTGAACTGATGGGAAATAGTTTGTTTTCCTCGAACTTATTGCATTATGAAATGTTTTTGTGAAATAGTTTCCTCATATGTAAGCCAGACAGTGTTATCAGAGGACAAAGGAGAATTATCAAAAAAACTATTAAACAAACCTTGGAAGTCTGGAAAAGGTAACATATGTCATTTGGTATCCACAGGCTTGATAAGCACAGTTAATTACTAACCAACAAATGAAGAACTTAATCTTTATACCTGGAAAATTGCCAAGTCAGCTGACCTGAACTGAGTTTAGCCAACACGGGAAGATAAGGACCTACGTCCAACAGAGCACATGATGATGCAAATTTAACTGCATGAAAAACAATAATGGAGGTGGATCTTATGATCCTGCTATTATCAATGGGAATGCATTCCTTGCTGCAGGGAAACCCATGGTGGGATGTAGTGTTGGCTGGACCATTAGATACTGCTGACGTAAGTGTTAGCAAGATGTTGACAGTAGTTATTTTAAGGACCAAGTTACAGACTTTCCTACAAATCAGTGAACATTTCATACAGACAGTGGTTCTACACGGTGAATACAGAGATAATGCTACTTGGCCTTATAATGCCCACAGCATATGCAAAAGGAAGACAAATCCTTAGCTGCAAAAATACATTTTGCAGCATTCTACATATTCTAGGAGATTATTTTGGTGTGGTAAGGCGAAGAAGAATAATTGATCCAGGCCTTACTGCTGATGGAGGATTTGGAATGCTCACTGAAAACTCAGGGAAGTACCTGGAGACATTCATTCAAAGTTACTACAAAGTGAACTGGTGAAGCTGGGAAGAGGTGAAAATGATTTTCTATAAAACTGTAATTCAATAGGGAGTATGATAAGTATAATACAGCAATATTCCATTTGGACTTTTCCTACAAAAATAAAAGTGCCTAGTCATTCATGCATTTAGTTATTTGTTACAGTAAAACTTTTAAAGTGTGAAATCTTCTCATTCTTTCAGCTATCAACTAGAAGTTCAAATCACATTTTAAAAGTTAAAGATGTCTTTGGCGAGTGTAACAAAATGACTTCAAAAGTCTTTGTATAGAAAATAGTAAATACCAGTACAAATAGTAAAGAAAAGTGGGGAAGGCTGATTTAGGATCAAAAAGAATCTATGCAAGGAGGCAGAGAGCATGGTTGAGTTGCTGAATAACTACTTTGACAGCTAGATACTTTACTAGGTAAAGTCATAATGAAGGAGGGATAAGCGAGATGTAGGATGGACTAAAAATTTATTAAGGAGGAGCTATTAGAACAGCTGGCTGTACTGAAAGTTAATAAATAATCAGAACTACATAAAATGCATCCAAGGATGCTTAGAGAAGCAAGGGTAGAAATTATAGACTGACCATGTGATCTTCCACCTAATCTTAGATAAGGAGGTGGTATTAGAGAATTGACAAACATTAAAGGTATAATGATAAACCCAATAAATGCAGCCCAGTCTATTAAAGTTGCGAAGGCTTTAAAAAAAAATACGTAAGGATGAAATTAATTGTCAGTTGGATAAATGTGGGTTAATTAAGGAAAGATAGCACCTATTAGTTAAAGGCAATACAGTTGATGTAGTGGATTGAAGTGTGAGTTCTAAAAGGTATTCAGTTAAGTACTACAAGTCAGCAAAGTTAACTCCCGTGGAATAAAATGGATAATGGCAATATGGATATCAGGTTGCTTGAGTGATAAGAAACTGAGAATAGTGGTGAATGGTTATTTTTCACACTGGAGGAAGATATGGAGTTGCATTCCTGAAGCGTCAGCACTGGGACCATTTCATTTCTTGATATATCTTATTAACTTAGCCTTGGGTTTACAGGGCAACATTTCAAAATTTGCAAATTACAAAACTTGGAAATATTGTGAATTATGAGGATGATACTGTTGAACTTCAAGAGAGCATAAACAGGCAGGTGGGATGGGCAGACATGTGGCAGATAAAAATTAGTATAGAAAAATGCAAAGTGACACATTTTAATAGGAAGAATGAAGAGAGGCAATAGAAACCAAAGGGGAATCTGTAAAAGGGAAGCAGGAATTTTTGAGCTCTAACCATTCTATATAATTCTTGGGCTTGTGAAGTGGGTCATCTAACTTGGTCATTAGAGATAACTGAATTCCTGATATTTCTGCTTCAGCACCAGCTATATTCTGGCATCTTTGTTATCACTATTAGAGTCTTCATTCACAAAAATAATTCAGAATTGAACAAAGTCAACTTCCACAAGCAATATTATGGCCATGCATATATTCATTGCAAAGTTTAGTGATCTTTGGTTCACAAAGAGTTCTTCCAAGCATATTGATTGGAGGAACTTACAGATTCTACATTTCATTGTTTAAAAAAATAGGTCAAACACAGCATTCATGATGTGGAGATGTAGGGCGTTGGCATTCATTGCCCATCCCTAATCGTCCTTGACCTGAGAAGCTTGGCTTGGTCGGCCACTTCAGAGTCAATCACATCATTGCAGCTCTGCAGCCAGTCCAAGAAACGATGGCAGATTTCCAGAAGATCCTGCCAGTGGGTAGGGCTGGAAAATCCTACCCATGGTAAGACCACAGTGGAAATATTGTGTGAAGTACTGGGCATCCAATTTTGGAGTGGCAGTAGAGTCACAGAAAGAGTAAAGCAAAGATTAACTTTGTCCCAAAGTGATTTAAGTCAAAGAATGTCATCACTGTTGCAATTCAGGAAACTCAGCAGCCAATTTATGCTTTAAGGTTAATGAGGGTATTCTTATAGCAAATAAAGATAGACACAAATTTTTGTTTCAGGCATTTTAGGATGGGATTTTTTTTCACAATTAGCTTCAGCCTTGTGCTTTGGTTCACATAAATAGGCTGAAGCTTGACTGGGTTAATCACCTACCTCAGCAACTTTAGCTCAACTTTACATTGAATCTATGTTGTGAAATCATAAATCACCCTTCCCATAACTATAATGTATTCGTACCTAAATCCAACAATATTACTCTCTGCTTCTTGAGAAATATATGCCTCCTGAGGCTGTCAACTTACATTCTCAGGGACTCCTGTCTGAACATTACTGTTACCACTCATGGCTCCTCTTGCTTTGGTGTGCTTCCAGATGTAGCTTATATTAGAACTGCAGAATGTTATAGTCCTGGAAGGGATTTCTTGCACATCCGATCTACATCATGAGTTGTTCCATGTTAAAATATAGCATAATCTCATTCTTCTGCCCATGTGCATTGGTAAGTAGGAATTCCTGATTTCCTCTGAACAAATGGTTAAAAAATAAATTGAGCATTACTGATGAGCATGGTGGCAGTGGTTAACATTGCTGCTTCATAGCACCAGGGACCTCATTCAGGGGCGGCACAGTGGTTAGCACTGCTGCCTCACAGCACCAGGTGCACAGTTCGATTCCTAGCTTAGATCACTGTATGTGTAGAGTCAGTATGTTCTCCCCATATCTGCGTGAGTTTCCCTGGCATGCTCAGGTTTCAGCCCACAATCCAAAAACATACTGGCTAGATTTAGCATTGAGAATTTAGCATGCCCAGTCTACCCAAACAGGTGTCAGAATGTGGCAAGTAAGGGATTTTCACAGTAACTTCATTGCAGTGTTAACATAAGCCTACTTGTTACACTAATAAGTAAAATAAATTCTTATTGCTCCTAATGACCCTTCAGAATGTTGCACTGAGCTTCCTTTTTGAACTACTGTAGTGTATGTGGTGCAAGAATGTAATGTTAGGGATGGAGTTCTGGGATTTAGACCAAGCAACACTGAAAGAGTGACAGATGAAACATTTCCAAGGCAGGTTGGTATGTGATGTGGGGAGGAACTTATAGGTGGTGGTGCTCCTATGTACTACTGCCCTTGTCTTTCGAGGTAGTTGAGGTTTGCACACTGATGTCAATGGAATCTTGGCCAGTTGCCATCTTGTGGGTGGCACACGCAATGGCCTTATTGGGCTGGTTTTGAAGGGAGTGAATATTTTGAAGTGGTGGTTGGGGTACCAATTAAGCAGGCTGCTTTGTCTTGGATGGTGTTTAACTTCCTGAGTATTTTTGGAACTACATGTATCTATGCAGTATTCCATCACACTCCTGGCTTTAGCCTTGTAGATGGTGGACTGACTTTTGTGAGTTGGAAAGTGAGTTACTTACCATAGAATTCGCAGCCTCTGGCCAGCTCTTGTAGCCAAGATATTTATGTGGCTTGTCCAGTTTAATGTCACCTGGTCACGGTTGGCATGTTGATGTTGATAGTGGGGATTCCAGCAATGACAATTAAATGTCAAGGGGACATTGTTATATTGTATCTTATTAGAGATCAATAGTACTCAACATCATTCAGTCATCATCAAACATTTCAGTTCTGACCTTATGATGGACGGAAAGTCATTGGTGAAGCAGCTGAAGATGTTTGGACCTGGTACACCACCTTGAGGAACTCCTACCACAATGTGCTGGGGCTGGGATGATTGGTCTCCAACAATCACAATCATCTTACTTTGTGTGAGGCACAACTCCAACTAACAGAGAATTCTGATTCCCAGTGACTTTAATTTTACTCAGGGTCCTTGATGCCACACTTGGACAAATGCTGCTTGGAAATCGACAGCAACTGCTCCACCGCACCCCCCCCCCCCCCCCCCCCCCCCCCCCCCAACCTGGCACCTTGTTGAAAAAAAGACTATTGTGAAACTAAAAATTCCTCTGAAATAAACAGCAGAATGCATGGTAGGAGTGGCATTTCAGCTTCACAAAGAAATAGTAATATGCACCCAGCATCATACAACTATAGAATCCCTATAGTGCAGGATGGAATCCATTCAGCCCATCAAGTCTGCACCAACTCTCTGATAGAACTGTTCACCAACTATTTGGATCTTCACAAAACATGAATAAGATCCACCAATAAACACATCCAAGTAGATATGTCCAGACTCCGCGTCAGAATGCCTCTAATTGCCAAAGTGTAATGTCTCCTTAGAGACTTCTAGGAATAGGTTTTAATGCTGTTTTCAAGAGCATTAATGATGTTTTACACACAGTGGAAGCATTGTCCTGGGTTACTGCCATGATTTTCATTGTATGGTAAACCAACACCATATACTATATCACAGTCACTCTTAACCTTCATTGCAAAATGAAGATTAGCTGTGTATTTATGTCTCACTTATTATTTTATTGTCCTATTGAGGCATTACCAGGTAATGTTCAACATTATAATTAGTTGCATATTTCAGCAGCATTAATTACAGTTCGGCTTATAAAACCCAGCTGTGTCTAAGGACATTACAACTGTCATAAATGGCTGATAGTTTCTGAATGCACTGTGTAAGGACACATCTACACAGTATTCAGTTTTATGGATTGCTAGACAATCTGCTGTTCTTGCATATTTGACTAAACAGAAATGTTCTGTATGCAACAAAGAGTTCACAAAGAATGTGGAATGCAACAGCATTGCCAGTTTTCACCTCATCAGTGTAGTCATTAGACTACAATTCATCTAATCATAGATAGTAGTTGGGTTGGAGTTTTGCTTGTGTTGGTGCTGATCAGGATGGAGGTTGGAGGGATTATGGTTGGTAGAGGGGTAAGGAAGCCTGGGAAAGGATGTCCCAAAGTTTTCTTACGGAATCTGGAGAAATATTTCTGCTCCTTGGCTCACAAGTAATCTTAAAACATATTTCTTTGGATTGCTGTTGGCCTAGGATCCATCTTCTTGATTATGGTCTCATAGAGAGCCTGCTACAAAAAACCTACAAGAGTCAAAATCAAATAATGTGAATTAGAGCAAGCAGTACGCTAGATTGAGCATACTTCAAAACTTTTGAAAATATTTGCCCATGCATTATTTTCTCTATGCTAGTTTTGGTCACCATCTAAGCAATGCACCATTTACCTCACCTTGTGTCTCTGTGGCATTGGCATTTCTATCGTAAGATTGAAATATTATTTTCCCTATTTTTTAAAGAGAAGTTTATTTTGGTGAAGACGAATTGCTGAAGAGAAGTTATTGCCTCTTCATTTCTTGAGTTTAAGATGATTAGTCTGCTACTTAGTCTATGGAAAGGAGACTCTTGGTAATATGCAGTGTTGTTTGTGTCTCTCCCAAATAAGTAAGATGTTTGTATTGAGGAACAGTGGTAGAACTTGGCTGTACAGGGATCTTAGCCTTCAAGGTTCAGCAAGGACCAATCTTGCCAATTTAAAGGCTTAATACTCTTCCTGATTGTAATACCAAGGTAAAACTTTCTGACCTAAAAGCTATGTGTAAAATCTTTTATCTTATCACTTCACGCTGATGCATTAATATGTTGAGGTGTCATTCCAACACCTCTTACAAAAGGCATTTAAAAGCCACATTATAATGATCTACCTTACACATATTTGGTTTGTGTTGCAAAGATAAATACTAGAGTATTGCAGGTTTATTTTCACAGTCAGAAAATCAAAAACTAGATGTCAAAATATTAGAAGTGACTGCTATATCATCTGAGATCCAATCAGATCCTTTATGGATTAAATGTCAAAGACTTCAGTAGGGTTCAATTCTAATCTACACATTATCTGACTTCAGTATTTTTTACAATCAAGGATAAGAATTCTCCTGTCAGGCCAGGAATGAGGTGAGACAGTGGATTGAAATGCCAGGCAGAAATTTATCATAATCTGGTTTCAGATGTACATGTGCTTGTTCAAGTGTATGCTGGAACTCTGTTTAGAGGCTTTGGGTCACAATTTAATAATTACAGTGAACCTGCCGCACCTCCAGAAGCAGCTCACCTCTATGGCCCAATTGTATTTGAGCTGTTTTTCCTCACTTACAGTAAATCCAAGGTATGTCCTGTAATGGAGTAGCAATGAAGAACTGGATAGGGAGTGATTCTGGGCAGGCAGATGCCAATGTTGATTTTCTGACAAAAGAAATGGCCTTTTGGTGAAGATCAAGTGCGAGCAAATGAGGTTAAACTGAGGTTTCACCTGATACAATTTTTTAAAAACATCTCAGTCTTTTGGCTAAGATGAAGCATTAGGTCAAGCCCTGGAGGAAGTATAATGCCTCATCCTGTCAGCTTGGATCTTGTTTGATAAAGTCCAAGATGGGATGTATTTCCTTGTTTGTCAGCTTGGATCTGGCTGGTCCCTCATGTGAGGATGCTGATTGGACTTACTTGACTTTTTTGTTTGGAATAAAGTACCAAAAAAAAAAGATGAATTTGCAGAGTCAAAAGATTAGACAGAATTTATTCTGTTGGTTATACGCAAGATTAGGATCAAGAATAGAATCCTATAGTGCAGAAGGAGACCATTTGGCCCATTGAGCCTGCATCAACAACAATCCCATTAAGGTCCTATCCATGTAATCCCACATATTTACTCTGCCAGTCCCCGTTGACACTAAGGGGCAATTTAGCATGGTCTATCAACCTAATCTGCACATCTTTGTAGTGTCAGAGGAAATTAGAGTACCTGGAAGAAACACACACAGACACGGGGAGAATGTACAAACAGCCCTAAAAAGGACCAAGACCAGGACGTGCTGAGTCCTCGCCTGAGCAAGAAAATCCTGCCTGGTTTTGTTGGGGCTGGAATCTTTACCCACTTATTATAAGATCAGTCATGTTAGAGGTGATGGGACTCCCTGCCCCGGGGATTTCTGCTTCCCCTCCACCAAACATTCCCCCCATCAAAAGAGAGTCAGTGTGAAACTGACAGCTGATACTTTGTGTTAGTTGAGGTATATTGGCATCAGGAAGAATGGGAGGGAGTCTCATATTGACTCTTGATCCCTGACATGCAAAAATAAGTTTCTGTTACACAATATTTTGTTTTTTAAAGATAAGCTATTAGGGTGGCATGTGATGCCTCACAGCATCAGGGTTTAATTCCTAGCTTGAGTCACTGTCTATGCAGAGTTAAATTGCAATTTAATCAGTTGATTGTATGCAAGATTAGAATCATAAAACAGAATCCTTACAGTGCAGAAGGAGGCCATTTGGCCCATTGAGTCTGCACCAATGACAATCTCATCCAGGTCCTGCAAATTCTGTCTAATCTTTTCACTCTGCAGTATCATCTTACTTTTTCTCTTTTTTCTCCCTGTGTCTGAGTGGGTTCCCTCCACGTGTTCTGGTTTCCTCCCACTGTCTGAAAGACGTGTAGGTTAAGTGTATTGTCCATGTTAAATTCTCCATCAGTGCACCCCAACAGGCATCGGACATTGGCGACTAGGGGATTTTCATAGTAACTTCATTGCAATGTTAATGTAAGCCTACTTGTGACCAATAAATTAACTTTAAACTTTTGATGTAAAAATAACGGGACTAAATATGAAACTTCACTGACTGGATTGGCTCCTGGAAAATGGTTGCCTGGGTTAACTGTAATCAGATAGTGTGCCCTAGTTTTACTTGCTTAGCACAATTTCTTGCTGGTTTAGCCCTTGCCACCTGGTTCCAACGTGATGCATTGTTGTTGCTACATTATACAATTTACTTAATTGCAATTTAATCAGTCAAAGATGTTTTGTCACTGCTCATTATTATGCACACCTGCTGTTTCCCATCTTTCTCTCCCCCTGTCTCATCCTATCCCTACAATGTTTTCTTATTTTCTTTCTGTTAGAAAATATTGCTAATGACCCAGAAATTGCTAGCTTCATTAAAATGATGCATTAATTTTCCTCTCCATTATTAATTCATTTAAAAATCCAGAAATTTGCAGAGAACATGAGATACCCCATCAGTTCTGCGTGCCGAATGATTTGTATCATTCTGCTGTTGACCTCCTCAAAGTTGTAATTATTATCTACCATTATCTCCAACCTCCAGACAGTCAGCAGGCAAGGAATGTCCTTTGAGATCATGGCAGAGATGCTGTGTGTGCACAGGTTAAGTGTTAGAGGAATTCAAAATACACTAGAATTAAAGCACTAACAAACACTATTAAAACAGAATGGTTTAACATAGGATAAGGATCACAGATGCCTTATATATATTTCACAGATGTGTTGTCTGCATAGAAACACATATAACCACAGTTAGAGAATTTAAATTTAATTATTTCTGCAAAGTATGTTGCAGCTTGGCTGATGGCACAGAGTTCTAAGGCATAAAGGGAAAATAGTGCAATGAAGTGAACTACATTCTTTATAACTATACACTTAGAGAAGCACAGTTCTTATCGGAATAGACTGTAGACAGTGCTTATGAACAAACAATTCATAAACCAATGGAAAAGCTATCAAACACAGATGGCTTAATGAATAGACAATACCTTCAACCAGATAAAGGAGTCTACATCGAGCAATAGTGACCATGTGAAAGTCAGGCAGAAACTGATAGGACTTAATAAAAGCAAATTATTGTGGTTTCTGGAATCTGAAACCAAAAGAGAAAACACTGGAAAATCTCAACAGGTCTGGCAGCATCTGTAAGGAAAGAAAATTGCTGACATTTTGAGTCCAGATGACCCTTTGTCAAAGCTTTGATAAAAGGTCATCTGGTTATAGTTAGGGTTATCAGAGTCACATGATAAAGCTCTCACCTGATGAAGGATCTTGATGAAAGATCCTGAGTCTCTGAAAACTAGTGCAGCCAAATAAACCTGTTGGACTTTAATCTGGTGTTGTGAGATTTCTTTGACCGATCCAGTTTTGTATCCATCTTGCCAGCTCATCTCTGATCCCATACACTTCACCTTCCGCACCTGCCTGCTATGAGAGACCTTGTCAAAGGCCTTACTCAAGTCCATGCAGATAACATTCACTGCCCTGCCTCATCAATCATCTTCATCGCTTCCTCAAAAAATCCAATCAACTTCCTGAGACACGATCTCCCCTTCAGAAAACTATGTTGCCTCTCACTAATACGTCTACTTATTTCCAAGTGGGAATAAATCTTGTCTCAAAGAATCCTCTCCAATAATCTCCCTACCACTGATGTAAGGTTCAATGGCCTGTAGTTTTACCTGGATTATTCTTGCTACCCTTCTTAAACAAAGAAATAAGATTGGCTATTCTCCAATCCTCTGAGACATCCCCTATAGCCAGTGAAGCTACAAAGGTTTCTCTCAAAGCCCCAGCAATTTCCTCCCTTGCCTCTCTCAGTATTCGGGAGTATACCCCATCAGGCCCTGGGGCCCTCTCTAATGTTTCTTAAGAACTTCAATACCACCTCCTTTTTGATCTCAACATGACTCAAACTATCTACACATCCTTTCCCAAACTCATCATTCATCAAGTCCTTCTCTTTGGTGAATACTGATGCAAAGTATTCATTTAATATCTCATCCATTTCCTCTGGCTCCACGCATAGATTCCCTCCCTCGTCCTTGAGTGGGTCAACCCTCTCCTCGGCTACCCTCTTGCTCTTTACATATGTATAAGAAGCCTTGGGATTTTCCTTAATCCTGCTGGCCAATGCTTTTTCATGATCCCTTTTAGCCCTCCTTACTCCTTGCTTAAGTTTCTTTCTACTTTTCTTGTATTCTACACTTACTTTGTGTGTTCCCAGCCTCCGAGTTTTGACAAATGCTTCCTTTTTCTCTTTGATTAGGTTCACAATTTTTCTTGTTATCCAAGGTTCCCAAAACTTGTCATATTTATCCTTAATCCTAACAGAATGTGCTGGTCCTGAATCCCTATCAACTTACACTTGAAAGCCTTCCATCTGCCAGATATTGATTTGCCCTCAAACATCTGCCCCCAATCTACATTCTTCAGTTCCTGCCTAATGCTGTTGTAATTAGCCTTCCCCCAATTTAGCACCTTAAATTGAGGACTATACTTACCTTTATCCATCAGTACCTTAAAGTTTACTGAATTTGGTATTGTTCCCAAACTGCTCCCCTACTGAAATATTGACCTCCTGGCTGGGCTCATTCCCCAATACCAGGTCCAGTATGGCTCCTTCCCTAGTTGGCTATCTACATACTATTTCATGAAGCTCTCCTGGGTGTTCCTTACAAACTCTATCCCATCCATGCCCTTAGCACTAAATCAGTCTCAGTCAATATAGGGAAGTTAAAATCTCCCACCACAACAATCCTGTTACTTTTACACTTTGCCAAAATCTGTCTACATATTTGTTCCTCTATTTCCCACTGGCAGTTGGGTGGCCTATAATAACCCCCCAACATTGTGACTACACTCTTCATATTCCTGAGCTCTACCCACATTGCCTCGCTGTATGAGCCCTCCAAGGTGCCCTCCCGCAATGTAACTGTGATATTGTCCTTAACCAGTAGTGCAACTCCCCCACCCCTTTTACATTCCCCTCTATGCTACCTGAAACACTTGGAATGTTAAACTGCCAGTCCTGTCCTTCACTTAACCAAGTCTCTGTAATGGCAACAGCATTGTACTTCCTAATACTAATCCAAGTTCTGCCTTACCTGTTAGACTTCTCACTTTGGAACAGGTGCACTTTACAAATAATGATTGACCTGAACTAATAATGAGCCAGAGGTGGATAAAATTATTCTGGAAATTGTATAACTATATTGCCAATGTGATGTAACCTCAAAGAAGTGTTGGACTGTTCAACCCTTCTCTTCCAGCATACATTGGTCAATAAAGAACATCTTTCACCAGGATGCTGTAGTCACCAGTCTTTGTATTAGCTAAACTCAATACTTAGTCTTTGAAAAAGCCCCTACACTATGTTTCAACAAGGAGGGACTTGGCCAGCATGCTGAGATACAAGAAGAGGTGCTGAAGTCACAATTTACCTCCCATTATCCCTTGTCAGTGTTCATAAATTTGCTGACAGTCTTCAATTCTAAGTATGTGGCTTTGATCCAACAGGTAGCCAGGACATCTATAATATTACACAAAGTGGTGTGGAAGGCTACTTCCAAGTTTTCAGATGCCTCAATTCATCAATGAATCTGAGTTAATGATGTTATGCCCACCATGTAACAAAACTACAGATTCATTCATAAAATGCTCCTTCCCCAGGAATCCGCATGCCACTAAAGGCACTATCTGATGAACTTGTGATGCTCATGAGTCGGAATAGTGAGCATTTGTTAAATGTGATGATAGTCTTTAATGTCTATTTGTGTCTTCCCACATGTTTTTGCAGACTATGGTGGACATACATTTGTTACTTTGTTCTTCATTATCTCAATACCCAGGATTGCTGCGCAGGGGGAGATGAGAGCTGGCTGGAGTGTGTAATACAAGATTTACCCACTGAAGCTGTGGTTGATGATACCCTCCATATTATCAATTATGTAACACCAGTAAGTTACAGCTCTGTTTGTGTTATGTGCCAAGTAGTAAAGAGAACAATTGGGTTGTTCAATTCCAAGTCACGGTGCTGGACGATCGGGGAGGTTTTATAGTACTCATTTTGCAAAGTGATCTGCTGTGTACTGCACGGCGAGAAGGGTTGACCCTCAACCTGGGTTACAAGATGTCGATGGCTGTGGAGGACCTTAGCCCACATGATGGCCACCCCACCGATCTGCCAAACCCTCTCCACTGCAAGGAAGCTATGATGGAATAATGCAGCAGGAGAGATGGTGGCACACATGTGAAAAATGACTGCTGCCAGAGATCATTACCTGCATACCAGGGATTCTACCAACAGAATTGTGGGAAGCATCAGGAAGTCTGGAATGTGTCCACAGAATGATTCTGGTTCTAGCTGAAAATAATGAAGGACAGTCAATTTTAAAGTGAAGCAATGTATTATGGGGCAGTGTGGTGGCACAATGGTTAGCACTATCGCCTCACAGCTCCTGGAACCGGGTGAATTCCAGCCTCAAGTCACTGATGTGTGGAGTTTGCACATTCTCCCTATGTCTGCATGGATTTCCTCCGAGTGCTCAGATTTCCTCCCACAGTCCAAAGATGTGCGGGTTAGCCATGCTAAATTGACCCTGGTGTCAGAAGGATTTGCAGGGTAAATATGTGGGGTTATGGAGATAGGGACTAGGTGGGATTGTGGTCTGCTCAGATTCAAAGGGCCAAGTGGCCTCTTTCTGCATTTTAGAGATTCAATGGAGATTTTACTCAATATAACAGTTTAAACAACAGGGGTTCAACAGGAAACAGGGCATTCTCATCAACAAAAAATTAATAAGGAATTAGCCCATAATTTTATATAAATAGCACAAAAATATATGTTCTGATCTTTGTTAACAATGGCAAATGATGTTTCTGCAGTGAACATCACTGTCTGTTGACTGAGCAGCATTGGGAGTGCTACTTGGGGAAGCTTATTTAAAAGTTGCAGTTTGTTTTAAAAGTAGTCACGAAGGCGTATTGTGACCTAATGGAGGTTTTTCAATTTAAATTATGAAATATTTTGATGGACAAATTTGTAAAATTCTGCCCAAGGCCAATGGAGTTTTCCGTTCAGAGAATTTCACCACCACCACCCCCCACCCCCGCAACTGATTCCAGGGCGGATGAGGTGGTAAAATTCCA
This sequence comes from Sphyrna mokarran, assembly GCA_024679065.1. NCBI lineage: Eukaryota > Metazoa > Chordata > Chondrichthyes > Carcharhiniformes > Carcharhinidae > Sphyrna > Sphyrna mokarran. The sequence continues at coordinate 45,958,571 of JAGIQG010000009.1, read as the reverse complement.
GCCAGTGTCTGTGGGGAGAAACAAAACTTGAGGCCTTCAATTTAGAATACTCATCAAGACATCAAAAAGGGAAATCGGAAGGAAATCTTTTCCTCACAGAGCAGTGAGGATGAAGAATTTGCTTTCATAGTATATTGTTGAAGTGGAAGTTTTAGATGTATCTAAGGAGAAAGTAGTTAAGCACTTAAGAGAAGATAAATTTAGGACATAGAACATAGAACATACAGCACAGTACAAGCCCTTTGGCTCTCGATGTTGAGCTGAGCTGAGCTTTGTCTGAAACCAAGATCAAGCTATCTCACTCCCTATGTACCAATCCAATAACTGCTTGAAAGTTCCTAAAATGTCCAACTCCATTATCACAGCAGGCAATCCATTCCATAGCCCAACCACTCTGAGTAAAGAACCTACCTCGGACATCCCTTCTGTATCTCCCAACATAAACCTGATAGTTAAGACCCCTGATAACAGCTACCTCCACCTGAGGAAATAGTTTCTGAATGTCCACTCTATCTACTCCCCTCATCATCTTATAAACCTCTTTTAAGTTGCCTCTCATCCTCCTCAACTCTAAACAGAAAAGCCCTAGCTCCCTCAACCTTTCCTCATAAGACCTATTTTCCAAACCAGGCAGCATCCTGGTAAATCTCCTTTGCACTCTCTCCAATGCTTCCACATCCTTCTTATAGTGAGGTGACCAGAACTGCACACAATATTCCATATGCATTCTCACTAAAGTCCTGTACAGTTTCAGCATAATGCTACGGCTCTTAAACTCAAACCCGCTATTAATAAATGCTAACACACTATATGGGCCTTCTTCATGGCTCTATCCACTTGAGTGGCAACCTTCAGAGATCTGTGGATATGAACTCCAAGATCTCTCTGTTCCTCCGCATTCCTCTGAACATTGCCTGTAATCCGCATTCAAATTTGTCCTACCAAAATGAATCACCTTGCACTTATCAGGTTAAACTCCATTTGCCAATTTTTGTCTCAGGTCTGCATCCTATCAATGTCTCTTAGCAGCCTACAACAACCTTCATCCACTACTCCACCAATCTTGGTGTCATCAGCAAATTTACTGACTCACTCTTCAGCCCCCTCTTCCAAGTCATTGATAAAAATCACAAATAGCAGAGAACCCAGCACTGATTGCTGTGGTACACTGCTGGTAACTGGTCTCCAGTTTGAAAATTTTCCATCCACCACCACTCTCTGTCTTCTTTGAGATAACCAGTTACTTATCCAATTAACCAAATTTTCCTCTGTCCCATACCTCCTTACTTTCTTCATGTGCCTACCATGGAAAACCTTCTCAAAAGCCTTACTAAAATCCATGTATATGACATCAACTTCTCTACCTCACCTACACACTTAATTATCTCCTCAAAGAATTCAATCAAATTTGTGAGGCAAGACTTACCCTTCACGAATCCATGCTAATTATCCCAGACTAAACTGCATCTTTCCAAATGATCATAAATTCTATCCGTCAGGACATTTTCCATTAACTTACTGATCACCAAAATAAGACTAACCAGCCTATAATTACCAGGGTCATTCCTATTTCCTTTCTTAAACAGAGGAACAACATTCACCACTCTTCAGTCTTCTGGCGCAATCCCCGTGGACAGTGAAGACCCAAAGATCAAAGCCAAAGCTCTACAATTTCATCCCTTGCCTCCCAAAGAATACTAGGATATATCCCATCTGGCCCATTTAGGATACTGTTAGCAATTCTGAAAATTATGAAAATAGTTAAGTTCCCTGGGCTGGATGGGATTTATCCTAGGATTCTCTGGGAGGCTAGTGAGGACATTGCGGAGCCTTTGGCTTTGATCTTTAGGTCGTCATTGTCTACAGGAATAGTGCCGGAAACTGGAAGATAACAAATGTTGTCCCTTGTTCAAGAAGGGGAGTAGAGATAAACCTGATAATTATAGACCAGTGAGCCTTACTTCTGGGGTGGGCAGGTCGTGCCTCACAAATCTTGAGTTCTTTAAGAAGGTGGTCAAACTGGTAGATGAGGGTAAAGCAGCTGATGTGGTGTATATGGATTTCAGTAAAGCATTTGATAAGGTTCCCCACAGTAAACTATTGCAGAAGATATGGAGGCATGGGATTGAGAGTGATTTAGCGGTTTGGATCAGAAATTGGCTAATTGTAAGAAGATAGAGAGTGGTGGTTGATGGGAAATGTTCATCCTGGAGTTCAGTTATTAATGGTGTATCACATGGATCTGTTTTGGGACCACAGCTTTTTGTCATTTTTATGAATGACATATGGATGAGGGCATAAAAGGATGAGTTAGTAAATTTACGGATGACACTAAAGTCAGTGGAGTTGTGAATAGTGCAGAAAGATGTTGCAGGTTACAAAGGGACATAGATAAGCAGCAGAGCTGGGCTGAGAGGTGGCAAATGGAATTTAATGCAGAAAAGTGTGAGGTGATTCACTTTGGAAGCAGTAATAGGAATACAGGGTACTGGGCTAATAGTAATATATTTGGTTGTGTGGATGAGCAGAGAGATCTTGGTGTCCATGTGCATAGATCCCTGAAGGTTGGCACCCAAGCTGATAGGGTTGTTAACAAGGTGTATTGTTTGTTAGCTTTTATTGGTAGAGGGATTGAGTTTCGGAGCCATGAGGTCATGTTGCAGCTGTACAAAACTCTGGCGCAGCTGCATTTGGAGTATTGCATACAATTCTGGTCACCGAATTATAGGAAGGATGTGGAAGCATTGGAAAGGGTGCAGAGGAGATTTACCAGAATGTTGCCTGGTATGATGGGAAGGTCTTATGAGGAAAGACTGAGGGACTTGAGACTGTTTTCATTAGAGAGACGAAGATTAAGAGATGACTTAATAGAGGCATATAAGATGATCAGAGGATTAGATGGGGTGGACAGTAAGAGCCTTCTTCCTTGGATGGAGATGGCTAGTATGAGGGGACATAGCTTTAAATTGAGGGGTGATAGATATGGGACAGACATCAGAAGTAGGTTCTTTACTTAGAGAGTAGTAAGGTTGAGGAATGCCCTGCCTGCAACAATAATGGGCTTGGCAAAATTAAGGGCATTCAAATGGTCATTGGATAAATTATGGATGTTGTTAGAATAGTGTAGATTAAATGGGCTTTAGGTTGGTTTCACAGGTCGGCACGACATCGAGGGCTGAAGGACCTGTACTGCGCTGTAAGGTTCTATGTTCTTTGTTCTAAAGGGTCATACTGATGGAATTAGAAAAGATGACACCAGGCTTGGCTGAAGCATAAACATCAACATTGATTGACTGGGCTGGATTGTGTTCAATATTTTATGTAATTCTGTATCATTTCTTCAGTGGCAACACTTGCAATGCAGATTTGTTCAAAAGAAGTAAACTTTCAAGTATCAAAGCAGTTGAAACAAGCTCTCAATTATTAAAACTTGAAAATGTTAAACAAGTTAAATATTAAAGTATCAAAAAACCTCACACTATTTCTTAAAGAATTATTTAACAGCAGCAACAGCAAGAGTAACAAATAACAGCAACAAAAGAACATCAAAAACACATCAAACACTTTTTAAATTTATACTTTTGTGGGATGTGGGCATTGCTGGCTCAGCCAGTGTTTGTTGGCCATCCTTAATTTTCTTTGAAAAGCTGGTAATGAGCTACTTTCTTGAACTGCTGCAGTCTGTTTTGTGTAGGTACACATATATTGCCATTAAAGGAGGATTTCCTAGAGTATGTTATGTAAGGTGCACTCATCCAGCCAAAGACTGGATATTGTCCACATCTTACTGCATGTTGACATGGACTGCTTCATATCTAAGTCATGAATCGTGCTAAATATTGTGCAATAATTAGCAAACATATCCATTTCTGACATGATGCAGGGAAGGTCATTAATGAAGCAGCTGAAGGTGGTTGGGTCTTGGGCATTACCCTGAGGAACTCCTGCAGTGATGCACACCGGAACTAAGATGATTGAGCTCCAGCCACCACAACCTTTGTGTCAGGTATGATTCCAACCAGTGAAGAGTTTTTCCCCCGATTCTCATTGACCCCATTTTTCCTATGGTTCCCTGATGCTAAACTCTGTTAAATGCTGTCTTCATGTCAAGGGTAGTCATTCCCTCTTCATCTCTTCAGCTCGGCTCTTTTGTCTATCCTTTGACCAAAGTTGTAATGAAGCCTGAAGCTGAGTCGCTCTGGAGGAATCCAAAGTGATCATCATGAACAGGTTATTTATGAGCAAATGTCACTTGATAGCACCATTCATGACCCTTTCCATCACATTGTTGGATAGACTGATGGGGCAGTAATTGGCCCCGGTTGGATTTGTCCTGCTTTTTGCAACAGGACATACCTGAACAATTATTAATACTGCCAAATAGATGCCAATGTTGTAGCTAGTACCATAGAAAAGCACAGCAAGAGTCCATTCAGCCCATTCTTGCGCACCCACCAAAAACAGAGAAAATAAACTAGCCATTTACTTTAATCCCACTTTCCAGCATCTGGTTCATGGCTTTGCAGGTTACAGCACTTCAGGAGCTGATCAGAGAAGCAGAAAATACATACAGTACAGAAGGAGGAAATTTGGCCTATCAAGATTGCATTGTGAACAATCTACCAAAGTTCTATCTCTGTAACCCCATATATTTATCTTGCTAATCCCCCTGACACCAAAGGCAATTTAGTATGGCCAATCAACTTAACCTGCATGTATTTGGAATGTGAGAGGAAATCGGAGCACCTGGAGGAAATCCATGAAGACACGGGAAGAATGTGCAAACTCCACGCAGTTACCAAGACTGGAGTTGAATCCAGATCTCTAACCTGTGAGGCAGCAATGCTAACCACTGTGCCACATGCTTCCTAATGCAGATCTAAGGAACTTTTAAATGAGTTGAGCATTTCAGTTTGGGCAGTGAATCCTAGGTGCCCACCACCCTGTGGGTGAAAATGTTTTTCCTCATGTCTGTTCATTTTCCTCAAGTATTGGAACAGCCTGTCTAGAGGTGCAGCTAGTTCCGGAGTATAAGTCTTCAGAACTATTGTAAAATGTTGTCAGGTCCTGTGACTTTGATAGTATCCAATACCTTCAGCCACTTCTATTTTAACAAGAGACTGAAATCATTATGAAGGTCAGCTACGGGTGAGACTGAATAGGAGGACATTGTCTATACTTTTGTGCATTATTGCCTAGTCTCGGCATGTGCCAAGAGCAGAGCCTCTTTTGGATGGTATCATAGATTGAGAGTTTGGTTCTGGATGTTGCTTTGAAGTGGGCTGGAGAGCAGGCAGGCTGTTACTACTGTGTAATGGCTGAATCACTGGAGAATAATGCTCAGCAACTAGGTTCCACAGCGTTTTGTCTTTACAGGAAGAAATTTCCTTGTGGAAGAGAATCAGTCTCCTATTTGCGTCCTCTCCCAACTTATACTACAAGTCACAAGTGTTGAATATTGTGAAGCATTTCATCTTATGCAGTGGAATCACCTCTTCAACAGATAAAAGCTGTGAAATTTATATTTGTGGAAAGGCCATCTCCTAGGGTAACTAAATTTTATTGTTTGTCTTTGGGTTCTGCACAGAACAAACACTTGTTCGTTTGTCATTTTTCTTGAGTTGAGGCTCTCAAGAAGCTTACCTTGCTTTCCCTGTTCAGATCATCGTATTTATGCATGGATTGGTTCCCTGTTCGTGAGACTATGGAGATTGTGAATTGGGTCTCCACCAGCTCCCTTCTCATTACTGTGCTGGTGTACCAGCAAGAGAGAGCCTTTGCCTGTGCACTCTGCTCATACCACATCTTCTCTTTGAACGGAAGAGATCGCAGGTCCTTCTTTCCAAAGTTCAGCAATTGTTACCTTTTTCACAAGACATTTTTATATGGAAATGTGTAAGTACAAACCTGTTAATGATATTTTAATGTGTTGTAAAGTGGTTAAATACTAATAACTTTTTAAAATTGATTTAAGATCATTTGGGAAGTTGTCACTCATTCTCCACTGGATACCATATGCTAATTGAGTTTTTATAGTACTATATTGTCGCTAAGGGGGATAAGCCATTGGCACAACATTCACAATGCCCCACAAATGACATTAACATCATAATGCTATTATTGGATTGAAGTCCCAGCAACTTGCAGCAGGAATATGTTGTGATATCAATGTTAAGTCTAAAAACATTGAATTAATGTATTTATCTTTTCACTGCTGTGATTTCTGACCCATTCTGTGGTCTTATGAACTTGGTTAGTGATTTCTTATTCATTTGCTTATAACAGTGTTTTTTGTCTGAATAGTTTAGCTGCAAATCCCAATCTCTTCAAAAATTAGAATAATTGCATGACATTTATATAAAACAACCTAAAGATGGAAAATGAACTTTCAGGCCACAGAAGTTGTACCTTCTTTGTTTTGCATTTCCTAGTCAAACATTCAAATCTTTTAAAATTGGCCAACAATGTTTTTAAAATTGTCTTCACAACACCCTAGTATCTGCCTGAAACTTATCTTCCCCTAATCTACATTTCTGATGTCTGGTCCTATTGTCCTATCTTATTTTAAATGCATTGTAAATATTTACACTGACTGATTTAATATTTACAATTTAATATTTATATATCTCCACAAAGTCTTCCCTCACCTATTCTCTCTCTAGTCTGGAGAGAGAATTAATTTCTTAACCTTTGTGATCAGTCATCAGCCACTACGCTTCACTGTGTTGCCTTTTATGAATGCACATTTTTGATGTAGCAAACAACGTTCTTAGCATTACTTTAGCCAGCCCATAGATTCCTGAAATTTAAAATGCTTTCCTTCATGTTCAAATCCCTCCATGGCATCCCCACTCCTTTTTTGGTAACCATCTCCCATAACTCTTCAGAAATTCTATCTTCCACTAAATCTGATCTTTTGTGTATCCTGACTGCTTCCACCTCACTGTTGGTAAAGGTTGTGCCTTCAGCTCTCTTGGCCATAAGCTCTGGAATTCTCTTCCAAAATCTCTTGACCCCTCCTCCTTTCTCCCATTTTTCAGTTCTTAAAACTCACCACTTCGATTCAGATTTTGGCATATTTCCATCTTTGGATTAGTGTCACTTCTTGTTCATTTACATTTCATAGAATCACAGAATCCTTACAGTACAGAGGCCATTTGACCCAGCAAGACTGCACTGACAACAATACCAATCTATCCCCATAACCCCACATAATTACCCTGCTAATCACCCTGAAACTGAAGTAAATTTATCATGGCCAATCAACCTAACTCGTACATCTTTGGATTGTGGGAGGAAACCAGAGCACCTGAAAGAGACCCATGCAGACACAGGGAGAATGTGCAAACTCCACAACAGAAAATGACCCTTGCCGGGAATCCAGCACACATCCCTGATGCTGTGAGGCAGTAGTGCTAACAACAGTGTCACCAAGCCACCTTTCCACTTCCAGTTCTGTGGAATATATTGAGATGTTTTACTAGATTATGGATGCAATAGAAATTGTTGTTTTAGTATAATCAGTGCATTATACAATATTGGTATAACCTCATTAAACTTGGATTATGCTCATTTGGTGGTATATGCTGTAATTTTGTAAGATTTTTAAATCGCCCTGTGTTCAGATATCAATAGCAAAGGAACAGCTATTGCTACCAGTTTTCTCTCTGTGTCATCCTGGTGCTAATGTTATCTAATTGATTTAGTACTGTATGTTGCACAATCCTTTATTCAATCTTCTATAGTTTCTGGTTGTTAGGATTAAAATTTCATCCACCATCTGTCTGCATACATGGTCCAAATTCTTAGCCACACTCTGAATTTCTCCTGCTCTGTGGATATTTAGTTTTATCACAAACCTAATAATTGGCAGCTGGTTTCCAAATTCAGGAAATTTATCTTTTCATATTTGATTTCTATGAATTCTAACGTCGGTCCATATGTAAAACTTGCATAAAATTACAATATATTTGAAGGAATACAACTTGCTGTCAAAATATGCTGTGCCAAAAGATTCCTTGATACATTCTTAATTTATGCAACACCATGGAGATACCACAGTTTTTTTTTTATTAATAGATCCAAAATACCATTCAGGAACCTGTTTTCTGAATTTTTGTTGACAAAACAGCAATGAGTCTACCATCTGTTGCAGTAGAGACTAGCATCGTGAAAAAAAAATCAACAATTTCCCCCAAACCCGTTGCTAACCAGTGATCCCTATGGAGGGTGCATTCAATTAACTTTAACGGGAGTTATGCTTTTGTGGTTACATCTCTGCAGCATTTTACTTATTGTCTATTTAGTTGGTGTATTCTCCATGCAATGCCTCTACCAGTTCGCTTACCAACCAATCAACACCTTCTTCTCCTGTAGCATAAAGTTGTTGTTCCCTCTGGCATTGGTATTCTTGCAATTTGTTCTGATGAATGCAAGACAAAAAGCTTCAACATAATGGGCAGAAATTTACTGGCATGTTTGCCCAAGTTTCATAGGATGCCGCCCGAGGCCAACGGAGAATGCTGTTTTCCAAGTCTCGTGCACCCTGGGATGGGTGTGCCAGTGAAATCCGACCAATGTCTTTGTTCAGCAAGAAGGGTGAAACAGATTTTGTAAAGTGGTGCTTTGTCTTGAAAATCATTGACACAATTCCATTGCCCCTTGGTATTGCTGAGAAAGCCAATGTCATGGCATGTCATGCCAGTATCTGCCAGCAGAATGGCTTTGTTCCCATTGTGGAGCCAGAGATTCTTCCTGATGATGACCAGGACCTGAAATAATGCTAATATATCACAGAAAAGATAGTGGGAACTGTCAACAAGGCTCTAACTGAGCATCGCATTTATCTAGAGGGCACTTTGTTAAAGCCCATCATGGTGACTGCAGGCAATGCTTGCCCCACTAAGTATAAGAACATAAAAAACTAGGGGCAGGGGTAAGCCATCTGGCCCCTCGAGCCTGCTCCGCCAGAGATGGTTGCCATTGCCACAGTTACCGTGATAGATTTTGTTCTTAGTTCTAACAGGTCCCACTGGATTGAACAAAATTTCAAATTTTTCTCTTCATTGGCATAGGAACTCAAAGGCCAACAGCGTTACTCTCATTACCGTCCTCTTTAAGATTAGATTCCTCAGCGCAAATTGGTGGCTGAATTTTCATCCTGATATGGGGGAAAGAACGGAGGTGGATGGACACAATTTTACATTGTCAGCCAGCAGGCGGGTTGGCAGCACCTGCCCGCCTCTGAGCTATTTTCCTGGAGGCAGTCAAGGGGTGCGCAGAACTACTCACCCACAGTGAAAGATCAATTAAGACCAATTATCAGTGGGTGACCTGGAATTTTGCAGTTGGCCTGTGAACCATACCCCACAACATTGATAACAGATCAGCTGCTTGAACGTACCTTCTGGCAGCACATCCGGAGAGGGGGCAGTGTTCATGCAGATTTGAGGCCCTCCCTGCTTACTTGGGCACTGTTGTGGCTACACACCGCCCCCATGTTTGTAGCCCAAGAGCTGTGCCAATTTCTAAATTCCAACCGTTTTAAAGTTGCTGAAGGGGCACCTCAAGATGTAGGTCTTTACCTGCCATGGCAGGCTACAGCTCCACTACTGGAGGGCCTGCTATTGGCCTTAATTTAGATAGCAAGTGGCCTTCTGCCAATAATTGGCAGGGAAAATGACAGACTACCTGTCCTGGCAAGAGTGTTATGTTGGCATCTCCATATGACCCAAACATCAGGGTTCTGACCTAATACATGCAATCCCGCCCTATGTCTCAAATATGAAGTTCCTCTTTGGCTCACTGTCACATCATGTTTTGCAATTCCTTGCTGAGCCATAGGGGGAATATTTTCAATTTAAGAAGTTCACTGCCACACATTACTGGGCAGGCATACTGCTGCGTTTGGTAACAATGGAAATGACAAGATACTCAGTAGAGTAAGATGATTTGGTTGGAATTGCCATTGTTTAATTGTTATGAATGGAAGGTTGGTCTGTCTGAGAACTAACATACAATCACTCAAAGAGAAGTACCTCCCTTTATAATCTGTTAAAAAGTATATATGAATGGGGATTATCTGCACTTCAATAACTATCAGTCATCAAATCAAGATAACTACCTGAGATTCTCACTGTAAAATCAAATAATATTTTATTTATCTAACTAAACCATTAACAAACTGAATAAAATACTATTCTAATGGAATGCTGTTTAAATAATTACAATTACAATGAAAACCTTTTTCCTTGGATGGAGATGGCTAGCGCATGGGGACATAGCTTTATATTGAGGGATGATAGATACAGGACAGATGTCAGAGGTAGGTTCTTTACTCAGAGAGCAGTAAGGGCATGGAATGCCCTGCCTGCAACAGTAGTGGACTCGGCAACATTGAGGTCATTGGATAAACATATGGATGATATTGGGATAGTGTAGGTTAGATGGGCTTTAGACTGGTTTCACAGGTCGGCGCATCATCGAGGGCTGAAGGGCTTGTATTGTAACATTCTATGTTCTATTCCCACTTATTAACAAAAAAAGATAGAATTTTTGTCACCCTCAAATTTCATTCAGGTTTGTTATCTGGGACCTTTGTCTTTTTTGCTGATTTTCTTCTGTCTTCCATTGGCACCTTTACAATTGAGCTGAGGCTTACTTTTAAGACATAAATGTTACTTTGGCAGATCATTGCTACTTCTGCCTCTCTCTCTCTCTCTCTCTCTCTCTGTGAACAGTGACAGTTGCTGGCAGGTGATCTTCCAGCAGTTCTCTGGAGCTAGGAGCTGCTTTTATATCCCTGATAACTCAAAACCCCCCATAATAGAATTGGTTTACCAGTTATCAAAACATCAAATTTAAATATGATAGGCTGCTGCTATTCAAATGCCCAGTTTAAACTGATCGGTTAAATTAAAGAACAACCTGTTGTTTTGGCAGCATTACAGTTAAGCTTGCAATACATTGCTTCAGTGTGTGCATAGCATGCACCTGCTTCTTTTTATTAAACAGACCATGCAATTCTTCCTGCTGTTAGCATTTTTACAATCATTTTATAATTTTACAAACGCTAACTTGGGTAGCACGGTGACGCAATGGTTAACACTTCTGCCTCACAGCTCCAGACATCTGGGTTCGATTCCCAGCTTGGGTCACTGTCTATGTGGGTTTCTCCAGATGCTCCAGTTTCCTCCCACCATCCAAAGGATGTATGAGTTAGGTGAATTTGCCATGCTAAACTGTTCCTTACTGTCCCAAGAGGCATAGGTAAGAGGGATTAGTTGGGTAAATATGTGGGGTTACAGGAATAGAGTGAGGTAGAATTGTTGTAGGCGGAGACTCGATGGGCTGAATGGCCTCCTTCTGCATAGTAGGGTTTTTATAATTCTATGATAACTTCACAAGATTATCACTTGTCCTGAGATGCGTAGGTTAGAGGGATTAGCGGGTAAATGTATATGGATAAGGCTGGGGGTGGGATTGTGGTTGGTGCAGACTCGATGGGCCAGATAGCCTCTTTCTGCACTGTAGGGTTTCTATGATTCTATGAGATTAATGAATTAGATAATGGTCATACCAGTCTCTTTGAGCCTTAAATCAATGCATTGTGGCACTCTAAGAGTTAAACTATTTTGCTTATTTATACCTACATTACCCATGCTGTTCAGTGTTAAAAGACCTGGACCATATTCCCTCTAAATTTCCTTTTTTATATTCAAAGCAAGTTTGCTTCTTTTTGAAGTTAGTCGGCCCACAATTATGGTGCACCATATTCTCAATGCGGCTTAATCAGTGAGAAATGCAGGACTGATTTGTAATTAAATGTCCTGCAGAAACATCCCAGCACATTATTAGCGTTTGTTGATAAGTGCCTCATCACCACAGCCAAGAACGTGATAGTCTAGTCCTCCAGAGCACTGTACAAGATTACACCTTCTGCAGTGAATGAACAGCACCTACATTACATTCACATACACTGGATTGGCAATAAACATATTCATTATTACAGTATCCATCAGCATATAACCCCTACTGCGATGATAGAGATTAATAACAACTCCATAATGAGGCCTAGGGAATAAACAATAAGTTAAAGGAGTGACATAATCATTTTAAACATTGTAGAAAATTTGATTTTCTTATTTGATTGTAAATGCCCAGTATGGTGCTCATGACTGAGATTCAGAGACACTGCAGGAAAATCATGGATTATTAATGTGTCATTAAGGTCTGTAATGGATTCCGATGCTCCAGCCCAATGATTCTTCCTTTTATGAATATCATGTCTTCCTTTCCCAAAACAGATCACAAATTCTAAATTAATTACCACATTGCTCTAAATGTTAAAAAGCTCCTACGTACAACGTTTCTGACGTCAGAGTGAATCTCTTTGGATGACATAAAGACTTTGCACTTACATGGCACCTTTTGTGGCTTCAAGGCATCCCAAGGCATGTGCATTGTGCAGCATTGTGATAATGATCAGATAATCTGCACTTTATTTTCTGCAGATCTTTTATACTCTCCTGACAGAGCAGATATGGCCTTGGGTTTAACATCTCACTCTTTAAAAAAAAACCCTCCAACAATGCAGCACTCCCTCCGTACTCAGCAGTGTCAATATAGATTATTGGGGTAATTTTTGCACTAAGCCTCCCCTGGCAGACTTAAAGGTGGGTGGAGTACATTAAATCCAGCTGGTGGCCTTTCTGCTGCCTAACCACTCACCCCAATCTGTCTGAAATTTTACGTGGCAGGAATGTGGGGGAATGGAGGGGTGGGTGGGGGGGGTGCAGAGTGGTGTGCCTCCTTTGCAGGTTCCCTTGGGCCATTGGAGGGTTCTCTCAAAGCTATTCAGGCCACTCTCCCATCCACCCCAAATTTACCCTCCAGTGGCTGACTGAATCTGACATCTAGCTCTCTTTACCCACTTTGCTGGGACCCCTGACCTTATGTAACCATGCTGCTCAGCATAGTGGAATTACTTGCAGTCTCAGTAGTGTTTACAACTCCCAACTATAAAGCCACCAGTCATCATTTTAGCCAAGTAGTGTTGTTTATTGTAAGCTTGCTGTCAGGATTGAGTGTGAGGCCCCTGTAAAATCCAGCCCTATGGCTGGAATTTTACTGCCAGACCCACTCCGGAATTGGGGAGGGTGCAGCGTGCAGAATGGAATTCTCTGTTGGCCTTATACAGATTTTTAAGGGCCTGGCCCAAGTTCTGAACTGGACCATAAAAAGTACAAAGTTCTGACTACAAGGCAAAAAGCCTACCACTGCATAGGCAGAAATATCCATTTCAATTTAAAAATACTTTTCATCAATAAAATTAGGGTGGCACAGTGGTTAGCACTGCTGCCTTACAGTGCTAGGGACCCGGGTTCAATTCCTGGCTTGCGTGACTATCTGTGTGGAGTTTGCACATTCTCTCATGTCTGTGTGGGTTTCCTCCGGGTGTTCTGGTTTGCTCCCACAGCTCAAAGTTCTGCGGGTTAGGTGGATTGGCCATGCTAAATTGCCTCTTAGTGTCAGGGAATTAGCTAGGGTAAATACTTGGGATTACGGGACCTGAACTTGTTTGTAGACTCAACAAACCTAGATCAAGCCTACCTACATATATCATCACAGATACCAGATCGCCTGGAAGAACAGGGGGAGCTGACCAATCAGGGTTGTGATTCTGTGGAAGTCCCTGCACAGTGAAGCAGTTGGAGCTACCTCATTGAATGCTTTAAAGGCAAAGATAGATAGATTTTTGAACAGTAAAGGAGTTAAGGCTAAGCAGGCAGGTAAGTGGAACTGAGATAGAGTGAAAAGATCAGCCATGATCTTATTGAATGGCGGAGCAGACTGAAGAGGCCCTGCTCCGAGTTCTTATGTTCTTACGTTTTTATTAATACCTTACAGGAGCTGACATTATCACCACTAAAGCGGCAGCATAAGAATGGCCTGATTATAAGCACATAGTTTCACAGGACTTTTACTCTGCATTGTGTGTATAGCTTTCATCCTTTTACTTATACTGATAAAACAGACCTAAAGCAGCAAAGCATTAAACCTATTTCTAAGGTGATTGAGGGTATGCTCAATTATTTTTTTAAATTTAAAAATGATGCATTCTGCTTCATTTTAACTCAAAATTATTAGATTTTAATATAAAGAAGATTAATTTCCAAGGATACTTTTGAAGATTTGACATTTCAAGTGGACTATTAATTCACACAGTTACCTCTACCATTTCAACCTGCTCTCGCCCAATGTTTTAGAGGCACTGGATCTTCTCCAGATCCTGTCCACACAATGGGCAGGATTTTCCACTCAGTATCCAGAGTGCTGCCTGAAGCGGGAAAACCAGCATTCAGCTCTCCAGCTGCACAACTGGGTTTTCTCACCAGATAATCTGGCATTCAGTGCAAAAAGAAACCTGGAGACGCCGGTTCCACAGAGACAAAAAGGCACATTGAACTGTGCTTAAAAATCATGCATCACCTCCCTCCCCCGCTCCCCACAGATACAGGGAAACTCCTTGTTGTGCACTGGGTCAAGCACTGCAAAGATACAGAAACCCACTCTGCTACAACATGAACCAGGACAAACTTCACAGGAAATCTCTTCCACAAACACCAGGGCATAACACTGGGGTGCCCCCCCCCCCACCCCCGCCTCTACCAGACAAACCCTCACAGACACAAAGAAAACCTCTCCACAAACACCAGGGCAAAACACTGGGGTAACCTCCCCCCCCCTCCTCCACCCCTGCTTCTACAAGCACCGGGCAAACCCCTCACAGATACAAAGAAAACCTCTCCACAAACACCAGGGCAAAGCACTGGGGTATCCCCCTCCACCCCAGCAGCACCCCTACAAGCACCAGGCAACTCCCCACAGATACGGGGAAACCCTCTACATAAACATCAGCGCAAAGCACCATGGTAACCACCATCGCCATCTCCCCCACTCACCCCAGTGTCAGCTCCCCTATAAACGGCAGGTTAACACCCTCCACCCCCACTCCCCCACCAACACAGATACAGGGAAACACCCTCCACAAACATCAGGGCAAATCACTGAGGTAATGCCCCACTTGCCCCTGTACAAGCATCAGGCAACCCTTCCACCCCCTCACAAATACAGGGCAACTCCCTCCTCACATAGCAGGACAAAGCACTGGAACTACCCCCTCCCCTTCCCCGCCCTCCCTACAAGAACCAGGCAACTCCCCCGTAGATGCAGGGAAACTTTCTCTACAAACACCAGTGCAAACCCCTCCCACCACAAGAACCAGGACAGGACTCAAACCTCCACCTTTATCCCCTGCAAAGAATGGGCAACCCCCCACCCCTCCATATGCACAAGGTGAACCTCCCAGTGGAATGCTTCAGAGACCCTGCCTGGCATTTCCCTCATGGCATTGCTCCCTGGCACCCTGGCAGTGCCACATGCCCATTGCCCAAGCACGTCCCTCTCCCTCTGGAGGTTGTACTTAACTGTGCACTTTGGACTGGTTCCACTTCACTGCTTCATGTTTGTGAAAAGCAATTGTAAATCTCACTAATGTGATGTAATGTTGGAGAAGGTGAAATGCCAATGGTAGGGGATAATATGATGTAGAGATGCCGGCGTTGGACTGGGGTAAACTCAGTAAGAGTCTGGCAACACCAATTTTAAATCCAACCAATTTATTTGATAGTAAATCTGCTAGCTTTCGGCGTTTGTGCTTTCGTCAGGCGAATGAGGTGTTCTGGTCTCCAAAAGCACACATATCAGCACAGACAGTTTACAGATTGCTGATTAGAATGCGAATCCTTACACCTAACCTGCTATTCAAGTCTTAAAGTGGCTAACAATGTGGATGGAAGGAACATTGAGCACAGGTTAGAGAGATCTGTATTGTCTCCAGACAGCACAGTAAGTGAGGTTTTTTTGCTAACCCAGGCAAGTCACGGGGGTTACAGACAGTGTGACATGAAGCCAAGATCCCTGTTAAGACCGTCCTCATGTGTGCGGAACTTGGCTATCAGTTTCTGCTCAGCGACTCTGCGCTGTTGTGTGTCATGAAGGCCCCCTTGAAGAACATTTACCCAAAGGTCGGAGGCTGAATGCCCGTAACTGCTGAAGTGTTTGCCCATAGGAAGGGAACTGTTTTGCCTGGTGATTGTTGAGCGATGTTCATTCATGCACTGTCGCAGTGTCTGCATGGTCTCCCCAATATACCATGCTTCGGGACATCCTTTCTTGCAACGTATTAGGTAGACAATGTTGGCCGAGTTGCAAGAGTATGTACCATGTACCTGGTGAATGGTATTCTCATGTTTGATGATGTCATCCATGTCCATGATCCGGCATGTCTTGCAGAGGTTGCTGTGGCAGGGTTGTGTGGTATTGTGGTCACTGTTCTCCTGAAGGTTGGGTAGTTTGCTGTGAACAATGATCTGTTTGAGGTCGCACGGTTATCTGAAGGCTAGAAGTGGGAGGGCGGTGGGGATGGCCCTAGTGAGATGTTCATCATTATCAACGATATGTTGAAGACTCCGGAGAAGATGTCATAGCTGCTCCGCTCCGGGGAAGTACTGGACAACAAAGGGTACTCTGTCCACCGTGTCCCATGTTCGTCTTCTGAGGACGTCAGTGTGGTTTATCGCTGTGGCGATAAAATTGGTGTTGCCAGACTCTTACAGGGGATAATATGGCAGGGAAGCCTGTTAGTCATATTGAAATCTATTAAATCTGCAATGAGGTTCTTGCTCTTCCTGGGTGGGAACCTTGTTATAAGTGTGATGAGAGGTGGTGAATCGCTTTGAGATTCTCCTCTTCGAACACTACGATATTTTACACCCATGTCGCCATTTATGCTTATGTCAAATCCACCTGAAATCATGGCGTATGTACACTCCATCCACTTCCCCACAAAGGCAAAAGAAGAAAACATTCCTTCTTCAATCCAAATGTTAAGCCTCGATGGTAGCTGCACTGTGTGGATCGTGCCCAGCCTGTGTCAGAAAGTCCAGCGAGACTTGCACGGAAGAAAATCCATTAGGTAATTGGGCACAGAGTGGCAATTCAACATTTAATTTCATTCCAAGGACATTACAGCCCATTGATGTGAGAAGAGTTGACGGATGACGTATATCTTCCATATACATTTCAATCCTTTCTCTCTGCAAGAATGCATTTTGTTGCCTTTCACACTTGTGTATGCTGTCCATTTCAATGTTTTTTTTCATAACTCTTCTACCTTTGGGTGAAAAATTAATCCAATTCATGTTTTAATTATAACTTCTTACTTTCACTTTATGTCTCCTGATATGTGAATCCTTCCTCTGTAAAAAATTTGCTATTCAAAATGGTCACTGCACAAGTAACGTGGAATGCATTGTTTTCACCTCACTTGCCTCAATCAGATGTGAGCTATTTTCCATTGTTGGCCTCATTTACCACTCATTCATCCTCAACCTTTTATCTCCAACTACACTAAACTTACACTTTACAAAGGAAGTCCGTACATTCAATGAGAATGCAACTCTTATGTTTTAATCTGCTAACAGTGAATTTAATGCTGCACATTTGGAAGGGGGTGTTGGTGCGAGGTGGAATTCTCCCAGCCTGCTGAGCTGCTTCTGCAGTGCAACAGGCCAGGAGACTCAAGTGGAGACTGTTTGCGAGCTCCCTGCTGGGTGCCATGGCTTCAGTGAGTCTCCAGGCACTGGATTTTCAGCTCCATCACCTCAACACCAGAAATCGGCCTGTAGTTGTTTAATTTATGCAAATGTGCTTTTGAATGTCATTAGCAGGCCTGTAGCCTGCTAAGCTATCCATCCCTTCCCACAGCCATCCCCACTCCAGCACGATTTACGACAGATCCCCACTTGGGGACATGGTGGCCCGATCCCACTGGAGCGAAAGGAAGCTCTGAAGACCACCCCCCCCCCCCCCCACCCCCCACCCCTGCTACTGGATAGTTTATCAGTTAGTGTGTGATTTGGATGGGAGCAGGTGGCAGTGCTACTGGAAATGTTGTGGAAATCCAGCATCAGAATATAATCCAATTAGTTACCCAGTTTGGTAAAACTAACTAGAAGAGCTGAATGAATATTGCTTCCTAAGATGCCAATAACATCAGAAGTAGGCCGTGATGATGCATCTGTTAAGTGTTGCAGGGAGTGGGGTGGGTTCTGCTGTCGATAATTCAGGAAATGCCACATGCTCCAAGGTCAATTATAGTTCTATATAAAGCACCTTGCACAAATGCATGTGGTGAATTCAATGTTTCACAGCAGCAAACATCAGATCTTGACTTTTAATTCAAGAAACATGGTCATCCTGGACACGATCTTATGAAAACAATTTGAAAATAAAACAGGAAAATGAAAGAGTTTCAGACTTGTTTTTTGAGTGAGTTTGAAAATACAATCTTATGACACACTGTCACTTTTTTTAACAGAAGTGAAATTCTCACCAGTGATGGGGTGGACCCTAAGTTTGTTGGCTGAAGACTGTTCAGAATGCCATTACACACATACCCTAACCTTCCAGTGAACTGAGAAACCTCCTGCCATCCATTGTCATCACCATCCCTCTCATCAAAAGCAATGTAATGCCCCCTGCCATTCCCCCATCCTATCCTAACTCAGGGCACAGGTTAGTGGCATCAGGGATTAAGGATCCTCCTGATGGACCTCCCCTATTGCCTACCTTTCCCTCCCTTCCAATGCAAGTCAACCCCCCACACCCTCCAGCCAATTGCCGCATGTGCCAGTCCAGCCCCCCGCCATTGTCAATTGCTCCCTGTTTCAGTCTTCATGGTCTTCTTGTGGCATCAGGTTGGGTAAGATGAATTTGGTTTTGACACCTTTCACAGTAGAGCAAGTTGCCAGTATTCATGGACAAGGTCCACAGAGAGAATAGGCAATTGACCTTTGAATGAGTTCCCAGTATTTGGAGATCAAATCCAGCAAGAGTCAATATCATTGGGAAAGCAGATAAAAAGTTGTGGGGGGGAAGGGGGTGGGGGTGATGGGGAAAAAGGAGAAAACTCCTTTGCAGCCATCTGTTTTGAACATGTTGGCAAATCAGCAATATTGCACAATGCAAAGGAGAAAGAGAACTCTACAAAAGTGACTGAAATGTTTTTTAAAGAACATCTGAAAATGTGTTGCATTTGAGGAATATTAAGAGGCATTATTATTTGCAATTTTGCATGCAGAGTGGAATCTTGAAATAGTGAATAAGGCTAACTGCTTCACTTCTTAATTATTATTAATAAATAATTTAATTTATGTTGCTGAGGATATGAGGCAACTACAACACAAAAAAAACCTAAGGGGTTGAAATCTGCAAACAGCTAGTTATTCATGCAAAGCTTCTAGTCTATTATTAACTTCGAAGCCAATTCCTTTAACACTCACAGATGATTTAACAATGTGTTTGGTGCATTAATATAAAAAAACTAATCCATTTTCCCCTGCTGTGCATAGCCACTTGTTTAAATTTATATAAAAAAATGAGAATATTAAAAATCATAGTAAATTGAAGAAACGCCAAGCAACAGTAATTGATTACCCAGCACATTCAGTATGAACCCTGGATGCATTGTGCAATATTGCTGATTTGCCTACATGCTCAAAACAGATGGCTGTAAAGGAGTTACAAGGCAGATACAGAGTTATGATGTTCAGATGATATAGAGATCTGGAAATTATCTTAGCTCAAGCATTTTATACCCCCAGCTCTGAAATTCATCCTCGATTGCAATTCATTAAGGATCACTTGAAATACTTTATTGTACAAAATGCACATAAATGGCAATGAATTCGATTGTTGCAAATCATAAAACAGTTCTTCTCACTTTTAATCATTGTGAGCTTGCAGCTTTATACAGTTCAGACCAGGCCCAATATACAAAAGTCCCAGGAAATCAAGGTGTGAGTTATGCCACTATTCATGCTGTGTCATCATTTGCCGTGACCTTTGCTCTATTGAAATTTTGCCATGATAAGTTGATTAATATAGCTTGACTTGTCACTCAAGTCCATGGCAATCACAAATTTCATGGATTGACACTAGATTTCTTGCTTCAATCATTTAAACAGAAAAATAATGGTACAGGTGTGCCCTTGTTTGCCTGCGATTTATGGCTCTCACATAGTTGTCCTGGGAAAAGCACTAAAAGGTGATGGAGCTTCAATTTTGCAGCCAACAATTTATCTCGCAGATTTGTTTCTCTATCACTGAAATCTTCAGTTTTGCAGATTTCCCATTCAAAACTTGTGAGTACCTGACCACAAGACTTTCAGGACCATCTTTCTTGTGGCATTTCTCAGGTCTACTGTTATTGTGAATTATCAAGGGTGAGGAGGAGGAGGAGAAGGAGAAAGAGAAACGGAGGCAGGATGTATGGTAAGTGAAGCATGATGGACAGAGACTGCACACCAGATCACCATTAGCCCTTTTCCTCAAGGGATGCCAGCCATTGGAGGAGTTTTGCATATTCAGATGAACGTCTGTGAAAAGTTACAGGAAAACCTGAAGTTTCTACGAATATCTGGCAGAGTTTGCTGGCTGAAATAAAGATGACCACATCTTTCAAATTCTACTGCCGGAATTTTACTGCTTCACCTGCCCCAAAATTGGGCCATGCAAGGCTTACCGAACAGCATTCTCTATTGGCTGCGGGAGAGATCTTATAAGCCTCAGGCAGTCAAGGTGGTAAAATTCCAGTGTATGGCTCTGCTTCCTTTCAGTCATTCACTGGAGATTTTTGCAGTGTCAGCAAGGGTCTGAAGGAGAGATGACCTCTCCTTCAGGCACCTAACTTTGAAAATATGGCATATTCCCGATGGATCTAACACGGGACTGCCAATTTCCACATACTTTTCAACTTTTTCATAATGCCAGGGACCCACATAATGCCAAAGATTCCACACAAGGGATCAAAAGGAGCACGAGGGATTAAATTTAATCATGAGAGATTAAGTTCTAAGCTTTGGGGAAGATGTCATCTATACATTATTCATCAAAGAAAGATTAAGATGATACAATAGCATAGTGATTAACACTGCTGCCTCACAGCACCAGGGACCAGGGTTCAATTCCCAGATTGGGTCGCCGTCTGTATAGAATTTGCACGTTCTCCCCATGTCTGTGTGGGTTTCCTCCAGATGCTCTGGTTTCCTCCCACAATCTGAAAGACGTGCTGCTTAAGTGCCATGCTATATTTTCCCTCAGTGTGCCAAATAGGCATTGGAGTGTGGCGACTAGGGGATTTTCACAGTAATTTCATTATAGTGTTAATGCAAGCCTACTTGTGACACTAATAAATAAACAATGGAAATTAAATTAGGGAGGTGGAATCCCTAAAGCAGTGGCTGATGGTAACATTCTGAATCACCAATAATGTATCCCAAGAGATGTACAAAGACTCACATGTGGTGACTGGCAAGTAGAGGAGAGAACCATAAGGCTGCTGAAAGCTTGCTTGGGGCTGGGGTGGGGGAGGAAATAGTCTTATATTGGGATGGGGGAATAGTCTTATATTGGAGCTGAGAGAATACTCTTAGTGAAGGATGGGGAAAAGTCTTATATCGGACATGGCGAACAGAGGGATCTTGGTGTATTTATGCATAGATCCCTGAAAGTAAGCAGTCAAGTCGATAAGATTGTTAAGAAGGTATACGGAGTCTTAGCTTTTATTGATAGGGGGATTGAATTTCGGAACCGCAACTTCATGTTGCAACTGTACAAAACTCTAGTGCGGTCGCACTTGGAGTATTGTGTGCAGTTCTGGTCCCCACATTATAAGAAAGATGTGGAGGCATTGGAGAGGGTACAGAGGAGGTTTACCAGGATGTTGCCTGGTATGGAGGGCAGGTCTTATGAGGAGAGGCTGAGGGATTTGAGGTTGTTTTCGTTAGAAAGGAGGCGGCTAAGAGGGGACCTTATCGAAACATATAAGATGATTAGAGGTTTAGATAGGGTGGACAGTGATAGCCTTTTTCCTAGGATGGAGAAAGCTAGCACGAGGGGACACAGCTTTAAATTAAGGGGTGATAGTTATAGGACGGATATCAGAGGTAGGTTCTTTACCCAAAGGGTGGTTCGGGAGTGGAATGCCCTGCCTGCAGCAGTTGTAGATGCGCCAAGTTTGGTGGCGTTTAAGAGGTTAGTTGATAAGTATATGGAAGAGAAGGGAATGGTTTAGTTTGGAGGGTCATTGCTTTTTATATTGGTCGGCGCAACATCGAGGGCCGAAGGGCCTGTTCTGTGCTGTAATGTTCTATGTTCTATGGGGAATAGTCTTAGTGAAAGGTTGGGGAATAATCTTGTTGGGGGGATGGGGGAATAGTCTTATATTAGAGATGGGGAATAGTTTTATATTGCAGGTGAGAAAATAGTCTTAGTGGAGTGTGAGGAATTGTCTTATATTGGGGATGGGAGAATAGCCTTGGGGAGAATAGTCTTATATTCTGGATGAGGGTATCGTCTTTGAGGGGCAATTAGTCTTATATTGGGAGTAAGGGAATAGTCTTGGTGGGGAATGGGGAATAGTCTTATTATTGGGGGTGGGGGAATAGTCTTAGTGGAATGCGGGGGAATAGTCTTATACTGAGGGTGTAGGAAAGAGTCTTGGTGGGAGATGGGGAAATAGTCTTATGTTGGAAGTGAGAAAATAGTCTTATACTGGGGGTGGAGGAATAATCTTATAGTTCACATCAAAATGTGAAGGGTTATGGAAATGTATGAAGTCTGCTGCGCACTGCACAATTTCCTGTGCTGGATCAGCTCAGTCTAGACTTGAAAGATAAGATGCCATTGAAACCAAGGATCCCGACCTACATGCCCAACCTGCCAGGGTGTAATAATCTTTCTAAGAATCCAGCCAAAAAGCATCTGGAGGCATATCTGGTGATAGCTCCCAAACCTTTGAAACAGCTGCACATCAAATCCACTATATCAATCAGGCACAAAGATGACAGAAAAAATGATACAGTGAATCAATCCCTCTGGGACTGCAAACTCAACGAGCAAAAGATAACATAACAAACAACAGAACTTTGTTTTAGTAAAAGTGAAATCAAACATACAATGAGCAAACAACTTCAATTAATATTGTTTTCAAGGAACTGCTTTACTAAACTTCTTTCCAACACTCGTCCCAAAACTGTAAAATCCTGCCCAAGGTCAACAGTCCTTTCCGTGATCTGCCCATGGAGCTGGGTGAATGTTTTCAGTGTTAGTGTTGTTACTGAGGTTGCTCATTCCCTATTACATTTACTGTAGTATATTTAGATTTTCCAGAAAACTTTGGAATAAGTTGGACAGCACGGTGGCACATTAGTTAGCATTGCCTCAGAGTGCCAGAGACCCGCGTTCAATTCCTGGCTAGGGTGACTGTGTGGAGTTTGCATATTCTCCCCATGTCTGCGTGAGTTTCCTCCAGTTCCTTTGGACTGTGGTTTCCTCTCACAATCCAAAGATGTGCGAGTTAGGTTGATTGGCCATGCTAAATTGCCCCTGAATGTCAGGGGGGCTAGCTAGATTAAGTGCCTGGGGTTATGGGGATAGGGCCTGGATGGGATTGTGGTTGCTGTAGGCTTGATGGGCTCCTTCTGCAGGGTAGGTATTCTATAAAATTCATAACAGAAAGTCTGAGGTATTAGATAATTATCAGTTTGCATTGCCATTTATAACTTTCCAAGACTTTTTGGGCCACTATCTTGCATGGCCTCGGATCAATTGCAGGTACAGGATAAGTTAATTAAATCCTTAAATCAGCCATGAGGATAATGGTATAGTATTAACATAGACTCATTCATTGCATTGTGGCTAACTTGGTAAATTCATTCTGCCTGCTCTTTTAATGGTTGCTGCTTGCAGTCAGTTCTCTTCGCACTATTCATTGTGGTATGCCTCAATAGGGGCCTAATATTGTAACTCTAGATGTAGCTTGCAATTCTTCTAGTGGCTGCAAGATATGGAGTTGTTTTGAAGGTCAGCCTGGGGTTGTGCTGTGGGCAAGAACATGTGAAAAAAAACATCTTCAGAGAGTATGCTGATGGTCATGATGAAGGAGGTAGAAAGAAGGTGTGAAAGAGGTTTTATGCTGTATCTACTGTATGGGGAAGAAACCCTCCAGACAAATGCCCAGAATGCAGTGGGCAGAAATAGTGCTGGAAGTGAGTGACAGGAGTATTGCTCCAAGAACATGGCTTCAGTAAAGGAATAAGATTAACAATTTAACGCAAGTTTCAAGGCGAGTGAGTTCAAATTTCATATGGCATATCGAACCAATCGCTTTAATAGCTTCATCCATTGCTTAATTCATGACACCCTTATCATCCACCTGCCAACAATTTTTGCCAATCAGTGCTCCATCATATTCATATACTTTACCTTACACACACACACAGACATTGCAATGTTGCAAATCACACACAGACAATTCAAAATTGCAGAGTGGCAGCTATTTAAACACCATCATCCAAATATATTGCACGGCACTCACTGACAAGACAAGGTGACAGCAGGCAGCATCAAAAAGCCGGAGAAAGATAAGTGCTTTTGGATATGTTATTCTCCATGGAGGAGGTAGTGGTAGCTGTGATGGGAAAGGGCTTCACTGAGAGTATGGCTACTGGAAGCGTTACCCTTTGTACTTTCCCCTCCCCTTCCTCAGCAGCATGGTTTGACCCTTAAAACGTGAACCTTTCTAATTAATGGGAGCAAGAGGACAAAGATGTTGAGATGAAGAGGCACTCAATATGTATTTTAGAGGCTAGAATAGAGAAGGGTTCTGCATGTGGTGTGAAACTGTTCACAAATGATTAGGAGTGAGAATGGAGGAATGGGTATGCAGGTGCCACTTTGCCATGGGGCAAGGTCACACACTTGTTTTGCTGCAAAGCATAGGTGAGGACTTTGATGGGTTACAGAAGCAATACAAAAGTAAAAGATTCAAGATGACTGCCAGAATAATGCGAATTCACCTCTGTGGAAATCTGTCTGTAGTGAGACGCCATCTGCACTTTGACTGAATGAAATCCCTCTTAGTTCATGAACACTGTTAAGTTCACACGAGGTGCACAGAAGGAAATGTGCACACCATCAGTGGCACTCTGTATCAAAAAGCCTGGAATCTGTACAAATCCTCATGTTTACTCCAGTTGTTTGTCTTTAACAAAAGAGAATGAGGTGAAGTTATCTCTCTGTTTATAGGGAGCCTCAGTGACCTCCCTTATGCAGCCGTGAACTCCAGATTGTTGCTTATTTCTCCAGCAGCAGCTTGGAAAGAGCAAGAGACATGAATGTTAACAGTTGCAGCCACCTTGACAACCTCAGACAGCTGTCCTTGTTACACTTTTAAGTTTGCAATATAGCTGCATGAACTTGTAGATTTCAAGTGACCTCTTTCATGAAGTGATGACATAGAATTATAGAATCATAGAATGTATGGCATGGAGACAGGCCCTTTGGCCAAAGCTCATCCATGCTGACCAAAAAGTCTATATAAGCTAACTCCGTTTGCCTGATTTGGCCCATATCCATCTAAATCTTTTCTATGCACGTATCCATCCAAATGCCTTTTAAATGTTGTCAATATCCTTGCCTCAGCCACTTCTTCCAGCAGCTCATTGCGCATACGTACCACACTCTGTGTAAAAAAAGTCACTCCTCATCTTTCCATTAATTTTTTCCCATCTTAACTTAAACCGATGCCCTCTAGTTTTCAAATTCCCAACCATGGGAAAAAGACTGAGTACATTCACCTATCTATGCCTTTCATGATCTTGTACACCTCTATAAGATCACCCTTCAGTCTCCCAGAGATGGATGGAGTGGAACTTAATGAATGAGGTAGGAGAAATCTTGATTAGAGGGGGAACTTGATGCACAAAATGTGAGCTTGGGGAGAACCAAGTTAGTGGCATATGGTGGGGGAGTGACCTCTGGGGTTAGAAATGTGTGTGTGTCTGTCTGGTTGGAGCGGAAGGAAAGAGAGTCAAATCAGAAAGCTTTAGAATTTAATTAACACTAACTTGTGGTGGATCATTAAAAAAAACCTCAGCAAAGGAGCTGCGTTTGGCAATTTTGAACTTGCTAATTTTCACTGGGAATGTAATTGCATTTTTTAAAGGGGCAATTTGGCTCACAATTTAAATTGTGAGTTGTTATGACTAGGAATGTTCTGTTGGAAAACTTTGCAGAAACAGAGTTATAACAACTTTCAAAAGGGAATGGGATAAATACTTCAAAAGGAAGAAAATTGCAGGGTTAATGGGAAATACCGAGAATAGAGTTGGTGTAAGCATGATGGGCTGAGAGGTCTTCATCGACATTGCTTTATTCTATTTTACCAGATGTGTGGATTAGATTGTTTGTCCATGTTACATTGCTCCGTAGTGTCAGGGGGATCAGCAAGGTAAATGAGTGGATTAAGCGGGATAGGGTGGGATTGTTGTCGGTGCAGACTCGATGGGCCAAATGGCCTCCTTCTGTGCTGTAGGGATTCTCTGATTGGGAAAGGGCATTCTTCATTTTGTTGAATGTCAGGTTAAGACAGCCAGCGAAAACCTCCGTCCTTGTGGTGCCTGGAATTCTCCGATGCCACTGAAAGTGAACGGAGCTTTGGCTGGAACACTCAAATCTCTGTTCTCATTTGCAGTGGGGCAGATACAGATGAGACCATAAAATCCTACAGTGCAGAAAGAGGTCACTCAGCCCATCGAGTCTGCACCAACCACAATCCCACCCAGGCTCCATCCCCATATCCCTACATACTTACCTATTAATCCCCCTAACCCATGCATCCTGGGACACTAAGGGGCAATTTAGAATGGTCAATCAACCTAACGCGCACATCTTTAGAAACTGGAGTACCCGGAGGAAATCCACACAGATATAAGGAGAATGTGCAAACTCCACTCAGACAGTGACCCGAGCCGGGATTCGAACCCAGATGCCTGGAGCTGTGAAGCAGCAGTGCTAACCACTGTGCCACTGTGCTGTCCCAAAGATCGGAGAGTGCCACCTAGTATGTAGGCTGGAGCCTGGAATTTGAAACTGGTAGTGCTGCTCGATTGGCATCATTATCTGCCATGCTTTGCATGTTTCTGGCAGTCATTAGATGTGAGCATGTAAACCCCTTATGTGCACACAATAGAACTATTTTAGGAGACTGCGTATCACCTAAAAAATCAGGTGCTGCATAGCCCAATTTCTCCCCAGTGATTCTTCTATTTTCCGAATTGGGATAGAGATTGAGATCACCAATCAACCTGGATAAACAATATTGTCTGTGACTGATTTAATGGCTCTGTGTCCTTTGGCGTTTTTCCCTTAGACAAATCATAATTGGCGATGATGTTTGGTGTAGTGAAACTTTTCTGATTGAAATTTTATACATTCCAATGAATTTACGCAGGTAGCAGACAAAAGTAATGTCATAATGAAATTATTAGCCACATCATTTATTGCAAAATCGATCTGAATGATAATCTTCCTTTGGTTAATCAGGGGAATATGCCACACACAGATAAATAGGAAGTGCTGCCTGCAGTCACAAGACACTAAATCTCTGCCTGTGTGCTGTCTGAATCATTAATGTCCACGTTATATTGGATTCTGGATAGGATGATATGGGATGAATTTAGATGCATCCAGTTCAAGCAAATCAGGTTGTATAATTTGGCCATAAATTGTGAACTTACTTGAATTACCTATCAGTAATATGCATACATGGATCAAGAGAAAGCCACAGTTATATCATCTGTTATATATAATGTCAATATATTCAGCGCAACCCAATCTGCTGATATAAAATCAGTGAACAACAAACAGTGTTAAAAAGCAAGGCTGCATTTCTGACCATGGAAGTCCCAAGTTGAATCCTCAGTCTCTTTTTGAATTTGTTGAGGTTAAACTGGGCAGAAGGAGATAGTTTGAGTTAGGATGCTATAGTTCAGCAAGGATTCCTCGTCTTGAAGGCTGTCCTCTGGTGAAAAAGGTGCATAGGATGAATTTTAACTCCACAAAACAGGGGCACTGTGTTCGTGTCAGGGAGATCAAAATGCTAGAAATCTGAAACAGAAATCATAGAATCCCTACAGTGCAGGAAGAGACCATTCAGCCCATCAAGTCTGCACTGAGCACAATTCCACCCAGGCCCTATTCTGGTAACCCCTCATATTTAAGCTGTTATCTCCTTGATACTAAGGGTCAATTTACCATGGCCAATCAACCCGCACATTTACGGACTATGGGACAAAACCCATGCAGACATGGGAAGAATGTGCAAACTCCACACAGACAGTGATCAAAGGCTGGAATTGAACCTGGATTCCTGGCACTGTGAGGCAGCAAGTCTAACCACTGTGCAATTGTGGCACCTTTGAATCCAACCGTTGAACACATCCACTTTTGGTTTGAGCAGAGGCAGGATGACTGGTAGGCAACCACTCCACTTCTGGCAAGTTTTAATAATCATTTTATTTTAAATCTCAGGCAGCCAGTTTTCACTAGGAACAACATGAGGCTGATTGAGTATGAATATCCCCATTTGAATCTTTTAGTGAACTGGGAAACCATCGTCTGGGCTCATTTGGATTTCCAATCTCTCTGGTGAAGGTTCCCACCAGTGCAGATCACAGGTAGTCCCCAGTAATTGGGATCAGATATGATGGCCCAGTTGATGGAACCATTGTGGCTCCCTGGGTGGTTGGGGGCAGGTGGAGCAGTGCCCCATGAGCAAGGGGCATAGGACATGAGAGTTGATGCAGGGCCGACCATCAGAGGTCAGGACTGGCAAATCAGGAGGCTGGGGCTGGCTATTGGGAGGCTGGGTCCAGGCATTGGGAGGCTGTCCACGGGGGCGGGGGAGGGGGGGGAGGTGGTGGGTGCTGGTGATGATCAGGGTTTAGGGTGCGGTTTGGGGTTGGGAATCTGATGGCTGGCAATATGAGGTGGGGGACTGGGGAAAGGGAGGTAGCTAACCCAGCTCCCAGTATACTGGGAGATCACATGCAAAATGGCCCTCTGAGCAGTCTGAGGCCAACTGCTTGAGTAGAATTTGGGCCTTGCCCCCATTCTGCTTACATGAATCATCTAATGGCCTCTATGTTGTCTGGTATGGCGCAGAAGACTTCTGCTTTCAAGGACTTATTACACTAAGCTTGCCTGAAAAACAGGCAGAAAAATCACTGAGTTCTTGGAAATTTGAGGGGAAAATTGCACCTAAAATATGTGCTGGTTGATTAAACCATTGTTTACAGATCCAGACTCAATCAGATATAACGGCAGTCTTTCCGGGATGCCAGATTACATCTGATCACTCAGGTTTGCTGCTGTGTTTTTTTTATGATTTATAACTTCCTCCCTGTCCAACTTCCAATCGATTGAATTTGTTGATATGTCAAATGTCCAATCAAAGATTGTCTATTATTGGCCCCTAGCCCAGAATCACATTTGTCACAGTCACAGTGAAAGCAAACGTTGTGCATGTGAAGTTAGTGTAAGAAATTCATATCATTTAAAGAGTCGGTAGGCGCGTGATAATGGGTAATTAAGCAGATATTGTTCTTTGGGTAAAATGAAATTCTGACAGTTGCTGAGAATTTGCAACGTAAGTGGCTGTTGGGGAGAAAACACTAACACCCTGGTGAGTTTAAAGAATGGTCAATAAGGAATAATTTAATACCCTGGAGTCCCATAATTGGATCCAGAGTGAAATCAATTACAAAGGCTGATACCTGTGAATAATGTAGAATTTCCCCCACATGTATGGTAATTAAACATTCTATAATCTATTAACCATAACAATAAATTTCAGCCAGAGTAATTCAAAAAAAAAGCAACTGCAATCCTTTTCATCTTTGTTATTTCTCATCAGTTTATAAGTATATTTGCTGTCAAGGAAGCATGAAAGAAACACAGTTTCTGGGTCAACTTGAGCGGATATAATTGTGCTCCATCTTCCAAAAATCAGAATACCCAGTAACTCCCTGAGGAGGACTGTGCAAAGCTTAACTTAAACACTGGGGAGGTATGAAATGTACAGTTAAAAAAAATCTTCCAACT
This sequence comes from Sphyrna mokarran, assembly GCA_024679065.1. Classification (NCBI taxonomy): domain Eukaryota; kingdom Metazoa; phylum Chordata; class Chondrichthyes; order Carcharhiniformes; family Carcharhinidae; genus Sphyrna; species Sphyrna mokarran. The sequence continues at coordinate 45,928,502 of JAGIQG010000009.1, read as the reverse complement.
AATATGCCTGAAAATGCGCAACAGATGTTCATTTATCTGAATTTCACTTAACCTAGACTATAAGAATGAAAGAACACTCACACTAATCATGTCCCTCGACTCCATTCTTACAAGTAAAGGGATGTATGGTCTCTACTGGGAGTGGGTTGTTGGGGGTTGGGGGGGGGGGGGGGGGGGGGTGGTTGCGTGATGCAAGATTGTTGGTATCCTGTACCAGTTCAGTGAAGGGGATTTGGTGCGGGAGTCTATAGCCAAACAGGAGAGATTTGATGCGTGTGGTACAATGGTGGTGCGTTTGAGAATTGGAGGGAGCTTAGAATTTAGCAGTGTGAAATGTCAAATCAACAGCAATTAAAACAAACAAAAGCTGAAGCAATCATAGTCATCAAGACATTTCTTCAAATACTTTATCGTTATTTTTCCTGAAAACTATATTTTACAGAGTGCAACATCAAAGCCCTAAAATTAACTGGCATACTGCTGGGATTCATCAGGACAGCTAGAAACTAGGTCAAAACCCAGATATGACAGGTATGTTCTTGTGAATCAACTTTAAGGATTTCCTGTTTGGTCATTAACACTCAGACCCACTAAGCAGAGTACGCAATCTACCCAGTGCATCATCAGAATTGCTACAGGGCTCTGAATGCAATTAAACTGTTATATTGTTATTCTGGATTATTCTCAGAGCTTTAAAAGTAAAGTTTATTTGTTAGTCACAAGTAAGTCTCCTTGCAATTCCTCTAGTTGCCACAGTCCGGTATCTGTTCAGCATATCTTTCAGAATGTGGGAGGAAACCCATGCAGACGCAGGGAGAACACGCAAACTCCACACAGTGACTCAAACCAGGAATCAAACCCAGGCTTCTGGCGCTGTGAGGCAGTAATGCGAACCACCCAAGCCCAAGCCACCTATGAACCAAAGTAACTTGCGAGGCAGCATGTCCCACAGCAATAATAAACCCATTACTTGCAACATCAACTCTAGCATACTCTAACTGATGGGCAAATGTACTCTTGCAGCCTCTATATGTGTAATTAAAATCAGGTTATTAACAAGTAAAACCAACTTGAATAGTCAAATAATAGCAGCTAGAATTATCTATTCTATGTGCTTTGTTTACTTACAAAACATTTTTTAAACAATGTAATCCAATTGGAGATGTGAAGGCAAAGGAAATGGTGCGCAATATATCTCCCAAAGATGCCTTGGTTGGGCCTCATTCCTGTGAGGTGCAGATGCTGCCCAAACCATGCCAGGAGGTTGCAAAGCAGTGGAATAGAGAAAGCAGTCGCCCCCCTGCAGAACATGGGCTAGATCATGGGGAGGGAGAGTAGGCAATCCCAAGAGAGCATCACCAGCAGTTGGCAAAAAGATTCTGTGGGGCCAGAAGCAGCCTTTCATATGTGAACCTAACCAGGATCAATGGCAGAGCTATCTTTGTCACTTGAACTCTTTTAAGGAGCACTGGCTCATTCCCTGAATGTTTAAGCTCACCAGGGAGAGGTGTACAACACTGATTAGCATATTTTATGATGTAGAGGTCAATCCCCTTTACCTCGCTTCTTAATCTGTTAAAGTTTTTGGGAAAGTGTTAACTCTTTTACCTTAACATTTAGAGGTTCATTAACAGAAAAACCTGACACTCACTTTAAGAGAATAATTAACAAGTTATTTTATTCTTAATCAGACAGGATCTTTAACAAAACCAGTAACATTTTAATTAAAAGAAAGTTTGTCTGAACGGCTGTTCAAATAAACACAAGGAACATTCATTATCAAAACAATAGTAACAGAATTTTAGTTATTCTCAAAGAAAATACGCAACTAGGTCTGATAGTGTTTAGAAGTTTTGGAGTTTTTTGACAGTTGTCCGCTATCTATAAGTGCTGTCAGATTTGTGCTAGTTAAATGGTGAGTTCTATTCTGACACACTTGAAGCTGGCAGAGTTAAAAACTAACTGTTTCAGTTGCTCTAACTGCCCTTAACTGCTTCAGTGGATCTGATCCTGCTTCTGGTTGAACTCCTGGCTCAACCCCTGGTGGAACTGAACTGAACTCAAGTCAGTTGCGTTCCTCTTTTATAATCCTTATAATTCATCAACATTCCTGTACCCAGGTTGGTTTGATGTTGACAACAACACAAATTCAAATCCGACAGGTTCCCTTTAGCTGAGTTCTTCTTTAAACTCATAGGCTAACAAAATGCAAAAAACCTGCAAAGTCTGTTACCAAGGCAATCCAGATGTTTTGAACTCTGAAACAAATGTTGCAACTTGGGCCCAATTTTACCATTGCATCACACCTCTTTTCGGGCGCAAAAACTTGGTGGTCAGGTGAGAGGCGATTAGTATGATTCACGCCCACGTCTGTGCAGAATGTCCACTTTCCCAAGATCTGAAAATGACCGTGATCTGAACCACGTCCAAAGTGGCCACAGCAGCGATTTAAATACATTTGCATGCATTTAAATTGAATTAGTGGGCTGTCCTCCCAACTTTACCAGCATTTCCCCCATTACCACTGCATTTGGGCGTCCAAATTTGGCGTGAAACAGATGTTCTCGGTAAAGATACGTTTCAGGCACTCCAGCTTCTGAAGCGGTAAGTTTAGAGCTTCCACCAGCTCTCTAACTCAGATTGATGGTGTTTGGGGAGGGGGGGGTGTTGGTGGGGGAGGGTGCGGTGAGGGAGGCAGGTCAGATCATTCTCTGGTAAGGGGGGAAGGAAGGATCCCTGATCATTCTAGGGAGTGAGGAGGAAGATGTATCTCTAGTGTGTGTTGTGTGTGTGTGTGTGTGTGTGGGGGGGGGGGGGGGGGGGGGGGTGAGGGGGTGAGAGGGAGGCTCCGATCATTCTCTTGTTGTGGGGGAGGAATAAGCCTGAATGCTCTATGATAAGGAGGTAGGGGGGTCAGATGGATCTCTGGTGGGAGGGGAGGGAGACAGGGAGGGGTCTTCTGCGACTCTGTGGGTGACTGGTGGGGGGAAATGGGGCAGGGAGTTGCAATTGGTCTAGGTAGAGGGGAGTGGTGATGAATGGATAATGGGGACAGTTATATTGTGGGGATAGCTCCCGAGTTGTTTTATTCACTTTTTGCTGTCTAGGAGTGATGTGACAGGGGTATATTCTTCAATCTTATTTTCACTGCGTGTATGCAGTTCAGAGCTCCAATCAGAGCAGCAGGGTTTCAAGCATGAAAGGCCCCACCCACAGTGCAATTCAGACGGGCAATTTTCTTTCAGGGTAAATGTGTATGGGGGTGCCTGAGAGCAGCTTTCCAAATTGGATCTGAATTGTGCCCAGGTTCAGGATCAAAGTCGTAAAATTGGGCCCTATGTATACTCTGCATTTTAAACATCTCAGCATTGAATAAAACCAGTTTTTAAAAGTGATTGACAGAAAGCCAGTTTTTAAAAGGGCCACAGTACTGTTTTCCCTCTTTTTTTACATTCTTTACATCTTTATAAACTTAACTTCATAACAATGTGTAATAAGCTTGCCAACGCAAGATAGTGCTGTATAGTGCAGCTTGTGTTGGCTGTATAAGAATCTGGTGTACTAAAAATGAAGGCGCCCTGCAGCATAGCTCACATGGAATGCTGTTCTTTGAAGGGTGTTAGCAAGAACACCATAAGCATCTGCAGTGGACAGAATGTGAAGTCACTCAAACCTAACACTGATTTGGCATCCAGTCTGCCATTTTAGCCTCACAGGTCGTGATAATAACATAGAACATAGAACATAGAACATAGAACATTACAGCACAGAACAGGCCCTTCGGCCTTCGATATTGCGCCGACCAAAATAAAAAGCAATTCCCCTCCAAACTAAACCATTCCCTTCTCTTCCATATACTTATCAACTAACCTCTTAAACGCCACCAAAATTGGCGCATCTACAACTGTTGCAGGCAGGGCATTCCACTCCCGAACCACCCTTTGGGTAAAGAACCTACCTCTGATATCCGTCCTATAAATATCACCCCTTAATTTAAAGCTGTGTCCCCTCGTGCTAGCTTTCTCCATCCTAGGAAAAAGGCTATCACTGTCCACCCTATCGAAACCTCTAATCATCTTATATGTTTCGATAAGGTCCCCTCTTAGCCGCCTCCTTTCTAACGAAAACAACCTCAAATCCCTCAGCCTCTCCTCATAAGAACTGCCCTCCATACCAGGCAACATCCTGGTAAACCTCCTCTGTACCCTCTCCAATGCCTCCACATCTTTCTTATAATGCGGGGACCAGAACTGCACACAATACTCCAAGTGCGGCCGCACTAGAGTTTTGTACAGTTGCAACATGACGTTGCGGCTCCGAAATTCAATCCCTCTACCAATAAAAGCCAAGACTCCATATGCCTTCCGAACAACCTTCTCGACCTGACTGCCTACTTTCAGGGATCTATGCACATACACACCAAGATCACTCTGTTCATCTAGACTACTAAGAATCCTACCATTTGCCCTATACTCTACACATTTATTATTTCTGCCATAGTGCATTACCTCACACTTTTCCACATTAAACTCCATTTGCCACCTCTCGGCCCAGCTCTGCAACTTGTCCAAGTCGCTCTGCAAACTATAACACCCCTCTTCACTATCTACCACTCCACCGACTTTAGTGTCATCTGCAAATTTACTAATCCATCCTTCAATACCCGCATCCAGATCATTTATAAAAATTACAAACAGCAGGGGCCCCAAAACAGACCCCTGAGGTACACCACTTGTCACCGAACTCCACGATGAATATCTCCATCAACCACCACCCTCTGTCTTCTATCTGCCAGCCAATTCCTAATCCAATTAGCTAAATCACCCTCTATCCCATACATCTGCATTTTCTGCATAAGTCTTCCATGGGCCACCTTATCAAACGCCTTACTAAAGTCCATATATACCACATCAACCGCCTTACCCCCATCCACCTCCTTAGTCACTTTTTCAAAAAACTCAATGAGGTTAGTAAGGCACGACTACCCTTCACAAAACCATGCTGACTATCTCCAATCAATTCATTACTCTCTAAATAACTATAAATCCTATCCCTAATTCTTCTCTCCAACACTTTGCCCACCACAGAAGTAAGACTCACTGGCCTATAATTCCCTGGAAGGTCTCTCTTCCCCTTCTTGAACAACGGGACCACATTCGCTATCCTCCAGTCCTCCGGAACCACACTTGTAACCAACGACGACCTGAAGATCAGAGCCAGAGGCTCCGCAATCTCCTCTCTTGCCTCCCAGAGAATCCTAGGGTAAATCCCGTCCGGCCCAGGGGACTTATCCAACTTCAAACCCTCGAGAATATCTAGCACATCCTCCCTATCTACTTCGATACCTTCCAGTTTGCTACTCTGTACCTCAGTGTTCTCCATAACTACATTTACATCACCCTGCGTGAATACCGAAGAGGAATATTTATTCAGTGCCTCTCCAATCTCTTCAGGCTCCACGCACAACTTCCCACTGCTGTCTATGACTGGCCCTAATCTTGTCCTAACCAATATTCTATTCTTAACATATCTAAAGAAAGCTTTAGGATTCTCCTTAATCCTATCAGCCAAAGTCTTCTCGTGTCCCCTCTTAGCTCTCCTCAATTCACTCTTTAGCTCCCTCCTGGCTAATCTATAGCTATCCATTGCACTAACGGAGCCTTCAAGCCTCATCCTGACATAAGCCTCCTTTTTCCTTTTAACCAGCAAATCAACTTTTTTTGTACACCAAGGTTCTCTTACTCGACCATTTCCTCCTTGCCTGACAGGGACATACTTATCAAGGACCCGCAGCAGCTGCTCCTTGAAAAAGCTCCACATTCCAGATGTTCCCAGTCCCTGTAGCTTCCTAGTCCAATCTATGCACCCTAATTCTCTCCTGATGGCCTCATAATTACCTTCCCCCAGCTATAACTACTGCCCCCAGCTTCATGCCTATCCCTATCCATCACTAAGGTGAACGTAACCGAATTGTGGTCACTATCACCAAAATGGTCACCAACCTCCAAGCCTAACACCTGGTCTGGCTCATTGCCCAGCACCAAATCCAATGTAGCCTCACCTCTAGTTGGCCTATCTACACACTGAGTCAAAAAACCCTCCTGCACACTTTGTACGAAAACTGACCCCTCTAACGAGCTAGAGCTATAGCTATTCCAATCAATATTAGTAAAGTTAAAGTCCCCCGTAACAATTACCCTATTACTTTCACTCCTGTTCAGGATCGACTTTGCAATCCTTTCCTCTACCTCTCTAGAACTTTTAGGAGGTCTATAAAAGACTCCCAATAGGGTGACCTCTCCTTTCCTGTTTCTAATCTCAGCCCATACTACCTCAACAGACAAGTCCTCATCAAACTTCTTCTCTGTCACTGTGATACAGTCTTCTGTTAAACACATCAATCTGAACATGCCTTCTGCTGCAAGAGGGGCCCTGCGCTAATATTATTTAAAGACATTAGCATGGGACCTCAGATGACTTTTGACTTGCTTTTGCTACTATGGAGTAGATGGAAGCCTGGTGTACTATGTTGATAAATTCTCTGAAAAGTTATTGGAGTCAGAAGGGAATAGTGCTGAACTTCTCCAAGTTCAGTGGAATTTGAAGGCTTGTCAGCAGAAAGCCTGCTAGTTCTAATGGGGTCATTGTTGCAGCCTCTCTTGGGCTGCCACATGGCAAGGACATGGAGACAGTTAGCAGAGAGGATGGATTATGTGCAGAGAGATGATGAATTCTGTACTCAGCGAGCATATTTATATTGCAGTCTCCTGCCCTCACCTCACATCGGAAAGGTAAGAGATATTGTACACTAAAAGAGAGAACGGCACGATAGCACAGTGGTTAGCATTGCTGCTTCACAGCTCCAGGAACCTGGGTTCGATTCCTGGCTCGGGTCATTATCTGTGTGGAGTTTGCATATTCTCCTTGTGTCTATGTGGGTTTCTTCCGGATGCTCTGGTTTCCTCCCACTGTCCAAAGATGTGCAGGTTAGGTTGATTGGCCATGCTAAAATTGCTCCTTAGTGCCCTAAGTTGCATAGGTTAGAGGGATTACCAGGTAAATATGCAGGGATACTGGGGTAGGGCCTGGGTGGGATTGTGGTTGGTGCAGATTCGATGGGCCGAAGGACCTCTTTCTGCCCTGTAGGATTTCTTTGAGAGGGCTTCATTATCTTCTGTTTGAGAGAAGAAGTGAAGATGTGACTGCCTCAGTACTGAGATTCACAGTGGTGCAAGAAGTTATTTATTGCAGCCATATAGCTTTGTAAGCATGGTATCTCAGCAAGAGGCCTGTGAATTTAGACGTGTTTATCCTGAACCAACTCACTATTTTACCCTATTCCTGCCGTATTTGAACCACAGTGACACTGTTGCTGCTTGGCTGCAAAAACTACCCGTTCTTTGGCTGGCTCATTATTTCACTCTGCCATCTGAAAACGTGCAGAAGGTTCACCTACAACAAGAATCATTCTACCACCAGGAATATTGTGGAGAAAACCATCATCAATAGAAAACAACAGTGCCACTCCCTCAATTACTCAGGAGCTGCCCAATAACACGCGACAGTTTGTGTCTCCATTTTCTGTCTTCGGCTCCTGTATGTTATAAAACCTAGTTCTGGTGAGGACACAGCTCCTGCCACCATGCAAGACTTCGGGAAAAAGCATTCAGGACTCCATCACACTGAACTAACAGCTATTAGAAATATAGAAACATAGAAGCTAGAAGCAAGAGTAAGCCATTTTGCCTTTCAAGCCTGCTCCATCTTTCATCTTGATCATGGCTGATCATTGAATTCAATATCCTGATTTCCCCTTGCCATTGTATCCCTTCATCCCTTTAGCCCCAGTAATTTCTTCTTGAAATCAGACAATTTTTTGGCCTCAACTACATTCAGTGGTAGTGAATTCTGAATATTCACCACCCTCTGGATGAAGAAATTTCTCCTCACCTCAGTTTTAAAAAGTTTATCCTTTATCCTCAAACTATGACCTCCAGTTCTGGACTCTCCCCACCATTGGGAACATTCTTCCTGAATCTAACCTGTCTAACTTTGTTAGAATTTTATAAGTTTCTATGAGATCTCTTCTCACTCTTCTAAACTCCAGTGAATGTAAGCCTAACAGACTTAGTCTCTCCTCATATGACAGATCTGCCACCCCAGGAATCAGCCTGGTAAATCCTTGCTGTTTTCCCTCTATAGCAAGATCATCCTTCCTCAGAGAAGGACACCAAAACTGCACACAATACTTCAGGTGTGGTCTCCCCAATGCCCCATACAATTGCAGCAAAACACCCCTACATTCAAAACCTCTCACTATGAAGGCCAAAATACTATTTGCTTTTTTTCACTGTCTGCTGCAGCTGTGCACTTACTTTCAGCGACTGATGCATGAGGACTACAAGGTCTTGTTGAGTATTCACCCCTCTCAATTTACACCATTCAAGTAATAATCTGACCTATTATTGCTATCAAAGTGGATAAGCTCACATTTATCCACATGAATAATGGGAATTCTGTTTCCTTAAAATTATTCCCATATCACCCTCTTGGCCAAAACCTTAAAATAAAAAAAAATCGATTCCATAACAACTTTATTCAACAACACATCCAATAATATACAGAAAATTCATTCTTTGCCTGTCCTAATGCTCCTACACAATCCTACCCCAGTGGTTGCCTAGTGGAGAATACTGAAGTGAAGGAGACTGCAAATGGTCTTTCAGGATAATCCTTGAACAGTCAAAGACTTTGAGGTGCTCTTTTCAGATTGGGCAATCTCAACGCTGACATCAGCAGTTTGGGCTTACTGGCTGAGGGGCAAAGGCAGATGTATTGGGGGTGGGGGGTGGGGGGGGGGGCGACAGTGCTGGAAAAATGAATGTCACCATGCTAAGAGGAGGATGTTAGAGATCTGAGATCTTAGACGGCAGAGAGATCTGCCATGTGAGCATGTGAGATAGATCACCCACATCACAGCCAGGATTGTGGAACTCAATCACTGAGCATGTTCAAAATAGAATATTTCTTTACTAATGACATCACGGGATATGGGGATGGTAGGGAAATATGGTGCAGGATGTAGATGATCAGTCTTAATCTAATTAAATGGCATAACAGGCTTGATTGACTGGATGGACTACTCCTGCTTCTATTTCCAATGTTCCTGAATACAGAAACATGACCTCTCTCCTGCTTTTTATCTCTGGACCCAGCCTTGCAATGCTGGGAATCCTCTTTCTGACCTGCTGCTCTGATGGTAGTCTTATTCCTTTTTGGAAATATTTTTTTCAGTTGATCTTCTGCAACCTGATTATGCCTCCCCTTTTAAGAAATGCAGGTTAGTTGCAACACGTGATTACTGTGCACATGTCTGAGTCCCTCTGCTGAGAATAGAGCCAGTCTGTACTGCGTTTAGCACTGGGCTGCAAACTGCAGTTGTGTTGATGAGCAGGCAGCACTCAGATTGCATGCTTCTAGCATTGCTACAAACAAGCATAGGGTCATTGCCTGTTTTGATTCCCATGTCTGCAAAGGATTGCAGTCAATATTTAGCCCCGTTGTTTTCAACAGGAATTTACTCACTTATTTCCCAGCCACTCAAAATGTGTGGTAGTCCAGTCACTGGTGGAAAGGGAAACACCATTCCCTCTTCTTCCATGTTTCTGCCCCAAAATATTTAAATAACTTGCATTCTTAATTTTATGCATGTTGGGATGTAGCCTCTTTAAGGAAACATGTCAAGTGACCCTGGGTGTGGAATGATCTCCCTGGGAACCATTCTGAGAAGGCAGTTGTTGTTTGGAGTATGGAGTGAATAAGACTGTAATAAATACCTCTGTTCTCTGCTTGTGGAATGAGTTCTTCAGGGGACTGTTCAGTAGGAAAGAATTTAACAATTAATGAAATGCTCTTACACCAGAAAGACAAACTCACAAACCTCTTATTTGTTTTCTCTGTCCACACAACAATACATGAGACAGAAATTAAAAAATTCAAGGTACTAGCATGTGATACATCCTTCAAAATTCAAGTCTAATTACATAAGATCAACAAAATATTTTCCATACTTAGACAAAGCTGCCAATCAAATAGAATCCAGGGCTGTCTCACAGAAACTACAACAATAAATTCTCAGTGAAGCAACAAACAAAGCTGAATAAGCCTCTGGTAAAAGAGTCCCCTCTGTTGAAAATGATTACAATGATTATTTCTGTCTCCTTCTCACAATCCAGTAATTAATCTTAAAGCCTGAGTTTTGACTGCAGCCGGAAGCTTTTTTTGGTATCAGTAAAAGTGACCATTAAGTTGTCTGATTGCGATAAAAACCTAACTAATTAAAAAAAAACTCCATCCTTAAAGTTACAAAGCCATTGCTCAGAATAAACTGGGCAAACCCAAACCCATTCTTTGCACGCTCCAAAAACCAAATTCAAATTCCAACTGAATCCAATTCAAGGTAACCACAAGAGAGACAAGTGAGATCCAAGCTGACAAGGTAAGGCATTGCACCCCATCTTAGGTTTGATCTGATGCTTGATCTTAGCCAGCTGATGTTGTTTAGAAAAGGAAATATATCATTGTTACCTGGTCTGGCCTATGTTCCTCAGGACCATACCAAGGTCGGCCCACCATCACTTTCTTAGGATGATTAGAAATAGACAATAAATGTTGTTTCGCATCAGCACCACCACATTCTGAGATTTTTTTTTTGTAAATGCATGTTTCCTGCTATTGATTATTATTCAGTTATCTCTGACTTGAAAGTGAACACACATGGTTATTGAATGATGTAAGATTGAGCTTAGTTATGACATTCTCTGTGTTTGAATAGCTGGTCAAAACCAACGGTATTCACTATTAAGAAATAGCCATGTCAGTGAGCTACTGAAGATATTGAGACACACAAAGTCACGTCAAACCAAGAATCAAAGCCTCAGAAGAAGGGAGGAAAATGGATGGAAAATATTAAAACTATAAACTTTACCTTATTAGAAACATGGTTATTTAAATATAATCCAGTAGACTGTAGGATTATTTGGAAAGGTCACAAACTAGTTTCTGTTTGTTTTTACAACTGGCAAGGAGCAAGTGGAAGGGATTTCAGATTTTACAGTTCCCTGAGTAGTAATGCTGTGTCATTCTGTAAATTAGTCTCACCTATAAAAATCTCATTTGAAAGATTTGGCTTTCTATATTGAAAGGTGCTTCTCAAATTTCACGAGACAGATGAACCTTCATCTCCTATGTTGCCTTGTCTGCCAACTTTGCTCCAGGCTTGGCCAGATACATGAAGATTTACTGTGCCCTGTGATGCTGAGTTGAAAATCAAACAGTTCAAATGTGGAGTCTTTGCCTAATTTTATGACAGTGTCATAATCTGACAGAGTGTAAGTAATGTGTGATTATATCAAACAATTTTCTCCCGTTACCAATTTTAGAGGATTGGTAGAAACAAAATAAATTGCTTCAAAACAAAGGAACACAGGAGCAAGAGCAGGAGGCCATTCAGCCCATTGATGCTGTTTTGCTAGTAAATACATTATAGATGATCATCCATTTCAAAGATTTTTTTCCCCACATTATCACCATATAGAAAATAATATTGTAAATAGGAGCCAGAACAGGCCATTTGGCCTCTCATGCCTGCACTGTTATTCAACATGATCTTTGCTGATCCTCTATCTCAGCCATACTACCGCCCATGCACTTTGACCCATAGAAATATATCAATTATCTTAAATATATTCAGCAATTTGGCTTCCACAGCCTCCTGTGGTGGAGAATTCAACAGGGACATCACTCTCAATGTGAAGAAATTTCTCCTCATATTTGTTCTAAGTGCCTACCCTATATCCTGCGACTGCGACCCATTGTTCTCGACTTCCCCTTTATGTAATTGGCACCGTCAATTTAAAAATATGCTTCCACAGTCCTCTAGGGTAGAGAATTCCAAAGATTCACAACTCTCGGAGTAAAGGAAAATTCTCAGCTTTGTCCTCGATGGTTTATTTAAAATAGCATCCTCCAGTTCAGATTCTCCAACCGAGGCAAACATCCCGTGTGCATCCATCCTGTCCATACCTTTAAATATGTTATGGATTTCAGTGTGGTCACCTTTCATTCTTCGAAACTCGAGAAAATACAAGCCCGGTTTCCTCAATCTCCCTCTGCACAGGATTGTCTGTCATCCCAGGAACAGGTCTGGCGAATCCACATTACACTCTCTCTGTGGCAATAATATCCTTCCTAAGGTAAAGGGACCAAGACTGCGCACAGTTCTCCAGAAGCAGTCTAACGAAGGTTCTATACAATTGAAGGAGGGCAATTGTTACTCCTGTACTCAACTCCTCTTGTAATAAAAGCTAACATTCCATCAGCCTTCCTTATTACTTGCTGCACCTGCATGTTCGCCTTCAGCGAGTTATGGACGAGAACACCCAGATCCCTTTGTACATCTACACTTGCTAAACTCTTACCATTTAAGAAACACTCTGCATTTCCATTTCTCCCATCAACGTGAATAACATTGCGTTTTTGCACATTATATTCTAACTACCACGTTCTTGCCCATTAACCAGCCAGAATCTTCCAGAAAATCAGCATGGCAGGATTTTTCAGTCCTGCCAATGCCACCACCTTCCTGCACCGCGCCCCCCTCCCCCACCCCCCACGGTGAGTTCCATAGTGGCAAGGGGTGCATTCAATGGGGAAACCCCATTGACAATAGCAGGAACAGAAGATCCTGCTGCGAGCCAATAGCAGGTTGCCTTCCATCACCACCAAACAAGCAGTGGGTTGTGTAGAAAATCCTGCCCCTTAAGTTTGTTTCAAACTCCTTAAACGCTTTTTACATCTTTGTCCCATCACACATTCCCACTTAGTTTTGTGTCATCTGCAAACTTGGAAATATTACATTTGATCCCCCCATCCAAATCATTTGTGAATAGCTGGGGCCCAAGTAATGAACTTGTGATATCTTGTTAGTCACAGCCTGCCAATGCAAGAATGACTTGTTTATTCCTACTTCTGTTTCCTGCCAGTTAACAAACCCTTAATCCATTCCAGTATATTACATTCTATTCCCATGTGCTTTCTAATTTTGCTAACCATCCTCCTATGGAAGACTTTATCAAAAGCCTTCTGAAAGTCCAGATGTCCACTGGCTTCCTTTTATCAGGGTTAATAGTGACATCCTCAAAAATTTCCAAACAAGTTCATCAAACAGGATTTCCCATTCATAAATCCATTTTGACTATGCCCAATCAGATCATTGTTATCCAAGTATCCATTTATAGATTTTCACTATTACTGATGTGAGCCGAACTGGGCAGTAGTTTCTAGATTTCTTGCTTCCTCCTTTTTCAATACTGGGTGATCTTTGCTACCTTCCAATTTTTAGGGACCTTCCCAGAATCTATAGAATGTTGGAAGATGATTACCAATGCATTCACTATATCCATAGTTATCTCTTTCAACATTCTGCAATGTAGAATATCAGGTCCTGGTGAATTATCATCTTTAGTTCACATATTTCATAGAATCATAGAAACCCTACAGTGCAGAAGGAAGCCATTTGATTCATCGAGTCTGCACCAGCCATCCATGCCCTACCTCCATATCCCTTCATACCCGTTAATCCCTCTAACTGATTTCTCCAATACAATCATCTTCCTTATACTAATTTCCTTTAATTTCTCAGTTTCCCTAATCCCTCAGATCTCTACTTCTGGGAAATTTCTTGTATCTTCCTCAGTGAAGACAGACACAAAGTAATCACTTAATTTTTCTGCTATTTCTCTATTCTGCTGTATAAAGTCTCCTGACTCTGCCTGTTTTAGACCCACATTTGTCTGAACCAAACACTTCCTCCTTACATACCTATTGGAGCTTTTACAGTCGGTTGTTGTGTTTTTTGCTAGTTTGTACTCATATTCTATTCTTCCTTTCTTTCTCACCTTCTTGGACCTTCTTCACGGTATTCTAAAATCTTCAGTTTTACTACTATTTGTGACAACTTTATTGGCTTTTGCTTTTAATCTTACAAAAATCCTTAACTTTCTTTGTTAGCCATGGCTGGCTGACTTTTCTTTTGGGTTTTTTATACCTTGAAGGAATGTATAATTGCCGTAAAATGTGCAATAATTATTTAAAGATTATCCATTGCCTACATAGCATCAGACCTTTTAGTGTATTTTCCCAATTCACCTCAGCCAATTTACCCCTCATTCCTTCATAATTTTCTTCTGTTCAAACTTAATGTCCTAGCTTCATTTCATTTTCAAACAGAATGTAACATTCTATCATATTATGGTCACTCATAACTAACAACAAGGTTATTCATTGGCCCTTTATCATTACATAATATATCTAAAATAACCTGTTCTCTAGTCCGTTCCTTAACATACTGCTCTATCTCTATACTGCAACCTCCAGAAATCTGTCTTCCACAGAATTAATACTCATTAGATTTGCCCAATCTATGTGTGAATTGAAGTCACCCATGATTACTGTATTACTCGCGCTACATCCTTCTTTTATCTCCTGACTACTACTGTGCCCCACTGTTTGGAGGCCAATAAATGACATGTGTCAATGTTTGCTGCACCTTGATTATTTTTATCTCTACCCAAGTTGATTCCACATTTGATTTTCCATCCTGAGATCATTCCTTACTGATCCCATCCTTTATCGGTGCAAGACCACCTCCTTTTCCTTTTTTTTGATTATCTTTTCTAAATGTTGAATATCCTTGAATATTCGGTTTCCAGTAATGGTCAATCTGTAGTCACATTTCCACAATGGCAGTTAGATGGTACCGATTTATTCAATTTGTGCCTTTAGATCATATACTTTGCTATGAACGCTGCGTGCAGTCAGGTAGAGTGTCCTTAACTTTGTCTTTTTAACATTATTCCACAAGCTCAGCTTAGTTAATGCTCACCTTTCTTTTGCCTGTTCTCTAATTTTATTTGCTACTTTTCTACTTCCTGTTACCAGCTTTACTTCTTTTCAATTTGAGCCTCTCCTCAAATTCCCAGTCCTGGCAATGCTGGTTTTGAACTATTTGAATAATGCTGGTACTAGTAAATCTCCTTATGAGGATTTTAGCTCTGGTCCTGTTCAAGTGTAACCTGTCTGGCTTGTACACATCCTACCTGCCCCAGACTAATGCCCCCGAAATCTGATGGCATTGACTTTCCAGCTGCACATTCAGTCCTCGTATTCCTATGTTCATTAGTATGCGGTATTGAGAGTAATCCTGAAATCATTGTTTTTTAGATCCTGCATTTTAACTTCCTCCCTAACTCCCAAAAATCTGCTTTCGTGGTCTCATCCCTCTTCCCACCTATCTCATTGATCCCAATATCCATCATGAGTTCTGATTTCTTCTGGAAGGATATCCTGCAGCCAATATCGTTACATTCTTGACGCTGACACTAGGAAGGCAACACACCACTTTAATGTCACATTTACAGCAACAGAAATTCCTGTCTGATCTCCTGACTGATGAATCCCCTGACACTTTTCTGTATCCACTTTCCTTCCTCCCCATCTGTGCAGGTGAGCCACCCATAATGCCATGGACTTGGTTTTGGCTGCACTTTGCTGAAGAATAAATATCTTCACCAGTACTCAAAATGGAAAACTAATTAGCAAGCAGAAGACTCCTGCAGCACTGGCCTAATACTCTTAGATTGCTGGGCAGTCACCCATTCTTTTCCTATCTGCTTGTCCCTAATCTGCTGTGTGACCACCTTCCGAAACATACTATTCATTTAGCTAGGGCCAAGTTATTTTTTTTCCCTTTTTGAGTTTATTGAAGATTACTATTGAATCTGCCTCTCTCATGTTATTCTAATTATATAATACTTTGAGCTTATTTACTGTAAAAGACACAAGGCACCATTCACTCATAATGGATTGGGTGAACACATTGTGGATTCATTAATTAACACTCAGCACATGAGAACAGTTATACATAGGCATAAATCTCGAAGACGTCAGAGGTGTGTGTGTGTGTGTGTGTGACCTGCTCAAAGTCAAAGCAAAACTAAGACTGAATTTTAGGGTGGCATCTTGAGCCGGTGTTCACTACGGGAGAAGTTGTTGGTGGGGGCTCAAGATCTGAAAATTTCCATTCTTGCTGGCAAATCTTCCACACTGTTCGTCAGTGACATCATCAGGATCATGCCCACAATGTGCATGGGCCTGATTTACATACATCTCCATGGATTTTAATATAATTAACACACACCAAACTGTATCTTGACCTCTTGCCAGATCTTCAAACTGCACCGACATGATGTGACGAGAATCTGTTATGGGGGTTTCCCTGGGTGCATAAAGGGACATAGTCAGGCAGTGCACTGACAATGTCTCTGGCACTGCCCCTTGACATAGATTGACATTGCCAGATTGACACCATGTGATCCTGGCAATGCCAACCTATGTCAAGGGATAGGCCCCAGTGGGAGCCCCATGGGATTGGTGGGGGAAGGGATTCATGCAGATTTCACTGTGGGCCTGCAGTGGATAGGCGAGCAGCGGATGCTGGTGATTGCTGTTGCAGGGAGAGCCAGCTCTGAAATGGGTCATGGGGGATGGAGGGAGAGAAGGGGCATGATCATGGTGGGGGGGTAGAAGGGACTGATGATTGCAGAGGGGGGCTAAAAGGTGCCGATGATCATGGGACATGAGTGGAAAGAAGGGGCTGTTGATTGCAGGGAGGAAGCGTCGTCAGACTGAATGCTGGTTCCAATTGGGATTGGATTGGTGAGTCTCTGAGCTCTCAGTGGTGGGGTGGGGTGAGGTTTATTGCATTTGTGATCGGGGTGCCATTCTTAAAGGGTGTCCTGATCTCTGTGCAGCTGGGCTTTGCCAGCATGTTTAACTCCAGCCCTCTCTAAGATAACATGAATTATGCCCCATAAATTTTTGCGCCAGAATGTGGTAGAATTTAGAGAGGAAACCAATTGTTTCCCCAGGAGAAATACACCGGTTTTCTTGCCAGAAACAACACTCTCATTTTTAGCTCATGACATTTCCCTTCCGGCGATGTTATGCTGTTATCCTTCGAAGGCAAATTACAAAAGCTTTTACCAATCTTTCGGGCAGTGCATTGTAGATTATAGCAAGTCATTGCAATCAAAAAAAAACTTTCCACATGTCACCTTTGGTTTCTTTGGCTGATCATCGTGATGGTCTGATGTAGAATTGGTGAGTATTGTAGCTGCCTGGTGAGGTGTCAGGTGTATAGATGGAAATGTAGCTGCTGCATTTGGCACCTCTTTTATTTCCAACTGTTAACTGAACGGAAGGATTTTCCCAACGAGCTTTGGAGTCAAAGAAATGAGCAAAAATGTCACAGGAAAGAAACCCTTTGGGAACTTTTTCATTTTGAAATGACAGTGCCTGGATTTTGAATGTCTGAGAATCATTCTAAAATTTATAGGGTGCTTCTCTTTTGCATAAATTATCATTAATTTATTTCTCTGCTTTGATCTCTTTCTTATGGTCAGTTATCTGAAGAATTTTAGCCCTAATTGCACACATGAAGCATTCAGTGCCACTAAAGCTTGGAAGATTTCAGTTTCAGTCTTGTTATAGATCGAAAAGTCTGTGCAGGAAATAAAGAAACAGTTTTTTCCATGTGACATCTTCTGCCACATCGTTAATATTAATATTTCCTAGTACCCTGCATTAAAATGAAACAAAACTCTCCATCAAGAACTTAGCTTTCTCCTTCCTCTTGGATGCATCATGTAATTTTGTTTTTCCTCTGGAGGTGTGAGCTGATGTCTAGAAGTATTTACTAAAAGGAATAGCACTAAATCGCAATAGGGGCTGTAACATCATAGATGATTTGTAGATGTAATGGATAGGCAAAGCTACTAAAAACTAATGAATATCTTTTAGCCAATTGCACATGGATATCAAGGAACAAATGGATGGAATACTGGCAATCATAGTTAATTACTCATTGGATATTCAAGCAAATACATGATTCAACCATAATGCCTTTTGCCTGTTCCTTAGTATCACACATGTCTGCAGTTCAGTGATTTGGCCTTGAAGTATAATGTGCACGATAAGCTATTCCCAGGGTTGTACCCCAAGACAAATATCAACTGCTGCTGGACAATCACTAGCTTGGTGAAAGACCCTCTTTGGTTCGCCCAAAACCTGCTGGTCTTTCAGTGCAAGGGGCTCTATATGACCAAGTGCTGCTGATTTGCACATTACACAGTTCAGAACTACATGCCGAGGGACTGAAGCTTGGGGAAGTCATCACAAAAGTTCAACGAGGAAAGGTTCACTAAAGGGGCTGAAACTCATGTACAAACCCAAGGAAATATAAAGGTCTATTCTCAACACAATGTGCAATGTTAGTGTAGTAAGGCATCTCAGTGGGCCATGTATTATACTAAAAGAAGTTGAACCATATTCACTTAATGTCAAGTCAAATTTGAACTTATATAATCATTTACAAATTCTATGAATATAAATAATGTGAAGTTGGCTCATTGACAAAGATTTGTGGCATTCTTGACATGTGCGAAATAATGGAGAGCACTGAATCTATCTGGCACTAGTTCTTCCTGAAAGGTTTTGTCATATGTTCTGTTACTGGGAGGAAATCAAAATGGCTGAATCAGTATTTCATTCATTGAAGTAGGTTCGGAAGCTGTTTTGGAAGATAGGAGCACTTCCTCCAGTCATAAACAATGGCAGTATATGCTGTATGGAAGGATGTCAAAGTAAATGCCATCAAATCTTTTCTGAAACAAAAGGCAAATAAGAAAGGTATTTCCTATTCACAGGATGGTTGCTAAGTATTTAAAATGTTCTTAACTGCACAATGCTGCACCTCACAGTGTATCTCAATAATACTTTCAGTACGAACTTAGTAAAGCCTCATAGTGAGAGAACACATCACATTTTAGCAACTATTTATTTATTTTCTAATGTTTAGGATATTGCATAGTGCTGCTTTGTCATGTGGCCATTAATTGTAAGAAACAATAAACATCAAGTACATTGCCAATCCTGTCATGTATATTGCTGTGTATACACAGATTTACAAGGGGGGTTGCACCTTCCCCAGTTGGCAGAAAAGAAGCAAAGGAAAATTGAACGTTTTGGTGGAAGTGGAGTGTTAACCTGAAACTGAAAAATTTAGCCCCATATCTTCAGTACAAAAGCAAAATATTGTTCATGCTAAAGATCTGAAATGCTGGAAATACTCAATAGGCCTAGCAACATATTTTTTGTTATTCATTTATAGGATCTGAACATCACTAGCTAGACCAGCATTTATTGCCCAATCCTCACTGGCCTTAAGAAGGGGATGGTAGTGGAGAGCTGCCTTCTTGAACTGCTGCAGTACCTGTTGTGTAGGTACACCCACAGTGACATCAGGAAAGGAGTTTCAGGAGTTTGACCCAGTGACAATAAAGGAACGGTGTTATAATTCCAAGATGGTGAGTGGCTTGAAGGGAAACATCCAGGTGGTGGTGTCTCCTGTGTCTGCTGCTCTTCTTCTAAATGGCCATGGGTTTGGAATGTGCTATCTAAGGAGATTTGGTGAGTGCACTACAGTACATATTGTAGATGGTACGTGTGTTGTCACTGTTTGTTGGTGGCTGAAGCAGTGAGTATTTATGGGAAGGGGTGCCATTTAAGTGGGCTGCTTTGGCCTGGATGGTATTAAGCTGCTTGACTGTTGTTGGTGCTGTGTTCATCCAGGCAAAGGGAGACATTCCATCACCTTCCTGACTTGTGCCTTGTGGATGGTGGGCAGGCTTTAGGAAATCAGGAGGTGAGTTACTCACTGCAGAGTTCCTACCTTTTGACCTGCTCTTGTAGCCACTATATTTATATTAGTCCAGTTACGTTTCTGGTCAATGGTAAATCCCAGGGTATTGATGGTGGGGTATTCGGTGATGGTAATACCACTGAATGTTACGAGAAATGGTTAGGAATTTTCTTGTTGGAGACCTTGGGCAGAATTTTCCATCCTGTCCACCATGGGAATTGTAGAGGATGGGACACAGACCATGGAAAAGGTCTTTTGGTATGAATTTTCCGTTCTTGGGATGAGCATAGCCGGAAAATCCCTGCCCTCCTTGGGTTCTGATGAAAGGTCATCTAGAATGCTGACTTTGTATTTCCCTCTCTGCGGATGCTGCCAGAACTGCTGATTATTTGTTCTCCACAGAACTTATCCCATCTTTTTTAAACCCCTCTACTTGAAAAGCATGAACCTGTTTGCTTACCATTTTAATCACATTAGTGCAACTTTGTGTCAAAACAATCCCATCCAACTTCCATTCTTGCTCACATTTAATATTTTTTAACTTTTGTTCTCCAATGCATAAACTCTTCATCATTCTGAACAGTAATAAAGCCTGTAGGTACATGCGTAGGCAACCTTATTGTATGTCTGACAGCCATTTATTTGATAACCAAGCTATTTATCAGAAATGTCAGTCTGATAGTGTGATTCATTTATTGAAGGTGGATCAAATGCCTGAGTCATTGATTCTTTATGTAGCGCCTACATGATTTAAGAAACCCTCCATCTGATTCTTTGGAGCCAGAACTGTGGATAGTGCTTCAGGCGAGATCAATCCATAATCTGGAATTATAAGCAGAATTTTCATTTACATTCTCGCTATTGTAAGAAAACAAAGGTCACAATTATCATCTAGCAAATCATTAGAACTAAACCAGCCTCCCATCCACTGACTCTGTCCACACTTCCCACTGCCTTGAGAAAGCAGCTGCATAATTCAGGATCTATCCTGGACATTCTCTCTTCCATCTTCTTACATTGGGAAAAAGGTACAAAAGTCTGAGGTGATGTACCAGCCAACTCAAGAACAGCTTCTTCTTTGCTGCCATTAGACTCTTGAATGGACCTACCTTGCATTAAGTTAATTTTTTTCCAAACATTCGCAATGATTGTAACACTACATTCTGTACTCTCTTCTTTCCTTCCCTATGTACACTGTATGCTTTGTATGCATAGTACGCAAGAAACAATATCTTTCACTGTATACCAATACATGTGATAATAATAAATAAAGTCAAATCAAAAAAAATCAAATAACTGAAAGTTCTTAGTATTTAACGTGAATATTTCAGTATGAAAATTAAAGAAGTAAGTGCCATTCTTCTGATAGTCAGCACTGCTTTTGAAGATAATAGGCAGCATGCAATATATGGCGTTAGGTAATGAAATCTCCACAATAAATCCAGTTCTATGTTTTCAGATACTCAACATAATTAATACTTTATTAAACAGTCTCTTGTTTAATCTCAATGCACTGATCACTAGGGGATGTCAGCATTACATAGAATCATAATCTTCAGCTACAACCCAGCTGGGTTATTAAAAGTTGTGAAGATTGGTAAGAGATTCAGTGACACAATGTGCTGACACATAGGAGCACCAGTGTGCTGCAGCGTAGTCTTGCTTGCTTGATTTTTCGCATGGTGAAGTCCTGCTCCCACTAGAACCAACTGATGAAGGCAACCAGCATATGTGTGACACTCGGCAGTACACGGAGAGAAACATCAAGGGAAGAGATTAACACATTTCAGTCACCGACCTCCATTTGGTTGGTTTAAAGGGGCACTACATTCATGAAAATTGTTTGACATAGTTTTTGAGGAGATGAGAAAAGAGCTAGAAAAGATTTGCAAGGGTAGATTTTAAAAGCTCTCACTGCCACCTGTGTATATTTTAAAATAGTGATAATGTCATCCATGATATTGCAATTTGGCTTTTGCGCAGAGCACCTGTGATTTTCTAATACCTACTGGTTGCACATCAGAACTCATAATATAATCTTTCACACTGTAAACCAAGTGATAGCCCATAGTGTCTTTACCAAATCTTTGAAGTGTTATCCAATTAATCCCACTCCCATGATCTTTTCCCAGAGCCCTGCAAATGTTTTTAACCAATTCCCTCTGGAAAGTTATTACTGAATCAGCTTCTACCATCCTTTCAGGTAATGCATTCTGGACCATAATAGTTTCTTCTATTAAAAAAAATTCTCTTCATGTCACCTCTGCTGCTTTTGTCCTCAAATCAATGCCCTCTGGTTCCTGGCCCTAAGGATCCTCTGGTTCCTTAGTTGTTACTGTGTCCAACCCACTCATGATTTTGAACACCTCAATTAATGAGACATGCTGTCTAAATTTCTCATCTTGCACTTTTCAGGACAGATGCAAGAATGCCAAATTTGAGAGGAAGCAGCAATTTATACTGCATGAGAAGTTGGCTCTGATTGTTTGAGATGTTGCTGTAGAGAATATACCAGAGAGCTATTGTTCCAATGTTTTTCTTTAATACAAAAAAGCCACAATAGCTGTAAACAAATGATTTTGTCTGCAGGGAACAGAATTCTGCGCATGAATATGTGTAGCTTCCAACAAATCTATTGAGCTACATTGCAAACCTGACTGATAATCTTAAATTTGTTGTTAGTTTTCTTCTTAGCTCATGAGGAATTGTTCCAATACATAGATGATATGCTTGTTCTATTTGAACCTGCAGCTCCATGTAAGAATTTCTCGCACACGTTAATGCACTCTAACCTGCACTCAAATTCACCTTTAAACTGGAACACTGTAACAAGCTCCATTTCCTTAAGATGCTAATTGGGAAAACTGCTGATGAGTTTTCTACTAATGTCTATACAAGCCTATTTTTACTGGGATTTTACAGACCCATACACTAAAAGATAAAAGCAAGATACTGCGGGATGGTGGAATCTGAAACAAAAATAGAAAATGCTGGAAAATCTTAATAGGTCTGACAGCATCTGTGGAGAGACAACAGAGCTGGAGAGCCCCAGGCTCTATTTCTGCCAATTCTTGACCCTTTGGGTTTCTGGAGGCCCCTGTGTCCCTCCATGGCATGGATGGGCAGCCAGAGTGAGATCCAGAAGCCGCATCATCCTCTGCACTGACACTCTTGGATTCTCACCTGTGCCTGTAGCATGCTGTCAAAGCCCTGCACTGCGGTGTGGATATCCCCTGCCATGGACTGCATACCAAGACTTCCACTGTGGATGCCAACCTCACAATGTTGGTCTTGGTGTCTACAGTAATGCAAAGTCTCCTTAGGTAGAAGGCAATGGGACTCCGCCAATGGACTTGCACTCCACAGAGAGTTGCTGTCATCCCTTTCTGATACTCGTGACTTTTGTCTTTGCAGCTCCAGCAACTGTGAACAATCGGGCCCAGGGGAAAACATCATCAGCAAGTGGTTCACCAGAATCTTGGGCTTCAGCATCCCTCTGAGTGCAGGTATCCTGGGACGTCCTTGCCTCCACCTGCTGTGGATCTTCAGCTGTGATCTGCTCATCAGTGAGTGACCCAGATGCCAGCCTAAATACTGGACCCATCGAAATGCGAGTTTCTGCATTGGTACTGGCCGCAGTGACAACTCTGAAGACACTTCATCGGTGGGGCTGGGGAAATCCCCCTTTGAGCTACTACACACGATGGGTCCAGGAGGTGTGATGATGTCCAGCCTGTTGTGTTGGTTGGCCTGCAAGAGATGGGAACCAGTACCAGTGCTTTACAGAGGAATCAGAGGGAATATATGTTATCATTCTTCAATTCTCAAACAAGTAATCAATGTGTTGAGAATTCTCACATTTCTCTGCTGCTCCCACTTCATCAGCAGTACAGATGTGCTCTTCCTTTTCCCTGGCCAGGTCGAGGACTCACTTGTCAAAATGGGTGAGGATTCTGCCATGAGTCCACTGGCTGTGCCCACTGACACTTGTTGTGGTTGAGTTTGTCCTGCAATGACAGAGAGGAAGAGTGTAGGTGGGAGTGTTAACATTTAAGATGGTGATGAGGTGTGACAGCCGTGGAACCTGGAGTGTGAGGAGCACGATAGCTACTGGAGGAACATGGTGATTGTGGGAAGAAGGGGGGGAACATGGAGCCTGGTATGGCAAAGGCCAAGCTGGCTGAGGGAGAGAAAGGTTGGGGGTGCGAGGGGTCCAGTGAGAGACTGCGGTGGTTCATTTACCCTGACTGAGTGAAGAAGATCATTTGTCTTCTTCTTCTGACACTGCTGTCCTGTCCTGTTTTGGGATGTACTTGTACTGACCAGGGCTGTCACTGCATCCCAAATGGTGAGGATTCTAGAAGGCCATCTTCTGGAGTGGGAGTAGGGTGTGTTCTGCCTCTGCTCCACTCCATCAAGCATCTTTGTGATTGTCCCCCCCTCCCGAAAAGCACAGCGCTGCCTTCTTGCTTGCCATCTCCTGCAGTCATTATGGAACTAAGTGGTGGGGAGTGCTGGGGAGCTACAGAGCCATAGAATTCCTACAGAAGGAGATCATTCGGCCTAACAAATCTGCACCCACTCGATATGGAACTATTTATATGGAGCCTTCAGTCCAAGTTTTTACATGTTTTGCTGAGATCAGCAAAGTTTCTATCAGGTGCAGTGCCAGTGCTATTTCTTTTGGAACAAGAAAACTAGCAACAGCACCCATAGCAACCTGCTGCACAAAAAACAGTAGCTGCACTGCAGAGAAGGTCCAGCAGAAAGACAACCAGGAGAATAATGCAGCTCAAAGGAGATGCTATCCATGAAACAATGGATCTACACATAAAGAATCAGTGATGTGTCTGAACACTCATGTTTCAGGAAGCTCAGGATGTTTTAGACTTTGGCAGCTTCTTGAAAGACCTGTTGCCTGTTGGACATGGTGGCTACAAGTTACCAGCAACTCTCAAAGTCACCATTATCTTCAACGTTTTGGGATCTTTTCAGAGTACTGCTGCAGTGACATGCAGGATCTCCCAGGCTACTGCAGGAAAATTAATAAGACAGTTTACTAGAACTGTTTGTCAGAGCTGACAATTTGATCAACTTTGCAGCAATGTTGCCTGTCAGAATGAGTGAGTACTCCACTTAACAACTTTGGCTGGCTTTTCACAGATGCAGGCTACCACTGACTGCATGTGGCAATCTGAGCATCTCCAGAGGAACCAAGTGTATTCATCAACTGCAAATACTTCTAATCCATCAATGTTCAGCTGATGTCCAACCACAGCAAGGTGTTACGCAGGTCTGCACAAGGTGGACTGCCATGAGGTTTCATTTCTGCTGCAGTCCAACCAGACTCTAAAATGGTTGTGGTGTGCTATGTGCTGTTCAATGTTGAGCAACAGAGGTTTGGAGCTGTAGGAGGAACAAGAAAAAGCATGGACCCATGGATGATCTCATGTACCTCCAAGCTGCACCATCCTGGTGTCAGCTTCAACTTTCTTCCCCCAAGTCGTAGGGAATGACTTCTCTTTCCCTCCCTCCTCACAGGCCTCAATGATATATTCAGGGGACTGTTGTGGAAATGAAGTCATGATGTGTATAGTCTGTGGATTTTCAGCAGTCGCAGGCATTCGGCCTCTGATCTTCGGGTAAGCGTACTCCAAGGCGACCTTCATGACAACGACAGCGCAGACTCGCTGAGCAGAGACTGACAGCCAAGATCCGCACACACAAGGATGGCCTCAACCGGGATCTTGGATTCATATCACACTATCTATAACCTCTATGGCTTGCCTGGGCTTGCAACATCTCACTTACTGTCCTGTCTGGAGACAATACACATCTATCTAACCTATACTTAATGCTATCTCCACTCACATTGTCTGCATCTTTAAGACTTGAATAGCAGATTAGCTGTTTGGACTCACTTTCTAATCAGTATTCTGTAAACTATGTGTGACTTTATATGCCCTTCTCTGATCAGAGAATTCCATACACCTGATGAAGGAATGTTTCCAAAAGCTTGTAGATTTACTATCAAATAAACTTGTTGGACTTTAACCTGGTGTTGTGAGACTTCTTACTGTGGAAATGAAGCACATCCTTAGTCCATCTGAAATCCATACTGCCACTTGCTACTCTTTTGTTCCCAGCTCCAAATTGCATGCTTGGAATTTCTTTTTATATACAAGAATTCAAATCACGTCATGTGAGTCCACATCACACAAGCTGCCTTTGATTGAATGGGAAACTTGGACGGAAAATTAAAATGAGTCGACTGCATTTAACAGCTACTTACCGACATACTGCATTTACTTCTGGGTTTCCCATACACAATCCTATCCCCCTCGCTCTGCAGCCACTCCCACTTCACTCACAGCGTGCTGTGAAGTTAAAATTGGTGCTAATACTCCAGTGAGAATGTAATCAGGATTTTAAAAGGTTTAGCACAATTTCCTTGCTCTTGTACCCAATCCAGCTGATTGGATCTCAGTCCTTGTGCGTGAATCAATAGTCTGTGGATTTTCACACCCTTTAACCCATTTAAATGAATGAATAATGCTTCAACTAAAATAACAGACAGAGGAGCGTCACATAAACAGGTTATATTTTAATTCATTATTACCAGTAACTGTAATTCAAGGCTTTGCTATTTTTATTTCAGAAAGGACATCAAGTTGTGTGAGTTTAAAATGATGCGTTTTTCAAGACTGGTGCAGGCACAGAGAGACCTGTGAACTAACTCACCATTTGTTCTATCTATTTGCAAAATGATGTCCTGTTGAGAGGAGTTTGTTGCTGTCCAGGCAGAAATGCAAATGTCACAAACGTCACTGCTGCAATGCTACTCGACTGCCCTTCCAGTGCAAATGCACCCTTTCAATGATGTGTGTAAGACATCTGAGCAACATTATGTGCTGATATTTTCCAGCAATCTCATCATAGCTAGGATCTCTCCCCGACGTAAGTAATATTGGATTTAACAGTTGTGCTGTCGAGTGTTAAATTCCATACTGCCTAAAATGCCATTTATTTCTCTAAATGGCAATGTTAATATTCAGTTATTAGCCAAGTGGGTTTTACATGGAACGGAGAGGCTATTGACTTTAGCCTCTAACAGGGTAATAATGGTATCAATATGATCAGACTGCAGCATGTGGATTCTGCAGAGTGGAGGGAGCTCACAGAAATAACTGCGGGCGTGGGAGGAGAGTACTTGGGAGGTCATTGCCAGAAGCAATGCCCCTAGAAAATGGCTCAAGTGCATCAAAAAAATGCAATGATTTGACACAAATGGTCAAGTAGGAATCCTCACAGATACACTTTTCAATAACTGCATCCCCATCAGTATCGCAACATGCTGCATTCACCATCTAACTATGCACTGCCATTCTGACAACGCACACTATTGTATTCTTTATAGGCACAGCTTGCATCTCCAGCATACCTCACAGCTCTTCAACCATGTGAGGTATCCTACACACACATAAACACATTTGTCAATCTGCTTATGCACAATCATTGTGCTCTCTCTTCCAGGATAGGATAGCACATAACAGGTGACAGCTGGATCTGACTGAGGCAGGGAAGAATGACAGCTCGGAGATTATTCTCCTTGAAAAGAC
This sequence comes from Sphyrna mokarran, assembly GCA_024679065.1. Lineage (NCBI taxonomy): Eukaryota > Metazoa > Chordata > Chondrichthyes > Carcharhiniformes > Carcharhinidae > Sphyrna > Sphyrna mokarran. The sequence goes on along the minus strand of JAGIQG010000009.1, from coordinate 45,901,064 downwards.
AGTGCACGCAGTGATCAGGAAGCCAGTGGTAGACACTATTGTCATAGGCATAACTAGAGGTTTCCTTATGTTTTTATAAATATTTCTTATTCATAATCTCCCAATCTATCTTTACTCATAACACCAGACAATCTCATCAAACACTCCCTTTACTGACCGCATGCACAGAACACTAACCCTTCTAGCTTTTTATTGCAGGTTTCCAGGAGCAAAATCCACCTGCACCACAATCCCACTCTCTGCCATCCCCCCCATCCCCAAAAAATTGGAAGAGGAAAATAACCATTACATCATTCAGGTGCCCACACAGAAGAGAAGGAAGGAGGCACTATGTTAATCGCTACTCCTGTCAGGGACTTAGCTCAGTGTAGAATACAACACATAACTAAGAGGCTAGAATAGAACAGAGAACCTCACAATGGTGCGAGTGAACATTTGGACTCCGTGGAAGGGATACTATTGATATGATCTTGATGAGGCTGGGAATGGGGTGGTGGGCGGGGTGATGAGGATACATGGCTATACATTAGTTCTATTGAGGCTTGCAGGGTCAAATGGCATAAGGAGATTAATGGATTTAATGAACCAATTACCAGACGTAATGGAGAGCCTGCCTGAAAGTATATGGGGAGGGGAATGATGAAGTCTATCTCCTCATTGACAGATGGCTTGGCTTACAGCCTGAACCCATCTTCTCTAGCATGAAAAGGCTGCCCAATTTCAGTCTGCGACATGTGTAACTCAACATTGTGCCATGGCTGATGACTGAACTTGCAGCCTCCACTTCAATATAACAACTCCCAAATACTTCAACGGAAGCTCAGCTATTGCCATAGTGGCCTGGGTTTGCAGTATAGCGGTGGGATGGCTGAACAGGTATCCTAGGCTAATAATATAGGTAACTATGGAACAGGAACTGACTGGCCTGTCTCCAGCTTGTAACATTCCTGCTTCCTGTCTTGCTGTTCTGCTATTGTTCTTGCTGTTATCTGTCAGCCAGGCAGCCCAGACTGTTTCAATCCATGCTGAGATGATGCAAAGTCTCCCAGAAACTCTCTGGATACTTAACAGGATCCTCTTCAAATACTGTGATCAACCTCCAGCAGAAATGAACAATGAAAGTTCAGTATAACTCCCAGTGCTTGCAATCCTTAGCAATGACTTTTTCATTATTCTTTCTAGTTGGCCACAGTAAAGAGAGATCATTAATTGCAGTGTTATCCTGCAAAATGAAATGCAGTCATAATGAGTGATAGGAGCCACATTATTGTGTTAGCCACATTATTAGGGTGGCATGGTGGCACAATGGTTGGCACTGGTGCCTCATAGCACCTGGGACCCAGGTTCAATTCCTGGCTTGAGTCACTGCCTGTTGGAGTTTGCATGTTCTCCCTGTGTCTGCATGGGTTTCCTCCATGGTACCCTGGTTTCTTCCCACAGTTTGAAAGATGTGAAAGTTAGGTGCATCAGCCATGCTAAATTCTCCCTCAGCGTATCTGAACAGGTATTGGGTGTGGCAACTAGGGGATTTTCACATAACTTCATTGCAATATTTATGTAAACCTACTGGTGACACTAATAAATAAACTTTAAAAATTTTTTGGACATCAGAGCTTTAATTGTCCCAAGGACAATCATTCCTGTATACATTTCAATTCCTTCAACAAGATGGTATCCTGTCAAAAGGCAAGCTAACCAGTTCAAAGGTTAAAATGCACTCGAACTCCAGAGAACCAGGAAAGAACAAAGAACTAAACAAAGAACAACACAGCACAGGAAACAGGCCCTTCGGCTCTACAAGCCCGCATTGCCATTTTAACATAAAGATCACTATACATAATGAGTGAGCCATATTATTTGGGCATCAGAGCCTTAATTGTCCTCAAAACAATCATTCAATAAACACACACAATTCCTTTAACAAGATGGTATCTTCTGCAAAAGGGATTTCACATGTATTCACAGTAGCAGTGCTCCCTATCCATGCTTTTTCAGTGGCTAAGTATACCCTCCTCCCACATGAACAAGTAAATGCACTTTATCCTTCTTGGCTTACATTTTTGTGAAGACACTACAAATATCACATAATAGGAATCAAATAATTTGCATTTGAAGATACCTTGACATCGTAAAGAATGTTGACAATTATAATGACAATTGTAATTTAATAGCTCCCTCCTCTGAATATTGTAAGTATAACAATAAGAGCCGCATGTATATTTGGGAATATCAACTGGAAGCTTTGAGATCAGTTTGTGTCAGATATTTTGATCCATTAGCAGTGACTAATAATTTTATGCATGTGCCCACTGTATGTTAAAAGGTTATTTTGTATTTCTAATACATATATGCCAATTATTTTAGTGAGATTGGCTTAATGGCATAATCATAAACTCAACAAATCATGGGTAGAATTAACTTAATCTGGAAGGGTTTGTGTATGTTATGTATGTATGAGTTCAGCTATCAGGGTGGTTATAAACAGAATAATGCTTTTTGCTGCGCATCTACAATTATTTGCCTAGTTTTGGTGATCCTAGTGATCCCTATAATGTGAAGTAAAGGTTTTTAACAGCTTCTCAGTTAAGTGTTGCTTGCAGAATTTGAGCAGTCAAATGTCTTATCCCAAGGTTAATAAAACTAACATTTTGTAAGGACAACTTTGCCAGACCTACACGAAATAAGCACTGTTAATGCTCACACTTCCATTAATTAAATGTATTAGACACAGAGAAAGAAAAGAAAGAAATTGCTTTCCTTCCACTCATATGAATTTGGTGTATTAGAGTAACAGTGAGAAACACAAAACAATTATTAACAAAATGAGTGTTGACAATATCAACCTAAGCAAAACTAATGTTTCTTTCATTTCTATCTTTCTCTATCTCATTCCTCTCCCCTTGACTCTGGCAAAATCCCAGAGCAGTCAAGCAATGAAGGTCAGCTGAGGTACACAGGTGAGAATAGTTGGACAGCCCAGTGAACCCTGCTCATGCCGGAGCTACCGTCATATATTAGCTTGTGTTTTTACGAAGATAAAGTATAAATCCAATAAGGTTCACTAAGATACTACTCATTCAATCACAACTTAACTGGTTTAATGAAATCACAGATGTAGTTTGACAGCTCTATTCAATGATGGCGATGCGCTGAAATACAAATTAGCAGCATAATGCCAGGTCGAGTTGACGTCATCTTGCTACCATCTGTTTTCAAGGCAATAACATTCTTTGGCAGAGAAAAAAGTTCTGCTTTGAACTCTAGAGACTATTTGATATACCATGTTTCTGTCAACCGGAGGAGTCTAATAGTCAGATTTTTGTATTGATACAAGTAAGAGGCAGTCCCACAATGTTTGCACCAATACTCTCACACTGCAGTTGAATTGATACAAACTGCTATATAGCCAGGTTAAACCAGCCCCTCAATTTTCATGTAAAGGGTTTACCTATGAAATCACTTGCATGTCAAAGCAACCTTCTGTTCTTTTTATGGAAGCTGAGGATTGCTAGTGTTGCTATGCCTCCTTCAACCTTTCAGTGTGTAGCAACGTTGTGCTGGATTAATTCTGAGGTGTGCTGGAAATTACAGATCCTTTGCTGATTGCATAGGAATCTAGAATGGAAAGTCTGATAAAAGAGGATTACATATTCACAACACTGTTTATTTCAAATAAATGATTTATTTGATATTTTGATGATTTGTGAGTATTGTCATTAACAACAGCTTCTATATCTATTCTATTAGGACTGACAAAAAAAACCCCTTAAAATTAGGATGCATAAAGGCTATAATAAAACTATGACAAATGATAATGAAGATACATTGGTGCATATTATGGTGAAGAATAATAATGCTGTAGAATACAATTGCACACATTCTACATTTGGAACAGCAAAGAAGCAAACTGCAAAATTACTCCTCCGAGTGAAGTCTGGTAGGAAAAAAACGATGAACAATGGAAAATTCAAATAGGGAAATCTTTCCTCAGTGTTATTTCCATCCCATTCCTATCAAGATGACTGTCAGTCACTGCTACCCATAAATAAAGGAGGGTAACAGTAAGAAGTCTCACAATACCAGGTTTATTTGGAATTATGAGCTTTCGGAGCACTACTCCTTCATCAGATGAGTGAAGGAGGGGATCTGAAAGATCGTGATTCCAAATAAACCTGTTGGATTTTAACCTGATGTTGTGGGACTTCTCACAGTGCTCACCCCAGTCCAATACCAGCATCTCCACATCATGGCTATGAAGGAGAGTAGAGCAAAGAGCCAAAGATAGAAAGTGTTAACTGTTGATTAGAATTGTCAGAGACATCAAAAGAATTGAGTCTTTGTGGGACTGATAAAACTTTTTATAAGTAAAATGCATACATGAAATAATAATATAATGCCTCATTAATTGTGTTGTATTGCAAAAAGAATGCAAGTTATCTGCATAAAGATTGTGGCCTGAGAAAAGCTGATAAAGTGGTACACGTGATTATATGCAGAATGTTTAGAGGAGGATTGATTGAAGAGGAGATACAGTGGAAAGGCGATCAGGGCTTACGATAAATCCTGAATTAATGTAAGAAGAGTCACTATATTAGCTATCAATCATACATGCAGGTATGAGAAGATCCTAATGGGATGATGTAAATGTATTAACATCCTGAAAAACAACATTATCATTACAGCCCATTTTAACCAAATACTTGCTGCTGGGCAAAACCTCAGCATAGCAACTGACCAGTGTGATAGAAACTCTAATAGAATCAATGATCAATGAAGCCCCGTCTTGAATTACTTCCAATCAATATCCAGGTCTTTTGAAAATAGATGAGATAGCCATCTCCTCTCAGACTGCAGGCTAAACATCTTTAAAAGGAGCACTGATGCCCTTAAGGTCTCTGGCATGGGGACTCAATGGCAGATGGTACCTGCTGTTGCCATATGCTCCATGGTGAATTTTGCAGTGTTGCTAAATTATCGTGCAAGTTTGTGTTTGCACGGCTATCGAACTCTTCTATTTAAATTGTCATCTGCAGCCATTGCTTGGCAGTGTTCCCAAGGATGCTTAGAAAACCTTCTTCTCTTAAAGAAGATACTGTGAAATCTGGAGACAAGCTGTCTTTCTATATAGCAAGTTTATTCTCTTCCGTCACCAAGACCCAATCCTGCTTATTTGTGTTATATGGTAAGAACACATCATTGGAAAAGTTTGTTTCTTGGATGCTATGAATAGTTACACCTCCAAATGCTTAAAGCCAGAGAGCCCACCTCTGAGGTGAATTGTGCCAGGCAACATATTAATGAGGTATAAGGACACAGAGTAAATGGTTTCCAGTATTATGCAGAATAAGTAGATCATATCATTAACAGGACACAATGGCGATTTGACACCATGGTGCTAATTTGGAGTTCAATTTTCCACCTAATGTTCTCTCTGAACCTTGCACAGTTGAACACATGTTTAACAGCAGGAAAGTGCCCCACCAATGATCTTTAAAGTGAATATTAGTAACTCACAGATTAGTTGCTGGTTGATTTCTTCTGGCTCATTCTTTGATGCAACGAGTGTTGGTAATGTCTACAATACTTTAATAAGGACTTACTTATTGAAATCTGCCACATGCTATAGCCAACTACAGCTGCAGCCTCAGAACAGGCAAAGGATCACACTGCTAATGACTGTAAAGTTGGAAACTTATGCACCTGGTATTTTCCAGGATGGACCTGGAGATATTTGCAACACCTTACAGTTTGTCATTCACATGCATAAGAAAGATCACTCAGGTTTTCTATTCATTGAGAGTTATCTGATGATTAACCCTATCCAGCAAATCATGCGGTCAACGCCTGATAACCTAGCCGCAGTCATGATACTTGTGTGACAATCTGCAGTACTGCCTGCATTTGAGTCAACATTGCAAATCAAAGGGTAGCTATTGAGTGACAAGGGCATCTGCTGAATGACTCTGTGCATTAACAGATGGGCACATGCATACAGTTCATATTGGCGCAAGATATGTAATAAAACAGAGCATTGGAAATAATCTCCCAAAAGCGCTGAATTGGCAGGAAAACTGTTCTAGATCCCGACTGTTTTGTCAGTTCAGCTTCTCACCCGAATCTCTGCGTTCTGTGCATTGCAGAGATCCCAGTCGTGAATATCATTAAAAACCCAGGAGATGGGGCTTATTCACACTGGAGTCTGACAGTTCTGGAACTCTGCACATGCGCACAGTCATTCCGATCTGTCAGACTCCCCAGTTGCTGGCCAGCCCGGAATCTCCTTTAACTCCACCTATGGTCCGATCATGGCCCCCACAACAATTCCCAGGCCAGCCCTGATCCCCTCTTCATGCCGGAGTTCCCCAATGCCTCCAATAGTGGCAATCACCCCCTTTCCCTCACCCTGGCAGACCCCTGTCCCCACTATGCTGATCCGCTGGAGTCAGACCCCACTGCAAGGCAGGCCCCCCTGGCAGACCCCTCTCCCATCCCATCCCAATTGCTGCCCTCCATCCATCCCAAACTGAACCTGTGTGCAGAGTGGCAACGGGACCTCCACCCCCACCGATTGCCCCAGGCCCTCCCTACAGTAGGCCCCATCCTTTTGGCACTCCTAATGTCTAATGGACAGTACCAAGATGCCCCCTGGCTTGGGCACTTTGCTCCTTGGGCAGTGCCGGGTTGGCACGGCCAGGGTGCTATGCCAGTTGGTACCACCCACCCACCACCTGACCCCTGGGGGCCCTGATGGTACCCCCTTCATTCTGGCTGGTTCCCCGCTAGTTCCCTGAACATAGGGAAGTACTCTAAACCCCACCGGAATGAAGTATTCCTGGAGGGCTGGGAGATTCAATCAGGACCGATAAGTTCCTGATAATTACATTGAAAACATATTTAAACTACATTTAAAAGAGATTCAAATGACTGAGCTGCCTTCCTGCTGGTTTCTAGCCATGATCTGACTGACGACTATTCACCGGCTTGGGGAAAGCCAGCATTCCTGGCTCATGCACAAACCTGGAACAAGGCCAGCGATGTGTATCTCCCACCACGACCCACCGGAAAAGTTGCAGGTTGCAATGGGAGAATCGTGGCCAATGTTCCTGCTGCCTGGATCATTCTGGAGGAGCACTGCTGTACTCAGCAGAATTGGTATTAAGATGGACTACATGGTGCCGCGATTAGGGGAAAACCCTTACCACCAGCTTTACGGAGCAGGAGAATAAGAAGGAAGGGGACAAAGAGACGGAAGAGAAACATCAAGTTTGATAGCTCCTGCTGATTGAACTGTCTTTAAATAACTCCTCTGAGTACAAATACCCATAAGAAGTCTCACAACACCAGGTTAAAGTCCAACAGGTTTATTTGGCAGCACAAGCTTTCAGAACAAGGCTCCTTCATCAGACGAGTGAGGACTTGTGTTCACAAGCAGGACGTATATAAACACAAACTCAATTGGATTGTGAGTTTTTACAAGTAATCAAGTCTTAAAGGTACAGACAATGTGAGTGGAGAGAGGGTTAAGTGCAGTTTAAAGAAATGTGTATTGTCTCCAGCCAGGACAGTTAGCAAGATTTTGCAAGCCTAGGCAAATCATGGCATACAATACTTGTAACAGTGACCCAAATCTACATTCACCAACAGACCAGACCATATCTTCCCTCTGTCACTGGCCACAGCAGTGTGGAATTGATCACAATGTTGAAATAAATATCCCAAACTATATTTATGATTGAAATCAGCCCATATTTCATAGAAGTCAGCTAACAAACCTTGTGTACTCATGTTTTGCTTCGTGCTCCTGTGCAGTGCTACTCCCAAGGCTGGGTTATGACTAATGGAAGTCTGCTGCTGACTTTCACAAAGGAGACTGTAGTTGGCTTTACAGGAGCTTTGGCCCTGTAAGGACCAGTTTCAGTCTACAACATCTGATAAAATGTTGGCTGCTTACCGGGCAATAATGTCCACTAACAGAATGGGAACACGCTTGCTGCCATTCTGAGAGAAGGTAGTGGCTTTGCACTGCATGGAACCATTTCCAATCCCTTGTGATGCAGCCTCAACAGTTAATCAGCAAACATCAGTTTGGTGCCAGATCCATCCAACCCCCTTGATACTGAGCGCAGGTTTCCTGGCAGGCTTCTTAATAGGCCAAGCGTTTTGTCGTGCTGCTCTTATTTAGTATCTGAGAGGAGAATGCCGCAATGTATGTTGGCACGGGGAGGGGGTCTAGTAAGAGGTACACATTGACACCATCTGCAGCTTGTAAATCATGGAATGAGAGGAAGTGGGAGACAAGGATGATTAGATGCCTTTGATATTTTCAAATTAGACTTCAGCAAGGACATTCCAATATTGGCAACATATGTCTCCTCCACAGAGGTTGGGACGTGCTGGTGCACCAGTCTTCCTCCAGTTTGTTCCTTATGCTTCTGTGTCCTCTGCACAAATGAGAGTTGAATAGTTGGCAGTTCTGTGAGCGAGGATCTGAGGTTTGCAGCATTGTTTGAGGATCCAATGGAGCATATGTTTGTCAGGTATTAATCTGATTGAGAGCGATTGTTGGTTGGTGAGTGATTTAAGTGAGTGACTAAGTTGGTGCAGTGAATTGAACAATGCCAGAGGTTGGTGGGGCACGACCTTTGAAGTTAAATTCACTGATCCTTTGCCTGAGATCATTGAACCTTTAGCAATGCTGTCTCTGAGTCCTATATTTCCTCCTATCATTAACATTCCAGTGTAAGATCCAAAAACCTTGCAAATCTCTCTCCCACGTGTGTCATTCTGTGATGTTTCCAAGGCAAGTATCTGCTTCAGCCACACTGCCAGTCATGACGTTTGCTCTTGCTGATGTGTCCAACCAAAGGACAACAAGATTAATGTTGACACAATGCTAGAATTATTAAAATAAGCAGGTAATACAAAATTGCATACTAAATGCATTGAAATCAAAGGTGTTGACATCACCATGCTTGTTTTCAGGCTCTATTAGATTTAGTCCCCTGGAGAGCAAATGTTAGGCAGTCCACTTAGAGCCATGGGTGGCAATTTTAACACATTGATGGGCAGGGCGAGCTGGCAAAATCATGTAAGAGCCAAGAAATCAGGTTCATTACAATCTTACCGGCTCTGGATATCTGGTGCATTCAGCCACTTGTCCGTTTCAGCAAGAAGGTGAATAAATTATTTAAAACCTGATTGAAATCAAATTAGTGAGCCTGGGAAACAATCATCTGGGTTCACTTGCTGAGAGACACTCTCTCCGATGAGGATCATGTATGGCCCCTATGAATGAGAATCTGTTGCAATGGTCTCATCTGTAGAAGTGGAGGCCATTGTGCCCCCCCCTACCCCAGGGAGGTCGAAGGCAAGAGAGAAGGCATTGCCAGCCTGGCAGTGCCAGCCAGACACCCTGGCACTATCTGCCTGGTCCCTGACATTGCCTACTGGGCACCCAGACCCTGAAGGGTGGGTCCTATGCAGGGTGGGGCCTGAAGGGGCAGGCTGAGTCCTAAGACAGGGTCTCTGGGGGTGGTACCAATAGGGGCATCCCAATCAAGTAGGGAGGTGGTGCCTGCTGTGACTCCATCATGATTAGTGGGGGAAAGAGGCTCCCACTGTGATCCTGCATGCAATTAGAGAGAAGAGCTATCAGTTTGAATGATAGGGGGAGCAGTGGTGATATTTCTGGGTTGGGAGCAGGTGCTTGCAATTGACTGCAGCACCCAGGATAGCTGGGAGCGTGGCTTCATTGAGGGCAGCTGCAGCAGCAGAGGGCTGACAAATCACTCAGATCTGTCAGCTCGCTAATGGTTGCTATTGCGCATGTGCAAGTAAAGGTTTGCAAAATGCAATGGCATTCTCTACCGCTGCATCAGCCTTCCTGATGAGTTCAGCCCTGCCCTCTCCCTCTAGCGGCTAGAAATGGTCTAGCCATTTTTCCTTTCCTAAGTACATAAGATATGCAATTTGGACTCGCCCATAAAACGAATCTGAAACTCTCCCATTTTCATGTTAGCTAAGCATTTAGAATTTTTCCCATAAAATCGCCCCTTTGGAGTCATATGCTAGAATTTCACTGCCTCGATCACCTGAGGCCCATAACATTCTACCCAAAACCTTCTTGGGAAAATGCCATTCTGCAAACATTTTGGTAAAATTCCAGCCATAGAGCCATATAGCATAGAAAAGGAGCTTCATCCTATGGAGTCTGCACCAACAATATCTACCACTAAATGCGTACAAATCCTTTCTTCAGCACTTGTCTTATATCCTCGAATATTATGATATTTCAAGTGCTCATCCAAATATTTTTTAAAGGTTGTAAGGTTTCCCGTCTAGATTATCTTCCCAAGCAGCACATTACAGATTCCTACAATCCTCTGATTGAAGGAGCTTTTTCTCTAATTCCTTCTGAATCTCTTACACTAAAATTATGGCCCCTCATGATTGACCCTTCAAACAAAGGAAACAGCTGCTACCTACTCACCTGTCCATACCCCTGATAATTTATAAAATCATGTCCCTCCATAACCTTCTCCGCTCTAAAGAAAACAATCCAAGCCTCTCCTTATGTAAATATTTTCTCTCTGTTGTATTGGATGCAATGTAGCTTCTTGTACCTTCTACCCTTGCTGGAATTTTCCTTCACTAGACTGCCATTCATTTTAATAGAAGTGTGTTTTTCTTTGATGGTTATAGAAGTTCACAAAATTTAATGTGCAAATTAAAATGTTTGATATTTCAACTGCATACAGTTCTGAAAGGGTCAGTTTCTTTTAGATCTTTGAAAATATCACAGAGGTGTCTCTTTCATACAGGATGCCTTTACGAAGCAAAGATGAGAGAAAGAAAATGATAACATATTGACAAGTAAAAATGATTACGTGAAGCGTATTGTTCTCTAGCATGCTGGAGATCATATGCTGAGCTTCTGAGGTTCAGTCACATTTGAATCTGTCATTTCCAGTTGTAATAATTTTTGTCCATTCTTATTTGGGGGGAGTCACAAGAGTAATTTTCTGCCTGAAGAGAAAGGAAAATCTTTCCTTTGTGCTCCTCTCCTTCTGTGCTTTCAACTGATCTCGAAGTAGAGTTGACAAGCAGCAGGCCATGACCTCGTATATCTCGCAATTTGGAAAAAATGTGACCAGAAATAACAAAATAATTTTTTTAAGAAAGAAAGACAATACTCTGGAAGAAAACTTGCCCTGTTCTGAAATTGATATCTGAACTTGGAAGAAATGAATCTGAAGGAATTGATAAATAAGACTGAAAAAAGAATTGGGTAGTCTACCTATGAAAGCTGGACAGGATCAAGAACAGCTGAATTTTAAGATCAGAAAAAGGCCATTAAAGTTAGCAAGATTGACAATTTTCTGCAGATCAACCACACCAACCTACTTTTTCACTCTATGCTTCAACATTCCTCCCGCCACAAAAACATCAATTGTCTTTCAGATCAATTTTTAATGCCTGCTTAACCTGCTTAACAGGTTCTGACTTCTATTCTACAAGCTTTTAGATGATAAAATGTTTCTTTTATTCTATACTTTCAAATCTTTATAACTTATTATTTGGCATTTGAACCACTTTATCCACTACAGAATTAGGTTTTCTCAATTTTGTTTACCTTGTGAAAGAGATGGTGTCCCAGAGCTCTTGGAAGTTGGCTTGCATTGTTATCCCCAAACAGTTCCAAATGAGCTGTGTTTTCAGTGAGAACTGATGCAGACTTTCTCCAAATAGCCCATCATTATATTGAGGATGACCTTGGATATCATGATGGCCCTGCTATCTGCTTGAGGTTTTATGAGATGATGCTCCCGTGTAAGTGTAATGGTTATCAAGCATCCTTTCATTTTTGAACAGAACTGAAGTAGAGAGTGACTTCCATGGAGCTTCTACATCTTTTAGATGTTATTTTTACCTCTGAGGATTACTGGTACACCAGCCTAGAAGACTGAGGATACCATGAGGATATTTAATGAGGCATGATGCATAAAAAAGTGACTGCAATGAAGATCAAAAGAATTGTAACCTCCTTAGCTGCTTTATTAACATCAATAAACTTCTTTATGCACTGCGAAGAAGTGCTTGGATTCAAATTGTGACTTTTCCATGACTTTATGTGACAAACAATCTGAAGACATAAAGAGAAGAGATAAGGCCCTAGGGGCAGAAGCCTATGGCTTAAGCCATGGCCACTTCAATGTTTTGTAAAGGGTGGAAATTGCACTAGAGGAACTTTACCTGAAAATCTGGGACAGCAGGAAACAGAACCAGGAAACAATGACACATTCAAACTCTTAGAGAGACAAAGAAGGTTGGAGATGAGACACCAATTGAAAAGGATGGTGAAGATTTGGATTGTTTCTTTGAGACAAGGGTGATGATAAAAGAAAGCAGAAAAATAATTGAGAAAAAGGAACTATTAACAATGTCAGCCATCATGGCAACCAAGATCATAAGATTATAAGAAATAAGAGCAGGAATAGACCATTCAATCTATTCAGCATTGAATACATTTAATGGCCCAGACTTACTGTCTGTGAAAGAGAATTCCTCCTTGTCACCATTTTAAATGGGAGACTTCTTAATGTTATTGTGTCTCCTAATTCTAGTCTCTCCCATAAGAAAATATTATCCTCTTAGCATCCACACTATAAAATCCCCTAATGATCTTACATTTTTTTTAAGATCACCTCTTGTTCTTCTGGTATAGACCCAGCCTTCTCAACATTTCATCACTCGACAATGATATATATTTGGACCTTTTACCCTATCTAGGAGGTCTTGTGGCGCATCTGGTAGCAACATTCCAGCCTCTGATCCAGAAGCTTTTGGTCCAAATCCCATCCCAGGGCTTGATACCCAAAGAAGATGTGTTCATAACATAGCCAACAGCTTGAGTATCAGCCTGCAAGATCCTTCAATATGTCGATTGTTAAGAGTAAGAGCAGGAGAGTGTCTTGATCAGCCATGTTTGACGAGGAATGGTGCCCCTCAAGCTATAACCTTTGGTGACAGGCTGGTGATCTATTCTAGGAAGATGAAAGGGAGCTTTGTGCACCATTAGGCACAGCAAAAACAGCAACAATTTTTTGCCCTTTTTTTAAACCAATCTATATTTCTTTGCAGACTCTTTATATCCTCCTCAAAACTTGTTTTCCTAACTATTTTCTTACCATCAGCAAATTTGGCTACAAGAAAATCAATTCCTTTATCCAGGTCAGTAATATAAATCATTAATAGTTGAGGTCCTGCAATGATTCCTGTGGCATTCTACTAGTTACAATCTGCCAAACTTAAGAATTATCCCTTTACCTAACTCTCTGATTCCTGTTAGTGAATCATTTCTCTACCCCTGCTAATATATCACCTTCAATACCATGAGCTTATCTACCTTTTGCGTGGCTTTTGGAAATCCAAAAACACTGTAACTACCACCATCCTCCTATCCGCTCTGAATGTTATCTACCCTTTTGTTGTGCAAAAATCTCTAATTCATTTTGTCAAACACTTTCCTTTTCACAAGCTCGACCTAATTGTATTATGGTTTTCTAAATATCCTGCTTCCACCTCCTTACTAATGAATTCCAGCATTTTCCCAATAACAGAACTGGCTTAGAGATTCCTGCTTTTAGTATCCCTCTTTTTTGAATAGAGTAATTACATTTGTAGTTTTCCAACTGCTGGAACTTTCCAGAATCTAAGGAATCTTGAATGATTATAACCAGTGTATCCTACTATCTCTGCAGCCACATCTTTTATAGTGGTAGGATATACGCCATCAAGTTCTGGAGACTTGTCAGCCTTTAGCCCCATTAGTTATTGCAGTATTTTGAATTACATAAACTGAAATCCATTTCTCCCACACCAATTTCTGACTCATTCAAGGGGATATTTGTGCAAAAAGGAAATTAATAGAGCAGGATCTGAGGTTCATGAAAGGGAAGAGCACGCAAAAGGCAGAGAAACTGAAGAAGTACACAGGATCAGGGGTCAGTACTAGGACCATCACTTCTTTGAAATACATTTATGACCTAAACATAGGTGTGCAGACCACAATTTCAAAAGTTGGACTTGACACAAACCTTGTAAATATTGTGCACTCTGAGGAAAACAGTGATAAAATTCACGAACACATAAGCTGGTGAAATAGGTGAACGAGGAACAGATAAATTTTAATGCAAAGTGCAAAGTGATACATCATTATTGGAATAATAAGGAGAGGCAATAGGAAATAGAGGATACAAATTTGAATGGGACCGTGGAGTATTTGCACACAAACCGTTGAAGCTGGTAGATTGAGAAAGTGATGCTGGGCTTCTTAAGTAAAGTCTTGGGTACAAAAGTTATAATGAATCTTTATAAGGTTGGAGTATTGTCTCCAATTTTGGTCCATCACATTTCAGGAAGGATATGAAGGCTTTGGAGAGGGCAGACCAAAGATTTATGAAAATGGTTCCAAGGATAAGTGACCTTAATTATATGGAAAGATTGGAGAAGTTCGGTTGTTCTCCTTTGAAAAGCAGACATTGAGAAGAGATTTAATAGAGGTGTTCAAAATCGTGTGGGGCCTGGACAGAAAAGATAAAGAGAAACCTTTTTCATGGACAGAATGGTCAAGAACTGTTTTAAGGTAAATGGAAATGAAACAACAAGAGCATGAGGAAAAATTGTTTAACACAATGAGTGGTTAGGATCAAAAATGCACTCCTTTAGAGTCCAGTGGAAGGAGATTAAGTTGTGGCTTTCAAAGTGGACTTGGATCAGCATCTAAAGAGAAAGGTTTTGGAAAATTATGCGGAGAGGATAGGGACTGCGACTATTTGGATTATTCTTTCAAAGATCCAGCATGGGCACCATGGCTTTCTACTGTGGATGTAACAATTTTATGGTTTCATGATTCTTTTCTATAAAATTTGTCCCAGTTTTATAGACTAGATTTCAGCCTTGGCTTTAAATGCAGAAGGAGTGTCCCAACAAATTGAATATTAAAACAGTAAAATACATACGAAACTTTATAAAGAAAAAGTGCTCAATATTTTTGCAATACATAGCTGAGATTATAAATTTATTTCACAGTAATTGAGGAGTTGCTGTGTAGATGAAATAAAGCAGTCTCTGGAAGATAAGATTTGATATGCAGCAGCAATGCAAAATTATGCTAGTACATGTTTCCATCAGGTTTACCTGTTCCAGATAATGCTGAGGACAAACTCATAACCCATTCTTTTATTCAGTTTACCATTAACCATGCCCTATTCTTTACCTTTCACATTACCATATCTGGAAATATCTTGTAATAAAGAAGTCTCAACTGCACAGCTGTTAATAAGAACTCACTGAATCAATAAAATTGACAAAATATCACACATTGGTAAGATTATTTATTTCAGGAAGCTATTATCCACTAGCTGTGCTGATAACATTATTTCCAAAATCATATTTATTTAATTATACTTGCATTTTTTGTTCGATTATATTCGTATAGGAAAGATAAAAGCCTCTCCCTGTTCCCTCATCAAGCATCACAGAATCACATAGTGCAGAAGAGGCCCTAAAGCCCATCAAGTCTGCACTGACATGTGAGAAACACCTAATCTATCTATCTAATACGTCTTACTGAAAACAAGCTATTGGAACTATCTTAATTTTCTTAATTAACTAAATTAACTGTAGTATAGATGCTAGCTTGAAAAATGGTAATTATTTTGTTTCCATCTGGGGGAAAAAAGCAGTCTTTTTTGATTGCCTGTTAAATAGAATCAGTGAATGGATTTTCAATGTTGTTGTGGGCTTTCGGTTAACCATAGGAACACTTTTATGTTGAATCCAGAAACTTAACGTTGCCACTGAGTGCAGACAGGACATTTGTTATTGGATTATCTCAATAACTGAAGAATTAAAGCTTTCAATTAAAAGCAAAATACAGAAAATCTTGGAAATCTGAAATAAAACAAGAAAACCCAGAACTGCAATGCAAGCCGATATGGAAATATAACCTTAAGTTCAGCCATCTCTTCTGAAACTCAGCAGTTCCATCTGGTTGCTATTCCACCATTGGAAGAAAGATTTCACCAGTAAACTTTTATTCAAGTTTTTGGACTATTTGGACTATTAATGGTTTTATCATCAAATTTCCATGAGGCAAGGATAAAATGCTACCAGGCATTGAGGAGCATTTTCTTTTCTTAATTCTTCTTTCCTGGTCTGAAAGTGCTGATTATTTCTCGGTTTCCACAGCTCAGACACTGAGGGGTTGCTCTTATTTTCTCGCCATGCCAGTCAAGTGGGGGATGAGCTGCTAAGATCACAAGAGAGCCAAAAAATTGGTTTGGGCCCAATTTCTTACCTCACACAACGTTACTGGCACCAAAATGTAATATTTAAGTTTTATTTAAAATAGAAGTTAAATATTGCAAGTGGGCATAGGACGCTATTGTCTGGGCTCAGTTGCCTTTGTGGGCACGCTGGCGAAGGTCTTCACTGGCAAGCATCACATTGTAATGGCCACATCAGTAGGACTGGAGGCCATTGAAGCCCCCCGGGAGGTACAAAGCAGAAAGGGGAGAGAGGGAGGTTGCCTCTTGGGCAGTGCTGGCACCATGCCATGCCAAGAAGGTGGGGCTTGTGAGAAAGCAGGGCCTAAGACAGAAGTGGGGCAGGGGGATGCTGTGCACTCTGCAACTGGGAGTGGGGAGGGGTGGAAACACTGTGCACTCTGCGACTGGAGGTTGGCTGGGCCATGCAGGGGTTGAGGAGCTGTGTAGGGGCAGGTGGGAGTTGGTAGCAATAGTAGGGGGTTGGGGGGCAATTAGTTGCAGAAGCCAGCAGTAACTGGGGGAAAGTGACTGACAGATTGATCTGTTCTGTGCTTTTGCACAGAGAAATCTGTGCATGTGCAGTGGTGCTCTCTGCTGTAATCTGTCAGCTTTTTACGATCTTGGCCCTATCCTTCCCTTTGCTGGCAGGAAATCTTATTTCACCTTTTTTTCCTTAGAGTGAGAAAAGATTCAATTTTTAACTTGCCCAAAAAAAGCATGATTTTCTCCCATTTTCAGGTTTGTTCATTTTAGTAAGATCGCCCCCTGAATGTCTGCAGGCTGCTTGGTTATGAAATGTGTCACAGTTTGTCCTACCCAAGTGTTCATGCATGTGCATTTTTCAGCAAGAATTATTTGTTAATATCCACATATAGACCAACAACCTCTAAAAAGAGATTTGAATTCCCAGTGATTGACTCAAAGAAATTATACTTCTACTGCAACAAACGAAGTAAAATTATGGGCTGTATTATGGCACAGTGATTAGCACTACTGCCTCACAGCGCCAGGAACTCTGGTGCAATTCCTGCTTGGGTCACCATCTGTGCAGAATCTGAGCATTCTCCTTGTGTCTGTGTAGGTTTCCTCTGCGTGCTATGGTTTCCTCCCATAGTCTGAAAGAGATGCTGGTTAGGTGCATTGGCCATGCTAAATTCTCCCTCAGTGTACCCAAACAGATGCTGGAGTATGGCAATAGAAGATTGTCGCAGTAACTGCAGTTCTAATGTAAGTCTACTTGTGACACTAATAACTTAAACTTAAAAAACCTAAAATTAGTATTGACTAAACATTACTTAGTAACTAATTAATACTCTAAACTACAGAAGGGGCATTCCTTATTTCATTTTAGCGCACCTGAAAACCCCATGCTGCAGTTTTCTGGTCTTTACAGAAGTCAGATTAAGGTTACATCTAGCTTTCACTGAGTCGTAGGACAGGATTTTCCCATCAGCGGGACCTTCTAGCTCTCCCGCCAAGGCAATCTCCTCATAGAAGGCTGCCTGGCAGTGGGACGAATGAGCCATGCAAAAGTAAAGATTGGCAGAGCTGAAAAATCCTGGTGGTGGCCAATGGCAAACTGTCACCACCGTCGGTGCAGATAGGTTGTGTTTTCATATCTATAATGTTCAGCGACCATCAGAGATCCTTTCTCTCGGCCCTCTGAGAAAGCCTGAACCAACCTCCAGCTGTAAGATCAATATCAGTGATTCCTTCTTATAGCTACGCCAGAATGAATCTTCCAACATCCTTAAACTTTCAAACATTCCATCTCTTCCACCAGAGATCGACTTGTAAGAGGGGATTAGACTGAGTAGATAAGATTACGAGGAACAAAGAACAAAACCGCACAGGAAACAGGCCCTTCAGCCCAAAGAGCCCGCGCCGCTACCCCGATGTTCCCACTTCTACCCGTGATCCCTGTCTATGTTTATAGATCTATGGATTAAAAAACCAAATTTGAGACAATTCAGGGAGAATTTGTTTTGCCAATTAGCCTAAGAGCACATCTTTGGGATGTGGGAGGAAACTGGAGCACCCGGAGAAAACCCATGCAAGCATGGGGACAATGCGCAAACTCCCACAGACACAGGCCCAAATCCATGTATCTGCACAGCACAGCAATAGTCACTGAGCTGTTGTGTTGCCCATCAAATGGTCCAGGTCAAGCATGAACAACGTGAAGCACTAGGATACTCTCAAAAAATCCAAGAGCAGCCCTCTCACGACCCATCGCATGTATGCCCCTTGTTAAACAACAGGGTGGACCAAAGCACCTGTAGGATAAAAATAAGTACATCAATATCATCATCTATTTACACGTTTCCCAGGGACTCCCAAGGCTCATGATCCCTATTTTAAATCAGTTTTCTATATCCCTCCATTCCCATTCTGTTCATGTGCCCATCTAAGTATTTCTTAAATAACTCCAGAGTGCCTGCCTTCACCACTTTACTTGACAGCGTATTCCATACCCCCACCACCCTCTGTATGAAAAAACTCCCCCTAGCATCCAAATTATACCTTACCCCCCTCACCCTAAGCCCGTGACCCCTCCTGCTATTTGAGTCCATCCTAGGAAAAAGCTTAACCCTGTTTATTCTATCTATCCCCTCATAATCTTGTAAACCTCTATTAGATCTCCTCTAAGTCTACATCTTTCTAAGGAAAACAGTCCCAATTTGCCTAACCTCTCCTTGTAACTCAGATCTTCCATACCAGGCATCATCCTGGTAAACCTCCTCTGCACTCTCTCCAGAGTCTCCACGTCCTTCCGGTAGTAAGGCAACCAGAACTGGACGCAGTATTCCAAATGAGGTCTAACCAGTGTTTTATACAACTGCAACATTAAAGGCCAGCTCTTGTACTCTATACCCTTCCTATAAAGGCTAGCATACTATATGCTTTCTTCACAACCTTCTCCACTTGCTCTGCCACCTTCAGAGACTTGTTCACCTGCACCCCCAGGTCCCTCTGCATTTCTATACTTTTAATAGGTCTACCCTTATCATATACCTCCCCCCTACATTCTTTCTCCTGAAATGCATCACCTCACGTTTATCAGGATTGAATTCCATCTGCCATCTATCTGCCCAAGCTACCAGCCTATCTATGTCCTGCTGCATCGCCTGACAATGCTCCTCACCATCCGCAAGTCCAGCCATCTTTGTATCGTCTGCAAACTTGCTGATCACTCCACTTACTCCCTCTTCCAAGTCATTTATATATATTACAAATAGAAGAGGTCCCAGTACCAAGCCCTGCGGCACACCACTAGTGATCGACCTCCAACTAGAAAAACACCCTTCCACTATTACTCTGTGTCTCCTATTACTATGCCAGTTACTTATCCATCTAGCTACCTGTCCTTGTATCCCATGAGCCTTCACCTTCTCAACTAACCTCCCATGAGGGACTTTGTCAAACGCCTTACTGAAATCCATATAGACGACATCAACGGCTTGCCCTTCGTCAACTGTTTTCGTCACCTTCTCAAAAAATTCTACCAGATTCGTAAGGCACGACCTCCCCTTAACAAAGCCGTGCTGCGTATCCCTAATCAGTCTATCCCTAATAGACTGCAATGCTCTAAGTGCCTATACATCCTATCTCTAAGAATCCCCTCCAACAGCTTCCCTACCACTGACGTCAAACTCACCGGCCTATAAATTCCAGGGCTCTCCCTACTACCCTTTTCAAACAATGGTACAACATTAGCTATTCTCCAGTCCTCTGGGACCTCACCTGTGTCCAAAGAAGAGACAAAGATTTGCGTCAGAGGTCCAGCAATTTCACCTCGCCCCTCCCTAAGCATCCTGGGATAAATGCCATCAGGCCCCTGAGATTTATCAGTTTTAATGCTACCTAGAAGCTCTAACACTTCCTCCCTCGGTATGGATATTTCCCTCAACTGGTCCACAGCTCCCTCAGAGACAGGAGCTGTCAACAAGCCCCTCTCTTTCGTGAATACCGACGCAAAGTATTCATTCAGGATCTCCGCCATTCCCTCGGCCTCTAAACACAGTTTCCCTTCTCTGTCCCTAAGAGATTCGATTTTTCCTCTAACCACCCTTTTATTCCTAACATCGGAGTAAAAAGCCTTTGGATTTTCCTTAATCCTATCCACCAAAATCATTTCATGCCCCCTTTTTGCCCTTCTAAGTCCCTGTTTGAGCTCCCTCCTACTCTCTCTATATTCCTCCAACGCTGTTCCCAGCAGCTTTGACCTCTCATACGCCTCTCTTTTCTTCCTAACCAAGTCCTCAATATCCCTAGTAATCCACGGCTCTCTAATCCTACCTTTCCCATTTTTCCTCTTAGCCGGCACGTATCTTTCTTTCAACATTTTCAGTATTCCCTTGAAAGGATCCCACATGCCTAGCGTGGACTTACCCTTGAACAACTGTTCCCAATCAGTTTACATAAGTTCCTGCCTAATCCGACCGTAGTTAGCTTTCCCCCAATTCAGCACCCTGTCCCAAGGGCAACAAGCATCCTTTTCCATCTGTATCCTAAAGTAGACAGAATTGTGGTCACTGTTAGCCACATGTTCCCCTCCTACAACATCAACCACCTGCCCTGGCTCATTACTCAGAACTAAATCCAATATAGCCCCTCCTCTAGTCGGGCTAGCTACAAACTGCTCCAACGATCCTTCCAGTACACATTTTACAAATTCCTACCCGTCCAAGCCCCCAGCTCTAGGTACCTTCCAATCCACCCCAGGGAGATTAAAATCTCTCACTATAACGACTCTGTTCTTTCTGCACCTATCCAAAATGTGTTTTCATATGCCTTCTTCAACTCGGAGTGTTGACTGAGTGGATGTGGACAGAATGTTTCATCTTATTAGATAATCTAGAATGAGGAGTCATTGTTTAAAAATAAAGGTTCGCCTATTTGAAATAGAGATGAGAAGAAATTTTTCTCTTGAGGTGGTGAGTTTTTGGAGCTTACTTCCTCAAAAGGCAATTGAAGCAGAATCCTTGTGTATTTTTAAGTCGGAGCTCGATAAATTTTTGACAAGAGGGTGAAAGGATATCAGGGGTAGATGTGAATGTCGAGTTGCGAGCAGATTAACTACGATCTTACTAATGGAGGAGCTGGCTCAAGGGACCGAATGGCTTACACCTGCTCCTAATTTGTATGTATGTATTCTATCTGGTAACTAATAGCAAAACAACCTTTTTCCCTCTACTGACCACACAGCTGTGTTCCTCTCTCTCTCTGCCTGCGTCCAGAATGTTTTTAAATTACAGCGCCTGTGAGTCTGTAACCCTGCACTTAGTAAAGAGAATAGTACTCTCCTTTATTTTCAGATGTTAAACCTAACATTTGGGGTTTCAATAGCACTTGACTGGGGTCCACTGTCCTGAGATAAATAAATCACATCAGCTTATCTTCCGGCAGAACTAGCAGGAGGTTACATGTTCTTTTCTCATTGCATCTTTTTACCTTGAATTAAAGAGGCACTTTAAACATAACCCATCTCCTAAAACCTCATATTTATAACACACTGGATAACCATCAGTAACTCCTTAATTTTCCACTCCCTTGTCCGTGATCTCTGATGTACATTTTAACATTCTAACTGCTGCCTTTTCTGAGAATAGTTGTGTCAACCAGTTCCAGGCATCGAACCTACAGCATGGTTTGTGTAGTTCATTATGTCATGAAGCTATATCACTTTATCTTGGAAAATTTGACCTTTCAACTTTGAACTGATTGAAAATTTGGCAATTTAGCATGAAACAGATCAACAGGCTTTAAAAAATGCAAGGCCACCTCCCAAGGTGGCTGTGAGAAACATACAGATCACCCTCAGCGGAGAATGAAGAGAGAGAGACATTTCCTATAATCTCAACTCCCATTGAAACTCACAACTGTCTGAGTAAGAGACATTAAAAATGTTAAGTATTGGGTATTGAAATAATGGTTGTCACAGACAGACACACCCAAAACCTCATTGCAAATATACAACATGTGAAGAATTTCAAGGCAAGTTGACTCAGCCAGTTGATGGAGATTGCAAGTGACACAGGCAATGTTGAGAAGCCTTCAACAGAGAAACAGACTGAGGGTTGCTCTCTTGCTCTCCCTCTTTTGGCATAAATATTTTATGTTTTAAAAAGCCAACCCCCCCAGAAACCCACCAGCGAACAGAGACCTCTTAATAATTATAACCTTTCTCTTCATCTTACCACATCCAAGAAACTAGCTAATCTGAATTGGCTGCAATGTTTAAATGAAATTTCCCATTGTAAATGTCCCTGTCCTCGCAAATGGTACATTGGGAATCCTGACATTTAATGTCAGGAAGCCCAACACAATAAACTTACGTCTTTATCAGGCCTCTATGCCTATGATAATCCACCCATTACATAATCCATTCACATCAGCATGAGAGCATGCCAATATGAATTATGACTGCTGTCTCATAGTTTACATCTGGTGAGGCACGGTAGCATAGTGGTTAGCACAGCTGCTTCACAGCTCCAGGGTCTTGAGTTCGATTCCCTGCTCAGGTCACTGTTTGTGTGGAGTTTGCACATTGTCCTCGTGTCTATGTGAGCTTTCTCCAGGTACTCAGGTTTCCTCCCAGAGTCCAAAGATGTGTGGTTTAGGTTGATTGGCCATGCTAAGAAATTGCACCTTAGTGTTCAGGGATGCGTAGGTTAGAGGAATTAGTGGATATGATTTGTAGAGATATGGAGAGAGGGTCTGGGTGGGGTTGTGTTCGGTGCAGACTCAATGGGCCAAAGGGCCTCTTTCTACACTGTAGGGTTCTATGCTGAGCAGAAACCAGCAAAGTTAAAGTGAGTGCATCACTTAGCAGGAAGACTGCCTCCTGAAATTTCCCTGGCACTGATCCCTGACATTGCTCCCTGGTACTGCTACACTGGGTGTCCCATGCAAGAGGTTTTTGCAGGGAGGGTGGCATTCAGGAAGGTATTCGGGCAGCTGATGGGGGTAGTATGGTGTTTGGTGGGTGCTATTTTTAATGTTTTGTATTTGGGCACCCACCAAAATGCGCACCCTTATCTTTTAAAACCTAACTTGTCGGCGGTGCAGGCCCTGCCTGTGCGGTGTCATGGCATCTTCTGCTTCATTTTTTTTCCACTGTCAGAGAATGCTACCGTTGGGAATGGAAGCTTCCACATAGTTTCTCCCACCACTTCGTCACTCTGCTGAAAAATAGGCAAATTCCACTCAATGTTGTTCAATGTTGTTGTTAGTGTTTGTGTTACAGTAAAAGTAAAAAAACTTAAAGGGGGTGATTCTCCCAACCAGCTTTGCTGTGTTTGTAGCACAATGGGCTGGAAGACTCTAATAAAGACCATTTCATGGGCTTCCCTCTAGATGCCAGGGCCTTCGCGCATCTCCAGCAGCCGGATTTCCAGCGCCTTTAGCTCCATGCTGGAAATCAATGCGGAGTTGAATAATTTATGTTAATGTTTATAATAATATCTTTAACATATATTTAGCGGGTCCAGGCTGAATGAAGCCTCTGGGCCTGCTAGCCTCTTCCCCTGCTGCCAGGGATATTTCATTCCAGCGAGGTTTAATATGTTTCACCACTTGCATTAAGGCATGCTGGGGGTGAAATCAAGGTTGGCCCTGGACATGTCTGGGTGCCAAGTGAGGGGGTTGCGGGGCTGGCCAGCAATTGGGAGGCTGGCAGACAGGAGTCACTGGGCATGCATCAGTTTCGGCATTGACAGATTCTCACATGCAAAGTGGCCCATTCAGCATTATGTTGCCGGCCTCTCCAGCGGGAATAGATCACACCCCCTGATTTTTGCACTGATTCACACTAGGGCAGTCCGCAGTGCTCAGAGTGTGGGAGATTCATTTTGAAATCTCTGCTGAAAAAAACCAGCGTGACTTACTCCAATTCTTACACGAATTCAACACTTAGAATTCTTTTGGGAGAATTGTTCCTGAAATCTTGAGTGATTCTTTCAGCATTCACTGGAAGTTTGGATTTTTTTTAAAAAGTTATTGGTCTCTATGGGAATGTAACAATAACAATGACAGTAATTAGATTTCTAATTATATTCAAAGAACTGTTGGAATTACATTGGCTTTCAAAATCATGGATGAGCTTTCATCAGGTGAGAAATGAAAAGTTGTGTAATTATAGCCTGAATCACACAGCAGATGATGCCAGAAATTTCTGTCGCTATGGTTGCGGTAATTGTTTTGCTTTGAATTTGATGCAGTCTGAGCAATTTCATTTTGTACATGCTAAAACCTCCCTTGGTCGCAGAAGCATTTATTCATCAACATTTTTGTGAGATTTATCCAGAAATCTTTAAAAATGAAAGCTTGGGAATTCTTAGGACTCTGATGTGAGCAGGCATTTTATCTGCATGAATGAATGAAACGTGATCCTGTCAGATTTAAGCTTCAGAATACTTAAGTAATGCTGACTGGACAGGGGAACCCATAATGCATGGGGAGGCAAATGGAGCTATGTTCACATTGTTAATGCCCTTCACTTGGGTGACACAGTGGCACAACTGTTAGCTGCTGACTCACAGCGCCAGAGACCCGGTTTCAATTCCAGCCTCGGGTGACTGACTGTGTGGAGTTTGCACATTCTCCCCATGTCTGCATAGGTTTCCTTCAGGTGCTCCAATTTCTCCCCACACTCCAATGATGTGTGGGTTAGGTGGATTGCTAAATTGCCCCTTAATGTCAGGGGGATTAGCAGGGTAAATATGTGGAGTTACAGGTATTGGGCCTGAGTGGGATTGTAGATGGTGCAAACTTAATAGGCCAAATGCCCTCCTTCTGCACAGGATTCTATGATTCCATGATTTATGAAGTTAAGAGGGTTGAATCAGCTCTTTCAGGTCCAAACAGGCTGATGCTAAAGAAGAAAATATACGACTATTGAACTTCTGTGAAGCTGCTGACCAATGTTGCAGAAAGGAGGGATACAATTACTGCCTTAAGGCAAAAGGGTATCACATTCCACAGCATGGGTCTTGCGGCAGAAGGATGTACCTCTGAGTGGGATCTCAAACACAGCAGATGAGAAACCCTTCTCATCCAAAACTGAACGGATGGACAGTTAACCACTGAACCACATTCCCCACTCACAACCCTCCATCTACCTGATGTTTATGAGTTTAATTTGTGCAGGTGAGCAAGTTGCAAGAACTGCAGACCAAAGCTGCCATGGTCTTTTTATTAAGCAAAATCTTGTCAGGCCTCAGTAAAGCCCTGGGGACTTGACTAAACAGCCTGAATGGGAAACAGCAGTTCATGTCCCACACACTGATCTATTGCAGTAGTAGCTCAGGATTACAAAGAGGTATCAAAATGTCTGGTATGGTGGCACAGTGGTAAGCACTGCTACCTCACAGTGCCGGGGACCAGGTTCAATGCTCGGCTTGGATCACCATCTGTATGGAGTCTCCAAATTTCCCCTGTGTCTGCGTGGGTTTTCCACCAGCTGCTCCAGTTTCCTCCCACGGTCTGAAAGACATGCTGGTTAGATGCATCGGCCAGAATGGGCATCAGAGTGTGGTGACTAGGGGATTTTCATAGTAACTCAATTTCAGCGTCAACGTAAGCCTACTTGTGATACAAATAAAAAAGCCCAGATTTTAGAATGCTTTTTCTTCACTTTCCCAGAAAAAGTGGGGGATGCTTTTTGTGACTTGATTATCATTGGGACTCTACAACAAAAGCCAATTTTTCTTTTGCCATGGTCCTGCCCCACCACCCCCCCCCCTCCCCTTTCCTCATTTAGACAACAAGACCATGGTGAGTCAGTGCTGGAAAGTGATCCTGCAAGTTACCTGCTTTCAGTGGGTGATTTTAGGTTTCCCACTATTATTCCAACTTTCTGTTAGGAATCGGGTGAAATTTTCATATCTAAGTCCCAAACGTCATTTTAAAAAGTGCATGGAGTCGGTCCAAATAGTCCCAGTGAAATAAGGCCCAATAGTTAAAATTTGCCAGGTCTATGATCAAGCCTCCCATTCATGATTACTGTCTGGTTTCCTGTCAGGATTAAAATTAGCCACTATCACCTTTGGAAAAGTACAATCCCCTCACCAAATTCTAGATCTCCTTTCCTTCCATCAGTCTTCACTTTCTCCTGTAATCTACAAAGTCTTATACATCTAATCTCACGGTCATTTAATTGCTACTTTCTGCTTTATCTTAGATATACTTTGTGTTCGACATTCCCAGTGCAAAGCTTTGCACAACTTGAATGCACATCAGGAATTCAGGTACACAATGTTCCATCCACTAATTTTCATTTGGCCACAGGTGCAGCTGATATTTTTTGGAGAACCAGTGCTGATATTGTGTAGATATGTTGTAATTGGTTAAACTGTTAACTCTGAAAGACTCCCATCACTCCTGTTATAGAAGGGAATAATTCGTTTCCTCTAAGTGAATGAGAACAAAATCATTTATTAACTGGGGACCTGGAAATTATTTCTCTGCTACTATTTCTCTCTTCAAAAGCTGGGTTTATTGTAGGATGTAATTTCTATCTATTTCAAAACCTATCTACATTAGAGTTCAGAAGAATGAGGCAATCTTATTGAAATGTTTGAGATCTTGAGGTAACTTGACAGTGTAGATGCTCAGAAGATGTCTTCTCTTTTGTGAGAGACTAGGACTTGGGGAGTTAGGTTAAATGTACTGGGTTGTGCATTTAAGATAGAAAGGAAGAGAACATTTCCCCTATGAGAGCCATTAGTCTGTGGAATTCTCTTCTGTGGAGAGGAGTGAAAGCAGAAATATTGAATATTTTTAAAAGACTGAGTTAAATAGATGCTTGATTGACAAGGGAATCAAAGACTTTACTTCAAAAGAGTTGTGCTGGCTTTTACCTTAGAACAGATTAAATATGAAAGACAACAACACTCCTAAATTTAGGGTTGATTGTTCCAGGAGATGTGGGAAGATTGAGAAGATGGAATATTAAAGGGGTACATGAACTAAGATATCGGTATAAAAACCATTGAAGATGGCAGGACAAGTTAAGAAAGATGTTAAGAAAGTATAAAGTACACAGTTGAAAGGTGAGGTGCTGTTCTGTAAAGTTGCATTTAGATTCATCTGAACACTATAGGAATATGGGCGGCACCATGGTTAGCACTGCTGCTTCACAGCACCATGACCCAGGTTTCATTCTGGTCTTGGCTGACAGTTTGCACATTTTCCCTGATCACCCATTATTATGTGGAGATGCCTCACTTCCGAAAGCTTGTGGCGTTTACTATCAAATAAACCTGTTGGACATCCATTATTATGCAGTGATATAAATTCCACTCAGCCATTAGGGAACCAGGGAGATAGTTCCTGATTTTGTCACTAAACTTCGCCAAAACGCCAAACGCTGAGGTGGGAATTTTCCCGTCTCGCCCACCATGGGAATCATACCAGGCAGACGCTGAACCATGCAAAGATCCATTGGCCTCGGCTGGAATTTTTGGGTTTTGGAGCAAAGGCAGCTGGAAAATCTTACTCTGAGAGTTTGGCCCATCATATGTGATCACCTCGTATGTGCAATTAACCGTTTGAACATTCAGAGGAAGTTGCCCACAGATCTAAAATGATCCTGCATAAAGTGGTTGAATTGGCTCAAGTGACTGAGAGCGCTGACAAAGCACTTCTGAACTGCAATGGTGGCTGTTCAGAATATCAGTAGTGAAGGCTGAGCAGAGCCCAAGATAAGGAAGAGAAATCGCCAGCTGTAAAGACTTGAGAGGTATTATTGTTGTTGGGCACACCACCCCCAAGATAGATGAAAATATAAAGAGTTAATTTGTTTCAGATGTAATTGGAAGGGCCATGTACAAACCAAATGCAAAGTCAGACCGTCCGCATCTAGTTCCCAAAAAAAGTGAGGACTCCAGTGATCACGATTAAGGAAGGTTTGGAAGAGAAGACCCAAGTTTATAAGCTTAACATTGTAAAGTTAAATAAGACATCCCATGTTGAAATTCCCCTTATGGTTAATGGTTAATGGGCATCCATTAAATATAGAGTTCAATAAAGGTGTTTTGACAATGGTAATAGATAAAGAAATCTCTAATATTTTCAGGGAGGCCTACAACCCATGAAGCTCAGCAAAACCTCAGCAATATTGGCAACTTGTATAGGGGAGTGCCTCCTGAGAGTCTTTTCCCCTGGATTTCTAAGCATACTCAAGCTTCACTTCCAAGTACAATGTCAGATATTCAACTCTGAGGAGAAGGATTCCATTGCTCTAAAGGCTATTTTTGCTTTTATGACCTGCAGCGTGGAGTCACTAACCTTTGGCCAGCCTTTCTGGTCTTTTCACAAACCCACTTTGCGTGCATTCTGCTGCTCACAATTCTTTCTTGAATCGGCCTCATCATTTATCATAATGGGATCTATCTCTGAACCCTGTTTTTA
This sequence comes from Sphyrna mokarran, assembly GCA_024679065.1. NCBI lineage: Eukaryota > Metazoa > Chordata > Chondrichthyes > Carcharhiniformes > Carcharhinidae > Sphyrna > Sphyrna mokarran. The sequence continues at coordinate 45,872,319 of JAGIQG010000009.1, read as the reverse complement.
CTCTAACTGGAATCTTCTTTTGCAACCCCTTCCTGGCCTATTCCTTTCTCCCAGTTTGGGACCTTCACCCTGTTCCTTATCCTGTCACTTGCTCCATGCGACACCTTTTCTGGAATGGTACTCTGGTTCAGGTCATCTGCCCTGCCTTTTCTTCTTTTTGTTCTTCTTTTCTTCTGCTTAGGTACACAGGATCTGTTCCTGGCAATAAAGGATATGAGAATGGATGTACAGCACACATATGATACGGTATATTCATTTCTCATTCCACTTATGTGCAGCAGGCCCTAAGCTCCTATCCTGACTTTGAATTAAAATTAAAGTAAGCATCTGGGTTTTTTAAACACGCCTCATCTGAACACCCCTTTTGTTCCTTTACTCTACGCATTACAATTCCATTTGGTCTTTTGTCATTGCTGCCTTCCGCTCTATCACAGGCCTTCCCTTTTGTTCTCTCCTCTGCCTACCTTTCACTTACTCAAAATCTATTACACTTCTATCTTTCCTCATTTCTGAGAAAAGGTCATTGATGTGAAATGTTAATTCTTTTCTCTCTCCACAGATGCTACTGTCTATCTGAGTGTTTCCAATATTTTCTGTCAGATTTCCAGCATCTGCAGTTATTTTGCTTTTCTAACATTCACCTATGTGAACCCTAGTGTCATATTTTTGTTTACAATGCTTTGTGAAGTGCTTTAGGGGCATTTAATTATGTTCAAGACGCTATATAAATTTTTTGTTGTTTTTGCTGTTGCAAGTAATCAACTCCCCCCTCAACAAATCTCCACCAAAGCCCCCATCAACTCATGTCTTCACTTCTAATCAACTAACGGATTAGAAGACCCCTTACTGCCATGAACCCAATGGAAACAAAGGCAATGTGATGAAAAGAAATAACATTTATATGAAGTAAATTGAAATAGAGCTTTTAAGACCAATGTTCATACTACGATGGAACTACAAAACCTTACTCTTCCTATACCTGAAATCCTGACATGATCTGGTGGTGCATTGGCCATGTTAAATTCTCCCTCAGTGTACCCAAACAGGTGCCAGAGTGTGGTGATTAGGGGATTTTCACAATAACTTCATTGCAGTGTTAATGTAAGCCTAAATGTGACAGTAATAAATGAACTTAAAACTTAATGATACAATTCCTTTGTCTTCAGCAGAGGTAGAGACAGGTTTCTCACATCCCTGTTCTGATTACTCAGATATTTTGGCTTTAAAGCCTGTGAGAGCACCACCAAACACTGCTCTGTCTAGACCTGTTCAGCGGCAGACACTGCCTTGGGAAGATAAGGCATAATGTGGGCCTGTGACTGAGAAGGAGCTATGGGAAATGCTTTGAATGGTATTCCCATTTACATAAATCCTTTCAGCTTTCACCCTCCCATGGCTCTGCCTCTGTATACTTGTACTGTGCTGAAGATCAGTGAAGTGCTTTGTGGTCAAAGTTATGGTATCCTATTTAAGATAGTAGATATATAAGCATTCAAACATTGACTCAAATGTTGAAAGCCTGCTGGACTCACTTGACTGGAGCATATTGTACTGCCCACTCTGTCCATGGAAGAAATATCATTTGACCGGCCCAGACCACTCATGCTTGATATGATCTCCTCCAATATTTGTACAGTCAAAGTGATTCCACTTTGAAAGTCTATCACTGCATTGTCTGTTGCTAGTCAATGTTTCTTTTGTCAACTCTATCAATTTATAGCAATGTTTAACTCAGATGATCCTGGAAAATTGTATCCTCCAATTTGATTACTCAATTTTTTTGTCCCTGACTGAACCATCTTCTCTAACTATAACTCTGGGACTAAATGGATCAAGGGATATGGGGAGGGGAAGGTGGGATCAGGATATCGAATTTGATGATCAAAATGAATGGAGGTGCAGACTTCAAGGACTGAGTGGCCTACTCCTGCTTCTGCTTTCTACAGTTCTATGTTTCTTACTCACCTTGGCTGTGTGAGGCACCAAGTGAGCCCCTTACATCTGTCTTACTGGCCCCACTGAAGTATGGGGCATCTGAGCTAGTGTATGATCTGAATGAATTCTGCAAATTCAAACTCAGAAGGGTTCATTTCCTCTGCAAAGTTGTCAACTGTTCCATCCACTGACTTCTGCTGTACACATGATGGCCCTATGGGAGATAAAAGATATTAATTAGCCCTCACAATGTCAAAATGTTACATATCATCATCATGAAAATGACCATATTTCACTTGCTGTTGAAACTAAGTCACACAACTGAGTGTCATCGATATGTGCGTGGTTTTGTTTAATTGTGTCGACAACTAGCTACAGCTCCCCGTCTCCAAAAGCCAAAGACCATAACTCCATCTACCTCCAGCCCCTCTTTCTTTCTTATTGATCTGCTAGGGATATCTTCTGGTTTTCTCCTTCATGGGAGGCATAGTGGCACAATGGTTAACACTGCTGTCTCACATAGACACTGGTTCAATTCCTAGATTGGATCATTGTTTGTGAGGAGTCTGCACATGCTTCCTGTGTCGACATGGGAATCTTCCGGGTGCTCCGCTTTCCTCCCACAGTCTGAAAGATGTGCTGGTTAAATGCATTGGCCATGCTAAATGCTCCCTCAGTGTATCCAAACAGGTGCAGGAGTGTGGCAACTCGGGAATTTTCATAGTAACTTCATTGCAATCTTAATGTAAGCCTACTTGTGACACTAATAAATAAATTTAGACATTAAACCCTTTATGTTCAATACCTTCTTCTCTTCCAAAGCAGGAAGGGGATGATGTATAAGTGATGCATATGGCATGTGTTCATTTGGTAGTTGGTGTAGATTTACTGAGAGTAATATGAGGGAGAGGCATGACATTGCATAAGGATAAGAGTGAGTGGAGTAGTGGATGGATTGACGGGGCTGTGCAGAAAGAGAATTATGTGTGCACGAGATAGTGAGTGTGAGGGGTGATGGAATGGAATATATTGGCAAGGCAGAATGAAGGGCTGGATGATGCACACAGCAGGATGTAGAATGACTGTGTCACTGTACTCATTTTTCCTGACCTGCTTACGTCATTAAAGCATGTTCTGCACTGAATCCAAAATAAGCATCACAATCCTGTTGCTAACTGTCTGTGCCACCTCCAACCAAACCTACTTGGTCTTAGCAGCAGGTTCCTTCCTCCTGTCACTCAGCAAAGTTAACTTTGTCCTACTCCCTCCTCACAGAACACAGCAACATAGTGAGGGAGGGATCCACAAAAAGACACGCGGACATTTTGACTATGTGCTGACACTTCCAGTCCTCTGACAGCCAACTCCAACTCCTACAATTTGGATGTTTGGATTATATCTTTAAATAGAGTCATAGAAGTTTACATCATGGAAACAGGTCTTTCGGCCCAACTTGTCCATGCCACCCAGTTTTTACCAATTGCCTGTATTTCCCTCTATATCCATATTACCTATGTAACTGTCAGCAAGACCCAGAGCAGAGGTCACATCATATAGCTCCACATCAAATGTGTCGTCAGTGATAGGATGAAAATCCTGGACGAAAAATAACAATAAGATAGCTGAGTTAAAAAGCACGTCACAGACAAATTGAACCAGTATCAGTCCACCCCATTCCCAGTGTGGATCAAGCTTAAAATCAGAACTAAGCTTAGAAAGCAAATTGGGTAATGTTAGTGGCAGAAAAAATTGCAGGGATATAGTTTGAGCTCTTCCAAGCTCTTCCACAATCACATTAAACCAAATGTACTCGTAATATTCCGGTCTTGAAAATGAAAACTTTCTCCTTAATATACAATTATGTTGTATTCTTACCAGTCAATTGAGGAAGGATAAATTCACATATACCAGGGTAGTATTGGATTCATCTGTAATGTTAGGATTAAGGCACATTGTCACATTGTTTTTTATTTCATATCTGACTTTAGAATGCTGAGTTGGCATCAACCCAATAAAACATCGATTCTATAGCACTTCAAAACCTTCATTTTAATGATAATAAAGATAATCAGTTTAAGAAAACAAAATTAAAAAGATATTTCTTAGCCTTCAAGATTGCATTTCTTTATGAAGTAGATTTGGTAATTTTGTATGATTTCTAAAACAGAGCACAGTTGTACACTCTGAATGAATACGCATAAGAATACTCTGACCGCTTCAGCTAAGTCAGAAATCAAATTAATAGCACTCAATTAAATATTCTGATGACAAACCAGCCAGAATAAGAATGCATATTATGTGGAGGAAGCTGACTTTCTTTGTAATTCATCATCCCAAAGAACCTATTATTCTGTGATGTCCCACATCATTTTATGTCACCAGCCTGCTATTTTGTGAGTTCCCATGTTACTTTGAATTATCACAACAGCAACAGCAGAAAATAAATGGTGCCAGAGGTTAATAATAATCTTGAATTTCTCTTTCACTCCACGCATGATTGATAAACCAATTGCTGCAATTGAAATGGACAACAAAACCTGCTAATTGTCTGGCTAAGGATTTTAAAGAGCAGTTACATTTTAGCTTCCAGGTGATGTCGGTTGGACTTCTTCTTGGTTTTGCAATGCGCACCTTTGCTTGAGAAATTCAATTAGATGCTAAAATGTCACGTTGGAGGGGGTGAAGGCTTCATTCACTCATTGTATGCTAGCTTGAAGTCAGACCCAAATTCAAATTTTGGGTATGGCTTAAATGCTCCCAGTCAGCTCCAGGTGCCAAAGGGTGACCTGCTGTAGTTAAATCGTTGGGTGGGTGGGAAATTAGCCAACTCCTATTCCAAGCTGAGAGGCCTGAGGATCAGAGGAATTTGATCATTGTCTTACTTCCATTGCAGTTTGCCTCAGTGATGGTATCAATGTCAGGTATCTGTCTGGTTGTCAGAGCCTCAAAGTTAGAAGAATTTGCAAGAAGAACTGGAGCTAGGGAGGGGTAAGGGAATAATCATGACTCTATAGTAAAACAGAAAATGCTGGATAAACTCAGCAATGTTTGTGGAGAGAGAAGTACTGTTAACATTTTGGATCAGAACGATTTTTCTGTGATATTGGGGAACACTCTTACTCCTCTTGGTTCCACAGGGTGGATTCTGTCAAACATATGGTTTATCTGCACTGTACTCATGGGGGCTGCAGAGGAATTACAAGTGAGATTTGCTGTAGTGAGAGACATGGACTAATTTCTCAATGAGATCCTTTAACAGCCTTTAGGCAACCTAATTTAAATAGTTTAGGGACCTAAGCTGCTCATAAAAAATGGAAACATGGATTTAGTTGGATTTAGAATATCTGACTTCTAAATTAGTTTGTTGTCATAAAATCATTGAATCCCTACAGTGCAGAAGAAGGTCATTTGACCCATTGAGCCTGTACCTAGACCCTATCCCCATAATACCATGTATTTATCTATTAGTCCTCTACACTGACACTGATGAGCATTTTAGCAAAGCCAGTCAACCTAATCCATACATCACTGGAGTGTGGGAGGAAACTGAAGCACCTGGAGAAAACCCATGCAGACATGGAAAGAACATGTAAACTCCACAAAGACAGTGATGCGGGGCTGGAATTAAACCAGGCTCCCTAGTGCTGTGAAGCAATAGTGTTAACCACTGTGCCATCCTGGGCCTATCTTACACCCAGAAAACGCTCAAATGATTAGCAAGTTCAGCCACTGCTGTAAAGATCCCACTAGCAGCAATGAGATAAATAGTCTGATAGTTTGTATTTGTGATGTCATTTGAGAAATAAATGCTACCAGGACGTGTCACCCTCCTGGGAGGACAGACAGAACCTTGAGTGAGCATCATATCTGGAATATGGCACAACTGGATGTTATATTGTATAACATTCCTTCAGTACAGCAATGAAGTGTCAGCATATATTATATACTCAAGTCAATGAAGTGGAGTTAGAAAACACAACCCTCTGAATTAGAAGCAAGAGCGCTACCTCTGAGCCAAGGCTGACACCTAGACAGCAGCTTGTTTCAAAAATCAAAGCCTCCTTTTGCTAGTAATGATGACACCAGCTGGCTTTGTTGCTACTGTGGCAGCCACTTCCTGATCCCACGATGCCTCTTGCATCAGCCATGGTTGAAATCCTGTTTTTAGCAGGTCAAGGCTCCATCTGTTCATTGTGTTGGTAATAGAACCAGAAACTAACATCTTTCTAATTAAAACTACTGTAGAAATATTATGCTTGGTTACACTGCCAATGAGCACCGGCTGGAATGCATAAAATCCACCAGGAGGACAAAAGGCACTTTCTGAGATAACAGAAACAGATTTTTTTCAGAATCCTCAGTCGAGGGAGCTCTCGGCTGCTTCGAACTGCACTGTTCCTGACCTGTCCTATTTACTGGCACTAGGTAGCAAAATGTGGGAAAAGCTCCATTTCTCATCACTGACATTCCTCACCTTAACGAGCACAAAGTTCCTCCCCGACACAAGAGCCTCAGTCCCTTAGATAACACCTTCTTACTTCTCAAACATTCTACATACTCACAGAATTGTAAAATTAATATGTACAAATATATCAAAAAATGCAAAATATCAATGCAATAGCAAGAGATATCTGAGCTTAAAAAAAAGGTGTGTTATTACTAAACCCGTGCAGTCAGTTGCCCGGCAACAAGATCCTTCATCCTGGCTGGTTTTCCAAAAAAATTCCTGGTTAATCTTTACATTCTGGCATTCTTAATGCATGTCTTAAAATCAGAAGAAAGAATTCAAAATGATTTCATTTGGAGAACTTCATTCATGTTGTTCCCAGAGCAAACTGTGATAGATGAATGTGTAAATACTGACTTTGGTCTGGCCAAAGTCAGTGAACATTCTACTCCTATTTAATGGCAGCGTTCTGGCATATTGAGCATCATGAAATGCAAATTATTCTCACAAAAAGGATTGACTAACAATTTGTAAAGTGCTTCAAAACCACAGCTTACTTTCCTGCTTTATAATAAGTACTTTTATACAGCATTATCTCCCCCGTCCTCCTCTAATGCACGTCCAACAAGAAGAATAGACAATCCTCTGGGTACAGATGCTAAACAATTACTCCTTTATTTCAGGGTGTTTATTTAATGTTTATGACCTTGCTTTCCATTATTAAACTTTCACAAAGCCGTATGAATGAGCTTTTATCTTTCAAAGGACTGACTTGGGTATGATAGGTTGAAATCCCATTCCCTGCTCTAAGATTCTATCTGATGTACTTCCTTTTGTATTATTCTGCTCCTTTGTTCTCTTCATTTATATGCTGAAAAGGCATGAAACTTTGTTAAAATAGGAAATGTAAGCTAATTGAGGCATTTAACTTCTAAATCTATGAGTCTGCACTTGCTTAATATTAATTTGCTCTTTTGAGACAACGACCATTCAGACTACCTAGTGATGTGATATTTGTATATAAGGTATGTTGGGATTTGGGGTGCATTCTGTTCCTTTAAGAATATGGGTCAGGTGCCCCTGGGGATACTGGATCCTCCCCATGTGGGACCCAGTTGGGTAGTTGGAGATCTGATTGCAGAACAGTGCACATCTACAATAAACAGCTCCCAGTGTTCAAGTTGTCAAGTCTATCTGGTGATTCATTGCACCTTACCTCAATAGGTGCATACATAATAACTGGCAATGAGGCTGCTTCATGGTCTATACATTCTGATGGAGTGAGCATCACCCCAGAGGACAGTGCTGGAAAGGAACCGGAGTTTGGCACCCCACGAAGAACGGGTAGAAGTTTTCTGACAGCCATTGGTTCATATGAATTCAAAGGAAGGTAGTACTTGCCTGGGAACCAGCTGAAAACATCACGGGAAGCAGTCTCAGAGGAGACTGGGCTGCAGTCAAAGGCAAGAAACGAGTGCTAGCCATGGTCATCGAATGAGTGGCCATCACTGAGACCGGTATTCGTGGGGACTCGGGCTGCAGGCAGCTGCCGGTGATGGTGGAAGAAGGCTTTAGGCCTAGACTTACGTGGAAACAGGTGCAAAGGGGACTCAGGCTGTGGGCAGTCAAGTCAATGCCAGCAGTCTGATATTGAGGACTGCCGTCGAATATCACATGAAAATGAATGTCCTCATTCATGCCACAAGGGTAAGAGTCCATCTGACACATCTTGGCATCAGTCCCGGCTGTCACACCTGAAACATCAATCCATTCTCTGTCACGCCGTGGCCTTCCAACACCCAAACCCCTAGCATCATCCTCAAATCCCTCTGGCACTTTTCGTCAACACCCCTTCCTGTCCAGGCATAGTGTTCATGATGTGGAGATGCTGGTGTTGGACTGGGGTAAACACAGCAAGAAGTCTCACAGCACCAGGTTAAAGTCTAACCAGTTTATAAACTGGTTGGACTTTAACCTGGTGTTGTGAGACTTCTTACAGGCATTGTGTTGACATGTGCCACCTGAACACGCTTTGTTGTCCTTCTCCAGAATGTCACTCTGCTGCTGCACAATGCACGCCACAATGTGCAATACCCTCTGGAACTGTACTGAAGACTATCATCAGAACACTCCATGCAGTGGAACAGTGTCATGATCATGCCAATGCAATGCTCAATGCCAGATCGAGTGGCAGCCTAGGCCTCATTGTGGCATGTCTCTACCTTGATCTCAGGCCTCGGCACTGGCTTCATCAGCCATGACCTTCGTGGGTAGTAGCTCTTTGTCCCCATGAACTATCCTGGTAACCTGGAGTGGTCCTTGAAGACCCCAGGGATATCCGATTGCCCCAGCATGAAGGTATCATGTTATGAGACTCCTGGGCAATCAGTGCATGAACTGTGAGCCTGAAAGACAGTCAGATGTTAGACTCCTCACCTGCCCTCAGGTCTCTGGACAACATACAGTCAGCCCCTTGTGCTGGCACATTTCAATGCTGGGAGTCTCTCCCACGCAGATATGGACCCTGGCACCCTGGCTATTGTCAGCAGCATGCGGCAGATTGGGTTGAGCTCCATAGCATTCATGTAGGCAATCCAGGTGGCTGTAAGAAGGCTTCAATTGAGGAACATTTGCACTATTATTTCTGGGTGTAATGATTGATTTCAGGGTGGATGTCTGGTGCAAATGGCACGCAGTTCAAACAGAAGGCAGAACCGTCCTAACTTCCACGCAATTAGACATTGTGGTGCTCATTGAAGGAAGCACTTCAGAGTTTAAACAGTGTGAAGAGCTGTGTCACAAGCTTTCTTGATCGAGGTAAACAACTGCCAGACCTGGTGTTTGTAATTGTTAGTGAAACCTGGGATGGAATAAATCACAAAGCCTGTCCAGCAGGGTAACCAGTGCAACATTAATGGACTTTGCAATTGGCATTTTAGGCAGTCCTTCAAGTGTCTGTCAGGAGTTAGTGAGAGTGCATGAGACCAACCCAGCAGTGGGCCCTGGCCCGCGAACCTCCAGCCCTGTGAATCCGACCAAAGCCCCTTGCATCCTGAAAGGTTCCCCACCCCCCCCAAAACTCCACCAAGGACCACGGTAACGGTTGACTAGCCCTTTTGCATGCTGGAGTTAAGTGCTAAACGGAACTCACCTACTCACTCACCTCCATGATCTATGGCACCTGGAACGTATTTCAAGTGACCAGTGATTTGTGCTTGTGTGATTCCTGTTGGGAAGAGGGGAACATTCCAAGAAGGTTGATTTTGTGCTAAATTTGCTACCGAGATTGAAATCATGTCATCTTGTGCTAATCAGCCTTGCACCTTTTCTGGGTGAGATCCAGTTTGCACCAGAGATTGTTTGCCACTCAACCACACTTGGCCCACAAGCTGTTTTCCCGGATCGGCACAATATGCCCCAGACGCAACACAATCGGAAAATCATAGCCAATGAGTGGAATTTTATCGGCTCATCCCAGTCATTGATGGGTGGAGTGAACCAGTAAAATCATGCGAGAAATCAGGATCGTGTCTGACTTCTCAGCTCTCATGATCTTACCAGAGCCAGATTCCCAGACGTGTGGTCAGTCTCTCGCCCATCCGGCGAGAGGCTGAATAATTTATTTACATCCACTAAAATATTGATTTATATTAGTGAGACTGGTGTGCAATTGTCCAGGCTCACTTGCCCTCATGGCCTCACTGCAAGATGTTCTCTCCAAAAACATTTGCTCCCCATGAGACGGTCATGTTGCCCTCGCCAGTGGAACCAAAGCCCACCGAGGCCCCCAGGAAGTCTGAGGGTGGAGCTGCCCCTTGGGCAGGGACAGCCTGGCATCTTGGAAGTGCCCACTGGGGAGTACCAAGGGTGGGGCCAGACTGGGGCAGCCTGATCAGTGAGGGAGGAGGCCCCACTGTCACTCTGCAGCTCTGATTGGTGGAAAAAAGGTTGCGGGGGGTGGGGTGGGGATGTGGGGTGCTGCCACTCTGCAGCAGTGGTGGGAGGGGAATGTGATTGGTCTGGGTATTGGGTGGGGCGTCAGGGACTACATTTTCAGCCGGTGAAGGGCTCACGATTGACTGCAGGCCTCTGCAGTTGCCGGAGGGGATGGAGTTGGTTCAGATTGGCTCCAACACCAGTGGCTTGACAGCTCTCTCCCCCTCTCTCTCCTCCTCTCTCTCTCTCTCTGTCAGCGCTCTGCTATTGCTATTAATATGTGCAGACACAGAGGTCTGCACATGCACAATAGCTTCCTCTGCTGCTGGCTGGCAAATTAAGCCCTACCCACTGCCTGTAATAGCTAGAAATGGTCTAGTACAACTCATCCAAAAAGTGGATCTACAATTCTCTTATTTTTGCACTTGCTGGACACTTAGAATTTTTTGCATAAAATTCTGCCATAATCTCTAAATAGTAATAAATAGTCGAAATTTTGGTGCCTAATGAATTAGAGCCTGTACACGGCTAATTGTAGCATTTTTCTTGTTGCTCCAGTTGAGATTACCTAGATAAGGAAATTGATATTTCTGATCTCTATGCCTCAACTGTTTCTAGTGCTCACATGGAGTTGGTGCCTCAATTAACCTTTAGATAGTCTCAAAAGTGCAACATTCCAAGACGTGCTCCCAGACTAATGCCAACCCAACCTGTACTACTTGGCTTATGGATAGATTACCAGTTGGCACGACAGTGATTCTTCAATTTCCTTTGTTGAACCTCCACCGCCAATTTATTTCGTGTGATTAAGAAAACACGGACTGTCCCATCATCCCCTTTTGAATCAGGAGAAAATGGAACAGTGGGATAATATTTCATACCAACACATAAACTGAAGAACTTACATTGTATAGCTCCTTTGTCTCTCTTCCTTCTAAATAGCAATGAGCAATGACTACAATTTAGTGCCCAGACTTATACCACAATGTAATGAGACCCGATACTTCAATATTATGGTTTTATTATTACACTGAAATCTAATTTGATCTGTAGCCTTTGCTTTGCCCTGCCTATGGGGATTCACATTTTCAATGCACAGCAGCAGTACAGACACTTATCATGGCATAACAGTCTGACACGTCTGCTGTGAATAACTACAGCATTCAGAAAATTCTCATCTTCATTCACAGGATCAAAGAACAAGTGAACTGGAGAATAAAGAGAAATTCAGAATTCCCATCACAAAACAGTTGCAGGAAAGCCACTGCATCACTGGCTGAGATAAGTTTCAGAACAGGAGAAAATTGGAGCTGACCATAAGCCTATTCCAGAAGTGGGATAAAAGTAAAAGATACTTCCGAAACAAGAACTGATCTCATCTCCAGCTGGCAAAATGGTGCTTGATGCTCCATCAGCCATTACAGCTCATCATAAGTGATTCTCGAGATCTGGCTTCTTAGAATTAACCACCTCTTGAAGTAGTGCTGAACGCCACCAGATACATGGATACCAGCCAGAATTTCCGGGCTCACGCCACTGTCAGTGAGATTAGAGAATATGGTGTTCAGCCAAATCTCCATTCACAGCATTCAGACTAGGGAATTTCAGCTGTGGGCGTGGTCAGAGTATTTGGCCCAGCACCTGAGATCAATTGCATTGTAGATATGATACAGATAGGAAAGAACTCAAAAATGGTTAATTTATCAAACAATCACATTTATTTCATAGAATCATAAGATCCCTACATTGCAAAAGAAGGTCATTCAGTCCATCAAGGCTGCGTTGAAAACAATCCCATCCCTATTCCATCAGGTATTTACCCGGCTAATCCCTCTGACACAAAGGATCAATTTGAAATTGCCTACCAACCTAATCCTGTGCATCCCCCGTATGGTTTCTTTGTCTAGTTCATGCTGCTCCAGATCTGTTGTAAACATTGCTGGCATGGTGTCTTGTTGGCGAGGAGAGAAATCCCAGTGTTGGGGGAGAAGGTGGGGATGATGCAGCAAAAAAAACCCCGCTGATGAGATTTAAATGAGCTTTATGATTTTCTTGAGCAGGAACATCATTGCATCAATGGCAGGGGTAGGGTGGGGGGGTGTTGGGACAATTGTAATGAAGACCTGAAGATCTCTTGGGTAGCATTCTTATTTTTAGCCTCTTGTGGGAATTTGTGTCCTCAGCAAATGCAGATGCAAATTCCCAGCCTATGGATAAGCAATAGATGTGCCTATTAATATCTTGTTTACTTTGTGTCGTCATAAACTTGACCAAATCTATTTAAATTCTTGAAGGAGCTGACTAAGTGCAGGTAAAGCTGGGATACTAAAAAAAAAATCAAGCCCCAGCATCTTGCTCCTAATCATTGCCCAGTAACTCATACTGGAAAAACTACACATGTGGAACCGGGGAGAACAGGATCAAACTTGAAGTATTTAGGCATACAAAATGAGAAATGAAGGAAAAATAAGACTGGGCCATAGCTGGTGTCAATTATTTTGCTGAGATAAAGTTTGCCCCAATGGCCACATTAAAATAAACATCGTAACCTGTGCCATTCTTAGTTACACTACTGCATCACATCCTTATTTTAGAAACATAAAATGTTCTCTATACTGTCACGCAGTAATAAACATTCAATATTTCTTTTGTGTCATTCAGGCCTCTGTCTATAGCGTTTGCTAAGAATTGTTTCTGAATTCACTGCCCTTTTACTTGTGAGCTTCACATGTTCTCTATTTAAAGTAAGCATCAGGAAAAATAGTTTTTACCCACTCAGGCCATTCTCGTTTTCCTTCATGGTTCTGCAATGAGCACTTTTCCTTCTCACCTCCCATTCTATCTTCCAAGCTCAACTTAAGTACCAGTTATTTATTGGTGCCAAAGGGTCATAGAATTCATTGAATTTCTACAGATGGGGACCATTCGGCCCATTGAGCCTGCACCGACAACAATCCCACTCAAGCCCTATCCCTGTAACTCCATATATTGAGCCTGCTAATCCTCCTAATATTAATTCCAAGATGTGTTCCCAGTTTTGGTGCTCACAGGAGCCATGTTATGTATGGCAGCTGGAGGCCCTCAGAGTGACTGGTGCCATGCTTCCAGTTAGTTCAGACATGGCCTATGTTGTACCCCATGTTTGGAACAGCATGGGAACGGCCACCCTGTGCATCTCCTGGAATTTTTAATAATGGATGGATTATGACATCCTGCAATCACTTGGCTGATTTGATGTACATTCAGTAAACTTGGAGCACAGAGGTCCAGTGAGTGTCATGGGCTACAAGACCATGTGCGCTCAGTAGAATAAGAATCCCTCAATTAAAACCATTTAAAGGACCAGCTTTAAGTCAGCTTGCAGGTGAGGGGTTTTCGACTTACTGAAATATAGCAATGTATCCTTGGAGGAGTTCCGGTGACTTGCCGGATTTGTGAAAGACAGATTAGAGGTGTTTTGCAACCTGTCCGTAGAAAGTCTGTTACAACATTGAGGGCAGTAGTTTCCACCCCACTTGTTCTACAACGGGCAGTGGGTTGAAGTAAAGGCTGTAGAGATGAGAAAAGGGCTCTCCATATTACATCCTGCAATCCTCAAGGGTTTTCAGGAGGATTTTTACTTCTTGTCTTAGACAGGGGCAAGGCTTGAGGCACTTGCAATTCAACAAGTAGATGGTCATAGAACAGTGCTACTTTCTTCAATAGGACAGATTTGGAGCAGGATGAAGATGGCACCGTGAGTGGTTATCGAGTTCATCACTGCATGCAATATCTGTGCAACCTGATTCTTCCAATTGGGACCAGGTAACATTGCCAATATTTTCCAATTCACTGTCCATGTCTGCATCTAAGAGATGATGGAAACTTTGGAAGCCAAGGCAAATTAACACATTTATTTCAAAATCGACTGAGAGGCACAAAGTAAAGAGTAATAGTAAAGGATGTTTTTATGGCTGGAAGATTATTTTCAGTGGGGTTCCACAGGGCTCAGTCTCAGATCCCTTGCTTTTTGTTTTAAATTCCATATTAATGATTTGGACTTGAACAAGGTGAATATGGTTAAGATGTTTACTGTGTGGTTGATAATGAGAACAAAAGCTGTAGACTTAAGGAACATATCAATGGAGTGCTAAGGTGGGGGAATAGCGGTAAGTGGAGTTCAGTTTGGAAAAGTGAGAGACTTATTCTTAGGGAAGGCTAACAAGGCAAAGAAATGTGCAATAAATGATACACACAGAGGGACCTAGTAATATTTACCTATAAATCTCTGAAAGTGACTGGACATGTTGATTAGATGGCTAAGAACCATACTAAATACTTTGGGACAATTCTCCCATCCCACTATGCTAATTTTCTAGTGCAGCGGGCCAGGAAAATCATATGAGTGGGCAATTCATTGGGTTCCCATGAGTGCTCGTGCCCCACTAGTGATTCCCAGCACCAAATTTCTGGCACGGTCCGCCCTGCTCCAGGCATCGGTGGGGATGCTGGGCTAGCATTTAAATAATGATTTAAATATTCTTTACATGCTATTAATAGGCTTAGGACTGAACCCTCCAGGACCACTAGCCTCCTTACCCTGATAGAGTGTTTCACTCCAGCAGAGTTTAGAGTACCTCGCCACTCTTGGGAAGCTGGCAGCAGGGCCTATTGGAAGTGGGGCCTAGGGGATGATTGGTGGGGGGGGGGGGGGGGGTTCCCACTGTCATTTTGCTTTGAGATCGATGGGAGCAGAAGGGAGGCCAGTGATCACAGGATGTCTTCCGGGGGTGCAGTCTGCCTGTGGGGGGTTCTGCACTGCAAAGTGATGGGTGGGGATGGAGATCAGGGCAGTCTAGGATGGGGAGGAGCTATGATTGGGCCATGGGCAGGTTGGGAGGAGAGGGCAACACTGTGGGGGTCGTGGGCTGGCCAGCAATTGAGCTGGCCAGCAAATGGGATGCTGACAGTTCGGGGCCACTGCACATACACAAATGCTCAGAGTTTCAGCTTCCTAGGCCTACCCTCTGAAATGTAATAATATTCATGCCAGCGCCCTCTGCAGTGCACAGAGTTTGGGAGATTTTAGTCTGAACTCACACTGAAAAATCGAGCATGAATTACTGCAGATTTCCTGTGAATTCAATACTTTGAATTTTTTTGCTAGAATTCCACCCCTTGCCTTTAGAGTCAAAGCATGGGATCTAAGAGCTGGGAGATTATGCTGGAGCTCTCTACAATGCTACTTAGACCACAGTTAGATACCACTTGAAGTTCTGGGCACCAAACTACAGGGAAATAGTGATTGCAAAAGATTCATTGCAAAGATTTGTGAAGACATTGCCAAGACTGAAGAACTTTAGTTTGGGCGAAAAGGAAAGGGCTGTGTTTGGTGGAACCAAGGAGACTGAGAAGAGACCTAATTGAAGTGTATACAATTATTAGGGGTCAAAACAGACTTGATAGCGAGGAACTATTGGGGGGAGGAGTTAAAATCTAGGAGGCACAAATTTATGGTAAGAAGTTGGAGGTTTGGAAAGGATTTGAGGGGAAACATTTTCACCTCTAGGCTAGTGGGAACCTGGAATTCACTATCTGAAAGAATATTAGCAACAAAAACACTCATAACATTTAAAAAATAGTGTAGTATATGCATGTGAAGTGCTATAACTTACAAGGTTGGACCAAGAGATGGAACGAGCTAGGGTTAGGCTAGATATCTCTTCATGGACACAGTGAGTGGGATTTTCCAGCTGTGTTTGCCTTGAAAACAGAAAATCCAGCCCAAGGCCTGCTCCTCGCTTGCTCGTATTCCTATAGCAGGCAGGACAGTAGAATTCACCTCAATGAGTTAAATGGCCTCCTTCTGTGCTGTAAATTTCTATTTCTTTCTATGATCTTCTACTTCTTTCTCCACCCAAGACCTCTTCTCTTCACAAAGCTATTGGTTTGCCCTGCCAACATCCACTTTTCCCCTCCCACCTTTGTGAATGGTCTTGAATTTGTTTTTTAATCATTAAGGGCAGTGTCTAAAAAAGCAACTTGTTTTTGTGGTTCATGCCCATTTACACTCTTGCAGTTTCCAATAAATAAACTCTGGTGATTAACATTCAATTATTCAAATTGAGCCATATGTCTTTCTCAGTCTTCACAGTTAGATTGTTAATATGTAAAATCAAAATAATAATGGTGATCTTCAATTTTAAAAGCTACTTCTGCCTTAAATGGCTTGTGAGCTTTAATTAAACAATTTAACCTGTGGCTTTAACAGTGAATTACTAGGGCAGTTATTTATTGTCTTATGCATCTTTATTAAACAGAAGTTCTTCTGTATAATTTCCAATCTGTCAATGTCTCTACTAAATTACAGTTTGATCAACTCAAGTCATTAGGAGGGGGAGTTTCTATAGAGCATTGCCAACTTGTTCATCAGTTTCCATCTTTTTGACTCTCTTAAAATTCTGGTGGACATCTCTCTACAGAAATCCACACAAAGGACTCTAAATAAAATTTAAAATGTCTGAAGGTTGCAAAATTGGTTGTTGTCACTTTTTGGGTGCAGAACATGCTAAGGCTCATTGCCATGGAGGTAAGCTTGTAAATTCGATGCTACCTCGTTACTTACCCAATTGTTGTGTTGGTTCAAGCAGGGTCCCACTTTGGTTGTCTGAGCATTTGGCAGGAGGCTAAGCAGCATGGGCTGACATGATATAGTGCAGCCAGCTGCTTTTCTTAAAGGCATTTTGTCCCTCAAAGGAAGGCTGTGCTGATGGACACTGCCGCTGAATACTACTGCTCCAATTATGGACAGGGAAAAATGGAATACTCAAGGCAGAGAAGGTGCTTCCAGATTTATGAAAGAAAAATTTATGGAGGCCTTAATCATGCAAATAGACAGGAGCAGAGACATTATAATTCTGTAGGAAGAGCCATGAGGCGCACAGGGACAACACTGAGAAGGAGTTGACAGAAGGTGACTAGGAAGGTTAGCTCCAATATTCTGGCACCAATGACCTGGCAGCTAATGTCACAAGAAGTCTAATGAGCTCATGCAGGTGGTCAAGGTTAGTATATAAACCTTCATATCACATCACCAAACATTGTTTCTCACACTGAACTCAGTACACCAAGCTCTATGACTCAAGCATTAACAGGCCCTCTCATTCATTTTACATTCAGATATTCCACATTACCCTAAGATCATCTACTACTAATGCTTCCAACCTCACACACATCTCCCCTGTTTCCACAAACACCCACATATTGAACTATGAGAAGTGCATAACCCAAATAAAGTGCAACACAGTTGCTCTCTCTTACAGGACAAGGCAACACACAACAGGAAGGACAGACCAGAATTGGTGTGGGACAAGAGCATTTGCATCTCCTGAGCCCTATGGGTAAGCTGGTTCTCTGTATCATGAGGCCAGCTGGAAGAGAGCCTGTAGCATTCAGTGTTGCTGAGACTATTGAAGATGTTGCTGCTTTGTGTCCTTTTCAAATGCCATGTCAGCCTTATCCTGCTACCTGTCATGATGAGAAAGCTGAAGCTGGAGTCACCGTGGACCTCTTTCTTCTCTCACTCCTGTCTTCCTCTTTCTGATATTCTGCTTTCAAACATGCAAGAAGAGGAACATGACCAGCCACACCGCTGCCTCAAAAAAGCAGCCAGCACAATCAAGGACCCCACCCAGCCCAGTCATACTTCCTTCTACCTTCTTCCATTGGGAAAGAACATAGAACATAGAACAATACAGCACAAACAGGCCCTTGAGCCCACGAGTTGCGCCGAACACATCTACCAATCCACAAACCTATCTAATAACTCCCTATCCTATTCTTTTCCATATACTCATCCAGAAGTCTTTTAAAAGACCCCAGTGAGTTTGCCTCAACAACCTCCAACGGTAGGTCGGAGATGCAAAAGTCTGAGGTCATGTACCAACCGAATCAAGAACAGCTTCTTCTCCGCTGCCATCAGACTTTTGAAGGAACCTACCTTATATTAAGTTGATTCTTCTCTGCACCCTAGCTAGAGCTGTAACACTATATTCTGTGCTCTCTCCTTGCCTTTTCTATGAATCGTATGCTTTGTTCGTACAGCACACAAGAAACAATACTTCTCACTGCATACTAATACATGTGACAATAGTAAATCAAATCAAATCAAAAGCATACTCCTGCTAAATACAAAAACTCATCACAGCACCTCCAGAAATACTCTGAACTGCTTCCACTGACTATGCAATAGCAAAAGTTGTTATGAATCACTTTAGCTACAAGCTTGATGCCTAGCCCTTTTGATAATACTATTGGTATCTTAGACATTAGATAGGGAATTCCTGAGTATTAGTCTGGTGACATGAAGGATCAGGTGATATATATCCAAGCCAGCATGTTGACTAATATTGGGCAGAATTTTACCTCATCATGCTGTTTTTTTGGCAGGAAATTGTTGTAAAATCGGGCACAATGCGACTAATGGGGATGGTGCCCATTTTCACGCTCATTCTCATTTTACCAAAAAAAAAATCAACATAATTGGGAACCCACCCAAAAATGGGCAAAATGTCAATTTGCATTTTTCACATAATATAATTAGCGAGTTTAACTCCCAATCACCTCAGCTCACCTGCCTTAACCACCTCATTCACTGCAGCTGCATTAGTCTGTAAAAACAGTACTGCTTCCCGGTTCACCTGGACAGTGCACTAATGCATGCTGCCACTGCCTCCCAGATTATACTTCCATGGCTTCCACTGGGACAGCATCCTGCTGAGGCCAGGCGAAGAGGGTGTCCCGCCTTATCTCCACTGTCTCCAGCAATCTGGCCAGATCTACATCCAAAAAAAACAGGGAGCTATCTTCCTGGAGGCCATTTCTTCCTGCACTGCTTGCCTGTCTGTCCATCTTTGTGGGTTTTATGGAGCTGACCTTCATTAGGACAGATCAGTTGCATAATTTGGGTGAGTCCAATGCCCATTAGAGCATTCCAGTGAGTTTAATGCAGTTTGCCTTGTTACTATGAAGAGGAAACCAAGTCAATACTTGCAGATGTGCTGATGGAGGCAGGGCCAGTGGGGGGGGGGGGGGGGGGGGGGGGGGGGGGGGGGGGGGGGGGTGTTGGAGTTGGTGGAATTTGTGCCTCTGTGATGATCAGGAGAAGGGAGATAAAGGATAATGTCAGTCAGCTATTAGGCCAGTGGGTGGTAAGGGGGGTGGCGGTTGTGGTGGTGGTGATGGTGGTTGACGGGGGGTGGTAGCTGGTGATGAGGGGGGTGGTGGCGTAGTGGGGTGTGTGGTGATTGTGGTGGTGGTGGTTGGCAGGGGGTGGTAGCTGGTGATGAGGGCCCATGTGCCAGGGGGTCTGGGGAGGTGGTATGTAATGTTTGAGGGAGGTCTCTGATGTTTGTCTGGGGTTATAGGGAGGCTGTATCTGGTACAGGAGGAATTGGGGGGGATGGGAATTCTATCAACAGAGTTGTTTATTTTTTCATTTTTCCTGACCATGCACAATTTGTGGCTCCGATCTGAGCTGCAAGCTGTCTGGTGACTAGAAATGGTTTATTCCATATTTTCACAAATTAAGTGTATAAAATTGGGAGTGAAAACTCACCCGAGAAATGAAACAGCAACCCTCAAGCTAACGAGACACTTAGAAAAAATCTCATAAAATGACGTCCAAAGTTTTGCGGTGATGATGTTTCCACAATGGTGGTACTAGGAAATTCCAGAATAATGTCTCAATGATGACAGAAAGAAGTGAGGTCCATTCCAGTTTGGTTGTTATTTGAGTTGGAAGGGAATTTAGATGTTACCGTCACAAGTGCTGTCCTTATCCTTCTCAATGTTAGCAGTTGCTGAAAGGGAGATGCTGTTGAAGTAATCTTAGTGATATACTTTAGTGTATCTTGTAAACTGTATCATTGAGTGGTGGTTGTTGAGACAAATGTCATGGTGAGCTTCACAAATCAAGCACCTTGACCTGGATGTCATTGAGTTTCTTACACCTGAATTCAATCAGGTGAGTGCTAAATATTTCAATCACACTGAATCTTATAGGTGGTGGATATGCTTTGAAGGGGGTCAGCTGATGGGTCAGTCACTGCAGAACACACAGGCTCCGCCCTGATCTTTCAACTAATGTATTAATATGCTTGGAACAGTTCAGTTTCTGTCAATCGCGACCCTTCAAAATGTTGATCACTGTGGGTCAAGAAGAGATGGTCAAGATCTTTTTCATTCAAGATAACAAATGTTTGCCACTTTCATGGTATAAATATCATCTGTCACTTGTCAGCCTGAATCTGGACATCACCCTGGTTGGCATGCTTGGCTTCATTATTGGAATATAGCTGAACAATGTTGAACAGCCTCACTCCTGAGCTTATGTCTAAGTGAAGGTCACTGGTGAAGTGACTGAAGATGGTTGGGCTAAAGATACTTTTCTGAAAAATTCTTGAAGAAATACCTTGGGCTATAATGACTGGCTACTGATAACCATAACTATCTTCTTCTTCCTTAGGTATACCGATCACTGGAGATTCTTCCCTTTGATTACTATTGACTTAAGTTGTGCTCATCTTATTATTGGGTCAACTGATGGCTTCACATCGAGGAAAGCTACACTCTCATCTCTGGCATTCATCTCCTGAGTCCATCCTCAGAGTTTCTCCTCTGTTGAGTACCATAACTGCCTTTATACTTGAAATTAATGTAACTGTGGACAGCAAAGACTTCAGCATGAATCATATGAGTAGTTGAATCACATAAGAAAAAAGCATTCTCAAAATTACTGGGAATTAATGAATCTATTGTGTATGAGATGCTGGCTTGGGATCACCTGAATTGTGCTAGCAGGGAGCACACAAGTGTGGGCAGTTATTTGTTATACAATGGCTTCCCAGCTTGGATTGCCTGTTGGATATGATCATTGAGTTTTAAGAACGGTTGCTTAAACAATTCAGAGTTCCTCCCACACTTAATCTTGCAAACAACAAAGAACTGATGAGCTCCCCTCAGATAATTAAGGATTTGAGAAGTGATTCACAAATCACACTTCCACATTTCTTTGTTTGATAATGTCAGATTGGATTCAGGCAGGCACAGGGATTATTTCATTAAACGTAGTAGGTTTCTTATCCTTCTCCATTCATTTAGTGGAGCAGTTCTCTCAATAGTAATTTTACCAATGGGATTTGATTAAGGCTGGTACCAGTCACTGTCCATATACCTCTATCAAATTGGGCCTGTGTTTCCTTTGGGTTATTTGTCACAAGAGTTTCCCTGAATTCCTGTTACTGATCTAATTTGCCCTTTGATCTGCCAGATCTGGTGATATTTCCAGAAACCTGCTTGGGTGAGACATGACTTCCAACTGTTTCTCGAGCCTTTTCTTAATATAATTATTATTCACTTTTCACTACACTCAATCACCAAATTAACATAAAATGACAAGAGATTAAATACTACTAACTAGATTTAACTTTTAATGAAGGTCAGCGGCATTTATACAACAGCAATTGCATTTGAGCTTTAATTCCAAAGAACTAAAAATCCAGAAGCCATCAGTGGGACGTGTTTACATTTCACTCTCTCCTCATCCATGATCAGTAACCTGTCCCAGAGGTATCAACATTTTGTACACCGCTTACCTAAAAATGTTGTTATGTCTGATTAATGGTCACCTTTCAGCCTGAAGCAGTTTGGTGCTTTCCCCAAACATTAATCTGCAATGACAGGTTGGCTCAACATTTGGGTTAGAAATGGATTCAAGCCCCACGTCAGAGCTTGAACATATAATGTATACTGACACTTTATTAAGGGGATGCTACATTGTAAAATGTGTTGTCTTGGAGAGAGATGTTAAACCAAGCCCTATCTGCCAGTTTAATGGATAGAAGAGTCTTCTGGCCATCCTTTGAATAAAGAGCTTGAGGTTCTCCAGTATCTCTGCCAATTTTTTTCCTCTGTCAATGCCACTAGAATAGAACAGATATCCATATTATTGTTGCACAAGGGACTTTTCTGTGCCAAAGATCGGTTGCTTATATATTTATTGATACACAATTTATTTGTTGTAAGTTCCCCCAGGAGATCTGAGGATATTTTCAGACAGAGAAAATAAAATTGGGACAGAAGGTGTACAACAAGCCAGGCCGGAGTGTGCATAATGTTGAAAGAGGAAACTTTGACACCATGGAGTGATTTGCAAATGAGGGTCAGGATTTTGAATTCAATGCATTGGAAGGTACAGACACAAAAGATGTTGATGAGGTCAAAGCTGATAAGAGTAAAGAATTTATTGTAGTTTTGGATGTGGGTAATAGCATTTTAGATAAAGTGGAGTCGAAATGGGATGGAAATCAAAAGACTGAAATTGACAAAAGCCATAGACGATGATTGCAGGAAATCAGTGCAGGACGAGAATGAGATAGTTGAGTTGATCTGCAACTGAGATTTCATTGTCTTTTGACTATTTGAGTGTAATTCCTTTCCCTTTATTTTGTAAAGCAGCTTCCTTTTTGGGGGCCAACATGTTTATTTCTTGTGTTTTTCGATCTGTAGTTGCTCTCTGTTCTGAATTTTAAAACTGTTCTGGTGATTTTAGCAAGTAACAACTGATATAACTTGCAATTTTACAGGAATTCAAAGGCAAGTACTTTGTTTAGCACCAGATCTCCTTCTTTCTGTACAGAATCACTTTACTTCTTATACCCATAATTTGTCCAAATTACTCAGAGGATTTTATTTAAAAGATCTATTGCTGATTATTCATTGCCCCCCTGGGGCACTTGTACATGGAATCATGTGGAAACATTCAGATTGTAAGTTGGACAGCTTTGTTCTGGGAATCCTTGTCTATGCTAATTGCTAGCAGTGATCTTTCACTTGGGTTCTTCATTATATATAAAAAAAGAAAATAAATTGGGCAATCTTTTTCTTATCACATTCATCAAATACTATTTTGCAGCTTTGGCTTAGACTTTCCCCATCCTGAAATCTTTCACGCTGATGTACATGTAATAGTATTAGCTGTTCTGGGGAAATATACTTGTTCTTTTAAATTTTAGTTAACCCATTTCAGCACAATTATTTTTGGCATAGATCATGTGCATGCGCATGCCATGAAAAATATTTTCCTAAATCAATTTTTGAAAAATGCTCCAATAAGTTCACTGTTATCCACTTTTTGATTTATAGAAACCCATTACAATTTCACCCGAAGCTATCAGAGCAGCTAACCAATTTTGCCACACTCAAAAATGCAGCAGGCCAGACTTTCCGCTTGCAACTGGGATAAGTGCTTGATAGAGCGGAAACACTTTTCTCGTATTCAGGCACCACAAGCTGCTCATGATGATCTGTCCTGCAAGCTGTTAAACATGGGGAAATAAAATCTGCCCTTAATGTCATGACTCCTGGGGACTTGGAACAATTCAGCTTTCAACGTAATTTGTAATTCAATTAACCCTTTTTTCATGTATGATGCCTTACTGCGAAAAGCATAGCGTTTTTAATTTAGTGTAAGCAGATGTCAACTGATCCGTGGTGCTTTTGAAACGGGTGATACGGTGGCACAGTAATTAGCACTGCTGCCTCACAGGTCCAGAGACCTGGGTTTGATTCCTAGCTTGGATCAGTGTCTGTGTGAAGTTTGCACATTCTCCCCGTGTCTGAGTTTCCCCCAGGTGCTTCAGTTTCCTCACACAGTCCAAAGATGTGTGTTAGGTGCATTGGCTATGATAAATTACTCCTTAGTGTCCCAGAATGCATAGATTAGAGGGATTAGTGGGGTAATTTGATTGAGTTTTTTAAAGGGGTAACCAAGAAGGTAGATGAGGGCAGTGCTGTTCCTATTGTCTATATGGATTTTAGCAAGGCCTTTGACAAGGTACCACATGGTTAGTTCTTGCATAAGATTCAAGTTGAGGTGGCTAAATGGATACAAAATTGGCTTGATAACAGAAACCAGAGGATAGTTGTAGAAGGTTGTCTTTCAAACTGGATGCATGTGACCAGCGATGTGCCTCAGGGATCGGTGTTGGGTCCACTGTTACTTATATTAATGTTTTGGATGAGAATATAGGAGGCATGTTTAGTAAGTTTGCAGATGACACCAAGATTGGTGGCTTGGGGTCAATGAAAAAGGTTATCTAGGATTGCAACAAGATCTTAATTGGGCCAGTGGGCTGACAAGTGACAGAGTTTAATTTAGATAAATGCGAGGTGATGCATTTTGGTAGATTGAACCAGGGCAGGACTTACTCAGTTAATGATGGGGCATTGGGGAAAGTTACGGAACAAAGAGATCCAGGGGTACAAAGAACAAATCAGCACGGGAAACAGGCCCTTCGGCCCAACGAGCCCATGCCGCCACCCCGATGTTCCCACCTCTACCCACGATCCCTGTCCATATTTATAGATCTATGGATTAAAAACCAAATTTGAGTACACCTTCATAGTTCCTTGAAAGTCGAGTCACAGGTGGAAAGAGTGATAAAAGAGGCATTTCAGATGCTTGGTTTTATTAGCCAGAACATTAATACAGGAGTTGGGATGTCTTGTTGAAATTGTACAAGACATTGGCAAGGTCACACTTGGAATACTGTGTATAGTTCTGGTCACCTTATTGTAGAAAAGACATTATTAAATTAGAAAGAGTGCAGAAGAGATTTATTAGGATGTTACCAGGATTTGGTGGCTTGAATTATAAGGAGAGACTAGATAGATTGGGACTTTTTCCTTGGAGCGTAGGAGGCTGAGAGGTCTATAAAATAATGAAGGGCATAGATCAATTAGATAAACAACATATTTTCCCAAAGTTAGATGAGTGTAAAACTAGAGGGCATAGGTTTAAGGTGAGAGAGAAGAGATATAAAAGGGTTCACAGAGGCAATTCTTTCACACAGAGGGTGGTGAGTGTCTGGAAAAAGCTACCAGATGTAATAGTAGAGGTCAGTACAATTTTGCCTTTTAAGAAGTATTTAGACAGTTATATGGGTATGGAGGGATAAGGGCCAAATGCAAGAAATTAGTAGTAACTTAGGGATTTAAAAAAAAGGATGGCATGGACAAGTTGGGCCAAAAGGGCCTGTTTCCATCCTGTAAACCTCTAGGACTCTATGAATCTGTGACTCTATAAATAATGTGGAATAACGCGGATAGAGCCTGGTAGAATTGTTGTCAGTGCAGATTCGATAGACCAAATGGCCTCCTTCTGCATTATAGGGTTTCTACTATCATCCCATTACAGAAATTGGACAGCTTTAGACAGTATTTAGAGTGTTGTGTAGCAAGATGATGAGCAGAATGGGAAACTTTCTTATGAGGGCAAATGATTGGTACAATTTCCACAGAAAAGACTTAAAGAAGGCGTAATCGTGTTTCTTTTCAAATAATGAAATGCTGTGAGTGGAATTAAGGAAAGACTTTAATCTAGGTATGGAGTCAGTGATGAGTTTTATTGACATGACAGTTGTTGATGTCTAAAATACTTTTACTTTAGGAGGCAGTGGGGTAGAGATTTTTGCATCTCAAAAGAAAATTGAATTAATATCTGAGGCAGAGGAAGATACAAGGTTAAGGGAGAGCACAGGCAATGGTTTGCTTTAGTAAAGAGGCAGTATGAACACAATGCTCTTGCTCTGTGCTGTAAACCTCTATGATTTGATTAAAATCTTGCCGAAGAGCTTGGCATGCAGCACACTTGGGGAGCAGAAAGTTGACAAAATATCAATCCTTAAGGTGTTGCATTGCTTCATTAAAAGACAGATTAAGGTAATGTAGGTATTCAGATAGCATTACTAAATTTATAATGGAGACCCTCTATTGTGGTTAGTGCACAAACAGGGGGTGGTTACATAGAAACATTGAATAGTTTTGTGAAGGGTAGGTCGTGCCTTACTAACCTCATTGAGTTTTTTGAAAAAGTGACTAAGGAGGTGGATGGGGGTAAGGCGGTTGATGTGGTATATATGGACTTTAGTAAGGCGTTTGATAAGGTGGCCCATGGAAGACTTCTGCAGAAAATGCAGATGTATGGGATAGA
Source organism: Sphyrna mokarran (assembly GCA_024679065.1). NCBI lineage: Eukaryota > Metazoa > Chordata > Chondrichthyes > Carcharhiniformes > Carcharhinidae > Sphyrna > Sphyrna mokarran. The sequence goes on along the minus strand of JAGIQG010000009.1, from coordinate 45,845,971 downwards.
GGGTGATTTAGCTAATTGGATTAGGAATTGGCTAGCAGATAGAAGACAGAGGGTGGTGGTTGATGGGAGATATTCATCGTGGAGTTCGGTGACAAGTGGTGTACCTCAGGGGTCTGTTTTGGGGCCCCTGCTGTTTGTAATTTTTATAAATGATCTGGATGAGGGTATTGAAGGATGGATTAGTAAATTTGCAGATGACACTAAAGTCGGTGGAGTGGTAGATAGTGAAGAGGGGTGTTATAGTTTGCAGAGGGACTTGGACAAGTTGCAGAGCTGGGCCGAGAGGTGGCAAATGGAGTTTAATGTGGAAAAGTGTGAGGTAATGCACTATGGCAGAAATAATAAATGTGTAGAGTATAGGGCAAATGGTAGGATTCTTAGTAGTCTAGATGAACAGAGGGATCTTGGTGTGTATGTGCATAGATCCCTGAAAGTAGGCAGTCAGGTCGAGAAGGTTGTTAGGAAGGCATATGGAGTCTTGGCTTTTATTGGTAGAGGGATTGAATTTCGGAGCCGCAACGTCATGTTGCAACTGTACAAAACTCTAGTGCGGCCGCACTTGGAGTATTGTGTGCAGTTCTGGTCCCCACATTATAAGAAAGATGTGGAGGCATTGGAGAGGGTACAGAGGAGGTTTACCAGGATGTTGCCTGGTATGGAGGGCAGGTCTTATGAAGAGAGGCTGAGGGATTTGAGGTTGTTTTCGTTAGAAAGAAGGCGGCTAAGAGGAGACCTTATTGAAACATATAAGATGATTAGAGGTTTAGATAGGGTGGACAGTGATAGCCTTTTTCCTAGGATGGAGAAAGCTAGCACGAGGGGACACAGCTTTAAATTAAGGGGTGATAGTTATAGGACGGATATCAGAGGTAGGTTCTTTACCCAAAGGGTGGTTCGGGAGTGGAATGCCCTGCCTGCAGCAGTTGTAGATGCGCCAAGTTTGGTGGCGTTTAAGAGGTTAGTTGATAAGTATATGGAAGAGAAGGGAATGGTTTAGTTTGGAGGGGCATTGCTTTTTATATTGGTCGGCGCAACATCGAAGGCCGAAGGGCCTGTTCTGTGCTGTAATGTTCTATGTTCTATGTTCTAGTACAGCACAGTACAGGCCCTTTGGCCCTTGATGTTGTGCTGAGCTATGTCCGAACCCAAGATCAAGCTATCGCACTCCTTATCATTCTGGTGTGCTCCATGTGCCTACCCAATAACCACTTAAAAGCTCCTAAAGTGTCCGACTCCACTATTATAGCAGGCAGTGCATTCCACATCCCAACCACTCTCTAAGTAAAGAATCTACCTCGGACATCCCTCCTATATCTCCTACCATGAACCTTTAAGTCATGCTCCCTAGTAACAGGTACATCTACCCAATAATATAGTCTTTGCATGTCTACTCTATCTATCTCCCTCATCATCTTATAAATCTCTATTAAGTTGCCTCTCATCATCCTTCACTCTGAAGAGAAAAGCCCCAGCTCCCTCAGCCTTTCCTCTTAAGACCTACCCTCCAAACCAGGCAGTATCCTGGTAAGTCTCCTCTGCACTTTCTCCAATGCTTCCACATCTTTCTTATAGTGAGATGACCAGAACTGAACACAATATTCCAAACGCGGTCTCACCAAGGTCTGGTGTAGTTGCAACATAACGGCTCTTAAACTCAAATGGCTCTTAAACTCAGGGGGATAAAATGCCTTCCAGTTAAAGCAAAGATGGATACACAAAGAAATGTTTGTCCAATCCATTTTGCCAGATCCCAAAAGGGGAAGCGCTTTGTTGGTAACAAGACCATGTTGAAGTAATACACTCTTTCACTTCCATTTCCTAAGGAGCCTAACAATCTCAAGCTCGGATCAGGGAAGATATCATATGAAGTACTGGACACACTTGTCTTCTTCCTGTTCCCTGGCTGTCATGTCCACTCTTGAGAAACCTAGTTTGGGCAGTACAAGCAGAATAAAAGCATACACAATAGGGCAGTGATACAAAGTCTGCAGTATGATGGCTCTCAATGGCATCAGCAGCCATGCAGAGGATAGATTTTTATCTTAAAAACCACACGTCCATTGTATTTTCTCCTTCAATATATGCAGACACCTTGAATTTCTAAGATCAGATGCACCTGAAGTGCAAATGAGTATAAAATCTTTCTCTTCTTAAGCACCCATTGATTTGAAACAAAAAGCTCTGATGACCACATGGATGTCACCTACAGCATGTCGCTATCAAGAGAAATATGTCACCCAGTGAAAACAGTGTTTCCTCTGCGGCTAATGCTGCCTTGCCACAGGAAACATGATAAAACTGTTGTTCATTACAAACATTTTGTCAATTGTAAAATAGAGGTGACCAGCAGACTGTTTGATGGAGGTGGGTGACCTCTCTGGTGAATTGGAAGGACTGGTCACTGGAAGGAAAGCTCAACATGATGGTAAGCTCCCTTCTATGGTTAGAGCTGTTGCAGCTCCCAGGGATACTTGAAGGTTTCCCTGCAGCAATGAAGTGGAGTAAATTATGTAGTGTATTTGGATCATCTGCCTTACTTTGTATAGTGCAATTGAAATACTGACAATAATAACTTAATAAAAGTAGCAATCAACGTGATTCAGGAGGAGGAAGACCTGCTTAACCTCTTAATGTTTTTTTGAGGAGGTGACAATCCAATTAGAATGTGGAAAGCCCTTAAATATGATGTATAGACTTCTAAAATGCACTTGATAAAGATGTGCACTGAAGGCTATTCATTAACTTTAAAGTTATGTAAATTCAAGATAATCCTTGGATATAGAAATTGAAAGTTCAGAAAGAAAATGAGTAGCTGTTAAATGAGTTATGTCAGGCTGGAGGGCGTGTACTGGATGTGGTGCTGGGAGCTCCAAGGTCAAAATCACTCCTGCTTCTAATTAATGACCCAACGGGAAGTTGTCAAATCTTGAAATGTTACCAAATTAGGTGAGGCGTTGGGATCCCAGAACACCATTGATGTTCACAGCAAAGAAAGAGAGCATATTGACCAAATGCTTCCTGCCAGTTCTCTGATTGAACAGTATAATGCTAATTGCACAGTCTTTCTTCTTCCCTGTGGAACCATGGAATTGCAGAAGGCAACTGGGAAATGACACAAGGTGGCACAGTGGTTAGCGCTGCTACCTCACAGCGCCAGGGACCCAGGTTCGATTCCCGGCTTGGTCTGTATGGAGTTTGTAAGTCCTTCCTGTGTCTGCGAAGATTTCCTCCAGATGCTCTAGTTTCCTCCCACCGTGTAAATGGTGTGCTGAGTGTGTGCCTTTACATGCACTGTTTGTGATCAGAACTCCCCACTCATCTGACGAAGGAGCAGCGCTCCAAAAGCTAGTGGCGCTTGATACTAAATAACACTGTTGGACTTTAACCTGGTGTTGTGACACTTCTTACTGTGTTTACCCCAGTCCATTGCTGGCATCTCCACATCAGGTCTGGAGTACCAGATCAGGGCTTTTGACAATAAACAGTCCTTGCCCCTTGAAAGGTGCTCCTGAAAATCTGACAGGCCAGGAACAGGGTTGGGAATCCTGGATTCAGGACCTGCCTGCCACCTTAAAGGCTCTCGAGTTACACCAACTGAGTGAAATTCCAAGTCCATGAATGGGAGAAAACATATAAGTAGCCAGAAAAATCACGTGTAAAATTTAATGCATACAAATGTATTGCACATAAAATAAGTATTGCACATAAAAAAGAAACTAAATCTAGTAAAGCATGTATTTCAAAAAATGATGTTTAAATAAAGAAGAATCAAGCGGGAAGTGGTGCAAGCTTCTTTTTAATGAGTGTTGACTCACTTGGCCCATGTCTACTTGCATGTTAGCGTGACCTGGTGTAACAAGAGTACCCCCTTGTGACCTGAACTGGATACTTGTTTCTTTTGCACTTGTACTTCTTCAATCGCTCCAGAAGTGTATCAAGCAAAGATCTGGTGAGACAACAGCAGGGACAAATTATCCTTCACAGTATGATTAATGCACAGAACAGCATTAATTGTTAGGCTTACAGCACAACTTATCTTTCCGTATTAGCAAAAAGCATGCCATTGCTACCCTCAGTGAGACTTGACTTGCACAAAATTTATTTTTAAGTTTAGCATTTCTTACTTCTTCAATACAGAGGAAGTCCCCCCCCAGCTTTCTCTTCAGAAACCTAACTGCTTTTCTGCCTTCCTTTCTTAAAATTCTCACTGGCTGTCCCTGTCCATCTCGATTTTATTGCCTTCTGTTCACAGACAGTAGGAACAAATTCTTCTCAACAGAATGTGCGGATTTAATTCCCTGCCCTATCACACATTTTGTGTTGCAAGGTAGGGATTTAATCAGTCAGGAGGGTGGCGGTGGGGACCTCACTGCCTACCTGCCTCCACCTCGGTTAAATCCATGGCAGGAAGACTCATGGACAGCCTCCTTCCCTGCTGCGAATTGAGGCATTTGAATGGTTGCCTGCTTAATTGCCTCATCCTTGTGCTGTCAGTATTAAGCCAGCAGGGAGCAGGGGGCTGGCCATGTTGGAAAACCCATGTGAGACTGCTTGTGACATCCCAGTGGGGAGAAAGGGAGGAGTTCCTTGATCAAAAGCACTGGGTGCCTTATCAAGGGACCGGGCATTGCGAAGGGGGCCCCAGAAAAACCATTCACTTCATTTGATGCCAAATCTTCTCCTAGCATAACCTGACTGTAGCCAAGAACCCAGTGGCGATACTCAGTGCCATTCAATTAAGCGACCAGTCTCTAATTGACCAACAACTCTTAGCAGTCAAGATTTCTACAACGGTCCTCAATCTTGGGCAAGGCCATCTGTTGTCCTGTTAAGTGTCTCTGTGGCACCCCTGGAAGAAGTGATGTGGTGCTCTTGCCGACTCTCCAGCTGGCAGGTGAGGAAACCTGTCACTTCTATCAAACCCACCTAATATATTTGAGGTTTTGTGGATGATTGGATTATTCTAGCAAATTATTATTTATAGCCAATGGGGAAATAACATTAATACTAGTTCAACTTGTGTAAAAGATTGAAGTTTTATTTTAAAGTTTATTTATTAGCTTCACAAGTAGACTTATATTAAGTTACTGTGAAAATCCCCCAGTTGCTACACTCCGTAACCTGTTTAAGTACGCTGGGGAGAATTTACTCATGGCCAATGCACCTAACCTATTGGACTGTGGGAGGAAACTGGAGGAAACCCATGCAGACACATGTAGACTCCACACAGTGACCCAAGCTGAGAATCGAACCTGGGTCCCTGGCGCTGTGAAGCAGCAATGCTAACCACTGTGCCAATGTGTAAAGAGTCAAGATCAAAATAATTCTTCTCTCCATATTTTGTCTAGTGAAAAATGATCAAAATACAATGGCAGATTCACTTCAAGAAACTATGTGGCCTATTTCATACAACAAACTCGAACCCATTTTTGCTCCACTTGGAAAATCAGGATACTAACACCTTATGAAAGGTAGTAGCAGACTGCCAGCACCTTTAAAATTGGATCATTTTAGTTGTTGATGCCTTCAGGAAAGACGAGGAAAAAACCAAAGGAAAAAATAGCTCAGTAAAACTCTTCTTTGATCTTACTTTGATCAAATCTAAGCAAAATCTTGACAAGGAAGCACGCAGTATGTATCATAGAAAGCAATTTAAAGACATCATTTGACATTATTTTAAACTGCAATTATTTATTGGGCTTTGTAATGAATGTAAAATTAAATATCATAAAAGGCAAGATTGAATCCTATTAAATTATCTTTCTTTGCAGTATCAGTCACCATTTAATTGTTTGAGCTAAAATCAACAGGAGAAACTAGTACGCAATGACTTGATGAGCAGTTGTTGACTTATTAATAAAAATGCAAACGCAATAGGGAATTAAAGATACCCTTATAAAATAATAGAAAACAAGGATCATAACATGTCATCTGACAACCATCACTAAACATTTGGATTTCTAATTGATGCTGGCAAAGATTGATCTGATTCCCCAATACATTCATTTCCGTCTCCTGTAGCTGCCTGCTTTTAAAACAAATTGACTATCTAATTTGCATAAAACATCTATTTTTGGCTCCAATACTATTAACTAATAATTTGAAATTTACAATAGCAGCTGATGCAGCTGTACTTTGAGTTGACATTGTTTAGGATGCAATATTTCACTGGAAACCACACAGTGCAAACGCTTCTCTTGCCTGGTGAAGGCTGTGGCATTACAACAGGATCCTGTCAAGTATTAATATGCTTCACAAAGTTTTTAGCACAACATGTCACCCTTAATTTTTCTGCAGTAATTAATGAGTTCTGATTCAGGACTATATTGGAACTGGTTAGCTAATTGGAACCGTTTTAATTTCATCAAGACCAAGACTGACTGCCTGTCATACTGCTCTTTTCTTTCTCAATCCCAGCTTCAGAAGGCACTGACTGATGACAGGATATAATTCCACAAGCACTAATTACCCAAGTAAGCGACCACTCTTCATGTACGAGGTCAGAGAGTACAGCAAAGGTCTCATGCCATGTAACACATTATTCGTAATCACCGAATGAGTCAAGTTGTATTTTTATTACGTGTTCTTGGCTTTTAACAACCATTTCGGTGCAATTTTCCATAAGAACAGTGGAACAGCATCACCTTGGTGATTGTTATGGTCATCTATGCCTCCATTTTATGTCTGCCTTTTGTTTTAATTAAAGTACTGATAGCAAGGTGCCCCAAATCCAGTGTGGGTTCTTGTTATAATATGCTTTGAAGGGCCATTTGATGGGGTACAACACCATTTGTTCTCTAGAATAGTATTGGCTACCTCTTTGGATTGCAGCCTGTGAGGTCCTGCTTGTCCCCAGTGGACTCCTGGAAAAATCCAGTGGTATAAAAGTTGAGAACCACTCTGATGTTCAAGGTCACAAACACAAGGTGCCCACCAATCTGCACAAGTCTCTGCACGTCCTGTAACAGCACAGAGGTTGGTGACAGCGTCCCTTGTGATTTTCAATCTGCACTGACAGTGCTGCTCAGACATCTAGAGATGATTGAACAATGCACATCAGACTTACCTGGGAATAGACCCTTCTTTGTACAGGAGGCTGTAGGCACCTTCCTCTATCTCCTTCTCTGGCACTCCCACTCAAAGGATAGCCTTCTTGCTGCTTCTGATGTTCCTGACACACCCCGGCTAGCACCTGGATATCCCTCCACCTCCTCCTTAAAGATGCCATGAAGACTGAGTGGATTAGGCTGATGGCACGGTAAGCTCTCCCTCAATCCTGTCTGTGTAGTCAAGCTGATATGCCTGTGGCTAATCACTGCTGTCTGTGATCCATTCAATATAAATAACTTGTTATTTCTGACAACTTTATATCCCTTTCACCATCTTGCCATCATCTGGCAATGCCCTCCACTTATCACTCTCCCTTCTACCATTCTGAATCTCTGAATGGTTGGTTGGCAGGGGCACCACTAAACCCTCAATTCCTTGGCAACTTGTTTAATCAGGTCATATAGTTCCCATGCTTCATTAATAAAATTAGAGATCAACCATAAAATGGGTTAACTGCAATTCTAAATATATTACCTGAAGTGTAGCCACATCATTGTCAGAAACCTGCCTTCCACTGTTCCTGTAATGTCAAGATTTTGACTCGATTTATTGTCACATTTATTGATATACAGCGAAAGATATTGTTTCTTGTGAATTATACAGAAAAAACATACCTTTATAAATTAAATATAATACCACAGTAATGTGGTATTATAATCATAGCTAGATCGTAGAAAAAGATCAACTCAATATATGATAGGTCCATTCAAAAGTCTGATGACAGCAGGGATGAAATTGTTCTTGAGTTAGTTGGTACATGTCCTCAGACTTTTGTATCTTTTTCCCAATGGAAGAAAGTACATTTGGAATGTAAGGGATCCTTGATGATGCTGGCTGCTTTTCCGAGGCAGCGGGAAGTTTATATAGAAAAAATAGATGGGAAGCTAGTTTATTTGATATACTAGGCTATGTTCACAACCCTTTGCAGTTTCTTGAGATTTTGGTTAGAGCGGGAGCCTGCCTACCAACAGGAGACATCAGACTTCCAGCCAAACCCCACTTGATGGTGACGAGATCACTCGTAGTGATCCAGTAAAAACTTAGTCTTTGTTCTAAATGGTAGCATCCCAGATGTCAGAAAAAAAGGAATGTTACGTGCTGTGACACTATTTATCTTACCACCTGAAGATAAGTGGTATCTTATCACGAAGCTAAAAACTAAGGCCACAGCTGACTGAATACATTATTGCAGTCTTTGGTTAACTTATTTGAAACACTGACTTATAACACCTTCAGAAGTTATATTTTTTAATGCTATTTCCTTGTGTGTGTGTGTGTGTGTGTGTGTGTGTGTGTGTGTGAGAGAGAGAGAGAGAGAGAGAGAGAGATCAGGTAATAGAGGAAGGGTGCACATCTCTTCCTGAATTTTTCATTATAAACAAAACAGAAGACAAATGGTTAATCAAACCAGGAATGAACAAACATTTGTCTGTCTCTGTTTCATCTCTTTCAATTAGTTTTTTTTAAGCTTTCTATTTTGTATTCATTGTATTGTGGAGAAGGCTGGTATTTATTACTCTGACAAGGAGATGGTAGGAGCTTTCTTGAACCAGTGCAAGTCTGGGATTGTTTTTCTTTGCAGCAGTTTAAAATAAGTGCCTTAGGCCATTTCAGGAGGAAATTAAGAATCAATCAACCATGTTAGTATGGATTGGAGTCACAATAGGTTAGGCTGGGTAAGGACAATAGATCTCCTGTCCTAAAGGATTAAAGGGAACCAGTAGAGTTTTTATAACAACTTGATATGTTTGTCATAGTAGCCAACATTATTATTGTGAAGCCGAAAGAAGCCCTGTATTTCTTCCTAGCCGCACAAAATAATTAAGCATAATTAAGGACCCCATGCACCCAAACTCCTTTCCACTTTCTTCCTTTGGGAAAAAGGTACAAAAGTCTGAGGTCATGTACCAACTGACTCAAGAATAAGAATAATTTCTTCCCTGCTGCTGTCAGACTTTTGAATGGACTTATCTTGTATTAAGTTAATCTTTCTCTACACCCTAGCTATGATTGTAACACTACATTCTACACTCTCTTGTTCCTTTCTCTATGAATGGTTTGCTTTTTCTGTATAGTGTGCAAGAAACAATACTTTTCACTGTATGTTAATACATGTGACAATGATAAATCAAATCAATTCCTGTACTCATCTTTTCTGACCTCTTCCATTGTAACATTTGGTGTGGAGCACTGAAGGCTGATGTGCCCCACCATAGGCATCTGGAAGCCTACACAAGTCATAGGACTCTGTTCTTCATAAATTAACATGGCTCCCACTTGATGTACATGGATATTCGCTCTTCCTTGTTGAAATCCAAGGAAAAATGTTAGCAGAATGGGAACAGAACTGTAACTGATGCTCAAACTCAATTACCACTCTGTTTCTAGCAGATGGATGGAGCTAAATGTTGATAATAAGATAGATTTTCACTTCACTACCCAATTGGTCATTTGTTGAGGTGGATCTCATACAAAACTCACCTGATTGCCATTCCATTCCCAGCGACTTGAGTCCCAGGAAAATCTCAAATCAAAGATAGATCTATTTTTCTGCTAAAAAGTTTTCAAAGTATGCAATAAGGCTGGTGGCATTAGCCAGTTAGCAAGCTGCTGGAATTTCACAAGGTCCTTACAGTAGCTTCATCCTCTAGTGCCACTTAACAAAGTTCTCCCTCACAATTGTATGGTTGAAAACTGATGTGTGCTCTCCTACAGTTTTAATTGTGAGTGTCAATGAGAAATGTTTGTGCAATTACTCTTTCACCTGAATGCTTCCACATTACCCTATACTTGTGGTTTCCAGTGATGGAGGTGGCATGATGCCTCATCAGCTGTAGCCATGTCTGACAAAGCAGCAGTTATCAACTCTTGTCCATTAACGTGCAACTATTCAATATTTTGAAGGGGCATTCTGGATCAGAAAGAACAGTCACCCAAAGTAAAATTGCCAAATCTGTACATTTTCTCTCTTACTGCTGGTACACCACTTTCCTGCAGAATAACTAGAGAATTGCTTGCAAAGAGTCATGCAAGTCTGTTTTTGCATTGACTAGCTTTCATATCCATGTTTATTTCTATCTTCTATTATTCCATTTTAAGGGGTAAAAAATCACATTAATACTACAGGAAGGGTAAGAGAATATAACACATAATTGTAACAGTCCCTTCCTGAGGGAGCGCTGCACTGTCAAAGGGTCAGCGCTGAGGGAGCGCTGCACTGTCAAAGGGTCAGCGCTGAGGGAGCGCTGCACTGTCAAAGGGTCAGCGCTGAGGGAGCGCTGCACTGTCAAAGGGTCAGCGCTGAGGGAGCGCTGCACTGTCAAAGGGTCAGCGCTGAGGGAGCGCTGCACTATCTGAGAGTCAGTATTCTGAGGGCCAAGTGCTGGTAAGTGAAATTAGGTGGGAGGTCAGGTGTTTCTCAGTGAGCCAAAGGACTCTATATTACTCTATGATTGCCAATCCTAACCATGGATAAAGGGCACAGATAGAGGACCAGCAAGTAATTTTCTGTTACACTGACAAAGAGGAGTCTGTAGACCTCCTGGACCCATTTTACAGTGCGGATGGTATGTTTGGAACTTGGATGAATATGTCTATTCTGAGCATAGACATTGTATGGTGAAAATAGGTGTTTCCAATATTTTCCTATCAGTAGGTGGAAACCTGAAAAAATGTGAAATTTAATTTGTTTTCTTATTTCTGCAAATGGAACATGAGCTCAAAAATAAGAAAGCCGAGAGATGTGGCTACATGGGGCCTCAGGAGAAGAGGGCAACCTAAAACCACTCTCTATTTCATCAGAATCTGTCCCCCCAATCCCTCCTCAGAACCATTCACCAGCATGGAGAGGCAATCACAGAGTGAATGTTTAAATGAGGAATTGACACTGGTGAGTCACAGAACACAATGATCACAGAGAATGTGGGAGTGTAAAAAGGATCATGCTGTTCCTGAGTGGAATGCCATAATTAGACCCCACAGGTCTGAAGCACGCTAACACGCTGAGATAATCTTGGGGGAAGGGGTGCTGTATTGAAGAAAATAATGTTTGCAGATACACCATGGAGGCTTTGCTGGAATATCTACATCCGTTCCCAGTTATAGGGAGCACCACAGGTACTAAATGCCTTATTATGAGGATGCTTTTTTTTAAAATAAAGATACGATTTCTAATTCTCTTTTCTTCCTTTGGGTGAACAAGAAACAATAATCTCATCAATACAATGGAGGACTGCTAGCCAGCCAGAATACTTAACTTGTATTCCAACGATTTGGGATGAAAAGGGAACAGACACCCCAACACCCTCCTCACCTCCCCACCACTCCCCCAAACACAGAGTACAGTGAAAGACTCCATACCCTACTGGCTTTTAGAATGTCTTGAAACTTTTCAGAAAAGTTTCTGAGATGAGGCATCAGAATTATCTACTCTAAAAATCAATGATTGCAGCAGACATGGTATTCAAATTCCTTGGAATATACAACAAGCAAGACTTTTAAGGACTGTTTTAACAAGCCAGAGAGATCAGGAGAGCTTAGAATGCTGCAGTGAAAAGCTACAAGATGTTTCTTTCTCTCTCTGTCTCTCTCTCTCAAAAGTATTGCACCCAGATTGGCAAAATAACCACCCTGAGAGAAGGGACCAACTGCAAAATGAGATAATTTGGGAATAGAATGTGGAAATCTGCTCCCACAACTACGCCAAGAAGGACAACCAAACAAAACAGCTACAAGGTAGAATCACTGCATCAAGACCAGTAAAAGACAGTTAACCATGTATTTATTTGATTATTTATTTTATTCATAATGGTAATGCAACTTTAAGCCTATCCTCTTTTTCTACTATCTGTGCTATGTATGGGCCCAGTGAATGTCTGTGATATATGCATGTGATTTACTTATTTTTTATTTAATTCAAGAAGTAGTGTCAATAAACCCATCTTAGTTGATTTCTTTATTAGTGTTATAGTAGGCTTACATTAACAGTGCAATGAAGTTACTATGAAAATCCCCTCATTACCATACTCCAGCACTGTTCGGGTACACAGAGGGAGAATTTAGCATGGCCAATGCGCCTAACCAGCAGGTCTTTCGGACTGTGGGAGCAAACTGAAGTACCCAAGGAAACTTAGAAAACCTGTCTGGGTAATTCTTTATAAGATGAAGACATCAATCTGATGTATTAACCAAGCACATCCTGACTAAATTCACAAAAAGCCTGTTACAGTCAAACTTGAAGTGGTATAATGGGGAGCCATTTTTACTCTCCTTATGTGGCTGTAACACCATCCACAATAAAGCATTGAGTGATAGTTTGTAGACCTCAGAGAATTGAATGGGAGACCAATTAGTATCAGGGTCCAATTTCTTAAGAGCAGCTACTGAGGATTCAGGGAACATTCTGTTCTAATAATTCAGGGAAATGAATGACCCAATTGAGTCTGTTTTCCTGTAATTAAATAAGTTAATTGTTGGCCAGGCCAGCATTTGTTGCCCATTCCTAACTGATCTCTATTGCAGAGGACATTTGAGATTCAACCATATTGCTGCAGACTTTGGGAACCAGGTAGGTTTTTCTCAACATTTGACAATAAAAACATAAGAACATCAGAACTAGGAGGAGGAGTAGGCCATCTGGCCTCTCGATCCTGCTTTGCCATTCAATAAGTTCATGGCTGATCTTTTCGTGAACTCAGCTCCACTTACCCACTCACTTACCATAACTCTTAATTCTTCTACTGTCGAAAAATTTATCTATCCTAGCTTTAAAAATATTCAATGAGGTAGCCTCAGTTGCTTCACTGGGCAGGGAATTTCACAGTTTCACAATCCTTTGTGTAAAGAAGTTCTTCGTCAAATCAGTCCTAAATCTGCTTCCCCTTATTTTGAAGCCATGCTCCCTAGTTCCTAGTTTCACTCGCCAGTGGAAACAATTCCTCTGCTTCTATCTTATCTGTTTCCTTCATAAATTTATATGTTTCCATAAGATCTCCCCTCATTCTTCAGAATTCCAAAGAGTATACCCTCAGTCTATTCAGTCTTTCCTCAAAAGCTAACCTTCTCAACTCTGGAATCAACCTAGTAAATCTCCACTGCACCCCCTCCAGTACCAGTAAATGCCTTCTCAAATAAGGAGTCTAAAACGTGTACAGTACTCCAGGTGTGGCCTCACCAGTAGCTCATACAGCTGTTTTTAAACTCCATCTCTCTAGCAATGAAGGACAAAATTCCATTTGCTTTCTTGATTATCTGCTGCATCTGCAAACCAACTTCTTGAGATTCCTGCACAAGGACACCCAGATCCCTCTGCACAGCAGCATGCTGCAATTTTTTACAATTTAAATAATATTCCACTTTGCTGTTATTCTTACCAAAATGGATGACCTTACATTTACCAACATTGTACTCCATCTGCCAAACTCTTGCCCACTCACTTAGATTACCTATATCCCTTTGCAGACTTTCAGCATCCTCTGCACACTTTGCTCTTCCACCCATCTTCATGTCATCTGCGAATTTTAACACACTACACTTGATCCCTAAATCATCTATGTAAATCATAAATAATTGCGCTCCCAACATTGATCTTTGAGGCACACCACTAGTCATTGATTGCCAACCAGAAAAACACCCATTTACCCAAACTCTTTGCTTTCTGTTAGTTAACCAATCCTCTATCCATGCTAATACATTACCCGTAACACTGTGCATGATGGTCATCATTAGACTTTTAACTCCAGATTTTTATTGAATTCAAAATTTCACCAAATGACCTGTGATTTGATCCTAGGTCTTACTCCGGTCTACTTGTCCAGTGATAATACCACTGTGCCACTGTCTCCCCTGTTTGCACCTTCTCGACTTGTAGAGGATATTGTGCTCTATGGGTCATTTTACTGAGCTTCAGCTGGTTACCTTTGACAAGAAACTCAACTGGACTCACCATTTAAACACAATGGCTAAAAAAGCATGTCAGAGGTGAGGAATACTGTGGCGAGTAGCTCACCTCCTAACTCCCCAAAGCCTATTCATCGTCTACAAGTCCAAGTCAGGAATGTGATGGAGTGCTCCCCATTTGTCTGGATGAGTGCAGCTCCAATATCACTCAAGAAGCTTGATAGATCCAGGACAAAGCAGCCCATTTAATTTGCACCACATTTACAAACATCCACTCCCTCCGCCACCTATACTCAGTAGCAGCAGTGTGTACTATCTACAAGATGCATGCAGAAATTCTCCAAGATCCTTAGACAGCACCTCCCAAACCCACAAACACTTACATTCACAAGAACTAGGGCACCAGACACATGGGAGCATCACCATCTCCAAGTTCCCCTCCAAGCCACTCACCATCCTGACTTAGAAATATTTTGCTGTTCCTTCACAGTTTTTGGATCAAAATCCCAGAATTCCCTCCCTAATGGCATTGTGGGTCAACTCATAAAACATGGATTGCAATGACTCAAGAAGGCAGCTCACCACCATTTTCTCAAGAGAAACCAGGGAAACTTGTCAGCCAGCGATGTGTATGTCCTATGAATGAATAAAAAGAAAAGCTCAGCTCTCTGAAGCATATGTGATGCTATTGCTGGACGTTTGAAAATCTGAGCACAGACATGAGAGTTGTTCTAGGTCTAGCGTAAGCTTCAGTTTGGGAAAAAACAAAGATGATTAATCCACCATGGTATGATTCTATGATTCTGTCTTGTAAATATTAGGGGGATCCTTTGAGACTGCTAGCTCCCGTCAAGAATTGTGATAGCCCGAGGATCAGGCATTGTGCAAAAAAATGGGTTTGGCACTAAGTGCCAAACCTGCCATGATGCTCCTAGCCAATCCTGCTGGCCCTAATCGGGTACTCACCAATAGCAGGCAACAGCTATATAATTATGCAAATCCATTAATTGTCATACCATTCACCATCTCCCTTCCATTCACTCTCCGGTGGGAAATTCATATGACAGATCTCAGTCTGATTCCATCTGGCAGATGCTTTCAGAGCCAATGGAAAAGCCTCCTGTTTTCCTGTTGGTGTGGGCACCCTGTCCTGACTCAGGAGGATCATGGCTATTCATATCTATAAGAAATGGCAGTGCCATTTCACTTGTTCCCAAGGAGAAATTTTAAAAATCAGACCTCAAGCAAGATGCCAGTCTGAATTTCTTATTGGGACTGTGGGATAAGCATCCTTGTTGTATGGATTGCCAGCTCAAATATTCAACTTACTCTATCAGTGGAGTTTGTTATGGAGGCAACACCAGGGCAGAATGAGCAGGCATCATGAACCACCACAATTCAACCTCTCCCACATCTTCAAAATGGATATTGAGGTTATTATCCTTAGAAATTCCCATTGTTGATTACAGAAATGCCATTCGAATGACTTGACTGAATCAACAAGCAATGACATGCAATTTTTCACATTTTGCATACAGATTTCCTATTTTTGACATTTATATACATGCTAACATTTTATATTTTGAGGTGTTATAGGACGTTGCAGCTGTAGACAGAAATAGTATGCTAACTGCAAGGTTTTATTGAAATACTGGATTATTTATTGCCCTTTTAGAAATTCACTGCCTCATATCCAATGCAGAATATGAAAAATTAAATACAACAAAATGAAAGTAAAGAGGTAAAACACTTGAAACAACCACAGATGAATAAAACAATAAGCAATGTCATTATGTGACAAATCTGCAACCATAGAAATGTCACAAAAACAGAATGCATAATGCTTTTGGAGTTAGTCCATTTTGTAAGAGTGAAAAATGAAGCTGCACTTATGTAAAAACAAAATGCTTATGCATTTATAATTAATAGTCTGTACAAGATTTGTGGGTTCTTAATCCTGCTGGAACATTATTAAGCTTTTATATTATCATGATCAAGCTACACAGGCGCAAAAGTTTGGCAATACAAGAGCTGTTTTGGCTCCACAATAGCATCTGTGCTCCGTACTCAAACTATCACCTTGCTATCTACCAAATGCTATTTTGGAGAAGTCAGTCAGGTGAGCATTAGAATCCTGTACCAGAAATATGCAGAGTAGGCAGATCGTGATCCCTCTTTTATCCTCATGTCGGAAACATATGTTCAACAGCCTTTCAAGGAAACATCAATTACTCTCAGCGTAGTTACTCCTACTGGCTCTGTTTGATTTGTAACAGTACTTAAAGTTTTGTAATGGTGAAGTGATAGGAGGAATTGTTGCATGTGTTAAGGTGCAGGCCGGAATCTCCAAGGTATCGTGTGAAGTTAGCCTAGACCCTAGTTTTACATTTGATTTTGGCGTGGGTGAGCATAAGGTGTTTAATTCTAGATATGATTCAAGTGATCTACAAGGAAGCTTTTATCAAACTAAGAACGCAATTAGAACATAACAAAAATAATTAGCACAACTTTTACCAATTACAAGATTTAAACATGACACAGTATAACTCCTAACAGCTAGCTATCTCTGTTGTTCCAAATTAAAGCAACATCCCACAGACATACACCCTTCCACTCCCTGAATGTACAGTTAGTATGTCACCACACTTTACTGCCCGTTAGCCTGGCAGCAATCATGAAGCATTATTTAGCACCTATCTGTTGTTTCCTCATCATTTGAGACAACTTGACAAATAAGAAGATGGTTGCTTGGCAATATGGGCGATCTGCTAAAAACTGGCTCATGACTCTGAGAAAATAACCACACTCAGCCAGCTTACAAACACTGACAGCTATGACAGCACACAAAACATCATGAAACAGATCAACGGTCTGCTCAAACAATGGTTCTACTAAGTAGACCACTCAGCAAAAGCTATGCAGCATTTGCTAGAGCATGTATCTAACTATCATGGTCTGCTGTGCCCTGCACAACTTTCCCATCAACAGACTTTGAGACTGGCATATGGTGAGATGCTCAGGAGAAGGAGGAGGAAGAGAGGAGGGACATCAGTTTCCCAACAGGGTTGTCTGTGATTGTTTCCGTTCTACTGAACCCAATTTGAAATCACCCTTTTCAAGGGAAATTAGGGACAGGTGATAAACGCTAGCCTTGCCAGTGATGCCTGCATCCTATGAAAGAATACATTTTTTCAAATTCCTACACTACAAACCGCCATATTTCCTATTTTCATTCTACCGCTGATCATCACATTGTCATTTTGACCATAGTGTTGAAATAAAAAACATCAGAAAATGACCATTCTAGAACAACTTTAATCAAAGAAATATCCGATATTCCAAATTTACAAAAATCCACCAATCACCCTTCTGTATTCCCTCAGTGCTGGATTTGCAGATGGCTTTGCCTGATCTAATCATACTTCTATCTGGTGCTGCACTAATTACTACAGCAAGAGCAGTGGAAGGATGCTGGATGGTAGTGGTATCACTATGGATGAACTTTGAGGACTCCATTGAAGAACCTGGGCCTAGAAGACCAGAGTTTGGACTGAACAACATTGGCATTTGGAGCAGCATTCTAGGTTGTCTGGATGACAGTCAACAACAAGGGCACAGGCAAAGTGGCAGCAGTCACAGCACAGACGCTGTCATTCAGAGAGAAGAAAGCAGTATTGTGCTCAGTGGAGCCACTGCAGCTCTCCCATGACATCCCCATAGCAATCTGAGTAGTTGAAGGACTTTTCTCGGGAACCTGCCACAAAGTACAATACAAGCAAATGCCACAGTCGGCACAGCACTATCCATTGTTTCTAGTAGATTGGAAGACAGATATGTCTTTCCCACTCCCATCCACACTTACATCTGCTGAAATCATTTGAGATTCCTAACTTCTCCCAGTCCTGATGAAAAGTCATTGAAAAGTTGGACAGAATTTTCAGGGTCCTCCGAGGTGGAAATAATGGTTATGGGAGCCTCCAATAAAGCAGCCTATCTATTTCAAGGCATGATTCTTGCTGCTGGCAATAAATCCCAAAGTAGAGGGGAGGACAGTACTGAATCCTGCTCTCCTACCAATTAAGGCCCATGAACTTAGTTGAAAATGTCATTTAGAGTTTATTGAAAGGGGAGGGTGGAATGTTTGAAGAGGCACACACCTGTAGAAGCTATCAGTTTCTGGCCAACTGAGAGGAAGTAGGTACGAGTGTGGGAACAAATCAAGGCTGCCCAATTCATCTTGACCCTGGCATTACAGAGTAGGAGGGCAGGGGGGCAAAGGACATCCACTCTGAAAGGCACACTATAGCTGGCAGTAGAGGCACAGTTGTCAAATTTTAGACACAGTGCTGATGAGGGGGTAACACATATAGCAGGAAAGAACATAGAGCAAAGAAAATTACAACGCATGAACAGGCCCTTCAGCCCTCCAAGCCTTCACCAACCATGCTGCCTGATTTAACTAAAACCCCTACCTTTCTGAGGACCATATCCCTCTATTCTTATCCTATTCATGTATTTGTCAATACATTCCTAAAAGTCACTATCGTATTTATTTCCACTACCTCTCCTGACAGCGAGTTTGAGGCAGTCATCATCCTCTGTGTAAAAAACCTGTCTCGTACATCTCCTTTAAACCTTGCTCCTCACATCTTAAACTTATGCCCCTTAGTAATCCACCCTAAGAGAAAGCTTCTGAATATCCACTCTGTCCATGCCCCTCATAATTTGGTAGAATTCTATCTGGTTGCCCCTCAACCTCTGTCGTTCCAGTGAGAACAAACCAAGTGACTCCAACTTCTCCTCATAGCTATTGCCGTCCATGTGAGGCAACATCCTGGTAAATCTTTTCTGTACTCTCTCCAAAGCCTCCACGTCCTTCTGGTAGTGTGGTGACCAGAATTGAGCACTATATTCTAAGTGCAGCTTAACTAAGATCCTATAAAGCTGCAAGATGATGTGCCAATTTTTAAACTCAATGCACCAGCCAATGAAAGCAAGCGTGCCGTATGCCTTCTTGACTATCTTCTCCACCTGCATTACCTGTACACCCAGATCTCTTTGCCCTTTGAAGTTCTTAAGACTTCTGCCATTTACTGTATATTTCCTATCTGCATTAGACCTTCCAAAATGTATTACCTCACAATTGTCCAGATTAAACTCCATCTGCCATTTCTCTGCCCAAATCTTCAACCGATCTATATCCAGCTATATCCTCTAATGGTCCTCATTCACTATCCACAAATCCATCAACATTTGTTTCATCCATAAATTTACTAATCAAAACAGTTACATTTTCTTCCAAATAATTTACAAACAGCAAAGGTCCCAGCACTGACCCTTGAGGAACACCACTTGTCACAGTCCTCCATTCAGAAGTGCACCCTTCCACTGCTACCCTTGTCTTCTATGACTGAACCAGTTCACCTCTGATCCCATGCGACTTCACCTCCTGCACCAGTCTGCCATGAGGGATTTTGTCAAAGGCCTTAATGAAGTCCATGTAGACAATATTCACTGCCCTACCATCTTCAGTCATCTTTGTCACTTCCTCAAAAAACTCAATCAAGTTAGTGAGACACAACCTCCCCTTTACAAAACTATATTGCCTCTTACTAATATGCTATTTATTTCCAAGTGGGATTACATTCTGTCTTGAAAAATTCTCTCCAATAATTTCCCTACCACTAATGTAAAGCTCACCAGCCTGTAATTTCCTGGATTATTCTTGCTACCCTTCTTAAACAACAAGGACACAGGCAAAGTGGAAGCAGTCAGAGCACAGACGCTGTCATTCAGAGAGAAGAAAACAGTATCATGCTCAGTGGAGCCACTGCAGCTCTCCCATGACATCCCCATAGCAATCTGAGTAATCTGTTGAAGGACTTTTCTCGGGAACCTGCCACAAAGTACAATACAAGCAAATGCCACAGTCGGCACAGCACTGTCCATTGTTTCTGGCAGATTGGAAGACAGATATGTCTTTCCCACTCCCACCCACACTTACATCTGCTGAAATCATTTGAGATTTCTAACTTCTCCCAGTCCTGATGAAAAGTCATTGATCTGAAAACTTGGACAGAATTTTCAGGGTCCTCCGAGGTGGAAATAATGGTTATGGAAGCCTCCAATAAAGCAGCATATCTATTTCAAGGCATGATTCTTGCTGCTGGCAATAAATCTTAAACAAAGGAACAACATTGGCTCTAGGGGAGGTCCCAGAGGATTAGAGAATAGCCAATGAGGATACAAAGATTTCTCTCAAGGCCCCTGCAATTTCCTCTTTTGCCTCTCTGTGTTTGAGGTGTTTTCCATCAGGCCCTGTGGACTTGTCTGTCTTAATGTTTCTCAAGAATTCCAGTACCTCCTCCTTCTTGATCTCAACTATCTACACATCCTTTCCCAGACTCATTATCCACCAAGTCTTTCTCTTTGGTAAATACTGATGCAAAGTATTCATTTAGTACCTCGCCCATTTCCTCTGGCTCCTCACGTAGATTCCCTCCCTTGTCCTCGAGTGGGCGAACTCTCCCTCCCTCTTTATATATGAGTAAAAAGCCTTGGGATTTTCCTTAATCCTGCTACCCAATGCTTTTTCATGACCCCTTCTTACTCTTAAGTTTCTTTCTACTTTCCTTGTATTCCACATTTGCCTTATGTGTTCCCAGCCTCCTAGCTTTGACAAGTGCTTCCTTTTTCTCTTTGACTAGCCCCACAATATTTTTCATTATATAATGTTCCTAAAACTTGCCATACTTATCCTTTACCCTTACAGGAATGTGCCAGTCCTGAATCCCTATCAACTTGCACTTGAAAGCCTCCACATGCCAGATGTTGATTTGCCCTCAAACATTGTTCCCAATCTACATTCTACAGTTCCTCTCTAATATTGTTGTAATTAGCCTTTCCCCAATTTAGCATGTTCAGAGGCAGAGGGAGATGGCCAGGCTATAAAAAGGCCTCTGCCTGCAATCCTCTACTTCCTTGCAGCCTCCGGTCTTCCCTGGGTTGGCATTGATGAAGGAAGGAACTGCTCTGCCCTAGGTTGCAAGCCCTCAACTCCCTTGCTTCCTTGTGGTGAAGTGGAAGGCATTGGTGCAAACCACAAATGCCTTCCATCTGGGCAACCAATAGCATTCATGACATCTGCTGTGGTTGTTCAATCGAACCCCACACTTCAGCTGCCCTTCTTCTTTCCCAAGTCCACTGGCTCCAAGAGGACATGAAAGCCATCACCTTCATTCCAGTGAGAACCTGAACTCAACCCCAGCTTGGTTCTGACCTGAAAACATACCTAGCTCCTGTTTCTACCTCTGCGGCAAAGCTTCAGCTCATTAACTCTGTTTCTCTCACTGCCTTCTGACTTTCTCTCATTAACATTTGAGCTGCTGAGTATTTCCAATATTTTCTCTTTCTATTTCAGATTTCCAGTATCTGACATATTTTATTTTTGTTTTTCTTTATCTTTACTGCTTGAAAGCCTCTGAAGGTGATATCATAGAACATAGAACATAGAACATTACAGCACAGAACAGGCCCTTCGGCCTTCGATGTTGCGCCGACCAATATAAAAAGCAATGCCCCTCCAAACTAAACCATTCCCTTCTCTTCCATATACTTATCAACTAACCTCTTAAACGCCACCAAACTTGGCGCATCTACAACTGCTGCAGGCAGGGCATTCCACTCCCGAACCACCCTTTGGGTAAAGAACCTACCTCTGATATCCGTCCTATAACTATCACCCCTTAATTTAAAGCTGTGTCCCCTCGTGCTAGCTTTTTCCATCCTAGGAAAAAGGCTATCACTATCCACCCTATCTATACCTCTAATCATCTTATATGTTTCGATTAGGTCTCCTCTTAGCCGATATCGATCAGTAACCGGTTCCAAGTTGTATTAAACAGATGACTGATGCTAGAACTCCAAAAGTTTTCATCACATTGTGACCAGGTCTTTTATGAACACTAGACTTTGTAAGTTGGGGTTATATTTTAACTGCAAATGGAATAGCTGGAAGGGGGATAGGAGGAGTTGGATGTAACCTCCTAAGAAATCTACCTTGAGACAAGCCCATGTTTTGTTTTTATTCATTTACAGCATGTGGACATTTATTCCCTATCCCTAATTGCCCTCAAATTTGAGAGTCAACCACATTATCGTGGCTCTGGAGTCACACGAGGGACAGATGGCAGATTTCCTTCCCTAAGAACATTAATAAACCAGGTGGGCTTTTTCAATAAATGGCTTTACGGTCATCATGAGACTTTTAATCCCAGATTTTTATTCTACCATGGTGGGATTTGAACCCAGGGTCTGCAAATTACTAAGCTAGTGACAACACTACTATACCATCAGCTCCTCTGACCTACAGACACACAAATGTGGATCAAAACATATTGAAAGCAAAGTGCAATGTTTAAAATGAAGGAGAAAGGCAGCTGGTCATACTTCATATAGACTCATAGTCTGTCAGACAGAAAGATTTGGAGAAGAAACTCCACAGCAGATGTTGTTATGCCAGGTAGAAGGAAAGGATGGTTTCTGGGTTCACCACTAAACAGAGAGCTGTGAGGAGATTCCACTTTGACAAAATGAGGGTCGTGGAGAGTTAAAGACAAAGGATTTGCCAGAAGGTGCCCTGTTACAGAAAGTCCATTTGATTATGCTCAGAAGGTTGAATGAAGGGATTTTATTTGAAAAGGACACTGGGAGATTCACCCTGCCGGATTTCAACCCTCTCCTTCAGCAAGCTGTCTATAAACAGCACAATTAGCATTGGCAGCATACATAATCAATGCAAATCAGGTTTAACCATGGAAATTGTTTGGGCTTTCCATCAATGTCATCAAGGAGGCACAGCAGGCACCTCATCCATTACTCATTGTATGTATGCCATGAAGGAATGTTGATTCCCTTTAGTTTTAATCATGTGAAGTTGGCACAAGCACCCATTTCAAAAATACATTTTTAGAAGCAAAGATCTCACGGAGGATTCATGTAGAATTGTTTTTATATAACATGCACAACTTTTAAAAAAAGAACATTTTGTACTCTTTTTTTTCAAATTCAGTCTTGGGACATGGCATCGTTGGCTGGCTAGCATTTATTGCCCAATCCTAATTGCTTTTGAGAAAGTGGTGATGAGCTGCCTTCTTGAAAAGCTGCAGTTCACAATGATGTTACAGAGGAATTCCAGGATTTTGATCCAGTGACTGCCAAGGAACAGCGATATATTTCCAAGCCTGAATGGGGAGTGTTTTGGAGGGGAATTCGCAGGTGGTGGTGCTCCCATGTATCTGCTGCCCTTGTCCTTTTAGATGGAAGTGATTGTGGATTTGGAAGGAGCTGTCCATTGTGTGATACACAAAAGATGATACGAACGATCATTCTAATGTTGCTTCTTCAGTATTACCAGGGGATCATTTTCAGCAGTTTGTCGGAATACTTCCTTTACCTTCCACTATATATAATGTCAGAAAGTGCTTCATCCAAAGAATTACTTTTTGAATTGTAGTGAACACTGCTTTGTAACCACAACATGAAGCCATTCGATGAGAATATTCTCAAGGAGATTTAACAATCTTGTGTAATTCAAAGCAAATAATTAGCAACATTTAAAGCTGCAATTAATTTATGAAAATATTATATTGATTAGTTTGCTACTCATTTTAATTGCTATTAGTTATCCCTTAATTAGCATTACTTTGTAATGATCAATGTTAAAGAGGTTTATTATAATTCAAGCATTTTGAATTCCCTAAAACATAAAATAACTTTAATAGCCTTAAAGCATAATTTCATCTTGTTACTATTTGCAGTAAAACACAAGGATTTTTTCCTTGAATCTTTTGACAGTTTGCTATGAGTTGACAGAAATAATTTTGGTCAGAATCATTTAATCGATTATCTGAAACTGAAGTGAACACAGCTTCATGTCAAAGGAATGTATGAATTGGAGATGCTGTTAAGAGTCTGCAGGACTAGGACAAAAACATGTTAAAAGGAAATGCATTGTGCAGGTTATGTCAAAGGGAACCACAAAACATTACTGCACCTGGCCATTTTAAACAGATTTGTTAAAGCTAGAAAACAAGTGGTTTGATATAGATTGAAATCATCTTTGGTATTTTCATTTTTCTCTTGTTGCTTTGTGCTAGACTTGCCTCAGTTGTTGCACTTTTGAGGTTTCTCTTCCCCCCATATCTTTAATCATCATGTCATGTGAAAATATGAGGATGGGTACGCTTTGGCTTTAGGGATTCTGAATGTACATATATAATAACTTTTGAGGCATTTAGGCCTTACCTCTCATTAATCAGGAACTGTACCTGGTCACGTTAGAGGAGTCCTCTCTCTGCCAACTCTGTTTCACAGCACATGCTGTCAGAAGGCTGTGCCATCTGTTGTATAGTGACCTACTCACAACATTTGGATGGGTGACAACTCTTTACTTAGAACTAAAGATTACCACAGCATGACGCTTGCACATACTGGATGTCCAATAAGCCCAGGAGATATCTTCTGCATAAGGAAGTCTGCATATATCGAAGTGGTGACATTTTCTATAGGAGGAAGTGCAATTGGGAGCAGGATTTGAACCATAGAACTCCTACAGTACACAAGGAGGCTATTCGGCCTATTGAGTCTGCACTGACAATAATCCCACCCTATCCCCATAACCCTACATCTTTACCCCGCTAATCACCTCTCGAAACTAGAGTCAATTTAGCATGGCCAATCAACCTAACCAGCAATCTATGGACTGTGAAAGGAAACTGGAGCGCTTGGAAGGAACTCATGCAGACACGGAGGGAATGTACAAATTCCATATAGATAGTGATCCGAGATCAGGAATCGAAGACAGCACTCTTGCACTGTGAGACTGCAGTGTTAATCACGGTGACACCCTGCTGTCCCCACTGTGTCCATTTAGGCAAGTGAGAGATCCAATAATAGCCGTATGAGGCCCGGGCTATTTTAACTCTCGGAATTTTATCCACATGCCACACATGATAAACTGCCACACAAAATTTGCAGGAAGTGAAAGATGGACACTGATCATCACCAAAGGAAAGTTCATCAACAAGCAGGTAATTCACAGCAAATAAGTACTGAGAGGTCATCATGGGAGCTGACTTTAAATAGCCTTGATCTAACTCAGGAACGTCTTTTCACCATCTTCATTCAACAGGAAAATCACAGCAATTTCCTCCCATCACAGCAAAGTTAAAATTGCATTCAGGCCTGATCAGACCAAGATTTTCATATTTAAAGAAGAACCCATGGGTTTCAAGCTGTTTCCTTTGCCTCATGCTCTGCAAAAGGTTAAAATGGGAAGATAGGAGCAGGATGGTAAGTCACGTCGGTCAATTTCAATTATT
This sequence comes from Sphyrna mokarran, assembly GCA_024679065.1. Classification (NCBI taxonomy): domain Eukaryota; kingdom Metazoa; phylum Chordata; class Chondrichthyes; order Carcharhiniformes; family Carcharhinidae; genus Sphyrna; species Sphyrna mokarran. Next base: position 45,820,583 of record JAGIQG010000009.1, on the reverse strand, counting down.
AAACCATCCCCTTTATTTGTAACTTTTCTTGTCCTGCATTGCTTTCACCAGGTAGAAGAGTGCCCTCAAGGGCCGAATCCATGTAGGTATCTTAGGCTTTTTCAAATCAGCCACATGATCTTTATCATGACCTAAATCTATCTGTGCTCCCTTGTTACATATGACATCATCAATGGTCATTAACCAAAAGAACCATGATTGCTTCAGTGTGCTGTCCACTATGCTTTCCTAATTTGAAGGAGAGAATCAATGGGTGGATAATTTGCAGAAGGACAGAACTATCCCTGGTTTCTGACCTCAGTAAAAGTAAACCTAAGAGCAGAGTAACACTTTGCCATCAGAGAGGGTGCAAAAGAAATTCACAAGAATAGTTCCAGGCATGAAGAACTTCAGTTATATTGGTTAGAGAAATTGGGACTATTTTCCTTGGAGAAGGTTGAGAGGAGATTCGATAAGAGGTATTTAAAATCATGAGGGGTCTGGACAGAGAACATAGAAAGTAACTGGTGAATATAGAATGCATTACATGAGAATGTGGCAGAGGCAAATTCAATTGAGATATTGAAAAAGGAATTGAATTACATTTCAAAATGAAAAATATCCAGATCTATAGGGAGGAGGAGACATTGGTGAATTACTCCTTTAGAGACATAAATGACCTTTTTCTATGCTGTAATCATTCTAAGACACTTGCGCATTTGCTTGCTATACCTTGATAGCCATACCTAACTTGAAGATGAAAGATAGTGAGTGCGATCTTCCTGGCCTTTCACACCACGCGCTCACTGCAGTGAGGCTGGAAACTCGGCAGCCAGTCAAATCTGCGTTTACTGCAACGGGATGGGAAAATCCCACCACCGTGAGCCGTAACATTCCAATCAATAGGAGAGAAGAGCCACAGTTGTGAAATCCATTCAAATAGTTTCCTCCCAGAGGTTCAGCCAGTTTCCACTTGAACTTTGTGTCATTGATCAAATAAGAAACATGTCACAGAGCGAGGAACCCCATCATCTTTATTGTGCTCCTAATACGAATACAATTTTTCTTTAATTGGAACCAGTTGCATTACAAAAGAGTTGGAATCAGTTACAAGGAAGCGGGTTCACTGCTTTCAGATGTCCAGTGCACTTTGCTCCAATCAGTTTTGCGATGCTATTTTCAACAATTAGTCTTTGCAACATTTCTTTCCTAGTGAATTCTGGCCTTTTTAGAACAGCTGCCTCATTGGATTTTCTGCTCCACGATCAAGTCTGTTACAGTCCAACATCTCTGGCCAAACTCTCCCCGTGTCTGCAGAATAATAAAAGCTGCACCTTCATTTGCAAAATTCAGCATGATCTGTTATATTGCTGCTTTTTGCAGCTGCACGTGTCACAGGTGTGTACAATCCCAATTCTGCTAAGTTCAAAACCTTGTGTATAATCTCTGCAAGTTGCTCATCTCAAAACTGATAGATTCCCAGCCTGACACTGTTTTGCTGATGGTTCTTTGATTGCTCTAAACAGCCCATCAATTAAATTGTCAATTGCATCTGCACTTGTATCTTCCAGTATAAATACTTAGGGGAATTTGAGACAATTCATTTCATTATGAACAATAAAAGGACTTCCAAATCTACAAAAAAAAACATCAAATGAAGTGAATTGAGTTAAAATTATGAAAGCAGTGCTGGCACAAATCACAGGCAATTAGTCAATTACTTCAAAGTTAGTAAATCAACTGGAAAGCAAATGCAATTATGTTACAGCACAGGAAGAAAGTGAGTACAACTGGGAAGTTTAAAGGCTACATGTGTAGTTAACTTTGACATTGACCATCTGTGTTGTCAATGGTTTTAGGTAGCACTGAATTGCTTACCATTCCAATGAGCACCATGTGGTTTGCAGAACACAGCTAGTTTCACAAAGAAACATAGAATCCCTATAGAGCAGAAAGAGACCATTCGGCCGATTGAATCTGCACCCATTCTCTGCCAGAACATCTTTCCCTGGCCCGCACCCCTCCCTAACCCTGTTTACCCCACCACCATATGGGATCATCTTTAACCTGATCCACGAGGGGAAGATGGGAAATGGCCATTTATATATTTTGGTGCAGAGTAAATTCCTGTGGATTACAAAATGAGAGGCCAACCGAACCCTACCGATTTTCCAACAGGGGCTGGGGTGCATTATTGACTCTAATAATCACATTTTAACTTGATTTTTTTTTAAGTTTCCTTTATACTTTGATTTTGTTCAGGCTGTTCCCCCTCCTTTTGGGGAGCTGCCCCTTTTACTTTGTCCTGATTTAACTCGAATTTGTTTATTTGGTTTGACCTTAAAAAAGGCCAACAGGTGGATTTGTTAAAATGACTCCATTGTTTGTGAGAACCTAAATGAAATTCCTCTAAAAGGTGGATGACTCCCAAGGTTAAGCACACCTGATAAAAGACAGATTGTTGTTGGAAAATCTCAGACTGCAATCTTTGACTTTGTTTTCCGTCTATTTCATGAAAGTGGAAGGAAAACAGTGGATAGATTCTTAGTCAGCAAGGGGGAGATGGTATTATCAGGTGTAGGCAGGATGCAGATCGTGCTTACTGTCAGATCAGCCATGATCTTATTAACTGGCAGAGCTGAATGCCCTGCTCCTTCTTTGTATATTTTGTAGCAGGAAAACCAAAACACTGTGAATTCACTATTGCCTAATCAAAGCTTTCTACTCATAGAATCCCTACAGTACAGAAAGAGGCCATTCGCCCCACTCAGTTGCACAGACAACAATCTCACCCAGACCCTATCCCTGTAACCCATTAATTTACTCTGCTAATTTTCCTGGTGCTAAGAGGCAACTTTCTTTTAGCATGGCCAATCCATCTAACCCACAATCTTTGGACTGGAAAAGGAAATTGGAGCACTTGGATGAAACCCACGCAGACACAGGGAAAACATGCAAAATCTACACAGACAGTCACCTGAGAGCAGAATTGAATCCGGGTCCCTGGCACAGTGAGGCAGCAGTGCTAACCATTGTGCCACAAGGCTGCCCTGGTGCTGCCACACTGTAGTTGTCCTTGTGGAATCATACCACTGTGACAGGACTGCACATTTCCCATATGTTTTTTAAAATTCTGACATCACTTGCTTTTTTGCTCTTTCTTTAAATTATGGACTTTCAGCTAACTTCTCAAAGCAGGCAGATGCTTCTGCTCCAGTCCACACGTCCTTCTTCATGCTGTCTTTAAACGATTAGAGGCTGTTCTTTGACACTAAAGACGTGTTTTACATTGCTTTGTTACTGTACTCACTTGCACTTGCATGACTTCATCACAAAATAAATGTGGCATTCAGATATTTTCTCCAAATGGATAACAATCTGCAACCTCCTTAACTCAGAGTTCTGACACCATGCACTGTTAGCCATCCAAACCGATATCAGCTAACGTGATACAGTCTGGAGATTGAAACTAGGACGAAAACAAAAAATGCTGGAAAATTTCATTTTGTATCATGCCATTCATTCAAAGAACAAAGAGAACAAAAAAAGAACAATACAGCACAGGAATAGGGCCATCAGCCCTCCGAGCTTGCACCAATCATGTGTTCCAAACTATACCATCCATTTGTATCCCTCTATTCCCAGTCTGTTCGTGTGGCTATCTAAATAAGTCTTAAATGATCCTAGCGTGTCTGCCTCAACCACTTTGCTTGGTATTGTATTCCAGGCCCCCCCATCCTCTGTGTAAAAAACGTTCCCTGCATATCTGTATTGAACCTTGCCCCCACCTTACCTTGAACTTATGACCTCTTCCGTTTGTCATTTCTGACCTGGGAAAAAGCTTTCAACTGTTTACCCTATCTATGCCCTTCATAATTTTATAAACTTCTATTAGGTTACCTCTCAATCTCCATCTTTCCAGGGAGAACAATCCTAGTTTACTCAATCTCACCTCATAGCTAATACCCTCCATACCAGGCAACATCCTGCACTTTCCTGCAGTCTCCCCAAAGCCTCCACATCTTTCTTGTAGTATGGCAACCAGAAACTAGATGCAATATTCCAAATGTGGCCTAACTAATGTCCTATATAACTGTAACATCATATGCCAACTTTAATACTCTATGCTCTGTCCAATAAAGACAAGCATGCTATCTGCCTTCTTCACTACCTTTTCCGCTTGTCTGTATTCCTGATGGTTCTGCCATTTATTGTATAGTTGCCCCCTACATTAGATCTACCAAAATGCATCACTTCACATTTACCTGGATTAAATTCCATCTGCCATTTCTCTGTTCAATTTTCCAACCTATCTATATCCTGCTGTAATCTATGACAATGTCCATCACTATCCACAACTTCTGCAACTTTTGTATCATCCGCAAACTTACTAATCAGACCAGCTACATCTTCTTCCAAATCATTTATATATAATCACAAACAGCAGAAGTCCCAGTACAGAGCCGGGCGGAACACCACTAGTTACAGACTTCTAACCAGAAAAAGACCCTTCCATTGCTACCCTCTATCTTCTATGGCCAAACCAGTTCTGTACCCATCTAGCTAGTTCATCTTTGATCCCATGAGATTTAATCTTTTGATTCAGCCTGCCATGAGGGATGATTATTTTATCATCCTTCTTTCTCACTTCCATTTTTCCATTTTCCATTCCAGCTTTCCTTCTTGCCCTGTTCCCTCCACCCTTCAGAGCAACTATCACATTCCTCGGGCACTCCTTTAACAGTCTGCATCCCTATTCTGTCATTCATGCATTCTGATCTTTTAATAGATACTTTTTAGCATCTTCTATGCCTTCTGTGTCCTCACTTACATTTCACTTGACCCATTCCAACCACTACCCCTCCTCATAGCATAAATCTCTGCTGATTCTTTTTGCTCTCAGCTCTGACAAAGAGTCATCTAGGTGCAAAACACTGGCTCTATTCTCTCCCCACAGATGCTGTCAGACCTACTGAGATTTTCCAGCATTTCTGTTTTTGTTTCAGATTTCAGCATCTGCAGTATTTTGCTTTTATCTTCTTGAAACTAGGACCTGTCTTGTCTGGATTACTTAGTTGCCCTAATTAGATGAAGCTCTGAGGGAGTTCATAGGTTTACTTTTTACACATTTGCAGTCATTTTCATTTCTCTGCTCTTCACTCAGCCATGTTATTATAATACAATTCTGTCACACTAAATAGCTAGCTATCCATTTTTTTATTCAATGTGTTGTTGACAAATATATCTTGTGCTCCTCAGCAAGGTATGTTTTTAGACATCTTATTTGTCAAAAACCGTGAACAGTCAGAATTCAGTATAACCCTGAAAAATAGCAACAGCCTTTATGCTGCAGATGTCATCATTAAATCAATGCAAAGAGTTGAGATTATTTGTTTCTTTAACTCATCCATCCACAAAGGGAATTGTTGATTTTTGTACTACAAAATCCAAACAGCTGAAGAATGACTCTGAGGATTTTACCTTCACTAGTGTTATTCATGGAGAAGCTATGCTATATGAGATTGTACAGCTTCCATCTTATACTGAGGCCTCTATTTTATGATTCAAAGGCAGTTTCTACTGAGACTAGAAATGGATTTAATATCAATGCATACCTTCAAGGTGCTTCTTGGTTGATACAAGCTAGAATTATAAAGTTAGCTGTTTGTTATTAGCACAGTACCAATGGTCCAGTAGATAAATATATCTTTCTTGGTTGCTTTGCCTTAGACAGCAACATATGGACTTTCATTCAATATGAATGGAAAACTGCTACTAATTTAACTTTATGTTGTATAATGTTAGCCTTCAGTCTCTATTTAAGTAGGGAATTAAAATTCAGTTTTAAAATAGTAGGCAATGAACTTTAGAACTGAAATTGACCCTAGAGCTCTGGCAAAGTCCACCATGAAGTAGTCATCTAATTACTGGGGAAAGTTAATTAAAAGGTAGGCAGATTTGTAAAGAGTAGGTCATGCCTGACAAAATTGATTGAGTTTATTGAAGAGGTGACTAATGTGCAGAGATAGAGAAATAGCTATGGATGTTCCTTATATGGATGTGCAGAAGGTACTTGATTAAGTCCCTCTTGTTAGCTAAAGTTGAAATTTACAGAATTGTAAGTAAACAGGTTGGGAAATAGGCTGAGCAACAAGAGACAAAGAATACTGATAATGGTGGGCACCATAACTGGATATGACTAGTGATATCCCAGAAGGTTCTGAGCTGAGCCCTAGAATCATAGAATCCCTATAGTACAGAAGGAGGTCATTCAGCCTATTGAGCCTGCACTGACAACAATCCCACCCAGGCCTTATCCCCATCACCACATGTATTAACCCTGCTAATCTCCCTGATATTGAGGGGCAATTTAGCACGACCAATCAATCTAACCTGCACATCTTTGGACTGGGGGAGAAAACAGAAGCAGACACAAGGAAAATGTGCAAACTCCACACAGACAGTGACCTGAAATCAAAATTGAACCCAGTCTCTGGCACTGTGAAGCCTCAGTGCTAACCATTGTGCCACCATGCAATTATTTGAATTATTTCCCATATTAGTTAATGACTCAAATGATGGAACAAAAAACCACATATCCAAATTTTCTGATGATGAAAAGGTAGACAGTATTGTAAATTGATAAATGGAATTCAATGTAAACAAGTGTGAGGTTGGTCATTTGGAACTAAATGAGTCGGACAGAGCATTCTAAATAGGAAAAGTAATCTAAAAACAGTGTAAAGAGATTTGGATTTCCCAGATACGTCAATTGTTAAAATGTCATGAAAAAGTACAGAAAATAGCCACTCAGGCCAATGGAATACTGATCTTTCTATTGAGGGAACTAGAATACAGAAGGTTAGAAATCATGCTGCTATACAAAGCCCTGGTTCAAGCACACATAGAATACTGTGAGCAGTTCTAGAAATCACATGTTAGGTAGGTTATATTGTCCTTTTGGGAAGTGCAGTTTAGATTTAATCGAATGGGTGCATTTCAAATATTAAGGTCTGAGAATAGACCAGAAGTTACATGGCTATTTGATTAAGATATTCAGGGGAAAAGATGGTAGACTGACAGAAATCTTTCCACTGTTAGGGAATTAAGACTGGAAGGCATTGTCTAAGCATTAGAGTCAGACTAGCCCAGGAACAGAATCAGAAGACAATTCTGCATGTAAAGATTGACATAAGTATGGTAAGCAAAAATCTCTCATCCGCAAACAGCAATTAATGCTGGGTCCACTGTTAATTATAAAAACCTTCAACTGATAGATTTTTGTTAATCTATTGTACTAAGGGATACGTGGCAATGACAGGTACGCAGAGTTAGGACATAGATCCGCCATGTTCTCATGATGGCAGAACAGATTTGAGGGCTAAATGACCTACTCCTGATCCTATATTCTGATATTAATAAGGACACGTCATTGAACTGGTCCTAAGTTTCAAGGGGCTACAACCACTAATAATGGGTATAAGGACAAACAATAGTTTTGCAAAAGGAGAATCTCTGGATAAATATCGGATCAGAAATCGTTAGGATCATAATTATGCATTAAGAGCAGCTATCATTAATTTGTTTAAAAAAAACAAATCCAGCAAGTTGCCGTATCTGTGTATCTGATTTTCTACAAATTGCTGAGTGACTTGTATTGACCCACTACTGATCTTGCGTAAACCGACAGTTCCTTCTGATGATAGGCTCCACGTTGAACATCATGGTGATCATGAAATTGCTAGATTTACAACGCTAATACAAATTATTCCCATCACAGTCATTTAGGGCTGGTAATTAGTGCCAAAGAGGACGCCGTTAATGATGTGATTTATGGTACTGACATGGCACTTGTCCTTGGAGGCTCAGGACGGGAACAATGAAGCTGTTGGGGGATGAATTGGATAAGGTTTATAATTGAGATTGGAATCGCAATATAAGATTAACCCTCACCCATTTATTATGACACAGGCAGCCAAAAACATCCTGCCGCCCACCAATGCAAATACAGAGGCATGCAGACTGGCACTCAGCATATTGCTAAGTGGCTGCATGCCTTAGGAGGGGCCCTAAGTTCATACAAGATCAGCACCACTTCAAATTTGATTTACTTTTAAAAAATGCACCTCTTAAAAGCAAGGTGCATTCCAGCTGCAGTGGGGCCTAGGAACGGCTGAGGAAGAATTTGTGATGTGGAGATACTGGTGTTGGACTTGGGTAACACAATAAGAAATCTGACAACACCAGGTTTAAGTCCAACCGATTTATTTGATAGTAAACTCACAAGCTTTTGGGGTTTGCCGCTTTGTCAGGTGAATGGAGTGTCTGAGGCCAGAACTCTCCATTCACCTGATGAAGGGGCAAACCAAACCCCGAAAGCTTGTGAGTTTATTATCAAATAAATTGGTTGCACTTAAACGTGGTGTTGTCAGACTTCTTACTGAAAAATTTGTGAACAGAAGGAGGGATGAAAATGGTACCACAGACCACTTGGCACATTCCAAGATTCTCTGATGCAGCAACGGACTCCTTCACAACGGTGGATAGGATGAGAGAAGCTTAAGTTGCCAGAGATCAGGAGATCTTCCAGACAGACATGATAAAGGCAATGGGAGCAAATAACCATCATGCTCGATGCTATCAGTCTGGCCCTGAGGTCCGTGTTGCAAACATTTCAATATGTTCACACAAATGGTCACAGTCAGTGAATATGTCTTCACATCCTCACAATTAAATCAGTAACATCACACTGTGGTCAATTTATCATTTACTCTCAAATAAAAACAAAGTACGGTGGATGCTGGAAATCTGACGTAAAAACAGAAAATGCCAGAAAAGCTCAACAGGTCTAGCAGCATCCATGGAGAGAGAAGCAAAATTAATGTTTCAAGTCCAAAATGACTCTTCTTTAGAGTTAAAGAAGGAGGAATGTGATGGATTTAATACTGTTTAAGAGTGGGTGGAAAAGTTGGAGTAAAATAGAAGATGAGGGAGCCCAGCAGAGATCTGACAATGATGTCATGGAACACATTACAAAGGGAGTGTTAATGATAGTGTTAAAAACTAAAGAAGGTGCTGATCTTTGTTCTATTATTAACATATTCTGCTATCCTACATTTATGTTACTATGAGCATCTTCTTTAGTCTTTAGCACATCCATTAACACCCCATAGCTTGTGCACAGAGCCAGCTATTCAACTGATCACGTGTGGTTGGATTGTTGAGTGAGATTGTTAGCCAGATGTAAAGCGGATAGCACTTTTCACCCAGCAGTCACTCTTTTATTTGACATGGAGTGTCAGGTTCCCCTACCCCTCAGAATCCCACGCCCCTCAGCCATCTACTCAGGACTCCTTTTGCTGTCAGACCCCCCACTCAGCCTACCCAGTCCCTTCAGGTGCCTCCACCCAGCTCCCTTCAGGCCACACACCTTGGCAATGCCAACAGTGCATTGCCCCAGCACACTAGCACTGACAGCAGCATTGCGTAAAGATGCCAGCATTGGACTGGGGTAGTAAGAACTCAGTAAGAATTTAGCAACACCTGGCAGACCTGACGATCACTCCTGGCATGTTGATTTCAGGCAGCCATGTGATCAACATCTGTATTCCTCCTGACAGCTGTATAAATTCTGAAGTGGTCAGATCACTTTAATCTCCATGTCACCACCCCCACCGTTCCCCTCCCTGATCACCTGGCAGGATTTTAGATCATTGCAGCACTCCATTCTGCAACAGAGATTTCCCTTTCTCCCTGTTAGAAGCTGCAGATGAGATCAAACTCTAGAAAAGAGTTGTCAATTTCACCTGGGGAGGGTTCCAGTCTGCCAGCTGTGCACTGAGTCCCAATGAATGCACACATCTTTGCTTTGAGGCTGACGAGGTTTCCCAGCAAGCAAGAATCATTGAAGCCCTATGCACTGCACTTTGAATTTCTTATGGATCAAAGTCTGCCATGTAAAAGACTCAGCTGCCAGCTCAATGGATTTTTATCATCCTCCAGCCACCTGTGTTTAGTTTCATTTCCCTTCATGATTGAATGCACCTCAAGTATTCCATTGATCCTGATTTCAATGTTGACAAAGTCTAAACTGGATTGATAGGCTATGTTTTCACTTCTGTTTTCGCAAACTATTTCTAACGACATGGAGATTAAAATGACCTGGCCACTCAGAATTTGCACAGCTGACAGGCAGAGATGCAGATGTTAATCATGGGGCCATCTAAAATCACTATGCCAGGATGATTTTCGCGTCTGCCAGGGCTAGAAGAGACAATCTGACCTTGACATCCGCAACCTGGCTGGAAGTGGCAAAGTCATCCCTTTGCCCCAGCCCAAGACCACCCAATACCCAGAACACTTGAGGGACCCGTCCTTTGCGGTCTCGCAGCAGGAGAGGGGCAAATGACCACTGGACCTACCTTGTTGAGCCCCCTCAAAGCCAAAGGCATCAGGTCATAGTGTTAATGCTAGGGTGCCAGGGGCAGTACACTGTTGGTACTGTGAACGTACATGACCTGAAGTGAGACTGAGTGGGGCATGTGAGGGGAGAAGTGAGCTGACTAGGCAATTTGAAGGAAAAGAGGGCTTGAGTGTAGGGGAGTGCTGGGGGGCTGGGAGCAGGAGGCAAATAATCCTCATGTCTGTGGTGTGGGAGGAAGGATGCCTCTCATTGCTAAAGGGTTGGTGGTGTTTCTTCAACCTTTGGAGTCCAATACACCAAGTCCTCGCAAGGAAGGACCTGTTTGGAAGCTGCCCAGTGTTGACTCTCTCAGTGCTGCCTGGGTGATGGATAAATAGCGAGAGGTATTTGAATTGGGCTTTAAGCCAGTTCATTATATATAATATATATATAGTTAATTTGAATATGCATCAGATTCCAGCCTGCTGCGGGGTGGCCAGCAGGGCAGGCAAGGATCATTGCGATAGGTTTGGCACCCAGTGCAAAACCCATTTCTGCACTGATGCTGGATCCTCCAGCCATCGCAATTCATGATTAGAGCAAGTGGACCTGGACGATTTCGCCCATTAAAAAAAAGGCAATCAATGCAGACTTTGGTAGAAGTGTGTGGTGGCTGTAGGATGCTATTTTGGTTCCCAAACAGTAGCCATAGTACTAAAATGTCAGGTGCTGCAGAATTCAATTTTTCAGTCGATGAGTCTCACTCTTGCAATGAATTATTTATGAGATTTTCTTAGCAGTCCTAATTGTCATCCACTCTCCTATTAGTATAAGCAGACACTAATTTTAAAGATGCAATGTTGCTTTGACACTCAGAGATGTAAATTAAATAGATTTATATCTGTAAAAAAAAGCCTGAAATATAAGTAACTTAAAACAAGATGCGTGGTTAGTGAAGCACGGTTGGAAAAAATAGGTTGACTTTGGAACTGCTTCACAAAGCTCTTCACCCGTGAGATTTTTCTCATATCATACAATCATAGAATGCCTACTAGGCAGAAGTTTCAGCCCATCAATTCTGCACTAACCTACTGACAGTCCCTCTCCTCCAACCTATCCCTGTAGCTGCACACATTTACCATGGCTTATCCATCTAATCTACACATCTTGGGATGCTAAGGGGCAATTTAGCATGGCCAATCCACCTAACCTGCACATCTTTGGAGCACCCGGAATTTGGTGTATTGTAGATTCATTGATAGAGATTAGTTTCTAGAATTCATCAAGAACTCTGTTATTATTATATTTTATGGTTATCAATATGATAGAAGGTTACCAACAGTGGAGGGAATCTGTAAGTGAAAACTGCTGAGGGAAACAGCTCAGGACGAAGCATCAACAGACGATGAGTCATGAGCCCAAAATTTTGCCACAATGCCTCGTCATCAGTAGTGCTGGGTCCGCTGTTATTTGTCACTTATATTAATGATTTAGACGAGAATATAGATGGCATGGTCAGTAAGTTTGCAGATGACACCTAAATTGGTAGCAATGTAGACAGTGAAGAAAGTTATCTCCAATTGCACCAAGATCTTGATCAATTGGGCCAGAGGACTGACCAATGGCAGATAGAGTTTAATTTAGACAAATGTGATTTGATGCATTTTGGTAGATTGAACCAGGGCAGGACTTACTCAGCTAATGGTAGGGCGTTGGGGAGAGTTACAGAACAAAGAGATCTCGGGGTGCATGTCCATAGCTCCTTGAAGTGGAGTCGCAGGTGGACAGAGTGGTGAAGAAAGCATTTTGCATGCTTGGTTTCATTGGTCAGAACATTGAATACAAGAGTTGGGATGTCTTGTTGAAGTTGTACAAGACATAGGAAAAGCTGCACTTGGAATGCTATGTGCAATTCTGGTCACCCTAGTATAGAAAGGATATTATTAAACCAGAAAGAGTGCAGAAAAGATTTATTAGTATGCTATTGGGACTTGATGGATTGAATTATAAGGAGAGGCTGAATAGACTGGGATTTTTTTCTATGTAGTGTAGGAGGCTGAAGAGGTTATAACATCTTTAGAGGTGATAAAATAATGAGGGGCATTGACAAAGTAGATAGTCAATATCTTTCCCAAAGGTAGGGGCGTCTAAAATTAGAGGGCATATATTTAAGGTGAGAGGGGAGAGAGACAGAAGTGTCCAGAGCTGCAGTTTTTTCACACAGTGAGTTGTATGTATTTGGAACAAGCTGCCAGAGTAGTGGTAGAGGCAAGTACATGGGCATGATGGGTTAAATGCAGGTATTTGGGTTAGCTTGGGGGTCTTTAAAAAAGAGTAGCATGGACACATTGGGTCAAAGGGCCTGTTTCCATGCTGTAAACCTCTATGACTCTATGACTCCATCATGGCAAAAATCCCAGATATGGCTGAAAATTCCAAGTCACTACCCCCAACATGACATGTTCGATTTTTGTCTTGGTAGGTATTGGGGAAAGGGTGAAGTTAGGGGGGAATTTGTGTATGCATAGTTTATAAAGGCAGCTGGCCATTTAAACCATCAGCTGAACCGAGATTTTAGAAGGTGAGGAGGTAGTGCAAATTGTACAGATTAAAATAGGTTAAAGGTTGATGAAATTGGTGGATTTATGTGGATAGCCAGGACACACTGTAATTCTTTGTATATGGTCCTGGATATCTTTGGGGTAGTTAAGGCACTATTTGGGATAGGTAAAACTGAAAACAGTTATGTAACTTTTATACACAATTGCATTGAAACTATCAAGCTGTCAAAGAATTATTGAATAATTGTCAACCTGTTAAGACACTGTCAAGTAACTGTCAACAAACTGTCAAATAACTTCCCCCGTGTCAAAGAACTTCTCAACTGTCAAGGAACTGTCAAAGTGTCAAGGAATTATCCAACTGTCAAGTAATTGTCAAGAAACTATCAAATAACTTTCCAGGTGTCAAAGAACTGCCCAACTATCAGAGAACTGTCAAAGTATGGTATAATTATCAAAGAACTGTCAAAGAACTTTCTAGCTGCTGAGGAACTTTCAAAATTGTTAAAACTGTCAATGAACTTTCAACAATTACTAGGTGAATTGTCATGGAGGAGATAATGGCAAAAAGGTCATGAAAAGAATTATTTGGATTAAGTTGGCATAGGAGCTATCCTAGGTTATGGGGAAAGAGAAAATTAGAGGCTATGGGGGGAGGTAGAGGCAGTATGAGTTGACACAACAGGTTTGAAAAGTCATGGGAGTATGAGGTTGCATACATTTGTGTAGATGGGGTATAAGGATTGACGCATGATGGTGGGGTGGGGATGGCTAGGTGAAGACTAGAGAGCTGCTTATTGTTTTATTCATTTATTTTTGCACAGTGTCGGAGCCTTCCACCCTGTCTGTGTCTGCACACAGCAGTCTCAGCACTTATTTCAGGGGTGGTGGAATCAACTTCCAAACCAGTTCATACACCTGGAATAAAAATCTGTGCATAGTCAATTTTAAAGATCTACCTGGCCAACAAGTGAAAATCTGGGCCTAAGATCTGCCATTTGACATGAAAGAGAGTAGACTGCTACTCCTCACATTTTTATAAATGGAGTGCGATTGTGTACACACTAGGTGTCCCAGTGTCCTTGATCAAGATACATAGGATGGCTGGATTTATACTTCACGGATCAAGAATGCTTGTATACTTCATACTTTGCCATTCACTCATCAACAATTTTTAGAAGTAATCTTGTAGCAATGTCATCTTCTTTTACTTGTTCTTCTTCATTTTTTTTTTCACTCTCATTCACAATTTACTGCCTGACACTCTGTTTAATCCTCTTTCTGGCTCTATATATTTAGTTTACTAATAATTAACCCTATTCCATTCTCTATTCTTTGCTGTTTCTTTCTCTACCCTTTACTTTCACTAGTTAAGAGGGAAACCCAATGGCCATGATTTACTTGAAGTCTTAAATACAGTGAGCCTGCATTGCAACAATTTCTGGTCTGTTATCTCTTTAATTGGAATTTCGCTGGAATGGAGGATTTAAGTGGTACTTGGTGATGCAGAATCATTGACAACAACAGCAATGATATATAATTAAAGGTTCCATTATGTAGAACAGCAATTACATGTAATATGAGCAAAATTATTGATAAGATAACCCAGGGAGTTATCCTAATATTTTTAGCACAATTGAAAATGAGTTTGTTGGTAAAGAAACCAGCTTATTAACTGAAGTAAAAGCATAAGTCCAATTAGCTTGTCCGCATATCGAGTTGTATTTTAGCTTTTAGTATAATGATGTAAAATAGAAATGCGTGATTTGTCATGTAATCAGGATGAGACAAATGTATCAAGGTGCCCAATTGTAATGAGTATGTGAATTATTAAAGATTTAGTCAGGCTAAAATTTTGCTAAAAATCATTTACTCCAATAGCGTTCCCAACAGCGGAACTAGAAGTGGGCAGCACTTCCTCTCCCTTGCTGTTTGTTGGCTCCCATACATTTACAATTAAAATTTAGAATGCTGGTATTTGTGACCATGCAGCATGGGAGTCTCTTCATCAGTGAAATTCACCATTGACTGAAAAAGCAACAAGTATGGGCAGATTCTAACAAAGCCTCCCAGACAAAAAGGGAACCACAACTTTTCTGTCCACATCCAATTTCAAAGAAAGAACAAAGAAGAACAAAGAACAAAACAGCACGGGAAACAGGCCCTTCGGCCCAACAAGCCCGCGCCACCACCCAGATATTCCCACCTCTACCCGTGATCCCTGTCTATGTTTATAGATCTATGGGTTAAAAATCAAATTTGAGACAATTTAGGGAGAATTTGTTTTGCCAATTAGCCTAAGAGCACATCTTTAGGATGTGGGAGGAAACCGGAGCACCCGGAGAAAATCCACGCAAGCACGGGGAGAATGCGCAAACTCCCACGGTAATATAAGACTTCTGGAGAGCACAAAGGTGGCACAAGTTATTGTTTTCAAGTTTTAATTTCACTTGTAAATATTCCACATGACATTGGTTTCATTTTATTCATTCATTTATGTGCTTTTCATTGTTAATTGTTGACACTAACTTAGAGAGTGAAGTATCCATGCCTCATGGTTGACAAGCATTGTTTATTGCAGAGGAGACAGGATCATTTCTTTATTGTAGAATGAAGTTTTTGCATTCAGTCTTTATTGCTAGTGTCTAGTGTCGTACTAGCCACTCTGTGGACGTGGTTGAACATTTAGGTTCAACTGGCCTCCAGTCCATACATTGTAAAGGACATTTTCTGTGATCACTCTCAGTCGGGTTATTGGAATATTATAAGTGTATTCAGTGCTCTGTAAGGACACTACAGCCAACATCCTGAAATCGATTCACATGTGGGCATTGCAGACACTGCCCTTTAGGCCCCTCATTTTCTAACCTTGACAGACTGTTCCCACTGCCTGCCAACATATCCAGGCCATTCCCTCTTCCACTCCTCCAGGCCCTTTGACTTCAATACACTCCACCACACCCCTCAACACTGACTCACCCTTGCTGGTCCTGAATCTCTATGTAAGTTGTCATTCTCTTGCTTTCCTACCTCAGGACAAAGAATTCAAGAAGGAAAACCACACGCCACATTTAAGTGAACACAAACCAGATGCCACAATGTTCTCACATGGCAGTGGCACTATTTTGAAGGTAGGACATAATTTTTAAAAGTTTTATGCAAAGAGCAAAGAAAAATACAGCACAGGAATGGGCCCTTCAGCCCTCCAAACCATGCCAATCATAATGCCCTAACTAAATGAAAAATATCTTCTACCCTTACTCAGTCCATATCCACCTATTCCATCTCTATTCGTGAATGCTCATGTCCCTGCTTCCATTCTGTCCTCTGACAGCGCATTCCAAGCATGCACCACTCTCTGCATGAAAAGCTTGCTTGCACATCTCACTTAAACTTTCCCCCTTTCACCTCAAACCTGCATCCCCTTGTAATTGACACTTCCACCTTGGGATAAAACCTCTGACTATCCACCTTGTCTATGCCTCTCATAATTTTGTAGACTTCTATCATGTCTCTCCTCAGCCCTTGTCTTTCCGGTGAAAACAATGCTAGGTTATTCAACCTCTCCTCATAGTCAACAGCCTGGTGAACCTTCTTTGCACCCTCTCCAAAGTTTCCACATCCTTCTGGTGGTGTGGCGACCGGAGCTGCATGCAATACTCCAAATGTGGCCTAATAAAGATTTTATATTGCTGCAACATGATTTCCCAACTCTTGTGCTCAATGCCCTGGCTGCTGAAGGCCAGCATGCCATATGCCTTCTTAATCACCTTGGCCACCTCTATTGCCACAGAATTGTGAATCTGTATGTGCAGATCTCTCTGCATGTTAATGCTTGTGAGGGGGGTACTATTTACAATATAATTCACATCTAAATTCGATCCTCCAAAATGTATCACCTCATGTTTGTCTGGATTAAACTCACTGGCCATTTCTGTGTCCAAGTACCAAATCTATCTATATCCTGTTGTATCCTTTGATAATCCCCAAATACTAATGAGTATCACTAGCATGTAAATGTATAACACATGGGAACATGACGCAGAATAGTCCGACATATGACAACACATCAGTGGCTTAATCTCTGCATCTGAATCCACCATCAGGAAATTTCAATTTCAGCTTCCTCTTCATTCAGTCACCTCTCATGCCATGCTCTCCATCCTTGCAGGCTCCATAAACTTCCACTCCTTACCTCACAGGAAGTCTGTTTCTAGACTTCCTGTCTTGTGAACAGACACTGAATCTCTTCGCCAACCAAACAATTTGGCACCTGGATGAAATGCAAATTTTTACACATTACTGATTGAGACAAGGGCTCCTTGAGGAAAGTGCTACTTAATTGGACTATAACTTCCATCTTGCAGGGTAAAGCCCTGGCCAACTGGAATTACAATGTTTAAATCACACTGACTCGCTCTGGACAACTTAGTTCAAACCTCTGCTGGCTGAAGCTGTTCGGGACCTGCAGTGAAGGGCACATTGTAACTTGGTGGGGGAGTGGGATGGGGGTGGGGCGGGGGGGTAGTTGTTGGGATCCACATAGTGGTGAGGAAGATGGCTGTTGGGATTTGCTCCAGAGATGTCAGATGTCAGGTTGTTGGGTGTTGGTTCTGCATGGGGGTTTGGCTGCGGGGGGGTAGTGTATCGTGGAGAGGAAAGGTTCTACTCTATGTATGAGCGGGATCTCGGGTCCAGGCCCGAGTCTGCTTTGGGTGTCAGAACTTAGAATCAAACCCATGCAGCTGGGGATCAGGGGTGGGGAGGAATCCCATGAAAGATAGTTGAGTTTTCCGGAGTGCGTGGGTTTTCCCATGTTGAAGTTGGAAATGGTTTTATTTCTTCTAACTCTTTCAGATAACTATTGGCATTAAACTGACAAACCAATTGAAGTTAAGGACCTGAATTGTGTTGTTGTATGGTTCCCAGTGCAGCATAATTGTCCAGGGGAAGTTAGCATTCCTGGACAATTGCTACATTAACCTTTACCTGGGAACTTCTGAAAAGGATTTCCCGGTTCACCTTTGGGGTAACCCCCAAATCCAGTCACGGGGAACCAAGAAGATGGCTAAAAGAAGGGGAATTGCTTCAGACCTACAGCTAAAAATGACTGATAGTCTCCATATTATAGACATCAACATTAAAGTATCAAGATGCTTTTATGTGAGTCTAGAATTGCTTTGAAGAAAAAGTTCAAACAAAGCAAACAATTAAGCCATTAATTGTATCTTTAGATTTCTTAATAGTGAAGGGACCATTGGTACCTACAGAGACAATAAGCAAGAGGTTAGAAGAATGCTGTGAAGTCAATCAGTAGTTAACTAAAAATAAATTGGAAGAGTTGATTTGAGAGGAGTCTCAATGGGCAACAGGCCTGATGGTATGAGGATTAGATGTAACCTTTCAAGTCTTGATCAAACAGCTCAGTATTCAAAACATTACAATAAGTGAAAGCAAATGCGACAGGAGAAGAGTAAAGAATTAAAGAGCTCAAGCAGGGAACAAAGGCTGTAAAGAGTTTTGATACTTGCATAGGTACATTTAGTGTAACAAAAGGACAAGGGAGTTTGAAAGGAAGGTCAGGGGTTGGTTCCTATCCCCTTCCCCTGAGCACAAGAAAATGTGCTGTTTTCTGCCACTTTTGCATCACTATGTGTCTTGGCTATGAGAAACATTTCATCTAATAAATCTACCATCCTAAAACAGTGTGATAAGAATTGTTGCTCCTAGCACAGAAACAATAGGCTGGATATTGGACTGAATGTGCAAAGGAATGTGGGTTAACTGCTCTTTGAGGTCAAGAAACACAGAACTATAGATTCTCTGAACATCCTATAGTTTTGAACTGTAGAATATCTTACTATTTATATACCACAGAGCTTCTGACATCAATGGCAGGCAAAATACAGAACTTATTATGAAAAATGTAATAACTGGGCATTTAGAAACTAATGGTAGGAGTGGGCAGTGTCAACATGGATCCATGAAAGGGAATTAATATTTGACAAATCTATTTTTTGAGGATGTAACCAATAAAATAGCTGGGCAGTGAATGTGGCAAGTTTGGAATTTTAAAAGACTTTTGATAACAATCCAAACAGGAAGTTAGTAAGCAAAATTAGAGCACATAGGATTGAGGGTTACATACTGACAATGGATTGAAAATAGGTCACAAGCAACAAACAATAAGAATAACTGGGTCATTTTCAGATTGGCACACTGAGACTATTGGGGTATCTCAGGAAGCGGTTCTTGGGTCCCAGTTATTCACAACCTATATCAAAAATTTGGATGCAGGAAGCAAATATATTATTTCCAGGTTTGCTAATGATACAAAACTGGTGGGAATGTGGATTGTGTGGAGACTGCAAAGAAATTTATAAAGGCTAAATGAGTGGGCAAGAACATGACGAATAGACTATAATGTAGAAAAAGGTGAAATTGTCCACTTTAGTAGGAAAAACAGAAATGTAGATTATTTTTAATTAGGGATAGATAGGGAAATATTGATGTCTAAAGGGACCAAGTCTCCTTGCTCATAAGTCATTGAAAGCTAACATGCAGGTACAACAAGCAATTAGGAAGGCAAATGGTATAATGCCCTTTGCTGTAAGAGAATTTGAGTACAAGCATAAACAAATCTTTTGACAATTGTATAGAGCCTTGATGAGATTGTGACTGGAGTACTGTGTGCAGTTTTAGTCTCCTCACCAAAGAAAGGATATATAGAGGGAATGCAACCAAGGTTTACCACTGATCCCTTGGATGGTAGGATTAGTCTACAAGGAGTGATTGTTCCCTAGGAGGAGTTTATGTCCCCTAGGGTTTAGAAGAATGAGAGGTGTTTTCATTGAAGCATATAAAATTCTTACAGGACTTAACAGGGTAGATGTCAAAAAGATGTGTCATCTGCATGAAGGGTCTAGAACCAAGAGACACAATCTCTGAAAAAGAGAGATAGACTATTTAGAATTGAAATGAAGAGGATTTCTTCACTGAGGTGTGTGGTGAATCTTTGGAATTCTTTATCCGAGAGGGTTGTGAAGACGCAGCCATTGAGTATATTCAAAGCACAGGTCGATAGATTTCCAGATATTACTGATATCAAAGAAAATGAGAATAGTGTGGGAAAATGGCATTGAAATAGAACCTTAGCCAGGATCTGGTTGAATGGCAGAGCAGGCTCGAAGGGCTGAATGGCCCACTCTTGCTCTTATTTCCTATGCTTCCCCCGCCCAAAGCCAGTGGATTGTTGTTCGATGAAATAATGCTGTGTTTTCTACTTTCCTAGTATATTACATATATCTATAAAGTTGTCTCTTACTCACCTCTTTCAAGGCTAAAGATATCTTAATCCTCTGGCACTGAATTATCTCTTGCACCAATACTAGAGCTTTGATGAAAATCAAGGACTCAGAAATTCCGGAATCCATTTGTTGCCAATGGCTGTGCAGCAGGATGAATCTAGTTTGGCCTGATATTAGCCCGAATCCGGTTTGTATTTAATTGGTTAAAATTTGTCCAACATTGAGACTCATACTGTGACAGCCCAATGCGACAAGTTAAGAAGTGTAATTTTTAAATAAACAGCTCTCAACACTGCATAATTTTGTTCCAAACCCTCCATCTTATTCCTCAATAAATTGAAATTTAGGCAGGATGTTTGCTGAGGGAACCAGGAAACAGGAGGTTCCAAGTTCCAGTGTTAGCTAAATGTGTGTGAGAGACAGATTTGTAAACTTCCTAGGCAGCCAGCAATACGGTGCAGGGGTCGGCCTGTTTTCTGTAAGAACAGATGATAACATTTTAATTGTGGACCACAGAATTTGTTTAACAGACAGCATGGTGCACACATCAATAACCTTGTAACATGATGCAGAGCTGCTTAAGGCAATTGGAAAAATTAACATTTTCTGTTTACTGTAAAAACAAAGGAGACACAGCCTCCAAAATGTCTGTATGCTTCCAGCGCAAAAGCTATAATTGATAACATTTTCCGCTACTCCTTCCCCCTTTAGGTCTTCATTGCAGCTTCCATCAATTAGGTAATTGGTTTTAAAATGGGCTTTGCAACAGAATTATGATAAATGGAACAGCGTTTGTCTGGGGGCATGTGAAAAGTTTAGCGGTGATCTGTACTCATTCCCTGCTGTACACACTGTGCATAAATAATATAGAAGATTCCTCCTATATCTAGTGTGCTCAACTTCTAGCCCAATTCTAAAGTTAACTTCCTGAGTTCTGCGTATGCCAATGAAGTTCCTTGAGGTGTTCTTATACATTAAAGGCAAGTGTGGCAGCATTTTGTGTAAATAATTAATATATCTAAGGTGTCTGATTAATATGCACATTCATTTCCCTTTTCTGCTACACCTAGAAAAACAAACTCTAGCTTGCAGCTTAAATTCGAAACTTGGTATTTATTCTGCTTCATTGCTTTTTACAAGGTAACTTTAGCTTTATCAACACAGCCTATTTTGGCAAGCTGGTGATACTTATTCCCCTTTAGCGTGGCTAATTGTCACAATTAAGACTTCTTTCCTGATATGCTTTACTCATATTCAACATTTACAAAATGCAGTTTCCCTGGAAAATGTCAAAACTTTGTATGAATGTCTGCGCTTAAAATAATAATTGTTGGTCCCATTGAAGAATTTCAACAATGAACCATGGGATTTGCATGTGGGTATGTCAATATACCAACCCCTTACTTTTTTGTCACAATATAATCAATGTTTGATCTGAATAAGAATTACAAATTTATTAACAAATGAGACTAAACAATGGCTAGAACAAATATGCAGATAACACAGATTACAATATTTTGTTTAACTCTGAGCTGCAGCAGGAGTTACTGGATAACAGCATGGGAAGATAAGGGCTGGTGTTTCTCTTCTTTATCTCAGGATTCGAGAGACAATTGCACAAACCAGCCATTGTCCCTGCTGCAGTTAGTCAACTCAGCAGAGACCAGGGCCTGACAACCATATTGTCTGTATGTCTCAGCACAATAGTCTCTCTAAGCTTTCAGTGGTGCTAACTTCAGACTTTTAGAAACTTAGCAAATGTGAAATTGCTGCAAAATGAGACATGTAGCTGAAGCTTTTTGCCTTGTACTCACCAAGGCTGAAGCAAGAATGCTAAATTTCAAACAACCAAACGTTTTACTGTTGAAAAAAAAGGTACTAATTGTTTGGCGAGTCAACTCTGAATGGCTGAGACATTGACATGAAGAAAACAATTGGACACTATAGGCTTCCCAAAATCCTAAGTAATTAAAAAGAAATATGCAAGACTGCAACACATTACTTTTGTTGACATTGAAGTTCCCTGTATGAATGAACATCAATTTTAGCAAGTGTAAATGAGCCACATTAATTTGACTGATAGTTATAAACTCGCTGTTAGTGCATTCATGGGGGGGGGGGGGGGGGGGGGAGAGGTCAGTTGGCTAGATACCTGGTTCATAATGAGAGCGACGCTGGTTATTCAGGAGGACCTGCCTCTTCAACCTTGCTCCTTGCACAAGGTGTGGTGACCTCAGGTTAAATCACCAGCAGTCAGCTCTACCCATCATGCTAAGCATGTCATTAATATTTAAAACAACAACATGCCCTTCCTGAAGGCAAATTACTGTAATTTTGGAATTACAGTGAACAATTTGTTTTGGATTTTGCAAATGTGAGAGGCTGTGTACCTAGAGTGAGACATGTACTCTAGACATGTAGAGTGCACAATGGTTAGCACTGCTGCCTCACAGCGCCAAGCACCTGCATTCAATTCCAGCCTCGGGTCACTGTTTGTTTTGACTTTCTCCCAGTGACTGCATAGGTTTTCCTTTGGGTGCTATGGCTTCCTCCCACACTCCAAAGATGTGAGGTTGAATGGCCATGCTAAATTGACTCTAGTGTCACGAGGATTTGCAGAGTAAATGTGTGGGGTTATAGGAATACATCTGAGTTGGATTGTGGTCAGTACAGGCTCGATGGACTGAATGACATCCTTCTGTACGTAGGGAACATGTGGATTGATTTGACTAGACCTTGTTAAATGGCTTCCATATCTGGCATCACACTGACACTAAAATTTTTCCATGACATTTTGAGTTTTGTGGCAGTCAGAATTTCTTTTTGGACTGATGGCAGCAATCTGTTATTGGAAAATACCGCTCACACAGACACTTCATAATAGCAGCGTGTAAAATATTGTTAAACTTGTTGTGAAAGTGTTTCAAGTATTTTGCCTTATCATGATAATGCAAGATAGAGAGGGCACTTTTTGGATTTGAGTGTGATCATCTTTGGTCCATTTCCAAGTTAACAGAGTGCATGATAAACAATGCTCTGATCAGTATTGTTATTATTCCACTGCATAGCTTTAGAGTATAAATTGTACACAACCAATCCTTGATTGTAAAACCCAAAACAAAATATCTACTATTAGAGTTGATTCTATGATTGGAAGCATTTACAGAACAGGCCTGAACATGTTAATTGCTACACTATCAATCGATTTAAGATAACCAACTGAGCTTTTAACATGACTCAATAATGTTTGCTAGAAGCAACATACATTCATAAGCAGGGATCCATTCTCTATAAACGGAATTAATGGGTGGAATTTTCTCAAAAATTCTAAATGCAAAACATTTTTTGGCACTCTGGGCAATATAAAAGCTGTAATCTGATTCTCAGCAGTAAGGGGAGAGTGACTAGAGTCGCAGCTCATCGGAAAACTGACTACTGAGCTCCCTCATGATTGGATTTTCTGTCAATGGACATTATCCCCTCCCCCACCCTCTCACATTCCAACGACTTCACCCCATGATTGCTGCCATCCCCTGATCGGTGCTCCTATCATCATCACCCACATCCCAATCACCAACCCTCGATTGTCCCCACCCTCTCAATCACCACCTCCCGATCAATCCCCATCCCCAATCACCAATCCATGATATAGAGTTTACCCCATTCCATATCCTCCTATGGACCCCTCCCCCCTCATCAGGCACTGCCCCCAACAGCTCCACCCTCTTGGTGCTGCCAAGGTGCCAGGCTAGGAATGCCAGAGTGCCAGGCTGGCATTGCCAGGGTCTCCACAGAGCATTGCGTGGCCCTTCCCCCGACCACATGAGCATTTTCAATGGCCTTTGATCCCACTAGTGAGGCCATTACATCTGGTCCCCATTGGTGAGCCTATCTGTGATCTTCACCAGTGAGGATCTCCACTGATGAGATTGGAAAGGCAAGTGAGCTTGGAGTATTGCTTCCTGAGGTTGTTAATGACATGCTAAGTATATCATTAGTATTTAAAAAACCAAGCATCCTTCCCGGAGGTAAGTTGATTTTACCAGTAGAATGAGGCCAGCAAGATTGGAGGAAATGAGAAATCGGACAGGAACTCAATTTTTGTCTCTCACTCATATTTTCCAACCTGCTACACTACTTGGCCAGTGTAGTGGGGCAGAAGAGTCCAGCTTTACATGTTCACACCATATTACTCAAGAGCTTAGCAGGTTTATGGATCCCTGTTGCTTTCTCCATCACAACTCAGCTGATCAGCATTGATGTGCCAACCAATCAGGACTCTTGTCTTCTGTGGTATAATTTGTTGGAAAAGTTTGAAATTTGGCATTCTTGCATTTGTCCTATGAACGCAAGATGAAAACCTTAGCCAACATTCCCCATTCTTCAACAACGTTCCAATTTTGTACCACCAAACGAAACCTAAAATTGTCAGAATTGAAACACAGAAGTGGAACGTGGTGCATTTATTTATCTTACTTCCCGAGAGTAAAGTTCATAAATTCATAAGAAGTAGGAGCAGAATGAGGCCATTCGGCCTATCAGATCTGCTTCATCATTTGATCCTGGCTAATATGCTCCTCATCCCATAACCCTTCAACCATTACTAATTAAAAATCTATCTAACTCCTTCTTAAATTTACTCACTGTCCCAGCACACTTTGGGGTAGTGAATTCCACAAATTCACAACACTTTGGGAAAAGTAGTTTCTCTTCAACTCTGTTTTAAATTTGTGACCCCTTATCCCAAGGCTATGACCTTTCATCCTAGTATGTATCATAAGAGGAAGCATGCACTCCATCTCTACCTTATCCATACCTTTTATCATCTTATATACCTCAATTTGATGTCCTCTCATTCCTCTAATTTCCAGACAGTATAATCCTATACTGTTCAATCTCTCTTCATATGACAAACCCCTCATCTCTAGAATCATCCAGTGAACCTCCTCTGAACTGCCTCCAAAGACTAAAGAGAATGTTTTACTAAAGAATAAATACAGTCACCAGTAAAACTTGCCTTTTGGAAAGTCATGATTTAGCATACATTTTTGGTGACAATAACTGATTGCCTCAATTTGATTTATTCCTGGCAGTGTTGCATTAGAAACCTATAGGCTTATACTGAAATGCAAATGAAATTTAATTTTCACAGAGCAGCACATGTGGACTCCTTATACCCATTCCCATGAAAGTGCAGAGTGCCCTGACTAACACCCAGCATCACATTGTTAGATGGCTCAGGGGTGGAGGGGCAGGGTACACACATTAACACATGTAGCTCTGAAGAATGGTATAGAATTGATGATACTCTTATAACTAAAGGTTTCATTTTGTAGAATAACAATTATAGAATAGAATCCAACACAGCAAAAGAAGACCATTTGGTCCATCAAGTCTGCACCGACAACAGTCCCACCCATAACCCTAAGCATTTACCCTAGCTAGTCCCCCTGATACTGAGGGACAATTTAGCAAGGCCAATCTAACTAACCTGCACGCCTTTAAACTGTGGGAGCAAACTGGAGCACCCGGAGGAAACACACACAGACACAAGGAAAATATGCAAACTCCACACAGACAGTGACCTGAGGCCAGAATTGAACTCAGATCCCTGGTGCTGTGATGCAGGAGTGCTAATCATTGTGCCATTGTGCTGTCCTTAAGATTATATAGTTGAAAGATAACCAGAAGAGTTGCATAACTCTTCTGAAAAAATGTTTGTTCATAAAGAAACTTCAGCTGCTTCATCAATAACCTTCCTTACATCATAAGTTCAGGAGTGGGATGTTCTCTGATGACTGCACAATGTTCAGCACCATCCACGATTCTTGAGGTACTGAAGCAGTCCATGTCCAAAGCAACAAGACCTGAACTATATCTAGGCTTGGGCTAACAACTGGCAAATAACATTTAAAGTACACAAGTGCCATGCAATTATCTTCTCCAACAGAAGAGAACCTGACCGTTTTCTCTAAGCATTAGTATTAGCATCACTGAATCCCTCATTATCAACATCCAGGAGGTTCCTATTGACCATAAACTGAACAGGACAATCCATGTAAAAATGATAACCAAAAGAGCAGCTCTGAGGCCAGGAATCCTGGTGTAAGGAGTGTGATAGAGTACTTAAAAGGGTGAGTTTACCTCCAGTAACATTCAAGAAGCTTGACATCATTCAGGACAAAGCAACCTGCTTGATTGGCATCCACAAATATTCACTCCCTCCACCACTGATACACAGTGTTTATCATCTACAAGATGCACTGCAGAAACTCACTGGTGTTTCTTCAATAGCACTTGCCAAATCTGTGAGCTATGCCATCTAGAAGGATAATGGCAGCAGACACCAGAGAACACCAGTAACTGGAACAAAAACAGAAAATGTTGGAAAATTTCAGCAGGTCTGGCAGCATCTATGGAGGGAAAATAGAGCCAATCCTTCAAGTTTGGATGACCCTCTGTCAGAGCTGAAGACAATAGAAATTAAGGTGATATTTCTGCACTTTGTCAAACACCAAGAAGGAAATGGAAAGCAATGGAGGTTGACATGGTGAAAGAGACAAATAGAAATCCTGCTGGAGAGAAAAGCATTCCTCGTTCAGGGTAAACCATCGTAGAAGAGAAGTGGCAGTGAGGTAAACACTAAGATAAAAGCAAATTATTATGGACGTAGTTCATGTGCTGTAGATACACCCACAGTGCTGTTAGGGAGGGAGTTCCAGGGCTTCTTTCCTGTGGCAAAATAAACAGCATGATATATTTGCAAATCAGGACGGTGAGTGGCTTGGAGGGAAACTTCCTGTCGTTAATAAAAGCAAGATACTGCAGATGCTAGAACTTGAAACAAAAACAGAAAATGCTGGAAAATCTCAGGAGCATCAAGTCTGGATAATAAAGGAATAGTGAATGGCCAATCAGCCTGTTTGAAAGGCTGCTGTCTGGAAGTCAGAATTCAGTGTCTCTCTGTATCTTTGGCCAGAGGTATTAAAAGGCTGTAAGATTAGCTCTCCCCTCAGGGACAAAAACCCATAATTTATGTTAATCCTAAATATATGCCAAAGACACAGGCCAGGGGTGTGGGGAGGGGGTTATTTTGGCCAAACAGTGAAAACAATTGCTTATTGAGACACAGCTAGGGTCATAGAATCATTAGCACACAAAAGGAAGCTATTCAGCCCATCAAATTCATGTTTGCTTTCTTTTGAGCAATCCAGTAATTCCCGTTTCCCTGGTCTATTTCTAGGGCCAGATAAGTTAATTTCACTCAAATACTTATCCAATTTCCATTTGAAATCATTCAGCATCTCTATTTCTATCACCCTAGTTGATAGTAAGTTCCCACTTAATATATAAACTATATATTAGGGCAGTATTGTGTAAAGTGGTTAGCACTGCAGCTGCACAACACCAGGGACTTGGGGTTCAATTCCCAGGTTGGGTCACAGAGTCTGTGTGAAGTTTGCACGTTGTCCCCATGTTTGTGTTTCCTTCAGATGAGCTGGACTCCCCCCACAGCCTGAACGACATGCTGGTTAGGTGCATTGACCTGAACTGGTGCCGAACTGTGATGACTAGGAGAATTTCACAGTAACTTCATTGCAGTGTTAATGTAAGCCTTTCTTGTGACAAATAAACTTTTAACTTCAAACAAGTTATTCCCTATATTTTCCCTTTGTCTCTTCACCAAAACCTTAAACCTGTGTCCTCAAGATGTCATACCATCAGTTAATGGGAATGGTTCTTCCTTGTCCACCTTATCTAAAACTGTCATAATCATATGCACCTCCATCAACTCCGCCCTCAATCTGCTTTGTTTCATGGAGAATAATACCTGCTTTTCTACCCTAATCTTTTCACTAAAATCCCACATTCCTGGAACCATTCTGATAAATTCCCTCTGAAGGACTCTCACACTTCACAGAATTGGATCTAGTTGTAACCTAAGCAAAGCTTTATATAAGTTTAACCTGACTTCCCTTATTTTGTGCCCAATATTTATATTTATGAAGCTCAGGATCCCATATGCTTTACTAGGTACTCTCTTAATAGAACTTGCCAACTTCATCTATGCACATGTGCCGCCAAAATCCTTTAACGCTGTACACACTTTAAAACTGCACCATTCAGATATATAAAATATAAAAATATATTACCTCTTCCAATTCTTTCTGCCCAAGTGCATCAACTCACACTTCTCTGTATTAAATCCCATCTGCCAACTGTTAGTCAAGTATGTACTTTTTTAGAGGATGGATATCATCATCATTGTCAGCCTCAGTGTAAGTAAATATCCAAATCATCTATGTACTTCAAAAAAAGCAGTGGTCCTCCAGTGATGCTTGGAGAACACAACTGCCACCCAAACTCCAGCCTGAAAAACAACTATTTATCATAACTTGCTGCTTTCTGGCCTTCAGTTTTTTATTTAATCATAGCTGACCCTGACCCTCCTATCCCATCTACCTCAATTCAGTTAACCAGCCTTTTATGTGTTATTTTTCTTAACCTGTGGACAGCTTCTAATGCACTTCCTTCATCACACTTCTCTGCAGCTTCTTCAAAAAATGTAATTAGAATCATCAAGCATATTTACAAATCCACCTGGTTCTCTTTAACTCAAACCTCCCCAATCTACCTGTTGATTTTTATGTTCACTGATTACTCTTTCTAAAAATAACCTTTATACATCAGACATGTCAACCTCATCAGTGTGTAGTTAGTCCTTGCATCCAAATCTTGAAGAATAATGTCACATCCAGTTCTCTGGCATTTCTCCTTCATCTAAACACGACTGGAAGATTATGGCAAACCCTTTCACTTTCTCCACTCCTACTTTCTTCAGCAATTTGGGATACAAGCCATTTAGACCCAGCTGAGTTATCCACTCCAAACATAGCCAGCCTTTGAAGGACATCCTTCCTATTAATTTTTGCCCCATCCATTGACTCTTCCATCTTCACTCTACACTTCCACCAATGTTTTGTTCCATCCTCTTTTTTAGTAAACACCAGTACAATACATTTAATATTCCGGCCTTGTTCTGCACAAATGGAAAGTAAATGTCAAATTCTTTGCCCTTAATAGAGTCTCTTGCTACCCAATTATTATTTACAAACCAGTAGAAAATTTTTGTATTCCTTTTATGTTGTGATGTGCAATATCTGTCGGTTAAAACTGAGATGGAGTACAGTCTTCAACATGATAAATGCAATATTGAAATAAGAGCAATACAGTGGCGCAGCAATTAGCATTGCTGCCTCACAGCACCAAAAACCTGGGTTCGATTCCTGGCTTAGGTCACTGCCTGTGTTGAGCTTATACATTCTCCCCGTGTCTGCTTGCATTTTCTTTGCGTGCCCCCATTTCCTCAGTCCAAAAATGTGCGAATTAGGTGGATTGGTCGTGCTAAGTTGCCTCTTAGTGTCAGGAGAATTAGCAGGGTAAATGCATAGGGTCACAGGAATAGAGTCTAAGTAGGATTGTGGTCAGTAGGGTCTTGATGAGTAGAATGGCCTCCTTCAATACTATAGGGATTCTGTGTTTCACCTATTCTGTGAAGGTGCATGCCGATTATTTTTATGTCAGTAGTGCACTAATGTTTTGATATTTCACATTCGTACATGAATTTTAAGAAACATTGATTCAATTTATGTGATTTCTATGGCTTCATTGTCTCATTGATTATTTTAAATGACTGAAATAATTTTTACCATATAATTAATCACAGTTAAATTTTTGTGATTTTATAATTGTCAATTATTCATTTATATTTGGTTTTCAATAAACAAGTAATACACCTGCAATGATTTTTTGCATGGACAATAAAACTTGAATTGAATTGAACATTAGAGAAATTCTTCCCCCTCTTTTCCATTTTCTCCACTGTTTTCCCAATCAATGGGCAGGATTCTCTGGCACACTCACCTGGAAACCAGAGATTCCCACCTGACTTCAATGGTGTTTTACCCCTCCGCCCCCCCACACCTGCTGGAATTCCAGTGGCATGCAGGATGGGAAAATTCCAGCTAATATTTGGGTAATTTAGATCCTCCAATATTACCACTCTGTAATTCTTGCACATCTCCATGATTTTCCTGAAGATATGTTTCTCTATTTCTGAACTCTATCCTTATATTTTTAAGGAAACCTTAAAAACATCCTCGGAAATGAGATCTTCCAGTACTTGCTTCCCAACTCTTATCAAATGGGTTCTATCTCTATTTCCTCAAAGACATCCTCTTTTGCCATATAAAGTCTTTTCTAATTAGTACGGTTACCTAATCTATTTTTTTTCCTTCAATATCCTTTCTTAACACTTTGTATCCTTGACTACTAAGCACGCAATCCTCATCATTCTGTTATTTCCACTACTTCATATTCCCACATGGCTCTTTGTGCTTGTAGCTCATCAACCCTATTCAACACACATTGTTACTTTATATGCATCGTTACAATCAGGAGGAGAGGTGAACTGGCCTTCTTCTATTCAACCTTCTCAGTTGGTCACAGCAAATGTTTCAATTTATTTTTCATGAGGATATATCTTTTCTGAATTTATGCAGTAAGGGGCCAATTAAACAAGGTTGTCTTCAGTTAAAGAACAAGCAAACTTATGAGCTGCTAAACTGAGGACAAATAATTGGCCCTCATGCAGTCATTTGGTTCCAAAGTTTAATGGTCGATGGCACAAGTAGGCATACATTAGCACTACACTGCAGGTAGTGTGAAAACCCCCAGTTGCTGTATGCTGGCACCTGCACAGGAACACTGAGGGAGCACAGAGTATAGCCACTGCACTGAACCAACACGTGCACGTCTCTCTCTCTCACACACACACACACACACACGCGTGCACACACACACACACACACGCGTGCACACACACGCGTGCACACACACACACACACACACACACACACACAGCCTCTCTCTGTGATGTTCTTTATCCTGGTATCAGGGAGACCACACGCCATTTAGGACTGTGCAAAACTGATGGTTGCAGCAATACCTATCTATTTCCTCATGGAATATTCTATAACAACTGCATTTCTAACTTTTGTTGTTTTCCCTTGTACATTCCTTTGCCAGCTAGTGCAATGGTCTGGACAACACTTCTCCAAGGCAGACTCCACTATTCATACCTTAAGTTACATAGAACATTACAGCGCAGAACAGGCCCTTCGGCCTTCGATGTTGCGCCGACCAATTATGAAAAAAGCAATGACCCTCCAAACTAAACCATTCCCTTCTCTTCCATAAACTTATCAACTAACCTCTTAAACGCCACCAAACTTGGCGCATCTACAACTGCCGCAGGCATGGCATTCCACTCCCTAACCACCCTCTGGGTAAAGAACCTACCTCTGATATCCGTCCTATAACTATCACCCCTTAATTTAAAGCTGTGTCCCCTCGTGCTAGCTTTCTCCATCCTAGGGAAAAGGCTATCACTGTCCACCCTATCTAAACCTCTAATCATCTTATATGTTTCGATAAGGTAAAGTTGTCTCAAATTTGGTTGTCTCAAATAAGGTAAAGTTGTCTCAAATTTGGTTTCAATGCATAGATCTATAAACATAGACAGGGATCATGGGTAGAAGTGGGAACATCGAGATGGTGGCGCGGGCTCATTGGGCCAAAGGGCCTGTTTCCTGTGCTGTTTTGTTCTTTGTTCTTTGTTCTTTGTTCTTTGTTTGGGAATGGCACATACCCCAAAGACTATTGTACTTTCTGCCTCGTTCCTGAGCACTCACTGCCTATTGTAGTCATGATGTAGAGATGCTGGCGTTGGACTGGGGTAAACACAGTAAGAAGTCTGACAACACCAGGTTTAAATCCAACCGATTTATTTGATAGTAAACTCGCAAGCTTTCGACTCTATGGTCTTCGTCAGATGAATGAGGTGTTCTGGTCTTCTGTGCTGGTATGTGTGCTGTGGAGACCAGAACACCTCATTCACCTGACGAAGATATTTATCAAATAAATCGGTTGGATTTAAACCTGGTGTTGTCAGACTTCTTACTGCACTCACTGTCTGCCAGGTGACCACTTCATAGAGCTGAGAGGCAGAAAGTCTCATTCCCCCGATTCTGTGCAGTGACTCCAGCTGTCCCTCAAATCTTGAAGTCAAGCTCAACATGAAATGTCCTTAAGTTTTCAGGTGGTGCAGCAACAGACCCCATATAGTGTTTTAAAGATACTTCAGGGATAGACAGAAAGAGAAGGGCAGCCTATAGATATCACTAGAAGTCTTAATGGAGGAACTCTGAGGTGAGGGGGCTAGAGGTGATGATGTTGGAGGGGTGACAGGGTTGGGGGTGATAATAGGGTGAGGTGGTTGGGAAGGTTCACCTTCAACTTTCTACCAATATGTCACTTTGCACTAAACATGAACTAAACAGCTGAAAACCACACCGATTTGGCTCATTAGATAGGTCTGCTCTGCCATTCAATGAAATCATGACTGCAATGATGTGATAATCTTCAACTTTACATTCCAGCCTTATCCCCATAAACCTTGATTTCCTTACTGATTAAAAGCCTGTCTATCTTAGCTTTGAACATACTGACCCAATCTCTACAGCCTTCTGTGGTAAAGAATTCTACAGAGAATTGACTAGCTATAGAAAGTGGAAGTTTCTCCTCATCTCTATTATAAATGGGTGACTCTTTACTCTGAAATTATGTCCTCTGGTCCTAGACTCCCACAAGGAAAAACCTCTCAGCATCTAGTCAGCAGGCAATAAGTCCAGATTTTGATCTTATTCTCATGTGCATTCTGCTTCCGTGACAAGCTGCTGTATAAATGCTAGGGAGATCCAAACTGAATTCAATTAGTTAGTATAAAAGGCACTAAGGAGGGGAATGTCACAGTCATTACACTTTGCTCTATATTCTTGACGCTGTGGTGATCACTGACCATTATCTACAGAAAATCTTATTGGTACTCTGCTGGAATCATCACGGCACAATCAACCTGGCAGCATTTGGTCAAATGCAAGCTGCCTATCTCTGCTGCACAGTCATCAATCCAATCACACACCAGCCAGTTACAGTGCAGTCCAGTCAGCCCCCTATCCACTTACTCATTCAATAATCAAGTCATCCATAACCAGTCACTCACAGCTACTAACTCATTCAATCACCCAGTCTCTCACCCACACAATCAACTGTTTATTTAATCCTACAACAATTGAAACGCTGTCACATTCACCCATCTAATCTCTTATAGACAGTATCTCACGATCCAGTACCCTGGAAGTCTCATCTATATATGCAAAGCTATAAAGTATTGAAGCAACATACTGTGGATTTTCCATTGGCCAAGAGAGTAGCATCCTATCTGGTACTAAATTGTGCAGATTGTATGTGGGGTACTAATGCTCTGAGGAGCCAGTTTCGAATCCCATCATAGCAGATGTTGACATTTGAATTCAGTAAAAATCTGGAATTAAATGTTTAATGATGACCATTGTTGTAAAAAGAAATCTGGTTTACTAACGTCCTAGGAAAGTCTATCATCCTTATCTGCACTGTTTGGGATTTAATTAGCTACAATGCTTTTCTAAAGTTTGAAAGCAAAGTAACCCAATATTCGATGTCTAGATCCACAAATGAAGGATTGCTTGTTGGGTAGAATACCAGTTCACTGCAGTTATTGTGTAAGTGAATGCTTATTAAGCCCGATAGAATCACAGAAAGATTTTTGAAAATGTTACTCAAAATTAACTTTTAAACATAAGTTTAGTAGGAATATTAATTTGTACTAATCACATATAATAGCCGTAGCTTAAAAGCTAGATTACAGGCTTAGATGGTGCTACTGATGAGGCTTAGGTGAATTGTTGAGTTGCATCTTGTAGATTATGCAAACAGCTGCCACTGTGCTTTGATGATGGAGAGAGTGGATGTTGGAGGTGTGAAGGGTGAGTTGGCACTCAGATTATAAGGGACCATGTGGTAGTTGGAAGATCATGAGTTGACACTAAATTGGCATGTGGTTAAGGGACTACAGTGGTAGGGGGGAGGCCAGGAATTGGCACTAAATTGACAAAGGGACTACAAAGAGCTATGATGGTGGCTGGGATGTCATAAGTTGGCATTAAGTTTGCATACGGTCCATAAAGGAATGTGGAAGTGGATAGGGAATGAGTTGCACAAATTGGCTTGTAAGAGCATAGAACGTAGAACATTACAGCGCAGAACAGGCTCTTCGGCCCTCGATGTTGCGCTGACCAATTGAGAAAAAGCAATGACCCCGCTAACCTAAACCATTCCCTTTTCATCCATAAACCTATCCACTGACCACTTAAACGCCCCCAAACTTGGCACATCTACAACTGCTGCAGGCAGGGCATTCCATACCCTTACCATCCTCTGGGTAAAGAACTTACCTCTGACATCCGTCCTATAACTACCACCCCTGAATTTAAAGCTATGTCCCCTTGTGCTAACTTTCTCCATCCAAGGAAAAAGGCTATCACTGTCCACCCTGTCTAATCCTCTGATCATGTTATATGCCTCAATAAGGTCTCCTCTTAGCCGCCTTCTTTCTAATGAAAACAACCTCAAATCCCTCAGCCTCTCCTCATAAGACCTGCCCTCCATACCAGGCAACATCCTGGTAAACCTCCTCTGCACCCTCTCCAATGTCTCCACATCTTTCTTATAATGTGGCGACCAGAATTGTACACAATACTCCAAGTGCAGCCGCACCAGAGTTTTGTACAGTTGCAACATGACGTTGCAGCTCCGAAATTCAATCCCCCTACCAATAAAAGCCAAGACTCCGTATGCCTTCTTAATAACCTTATTGACTTGATTGCCAACTTTCAGGGATCTATGCACATATACACCAAGATCCTTCTGTTCGTCAACACTATTAAGAGTCCTACCCTTAGCCCTATACTCTGTACATTTGTTATTTCTTGCATGGGGAGTACGTCAGAGTGAGGGCAAGTGTTTAAGAGAAAAACTAAGCGATGTCGCATGTAATCAAGGGAACTGTTTTAAATAGTCCACATTGGCACTCAAAAGCCCCTCCAATCTGGGTTGAGTGGGAGCAGGCCTGATTCTATCATCCCCCTCCAACTCACCATCACCATGACCCTTCCCCTCTTCACACTACCCCACCCACTACACTGCCCCCAACTCCACCCACATTCCCACTCCACCCCCATTCCCATTCCACTCACCATGCCACCAGGGTCCAGTGAGCCAGGACATCTCCTCGTTTTATATACCCACATTGGGAATGAAAATTCAGGTCTGGTCATTTTTGGTAAAATATTAGCCTACTTTTCTGTCAGACGCAGGTAGAGATGGTGCACATTTCCTGGTCTTATTTTAGATATTCAGTATTCATGGTCCTTAGTTTGGTCCTCAAAAGGACTGTAACTAACTGCTGGACTTTCATTTAATTTTCACACCAACAATTCTCTCCTCACTGTTGATTTTTTTCTGATGGCACAGTCCACTGATTGCCTGTGCCTTGATCAGGGAATGTTGTCAGTCTCAACAGTGAGTGTTGACATGTTGCTGACTGGAGAATAAATTCACAGGTTGTATAATGTTGTAGACCTACTGCTGTCGTGCATTTGCTTCACCTTTGCTCCTGAATGAATTCATCCTCTTAATCCAATTCTACCCTTGTTTGAAAGACCACAAATATGCATCAGTGTTGATAAGATCAATTGCTGTACTCTACAGCACCCTGTTCTTTGGGGTGGTCCAAATGTAGGTGACTGAATTGCGTAACTTCAAAAACAAAGAAATCACAGCGTGTGATTAACCCACGCCCTTTCGATGTAAGATAGGCAGCTACTTGCTCATTTGCATGATCTTTATGTCTGGCTAAAGCTAACGATGCTAT
Organism: Sphyrna mokarran; assembly: GCA_024679065.1. NCBI lineage: Eukaryota > Metazoa > Chordata > Chondrichthyes > Carcharhiniformes > Carcharhinidae > Sphyrna > Sphyrna mokarran. Next base: position 45,784,463 of record JAGIQG010000009.1, on the reverse strand, counting down.
TCATTGACAGATGCATCTTTAGAGAACAGCATCCAGAGTGGCTAGCATCAGTTTAGATTAACTTTCATTTCTTAAATCAGAGGAGCATTGTGACTGGAGTTAGTGCTGGAAATTATGATTGAAGAAAGCATGGTCTGAGAAAGAGTGAGGAATGACATAGCAGGTAAGAAAAAGGGGGCAAGAGAAGGCTATATGGCCTGCTGAGCCTGGTCTGCCATTCAATATGATCATGGTTGATCTTGGTCTTCAATTCCATTTTCTCACCCATTCCTCACATTTCCTGATTCAAACATTTGACTATCTCAGCTTCATCTATATTCAATGATGGCACATCCACAACCTTTGGGGAACAAAGAACTTTAATGATTCACAATGCTTTGAGTGAAGGAATTTCTCTTCATCTTGGATCTAAATGATTGGCCCTTTATCCAAAACTGTGTCCATCAGCCAAGAGAAACAACAGTCTAAATCAGCACCAGAGACTCCTGAAGTCCCATTTTTGAACTCAGCACCCACTATTTTCACTAGGAGGGGGAACGCTAGAGTTGCATTTTACACATTCATGGTTCACAGAGGCAGCTGTATACGTAAAAGTGCAGCTGCCTTCAAACAGATTCATTTTTGCTAGCAGAACGTCCAAAACATGATTTGCAAGCTTGACATTTTCAGGAAAGATCTAAAGTTATTTGGAGAGTTATGATCCCCTTTTTCAGAGATAAAGTACCTTTCAGATTGATTCAATGACAACTTTGGAAGAGGCAAAGTGTCCTTTCAGATTGTTAAAAGTAGAACTTGAATGTGTATAAAAAGTGGATAACTCAAAATCATTGAAACTATCAAAAAGTTAAGCATTTAAGTTTCACAGGAATCCATGGCCAGATAGTGCACTGCTGTCTCACAGTGCCAGGGGCCCAGGTTTGGTTCCCGACTTGGGTCACTGCCTGTGCAAAATCTGCATGTTCTCCCCGTGTCTGCATGGGTTTCCTCCATGGGTTTTCTTCTATTATTCGAAAGATGTTTGGGTTTGGTACATTGGCTATGCTAAATTCTTCCTCAGCGTACTTGAACAAGTGCCGGAGTATGGCAACTAGGGGATTTCCACAGTAACCTAATTGCAGTGTTAATGCAAGCATTGTTGTGACTTTAAACTTTGTAACCTAAACTCTGATGGGAAATAAGGTAAAAACTCTCCACTGGTTGGAGTCACATCTAGTGCAAAAGGAGATAGATGGGTTGTTAAAGGCTTATTGTTTGAACCCCTGGATATTGCTGCAGCAGCTTCTCAGGGACATGTTCTAGATAAAACTATGTTAAGTTGCATCATCAAAAGGTAAGAAGTGAGGATATTTGTTATGTTTAGTCCCATTCGCCATTTGGCATATTTGTGGGAAATTTTCTGGTGATTGCACTGAATTGGGGAGCCTGTTGATGTAATTCTGCAGAATCTTATTGGCCCATCCATTGCCGAGTCCATCACACTGGGGCAAGTAAAATCCTGGCCTTTGTCACTGAAGGGCTGTGTGATGGTTACTGCTACAGGTATTGTTATGATTGGTACATCTGTCACAAGTGGATAGATGAGCGTATGCGATCACGTTGGATTTTCCCTCATGCCTATTCTCTCACAGTCTACAGCACAACTACTCTTGCACCCCCATGTGACAAAACGTTGTGGTAAGAAAATGTCTCTTTATTTCCCCTACTTGGAGAAGAAGATCATGGAGAGGAATAGAGAGATCTGAGATAGTTGTTCTGGTGCATTCAAGCCATAACATTAGTGGCAATCCACTGGAATATCTGTAAACATCACAATTTCACATAAAACAACTGATAGGACATTAGAAATGTCTTCATGGTGCTTGTGACATTAATTTACTATCAGAACAGAGCAACTTAAACGCCATTCAGATGTGCAAGCAATAGAAAAATTTATTTATTTTTATTATTAGGCTTACATTAACGTTGCAATTAAATTACTGTGAAAATCTTCTAGTTGCCATTCTCTGGCACCTGTTCACGTATACTGAGGGAGAATTTAGTATGGCCAATGCATCTAACCAACACGTCCTTCAGATTGTGGGAGGAAACGGGACCACTCAGAGGAAACCCAAGAGAGAATGTGCAGACTCCACACAGTCTGTGACCCAAGCCAGGAATTGAACCCACGTCCCTGATTCTATGAGGCAACAGTGCTAACCACTTTGCCACCTAGATTGTGGAATAATGTTAAACTTGGATCTGATGCAGAAACTTCTGCTGATTTTATCCTTTTTTCACACTTGTTAAGCATCTCCATGCCTCCCGAACACGTTCTTCCCAATTGTCTAACATTAACATGTCGCACCTGGGATAATCTCAGTCATGAATGAATGACCCTTGTCAACATGCAGCATGGATTAGCATTACCGACATTCACAGGACCATTTGATTACTCATGGGCAGTACAAGTACTGGCAGATATGATAAGATTTTTATAACATATTCATATACCAATTACTGGTGATGGATGCACGAGGAAACCATCTTGCCCCAGGCAAGGTGAAGCTCATATGCATAGAAATCGTATTATTGTTTACATTGAACCTTGCCACCTCCCCTCTGTATAGAAGAAAATGCATTATTTTCATTTCTTGTGTTTATCAGTGTATGCAATGAAAATAAATCTAAAATTCAGGGGGGGCACTTTATTCACAAAGACTTGGATTTCTGTACCATGGAGTATATCTGTAATTTATTTCCTCTAATATTACAAATGCCTTTCCATAATCAAGCTGCCATATCATAATTTCCTCTTCATATCCTGAAGGGAAAGCAATTTTATTCAGTCTTCACTAATCCCTGATATTCTCTTTGTTCAAGACAGTTGAGCTAGTACAATAGAGACAGGAAGTTACTCATTAAAAATTCATAAAGATGATGCCACTGAACCTTTTCATAACCCAGTCTGGCCTTTCTTTGTGTGGCAGCCTTTGTTATTTCTTCAGTTGAGTAGGTGTTTTGAGCATGTTGTATTCTCTGACCTGGACTGCTGAAAATCTCTCTTATTCTCACAACAAGGAAAAGAAGAGTGGGGAAGAAACCAAGAGCACATAAAGCTCGGAGGCACAGTGAGCACAGCTCACCAAATACAGCGAGGTCTATTTTATCTGCCTACCAATGTCTCAAATGAAACCAGAGATAACATCTGCTCATCAGTCCACTTTTCAATCGAATTTAATGAACTTGTCCAGAAGCTTAGACTAGAAACCTAAACATAATGATACAAATCCTGACAGCAAGTCAGTGACAAAAAATATTACAGGCATGGAACAGAAACCAGTTAATTCCCACACAATGAAGCAATGGTCAGATTAGAGAAACAACTTGCCTCAAGTAGCTGAGGCCTCACTGGATACAGCCACAATTCAGTATTTTCATTTTTCCAGTAGGCTGAATCTTTGTTTTCTACTTCAGGCTTGGAATATTCAGTCCTCGCCTCAAGAACTTATTTATTTATTATTAGTTGCAAGTATTCTTACATTAACAATGCAGTGAACTTACTGTGAAAATCCCCTAGCTGCCACACTTCGGCGCCTGTACAGGTACACTACGGAATAATTTGGTATGGCCAATTCATTTAACTGCACATTTTTGGACTGTGGGAGAAAACCGAAGCACCTGGAGAAAACCCACGCAGACACGGGGAAAATGTGCGAACTCCACACAGACAGTGACCCAAGCCAAAAATCGAAAATGGGTCCCTATGAAGCAGCAGTTCTAACCACTGTGCCACCATGTCACCCCACTTTTGTAGCAGCTTCCACTGGACAAAGAGGGCGTGCGTTGAGCAAAATGTTGCCTATTTGTATGCTATGCAGAACCATGGATCACTCGCTGGCATGGCCAAAATTATACTTCTTAAACCAAACAATCTGCCATGATCCATTCTGAGGGTTGAAATCATGGTAGACAAGTTATTGAGTGTGAATCTAAAACTCTGTATACCTAATTGATCGAATTATACTCTAAACTTACCTTGTAAACTTTGCTTGCTTCACAGCGGCAGGGATCTGGGTTCGATTCCCGGCTTGGGTCACTGTTTGTGTGGAGTTTGCATGTTCCCACCATGACTGTGTGGGTTTCCTCCAAGTGCTCCAGTTCCTCCCACATTCTGAAAGAAGTGCTGGTTAGATGCATTGAACTAAACAAGCGACGGACTGTGGCGACTAGGGGAGTTCCACAGCAACTTCATTGCAGTGTTAATGTAAGCCTTACTTATGAGTGATAAATAAACTTTGTACTTTAACTCAAGCTATAGATTGCTAGCCAGTACTAATTATGAGAAAATATAGTGAAATGTGCGAAATTGATATGTTCGTACACATACTGAAATTAAAGGTGCATCCAAATTTTTAGTAGTTAAAATAATTACATAATGTCTTGTTCTGAAGAATGTTTTCCTGCCCATTTAGAGCTCCATGGAGAAGAGCTACATATTACCAGAGAAGTAAATTATCTGAGGCCTAATTCAGGTCCCTGTACCTACTTGTACTAATCACGGAAAGTAGTTAAAAAATTGTGGATACTTTAGGAAGGATGTAAAGGTCTCTGGAGGGATAGATAGTAGGTTTATTAGAATAGTTCCAGATGTGGAAAATTTTAGCTACTAGATTAGATGGCGAAAGCAGGCTTGTCCTCCTTGGAGCAAAAAAGATTAAGGAGGGAATTCAGACTGAGAGTGGCTCAGTGGTTAATACTGCTGCCTTAGAATGCCACGGAATTGGGTTTAATTCCAGCTATGGATGACTGTGTGGAGTTTCTACATTCTCCCCATATGGGTGTTCTCCAGGTGCTCCAGTTTCCTCCCATAGTCCGAGATATGCAGGTTAGTGGACTGAGCATATCAAATTGCCCCTAAGTGCCCCAAGATGTGCAGATTAGAGGATTAGTGGGGTAAATGCGTGGAGTTATAGGGATAGAGTGGAAGGAAGGGCATAGGAAAGTTGCTCTGACAGAAGGTTCAGTCAAAATGTAATGGGCCAAATGGCCTCCTCCTGTACTGTAGCGGTTTCTTGATTCTGTGATTCGATAGTGTTAATCAGATTATGATTTTCTTGGCTAGGGTAGCCAAATGGAAAACAGTTCCCATTAGCTGATAGAGTAAACAGGGTTAAGCTTTTTCCTAGGATGGACTCGAATAGCACGAGGGGTCACAGGCTTAGGGTGAGGGGGGTAAGGTATAATTTGGATGCTAGAGGGAGTTTTTTCATACAGAGGGTGGTGGGGGTATGGAATGCACTGCCAAGTAAAGTGGTGGAGGCAGGTACTCTGGAGATATTTAAGAAATACTTAGACGGGCACATGAACAGAATGGGAATGGAGGGGTATAGAAAACTGATTTAAAATAGGGATCATGAGCCTTGGGAGTCCCTGGGAAGTGTGTAAATAGATGATGATATTGATGTACTTGTTTTTATCCGACAGGTGCTTTGGTCCACCTTGTTGTCTAACGAGGGGCATACACGCGATGGGTCGTGAGAGGCTGCTCTTGGATTTTTTTCGAGAGTATCCTAGTGCTTCACGTCGTTAGTGTACGCTTGACCTGGACCATTTGATGGGCAACACGACAGCTCAGTGATTATCGCTGTGCTGTGCAGATACATGGATTTGGGCCTGTGTCTGTGGGAGTTTGCGCATTCTCCCGGTGCTTGCGTGGGTTTTCTCCGGGTGCTCCGGTTTCCTCCCACATCCCAAAGATGTGCTCTTAGGCTAATTGGCAAAACAAATTCTCCCTAAATTGTCTCAAATTTGGTTTTTAATCCATAGATCTATAAACATAGACAGGGATCACAGGCAGAGGTGGGAACATCGGGGTTGCGGCACGGGCCCGTTGGGCCGAAGGGCCTGTTTCCTGTGCTGTTTTGTTCTTTGTTCTTTGTTCTTTGTTCTTTATTAAGAAGCTTGAATAACATAGAGATTTAAGAATTGGATGAAATAAAGATTAAAGAAGCTTGGATAAAATAAAGTTTAATGAATTGTATAAAACAGAATTGATAAGAGTGCATCTGGCTGGAGGGCTTTGAGGTGTGAATTAGTTTAGCAACAGGATAAACAGATATTTAAGTGAAGTGGAAAACAACAAAATATAGAATTGTGACCGTTAAAACTACAGAAATTATGAGTTCAAAGTATAGACGTAAGAATGCATTTCACATTGATATGCCAAAAGCTTGGCTTCTAAGGTAAATTGTTTAGAGAGAATGAGATCAAAAGGGCACAACAATATACCAGTAACAGGATTAGCTCTATACTATAAGAGAAGCAACTGGTGAGCACTTAAAGACATAGCCGCTAGAAATGGAAACTCTCCCAAAAAACAGAATTCAATGTTTAAAACAGCTGTTTGACTATCTCAGACATCAATGTTGAATCTGAAAAAAGGCTTCTTAAAATTAAAGATACAACTCATAAGTGGTAATTATTTGCTGGACTCAGCTCACAGAGTTAAACTGTATGGGATGTTGTTTGCGATAAGTCACATTGCTCAGAGTTTATGAATGTAGATGGATATCGAACAGGGTTAATTCAAGGATATTCTATATCTGCAGCCACGTAAGAAGTCTCATAACATCAGGTTAAAATCCAAAAGGTTTAGTTGGTAACACAAGCTTTCGGAGCGTCGCTCCTTCTTCAGGTGAGTGAGGAGTTGTGTTCACAAATAGGACATATATAGACACAAAATCAATTTACAAGATAATGATTGGAATATGAGCCTTTACAAGTAATCAAGTCTTAAAGGTACAGACAGTGTGAGTGCAGAGAGGGTTAAGCACAGGTTAAAGAGATGAGTATTGTCTCCAGCCAGGACAGTTAGTGAGATTTTGCAAATCCAGAAAAGTCGTGGGGGTTACAGATAGTGTGACATGAGCTCAAGATCCCAGTTGAGGTTGTCCTCGTGTATGCAGAACTTGATTATTACCTGACGGTCAGAGGCTGAACGCTCATGATTGCTGAAGTGTCCCCCGACAGGAAGAGAACACTCCTGCCTGGTGATGAGTGTGTTCATTCATTCGTTTTCGAATCATCGGCATGGTCTCCCCAATATATCATGCCTCAGGACATCCTTTCCTGCAGTGTATCAGGTAGACAATGTTGGCTGAGTTACTGGAGTACATACCATGTATCTGGTGGATGGTGCTCTCATGTGAGATGATGGCATTTGTGTTGATGATCCAGCACATCTTGAAGAAGTTGCTATGGCAGAGTTGTGTGGTGTCATGGTCACTGTTCTTCTGAAGGCTGGGTTGTTTGCTGTTGACAGTGGTCTGTTTGAGGTTGTACAGTTGTTTGAAGGCAAGAAGTGAGGGTGTGGGGATGGCCTCGGCAAGATATTCGTCTTCATCGATGACATATTGAAGGCTTCGCAGAAGTTAACTTGTGCTTAACTCTCTCTCCACTCATATTGTCTGTACCTTTAAGACTCGTATTCCAACCATTATTTTGTAAATTGAGTTTGCGTCTATATATGCTCAGTTGTGAACACAATTCCTCACTCACCTGAAGAAGGAGCAACACTCCAAAAGCTTGTCCTATCAAATAACACTAACTCTCCAACAGAGCATCTTACCCAGGCCCATCCCTACCCTACTCCTGTAACACAATGTATTTTATACTGCTAATCCCCCTAACCTACACATCTTGGGACACTAAAGGGAAACTTGGTATGGTCAATCCACCTAATCATTATTAAGGAGAAGGTTTTGGGGAAATGGAAAAGTCTGAAGGTGGATAAATCACCTGAACTGGATGGACTACACCCCTGGGTTCTAAAAGAGATAGCTAAGGAAATTGTGTAGGTATCGGTGGTGATTTTTCAGGAATCACTGGAGGTAGGGTGGGTACCAGAGGACTGGAAAGTAGCTAATGTAACACCACTGTTTAAGAAGGGAAGGAGGCAGCAGATGGAAAATTATAGGCCGGTTAATCTGACTTTGGTCATTGGCAAGATTTTAGAGTCCATTATTGAAGATGAGATCACGGAGTATTTGGTAGTACATGATAAAATAGGACTGAGCCAGCACAGCTTCATCAAGGGGAGGTTATGTCTGACAAATCTGTTCAAGTTCTTTGAGGAGGGAACAAGGAAGTTAGGTGAAGGAGGACAAATGGACATGATTTATTTAGATTTCTAGAAGGCCTTTGACAAGGTCCTGCAAAGGAGATTGTTAAATAAGTTGAGTCCATGATGTCAAGGGTAAGACCCTGGCATGGATAGAAGATTGGCTGACTGGCAAAAGGCAGAAAGTGGGGATGAAAGGGTCTTTTTCAGGATGGCAGCCAGTGACTAGTGGTGTGCCTCGGGGGTCAGTGTTGGACCATAATTTTTCATAATATATGTTAACGATTTGGAAGAAGGAACTGAGGGCACTGTTGTTTAGTTTGCAGATTATATAAAGACATGTAGAGGAACAAATAGTATTGGTGAAGCAGGGAGGCTGCAGAAGGACTTGGACAGCCTAGGACAGTGGACAAAGAAGTGGCAGATGGAATGCAATATGAAAAAGGGTGAGTTGTGCACTTTGGAAGGAGGAGTGGTGGCATAGACTATGTTCTAAATGGGGAATGCTTAGGAAATGAGAAACACAAAGGGACTTGGGAGTCTGTTCAAGATTCACTTAAAGTGTAGGTTCAGCCTGCAGTTAGGAAGAGAAATGCAATGTTAGCGTTCATGTTGAGAGGTCTAGAATATAAGAGTAGATTGTATAAGGCTCTGATCAGACTCTATTTGGAATATTGTGAGCAATTTGGGGCCCTATATCTAAGGAAGGATGTGCTAGCTTTGAAAAGGGTCCAGAAGAGGTTCATAAGAATGATCCCTGTAATGAAGAGCGTTTTGTATGAGGAATGGTTGAAGATTCTGGGTCTGTACTCGTTGGAGTTTAGAAGAATGAAAGGGTATCTTACAGGACACTGCGAGGTCTGGACAGAGTGGATGTGGAGAAGATGTTTCCACTTGTAAGGAAAACTAGAACCAGAGGGCACAACCTCAGGTTAAAAGGATGATCCTTTGAAACAGAGATGAGGAGGAGTTTCTTCAGTCAGAGAGTGGTGAATCTGTGGAACTCTTTACCACAGTAGGCTGTGGAGGCCAGGTCATTGAGTGTCTTTAAGACAAAGATAGATAGGTTATTAATTAATAAGGCGATCAGGGATTATGGAAAAGGAAGGAGAATGGGGATGAGAAAAATATAGCTATGATTGAATGGTGGAACAGACTCGATGGGACAAGTGGCCTAATTCTGCTCCAATGTCTTATGGTCTTATGGTTTAACCTGCACATCTTTGGAATGTGGGAAGAAACAGGAGCACCCAGATGAAATGTACACAGACACACAGACAGGGAAAATGTGCAAAATCCACATTGTGTTACCATACCATACTCTCCAATACAATATTTAGACATTCCTACTGACATAATTCTGATGCCAATTCCTTGGCAAAGTGTTTTGTCATTTTTCAGCTCTCACAGTTTGAAGATCAAACAAAGATTATGACCTCCCATCATATAGAATTAACTACACTATTGACTAGCTTCAAGATGCAAACAACCATGGAATTAGTGTTCACATTGTAACCCATTTCACTACTTCACACTGCCTTCCAAAGGAAGAGTATACTTTCTTGCTATGCTCTCAATTTTAAAACTTCCATAAAATAAATTGATAGATAAAGAAATATATAAGAAAAGGGGCACTCGTTAATGGTTTTCATAACGGATGGGTTTATCAAAAAGTACACCAGAATACTATCTATGGCTTTAATGTTATGTCCAAGATGGTATAAATAGCCCTATTGTTGTAAAACTCTGTGACTTACTACAAGCAAAGGCACAAAAGATATACCAGTATTTATAGATGGTTCACATGTTAGCTGAACGTCCATACCCGTTGGATTGATTATTTGATTAGGTTGAAAGAAACAGATCCAGAGAATGGAGGTAAGAGAGGGGGAAAGGGAAGCAAGTTGAAGGGGAGGGGATTCTCTACTCTTACCTCATCAAAATGACTTTGGCAAGAATTCTCTGGCCATTCATGCCATGTCACCACTGCCAGTGAGAATAGAGAATTTGGTGCTTGGCCAAGAATACATTCACTGCAATGGATTGGGAGAATGTCAGTTGTTGGTAAGGTTGGGGAAGCCGTCCCTTAGTCTGTAAAACGAGAATAGTATAACGTGAGAAAATAAATGTGTAGAAGTGCAGAGTAATCAGAAACTGAACAACTGGTTTTTGATAATTACAGAATCACCACAGAACAATCATACCCCAACAATCAATTCCAATAGAACAACAAAGGCTGAAGTCAAGAGAGAGGTGGTGATGCTAGTGATTGGTGCTTAATATTTCCAATCACAGCAAATATCAACAATAGTTATTTCACTTTACTTGAATTATTATCTAATATTCTAAGCTATACACATCAAATGAATTATTTGAACCCCAGTCGTGGATTCTCCATGTTTTCTATTAGTTATTGTACAGATGATATTCAAGAATTCTAGCTAATTATAAACATTGTTGCATGGCTTCTGCTAATTTAGATCTGAACATGATTTAATTTAAGACTAATTTAAAATGATATCATGTCATAACAGCTCAAATGTGCTTTGGATATGTAAACTGTAACCAAGGTACTTCAATTGTTTTGATAGAACATAGAACTTTCAATTTTCTTTCACCCTAACAGATATGCAGTGAAATGTAATAGTTTCTGACAATGATATTGCACACCCATTTGGTGGGAGCTATAAAACTGGATCATATCTCACCCTATTCCAATTTTTATACAAATTAATCTAAAAATCCAACATAGAATCATATAATCACAGAATTTTACAGCATAGAAGGACACCATTCTGCCCATCATTCTGCACTGGCTCCTGAAAGAGCTACCCAGCCTGTCCCATTCACCAGCCCTAGCTCGTAATCACTTTTGAACATGTATCCAGTATCCAGCTCTCTTCTGAAACCTCCTGTGGATTCCACCTCCATCACTCTTCCAGGCAACGCTTTCCAAATCCCAATAACTCTCTGAGTAAAGACGTGTCTCCTCATCTCACTCCTAACTCTCTTGACCATCTTCAAATTATGAGCCCTAGTCACTGACATGCCAACTACTGGAGTCAAAATATCCTCCTTTACCCTATCAAAATTGTTCATAATTTTGAATACTTCAGTAAGGTCACCACTTAATTTTCTATGCTGCAAGGGGAATAAGCCCAATTTCTTTAATCTTGTATCTAAAATTTCACGTTCTTGCTATCATTCTCTTAAACCTCCTTTGTACTCTTTCCAAGGCATTAACTTCCTTCCTAAAACAAGGAAGTTTTACACTATGCTCCAAATGTGGTCTGACCAAGGATTTTTTAAAATTCATTCATAACATGGCGTCATTGACTGGCCAGAATTTATTACCCATTCCTAATTGACCTTGGAGGGCAATTAAGAGTCAACTACATTGCTGTGCCTCTAGAGTCCTATGTAGGCCAAGCCAGTTTCGGACAGCAGATTTCCTTCCCTAAATGACATTAGTGAACCAGATGGATTTTTCCGATAATCGACAATGGTTTCATGGTTATCAGTGGATTCTTAATTCCAGGTAGTTTTTATTGAATTCAAATTCCATCACCTGCTATGGTGGGATTCGAGCCTCAGAACATTAGCTGAGTTAAGCCATCAGCTCCTCATAAACCGGTATTGCATTATTGCTTTTATTCTCTAGGCCTTTATTTATGAACCCAAGGATCCTAGAAACCTTCTTAACAACTGTTTCAATTTGCCTGGCCACCTTCAGAGAATAATCCACCTGAACACTGATATTCTCTGCTCCTGTACTTGCCTCAAAGTTGTACCAATGAACCTGTATTGTCTCCCTGTGTTTCAGCTACCAAAATACTCTAATTCGTACTTCGCAGCATTGAAATCTATCTGCCAGATGTCTGTCCATTTGGTCAATGTCCAAGAACAAAGAACAAAGAACAAACCCTCTGAAGTCACTCGGTGTCATCTTCACATTTCACTATCTTCCCTTGCTTAGCATCATCTGCAAATTAAGATATTTTGTCCTCAACGCTTCTCTATAAATAGTTTGTATAAATCAGAAAAAGCAAGGGTCCCAACTGAGGAGCACTACTTTCTAGTCTGAGAAATGTCCATCTCTAGCCTCTATTTCCTATCTCTTAGGAAATATTCTAATATTCAAGTTCTAATCCATGCTGCCAAACAATGGGTGGGATTTTATGGCCTCGCTTGTTCCTAAACTGTAAAATACTGCCCGAGCACAACAGACCTTCCCATGGTTGTTCCTCGCCCTTTCCAATTCCCATGGCAGATGGGGCAGTAAAATTCCAGCCATTATTTATATACATAGAAATAATACATATATACATCCAATACTCAGCTACTTGTCTGCAGAAACCATTGCGTATGTTTGGTGCACTTGTGCTGGTGGTGAGACCTTCATTTACTGGACTTCAGAACAATTGGAGCAGGGACATGAATAGATATTTTTGGATTATTTTTCTCAATCATGCTGATGCATGAATTGGCTGACTAATTAGCATCACACTGCATCACTCTCAGGAATTTCCGGTGCTGTAAAGTTGCTTCTGAAACATTTGTAACCAAACTTACTGCTGCAATGTTACTGCAAAAGTGCAAATGATTCAAATAATATTTTTGTTTGGCACTCTAATTCAGATCACCCTCTTGCTCCTATTTTTCTCTGTTATTTGAATTCTCTGAGCATGAAATTCAATTTCTATAGAAACATGAAAGCCCTGCCAGATCTCCAAAATGGACAAGAAAAGTTCTTAATTAGCTGTATAAAAGTTCTGAACTCACCTCTGGCAAAGTTACATTTCATGCCCTGTCTGTCATATTATGTTATTTTTATTAATTTCACTTTTATCTGACTTACACAAGCCTGATGCATTATTTTCCGCCAGCATTTCTTTATTAAGTATTCTCAGAACTCTTTTCAGTTTAGCTTTTTCTGTTGTCTCCTAGCTGCTGTAAGTACAGTCTGCTTTTGAGAAGGGAGAATCCGCAAAATATTGAAGTGTTATTTGACTAAAAATACTGTTTCGTTAACAATTTAAAAGCTAGAAGGTCAGTCTTTGTAAAAAAATGTCAGTCAAAATATCAGAATACTTGATGGCAACCCACAGCATAGGATTGCCTGGTTGGATTTTCCATGGTCTAACAAAGACTTAAAGGAAGATAGAAACAGATAATACTCAATCACACAGACTCCAAAGAGTACCAGGTCAACAGTCTGAGTCCTTAGAGTCAAAAGTCTAATAAGCAACAAAGGGCCCAATTTTACTATTGCGTCTTGAAACAGCCACAAAAATGTGGTAAAGTTGGGCGTGAGGCCATTAACGCAATCTACACTTTCATCAGCGTGGCCCGAAAATGTCCATGATTCAATTCACGCCCAAAACGGGTGCAACGGTGATTTAAATGCATTTGAATTAAATGCAAACTGAATTAATAAACTGCCTGCCCAACTTTATCAGCATTTCCCTCTTTAGTATCGCATTTGCGGGTCCAGATTCAGCGCAAAGATCTGTTTCGGGAGCTCCACCTTCCGAAGAGGTAACTTCAGAGCCGCCCATAGCTCCCTGTCTCAGATCGGTGGTGGAGGGGAGGAGCGGAGGTGGGCCAGAGGAATCTCTGATGAGGAGAGAAGGAGGAAGAGATGGGTCAGATGTACCTCTGGTGGACAGGAGACAGGGCGGGATAACAAATCACTCTTGGGTTGGGGGAGAGTTGGGGAGGAGATTGAGGGAGGCCAGATTGTCGTCTGGAGGAGCAGGGAGTTGGGGGGGGAGTAATGGGGTGGCGGAGGAGGGGAGGCCAGATCATCCTCTGGTTGGAGGGAGGAAAGAGGAAGTGGGTCAGGTCTTTGCCTGGTTGGCATGGGTGAGGGAGGTGGGTCATATGTATCTCTGGTGGATGGGAGTGAGGGAGGATGGAGGCCCGATCATTATCTGGTGGGATGGAGGGGAGGCTCGATCATTCTGGGGGAGGAGGGGGAGATGAGGGAGGCCTGATGAATCTCACGAGGGGAGTGTGGGTAGGGACAGGGGGTACCGCTGTCACTCTGCAGGCAATCAGTGGTGGAAAAGGGGGCAGAGGGTCACGATCGGTCTGCATAGCAGGGTGGGGGGATTAAGGGGACAGTTATGTTGCGGGGGCCATCGCCCCTGGCCCACTTCATCCACTTTTTGTGGTCTGGGAGCATTGTGACAGGGGCGCAATTTTCAATTTTTTTTTCTAACTGCGCATATGTAGGTCAGAGTTCCAATCAGAGCAGCAGCATTTCGGGCGGGATAAGCCTCAGCCACAGCACAATTCGGACTCGCAACTTCTTTCCCCAGGCTAAATGAGCATGGGAGCGCCTGAATGCAGATTTCCAAGTTGCATCTGAATTGTGCTCAGATTCAGCATTTAGAATCAAAATGGTAAAATCAGGCCTAAAGTTTATTAAATACAGGGTGTCATTTCATTTCTGTTCAATCTATGTTTGAAGCTAACATGTCCCTTATTTACTCCACACCCATCTGTTTGAACCTCAACTTCTCCCTGGTGATGAAGGTGTTGACATATTAAGATAAGAAGGCGTTGCACTTCTTATTTTACAGAAACAAGCCCGTAATAACTATGGTTAGAAAGTTTAACTGCACCAGCTTGTAAGTGTACAGATATTTGAAAATCGTATCAATGTTATTTTGTGCACAACATCCTACCTCACAAGCTTGTTAAGGTTAGTACAATCTAGTAAGTGGGAACTTACATCTCAGGTTAGTTTAAGCAGTCCTTGCACCCGAGTCTCTCGCAGATAGAGATAATGATGGCCAGGAATGCAAGCATTTTGATATGAACACATAAATTAGGAGCAGGAGTAAGCCACTTGGCCCCTCGAGCCTGCTCCACCATTCAATAAGATCTTGGCTTATGTAATTATAACCTTAACCGCACGTTCATGCCTACTACTGGTAACATTTCACCCCTTGTTAATCAAGACTCTATTTGACTCTGCCTTAATAGTATTTAAAGATTCCACAATTCCACTTTGAGAGAAAGAATTCCAGAGACTCATGATCCTCAGAGAAAAGAAATTTCTCCTTATCTCTTTTTAAATGAGTGAACTCTTATTTTTAACCAGCGATCCCGGATTCTAGATTGTCTAACCACAGGAAATATCCACTCCACATCCACTCTGTCAATACTGCTCAGGATCTTATATTTGTCATCTAACACGAGATTGGCAATCTTACTGGCTCAACCCCACTGGTCAATTGGCGTGGCAAGCCGGCAAGATCACACAAGTGGTAAAAGACTTGGCTCGCACCTGTTTCTCGCCTTTTGCAACATTCTCAACCCCAATCTGCCAGCATAATCAGCCTCATGCCTGGAAAGGCTCTCTAGCAGCCATCTTCCTGGCGTGAATAGACTCAGTCCACTCCCCTCACTGGCCAGAATCACACTTGCCTCTTTTTTTTCTAAGTACCATAAGGTTGTGGCTTGGAAATCACATGAAAAATGGGCATGATTGTCTCCTGTTTTCACATTCATTCGGCACTTTGAATTTTTTTTAGTAACATCACCCCCGAGCACTCTGTAGTTGGGGAAAGATTGACTCTTCAGGAGATTGTTAGAATCTATGAAACAGCAACACTACTTCATTTACTTTAGAGCACTAGATACAAAATTAGACTTGCCATTGCTGGTTATAAAGCTTTTATCGAAATTAACCTCGAACAGTTTCAATCCGATAGATATGAGCCAACACCACAGAATTGTCATTGATGGAACACCAGTTAACATTCTCACTTAGAAAATTCACAAAATGAATAATAGAAGTGCAGCAGGGAGATTCTCTCTTTTGAAATTGAAATGGAAGTATCCATTCTTTTTGCTTTCAACTTTTATATTCCTCACCTGTGAGCATTTGATGCTGATACCGGAGGCCCAAATTTACCATCAGCTTGTGCCTTTTCTCAGGCGCAAAGCGAGTAGTGCGATCCGCACCCCACCCCAGCCCTGGTTCCCCCATTGCCAAGGCCCGAAAATGGCCGTGAAACAGGTGCAACAGCCATTTAAATTGACTTAATGGATTGCACGCCCAATCTTACCGACATTCCCCTTTTACCATCACATTGACCCATCCAGATTTGACATAAAACAAGCATGGTCTACAAAAGTCCAATTTGGGTGCTCCAGCTGGTGAGGAGGTAAGTGCTGAGCGTTCAACAGCTCTCTGCTTGAGATCAGTAAGGGGTGGGGGATGGGGGGAGTTGGGTCCAGTGGCTCTCTGCTTGAGATCAGTGGTGGGGAGGGGGAAGGGGGTCCACTGCTACTCCGCCTGTGATCAATGAGGGGGAAGGGGATCTGCTGCCACTCTGCCTGTGATCACTTAGGGTATGTGGGGGTCTGGGTAGCAAAGAGGGTGGGGAGATAAAGGAGTCAGTAATGTCTAGGGTGGGGCAATGTCTGTGGGGGTCAGGGGAAGCATTATCTGGCCTGAGAGTGATGTTATGGAGATGCTGGCATTGGATTTCGGTAAACACAGTAAGAAGTCTCACAACACCAGTTAAAGATCTATTTAGTAGCAAACACCACTAGCTTTCTAAGTGCTGCTCCTTCATCAGGTGAGTGGGAGATCCGCTCACAAATAGGGCTTATAAAGACACAAACTCAACCCACAGAACAATGATTGGAATGCGAGTCCCCACAGCCAATCAAGGCACAGACAATGTGAGTGGAGAGAGCACCAAGCACAGGTCAAAGAGATGCACACTGTCTCCAGACAGGACAGCCAGTGAGATCCTGCAAGTCCACGCAACTCCCACGACTTGCCTGGACCTGCAACATCCCACCAACTGTCCCATCTGGAGACAACACACCTCTCTCCAACCTGTGTGCCCAATGCTCCCTCCACCCAACTGCCTGCACCTCTAAGACTCGCATTCCAATCATCCCTCTACAAATTGAGCCCACATCTCCACATAGTCTGCCTGCAAACGGATCTCCCACTTACCCGACAAAAGAGCAGTGCTCCTAAAGCTAGTGACTTCCATCACCAAACAAGCTGGAAGCGATGTGACAGGGGAGCTGCATTCTGTCTTTTTGTCACTGCGCACGCGCAGTTGGAGGCACTGATTGGAGCTGCAGGGTTTTGGGTGAGTTAAGCCCTGTCCATAGGCTTCTATAGCGCAATTCGGGCTCACTGATATTTTTGCAGGCAGACCGTGTATGGGGGTGTCTGAGAACAGGTCTAAAGGTCAGACCTGAAACACTCCCAGTTTCAAGTCTGCCCAGTACTTAGAATCAAAATGATAAAATTGAGCCCTGGATGTTTCATTTCCAAACTCTTAACATTCCCTCATTTTGATTAGCTCAATATGTTACAAGTAATATTTTTTAATATTTTATAAATCTTGTTAAAATTCAAACACTCTCATCAGGTCAAGATTTTTTTTGTCATCCGACTAGGGAAATTCATCTATTTTTGCATTGATTATATAATCAAACTGGACTTTAATTATATCCTGGCTTGATAATCCAGCTTTTAAAAGAGTAATGAATCATTCTGAAACCATCGAAAATATTCACTTGGGCATTGACATTCCATACAATGAAGAGTCTCCTAAGATTCTTTTAATCAGCCCATAAACCATAAATACATTTATTAGCTGGAGATTATTATAGAGATTTGCCCCAACTATTCTGAAAGGTATGAAGAGAATTAAAACTGATCCATTCAATTTCTTTTTTTTTGTTTAATGTTTTGTATTTGTGACACATCTGTTTCTGGTGTAAAAAAAACGGAAAGCATTAAACAAAAATTGTAATAAATGAGATAACTTTTTATTATACTTTAATGGGATGTGGGCATTGCTAGGTGGGCCAGCATTTATTGCTAGTCCCTAATGCTCTTGTACTTAATGATTTACGAGGCCATTTCATTTGGTATTAATGAGTCAACCACATTGCTGTGGATCTGGAGTCACATGTAGAGCAGATCAGCTAAGGACAGCGGATTTCCTCCCTCAAGGTCATTAGTGAACCAAATTTTTTTTTAAGAACAATAGCTTCATTGTCATCAATAGACTGTTAATTCAAACTTCTATTGAATTCAATTTCATCATCTATTTGAATCCGGGTCCCCCCATGTCTCTAATAGCAGGCAGAATAAGACCTCAGAAGTCCTACCCCGTTTCCAGCAGATCTCATTTTTGCTGGCAAAGAGAATGGCAATGTGTGAATCACACAGGTTGAAAATCCAAACTCACAGGGCAACTTGAAATTAATGCTAAGTTAAAATAGACCCATTTTGACTGTTCCAAAGGGCCTTAACCTGCTGTGTGGCATTTTTCCAGCACAGGACTGGACATAGAGAAGCTGTCAATTCCAAGGACGTGGGCAACCTATTATCATAATTAAAAGTTCAAGAGCAAATATTGATATCCATTCCCCATCACGTGGAGAGACTCCTGATTAAATGTAAGCGTATTTCTTGAGGCAATCACCAGGAACTGGCACAAAACAGGGTCCTAGACAAGGAAGGTTAACCCCTCCTCCATTTCCCCAAGGATTCTTTCTCCTCTGACTCTTGTCCCCTGATTTTTTATTGTTTTTACTTACTTGGGCTCGGGGCCAGAATGTCCAACTTACTTTGGCAGTGACCAGCTGTTCTGTTGGCAATAAAGAAGCCTCCATGATAAAATTGCCACAGTGTTTTGGTATAGTGCCATCTCAGGACCCACGGTTCACCCAACATCAGGGTTCTAATATCTACAGAAAAATTTGTGACAAATACCTGACTTGTGGAATTGAAATGAAGGAACCATTACCCTCAATGCTGTGCACATTTGTAGATCTTTAGTTTTAATGATGTAGAAATCATCAGCAAGCCCAAATTGCTAATGTGTAGGCCAGAAGAGCTAAAATGACAAGATTTACTACACGTAGGTAGCAGTTCTATGGGATTTGTCACTTTCCTCTTTCTGTGCAGAAGTGCTGGCCTCCAGGTAATAACTCTTGAGGATGGTAATTTCAAATTAGGAACTCAATCTCCTGGAGACCTGCAAGCACAAACAGACAGATCCATCATTCCACGTTATAGCATGCAAAGTGTTCTTCATACTGGCAGTTCACAGATGGAAGCATTGACGGATAGCAAATAGAGAAGAAATAAAACTGGATAATAAAGGTCAAGATGAGCACTTCTTCTCATGGCTTCCCTGATGCACTGAGACATGAACCAGTCATTATAGTTACCAAGTCTGGCTCTAAACCACTTGAGGTATCCCAATTTATATTGGGTTGATTGAACTGACCTTTGCAGCTAAAATTGAGGAGAGACTTTCATCTTATGTGTCCGGATTCAATTCAAACCAGTTTCCAGGGTGAAATGGCAAATGCACTAACCCAGTGTGATTGCATCACCATTGCTCAGTTACTTTTAAAGTCATATTTACTGTTTCTTTCAACTTGTGTTCAGTTGTCAACAACAAAACTATCAAAAACAACACTGAAGAAGGGAAACAATCTACATTTGGAAGAAAAGGAGAAGGGGAGTAGAAACATTGGATTTCTCCTGTTTATTGACTAATGGACGATTAACAGAAATCCTCTCAATGTATTTCTTTCACTATTCTCTGAAGCATGAGATCGGAGATCTTAGAGTTTCTATACCAGGGCTAGTTCTTGGAATATGTACCTTCAAAATTGGCGTTGTGAAGTTGCTACATTGAATTCTCTTTCACAGATAGTGTGCCCACCTATCAAATAAATTAAGATGGTGAGGGAATAGTGGGGAGGTTGCCAAGAATGCAGCAGATTTTAATCTGTCTGCATGGGCTGGGTTAAAATGGACCTTTGAGTAGCGTGATTATGGGGTGAGGTTCTGGAATACTGCCTGTGGCTAAAAAAACTATTCCTCAGTTACAGGCTGCCACATTAAGAAGGGGAAGATCAAGTTGTACGACAATAGGATCAGTGAGCTAATTATATTACAATTCAAATTAATACACCCTCAATGCAATATAAACAATGCATAATATACATTATGCTAACATCTTTTAAAGCATAAAATCATTTATTGCAGAGAAAAATCCCACTGAGGTTCAATGAGCATTTCTGCAATTTCCTAGTCCCTTAACTGTTTTACACTTCAAAGAGTGTTTTATTACCTTTGTACATTATAACATATTCATGATTTATTCTCTTTTTTTATGTCAAGCATATGTTTTGAATTTAATCTTTTTTCTCTCTGGAATAACAATTTTATTGATGGTAATGATGTACTAGAATAATAGGTCAGATTGTAAATGGTTAAATTTTATTTCTGATCGTATATCATTGTATTTGATGGTGGTTGCAAGTCCCCATGCTGGAATTGCTTTCGGTTGATTGATGTACTCTGTTTACTGCTTTTCTTTGGTGTGTATTTAAACTGACTTTTTTCTGCCTTCAGTGCAGAAATGCAGACCTTAGTCTAATGGTTTTCTTAGCCTGATCTTTCAAAATGAATTTGGTTTAAAAAAAGACAGACAGGGTAACAAGCAATTCCCTGGTGACCTCGTGATCAAGGGCACATCATTAGCTGAATTACTTAATCTAAGGCAGCCAGCAATAGAGTGAGGGTTGGAGGTTGGAGGGGTTGATTCTGGAGAGGGTGTGTGCTGTAATTTGCCTGACTGCTCCTGGATTAAGATCAACCAGGGGGATCTCATTTTCTGGTTTCTGTTCAGTAGATCATGATGTAAAGTGTGCATGTGTGGGTATCAAGTGAGATAAGATCAGTCTTAGGTTTCATCTCCCCTTCTCTCCCCATGATGGCCATCCAGCATTCTTGCTCTCACACAATGAAAGGCCATTTGGGTGCCAGACGATTACTGCTGTCCATAAATCTGTACCTTACCAACATCAGGAATGAAGGAGAAAATCTTGTAAAGAAAAAGAATATAATACTTTAGATCGTTTAGTATGTTCATTTTGTGCTTCTACTCCTGGTTCTGATCAATGTGGTTGCTGGGGCAATTAATTCATTCCTAATTGCTTATATCTGTACAATCAATTAAAAGAGGAACTTAATAATTCAATTATCTTCACCTGAGCACAAACAAAAGAGCAGCTCCTTGAAGAAGTATGAAATCTTTGGTAAGAATACAATTTTATTTTCACTGCTCTCAAAAGACAGTGCTGCTCTGATAAGCACAGCATGGAGTTTTACAGAGGGCAGGAGTAAGTTAATTTAATGTAATGTATGGTTTCATTAAATGTCAGCTATAAATTTATGGCACAAACAATCTTTGATATTCAGTTATTTTATCTTTGCAGCAATTTAACATTAAGTGGTAAGGAACTCACTAAGTGAACAATGGCCTCCACAATTTAGAATCACAAAAACCTTAAATTAACCTTCAGTAAATCACTGGAATGCTTTTAAAAACAGTAGCCATTGTATTTTACCCTGACAGCTCAGTGCCAACCAGGGAAAGAAATTTCTCTTGGACCTGTTAGAAATATACTGTAAAGGATTTAACGTAGTTAAATATGAATACTTTTATTGTGTAAAATTGGGAAAAAGCATACATTCAGTGTTTTGTTTTATTCTTTCATGGGATGTAGATCTTGCTGGCTAGATAAGCATTCATTTTGAATACATAATGGCTCTTGAGAAGGTGGTGGTGAGTCACCTTCTTAAACTGTTGCACTCCATATGCTGTAAGTACATTCACTGTGCTGTTAGAAAGGGAGCTCCAGGATTTTGACCAAGCAACAGTGAAGGAACTGTAACACAGTTCTAAGTCAGGATGCTTTGTGTTTGGTGCAGAGCTTGCAGCTGGTGATGTACTCATGCATCTGCTGCCCTTATCCTTTGAAGTGGTAGAGGTCATATGTTTGGAAGGTGCTGTCAAAGGAGCCTTGCTGAATTGCTGCAGTGGATCTTGCATGCAAAATAGTCTGCTGCCATTGTGACAGTGAATATGGAAAGTGTTAGATCCAATCAAGTGGGCTAGTTTGTTTTAGATGGTGTTGAGCTTCTGCAGAGTTGTTGGGTCTGCACTCAGCCAGACAGGTCTTGTGCATGGTGAACCGACGTTTGGAGTCAGGGATGGGATATTCCTTGCAGGACTCTCAGCCATTGACATGCTCTCGTAGCCATAGAGTTTATATAGTTTGTCTAGTTTAGTTTCTAATCAAGCTCAAGTTTATCATTGAAGATTCAGTGATGGTAATGTCATTGAATATCAAGGGGAGATGACTGAATTTTTTATTGGAGATGGTCATAGTCAGGTGTGAACATTTATTTGCCATTTATCAGCTCAAGACTGAATGCTGCCCAGGTCTCGCTCTATATAGGCATGGACTACTTCAGTGTCTGAGGAGTCTGATCGTCAGCAAATATCCCAATTCCTGATCTTATGATGGCGGGGGTGGAGGGAGGGAAGGAGGGAAAGTTATAGATGATGCAGTTGAATATGTTTGGGTCTCGGTCATTAACTTGAGGAAATCATGTAGCAATGCTTTGGAAGTAAGTTAAAAGACGTTCAGCAACTGCAACCATATTTTCATGTGCTCTGTATGACTGCAACTAGTAGAAATCTCTTCCCCAATTCCCATTGACTCCAGTTTTGCTTGCAATTCTTGATGCCAAACTCAGTCTTCCTTGATGTCAATAGAAGTCACTCTCACCTCATCTCTAATGTTCAGCTGTTTTATCCATGTTTGGACCAAGGCTGTAATGAGGTCAAGAGCTGGGTGGTTCTGCTGGACAGGACACACCATTTCATGTGCCTGACACAAAATTGTTGAAGTAACTGCTCTACTGGAACTTGATTACAGTAGAAAACTCCCAGAAGTGCAGCAAAAATGCTTTGGATGTGTCCTCAAAACACCTTTGAAGAGGTCAAACATTCCTCTTAACTCACGGGAGAAGCAGACTTGTGATGACCGAGATGGAGAAGATTAATTTGGGAAGGCATCAAACACATTGAGAGACTTTGGCAGGAACTCACAGAAGCAAAGATGAAACATCCCAGGAGAGTGCAGAAATCTCTTGACAACTCACCAACCCTTCAAGCATCACCTGCTCCACAAGTGGCAGAGACTGTAATTCACACACTGGACTGATATCAGCCATCTCAGAATCCATTGAGCAGAGTGGAAACAAATCATTCTCAATCCTGAGGGACTGCCTTAGAAGAATACACTTTAGTTCATTTAACCTTGTGGCACTGAAAAATAGAAGCTTCTACCAGTTATGATAATAAATGGTTTTCCCAATGCATTGGAGCTAAAAAGCTGTTTGAACGCAAATCATTTTGAGAACATGAAAACTGGGCTTGTTTTCTTTTTTAAAAAAAAGTATGGTGAGGGGGATAGACAGAGTGGACGTGCAGAGACTATTTCCTCAGGTGGATGTAGCTGTTACTAGGAAGCATAACTTTAAAGTTCAGGGTGGCAGGTATAGGAGGGATATCTGAGGTAGATTCTTTACTCAAAGTTGTTGGGGTGTGGAATGCACTGCCTGCAGTGATAGTAGAGTTGGACACTTTAGCACAGATAACGCCACTCGAACATTGCCTCCTGAGGAAATTACAGCGATACTTTCCAATTCAGAATCCCCTCCTGTCCTCACTAAAACTGAGCCACACTTTTTCCAAAGGTTCAGCCATGGCTTTTTGGCTAGTGCTCTCACCTCTACGTGACTCCAAGCTTCAGTCAGGAATCTACAATGTAGGTTAATGCATGACTGCTATTACTGAGAGAGTGCAGGACTACCGGTGATGCTGGATTTTGAATGCAGCACTTTAGCGGTTATTGGATAGGCATATGGAGTACACCAGGATGATAGGGAGTAGGATATCTTGGATTTGGACATAGCTCGGCACAACATCAAGGACTGTAGGGCCTGTATTGTTCTATGATCCATACAGCAGTCCTTGCCTCCCTTTGGCTGCTGGAATATATAACTTGAATTTTCAGGATTATGGGCACCAGGCACCAGCCATCAGAAAAATCAGTGAGGAACACACATCCCTGCCAATTCCTTCAGACCCGATGCCATTTCATGCTTTAAGAAGAGTTGGTTGGCAGAAGGCTTGGCTTCTGCAAATCACCTAGAGGAAGAGCTGCCTTGGAAAGCTGACTGTCAATCTGACTGGCCAGCAGCTCTCCAGTCAGACCAGAAATTGTGTCTGGTGAAGATACAACAGATAGCTTAGTTCCAGACAACTATGGGAACTGGAGGAAAGGTAAGCAGCAGGGCTCAGAGGTGTGATTGGGGTGGCAGGATAGAAGCTGGGCGGTAGGGAGTCTGGAGGTCACTTAACTCTGAGAGTTGCCACCATTCAGAAGGGGGTTTCTGATGGAAGTGCCCCTATCCACTTCCCGTCTGAGTTCCAATTTAATATATTTTGGTTTTTTCCCACCCCACCCTGCTCCGTGTGTTAGGCGTCCACCAGCAAAAAAAATAAGGCCGGGTGGCAAAGGCAGTTAAGTGGCTATTTAAGAGTCCTAATTGGGATAAGAGTGGGTTTCCCATGTAAGGTCCATCCCACCCCAGTGTAAAATCGTGTCCAGGTTAGAGTACCCTCCCCAGGCAGGGGACCAGGCAGCAAAATTCTGGTCAGAAAGATCTGAGGCATGTAGTCTCATTTAAATATTTATATAAGTGACTCCACTGCTAAGAACATGTTTGTCTCTCACCCTTCCCTTCCCTGCACTCCCCCCACTTTGCCTTTGTTAAAAACAGATGTTGATGAGTTTGAGATTCTTTTTACAGTTTACTTCTCACCCAACTTGAGCTTATCCATTTTTTTGGGGGTTATATTTCTCCTATGTTTCTTTTTCATGTGTAATGCGCACATTTCTAACATCTGGATGTTTGGTGTATTTTTCCAGGAGAAGCTAATCAGATTATGGAGGACAGGTGTATACCTGTGGTCTTTAGTCGTTTTTTTGATCCTGTGTTCGGAGTGGTGCGCATCATTTGGAGGTTTACTGCACTCATCCATAGCAATATTTCCTCATTTTATTAGCCTTATTGTTTTATGCATTCATTTTCTAGCTCAGTAATACAGTTCCACACATATATATAACGATAGCGTGTTTAAAAATATATTGACATCACCGTTTTATTATAAGCTTGATTAACAAACAGCTATACAAACCTAATGCAAATGCAAATTAAACAAGTCTGGGTTAATTACATTTGAAGGGTAACCTGTGTTATTTTATGAGGTCAGAATTAGTAATGAGAAATTTAAATGACGAATAATCCAGCTCTAAACTTGTAATAGAGTCAGGAGGTCTATACTTATCTCAATAAAAGATTTAAATTATTTATGCAGTTATCAGATGAAGATAAACGTATTTGATAAACAACTGCTAGGACAAGAATTTCTGGGAACAAAGGAAGGAATGTTGCCTCCATAGTACCAGGGACAAGGAAGTCGTTGAACAGGCATGGGACATTCTGAAAGAGGAGAGTGAACTGCAGAGATAGTGATACCGTTTGTATTATTGATATAGGCAGAAAGAGTGACTAGGTACTGCAAGGGGAGTTCAGAGAGTTAGGTAGTAAGTTTAAAAAAGAGAATCTCAGGATTACTTCCTGTGCCACATGCTAGTGAGGCTAGGAAGAGGAAGACAGTGCAACTAAACACATGTCTAAAGAGTTGGAGTAGGAGGGAGGGATTCAAATATTTTGATCCATAACACCCATTGATTGGACTCAGAATAAATGACCGAGATCTGGTAAAACTGATTTAAGTGATTCAGAATCAGGATCTCCATTCATAGCATTTTATTTGGAGAGGTCGTCACTGCCTGCTTGGTCTGAAACAGCCTGGGCAAAATTATTTACTTCCTTATCAAAAGTGGATGAGAAAAACTCCATTATCTTTTAATCCACTGATAGCTCAAAGACACAAGAAAAATAATATTGATAGCAATTATTCAGCTTACTAAAGATAAAACATTGCCTACCCAGCTAGAAAATTTACAGCAGTGGCCCCAGGCTTTCATTTTGAACCTTTTATCCTTGTTTCACCATAAGCAACAAATATCTTACTAAAGAAGATTAATTATAGCATAAAAAACTTTGCTCTAAAATATCTTCAAACTATTGCTGATGGTTGAGAAAGAAAATATAACAGGTAATGAAGCAATCAGCCATTTAGACCAGCAAAGTTCTTGGATCACATTTCCCATTATAAGAGTTGCAGAAGTTCTGTTGTGAAATGGGGCGGCACATGCCGTCTCAGTGCCAAAGACCTGGGTTCGATTTCCAGCTTGGATCTTTGTGCAAACTTCACACAAACATTCTCCCTGTGTCTGCATGGCTATCCTCTCAAAGTCCAGGTTAGATTGACTGGCCCTGCTAAATTGCCCAATAGTGTCAGGTGGATTAGGAGGGTAAATATGTGGGGTTACATGGATAAGCTCTGTGTGGGATTGTCGTCGGTGCAGACTCAATGGGCCAAATGGCCTCCTTCTGCACTGTAGATTATTTGAACCCAGCGGTAGTACGAGAGGATATAGGCTCCAAGGAGCAAAATGTGGAATCGATGTGAGTGGAGATAAGGAATAGTAAGGGGAGGAAGATGCTGGTGGGTGTGTCTATAGGCCCCCAAGTAACAAGTTTGAGGTGGGGCGGGCTGTAAACAAACAAATAAGAGATGCATGTAAAAACAGAATGGCGTTAGTAATGGGAGATTTCAATCTGCATATTGACTGGGCGACACAATTTGGACACGGTGGGCTGGAGAAAGAGACCTTGGAATGTTATCGGGATGGGTTCCTTGAACAGTACGTTACACAACCGACAAGAGAGCGAGCTCTCTTGGATCTGGTACTATGTAATGAGGCAGGTAGAATTAGGGATATTCATGTGAGGGATCCTCTAGGGATGAGTGATCATAGTATGGCAGAATTCATGATGCAGATGGAGGATGAGGTAGTAGCGTCCCGGACCTGTGTACTATGTTTGAACAGAGGGGACTGTGATAGGATGAGAGAGGAATTGGCAACTGTGGATTGGAGGAGTACGTTGGTTGGTAGGACGGCTGAAGAACAGTGGAGGATTTTTAAGAGATCTTTTTCAGTACTCAGCAGAATTATATTCCGATGGTGAAGATGGACTGTAGGAGAAGGGAAAATCAGCCATGGTTCTCAAGGGAAATTAAGGAGAGTATTAAATCAAAAGCTGAGGCGTTCACAGCAGCTAAAAATAGTGAGTGATCAGAGGATTGGGAAAGTTTCAAACAACATCAAAGAGTGACTAAAAAGGTGATTTAAAAAGGAAAGATAGAATATGAGGCTAAACTAGCATGAAACATCAAAAAGGACAATAAAAGTTTAAATAAAGAATATGAGGATGGCCAGAGTTAATGTTGGACCCTTGGAGGATGAGAGGGGGGATTTAGTGGTGGATAATAAGGATATTGCAGAGACCTTAAATAAGTTTGTGTCGGTTTTTACAGAGGAGAATGTAAATAGCTTGCCTGAAATTAAAGATAGAAGGGTGGTAGGAGATGAGGTCCTTGATGAGATTATAGTCACTAGAGATGTGGTGCTTGATAGGCTAATGGGGCTGAGGGCAGGTAAGTCCCTGGTTCCAGATGGAATGCATCCCAGGGTTCTCAAGGAAATGGCAGAGGTGATAGCAGGTGCCCTAGTAATTATCTTCCAGAATTTGCTGGACTCTAGGAAAATGCCGAAAGATTGGAAAACAGCTAATGCTACGCCGCTGTTTGAAAAAGGTAGTAGATAGAAGGCAGGGAGTTATAGGCCAATTAGTTTAATGTCTGTAGTCGGAAAAATGCTTGAATCTGTCGTCAAAGCAGAAATAACAAGGCACCTGGATACGAACTGTTTGATCAGGCAGACGCAGCATGGATTCGTGAAGAGGAAGTCATGCTTGACGAATTTATTGGAGTTCTATGAGGAAGTGACTAGTGCGGTAGATAGAGGGGAACTGGTGGATGTGGTGTTTTTGATTTCCAAAAGGCATTTGATAAGGCACCTCACAAAAGATTGCTGCAGAAGGTTAAAATGAAGGGAGTCAGGGGTAGGGTGTTAGACTGGATAGAGGATTGGTTATCTAATAGGAAGCAGAGAGTAGGTATTAATGGGTGCTATTCTGATTGGCAGCTGGTGACTAGTGGACTGCCCCAGGGATCAGTGCTGGGGCCTCAATTATTTATCATAGATGATCTGGAGGAAGGGGCTGAGTGCAGGGTGACGAAATTTGCTGATGACACGAAGATGAGTGGAAAAGCAAATTGCGTGGAGGTGTGGAAAGCCTGCAGAGGGATCCGGATAGAATGAGTGAGTGGGCGAGGACCTGGCAGATGGAGAATAATGTTGGCAAGTGAGCTTATCCACCTTGGTAGGAATAACGGTAAGAAGGATTACTATTTAAATGGCAAAAAGCAGCTGCATGCTTCGGTACAGAGGGACCTTGGGGTCCTTGTGCACGAATTGCAAAAACACAGTCTGCAGGTGATCAACAAGTTGAATGCAATGTTGGCCTTCATAGCTAAGGGGATAGAATATAAAAATAGGGAGGTACTTTTGCAATTGTATAGGGTGCTGGTGAAGCCGCAGCTGGAGTACAGTGTGCAGTTTTGGTTGCTGCATTTGAGGAAAGATATATTGGCCTTGGAGGAGGTATAGAGAAAGTTTACTAGGTTGATACCTGAAATGAGGGTGTTAGATTATGAGGAGAGACTAAATAAGCTAGGTTTGTACTCATTGGAGTTTAGAAGACTGAGAGGGGATCTTATAGAGATGTATAAGATAACGAAGGGGATGGATAAGGTGGAGGTTGAGAGACTCTTCTAGATTAACAAAGATAGCAGGGCTAGAGGGCACAGCCTCAAGATGGCGGGGGGAGGGGTGGTGTTCAGATCAGAGTTGAAGAGGAATTTCTTCATGCAAAGGGTGGTGAATCTTTGGAATTCTCTCCCTGTTGAAGTGGTGGAGGCTTCCTCACTGAATATATCTAAGTCAAGAGTGGATAGGTTTTTGACTGACAAGGGGGATTAAGGGTTATGAGGAGGAAGCAGGAAAGTGGTACTGAAGATCAGCCATGCTCTTATTGAATGGCAAAACAGGCTCAAGGGGCTGGATGGCCTACGCCTGCTCCTTTTTTTTATGTTCTTATGATTCTTTACAGATTAAGAATACATAAGATAACACTTTTGACATTTGAAATCTTTAGTCTCTAGTTCTTAGTTTCATTTAGTTCGTGTTCTAGTCTTTGTGGTGATTGGGGATTGTAGGAGATCTTTGCTTAGTATATATGATTGGTGTCTTTTGTGAGTTCAGAAAGTTACACTGAACTTTCAGGCCCCACTGACATTGAGCATGAAAATTATGGGGCCAGTCCAGCATGCTGACCTCCTGATCCTATTCCCAATGTTGGAAATTGGGGCAGCAGTGGTTTTGGGATATGGAAAGGTTGCCCACCTAATGAGGTGCATAGGCAATTTGGCTAATTGAAAATCCTTCTGACCAGGAGCTAAGAGGCTAACTGGCAAATCCTAGTTTAGCAATGCACCTGGGAGCTTAGAGAGGGACACCCAGTGGCAAACTAGTGAGGCAGAGCCATGTAAGCCCTTCAGACCCTCCCAGCCTGCCCAGGTGGATAGGGCTTCTAACACCCAAAGGCTGCCCTGCAAGTGGGTTTACCAGCAGGGGGGTCCAGACTAATTCCTCTAAATTTTAATTGAGAGGGTAAGTGTAGTATTCCTGAGCCCTGTGTAGTGAAATTTTGAAGGACCATTATATGGTGGCACCAGATTCCACAGGTCTCTTTCTATGAGTTATGTTCAATTTTTATCCTTTTGAGACAGGCATCAGATGGATGGAATGTTGTTGCAACAGATCTAAATAACCACAAAATGGGTCAACTCGTTCAATGTTACAAATCTGATAAACTGACGCATAAGCTGTTGGAAAGAAGGGATAACTTGATGTTGAATGACTCTTTTGAAAATAGCAGCTATCTTAAAAGCAGTGGATGGACAATTTCACAGCTTAAAACTGGAACCCACTTCAACCATTGGCACAACAAAAGTTGAGGTTAACCATTTGACACAATAGTATCCATGAATATGTAAATATAATGAGGAAAGGTCTGAGAGTGTTATAGATATGGTAACTTGGGGGACTATGGAAAAGATGCCTATAGCCCTGCCAAGGGAAAGCTATGCAGAAAATATGACCATTCTGCCAAGAAATACAGATGCAAAGCTGAACTGAACAGGAAGCCTGACAAACTATGTAAAGGAAAGAGAGATGAAAGTGGCACAGCCGTGAGACAACCTGCAGAAGTTGCAGAGAGTAAGGACATGAATATTAATCATGGATACATCTTTTCTGTCAAAGGCAGCAATAAGGAGAAACTTCCAA
Source organism: Sphyrna mokarran (assembly GCA_024679065.1). NCBI lineage: Eukaryota > Metazoa > Chordata > Chondrichthyes > Carcharhiniformes > Carcharhinidae > Sphyrna > Sphyrna mokarran. The sequence goes on along the minus strand of JAGIQG010000009.1, from coordinate 45,753,985 downwards.
TGATTGTTGGTGATGTTGAAGTGAGCGTTATTGCAAATTCAGGCAGTGACAGTAATGGCGTTGACAGAACGCTGTGGGGGAACCAAAGACAAAGAGAATCAAGTGCACATCTCAGAAATGTGTCAAAAAGCTCTATCCTTGCACATCTAAAACCCTACTTCAAATTGTTAGAGGCATCAGCATGGAGGTGAGAAGTGGGGATTAGAATCAAGTGGCAGAATTTATAGTGTTTGAGAAGCATGGTGAGCCTCTTCTGAGCAGAGACGCTGTCCAGGTCTTGTGGGTGTTATAAATTGGATTGAAATGTGAAACCTGAGAAGGAGTTTGGCCCAGTGTTTCAAACAATTGTAATGTTACACAATCGCCAAGCAAGATTAACCATTGAGGATATGAAATCTGTAGCTCAACATGTACACAACACCATTTGATACCATCCCAGGGGTCACTAATGATATGGAAATGATGATTTAAATGTTGTAATCTGCCTATCCTTGTTTTCTGGTATGAGGCTGATTATGCCATTAAAAAATGGCCTGACAATTTCCCCTACAACCCTCCCACTGACATTTCCTGGCCTGCTGTGAGCAACACAATGGGCCAAGAAAATTACACTCCTAGTGTTCACTGGGTATAAACTCACAAGCAATGAAATCAATCCAATTGAAGACAAAATAGAAGCAATAACAGATCGTGTGAACCACAAAGTGTCAGCTAGCTAAGAAGATTTGTGAGACTTGTGAACTATTGTGCAAAATATATGACAAACTTCATTAGCCTTACCAATCCATTGAGAATGAACCATTCAAACATGAAGAAGAACAGAAAGCTGCTTTTAAAGTTTTGAAAGACAATTTGAGAAATGCTCAAACTTTGGGATACAATGATCCAAATACACTAAAGAAAACCTTGCAGGGTTAGGAGTGGTGCAGATGCAAATGTCTGAAGTCCTGAGAATCATTGCCTATATGAACAGATCTCCAATGTGGAGAGGAGATATTCTGAAATGGAGAAAGAGACCCTAGGATTGGTGCGGTTACATGAAAGATTCCACAAACATTTCTTTGGCATTGAATTTGAATTAGTAATCAATCATAAACATTAGACATGATTTCTTCCAAACCACGTGCCAGAATCAAAAAGTACCAGTACAAGGCAAACATTTCTAGAAAGACGAATGACACTGACCCACTTTGACCGTCTTCAAGGAGTAATGCATTAAACATTGTATAACTTTTAATGCAACAACCATAAGAAGAGATACAAGGATTAGGTAAATCGGACAAGACTCCAGATAGAAGATATTTCTAAAAAGAGGTCTGTAATTAATGCATGGCCTCGATGGAGGAAATTAAGGCCTCAAGCAGAGACAACACCAAAATCAAATTAAGCAGTAGAATATGCCAGAGGAGGTGGTGGTGGGAGAGATGCTGAGAAAGCCCAGAGAAGGTGGCATGATAAAAATCCTAAAGTAGGAGTGGGGGGAGCATAAGATAAGAAAAGCCACAGCAAAGAAAGAAGTAAAGATGAAGAGAAAAGGATTGGATAAATTTCAATGAACTACAGCAAATTAAAAGGAAGTAAATGTTTCTGAAGAAGAAACAGCACAGCTATATCAAACCTGGGGGGGGGGGGAGAGAGAGAGAGAGAGAGAGAAACATGAAAAAGAAAGAACTATGAAAAAGATGGAAATAGCTAAGAAATCCATTAGGGTCAGTGAGAAACAATTATGTGAAGTGGCACAGCGATTAGGACTGCTGCTTCACAGCGTCAGGAAACGGGATTCAACTTTAGCATTGGGTCTCTGATTGTGTGGAGTTTGCGCATTCTCCTGTCTCTGTGTGGGTTTCCTCCAAGTGCTCCAATTTCCTCCCACAGTCCGAGGATGTGTAGGTTAGGTTGATGGCCATGTTAAATTGATCCAATGTTAAATAGTGTCAGGGGATTAGCAGGGTAAATATGTGGGGTTAAGAAAATAGGGCTTGGGTGGAATTATGGTCGGTGCAGATTTGATGGGCTGAATAGCCTCTTTCAATTATGGGGATTCAATGATAATACAACATTCACCAGCAAGCAGTCAATGAACTGGAGTTAAGTAGGAGGATGTGAAGAGGATAAAATGAGTTGAGAGAGAAAAAGTACAAGTGGAACTCAAGAAGAGGCAATGAAATCCCATGTAATGGATGCTACCAGTTTTGCAATTGAAATGCTAGATTCAGAGTGAAACACATCAAGGCTTTGATTGTTGGCATTCATGTAAGACGCTGAAACACCACAGACTTCCTACAGAAATTCAGCACACGTGGAGCAGTTGAACCAGGGACACTCCTCGTCACAATGGATGTCTCTGCGCTCTACACCAACATCCCCCACGACAATGGCATTGCTGCAACCTCTTCAGTACTCAATACCAACAATTGCCAGTTTCCAGATGCAATTTTACAACTCATCCACTTCATCCTGGATCACAATGTCTTCACTTTCAACAACCAGTTTTTCATCCAGACACATGGAACAGCCATGGGGACCAAATTCACACCTCAGTATGGCAACACCTTCATTGCATAGGCTTGAAAAAGACCTCTTCACATCACAGGACCTTCAACCGATGCTATACACTAGATACATTGACATTTTCTTCCTTTGGTGAACAACTATATGATATCAACAAGTTCCATTCCACCATCAGACCCAGAATGTAGTACCCTCCGGGTTGCATTTTTGGGGACATGCATCTCCATTAAGGACGGTTACCTCAGCACCTCACTGTACCACAAGCCCACGGATAACCTCATGATGCTTCACTTCTCCAGCTTCCACCGTAAACACGTTAAAGAAGCCATCCCCTACGGACAGGCCCTCCATATAACAGGATCTGCTCAAGTGAGGAGGATTGCATCAGACACCTCCAGACGTAGAAAGATGCCCTCATTTGAACAGGATATGGCACTCGACTCATCGATTGACAGTTCCAACATGCCACAGCAGAAAACCGCACTGATCTCCTCAGAAGACAAATACGTGGTGGACAGAATACCCTTAGTCATCCGGTACTTCTCTGGAGCACAGAAGTACAACATCTTCTCTGGAGTCTTCAACATGTCAATGATGAAGATGAGCATCTCGTTAAGGCCACCTCCACAGCCCCACTTCTTGCCTCCAATTGCACAACCTCAAACAGACCACTGTCCCAGCAAACTACCCAGCCTTCAGGAGAACAGTGACTGCGACACCACACAACCTCGCTACAGCAACGTCTGCAAGACATGCCAGATCATCTCATATGAGAACACCATCCACCAGGTACATGGTACATACTTTTGCAACTCAGCTAATGTTGTCTACCTGATACGCTGCAGGAAAGGATGACCTGAGGAATGGTACACTGGGGAGACACGATGACAACGGATGAATGAATACCACTCGACAATCACCAAGCAAGAGTGTTCTCTTTCTGTTGGTGAGCACTTCAGAGGTCACGGGCATTCAGCCTCTGATCTTCAGGTAAATGTTTTCCAAGGCAGCCTTCGCGACACATGACAGCGAAGAGTCATTGAGCAGAGAATGATAGCCAAGTTCTGCACACATAAGGACGACCTCAACCAGGTTCATGTTGGGTTCATGTTACACTATTTGTGACTTGCCTGGGCTTGCAAAATCTCACTGTCCTGTCTGGAGACAATGCACATCTCTTTAACTTCTGCTTAATGCAATCTCCACTCACATGGTCTGCGCCTTTAATACTTGACTAGCTGTGAAGATTCGCATTCTAATCAGTATTCTGTAAACTGAGTGTGTGCCTTTATGTATCCTTTTTGTGATCAGAACTCTCCACTCACCTGACAAAGGCCAACGATTCAAAAGCTAGTGGTTTTTGCTACCGAATAAACCTGTTGTTTTTTAACCTGGTGTTGTGAGACTTTTCACTGTGTTTACCTCAGTCTAACCCCAGCATCTCCACATCAGGACATCCTATATTTACCCAGAGCCATACTGGAATTCCTCTAGGGATCCAACTAAATGACCAAACTACCGGCTGTGTGGAACACACCAATGAGGTGGAGAAACTGACATTCTGCAGAGAAACAGAAACTATCTGATGTCAAAGGGTGGTAGAAAGCACAACAAGTTAGCAATTCAGAAAAAGTGTCTAATTCAAAAATAACAGAAAGAAGGAAGAAATTTTGAATGTAGAAGTAACATTTGTTGCAACTCCAACTAAAGGAATCTAGCAAATCCTTGGCAAAGACGCAGAACACGAGTAGGGAAACATTATTATCCAATGTTGTCAGAGGAGACTGTTGAATTCATCTGGGAAGAAACTCAGAAACAGATGGGATATTATTTGGGTCAGGAGTTCGCTCCAGTTGGATCAGAGAGGTCAGTTCAAGGGGAGGGGTGGGAAATGGCATGTAGATAGGAAAGGTGTGGGGAATACCGTGGAGGCTGGGTTCTTAGTTGCGAGGTGGGATGGCTGGGGGCCAGGGATGCTGGTTTTGAGGTGGGTGGGGGGAAGGGGAAGGGGGAGTGTATACCATGCAGGCTTCAGTCTGGGTGTTTAAAATGTTACTTAGAAGTTAGAAGTTTTTTTTCTTTACCTCTTTCAGAATAACTATGAGGGCAGAAGTATCCAAAGTTAGTGATCTAAATCGATTTATTGAATGGTGTTAGGTCAATACCATTGTCCAGGGGAAATTAACACTTCTGGACAATTGCTGAGTAAATCCTTACCTGGGAACAGCTGAGAGGAAATCCACAGTGTATCTTGTGTGAACCCCCCCACGCCCCCAATATAACAACTGGGGAGCCAGGAAGTTATGGCTCATTCTCACACTTTCAGCAGGATTTTATGGCCTCTTGTTTCGTAACCGTAAAATCCCACCAGAGATCAATGGACATTTCCGTTGTCCGATCACATTGCAGGTGGGGTGGCAAAATTCCAGCCATTATATCAGTTTTAGAAACTAACCTCTAAAGATTTTAAAATCTATTGTAGATGATTTGCTGTGAGGTCACTGAGCTATCTTTATAGTCTTTTCTATATTTTGTGAATTAACCCCATTAAAATTCAAGTGCAGCTAACGATATTTCTGACGTTAATAAACAAATATTAAAGTATGATTTTGTGACTTTTTCCTTTGATAGTTGATAAGAAATGAGTTAATTCGTTTTCTCGGTAATGTGCACGGATCTTGCTGAGAGGCTGGTGTAAATGCCAACATAACCTGAACTGTTTGATGTAAGGAAGCCTAGAGAGTGAGTCAAATCAGACAATAATAACTCCCAGGCATAGACTGCTGCGAAATACCAGACAGTTCCTTGACTGGGTGTTAAAGATTCACCTGGTGCCCTTGAGGAATATTTTTGTCATCAATCCCTATGTGTTTATAATCCTAAAACAGGGCTGGAGTATGGATTATTAATGGATTCAGTGCCAAATTGCGTACAGTAAGACTCAGCCAACATTTCCACTTCAAATCGCTATACGGTGACCTCATTGGGACAATATATATCAATGGACATTTCATAAAGATAGGATCAGGCACTGCATTTATGTCCTTGCCAGTAGAATAGTCCAACTATGCTCCGTAACTAAACATCCATATAAATAATAGCTTTGAGAGAAGGGTGGAGGGGTGAGGGTGGCAGGGTGGGGAGCAGAGCACGCTTCGGGGTTAGCGTTGTCCTGGGGCGGGGGGGGGGGGGGGGGGGGAATCAAGGCCGTGTGCGGGAGAGGGGAGAGGGTGGGGGGGATAGTGGAAGGGACGGGGGGACGGGAGGGGGAAGGGAGGGGGGGAGGGGAGAGGGGGGAGGGGGAGGGGAGAGGGGAAGGGGAGGGGGGAAGGGGCGTGGCGGGAGGGGGAGGGTGTGGAGAGGGAGAGTGGGAAGGGGTGTGGGGGGGGGGGAGGGGATAGGGGAGGGGGAGAGGGGAGGGGGAGGGGACGAGGGGAGAGGGAGAGGGGAGGGAGGGGAGAGGGAGGAGGGGAGGGGAGGGGGGAGGGTGTGGAGAGGGGAGGGTGGGAGGGGTGTGGAGGGGGCGGGAGGGGTGTGTGGGGGGGAGGGGTGGGTAGGGGGGGCGAGGGGAGGGGGGAGGGGTGTGGATCGTACTTGGCGGGTTGTTTACGGTGTTTGCGCGTCTCAGACGCGAAAGGGGGAGGGGGGGGGAGGGGGGGGGTGGGGGGGGGGGGCGGAGTGAGGTGGGTGGGGGGGGGAGAGGGGGACGAGGGGGGGGGGCGCGGGGGGGCGGGGAGGGGGGGTGTTGGAGGGGGGGGGAGGGCGAGGGGGGGGGAGGGGTTGGGGGGGGGGGAATGTGGGAGGGGAGGAAAGGGGGAGTGGTGGGGGGGAGGGGGGGGGGGGGGGGGGGCGGGGGGGGGGGGGAGGCGGGGGAGGGGGGGGGCGGAGAGCGGGGGGCGGGGAGTGGGGGGGAGGGGGGGGGGGGGGGGGGGGGGGGAAGAGGGGGGAGGGGAGGGGGGGGAGGCGGGAAGTGGAAGACGGGGGGGGAGGTGGGGGGGGGGAGGAGGGGGGCGGGGGGGAGGGGGGGGCGGGGGGGAAGGGGGGGGGGGGGAGGGGGGGAGGGGGGGGAGGGGGTTGGGAGGGAGCTCGGGAGGGGGGGGGGGGGACGGCGGGAGGGCGGGGGGGGGGGGACGGGGGGGTGGGGGGAGAGGGGGGGCGCGGGGGGGGGGGGGGTAGCAGGGGGGGAGGGGGGGGGGGGGGGGGGGGGGAGGGGAGGGGAGGGGGGGATTGAAGGGGGGGGAGGGTGTGGGGGGGGGGAGGGTGAGGGGGAGGGGTGTGGAGGAGGGGGGGGGTGGGGAGGGGAGAGGGAGGGGGGGGATTGTGGGGGGGGAGGGGAGGGGAGGTGGGGGAGGGGGGGAGGGGAGGGTGGGGGGATGTGGGGGGGAGGGGAGGGATGTGGGGAGAGGGGGGGGAGGGGTGTGGAGAGGGGTGGGGAGGGGGGGAGGGGAGGAGGAGGGGAGCGTGGGGGGAGGGGGGAGGGGAGAGGGGTGTGGGGATTGTGGGGGGGGGAGGGGAGAGGGGAGAGGGTGGGGGGGGGGGGGAGGGGAGGTGGGGGGGTGGGGGGAGAGGAAGGGGGGAGGGGTGTGGAGGGGGGGGGGGGGAGGGGGGAGGGGTGTGGGGGGGAGGGGAAGGGGAGGGGATTGGGGGGGAGGGAGGGGAGGTGGGGGGATGGGGGGGGAGGGAGGGGGGTGGTGGGGGTGTGGGTGGAGGGGAGGGAGGGGGGGGGGATTGGGGGGGGGAGGGGAGGGGGGGGGGGGTGGAGGGGAGGGGAGGAGGGGAGGGGAGGAGGGGAGGATCGTGGGGTGGAAGAGGGGAGGGGAGGACGGGGAGGGGATGTGAGGGGGGAGGGCGGAGGGGAAGGAGGGGAGGGGAGAGGGGAGGGTGGTGGGGAGGAAGGAGTGGAAAGAAGGGGAGGGAAAGGGGTGGGGGAGCGGAGGGGAAGAGGGGAGGGGAGGGGTGGGGAAGGGAAGGAGGAGAAGGCGGAAGGAGGGGAGGAGGGGGAGGAGGGGGAGAGGAGGGCGAAGGGGAAGGAAGGAAGGAGGGGAGGAGTGGGGGAAGACGAGGGGAGGATAGTGGGGGAGAGGGAGGAGTGGGGGAGGAGAGGAGGGGAGAGGAGGGGGGCGAGAGGAGGGGAGGAGGGGAGGAGGGGAGGGGTGGGGGAGAGGAGAGGAGGGGGAGAGAGGAGGGGCGGGGAGGAGGGGAGGCGGGGTGGGGAGGAGGGAGGAGGGGAGGAGGGGAGGGGGGCGGGGAGAGGAGAGGAGGGGAGAGGAGGGAGGGGAGGAGGGGAGGGAGTGGTGGGAGGATGGGGAAGAGGGGAAGGAGGGAGGAGTGGGGAGGAGTTGGGAAGGGAAGGAAGGAGGAGGAGGGGGAAGGACAGGAGTGGGGAAGGGAATGAGCGGGGAAGGAGGGGGGAAGGAGGAGTGGGACGGGAAGGAGGGGAAGGAGGGGGGAAGGAGGAGTGGGGAAGGGAAGGATGGGGGAAGGAGGAGGGGGAAGGGAAGGAGGGGGGAGGAGGAGTGCGGGAAGGGGAAGGGGGAGGAGGGTAGGAGGGGGAAGGAGGTAGGGGGGAAGGGAAGGGGGAGGAGTGGGGAGGGAAGGGGGAGGAGTGGGGAAGGGAAGGGGGAGGAGGGGGGAAGGGAAGGGGGAGGAGGGGGAAGGGGTGAGGGAAGGGGGGAGGAGGGGGGGGAAGGAAGGGGGGGGAGGGGAGGGGGGGGAAGGGGGAGGGGGGAGGAGGAGGAGGGGTGGGGAATGGAAGGGGGGAGGAGGGGGGGAAAGGGGGGGGGGGGAGGGGGAGGAGGGGAGGAGGGGAGGGGGGGGGGGGGAAGGGGGAGGGAAGTACGGGGGGGGAGGCGGGGGGGGAAGGGGGGGGAGGAGGGGGAATGGGGGGGGGGGAGGAGGAGGAGGGGGGGGGAATGAGGGGGGGAGGGGGGGGAAGGGGGATGAAAGGGGAGGAGGGGGGAAGGGAATGAAGGGGGGAAGGGGGGGGAATGAAAGGGGGGAGGAGGGGGGGGGGAGGGGGAGGAGGGGAGGGGGGGGAAGGGGAGGAGGGGGGAGGAGGAGGGGGGGGAAAGGGGGAGGAGGAGGAGGGGGGGAAGGGGGGGGGAGAGGGGAGGAGGGGGGGAGAGGGGGGGGAGGAGGGGAGGGGGGAAGGAGGGGGGGGGGGAGGAGTGGGGAGGGGGGGAGGGGGGAGGAGGGGGGAATGAAGGGAGGAGGGAGGAGGGAAGGGGGGGGGGAGGGGAGGAATGAAGGGAAGGAGTAGGAAGGTAGGATGAGGAGGGGGGAGGAGGAGGGGGGGAAGGGGGGGAGGGGGAGGAGGAGGGGGGGGGGGGGAGGGGGGGAAGGGGGGAAGGGAGGAGGGGGGGAGAGGAAGGGGGGGGGGGAGGAGGAGGGGGGGAAGAAGGGGGGGAGGAGGAGGGGGGGAATGAAGGGGGGAGGGGAGGAGGAGGTGGGAATGAAGGGGGGATGAAGGGGGGGAAGGAGGGGGGGGAATGAAGGGGGGAAGGGGGGAGGAGGGGGGGGAAGAAGGGGGGGAGGAGGGGAGGGAAGGGTGGGGGAAGGGGGGAGGAGGGGGGAGGATGGGGGGGGAAAGGAGGAGTGGGGGGAAGGGGGGGAGGAGGGGGGGGGATGGGGGGGGAAGGGGCGGGGGGGGAGGGGGGAGGGGGGGGGAAGGGAGGGGGGAGGAGGGGGAAGGGGGGGGGGCAGGGGGAGGGGGGAAGGGGGAGAGGGGGGGAGGGGGGGGGGAGGGGAGGGAGGGAGGAGAGGGGGGAGGGGGGCGGGGAGGGGGGGGGAGGAGGGGGGGGGGAGGGAAGGGGGGAGGAGGGGGGGGAGGAGGGGGGGGGGAGGAGGGGGGGGGAAGGGAAGGGGGGATGGGGGAGGAGGGGGGGGAAGGGAAGGGGGGGGAGGGGGGGGGGAAGGGAAGGGGGGAAGGGGGGGGGGGGGAGGATGGAGGAGGGGGGAGGAGGGCGGGGATGGGAGGGAGATGCGGGGGGAGGGGGGAGGAGGGGGAAGGGGATAGGCGGGGGGATGGGGGGAGGAGGAGGGGAGGGGGAAGGGGAGGAGGGGGGAAGGGGAGGGGGAGGAATGGGGGAAGGGGGGGGAGGGAGGGGAGGGGGGGGGATGGAGGGGGGAGGAGGGGGGAAGGGGAGGGGGGAGGAGGGGCAGGAGGGGGGGAGGGAAGGGAAGGGGGGATGGAGGGGGAGGAGGAGGGGGGGACAGGGAAAGGGGGCAGGAGGGGGGAAGGGGGAGGAGGGGGGAAGGGGGGAGGAGGGGGGAAGGGGAAGGGCAAGGGGGGATGGAGGAGGGGGGAAGGGGGAAGGGAAGATTTGAAGGGGGGAGGAGGGGGGAAGGGAGGGGGAAGGGAAGGGGGGAGGAGGGGGGGGTAGGAGTAGGGAGGGGTCGGGGGGAGGAGGGGGGAAGGTAAGGGGGGAGGAGGGGGGAGGATCAAGGGGGGAAGGGAAGGGGGGGGCGGAGGGGGGGAGGAGGGAGGCAGGGCGGGGGAGGGGGGAGGGGAGGGGGAGGGGGAGGAGGGCGAGGGGGAGGGGGAGGGGAGGGGGGGAGGGGAGGGGGAGGGGGAGGGGAGGGGGAGGGGGGGCGAGGGAGGGGGGGCGGGGGAGGGGGAGGGGGGGGGAGGAAGGGGGGAGGAGGGAAGGGGAGGGGGAAGGAAGGGGGGAAGAGGAGGGAGGGAAGGCAAGGGGGAAGGGGGAGGGGGGAGGAGGGGGGAGGGAGGGTGGGGGGGAGGGGGAGTGGGGGGAGTGAAGGCGAAGGGAGGGAGGGCAAGGGGGTGGGGGGGGGACGGGGGAGGGAAGGGGGAGGAGTGGGGAGGGAAGGGGAGGGGAGGGGGGGAGGATGGGGAGGGAAGGGGGGAGGGGGGAAGGGAAGGGGGAGGGGGGGGGGAGGGGGGGAAGGGAGGGGAGGGAGGGGCGAGGGGGGGAGGGGGAGGGAGGGGGGGGAGGGGAGGGGGAGGGGGAGGGGAAGGGGGGGAGTAAGGGGAGGGAAGGAGCAGGGGGGGGATGGAGGGAAGGAAGGGGGGGGAGGGGGGGGGGGGGAGGGGGAGGGGGATGGGAGGGGGGGGAGGGAGGGGGGGGGGGGGGAGGGGAGGGGGGAAGGGAGGGGGGGAGGGGGACGGGAAGGGAGGGGTGGAGGGGGGAGGGGGGAAGGAAGGGGGGGTGGGGAGGGAAGGGGAGGGGGGGGAGGGGGGGAGGGAGGGGGGGAAGGAGGGGGGGGGAGGGGGGGAGGGGAGGAGGGGGGAGAGGGAGGGGGGAGGAAGGGGGGAGGGAAGGGGAGGGGGAGGGGGGGGAAGGGGGGGAAGGGGGGAGGGGGGGGGGGGGGGGAGGGGAGGGGGGAGGGGGGGGGGGGAGGGGGGAAGGGAAGGGGGGGAGGGGGGAGGGGGGAGGGGGGGAAGGGAAGGGGGGAGGGAGGGGGGAAAGGGGGAGGGGGGGGGGGGGGGAGGGGGAAGGGGGAAGGGGGGGGGAGGGGGGAGGGTGGGGGGGGAAGGGGAGGGGGGGGAAGGGGGGAGGGGGGGGGAGGGGGGGGGGAAGGAGGGGAGGGGGGAAGGGGGGAGGGGGGGGAGGGGGGAAGGGGGGGGGGGAGGGGGGGAAGGGGGGGAAGGGGGGGAAGGGAAGGGGAGGGGGGAGGGGGGGGAAGGGAGGGGGGGGAGGGGAAGGGGGGGAGGGGGGGGGAAGGGAGGGGGGAAGGGAAGGGGGGGGGAGGGGAAGGGGAAGGGGGAGGGGAGGGGGGGAAGGGGAGGGGAGGGGGGGAAGGGGAGGGGGGGAGGGGGGAGGGGGGGGAAGGGGGGAGGAGGGGGGGGGGGGGAGGGGGGGGGAAGGAGGGAGGAGGGGGGGGGGAAGGGGGGGAGGGAGGGGAGGGGGGGGGGGAAGGGGGGGGGGAGGGGGGGGGGAAGGGGGGGAGGGGGGGGGAGGGGGGAGGGGGGGGGGGAGGGAGGGGAGGGGGAGGGGGGGGAGGGGGGGGGGAGGGGGGGAGGGGGAGGGGGGGAGGGGGGTGGGGGGGGGAGGGGGAGGGGGGGAGGGGGCGGGGGGGAGGGGAGGGGGAGGGGGGAAGGGGAGGGGGGAGGGAAAGGGGGGAGGAGGGGGGGGGGGAGGGGAGGAGGGGGGGGAAGGGGGGGAAGGGGGGGAGGGGGAGGGGGGGAGGAGGGGGAGGGGGGGAGGGGGAGGGGGGGGGGGAGGGGGGGGAGGGGAGGGGGGGGAGGAAGGGGGGGAGGGGGAGGGGGGGGGGGGGGGAAGGGGGGGAAGGAGAGGGGGGGGGGGGAGGAGGGGGGGAGGGGGGGGAGGGAGGGGGGGAAGGGGGGGGGGGGGGGGGGAGGGGGGGGAGGGGGGTGGGGGGGGGGGAGGGGGGAAGGGGAAGGGGAGGAGGTAGGGGAGGGGAGGGGAGGGGAGGAGGGGAGGAGAGGATGTGGGGAGGAGTGGGGAAGGGAAGGAGGAGAGGGGGAAGGAAGGGGTGGAAGGGGAGGAGGAGGGGGAGGGAGAGGAGTGGGGAGGAGGGGGAGAGGGGCTCAGTAGTGGGGAGGAGTGGGAAGGGAAGGAGGAGAGGGGGAAGGATAAGGGGAGGAGGGGGAGAGGAGGAGGAAGGGGGAAGGAAGGGGAGGAGGGGGAGAGAGGAGAAGGGGGAAGGAAGGGGCGGAGGGGGAGAGGAGGAGAAGGGGGAAGGAAGGGGAGGAGGGGGAGAGGGAGGAGAAGGGGAAGGAAGGGAAGGAAGTGGGAAGGAGGGGAGAGGGGAGGAAGGGACGTGCAAGTGGGGAAGGGAAGGGAAGGAGGAGGGGAAGGAGGAGGGGGGGGAATGAAAGGGGGGGGCAATGGAGGCGGGGTTAGGGAAGGACCAGAGGGGGGAAAGAAGGGTAGGGGGGAAGACGGAGGGGGGATAGGAGGAGTGGGGAAGGGAAGGATGAGGAGGAGGGGTCGGAAGGAGGAGTGGAAGGGAAGGAGGAGGGGGAAGGGAAGGAGGAAGGGGGGTAAAAGGTAAGGGTGAGGAAGGGGAAGGGGGGGAGAAGGGGGAAAGGAGGAGGGGGGGAGGGGGAAGGGAGAGAGGAGAGGGGGGAGGAGGGGGGGACAGTAGGAGGGGGGAGGAACGGGGGGAGGAGAAAGGGGAAGGGTGAGGTGGCGGGGAGGGGGCAGGTGGAGGGCGGGTGGAGGAGACAGGAGGGAAGGGGGAGGCGGGGGAGGGGAAAGGGGGGAGGTGGGGGGAGGGGGAGGGGGGAGGAGAAAGGGGGAGGGGGAAGGGAGGAGGTGGGGGGAGGGTGGAGGAGAGTGGGGGGAGGGTGGAGGAGAGTGGGGGGAGGGTGGAGGAGGAAAGGGGGAAGGGGGGGGAAGGGGAGGGAGGGGGAGGTGGGGGGGAAGGGGGAGGTGTGGGGGGGGGAAGGGGGAGGTGGGGGGGAGGGGGAGAGAAAGGGTGGAAGGGGAGGTGGGGGGAGGGTGTAGGAGAGTGGGGGGAGGGGGAGGAGAAAGGGGAGAAGGGGAGGTTGGGGGAAGGGGATAGGTGGGGGGGGTGGGAGGAGAGTGGGGGGAGGGTAGGGAGGTCGGAGGGAGAGTGGGGGGAGGGTGGAGGAGAAAGGGAGAAGGGGAGGTGGGGGAAGGGGAGGTAGGGGTGAGGGTGAGGAGAAAGGGAAAGGGGAGGTGGGGAAGGGGATAGGTAGGGGGAGGGTGGAGGAGGAAAGGGGAAGGGGAAGGGGAAAGGTGTGAGGGGAGGAGACGCGGTGTGTGGGGAAGGGGACGGGGAGGGGGAAGGGAGGTGGTGGGGGTAGGGTGGAGGAGAAAGGTGGAAGGGGGGTGGTGGGGAGGGTGGAGGAGAAAGGGGGAAGGGACAGGGGGAGGGTGTGAGGGTGAGAGATGGCACTTTGGTGGGGAGGGGGGTGGAAGGGGGAGGGGGGAAAAGGAGGTGGGGGGAGGTGGAGGAGAAAGGGGGAAGGGGAGGGTGGGGGGATGGTTGGAGAGAAAGGGGGAAGGGGAAGGTGGAGGGGAGAGGGTGAGGGGAGAGAGGGGTTGAGGGGGAGAGGTGTGGGGAGGGGGGAAGGGGAGGGGGGGGGAGGGTGGCAGGAGGAAGGGAAGGGTGAGGGGAGAGGGGTGTGGGGAGGGGTGGGGAGGGGAGAGAGGATGTGGGGAGGGGGGAGGGTGAGATGGGGCGAGGGGAAGAGTGGTTGGTGGGGGGAGAGGGGTTGGTGGGGGGTGGGGGGGAGGTTGGGGGTGTGGCAATTGGGGTTGGATATTGCAAGGAGATTTACTCAGATAACTTTGAAATAATCACTAAAGTCAGACTGAAATGTAATTAAGCATCTGTAAAAGTAATTAGAAAGTTGCAGAGACTTTTTACATGAAGAAGCCTTTGTACTTTCTGTTTTGATATTAATAGGTGCAGCAGAGGAAAATTTGCAATCCAAAAGGGATGAACTCCGATGTTAATTGACATTGCAAAGATAAAGAGAGGAAGTGTTGGATAGAAAACACAAGGGAGTCAAACTTGGCCAGCTGGTTTCAGCACAGATTAAGAGATTCTGAATGTCAGAAAGAAAAATTAGATGTCTCTTGCACACTATGTATGATCATTTCAAAATGAGCTACCTCCTATATTTCCATGTACAACTGTTTAAATCTGGATGTTCTTGGATTTTCTCTTTGGGGAGGGCAGCTTTGAAGCCTCAGTGTAAACATGTTCAAGAGCAGAAACCTGCAGATTTAATGACCAGTTTATGTCAAACTATAATCCTTTCGTTTCAGCTGAGGAAGTAATTTGTGTGCTGCAAATGACTTCAGCAGTCCTATGCCAGGGAAGCTCCTGCTCTTCGTCTCTATGTGAACCTTACTGAAAGTGCATAGGTGTCAAGATGAGGGTGGGTATGGAGCGCCCTAGGGAGGCAACTTTGCAGGAGGGAGTGGAGAATGCTGTAAAATTAGAGAAAGGAAGTGTTGAGCTAGGTCCACAACATTTCCCACCTCCTTAGCAACAGTGGGAATCAAATTAAGATATTTAATTAGCACCGATTTTTATCACAGGAGTGTTATCTACAGAGCACTATCCTCAAGTGTGTCGACATCCCAGAAACTAATGGCAGAAGGCTGCAGAATGAGAGGGCCAAGATGAATCGTGAAAAACCAAGAAGTTGTAATATATTCTGTAGGTTGTGTTCTGTTCATATATTTTAAACTATGGGGATATGTGAGTAAAATAATTAAGGCAGGGATGGAATGACCGTCTGAACAGAACTAGTGCATGGAATAGCTGTTCAACTCACAACAAGCAGTGTGTGAAGGAACAAAAACAGAAAATGCTGGAAAATCTCAGCAGATCTGGAACCTTTGCAGAGAAAGAATTGAGCTGACATTTTCTGGATCATCCGGACACAACGTTGGCTCTATTTTCTCTCTACAGATCTATCAGGTGTGCTGAGATTTTTCAGCATTTTCTGTTTCTGTTTCAGATTCCAGCACCTGCAGTGTTTTGCCTTTATTTTAGTGTGTGAAGGACACCTGATTTGAAAAGCTAGTTTACCTCAGAAGCAAACCCAAGAGATGTAAATCCCTGTGCAATAACGGTTACTGGATTTTTATAGATCTTAAAATCTATAAGCATTTGTGGAATAGCATGGGAAAAGTTATCCCTGAAACTAGTTAAGATTACTTTGTACCATTCAAAGTAATGGTATTGTGTAAAGCCATTGTCTTCTAGTTTGCTTTATTGTTTTTTTCTTCTCCTGTTCCTTAATATTTACCTTATTAAAATCATCATAAAAAGCCAGGGACATCACTTGCTGAGTTCCAATGCATACAATGCAAATTGCAAACACAAATGTCGGCTAGTTGTTTGAAGATTCCCCTGCTGGGATTTGAACAACTAGGCATTTACCATCAGCTATACCTTTAACAGATGTATCAGTATGAAGGATTATACATTTGAATCTGCTGAAAATCACAGGGATTCAGTGTTTCTGGATTTGATGTTTACCAGTCTGCTAGAATCTCCATGCTGGGACTGATGTAAACTCCAAACAGTCAATGAAACCAGCCAGGAATCGAACCCAGGTCCCTGGTGCTGTGAGGCAGCAGTGCTAACCACTGTGCCACCCCAAAAATTGATTTTACACACAAGCTTGGCTATCTTTGCTTTAATGATGGCTAATCTTGATTTTACATTCCTTTACTGAACTTCTAATACCACCCAGATATTTCATTATTTAAGGTCACATTAACTTCTTTCTTTGCTCTGTCTTCTCTAGGCATTCCGTACCCCTGAATATTTATTCATTACTTCTGAATCAATCTATGAATTTGATATTCCCACTACACTGGTTCTCTATTCCCCATGACAGTATCATTGTGATAATGATACTAGTATTCATATATGTGCATTTTATTGTAGGTCTGCATCCTCTAGCGTTTGTCTATATTTGCACTCTCCTTGTTTCAGATACATGTGTCTCTCTCTCTGTCTCTCTCTCTAACTATCGTATCCCTGATGTGGAGATGGTAGCGTTGGATGGGGTAAACACAGTAAGAAGTCTCACAACACCAGGTTTATTTGGTAGCAAAAGCCACTAGCTTTCGGAGTGTGCTCCTTCATCAGGTAAGTGGGAGTTCTGTTCACAAACAGGACATATAAAGACAAAATCTCAATTTACAAAATACGCATTCTAACCATTATTTTGTAAATTGAGCTTGTATCTTAATACGTCCTGTTTATGAACAAAACTCCCAATTATCTGATGAAGGAGCAGCACTCCAAAAGCTAGTGGCTTTTGCTACCAAATAAACCTATTGGATCTTAACCTGGTGATGTGAGATTTCTTAGTGTGTTAATCCTATCCCTGTCAGTTGTAGCCTTTAACTGAATGACATCTCTAACGTGTTCCTGCCACTTCTACTGCTTGAGACCCAACAACGGCTGAAGTAGTAAAGGCTGCAAGAAGTCTCACAACTCCAGGTTAAAGTCCAACAGGTTTATTTGGTAACAAAAGTCACTAGCTTTCAGAGCATTTGCTGCTCCTTTGCCAGGTGAGTGGGAGTTCTGTTCACAAATGGGGCATATAAAGACAGAAACTCAATTTATAAAATAATTGTTGGAATGTGAGTCTTTACAGGTAATCAAGTCTCAAAGGTATAGATGATGGGAGTGGGGAGTGGGGAGTGGGGCCAGGCAAGTCATGAAGATTACAGATAATGTGACATGAACCCAAGATCCCAGTTGAAGCCATCCTTGTGTATGGAACTTGGCTGTCAGTCTCTGCTCAGTGACTCTGCGTTGTTGTGTGTCATGAAGGCTGCCTCAGAGAATGCTTACCCGAAGATTAGAGGCTAAATGCCTGTGACCGCTGAAGTGTTCACCAACAGGAAGAGAAGACTCTTGCCTGATGATTGTCGAGTGGGGTTCATTCATCTGCTGTCATAGCGTCTGCATGGTCTCCCCAATGTTCCATGCCTTGGAACATCCTTTCCTGCAGCATATCAGGTAGACAACATTGGCCGAGTTGCAAGAGTATTTACCGTATACCTGGTGGAAGGTGTTCTCATGTGAAGTGATGGCATCCGTGTTGATAATCTAGTGCATCTTGCAGAGGTTGCTGTGGCAGGGTTGTGTGGTGTCGTGGTCACTGTTGTCCTGAAGGCTGGATGGTTTGCTGCGGACAATAGTCTGTTTGAGGTGGTGTGGGTGTGGGGTTGGTCTTGACAAGATGTTTGTTTTCGTCAATGATACGTTGAAGACTCCAGAGAAGATGTCATAGCTTCTCCGCTGTGGGGAAGTACTGAATGATGAAGGATACTCTATCCACCGTGTCCCGTGTTTGTCTTCTGAAGATGTTGTTGTGGTTCTTTTGCTGTCAATTGATGAGTCAAATGCCATATCCTGTTCTTATGAGGGCATCTTTCAGTGTCTGGATTCTGTGAATGCAGAGGGCTTGTCCATGGGGGTTGGCTTCTTTAATGTGTTTAGGGTGGAAACTGGAGAAGTAAAGCATCATGAGGTTATCCATGGGCTTGCAGTGCAGTGAAGTGCTGAGGTAACCATCCTTAACGGAGATGAGTGCCCAAGAATGCAAATGATTCCGGAGAGTAGTCGATGGTGAGTCTGATAGTGGAATGGAACTCAACAAGTTCCATCAGGATTCCAACCAGAGATGGTGGACAAAGTAACTTTTATCATCCAGTACTTCCCTGGACTTGATTACCTGTAAAGACTCACAATCATTATTTTGTAAATTGAGTTTGTGTCTTTATATGCCCTGTTTGTGAATAGAACTCCCACTCTGAATGCTAGTGGCTTTTGCTACCAAATAAACCTGTTGGACTTTAACTTGATGTTGTGAGACTTCTTACGGTGTTTACCCTAGTCCAACGCCTGCATCTCTACAGCAGTAAAGGCTGCCATGGCAGAAGCTTGTGGTGTATCAAAAACTCACCTCCACAACCTCTCTGCCATTCTTATTGAGCAAAGAGTGTGGAGTGGCCTGCAATTGGTTATCTTCCATAAAGCTATATTGGAAGGTGGAGTGTGAAAATGAGCTGTGTCATGATCTGCATGTTCTTGTCTCCTGAAAATTTTCAGTTGTGAAAACTCAGCTCAAAACTTAGCTAAAAAGATGGACCGGGTGAATGCTTGCAATCACTAAGTAAATGGGGCTAGGATAGTCAAAGAGAGATGTATCTGAAATAAGGAGAGAACAAACGTAGGAAAGCTCAAGAGAAGGCACGCCCATAATAAGATGCATATATATGAATACAGACATCCTTTGCACTATGATGCTGTCATGGGGAATAGAGAACCATAGTGTGGTGAGAATATCAAATTTATAACTTGATCCAAAACTAATGAATAAATACTCAGTGGCACAGAATGCCTAGAAATGACAGAGCAAAGAGAAGAGTTGATGTGACCTTAAATAATGAGACATCTGGGTGGTATTACAAGTTCAGTAAGGGAATAGAAAACCAAGGTTAGATATCACTAATGCAAAGATAGTCAAGCTTGGATGTAAAATCAATTTTTGGGATGCCACAGTGGTTAACACCACTGCCTCACAGCGCCAGGGACCTGGCTTGGGTCATTGTCTTTATGGAGTTTGCATGTTCTCCCCATGTCTAGATGGATTTCCACTGGGTGCTCTAGTTTCCTCCCACAGTCCAAAGGTGTGTGTGTTAAGTGCATTGGTCGTGATAAATTCTTCCTCAGTTACCCAAGCAGGTGCCAGAGTGTGTGGTGGCTAGGCAATTTTCACAATAACTTCATTGCAGTTAATGTAGGTCTACTTGTGACACTAATAAATAAATAAAATAAAATTTTGTTGCTTGTCACGTTTTGCAACTCCTGAGTTACGAGAACCCAATGACGTTAGTTACACAACAGGGACGTGAGAGCGTCATTTAAATAAAATATTCATTTAAATGAGATATAATTTCACGACTAGCCAAGGATCCCAGAAATAGTAATGTTCAGTTACTCCATTGCCAGTGTAGATTGATTGAGGAGTATTAGACAAGACAGCAGGCAGTCTCTGTGTGATAACTTTCATAATATGAAAGGGTGATGTTGATTTAGCTATTCTCTGTACATCTCTGCTAGTTTTAATATCAGTTGAACTCATAGATAATGAAAATGAACAGATCAAAAAACAGATAATCCGTTTTTGTTTAAATCTCTTTGGTATGTCACCAGAATGGATAATACTAATAACACTTGTACTAATAAATAAATTCATAAAGTCAAGGATAAGTACAATTTTCCTGCACTGATTTTGAATAATTGTAGATCAAGTTACTGATGTTTTCAAGATAACAAATCTAAACAAGGTGCCAGTGTAAGCTTCTACTTTATATTTAAAGGTTAGAACTGTTCAACCTCATTTAATAAACTGGAACATCCTATTCTAATGCACTTGAATTGACAGTGATGAAGTTTCTACTTGAAACAGAATTGCTTTATTTAAATTGATCTTTATGAATTATAGTTACTAAACGCAATGAATAATGTTCAACACTTCTAATAACTTGCTTCTGAGCTTTACCAAATATTTTTATCTATTACTGCAATCAGTATGGGTCACTCCAAGATAAGGTGGGAGTTGAGTCACGTTGCACTTTTTCTTCACAGAAGTGACAACCTAGGGTGCTGTGTGACCTGTGACTTTTCAAGGTGGAATGCTGGGTTTGAGTGCAATCTCCACTTCTGAAAATATTCAGCCATTACTGATAAGTCAGAGATTAGCACGGTTTCCATATCTTGGAAAGATATTGTCTGAGTTGTCAAGATAATGTTATTGGCATAAATCCATTTTTGTGATGATGTGAAGGGAATTAGCTTATATAGATGTTAAAATGTGTCAGCTCATTGTCTATTGTTGAGTATTCTTGGAGTACTGACCTTGTCTCATAAGTAGACCATCATCCTTTTGTTGCTCAGAAATGTTGACAGCAGCTAGAGTAGCTCACCCTGTACAGTAACTCACCCTGGCTGTGAATCAAACATCTCCAACACTGGTATAACCTGGAGGAAAGCTTGGACAGAAAACATGCTTCCAAATAAACACATTGGGTGGGATTTTATGGCCTTGCTCATCCCAAAACTGTAAATTCAAGCTTGAGGGTGATGTTCTGGAATTACATTTACTCTCCAGCAGGGCATTGGACGGATTAAGAACATGACATTCAAACTGTGATGATGATACCTCAAGGGTGGAAGTACAAGCATTAAGGCTGCTAATGGGATTAAAATAGATCGTAATTTATGCTAATCAGGCTTGCACCGTTTCCTGGGCATGATCCTGATCACATAATCAGAGGGGTGCTGGGAATATCGCATTTGGAAATGTTGGCAGCACAAATCCTGTTTTTGGCCTCTCGTGAGTGTGGATATAATGGGATCTGCACCCCTTGCTGCTGTTTTTAACCTTCCATTAATGGTGCGAGGACAGAAAGGTCAGACTGGAAGTGGAGCAGAGAATCAAAATGACAATCAGAAAGTTAGGTTCACAACTGCAGTCTGTATAGAGGTGTGCAGCACCGCAATCACCCAATTCACATCAGGTGTCCCACTATAGAAAAAACCCACATTGTGAGCAGTCAATGCATTTTACTCAATGGAAAGATGTACAAATAAATAGTTGTTTCACCTGGAAGAAATATTTTGGATCCTGGATGGTGAGAAGGGAAAAGGCCAGACCCAGCATCTTCTGTATTTGCATTGGTAGATATGGTGAGAAGAGAAAGGATTGTTGGGGATGACTGAAGAGTGAATCAGGATGGAACAATACTTTGGAAAGCTGAAAGGAAGGGACGAGAAGCTGGTAGAATTGGCAATGGATGATCTGTAGTATTCAGAGGCTGGGTGTGGTGGGAGGTGAGGGTGAGGGGAACTCTATTAAGGTTCTAGGAGGAAGAATAAGAACAGAAGTGCAGGAAATGGAATAGATACAATAAAAGATTCTATCAATCATGGTGAAAAGGAATCCTTCTTGAAGAAAAAGGAAGATATAACGGAAGCTCTGCCATGGGAAGTGGAATTACAGAACAGATGCAATTGAGATTAACATGGAGAAGAGTCATTACAGGAAGCAGTGTAGCCATGGTAACTGTGGGCATCGGTGAACTCAGTGAACTTGGTCGGTTGTCAATTTCCAAACATGGAATTGGATAAAAGAAGAGAAGAGAAGTGTTGAAAATAGACCATGTGAGGGAAGACAGGAATTTGGTAGAAAATTTCATGTAATTTCCCAGTACTGGTCAAGAGCAGGAAATAACATTGATACGGTCATCAATATACCAGAAAAAGTGGTGAGAACTGAAACAAAAGAATATTCCTCATATACATCAAAGGGAGGCAAAGCTAGGATCCCATAGGAATTTGTTTATTTGGAGGAAGTAAGTGGGCAGCACAGTAGCATAATGGTTAGCACTGCTGCTTCACAGCTCCAGGGTCCTAGGTTTGATTCCCAGCTCAGGTCACTGAGTTTGCACATTCTCCTTATGTCTGTGTGGGTTTCCTCCAGGTACTCCGATTTCTTCCCACAGTCCAAAGATGTGCAGGTTAGGTTGATTGGCCATGCAAAGAAAATTGCCCCTTAGTTTCCGGGGATATATAGGTTAGAGGGATTAGTGGGTATAATATGTAAGGATATGGGGTAGGGCCTGGGTGGGATTGTATTTGTGCAGACTCAATGGGCCAAAGAGTCTCTTTCTGCACTGTAGGGTTCTATGATCCTATATAAGTGAAGTCAAAAGCAAAATATGAATATGAAATATGAAAGAATTTCAACCAAGCTGAGAAGGGTTGTATTGTTAGGGCAATGTCAGGGATCATGTCTTTTATATTTTAATTTATATGTCCATTCATATTTTATTTAATTTCAGTATAATACATGCAGGGCTACATAGAGCAAGCCCAGAGAGTCAGGCCTCACCAGAGGAAATGAAAGGATTAATGCAAAGAGGTAGGAGCCTGATCTGCTGACAGATAACAATCAGTGCATGTTATCAACTTCCGATGTGCAGCAGATCATTCTGAATTGTCACGACAATGGGCAAACCAGCATTAAGACAACCAGACTTCATAGAGTCTATAGAGAGCATAGCATTCTGTAAAATGTGATCACTTAGTAGAGAGGGGAAAACAATTAACACATCAGTGTAAATCAGTTGGACAAATACAGTGCCTTGACATTATAATCATAGAAATCATAGACCCCTACGATGCATAAAGAGGCCCCTCAGACTATCAAGTCTGCACCAACCACAATCCCACCCCTTTATCCCTACATATTTTACTGACTAATCCCTCTAACCTAAGCATCTCAGGACACTAAGGGGCAATTTTAGCATGGCTAATCAACCTAATCCATACATCTTTGCACTGTGCGAGGAAACCCGAGCACCTGGAGGAAACCCACACAGACATGAGGAGAATGTGCAAACTCCACACACAGTGACGTGAGCCGGGAATCAAACCCTGGAGCTGTGAAGCTGCAGTGCTACCCACTGTGCTACTGTGCTGCCCCAGGTAAATGGGTAAACAGAACTGTCCAGAGAACTGATTAACAAAGTTGTACTGAACAATGCAGTCTGCGTAATGAGATTAGAAGAACCATCTTTTATCCAACTTGAGAAATCAATATGCTAATGTAAACCTTTGTGACTCAAAAAAAAACCTGTACAACTCCATCAGCATCAGAGAGGACTTGTAGGCTACCTGAGATTTCAGGTTGGGTGGCATGGTGGCACAGTGGTTAGCACTGCTGCCTCACAGTGCCAGGGACCTGGGTTCAATTCTGGCCTCAGGTCACTATTGGTATGGAATTTACACATTCTCCCCATATCTGCATGTGTTTCCTCTGGGTGCTCCAGTTTCCTCCCACTCTTCAAAGACATGTGGATTAGATGGATTGGTCATGAAAAATTGACCCGAGTGGCAGGGGGACTAGTAGACTATGTGGAGTTATGCGGATACGTCCCGGGTGGGATTGTGGTCAGTGCAGCCTTGGTAGGCTGAATGGCCTCCTTCTACATTATAAGAATTCTATGGTTTAGGCAGCACAGTAGCACAGTTATTAGAACTGCTGCTTCACAGCTCCAGGGGCGTAGGTTCGATTCCCATTTGGGTCACTGTCTATGTGGAGTTTGCACATTCTCCTCATGTTTGCATGGGTTTCGTCCGGGTGCTCCGGTTTCCTCCCCAGTCCAAAGATGTGCAGGTTATGTTGATTGGCTATGCTAATAATTGCCCCTTACTGTCCTGAGATGTATAGGTTAGAAGGATTAGTGAGTAGAGATGGGGGTAGGGCCTGAGTGGGATTGTGGTTGGTTGTGGTCTCAACTCCACTTTGCTGCCTGCCTGCCAAATGGCCTCTTTCTGCACTGTAAGATTTTTATGATTTCAGGTCAGAGTCCATCTCTCCCTCATGCATATGGAATAAAAACTTTTCTTGATGTTCAACAAAATCTCCAAGGCTTGACTGATGGAGATAAGTTGAATCCAAGGAACAAAATAGAAGAATTGGAAACACAATGCAGAATATCAGATTTGATAGGAACTGGAACAAAATACTGTGGATGATAGAAATCTGAAATAAAAAACAGAAATTACTGGACAAAATTTACCAAGTCTGCAAAGTTAGAACCTACAAAAGGATATAGATAGATTAGGAGAGTGGGCAAAAATTGGCAGATGCAGTGTAATGTGGGAAAATGTGAACTTGTCCAATTTGGCCAGAATAATAGAAATGTTGTGCACTATTTAAATGGAGAAAGATTACAGAACACTTGTACAATTTAAAAATAAAAGGAGATGAAGAGAATCTTTCTCTTGGAGAATTGTTAGTCTTTGAAGATCTCCCCAGAAACCAGTGGAGACTTGGTCATTGAATGTGTTCAAGCCTGAATTAGACAGATTTTTGATAGAAAATTTGAGGCCTTTGGCGGGCAGCCAGCAAAGTGGAGTTGAGATCACAACCAAATCAGTCGTGACCTTATTGATTTAGCAGAGCAGGTGCAAAGGGCCAAATGGCCTATTCCTATTCCTGAGTCCTATGTTGCTAAGTCAGGGAGGTTCAGATTAGAAACACCAACTTCTGGCCACTGTCCTTTCATCAGAACTGGGTCGGGACCCAATAAAAGCTGGGCTTGTGCAGCCTGTAGAATAAAAGGACTCATCCTACCAGAGAGACTGGATTTCCCCAACTTACAGTCATGAAATGACATTGTACCCAATAATGTATTGGCCAAACCCAATTCCTCACCAAAGCTCTAATATTATCTCACCACACTAACATAAACTATTTTAGTTCATTAGTAAGAAGTCAGTCACCCTTTTGTTGAATTTAGTTTGAAGAAATTAAGTTTGCTCAATCTTCTAACAAGATTAATCATTATTGTAATTGAAATGTTAATTTAGCATTTTTGTGGCAATTTCTCTCTATGCAAATTTTTAAGGGCAAATCAAACTGATTATAAATTGGACAGTGATTCCATTTAATTGGCTTGTAGAAGAAGATTTGAGTAAGGAATGTGCAATGTGGATGCCCTTTTGATCTCAGAGATCGAAGATTTCTCTGAGCACAATCTTGATTTAACTAAACTATTATGCAACGCAAATGTAAAGCAATTCCTCGCATCAAGTGGCAGGATGCACAGCGTGTCATTTCTATTAGTGCCAACTTTGAAAGAGAGACACACTTTAATGTGAATGAGTATCACACACAGCATTAACTCTCATGTAATATTTATTTTGTCTTCTACACCCTACATCTCTACATAATGCAAGACAGAGATCCCCAGTTACAGCAGGATCAGATCATCCCTGTGAATTTAACTGAGCACATCTGGACATTAGTCTATCCACAGTCAGAAAGTTTTAAGTCTATTTATTCTATAGCCTCAGTAGAAGTCATTCACTTCCCTTGTGTCCCTAAATGCGCTCATCTCACTACCCATCACTGTTTGGCTGCTGGATGTTGAGGCCAATTCTTGTAGTTGCACAGCAGAAAATTGTGCAGCAAAGTCATCCTGGAAGAATGAGCCATCATACAGATGAACAACTCTTCAGAAGCTGACAATTAGAAAGGTAGACCCAAGTGGAAGCCTTTTGATAAATGGAGACAGAGTTAGACTGAGAGCTGCAGACAGAGTTACCATAAATTACACTGCAAGTATACAGGCCAGAATTTTACTGGTCCCCCAATCTCCACCCAACCGACCCCTCCCCCTCACCACACCCCCTGCCCACCATGGGAATCAGAGCAAGCGAAAGGCGACCATGCAAAGATCTGTTGATCTAGGGCAGGATTTTACAGTTCCCTGGTCACTTGAGATTTATGAGTTTGTTATATCACACAAAAATGCAGTTTGCAACAGCAGCAAATTTAAAATCAAGACAAGATCAATGCTAAAAGCAAGAGAGCGACTTTAATCAACATCAGCAAAGTCTCTGGCCTGGTAAGTTCACCAGAGATTCAGGCCGGAGGATCATAAGGTCCAGAAGAGGGCTGATGTGGAAAAGCTACTTTGTTTTATAAAGGTTTCCGTCGGGGATCCTGGCCTTCCTGCTGCTTGATTCCTGTGATCACCCAAGAACCTTCAACCACTCCCTATGTCCCTAACTGCAGTCTTTTGTCATGTTGAGCCAACTGCCTGTCAGCCTGATGCCAGGTTTGAGCAGGAGATGGACATGGTTCATTTAAGTTAACTCGAGTCTTAGATTAGTGAGGCAGGCTGTGTTTGACTCTTGTTCCTGATGGCTCCATGCTCGCCATGGCCTGAACTCAAATTGTCATACAAGGCAATATGGCCTACTTCCAGTACAGAAGGCACTTTTTTTCTTTTAAAGCTCACTTCAGCAACTTATTTATAGGGGGAATGGCCAGGATTCCCCAGAGATTACGTCCCACCTCCACTGCAAGTAAGAACAAAGAATTTGACGCTCAGCACATA
Source organism: Sphyrna mokarran (assembly GCA_024679065.1). Lineage (NCBI taxonomy): Eukaryota > Metazoa > Chordata > Chondrichthyes > Carcharhiniformes > Carcharhinidae > Sphyrna > Sphyrna mokarran. The sequence goes on along the minus strand of JAGIQG010000009.1, from coordinate 45,728,063 downwards.
ATCTGCAGTTATGCTAATGCTCTGCCAGATTCTTGTGCTTTGCAACAGAAAGAAAAGGAGTGACAGGCCAAAGATGTGCGGATTAGGCTGATTGGCCATGCTAAATTAATTCGAGTGTCAGGGGCTTAGCAGGGTAAATATGTGGGGTTTTGGGCGGGATTGTTGTCTGTGCGGCGTCATTCACTGCAACGCATCTGGAGAATCCCAGCTGAGGGTAAGGTCAGAGAGTACAGCCCAGCAACTTTAGGGATAGTTTGATAGAAAATCACATGCGAATGTGTGTCTCAGAAACTGATGGCATTCTTTAAACGTTCATGTCTTGGGTTTGTATTGAGGGATATGTGGTTTACTGTATCACAGAAAACTAACTTAAAGATACTTGTTTTTACCTTCAACTCCCCTCACACCTTCCATACTTCTATATTCTCTTCCATATACATCTCTGATTCTTCACACCAACAACATTGTTATTCCTTCAGGTACTATGGACTCTTCTTCACTGCACCTTAAAACTTTCATTGTTGCCTTCAAAAGATTGCAAACACCTTTTTTTTTCCCTTTGTCTTTTTCTTTCTCACTCGACATTGTGCATGATTGATGACCACTGCCCTGTAAGGTGCTTTGAAATCGCTCCCTGTGAAGCAGTTGGAGAAATGCAAGTTGTAAAACAAAACTGAGAGTAAACAATAATTCCCCGGGATGATAAGATGTGCTGTCCTGCAGTCCCATTGTCTGGTATTGTGGTATTGTCCTTCTGAATCTATTGTAAAATTAAAATGAGAACACATAATCTGCAGTTGTGCTAATGCTCTGCTGGATTTTTGTGCTTTGCAACAGAAAGAAAAGGAGTGACAGTCCAAAGATGTGCGGATTAGGCTGATTGGCCATGCTAAATTAATTCTAGAGTCAGGGGCTTAGCAGGGTAAATATGTGGGGTTTTGGGTGGGATTGTTGTCTGTGCAGACTCAATGGGCCAAATGGCCTCCTTCTGCATTGGAGGGATTCTATAATTTGCACCTCAGTTCCAACATGTTTTACAGTGAAATACTTTTTGAAGCCTCGTTATTATTGTATTGTTGGAAGCACAACAGCCAATTTTTGCACAACAAAGTCTCATAGACACCAGAGCAAATTTTATGCTTAGGGTAGTGTAAATTTTGTGGATGAGCCTGCCTCCGCTCATTCTGCTTTAGTTTCTTGGGCAAGGGCTCTTCAATTCGTATGAGGTGGGTCTTCAATCCATTTCCAGGGGGCTTCCCTTCCTCAAAGAGCTGCTGGCTAATTAGAGGCAGGAGTGGTGGTCACTGCAGGGGGTTGTGCAAAAGGTGCTGTTGAGCAGCGGACCCAGACATTTCGGTAAGTCTGGGATCTCACAGGAACCAGGCAGACCCCCAGCAAGGGGTGGGTGTGGCTATGTTAGACAAGACTTGGGGAATGTGGACCTGGGAAAATAAAACTGTGGGATGGGTTCCTCCAATTGATACAGGGTAAATCGGAACAGTGACAGGATGAGGGCCTTGTTGGCCTAGAGTCTCAGGCCACAAGGAGGCTGCATACCCGTGCCTTGCTGCTAACAGTAAAATGATAGGAGGGGCATGGGTCATGCACCCTCATTTATAGGCCCACCCGCCTGTTTTCCCAGCCACAAATGGCCCATAAAATTCAACACCAATGTGAAAATGACCAGATGATCTGTTTCTGTGGCATTTGTTGTGAGATAAATATTGGCACAGTGTTAATACCCTCTGTTTTTCTTGCAAATATTGCCATAGAATCTTTGATGTCCATGTGACAAGATAGATGGGAGCCTTGATTTAACATCATATCAAAACTGTAGAAAAACAATGGGAGTGATTCTCCCAAAAAAATTCAATCTGCCAAATTTGTATGAAAACAGTTTTCTGCTGGTTTACTTTGCCTGAGTTTCAGCATGAATCTCTCACACTCTGAGTGCTGCAGAGTGCCGTAGCACATTCATTCTGAAAACTAGAGGTAGGGCAGGGCCTATTTCCCCTGCAGAGGCCAGCAGCGTAAAGCCGAGTGCGAACACTGACTGTATGCCACTCTATCGGTGCGGTGATTGCCACATGCACAGTGACTCCGCACTGCTGGCCTCCTGATCGCCAACCAGCTCAATCGCTGGCCAGCCCCACAATACCATATTGCTGGTCTATCAGCCTCACAGGCCCCCATCCCCTGATTGCTGGCCTCCTGAACCAGCCCCAGTGCTCACCTACACTCCCCTATCCCCCCTGCAGCCCGACAACAAGGACCCCCCTGACAGCCCTGACCTCCCCGACCTCCCCATCCTCCCACCACCTGGAAGACCAGCCCCCTTCCCTCCCTCTGCACATATTAGACCCCCACAGATTACACCCCCAATAGGTCCCATCCCCTTGGCACTACGCAAAATGCCTGGTGGGCAGTAGCAAGATATTTCATGCGGATTGACATTTTGTCCTTTGGGCAGTGCCAAGCTGGCACTGACCAGGGAGGCACCACTCCCTCATTCCTGGCCTTCTTGGGGGGGGCCTCCATGACCTCTGTTCCCTCCAGCAGTGTTGGGCCATCCGCTTCCTGTTAGCGGGGAGCAGTTGTAAACCATGCCGGAAGGAACCACTCCTGGCAATGGGGAGGTGAGGCGGGGTGAAATGTGAATGGATTGAGTGAGACTTCAGATCCTGGCACACTAATGAAATGGAAATTCAAATTTAAATATTTATTGGCTCTGTGCCAATTTCTAGCGCGGTACTGATTATTCCAAAAATCTTGGAGCTAAAGACGTGTACAGGGCCATGGTGCCCAGTGGGAGACTTGGTAAATGTCCTGATCCTTGCATTGCTAGAACAGGCTGGGAGAATCAACCCCATGTATTTCAAGGAGAAGTTGGGCACAATTGAGGTTCTTCATGATCCTTTTCATGACATGGTTGAGATGTACATTGTTAACAAGCCAGCACTATTTTTTCAGTCAGCTGCACACACTCAAGCAACAGTCCATGTTCATGGGCAGTGAAGACTCAAAATGCTTTTGCCCTGTGTTTGGGATAACGTCAGCCTTTTGAGAACCCTTGTAAAAGTTTCTCAACTGCTTTGAGTTCTGCTCTGAAATTTCCTTCATCCTTATGAATATTCAATACTCAAATCAAACAGCTGTTATTCTCATCATTATTTTGCATATTTTACACCACCTACTCACCTCTAGACTTGTTTTAATTTACATTTCATTCAGTTCAGGTTTACAGACCATTTTCCACTTAATGACACTTGTTTTAATTTCCACTTTTCTCACCTCCGCTTTTGAGCTATCGAATTTGCATGAAGTTAGATTAATTGTGTATATTAATTTTTTGGCTTTCATGCCATCATGGAGTGGGTGGAGGATAGTGGCAGATCTTAAACCTGAGACCAGGGTCGTGATTTACTGTTCAGCAATGGTTCCCATGCTCCCATATGCTTCGGAGACTTGAACATTCTGCAGCAGACACCTCAAAGTACTGGAGGAATATCATCAGCGGTGCCTTCACAAGATCCTCAAAACCCAGTTGTAAAGTTTATTTATTAGTGTCTCAAGTAGACTTACATCAACAATGCAATGAAGTTACACTGAAATGAAATGAAAATCCCCCAATCACCACATTCTAGCATCTGTTTGGATACACTGAGAGAGAATTCTGTGCCAGAAATCGGCACAGAGCATGGCCAACACACTTAACCAGCATGTCTTTAGGACTGTGGGAGGAAATCAGAGCACCCAGAGGAAATCCACGCAGACTCAGGGAGAACATGCAGACTCTATATAAATAGTGACCCAAGCTGGGAATCAAACCTGGGTCCCTGGCACTGTGAGGCAGCAGCTCTAACCACTGTTCCACAGTGCCACTCTTGCTAAGAAAGGCTGTCCAATACTGATGACCTCTCCCAAGCCAACTTGCCCAACCGTGCGGTACTAATCACTCAGAACAACTCCGCTGGGTGGGACATGTTCATATGTCTGACACCAGACAAAGGAACAAACTGCTCCACTTGGACCTCATGACAGGATTGCCCTAGTGTCATATTTGAAGAGCTCAGAACATACTCGCTGACTCAAGGATATCCCTGACTTACGAGCGTCCAAAATGGCAAAAGTTCATTTTGGAAGGCATCAGATATCTCATCATCATCAGGAACATGCTGAGGGAAGGTGAAGGCATCAAAAAGAGTGCATCAACCTGCAAATAATTCAGCTTCTTGACTCTTCAAACACAACCTGCCCTGTATGGGACAGAGTCTGCGGATTATTCATTGGATGTATCAGCCGTTTCAGAAGCCATTGAACCAGAGTGAAAGCAAGTCATCCTCAACCTTGATGGACTGCTTAAGAAGGAGAAGAGGATTTGTTGACCATAAGAATATAAAGTTGGGCATGTTCAATTCCCAAGGGGTGAACATCCATGTACTTTAGATCAGAACTCACTGACTAAATATCCGGAGTCAAAACCACAATTTATGTTCTTCCGCCTCAAGCAGAAGTACTAGGGAATTTTAACCTGGAGATGGGTCTTGCTCGAGAGGGCAGTAGTAGGCAGTTGAACTTAAAGCGGTAAAATGTCTTCACATCTGGAAGCCAGATCCAATGCACAAACTTTTGAGTTTAACTTGGAAATATTTGCCTGGTAGACATAGCCTCTTCACCCGAGAGGAGGCTATCTATTTAAATATGTTGGTCTTTCGATCATAGAGATAACTTGCACTTGCATTAATCAACACATCCGTAGGTTTACTGGATTTCCTGAAATTGCCCATTGAAGACAATGGATAGAATTTTAATTTTAAAATAGGACATGAAGTGATTAGTGTGATTGGAGCTGGTTGTTGCAACCAGCGCAATTTTATGACCCCAGGATTCCTGGCGTGGTCAGGCTGACACCAGGAATGGGCAAGAGGCTGGTTAATTTATTTAAATTTATCAAAATGCTCATTTTAATGTGGTTAGTGAGCCCAGCGCTCAATTGCATGGACTCGCTCGATTTTATGGCCTTGCCAGGAGAGGTTCTCTCCAGCAAGGAAAACGTTTGCTCCCCATGAACAGGGGACTTTCATGTTGGCCTCGCGAGTGGAACTGGAGGCCATTAACCATCCCAATCCCATAGAGGCCAAGGGTAAGGGGTGTACCCATTGGGCAGTGCCAGACTGGCAGTTCCACCTTGGCATCTTGGTACTGCCAGGCTGGCACATGGGAAATGCCCACCAGGCAGCGCAGGAACAGGGACATTGTAGCCAGTGAGGAGAGGCCAGTGGGGTGGAAGGCTAATGGAGGGAGGGGGCCTACTGCCACTCTGCATGGATTGGTTGGGGAGAGGAGGGCGCCAGCTGCAGCGATGTGTGGGGGAGGGTAGTGGGCGCATGATTGCTGGGGGAAGGCTGCAATCAGTCTGGGCAGCAGGGGGGCATGATGAGAGATGCATCTTGGAATGACGGCGTCCGAGATTGCGGGCGAGTAGGGGGCAGGGTTGGTACTTGGTGCAGCCTGCAGTAGCAGGGGCCTGACAGCTCTCTCTTGTCCATCAGGCCCCTGCTATTGCTGATACACATGTGCAGCATCAGAGGCCTGCACGTGTGCAATATCTCCCCCTTGAGGCTGTTGGCCATATTAAACCCCACCTACAGGCTTTTGCAGCAAGTAACGGATTCACTCAAAATTTTGTAGCCAGAATGTGTGTGGGATGAGGGGGGGAGCCTGAGAACACTCTGAAACAATGGATCTGGAACTCTCCCAGTTCTACATTCGCTCGATACTTAGACAAAAAATTCATAAAATCAGACCCATAGTGTGAGCACAATTGAGGAGCTGATTAAAAGTCAGACAAATGCAGCAATAAAATCTTGGCTCTCATTACTGTTTTTTAAAATTGTACCACTGGGAAAGGATCTATTCAGAGTAATTATGACTAGAGGTTTAATTGTATCTTCACTTTGGAGGTAATGAGTGTTTGCTGAGGATTGGCAGACCCCTCGCCATGATCTCTGACGTGTCAATCAGCAGTAACAAGAGGAATAGTTTGCTGTGAAGAGAGCTGCAGCTATGTGGTCAGTGTGGTGATATGTGCCTGCACTCATAATGTAAGATGCTCCACAAAGCAAGGGCTAACATGGGGCTGGAGAGTGGCACTGCCCACAGTGTGATGTATAGAATCACATTGTCAGAGAACAGTCTAGGACAACACTCAGTCAGCAGTTAACCTGATTGGTGGTAGCAACACCATGCAAGACTATACCTGGAACTGTATATATTTAAAATCTACCGATAAACATGTTTTTATTCAAACATACAAGCCTCAAAATCTCATCAATGAGACATCATCAAAAACATTATCAACATAAAGTACCCACGTTATGGTGTGCAAAATATGACAATCAGAAGATGCTAAGAACACCAGAGAGAAATGAACATGAGGAAAGCAGAGAGAGAAGTCACAGCAGACATTGAGACAACAGCAGCACAGAGAGAAAACAGTACACAGTGGAGTTGCGAACCAGATGTTAAAGTTCTTGTTGCATGGCACCTCCCTTCTTGTTTGATGTGGTGACAAGATACTGAAAGAACAGTAAGTAGATTGACAGATATTTAATGCATCATGATAGTTACATACTTACAGTTCATTCTTTTAAGGGTTACTCTAATAACCTTCCAAAAATGATACATTTTTCCTTTATTCCTCCATAAGATGTATACATCAATGACAAAAACCAACATTTGTTGCTAATCCATAATTGCTCTTGATACAGGTGACTTGAAACATTTTAACCAGTGGTTCCTTTCAGGGCAGCTCAGGGAACATCTGTGGCAACTGCAGCACAAATGCCCTGTGTGCAAGTGCAGAAATGTTTATAAACTCACATCAGGATCAGTTGAGCCAGGACACCAGAGCCGTTAGTTTCTCTCTCAGATCAGGGATGGTCCAGGTGCAAGATTTTGTTTTGACTTGATTCATTATTGTTATATGTATTAACACACAGTGCAAAGTATTGTTTCTTGCACATTATACAGACAAAGCATACCATTCATAGAGAAGGAAAAAAGACAGTGCAGAATATCGTGTTACAGAAATCGCTAGGGTATAGAGAAAGATCAACTTAATGCAAGGTAAGTCCATTCAAAATTCTGACAACAGTAGGGAAGAAGTTGTTCTTGAGTCAGTTGGTATGTGACCTCAAACTTTTATATCTTTTCCCTGATGGAAGAGAGAATGTCTGGGGTGCATGAGGTCCTTACTTATGCTGGTTGCTTTGCTGAGGCAGTAGCAAGTGTAGATAGAGTCAATGGATGAGAGGCTGGTTTGCATGATGGATTGGGCTACATTCATGACCTTTTGTAGTTCCTTGCAGTTTTGGGCAGAGCAAGAGCCATACCAGGTTGTGATACAACCAGAAAGAATCTTTTCCATAATTTATCTAATCTAAGGACGGATGTGATGGGTTTGGAAAAGGTCCAGAGAAAGTTTGTAAGAATGATCCCTTGTTGTATGAGGAATAGTTGAGGACTCGGGTCTGTATCATTGGAGTTTAGAAGGATGAAGGAGTATCTTATTGAAACTTACAGGATACTGCAAGGCCTGGATAGAGTGGATGTGGAGAGGAGGTTTCCACTAGTAGGACAAACTAGAACCAGAGGGCACAACCATAGCCTCAAGAGACAATCCTTTAAAACAGAGATAAGGAGGAACTTCTTCAGCCAGAGAATGATGAATCTGTGGGACTCTTTGCTGTAGAAGGTTGTGGAGGCCAGGTCATTGAGTGTCTTTAATAGGTTCTTGATTATTAAGGGGATCAGGAGTGATGGGGAAAAGGCAGGAGAATGGGATGAGAAAAATATCAGCCATGATTGAATGGCGGAGCAAGCTCGATGGCTCTGATTCTGCTCCTATTTCTTATGATCTTCTGGAAAACTTGTGAATGGTCAGATTCAGAAGACCGGATCACAGGCAGCTATCCCAGCGTCATTTCAAATGAAGAGTAAGATGAGGGCCTTGGGATTTGTCTACTTCATACAGATCATTACCTGTGTTTATGTACTGCAGTTCCATGGGAATCACAATGACACAGCGGTTACTGGGACCTTGATTTGGTTCCCAGCTTGGGTCACTATCTGTGTGTCTGCATGGGTTTCCTCCAGGTGCTCTGGTTTCCTCCCATAGTCTGAAAGATGTGTTGGTTAGGTGCATTAACCATGCTAAATTCTCTCTCAGTGTACCCGGACTGTCACAAATAGGAGATTTTCACAGTAACTTCATTGCAGTGATAGTGTAATCTACTTGTGACACTAATTAAAAAAACCTTTTATACTGCTTGCACAACTGAATGGTGTTTAAGTTGCTCTATTCTGGTAATAAATGAATGTCACAAGGAATGATCAAAGAGGTGTTTCTTAACATGATCTTCTCACTTTAGTGATAGAATAACTTTCAAATCAATGTTGATTTCACAGCTGAACCTAGAATTTCCACATTTTTTTTAATGTATTATGTTTAACTGAGGCCTTTAACTTTCTTCATTTTCACACATCCTTGGTTTCATTAATTCTGCTATCTATTATTTCACTAAGAAAACCTGCTACATCATTCTGTGGCTCCTTCCTATGTTCATTTGTGCTTTAATATATATAATGTACATTACTCTTCCTCCCAACCTTTTCTGATATTGTTTTCAGTTCTAGAGAGGAGAACTGAAATATTGACCATTTGTGTTTGCCAGGTTGATATGCTGTTTCAGCTTTTTCTATTTTAAGGTTTCTAGCATCTGAGATATTTTGCTTCTTGCAAACAGATTTTTGAAAAGCTTTGCCTTACTCCTCATTAGAAAACAGAGCATTCTTACAGTTTTCCTTATTCCCTGCACACTCAGGTAATAGAATTAACTAACCTCCGGTTAGAGAGAAAAAGATAGAGCTGCTCTGTGTAACTGCTGACCCAGAGTAGCATTGAATTTAATTTTAACGAGAAATTTAGTTACCTATTTAGATAGATGTTTCTGCCTTTGATACATAAGGAGTTGATTGCCCACAAGGCCTGGATATTTGAATATGCCCCATAAATGAGTACACCAAGAGCTTTCCCTATAGGACAGGCCAGCGGTACACCTGATGTTGGGCCTCAGGCCTCATTGAGTGTCCATGGCCTCTAATATGAACATAAAGGGCAGTTCATAGGAGTCAAAGACTGCGCTACTATACGGCTGGCAGCAGCCCTCAGGTAGCTTGTTGGGAGAGAGGAGTGACAATGGATAGGGCAATGAGAAAATGGATGGGTTGGAAGGATGAGAATGTCAAGAAGAGTTTGTGTGGATGACTGTGTCGAGACAAAGCTCGTTGAGCATAAAAGCACAAGATTGCATAAAGATTTATGAAAGGAGGTTCTTAGTTTGATCTGTGCAACAAGTTTAATCTGCTGCTATGACTATGTTAACAAACCTCTTGTAGCATTTCTTACTAGATGAAGTTAGTTCCACCAAGAAGGAAGATCCATTCCTGCCTCTACCACACAGCCACAACTTTGAAATAGTGCATGTCAGAAATCTGTTAATGTATTGAGGTATTCTCAAACCAAGTAGATTAATGAATAAACAATTTATTTTAAAAAAGTAACTATTTACGTAGAGAGATATAAAGTCTATCAGACTTCGTAACTCTGGTCTCCCAATAAAGAGAAAAAGCATGCTCAGCCGCAGGATTTGTACACTCTGCTCCCACTGGCTAAATGAATCATCTGACCCTCTGAGGACTTCACTCTTAAAGGACCATGCTAACACATGTATCACAAAGTCAATATTCAAATAATCAATAATTTAAAGTTCAAATCTTAGGATTAAACATTACATTTAAGTAAGCAGTATGGTGGTGCAGTGCTTAGTACTGCTGCTTCACAGTGCCAGGGACCTGGCTTCAATTCCTGGTTTGGGTCACTGTCTGTGTGTTCTCTCTGTGTTGGCACGTGTTTCGTCCGGGTGCTCTGGTTTTTCTCCCATATTCTGAAAGATGTGCTGGTTAAGTGGATAGGTCATGCTGAATTCTCCTTTGGTGTTACTCAAACAGGTGCTGGAGCATAGTGACTAGAGGATTTTCACAATAACTTCATTGCAGTGTTAATGTAAGCCTACTTGTGACTAATAAATAAACTTTAATCTTATATATTTAAATTCAAACGAATATATATTTATTGTTTAAAAATTAAAATATTACAATATGAAGAGCATCTGTCATCAAGTATTCAAGTGTTACTAGCTGACAAAAAATAAAAAGTCATTAAAAAGTGACTGGAATGCTCAGAGGCTCAAAGCAAAATTCGAAAAGCGTTAAGGAGATGCCAAATTGGCAACAGTTGTAACATTGCAGACTGGGTAAACCTGATCTTCAATTAAAAATGTCATTCTTTAATCAGATTGAAATAAGAATATAAAGAGAGAAAGAGGAAAATAAGCAACAATTGTTTTAAAACCTTTAAAAGCAGAACATTTTCCATGCTGGCCAAGCCCTAGAAATTTGAAATATCCCTAGCTCTAACAGTGTTGAAGGACTGCGCACGCTCTGAAGCTTTTATCTAGTGCTGATGTGAATGGGACTAAATCAAGTTATAGCTGTGCACTTAACAAAGGGATACCCTTTTCAAAGGACACAGAGTCATAATAGAGAATGGTGTTAGCCAACCCTGAACGTTTCTGCATGGAAACACTTTATTGAGGTGTTTATCTATCTTCAAAACAGAGTGCATGGCACATTTGTTTTTAATTTATTGTTTTTAATATGTAGTTGTCAGATAATTTATCAAGTTCCACGTTTAGCAGTGAGTCTTTTCCACTGGCAGCACAAAGCGTTCTGGCCTATTTTGGATGAGACATTGAACAAGAGCCTCATCTGACTGCTTAGCTGGAAATAAAACTCAAAGACCAGTCAGAAGGTTTCCCAGTGCCCTGGCCTTGGTCAGTGCCACCCACACTGGGTTTGCAGGCTTCACTTTTGGTACAGTGCTGGTGCTCTCAACTCTGCGTCTGAAAGTTATAGATTCAAGCCACATTGAGCAACTAATGTTCCTCAAACGTGCTAAGTCATGTTCCACAGCTGCACACCTGCTGACAGGCCTTCAGTTTCAGACCCAAGTGAGCATTTTTCACAATTGAGTTTCGACACATGCGAGAATTGCAGCAGCCTATTTGATCATGGTTCATGGCCTTCACAGCTAAGCCTGATTTGCTCCTCTTCCAGTATCCGTATAAATATTTTCCAGCAGCAAGTTAATAGACTGTAGTCAGACTAACCCTCAGCAACGTACCATTGCCTCAAGCACAAGACTGCTCTGGTCAATTGTCAGATCACTGGTACTAATTAAGCTGAGGTCACCTCACACAGCATTGTCTCAATCTAAAACCCATCAATTTCTGTAGCAGTGCTTCATGTTATTTGGTGTCGATTCCTGAGACACACTCCATATTGGATACATTTAGCTTTTCCTCATACTTTTGCGAGATGTGGAAGCAAGTGGGAAAAACGGCATGGAAACTATTGGCCCCAATGGTGGATTCCTCTGCCACATTGTTTGGCACATAGGAAAAGTTCTAAGGGCAGGTCCCACAATGTCATACTGGTAATGAGCCTACCCCATCAGCAAGTTAGGTTCTAAAAGATCCCATTTTTAAAGGGAGCCTGGATACAAAATAATCAAAGTAGAACCCTTCACTCCTTCCAAACATTATCCTTCCAAATACCCTTGGACAGCCCCACACACTGAATCACTCTGTATGGAAAAGCCCTCAGCTCACAGAACACCATATATTCCATAGAATGCCTCCCCTCTACCTCTATTCCTGTATCCAGTCCCTTTCCTCCACTCTAACCCCATAGCCCCACACGTTTACTATGGCCAACCCACTTGTACATCTTTGGACTGTGGGAGGAAACTAGAGAATATAGAGGAAACCCACACTGACATGGGGAATGTGTAAACTCCAGACACTCACCCAACGATGGAATTGAACCCAGGTCCCCTGGTGCTGTGAGGCAGCAGTACTAACTACTGTGCCACATATCACCCTAAAAGGTGAAATTAATTTCTCAATTCTGTCTGCGAATTTTAGGTCAAATTATCTTTAAACAATTTTCCATATACATAAACATGATTTTTTTTAAATTATAGACAATGCAATTGGGCTTCCCTTTTAACCATGGCGCTTTGCAGACCGAGTATTGTATAAGCCCCTATTGCAGCCTCACTGATTATGATGTTATAGCAAGACCTGGATTGTTTCATTTACTTATAATCTCAAAAGTGATTTGGCACTTGTTTTTATTATTAGAAACATTTCGTTGTCATGAAGAAACTGTTTATTTCACCTGAATAATGCATATATTCAATACAACTATGTTACTTGTTCATTGTTGATGTTTATAGTCCTGTATCCCCCAGGTGCTTGGAATCATATGTGTAGAATTGTTGTTGCTATTGTTAATGAAGGATTATTGGAGGTTGATTGAGACCTATTGTGTGTAAAGATAATTATCAGTTTATCTCAGGGGTTAGAAGTAGGAGTATGAATTAATACCGGAGTTCTGTCCAAATGCCATTTATTGAATTCTACAAGAGTCAAGTTAGGATCAGTTAGAAGATTGAAAATTGAACAAGATTGAAAAAGAAAATTGAATAAGAATGAAACCAGCTGAGTTTGTTGTTCATGAACAAAATTGGCCAAACAATCAGAGATGTCCAATTAAAAACAAAATCATGCTAATGAAGATCGATTGACAAGCTCTTTTTATTATCCAATATATATTTTACATAAATGAAACTTCAATTGGATCATGGATTCTGCCTCTAACTAACATTCTTTAGCTTTGCAACGAGAGAATGAAAGAGAAACTTGCTTTATTGGTCTTAATACAAGTAATAAGCAGAAGCTGGACAGGCTTTGAACAGAGAAAAAAGAGAAATGGTGGACAACCATGAAGCAGATTAATAAATGAATGGTTTATTAAAGTATGTAATCATGCACAGGGAGTGACATAAAGGCTATATATTCCATGATCCAGTCTCCTAACTGGCAAGGAATTTGTGCAGTCCGGCCCAATTTGTCAAACTGGTCCATGACCGTGCAAGAGATGCCCCCTAAAGAAGCAGACTACCAAATCCCTCCCCTTTAAATTTCCCAATTAATACATTTCAATAACAAATTACAGTATTAAATACTAATAGATCTATAACACGGTTTCTTATAGTAAGTCAGTCCTGGGGCTTTCTGATCCTTTAGATGTGCATAATTTATTAGCATGTGTTCCGGCAGTTGAGGTAACTTCAGTTTGAACCTCAACGGATTGATTCTCACTTGCGAAGGTGCCCCAGTGCAGGTAACTGCTCCAGTTTCCACTGATGTGTTATTTAGTTCTTCCTTGGGGTAGCTTACTGCTGTATTACTTCTATCTAGAGCAATATCACTGACAAGCATACTAGTGGTGGACTGTCCCACTGTTTCTGTGTGCAATTCTCTCCTTCTCAAATTGTCCAAGCCTATCTTTACCCTTTTTCCTTGGACAACTATTTGAGAGTGCACTGGGCCTGTTTTGGCCATGGCCATTCCCAGGCTCCAATTTGGGCCAGCATTATAATTTTTTACACGTGCCAAGTCGTTCACCTCAAATGCCCCTTCCGTTTTTGTCAACTTGTGATGCTTCTTCTGTGCATTCTGTTTTGTCTTTATCCTCACTGCCAAATTCGGAAATACAAGATCCATTCTTCTATGAGTAACTTGGCCAGTGTAGTACATTTGGCAACATGGAATGTTGTTCTATATGTGAGCAGTAAGTGGACCAGTTACTTTGCAGAGAGGCTGATGACTGTTTCTTCATGATGGCTTTAATGTTTAGACAGCTCTCTCTGCCCCCATTTGAAGATAATGGTTAGTCCCGTTTTTTTCAATTTGACAGTAAGCTTTTTCAGACAGAATAAGCTGTTCTGCGCCATCTTTCATCTTATGCAATAAAACCAATCCAATTACATAGGAAGCATATCACAGGTAAGAATGATCTCTTTCAAGTGATCAAAATGAACAAAGAGACTAAATGATAGCTTTTCAGGTTAACCTGTTCAAAGGCCTTTCTTGATGCTCTCTGCATTTCATCAATTCAATGTGGTGATCCTTGAGCAATGTATGTAGGGGTAACAATATTATTAGAAAGATTACAAATTGATCTCCTATAAAAGTTCATCATTCCTAAAAAGCTTTCAATTCTGATACATTTCTGGAGGTCAGTGCTTCCTTAATGCCTTTTTTATGGTCCTCCAGAGATGTAAGAGACTGGAGTGAAGCTAAAAAGGGAAAACTATATGTTCCAGGTTCACAAAGTCATATACTTAGGGTGCAAAATGAACACAAATCGGTTGCGTTCTATGGAGAAAGATGGTGCAAAACGGTTTACCCACTTTGAACCCTAAGTACATGACTTCATGAGCATGGAAGGTATATAGCTCCCTTTTTAGCTTCACTCTGATATTCTTAAATCTCTTTAAACCTTATTTGGCACTTGCTAGATGCTCGTCTTTGGATACTCCTGTAATCAATACATCATCTAGATAGAAAACCACCTTCAGTGGGTCCTGTAGCAAGCTTTCCATTGTGTGCTGGAAAATTGTGCACGCTGATGGAACTCCAAAGGATGAGTGCACTGGTATTAATCTTTGTGAGTATTGACTGTAACAAATTCTCGAGATGCCTCGTCTAACTCCAAGTGTTGGTACACATGGCTCATATCAAGTTTAGTAAAAATTGACCCTCCTGTTAATCAGGCAAATGAATCTTTAATTCTTGGTATTGGTATCAATCTAATTTTGTTGCTTGATTGATTGTTAATTTTTAGTCGCCACATATCCTAATGGTTCTCTCTGGTTTAATCGCTGGCGCGATGGGAACCGCCCACTCTGAAAACTTCAAAGACAAGTGTCTAATTCTTGCAGCCACTCGAATTCAGATTCAACATTCTCACGTAAAGCATGGGGTACACGTCAGGCTCTGTAAAACATTGGTATGTTCTCAGGATCCAAAAAGGGGCTTTGTTTTTACACCCTGCATCTTGCCCAACTCATCTTGGAGACATCACGGAAGTTTCCAACATTGATTTTGAAGATTTCTAATCAGTTTCTAACTAATTTGTCAAAGCCAATCTTGGCCCAACAAACTTAGCCCTTAGCCCTCAATTGCTATTGGAGGCAGTTGAGCTAACTGATGACTGTAGTGTACAGGTTGTTGGTTTCTGGGATCCTTAAAATTTCCGCAGTGTATATTGCTAGCCTGGCCATTATGCTTCTTAACTTTAGGGGTTGAATATAAATAATAAAACATTTGTTTCCCTACAACTGTAGCAGAGATACTCGTGCCCCCCTCCATTCTGAGTGGTTGACTGTTTAGTATCCACATAATCGTAATCGGGATCATCTTATCCATCTTAAAGTTGTTTAACCTATCCACCTCAAAATCATTTTCTGGGTTATTCTCAACGCTGTAATTGAGTTGTTATTTTTTGCTGATTTCTAGTAGTTTCTACTTTGTCTTGCATTTACTCCTAATGAGCCCCCTCTTTTTGCAGGCATAACATGTAGCTTCCCTGAATTTATATCTCTGCTGCAGTTGATCTCCCCTACACTGGTAGCATTCTTCAATAGCTCCTATGATTATTCAGATCCCCCAACAATGATTACCAATGTGCTTTTTCCAGTTTTATTAGGCTAATATTCTCACTACTCAACTTTCAACTCTTCCATGCCACTCAGCATACCTGCCTTAACTGCCAGACGGCTGATTTTTGCCTAATTTTCTTTATCTTTCTGCAGTGAAGAATGATATTGGAGGGTGGAATATCCCCACCCTCAAACCCTTCACAATCTACAATCAGAAAACATTGGAGGTCATGAGAAGTCAACTTGTTCTTGGTCAAAGTTAGTAACACTTTTCTCTCTCTCAAGTTAGTGACCAAATGTCTACGCTCTCCCATTGACATTCCTGTGAAGCATCACATAGATACAACCTTCCATCATCTCCCCTGTCTCCTCAATCACACATTCATAACTTTTATGACCCTTTCCTGCAGTTCTCCCTGCAGTTCTCAGGGAGAGCTGAAGGTGTTAAAGGCAAGCAAGATGAGGGCAAGGCACAGCAACAGAAGAGAAGACAGTTCTAGCCCAGTCCATCACGCAAACCAGCCTCCTATCCATTGACTCTGCCTACACTTCCCACTGCCTCGGTAAAGCAGCCAGCATAATCAAGGACCCCACACACACAGTGAACTACCTTCTTCTGTCAGGAAAAGATAAAAAAATGTCAATGGTTACATATCAACTGACTCAAGAACAACTTCTTCCCTGTTGCATCAGATTTTTGAATGGACCTACCTTGCACTAAGTTGATCTTTCTTGAGACCCTAGCTATGACTGTAACACTACATTCTGCACTCTCTCATTTCCTTCTCTATGTCTGTCTATATAGCATGCAAAAAAAATACTTTTCACTGTATATCAATATATGTGACAATAATAAATCAAATCAAATTCCCTCCTCATCAGACTTAACAATAATGATGAGGAAGAGGATAATTGAGAACGTTTTCAATATCACACCCTGAAGCACTTGTTTTCTCACTCCTGTTACAAGGTCAGATACTTGCACTTAAAGGTAATCATCACAATATTAGTGAGGAGGTAGCACTGGATGTTTTACAGTGAACACAGGAAGTAGAGGGCAGGAAACAGGTGAAGTTGTGCTACCTGCATGAAGGGAAACTATCCATGATTCAAATTCATAAGATACAAAATTCATGTGTACCCGTCCAATAGGAAAGGTATTTGAGGAAACATTTTAACCACGTGGAGGTACTGAGGTCAATCTCTGACAGTCTGTACGAATGACTCTGGTTAATGTGTTTGCTTCCTTTTCAAATGATGTCATGGAATATTTTACATCCACCTGAACAGGCAGCTTTGGTTTAAAGTTTTGTTGGAAAGATAAGCACATCTGCTAAATGCACTCGGAGTAAATGCAGTCATATTTTAACTACTGATTGTTCTCCAGTGACCTCTTCTGGTGGTATCTGTGTATGCACAGCGGTTAGATTTAACTGTGGTATTCTGTATCACAATAATAATGTTCAGAATCTCCTCGTGAGATTATAGGATTAGTGCCCACTGTGCCTGGTGTCAGAGCTAGTAAAACTAAAGATGGGGATGGCTGAGACCTTTGTAGGATGGAACGAAATGGAAACCGGGCACTTGAGAAAGATACTCATGGAATATTCTTCAATGAAGAAGCAGTTGCAGTAGAAAGATAATTGGTTAGAGGGGCATGACTGGTTGCAGCAGCAGGTGGGGGCTCAAGAGAATCATTTTGCAGAATATAATTTTGCTATTAGCGTCTATACCTGAGGCTATTCTGACACGAGTTTATAAGGATCACATTCTCCCACCTCCAAGCTAAGACAGGTCCATTTTATTCCTTCTCTTTCTACTATATTGTCGTTACCGCCAATAATAGTGAAATGTACAGTCATAAAATTAAAGGTTGTTATTCAGAAATAATCTGTGGCAAATCTTGCAGTGTAATAAGAAACAAACCAATGAACTGGCACAAAAACATGGTAGAGTCAGGTATGAGTCCATTAATATTATCCACACCCACGTCCGCGCAGATGCCCACTGTACCGAGGCCCGGGAATGGCTGCGATCCAACTCACATCTGAAGCGGGCACAACAGCAATTCAAACGCATTTAGCATTGCACTGCTCCTTTTCCAGCATGGACACTGCCATTGCCATCACCTCCCAGGCCTTGTTGCTTGCTGGATCCCTGACACTTTGCCCATCCAGGAGGAGAAAATGCCCCTCCTCTCCTCGACTGGGTTCAGCAGCTGGCCCAGCTCTAACTCCATGTACCTTGGAGCAGTTCTTCCTGGCGTGATTCCATTGTTAGCTCTTATATGCAACTCTTTCTTGTTAACACTGCTTAGCTGCAGCCACTTTTACAAGTCATGTACATGGGGAATCATAGCGAGAATCACATTGAGACTCTTCTGTTGCACGAAGTGCCATAAGATTGAAATTCACAGCAAAAAAAATGTGACACTCCCTCTCGTTTTCTGACTCGTTTGGTGCTTAGAATTTTTTCGTAAGCTTGCACCCTTAGATATTATTTTGGAAATATTCCACTGAAGTATACTGTAGCCAAATTTGTTGACAATACAAAAATATGTCGGAGGACAGCTTTTAAGGATGACATTTGCCAGAAATGTCTGTTGACCTTGGGTGGGAACTCTGGTCTCGCTCAAGCGAGACCATAAAATCCTGCCTATAGAGTCTGCAAAAGGGATGTATATCTTGAGGTTAATTAAAGTGGACAGTTATTTAGCAGATGGATTATAATATGGGGAAATGTGAGGTTTTCCACCTTAGTAAAAAAATAGAAAAGCAACATTATTTACGCAGAGAGAAACTACAAAATGCTGTATACAGAGGGATCTGGGTGTTCTTGTACAAGAATCGCAAAAAAGTTATCATGCATATGCATATAAAGGCCTTTATATGCTCTGTTTATGATCAGAACTTCCAATCACCTGGTGAAGGGGTAAACCCCAAAAGCCAGTGGTGTTTACTACCAAATAAACCTGTTGGACTTTAACCTGGTGTTGTGAGACTCTTTACTGTGTTTACTCCTTATTTAAGGCAGGACATACTTGTGTTAGAGGCAATTCAGAGGCTGTGAATTAGTTTGATTCCTGAGATAGAGTGGGAGATGTCTTATGATGAATGTTCGATAGGATGGGCCAAGAAGCATTGGAGTTTAGAAGAAGACAATCTTATTGAAACATACAAGATTTTGAGGAGCTTGACAGGATAAGCATTGAGGTGATCTTTTCCTTCATTGGGCAATCTAGCAATAGGAGATACACTTTCAGAAGAACGTCTCCCATTTAAGATGGAAATGAGGAGGAATTTCTTCTCCTGAAGTATATAATCTTTAGGATTCATTGCCCAGAGAGCAGGAGAAACTGGATCATTGAATATATTCAAGGCTGAGTGAGAGAGAATTGTAATCTACAAAGGTTATAGAATGCAGGCAGGAAATTGGAGATGAAACCATAATTAGATTAATCATGATCTTATTGAATGATAAAACTGACTTGAGAGACTAAATGGCCTACTACTGCTACTATTTTTTATGTTCTTATGTTATTAAGTCAAACCTGTAGGACCAACATTTTCCAAGCACTCTGGGAGCACCCGATGCTTGAAGCATCTGGTTTCAGAAATTGTGGAAGGGGATTCTAGATTAATTAGCAGAACCACAGAAAGATTCTTAAGTTTAGCAACAGCTAGGGAGAAAAGAGTTAAAATGAGTCATAAGATCTGTTGATGGTTTATTCATATGTGAATGCATCAACAAGAGTAAGATGAATATAACATGACTTGAAGCATTAAGTATTTTTATATCAAAATACTAAGTGTTGTATTTTAACATATTAAAAGTATTTCTTATGGAATCACCTCTGTCAGAAATGCAAACATTGCTTACATGGCACTGTGGCACAATGGTTAACACTGCTGCCTCACAGCACTAGAGATCCAGGTTCGATTCCCAGCCTCAGGTCACTGTCTGTGTGGAGTTTGTATGTTCTCCCTGTGCCTGTGTGGGTTTCCTCCAGGAGCTCAGGTTTTGCCCCACACTCCAAAGATGTTAGGTTGATTGGCCATGCTAAAAGTTGCCCCTTAGTGTAAGGGAGAATGGCTACGGTAAACACCTGGAGTTATGGGGATAGGATCTCTGTGGGATTATGGACGGTGCAGACTCAATGCTCTCCTTATTGTAGGGATTCTATGAAATGGTGATAAAGGATCAGAAATTCAGAGCCGGGTTAGCTCAAATGCAATAGTTTCAAGTTTTGCGTACAGAGGATGAAACATATTCATATTCAAACAATGAGGCTCCTATTGTCCAAGGCATAAAACTGTGTCAGTCTTTCAGGTCCAGGACTGGTGTTATCTCTGCCTTGGCAATATGCCAACTGTTGCAATATGCAACAGTCAGGTGGTAGAGCCCTTAGCAATGAGGAAGTGAACCATGCCGGGCGGGGTAAAGATCCGGTAATGGAAATGGATAAATAGAATATCATCATGTCAGGTAGCGTATTGCAACTGGCTGAGGCAATCTATCATAATTTGGATTGACATATTAATTTGAAATGAAATTGAATTATGCTAATTAGTAGGAGTATCTGTGTATAATTGTATTGTATTTTGGCTCAGTGCCTCAGATCTTTGGAGAGGTCTTTTAGCACCAGCAGGTGTTGTTTGACCCTTTTGGGAACTCCCGCGGCCAAGGTTAATGTCTTGTATCTCTTTTGTGTTTCAAAATAAATTCTGCGTACGCCTTTTAAAATCAAAAATATTGCCTTTGTGAAATTAATGCTTGTTTTCTTAGTTTTTAAGAAAATTCAACTACTATTAAAGAAATTCACTACAACAAAAATATCTCACTTTTGCCTTGTCACTTTGGACCCTAACATAGCACATTCACAAATTGTTTACTTAACTATCTTACATTAAAACGGAAGCATTTACAAACAAGTGTAAACATGGGGCTGCCCAGGATAACCATCTTCTCCCCCACTATTATTGGATAGATTAGCAACGGTCATTTTTTTTACAATTTTGCAATGCTATAAATTCCTAATAAAATGTCTGTGATGCAGAGATTCTTACGATCTGCAACAGGACAGATGAATCTGTCATATTCAGTTCTTCTCCAGCTATCCCACAGAATGGTCTAATTGATGCCCAAAGGATTGATTTTTAGTCAGCTTCTGTTCATTTTCAATATCAAAGAAAAATATCACCATTAAGGAACCAGTCTGAAATTGTATAATCAATTTGAAGCAGCTTGTTTCATTTGTTTTTCCACCTTCTATGAGCATAAGAGCAAGGAGCAGGAGCAGGCCATTCAGCCCCAGGTTCCTGCACCGTCTTTTCATAAGATCATGGCTATTTTAATAATAACCCTGATTGAAATCTGCATTCTGCCTACCCCTGATAACTCATCACCTCCTTGCTTACCAAGAGTCCAAGCACCTCTGCCTTAAAAAATATTCAAAGATTCTGCTTCCCCCCATCTTTTCAGGAAGAGAGTTCCAAACATTCATGATCCTTTTGAAAGAATTTTTTTGCCTCATCTCTGTTTTAGATGGACAGTCCCTTATTTTTAAGCAGTGACTCTGAGTTCCTGTTTCTCCCATAAAAAGAAACATCCTTTCCACGTCCACCCTGTTAAAATTCCTTAGGTTTTTAATAAAAGCAAATTACTGCAAATGCTGGAATCTGAAACCAGAGAAAACATTGGAAAATCACAGCAGGTCGGGCAACATCCGTAAGGTGAGAGAAGAGCTGACATTTCGAATCCAGATGACCCTTTGTCAAAGCTAAAGGACATAGATGGTGGGAGGTATTTAGACTGTAGGGATAGGGAATGAAAGGTGAGTCATTGCCACAGAAACTAGGGGAAAAGATTGCTAATGGCTGCCCACAGAGATGAATAAAGAGAATGAATGGCCAAATGGCAGAGAAGCTAAAATCAGAGAGTAAACTGTGGGAGATGAAGATGTTGGGAGAAGGGAAGGACTGGTGGGAGAGAGATAAAATTTAAAAAAGGGGAAGCAAAGGAGGAGAAGAGATAAGGGAAGGGGGATAAAGTAGGGGAAAAGAGTGGGGGGAGAACAAAAATGAAGAAAGACAATAAAGAAATAAAAGGTAGAGAACAGTAAAAACAAAATAAAAATGAAGGGTCGAGTTAGCGTAGGGCAAACTATCTGAAATTGTTGAATTTGATGTTCAGACCGGAAGGCTGCAATGTGCCTAGCCAAAAGATGAGACGCTGTTCCTTCAGTTTGCATTGAGCTTCACTGAAACATTCCAGCAGACTGAGGGCAGACATGTGGGCATGGGAGCAGGATTGTGTGTTAAAATGACAAGCAACCAGATGGTCAGGGTCCTAATTGCGCACAGACTGAAGGTATTCAGCAAAGCGATTACTAAGTCTATGCTTGGTCTCTTTTTTTTCTAAATTTTAGGCTCCATTTGAGGCCTATTGCACAGTAGATTGTAGAGACAACATTCCCCCACACCCCCGTCTCCTATGAGACCTTTGAATGTCGCTACGCTGCCTTTACCCATCTATAGGCTGCGGAAGTCTCTCCTGACTGTATGTATGCCACCTGTGACCTTGTATAATGCAAGAACCATATCCCACACACCCCTCACCAAACCAACAATCCCAATGTTATGATCATCCTCTAAACATAACATGCTAGGCACAATTGGCACTGGATTGATGTCCTCCCCGCCTCTGGACAATTTTTGTAAGGTCAACAATCTTTATTGAAGCTCCTTCACTCTGCCATCTACCCATTCAAACCGCACCTCTCTTATGTCCCTTTGCAAGAGACTCTTCTCCATTTTGGCCCAGAGGATATTTCTATCCCAGACCTCCCTAGTCATATGCCTGAATGCAACCTTTGCCATTCCTCACCCTCCCCAGTCGAGCCCTTGCCTTTTAGCCACTTTACCTAAGTCCACTTGCCCTACACCCCCATTCCCTCAGTTGAGCCTTTGCCCTGCAGCCCCTTCCCTTGCCTCCATCTACTTTCCCTCTCTACCTTGTCCTGCAGCATATTTGACACCATTTGCACTTTACCACAGGTCTGGTAGATGGAGTCTTGCCTGTGACAAACCTCTGAGAGTGATGTGAAGTGCTGTGAAGCCAGACATTGATTCCTGGGTGCTGTGAGCACTCTGCAATACAAGGTTTGTGAACAAACCTCAAAGTGATGAACAAAATGCAGGTTGGCAGGTGCACTTCACTTATGTGCGGTTGTGAAACACGTGTCTAATTGGATGCCAATATGACCATTTATCCAGTGTGGTGGATGGGAGGGCAGCCATTATGATGAGTAGTACAACATTCAAATGTATTAAAATGACATTCCCAATGTGATGCATCAGGAAACATGCCACCATTGGAGTCAGGAACGGGCGATTGGAAGCCATTTTCCCTTCGACATAAAACTAAATTTCTCTGCTCCTGCCCACTGTGCCTGTACAGGTGGAAGTAGAAATTCCCAGCTGAAATCTCCTACAGTTCATTTTGTATTCACTGACAGCAGAGATTTACCCTGCAGACTGGATTGAATTGAAAATTTGGCAAGGAGTCCAGGAAGATCTATTCAAATGAGGTGCTCCATTAAGAACACATCCACGCACTCCTGGGGTGAGCTGCCACTTTTAAAGACATCTTACCCACATTCTTCTCTTTAAAGTCTGATCCATTATGCTGAGATGGACTCATTCATTCATGTCAGTAGGAGGATAACTACCAGGGAATTCACACCACAAAGCAAAGTCACTGGTTTGACTGTCAGCTCAACTGGCCAATCCTTGAAGATGGAGAGCTGTGAGTATCAGAAGCTTAACTTTCAATCCAGAAACAAAGAAGCATGTGATGAAGAATAAGCTGGGTTGAGCTGGTAGAGAAGATCAGCACAGAGAATATAAGCTCCCATCTTTAAGTTCAGGGCAGAACAGCTTCCTACAATTTTCTGGTCAAATAATTACATTTCTCACATTAACAGGGACAGTGTGGCATTCTTTGCTATGATCTGAAAAACAAGAAATGATACAAGAATGACTTGATGTGTGGTTAAGTATATTATGTTTTGTTTATTGTTTATTCATTATAATGTTCACAAGGCTGCCTTTATTTGAATGTGGTTTCAAATGGCAATTGATTTACAGTTCATTTGTGTATTTTATATATAATATTTCATATTAAATACAATCAATTGCCTAAGCCTGTTTGTTGTAACAATAAAGACACAACTTATTAATTCTTTAGCATTGGCATATATCCAGTTACATGAGCTACTGAAGCTAAGCTTGTACTGACATTTTAAATAGACAAGTATCTTATGTGGTCAGCTTCAATTTCTGAGAAAGGGATCGAGGAGAGAGAGTGAGAAACTCATCTGTCACATATCTTAAGACTATGTATAGATACTCATTAGCGATTGAACCTTGGTTCAATTCCAGCCTTGAGTGACTGTCTGAATGGGATTTGCACATTCTCCCCTGTCTATATGGGTTTCCTCTAGGTGCTCCAGTATCCTCCCACAGATTTGATATGAATTGATTTGTTATTGTCATGTTTATTAACATACAGTAAAACATATTGCTTCTTTGCACTATATAGACAAATTATAGAGAAGGAAATGAGGGAGTGCAGAAGGTAATGTTACAGTCATGTAAAGAAAAATCAACTTAATGCGAGGTAGGTTCGTTCAAAAGTCTGATGGCAGCAGGAAAGAAGCTATTCTTGAGTCAATTGGTACATGACCTCAGACTTTTGTATATTTTCCTGACAGAGGAATGTGGAAGAGAGAATGTCTGGGGTGCATGGGGTCATTAATTATATTGGCTGCTTTTCTAAGGCAGCAGGAAGTGTAGACAGAATCAATGGATGGGATTTGCATGATAGATTGCGTTACATTTGTAACTTTTTGTAGTTTCTTGTGTCTTGGGCAGAGTAGGAGCCATGCCAAGCTGTGATACAACCAGAAAGAATGTTTTTATGGTGCATCCATAAACATTGGTGACACATGGCAAATTTCCTTAGTCTTCTGAGAAAGTAGGACATTAGTGGGCTCTCTTAACTATGCTGTTGACAGGACAGGTTGTTGGTGACACCTGGACGCCTAAAAACTTAAAGATTTCAACTATTTTTACTTCATCCCGTTAATATAGACAGGGGCCTGTTCTGCACTATACTTCTTGAAGTCAATGGCAATCTCCTTAATTTTGTTGATATTTAGGGAGAGATTGTTGTCATCACATCTGTTCACCAGATTCTCCATTTCATTCTTGTACTTTTGTCTTGTTATTTTTTGAAATCTGACCCAGTATTGTGGTGTCATCAGCAAACTTGAAACTACAGCTGAAGGGGAATTTGACCACAAATCATAGGGAGCTGAGAACACAGCCTTGTGGGGCACTGGTGTTGAGGATGATTGTGGAGGAGGTGTTGTTCATTATGTTTACTAATTGTGGTCTGTGGGTTGGGAAGTGTGGGTTAGGTGGATTGGCTATGCTAAATTGCACCTTAGTGCCCCTAGTGGAGGTTAGGGAGATTAGCGGGGCTAATACATGGGGTTTCAGGGATGGGGTGGGAGTGGAACTGGGTAAGATGCTCAGTTGGAGAGTAAGTGCAAACTTGATGGGCCAAATGGCATCCTCCTGCACTGTAGGCATTCTATGATCAACTCCTGTAAGCCTTGTCAATGACATGTATGAATTGATCTTCTCCATTCAATACATCAAAGGGTAGTGGGAATCTGGAATGCACTGCCTGGGAACGTAGTAAAGACTGGAAACTTTGAAACCTTTAAAAAATATTTGATGTGCATTTGAAATGTCATAATAGTGAAGGATATGGGACAAGTGCAGAAAAATGGGATTAGTGCTCCTTTAGTGGTAGATAGTGCTGATGCAGACTTGATGAGCCAAAAGATCTTTTCTGCACTGTGTGACTCTAACGCTATCAGTACCATTTAATTTGGTTGCCTACTTCCACTACAGTCCCCTTGCCTGCTTTCAGGGGCAATTGAATTATTAGCCCAATATGTTTTACAATGAATTTGAAATGCAATTAAGTTTGGTATTGTATAGTCATCATTATGTTTTTACATAAAACTTCTCAGATGCTATTATGTAAGGGTAATGAGGAGTGCCATGAGAATGCCTTAAATGGTGGGAAAACAATAGGTTTCATAACGTTATTTGCCAGTGAACATTGTGACAAATTCAATCCCGACTGCCAGGGTAACTATTTCCAATGCAATAGCTGTAAATTTCCTAATTGAAGTAACAGTGCACTTTTTCAGTTCCTATGCACCCACTGTGAAAAAGTGAGATAATTAGGGAGATCACATTCAAAGAACACATAAAGATAAATGGTGAGGGAAATAGGAAGGCATTCGTGCAGAGTGAAGTCTTAGTCTAAGATTTGGATTGAAGCACAATATCCAGGCTTTATAGCTTGAGCTCGGTACTGCATCACAACCAAATTAGATCTGACCTGGGAATACCTGATGGTGACAAAATTTCATTTCAAAGAATTAACCTTAATAAAAATTTCCAAATTAAAAATGCAAAGAAATTCGAGACATCGAAGTGATTCATTCATCTTTGTGAAAATCCAAATGCTTTAGAATCACCAGTTCTCATCCTCTTAATTGGAAAACTGCCTGAAGCGAATCGTTATATGTCAGAACAACTTTGGTAAGTATATATTTCCACTGCAAACTCTATTCTTTGGCAATCTGAAGTAAAATGTCTTTCAATTCAATCTAGTCCATTATGATAGCTTTCGAATATCATATTTGAAACAAAGTGAACGTAGCTACAGTAAGTTGGAACAATTAGGTTTGTATCTTTAAATAGAAGACCTTTCTAAAGTTGTGTTTTGATATCCTAGGATATTTTAAATTATGTACATACATTTTAGATTGGATTCATTAGGGAACATTTTTTGAGTCAGGCGGTTTGTTTAAATACCTACTGATGAATCCTCACGCAAGTTCTGAGGGCCTTAGCATTTATTCATTTTTTATCCTAACAACATTATGAGCATTCTGCTCAACAGAAGTTTCAACTTGATAGATTAAACAAACTTATTGTTAGAAACATAACATTTGTTTTTTGAAATGAATTAGCTCTTCCAGTGTAGTGCGATATCAATGTGTTTAACACTGCCAGTTACCACCTTTTACCAAAACTAAAACTATCTGTTCACCGTGCTGCCATTCACACCTCCTCTAAACACATCAAGGGGGATTTTTCCCATTCCACCCACCATGTAAATCGTAATGGACAAGGGCCAGACCACAGAAAGGTGCATTGACTTCAGGCAGAATTTTCTTTTGGGATGGGTGTGGCCAGAAAATCCTGCCTCTATTGTTTCTTTTTTTTTGTCCCATTACAACTCTATCAATCAAAACTCATGATTAATTTCCTGAAATTGGGATGGTAAGATCTAGGACTGTTGTATAATAGACATTTAATGGTTGTTACCATAGTCAAATCAGCATATCACAGATAGCCTGGCAAAAAGTTTGTTGATGTCTTCCTCACCCCGATTCTTCTTTCCCTTGTTCTCAATTAGTGACAGTAAAGCTGGTGGCAAGACCTACACAATGATAGAAATGTAGGAAATAGAAGTAGGTCATTCAACCCATTCAAACAGATCATGGCTGATCATTTTTACCTTTACACTATGTTTCCCACTATCTCTATATCCCTTGATGCCATTAGCATCTAGAAAAAGATCCTACCAGAATTTGGCAGTGTGAGTTTAAGCGAAACAAATGAAGTGAATCCCTTCGACAACTCCGGCATAATTTTTGACCAAATTTTGAACCTCATTGACAAAGGTTTCAGCGGCCATGCAAGTAATGCTGCATGTGGGGAGGCCTCCCTCTGATTCACCAATCACGGCTCCACTTGTCACCAATCATTGTGGAGCTGCATATCAACGACTTCCTAGCATTTGTCCCTCAGCGACTGCAGGGAATGACAGCCAGGAAGCCTGCACCACAATTCTTAGAGGGAGCCCTGACCAGCCTCTAGAGATCTTGATGGAGAGGAGTGGAGTAGAAGCGAGATGCACTCTATCCTCGCTCCAGAAGAAAATCTCCCATCGAGGTCACCACCCCTGCCTGGAATTCAGCCTTAGTGAGTGCCAGGTCACTGCAGAAGAGGATGGTGCAGCATAGCCACAAGAAGATGAACGATTTTCAGTGTTCAGCAGGGGATGTGAGGCTCATGCAGTCTTTTGCTTGCAAACCCTTCCACCTCCACATTTACTTCTCACCCGGTCACTTCAGCCTTTGCTATAAGGAGGCCCTCCTTTCTCTTCCATCCTCCCCCAATCACAATGATCCCCCCTTCCCCAGTTGCGGCCATGCTCCTCCTACTCCAGCTCCAACTCAAGTCCCACACCTGCCACACCTCATCACCATCTTAAAAGTCAACACTGCTACCTACACTCTCCCTATCTGTGTGTCAATGCAGGACAAACTCAACTATAACAAGCATGAGCAAGCAAGCACAACCAACCCGAGTAATGTCAGAGTTCAGAACCCTCATGCTATTTGAGCACAGAGCCAAGTTGGCTGGGGAGAAAAAAGACCATGTCTGCGCTGTTGGTGAAGCGGGGCAGCAGACAAATATGAGGGCGCTAAAGTCCCAAGCAAGTAATTAATGTTCCCTCTTTTATTCCCAGTGATGCACTAATACTATTTCTCTTCTTTTGCTGGCAAAATAGCCAAATAGTATAGACCATCCTTGCACCCCCTGAACCCACACCAGACTTGAACAGCTGTGAGGAAGACTTCTCAGAAACCACCACTGAAGAGGTGTCACAGTTGTTACCTGCACCTACACCAGCACAGTCCCATTGCCTTATATCTGAGGAGATGGTGCTATCAGTTCAGTGCATAGAGGCCAATACTGCGAAGATGGCATCCACAGTGGAGAACTTGGCACAGGATATGCACTCCATGGCAGGAGATGCCCACACCATGGTTTAGCTCATGCTCTCCAAGATTGAGGGCTTCAGCTGAATGGTGCAGGCACTGGTGGGAATTCAGCTGCTCCTTTATCCCATCGAAGACCACTGAGCTCATTACCTGGTGCACAGCTCAGGGTCTTTCACCAAGGCGAGCCTGGGAGTATCCAGCCTAACTGAGTCCCTCCTTCTTGTGAGGAACAGACCTTCAGCTCCCCACACTGATAATGGCAGCACTGCAAAATCCATGCTGCCTGAAAGCAGGTCAGGGCCCTCAAGTTCAGGACCCCAGAGGATAACTGCCAAAGTCATCTCAGGCAACAGGGCCCGGAATGCAGCAGACCCCCTCACGTTCAGCTGCAGATCCTGAGGAAGCACCGAGGTAGAATGGGAGGGTGAAGAAGATTAAGTGACAGGCACCTAGTTGGCATAGCTGAAAATAGGCAGTGGTGTAGAGAGGACACTACATAGTGACAAATAATAAATCACCCTGCTCATTTCCAGAGTCTCTATCCTGTCATGTTGCCAGCTCAGTGAACACACACACACACACACACACACACACACAACAACACACACACACACACACACACACAACACACACACACAACAACACACACACACACAACTTCATTTGTGAAAATGGCTGTGCTATGTTTCTCCCATGCCAGAGTAAAGAAGCCCTGCTCAGGTATCCCCACCCTCTCAAATCCATTGCTGCTGGGGTGCCCCTCCCCTCTCAAATCCAATTGCCCTGCCCAGCAGCAAATCCCCACTCCCTCCATTCATCAGTGCTAGGGCGCTTTAAATGTGCATCTCTTCACCTGAGCGGGAGAGGCCGAGGGGCTATGGAGATGCTGATTGCCTGCCCAGCTCGGCTGTAAGATACAAGTGAAAAGCTTCTGTAGTGCCTAAGACTATTCATTCCAGCTTTGAGGAACCCTGTGATGTGCCCATTCATTGGCAGGGCACATGCAGCTCTGTATTAGGCAGGAGGCGGGCATATTCCTGAGATGACAGAAGCAACGCTTTGTCCTTGCTGCAAGTTATCAGTATTCTCCTGCTGAGTCAGGCCAAAGGCTACAGCTCTCTACCATTGAAAATGTATAACCAAAGGATTAAATAATAGTGGCATTACATCATGTGAGTGTGGATATGAGTGTGTGTGTGAGTGCGTTAGCTTGACCAGATACTCATTGTGGGACACCTCACTTCTGTACATTCCCGAAACAAGAGGTGATCAGAGCATCCCTTGCTCAATGGCCAATATCATTCCTGTCCACTGTCAGCATTATTCCTCCTCCCCCTTGGCATCATCAAGCCCACTGTCCTCCTCAACATCCTCCTCATCTGAGGAGACTTGTTGCTCACCCATTTCCTCCAAGTCTATATTGTCTCCTGTCTGCAACATACCACAACAGAGGGAGACCCTCTGGAGGAGTTATTGTATCAGTTCAAGGCACAGCATCTTCAACAGTCCAATCACCTGCTCCACCAGTAGGCATATTGAAGTGTGAGCCTCATTGTATTGAGTCTCTGCTGGTGTTTGTGGTCTCTGCAGTTGCACCATCAGCCATCTTTTGAGTAGGTACCACTTGTCCCTGAGAAGCCATCCCTCCACCTGCCTGTCTCTTTCAAAGACATCTGGGTGCCATTACGGTAACTTATGGGCCACATGGGTCTAGCCAATTTGACCTTGCAATTGGGGCATCTCTGGTCCTGGCATCCTGGTCCAGGTCAAAATTGATAAACATATTAGCCCTGGCATAAAGGGCATCTGTGACCTCCCTAGTAATTTGTGAGTGGCAGACTGGAGATGCCACAAATATCCCCTGTGCTGCCCAGAATGAATTGCTAGCATAAAAGTTCAGAGCACTTGTAAATGGGCATTTGGTGTTCCCTACAGTATCAGCTCACAAAAAATATGGAAAGGTGGTTCACTGTCTCCTGGGATAGAGTGTGGAGATGCCAACATTGGAGTGGGGTAAACAGAGTAAGAAGTCTCACAACACCAGGTTAAAGTCCAACAGGTTTATTTGGTAGCAAAGGCCACCAGCTTTTGGCGCTCTGCTCCTTTATAGGTAAATCTGTTGGACTTTTCACCTGCTGTTGTGAGACTTCTTACTGTGTTTACCCTGGGACAGACACGGTCTTCTCCAACACTGCAGCTCAGACAACTCAAGATTGGAACATCGACACCAGAAGATTTTTGGTTGCCACTGTCTCTGATGTTGTTCCGTTATGCGTACTCCTGCTCCCAGTCTGCTGAGCCTGGCCATGTACAGCAGCACGTTGTTGTCTCTGCTGTGGTCAATCCTGATCAGTAGAAAGGCAACTCACCAGGCTCCATGATTCTGGTGAATAATGCACTGAAAGAGTAAGAACACCACCATGAGTGCTGAGGAGTTGTAACAGAGCCCTGATGCTCATTGCTCCATGCATCTGTGACTCCCACCCCAGCACTCAGGTTATCTGTGTGAATTTCTGCTCTCCCTCACACCACCCGCTCCAACAGTACAGCCATCCCCACAATGCCTCCTCTGTACTCCAGCAGGATGTATAGTGCTGAGCCACCATTGCTCCCTGGCATCTGACCCACATATTCCACATCCCCACCTCCATCTCCACCCATGCCAAAGAACATAAATCCTGACCTTACACTGCTCTAAAGTGTATTACAGAGAATGCCTGACAACAAGGTCTGTGTCCTATCCGGGCATTTCAAGAATGGTGTCAAGACATAATATTGAACAGGGAGAGTGGTGACAGCTATCACCATTCTATCTTGCAATGGATTCAGTTTGAGCTGGAATTGAAAGACATGACCTTGGAACTTGGTGTTCCAAAGGCCTAACCTTTTTTTCCAGATTGTGCAATCGAATTTAGCTCTGGATATTAAGCTGGCATGCTAAACTTTTCCCAATTTCCTCAGCTATTCATTCTGAAAACAACATTCATCTTGACAAGATACAGCTGATTCTTGAGAGGTCTGTAATTAGCTTTTGAAGGAGTTCCCTAGAGGACAGCCTCATTCTTCTGGGTTTTCAATACTGAGCAGCTTTCCATGAGGGCAATTAGTGCAACTCTCGCTGCCAGTGAGAATCAAACTTTATCTGACTTTGCACATTTTGAACCCATCCCAGTTTTGCTGTGGATGACAAATGTGGGTTCAAAATCCCACCCGATGAGATTGTGCAGCGTGCAAAAGACCATCACTAATTTTAACATCTGCTCTGCCCAATACTGCAGGTTTCTTCCCAGAACAGTGCTGGCTATCAGAAGTTATTGTTTTAATATTCTAATGGGCTGCTCTATTACATTTTGTCTGACAGCATGATTTTGTTTCTTTTTAATT
The DNA here is from genome assembly GCA_024679065.1 of Sphyrna mokarran. Classification (NCBI taxonomy): domain Eukaryota; kingdom Metazoa; phylum Chordata; class Chondrichthyes; order Carcharhiniformes; family Carcharhinidae; genus Sphyrna; species Sphyrna mokarran. Next base: position 45,696,042 of record JAGIQG010000009.1, on the reverse strand, counting down.
ATTTCACAGTGTATGTGGGTGTTGTAATCTAGGCCAGCATTTATTATCCATCTCTAATTACCCTTGAGAAGATGTTGGAGAGCCGCCAGATTCAAGCAATGTGTACACCCACGATGCTGTTAGGGAGGGAGTTCATAGAATCATAGAATCCTCACAGTGCAGAAGGATGGCCATTTGGTCCATCGAGTTTCCAGTGACCACCATCTCACTCAGGCACTGTCCCCGCAATCCACTCTTGTTAATCCCATTGACATTAAGGGGCAATTGAGAATGGCCAATCCACCTATCCCATGCATTTTCACTGCAATGCATCTTATAGATGGTATACACTTTTGCCACTGTGCATTGGTGGTGGAGGTAGCAAATGTTTAAAGTGATGGATAGGGTGCCAGTCAAATGGGCTGCTTTGTCCCAGATACCATCAAGCTTCTTGAACGTTGTTAGAACTACATTCATCCAGGCAAATGAAGAGTATTCCATCACACTCCTGACTTGAATTTGCGGGTGATGAACAAGCTTTGGGAAGTTAGGAGGTGAGTTACTGTTAATAGAGTTCACAGTCTCTGATCTGCTCTGGTAGCCGCAGTATTCACATGGCTAGTCCAAATCAGTTTCTGCTCAATTGTAATTCCCAAGATGTTAATAGCGGGGAGAATTCAACAAGGGTAATGCCAGTGAATGTCATGGGGTGACAGTTTGATTCTCTCTATTGGAGATGATTATTGCTGGCAATTGTGTGGTCTGATTGTTAACTGCCATTTATCGACCCAAGCTGAAAGTTGTTCTGGTCTTGCTGCAAATGCATGGACTGCTTTAGTATCTGAGGAGTCACAAATGGACCTGAACATTGATAATATAAGAAAGGTTAAACCGCTGAAGATATTTGGATAATACTCTAAGGATCTTCTGCACTGAGATTCAAAACCAAGTTAATTAACCTCTAACAACCACAAGCACCTTCCTTTGTACTAAATATGACTGCAACCACTTGGGAGTTTTCCTCCCTTTGAATCCAGTTTTGCTAGGGCTCCTTGATACCATATCAATCAAAAAGTTAAGTCAGTCACTCTCACGTCACCTCTCACATGCAGCTCTTTTGTCTATTTTGGACCAAGATTGTAATGAGGTCAGGAAGTGAGTGTCCTTGTTGAAACCCACACTGAGCATCAATGAACAAAAGATTGCTATTAAGTGACACTGTCAATGATCCCTTCCATCATTTTGTCAAGTAGACTGATGGGGTGGTAATTTGCCTGGTTCAATTTATCCTGCTTTTTGTGGGCAGGACATACCTGGGTATTTTCCGCAATGCCGGATAAATGCCAGTGTTGTAGCTGTACTGAAGTACTGGAACAGGTTGCCTAATGGTGCAGCAAGTTTTGGAGCACAAGCCTTCAATGCTATTTCTAGAATGTTGTCAGGGTTGATAACCTTTGCAGTGTTCAGTGCCTTTATGTCTACTGTCCTTGTGTGTGGGTTGTGGAATGGAGTCAGGAGCCACATCATGACCATTTGCCTTGTAACCATCCTTCAGTGAGTGAGCTTAGAGAATCTGATACATTGTTCCTTTCGGAGGTTGATGGAGAAAAATTGTTCTCTGATCACCTCGGGCATCTATGGCCTTCTCCTTTTGCTTCTTTCAACATCTTATCCTTTTCTGTGTTGCCTCTGCATATTCTCTCTTACAGTTCAACAGGAATGCACACTGCTCGACCATGTCAGTCAGGACAAAACTCACATGTCATTGTGATGTGGCATGGAATTCAGCAACTTTAAATAAAGTGTAAGTCACCAAACATTTCTATAACCACATCAAGAGCTAATAGAAATCCATCAGCAACTATTTGGAAGCAGGTTATGATCAGTTTAAGTAACATTGGTGCTATAGTTGGTGTGGGAGATAGGAGTGGGGAGGGCACTTGTGCTTTCCGTGCTCCTGAATGCATATTCACCAGTACAAGGTTAATGGACAGCGTTAGTGGGAGTGTTTTGTTGCAAAACCAGTGTCAGTTATTGATTAACATCACGATCTGGCTACACTGTGCATTGTGTACTCACCTCAACGAAGGCTGATAAGCCAGCACCAGATGTATGCATGCATATTGTGGAAATTATTTTTGAGGAAATAATGGCATTTGTAGCACTAAAAAAACAATGAATACTACAGAGCCTAATCTTACTGCCATTGTGTCCTCTTAATATTTTAGAAATTTCCAGCGAGCCTACTCAAAAATGGATTATCCTGTCTCAAAGCAGATGGTGATAACAATGCTGGTGGATCATCAGTTAACTGGCTGGTCTAATTGAGTTTACAAAGTCTGGGTAGGACTACAGATGGAAGCAGGGTGACTATCACCAGGGAATGAGCAACTGGCATAAGGATCGTGATGATGGCTTCTGGATGAAATGATATTGTTCCAAATCCAAGGCTCCAAAAAGAGCAATCGTAGCAGGCTCCAGAAGGAAGTATTATGAGGTGGGGAATAACGGTGCTTGTGAATTGGAAATAGATGATTCTGACTATTGCTGTAAAGGAACCCCCTACAGCAAGTGATATCATTCAGTGTGAGGAAGACCTGGGGCAAGAAAAGAACCACAATCATACGAAGTGCTTGAGGTGATGTGCTTATCTTCTCTTAGATAGAGCTATGCTTTATTTATATTTTTGTCGTACAGATTAGTTTTAGTCATTTTCTTTTAGTTATTTTGATATTCAGTTTAGTTATTTAATATTCAGAGGTAATACCACAAAGGGGCAGGTAGAAGTAAGTTTTTACCATGTTAGCTGGCCTTTTTTGTGCTATGTCAATACATCTGGCCAAGCAATTTATTATGCATGGAAATCATTGCTATTAGCCTGAGGAATGGAATACAAATGAATGGATTGCATTCCATTTTGCCAGCAACAGCAGTTCATGAATAGCCTTGTGGGACCTGGGGAGAATGAATCTGCCTACATTTTTTTATTGTGAGATTTAAAGGTTGTTCTGTAATGATATTTGACAGTGTGACCCAGAAATTCAAGTGTGCACTTATTTTGAGCATGCAGATTCCTGGAGCCATTCTCTGCACCTGAATAGTGAGCCTTGAAGCTTTCCATTATAATGAGCCTACAAGGCGAACTGGAGTGCAAGATCGGGTTTGGCACACATTGTAGCGCTGGCACATAAATGGGTCTGGAAGCCACATGCGACATTGGGATCAACAATGGGAATCACTGGGCCAGAGGTGATGGGACCTTAAAGATCCTCTGGGTAGTCTTTGAGCAGGACCCACAAACTGATATTAAATTCATAATTTGCATATACAATGGATCTACCACTGCTTGCTTGAGATGTGGGTAATTTATGCATGTTTTCTGTCTCATCACGAGTAGAGGTGGGAACATCGGGGTGACGGCACGGGCTCGTTGGGCTGAAGGGCCTGTTTCCTGTGCTGTTTCGTTTTTTGTTCTTTGTTCTATTTCTGGTGGGTGATAAAACTTTAGCTGAAATTTGTGCATTCTTCCTGCCCACCACAGTAGGGCAGGCCTGTGATTTTTTTTATGCTGCATGAAAATATGTAGCATCAAGAATCTCTTATGAAAATAAGAAATATAACCCAAATTCAAATTGTGTCTTTAATGTGGTGAAACATTCCTATGGCTTTTCACGGGAGCAACATCAGATAAAATGAGGTGCCTAATATTCTAAGAGACGCTTCCAATCTGAAAGAAGGTTCATTGATACAGAGTTGTTACCTCTGACTGTATGTGATGGCGAGGGATAGAATTTATGTATGAAGAAATGCTGAGCAACCCTTATAAGAAAAATTATCATCGTGTTGGACCAGGAACTGGGAGAAGTTTCACGTGTTGTCCATATGAAGCACAAGAACCAAACTTGGTCCAATGCCACGTTCATAATTACACTTTCTTTGCAGAAGTAATTTGAAGATTTTTTTTGCCATTGAACGCTCTTTTCAATTATCAAACACTCGTTATGAGGTTTTTGCAATCATCTTTCCAATGCCATACTGTCAGTGGCTATGCATTTTTAGTAATAGCCCCTGCTTTCCTTGTACAGAAAGACATTGGTTTAGAAATTCAATTGCACTGTGGTTCTTTTTCAGGATTTAACCAGGGAGCCCCTGTGTGTGACTCAACACAAGTTAAACTCAACCAACAGCTCATAGCAGTGGTAGATGGTAAGAATCCTTCATCTTTTCTATTTGAAGGGATTGTGCTAATATTTACAGGTTATTTGCTGGTTTGTTATTTCATGTTTATTATCTGGCTCTGATTTTTAGCTACTGAGGAAAAGATTTTGCTGGCATTGCACTGTTTTCTGGATAAAAATTTTACTGTGGTCATTGATAGACGTCTCATGGTGAGCATCCCTGCCTTTGAGCCAAAAATTTTGGGTTCAAGTCCCACTCCACAATTTGATGGATAAGGAAGGTGTGTTCATAATGCAACCAAAAATGGTTTGTTCCTTTTGAGCATCAACTTGTAAATCCTTCCAACATCAGGCAATGGCAGGTGGGAAGGATGGGAGAGATTCCTGATCAGCCCTGTGATAGAAAGAATTCAGAGCCTCTACAATCGCCATCTGTAGCTTCAAACTGCAACATGTGTGTAAAAGTGTATGTTGCCACAGAGAAGTTCAGACTCTTTGGGATAGTAGTTGGCTAAATAGCCAGAAGGATCAGATTGTTGCCAATAACATGGAATTTGAATCAAAGAAAGAAAACGCTGGAAAATCACATTAAGTCTGGCAGCATCTATGAAGAGAGAACAGAACTACCATTCCAAGTTTGCCTATAGTAAGATATTTGTTGAAATATGAAAATGAATTAGAGTGGGGAAGTGGAATTGCGGTTAGTTCAGTGAATGACTCCTTGTTTCAATAGTCTGATAAGGAATTAGATCACTTAGACTGGATTGTAGACATTGTGAACAGTAAATTAACAGGCCTTATTAACAACTCTGAATATAAACAACACTGATAATAACAAATCTGAACAATGAGGGCTTTGAAGATAAGCTAGAGGGTTCAAATGATATTCAACAAACTTATAGAACTGATCTTGGGAATAGCATTGGATAAGGTAAAAGATGAGTGAAGGTTGAGGGTGCATACAAAGGCTGTAGAAGCTCATGGAAGGCAAATGGCATTAAGACAAGCTTTTACCTCATGGTTTAGACAAAGAATTTGATATTTTGAACCATAACTTCCTTGGAGTGGCAATTAGTGTCAGATTATCACTCTCTACCCATTTACCTGTAATAAGAATCTTAAGCGGCTGTCTCACCTGACCTTCCTGATTCAGGCTGGGTGAAATCCTGACAGCACAGCAGATCCCTGGATCCGGGGTCAAAGCCCAAAAGAAGTGAGTGAAGGAGGATACACCCTCTTTTTACAACATTGGCTACCATAAAGCAGGTGAGTTTAAAGATCCCGTTGAAAATAACAGGCCAGGGACAATGAAAGGATCTAAGGTAAGTGGATGGGATTGGAGGGGGGTTAGGTCAGACAAGAGGGTGTGAGGGTCAGAAGAGGTTGAGTTGTGGGAGAGATCCAATTGAGTAGGATTGTGTCAGGTTGGGGGACAGGTTGAGGCACCATGAGGAATTCCACACAGCTGGGGGAACATAGCCTGGTGGAGGTGGGGAGGGAAATGGTGATGTTATGGGGAGTGACCCTTGCGGGTTCAAGAGTGTGGTGAGTATTTCATGTGGGGACCAGTCTGGGTATTCAAAAGAGTTACGCTGAAGTTAGAAGTGGTTTTATTTCTTCTAACTCTTTCAGAGTAACTATTTGTGTACCACTGGCAGAACCATCTGAAATTAGCAATTTCAATCGCTCAGTTAGATTAATTAATATTATTAATTAATTTTCCCAGCATAGCACAATTGTCCAGGGGAAGTTAGTTCCTCTGGGCAATTGCAGTGCGTGGTCCCTTACCTGGAAACTTCCGAGAGGAACTTCCCAGCGCATCTTAGTGGTAATTGCGATGTCTGACGCCAGATAATTATGGGCCATTGTATTTTGTATTGGGGGAAGCTTTATAGAATAATCAGGCCCCATCAATGTGACTCCCAAATCCTAAAACAACCATTGCAGTACAGAGTAGAAAGAAAGACAAGGATATGTCATTAGGACGTTAGGACGGCGGCGTGGGCTTGTTGGGCCGAAGGGCCTGTTTCCCGTGCTGTGTTGCTCTTTGTTCTTTGTTTGTTCTTTTTAAATCCTGAAACGTAGATCAATGCTGAAACTATTGGGTAATTTGAGAATCTGTGGAATTGTGAAGCACTGATAGTAAAGAGGAAGAAAAAAGGAAGAGTGGTTCAAGTGTGCCAGCTATCCTGTTCAATCAAGACTTACCACTGGTCACGGTTGTATGTCTGGGCTGTATAATTAGTGTTTTATATCCCATCTTAACCTCTGATTAAATTTGATACCTTATTTGTTGCAGTCCATCCTGACTAATTGAATGATTGATAACAATAACAGATTGTTGAGCTTAAAAACTAACATAGCGTATGCCTTGGAGGGTAAACTTCCACACATCTCCCGTAGCCTTTCCCACAGCTTCTGTCAGTCTTCAGGAAGCCATCTTTGTAGTTTTTAACCCTCCACTGGCTCTCCGTTGACATGTCGCCCAATGTGCTCCTGCACATCCAAACACACTAAAAAAGCTACCGGCAATCGGGTTTCATGCTGTGTGGGCAACACTGGTTAGCACTGTTGTCTCACAGAGATAGCGAGCTTGGTTTGATTCCGGGCTTGGAGCACTGTTTATGTGGAGTCTGCACGTTCTCGCTGTGTCTGCATGGGTTTCCTTTGAGTGCTCGGGTTTCCTCCTACAGTCTGAAAAACGTGCTGGTTAGATGCATTGGCCATGCTAAATTCTCCCTCACTGTACCTGAACAGATGCTGGAGTGTGGCGACTAGGAGATTTTCATAGTACCTTCATTGCAATGTTAATCTAAGACTACTTGTGACAGCAATAAATAAATAAATAAATTGGTCAGCCAGTGTAATAGAATCTCCCAGAAAAAGGCTACTCAGCTTTTCGAGCCTGCACTGGTTACAATCCCACCCAGGCTCTATGTCCATAATCCTACCTATTTACCCTACTAATCTCCCTGATACTAACAGGCAGTTTGGCATGCTAATCAACCTAATTTGTACATCTTTGAAATGTGGGGGAGGAAACTGGAGCACCTGGAGGACTCCTATGTGGATACAGGAATGCATGTGTAAACTCCATGCGCATGGTTAGGTGCATTGGACATGCTAAAATTCATCCTCGTTGTACTCAAACAGGCGCCAGAGTATGACAACTAGAAAATTTCACAGTAACTTCACTGCAGCGTTAATGTAAACAAATTGTGCCACTAATAAATAAACAAAACTAAACTAAACTGAGGTGGAATTGAACTTGAGTCCCTGACGCTGTGAGGCAACAGAGCTAATGTCACATGATTTTATGAAACAGAAATGTATTGTTCAATATGTTTCGAAACCTGATCCTCCCAAACAAAAAATAAACTTATCAAACTAACTGACAAATAAACTAGAGCTGTTTGATACTTTATTTAAATATTCATGAACTTAAATCTGTAAGATTGATTATTATGTCCTGGTCCATTCAAAAAAAAATTTTAATTATTGTCCGAGGAGTACTACATGTGGAGCAATTTTCTGCCATAAAGTGTCATACATGTTACAGCTTCTGATTTACATCAGTTGTAGTAATTTGAAGTTTTATTGCTTTAATTTTTGTTCTAAACTAAATTTCTTCTTTTGAAATTAACATTGCAATGAAGTTACTGTGAAAAGTGGCCACATTCCAGCATCTGTTTGGCTACACTGAGGGAGAATTTAGCATGGCCAATGCACCTAATCAGCACGTCTTTCAGACTGTGGGAGGAAACCAGATCATCCGGAGGAAACCCATGCAGATGTATGGCCAGTAGTAGGTTTTACATTCTCTCCCGGCCTCACCAACTTCAAACATAGCCTGAAGGTGAAATTCTATGTCAATAAACATGGATAGTGATTTACAATTTAATGTAGATTATACATTGTGTCAGGATCTGCGATCTGACTGCAAAAATAGTTTCTCTTGCAGTTTTGGCTTTTTGATCTCCAAACCTCACCCTCTCTATTCTCTTCCACACTTTTCTACCATCACCGTTCCTACATTTTTTGTTCAATACCTGCAAATTCCTTTGAAGGGCTACCTTTAAAACAGCCTCTAAAAACACAAAGTTTTTTTTAAAAATTGCACAATTTTTCATTTAAACCTTTCCTTATTATCCACACTTCCTCTTGAAGAGAACTAGCAGTGAATGAGTGGTATCAGAACGCTCCAATTCCCCACCTCCCCAAAGAAAGATGCAGACAATGAGTAGTCTCTTTGGTAAATCACAGAACCACTAAGATCATAGAGTTATGATCAAGCCGTTTGCTCATCGAATCTGAAATGTCATTTTATTACTTCTGGCAGGTCTACTTTCATTGTTGTTCTGATTACCCTTACTTCGCAAGTAACTATCTATCTTTAATTTAGACACCTCAATTAATGGAAGAGCTAGGATTGGCCTCAAATTAACAGGAGGTCACTCAATAAGATTTACAGGAATGTTACTATCAATGCATTGCCCTGCCTGTGGGAGTGCACACTTTAGACACTTAGGCAGATGCCCCACTGAGGTGCATAGACTGCCCTCCTCTCCTTGAATTAGCCAATTCAATAATTATAATGACAATCAATAAATATATACACCAGATCTTTTTTCACCTCTGTCATTTTACAGTTATTAATTTAATCATCAAATAGGGGCTGGCAATCAGCTCATTTCGAAGGAAGCGAGAAACTGCTGTTGTTCATCTGAATAACATTTATGCAGTTACCAGATATCCACAAATAAATGGGGGGAAAAGACTCATAAAGTCATGCCCCATGACAGTAAGATAGTCAGTCTCTCAAACCTGTTACATCATTGAAGAACAGCAATGATTTGTATCTTAACTCCAACTATCCAACTTGGCTGTGTCCTTTTATCTTTGTCAAGCAAAAAATCTTACCATCTCAGATTTAAAATGATTACTCGAGCTGCCATCTGTCCTTTTACTAGGAGAAATCTCAACACTTTGACCACCCTTTCTTTTCAATTCATTGCTTGACTGTCTATACTTCAGAGGATAACAACTCTAGTTTTTATAATATCTCCTCATAATCTAAGAACTGGAAACATGGTAATACACAGTCAATTTGTTGGCATGGCAAGAATATGGCAAATCATATTTTTATTTCCACAGTCCTACATCTGTTCTACATCTGGTAGATATTCAGCTTTTTTTCAAAAGTTTCTTTTTTAAATTTCATTTACATAATATGATTTGATTTGATTTAATATTGTCACATATATTAGTATACAGTGAACAGTATTGTTTCTTGCGTGCTATATACAGAAGGCATACTGTTCATACAGCAGGAAATGAGAGTTTGCAGAATATAATGTTGCAGTCATAGCTAGGGTGTAGAAAAGATCAACTTGTTGCAAGGTAAGTTCCATTCAAAAGTCTGATGGCAGCAGGGAAGAAGATGTTCTTGAGTCGATTGGGTGATGACTTTAGACTTTTATATCTTTTTCCTGATAGAAGAAGATCGAAGAGAAAATATCTGGGGTACGTGGGTTCTTTAATTATGCTGGCTGCTTTCCCGAGGCAGCGGGAAGTATAGGCAGAGTCAATGGATTAGCATCGAAAGGATGAGATATTTTGGGGAGCATACTGTGATTTTGTTTCTAACAAACGAGTCTCCCTATCTATGTTCTCTAAACTCTCTTGTCTCTTAACGCCATTTTATTTCTCAATGTTTTCCTTCTTTAAGTTCTTTTTCTCATTATTCTTAATGCAAGAGGTTGCTCCAGTTATTCAAAAGCTGATTGTTGAATCCTGAGTTATTGTCAGACCTATGCAATGCACCTGGAAAATGAGGTATCCCCAGACACAGAAAATGAACCAGCGAGCTCTCAATCTGCATTGATGTTGCTGGGAAATTTGTCAGACTGAATTTCAGGCCGTGAATTTTATCAAACAAGACATTGACACAGTGACATTTATTCCATGTTGCATTTTGGAAGATAGGATCACTTTCTTTAAATCAAGTAGCCATCTTTCTCCTACCCAGAATGTGACAAAATAAACAAACGAGAGCTACAGTAAAATCTGTCCCTTCAGGTCTCAAGGCTATCTGTTTCCTCACACCATCTGTATCATATTTATGTAAGGGAAGATAACCAAGCACAGAAGAATGTTATTCTCTCAGACAGGTATACGCACGTCAAGTTGCCTGACAGCTTTTTCAGTTTTTGTTTAAACGGTTTCTGAATGTGCTCTGCAGTTTTTGTTGATGATTTTCAATTAAAATAGAATGTAACATTGTCAGACCAGCTCTGAAGAAAATTTCACAGCTAATGCACGCAACTCGTGCTAGTTAGGGAATGGATATTGTTTGCCGAATTGTTGCTTTTCCTTTTTCTTCTAAGTTTTGGATTTTCTGTGATCATTGTTTCAATTCCTACCCCTTCCCCCATCATTCTCAATCAGCTTCGCGTCTTAGATTTCCTGATATATACCAACTAAATTCAACGTAGATGTCAAGCTGCTAGTGTCTCGACTTTCTTCTGTGCACTCTCTAGCTGTCTGATCTACGCATTGTCTTTGAAAGCTTCTGATCTCAGCTGTCACTGCTCTTTTATTATTGAATTATCCCAGTAAGTTTTATTCACCTTCCCAAGTTTAACTTTTATTTTGGAGCCAAGATTGCCTCACCCTTATCTTTTCTTCTACCCATCATAAGATTGCTCAGCATCTCCATGAGAGTTCTGAAGGCTTGTCTGGTTGAACATTGGTAACACGTGACTATATGTACCTCTAAGGGATGGCCCTGACTGAGTGCTTTCTGGATGCTGGCTTTTACTAGACTATTCCGGTACTCCATCTGTTATTATGTGAGCCACTGCATCATAATGTGGGCAGTACTGTTTAGCCAGAGATCAGGATGTCGGCAGTACACATTAACCCTTGTTATGCCAAATATCCTTATAATACACCTCCCCCAACATATTTACAATACAATCTTTCCATGCTATCTCTTCTTACCCAATCAAATCTCAGACTTCAAAAATTCTGACAGTCTCCAGATCTCAACCTTCTACTAAAAAAGGTTCTTTGCGTGAAAACTGTGGAATTTACACTTTTTTTCAGTGGGAATTCAGAAAAGATCCCCCACATTCTGTGTACTGCTGAGGTTACCAGCATTTATAACATTAAAAATCAGTAGGCTGGGCCCATTCCCACCCAGGAAACTGGCAGCATAATGCTGAGCAGGCCACAATGCATGCACCCATCTGTCAGCGCCGAGATCAATGCATGGTCAGTAGCTGCACACTGCTGGTATCCTAATCCCTGGCCAGCTCCATGCCCTAATCACTGGCTTCCTGACCACTCATGGACCAACCCTGAACCCTTTCTTCCCAGCACATCCTGATCTCCAGAACCCCAGATTCCCAAACCCCTCAGTCCCAAACCCTCTCACCCTCTTCCTCCATAGCCCACCTCCAGCACTGCCCCATGCCTGATGGACAATGCCAAGCTGCTCCGTGGGCATTGACACTTTGCCCCTTGGAGAGGGCCCAGGCTGGCAATACCAAGGTGCTAATGCCGAGGTGGCACCTACCCCACCACCTGACCCTCTGAGACACCCCAATTGTCTCCCCTTCACTCTGGTGGGGTTGGACTGCTGATTCCCCCATTAATGGGAAGTTACTGTAGTATCCACTGGAATGAAGTACTCTGGTGAGGTGGGAGATGCTGGTGGACCCAGAGACTTCAGTCTCGGGCCTAGGAATGAAATTTAAATTATATTTAAGTAACTCTTGGCATCTCCCTGGCGATTTCTGGCATAGGCCTGATGCTGCCGCAATTCTGACGCTGGGAGGTGCTATCAAAAAATATTTGTTTATTTATTAATTGTCTTTAATTCGTTCATGGCTGATACATTGCTCAACCTCATTCTCCTGCCTTTTTCCTGATATTGGAACTCATGCACAAACCCCGCGAATCAGCCGATGTGAGAATCTCCCGTTACGCTAAAATATTAGTGCAGTGGGATGGGAAAATTGCAGCCCTCATTCCTGTCACATTCGGAGGCATGGCAGGCTAAATTGCTGAGCGTGGATTTAGCTGTTCATAGTACTCAGTATTTCAGATGTTTCCATCTGAATCGCTGTATGTATTTTTCTCTTCAACAACCACTCATCTGCTTTGAGTAACATGGGACTCCCATAGCACTTCCAATTTCTGAATTTTTTCCGCATTTAGAAAATAGTCTACACCTCTTCTTCCTATCAAAGTGTATAACCTCACTGTTTCCCATGTTGTACTCCATCTATCACTTCTTTGCCCATTCTCCTGACCTATTCAATTCCTCCTGCAGCCTCCACACCTCCTCAATTTTATGTGTCCCTCCACCTACCTTTGTATCATCCGCAAACTTTGCCGCAATGCCTTCAGTTTCTTCCTCTAGATTATTGATATATTCAGTGAAAAGTTGTGATCCCAACACTGAGCCCTGTGGAACTCTACTAGTCACTAGCTGCCATCCTGAGAAGGATCCTCTTATCCCCGTTCTCTGCCTTCTGCCAGTCAGCCAATCTTCCAGCCATGTTAGTACCTTGCCTGTAATACCACGGGCTCTTAGCTTACTCAGAAGTCTCCTTTGTCAAGGGCCTTTTTGAAATCTGGGATACTCTGACAAAGAAAAACAGATCTGTATAGAGAATCATCTTATGTGTGTGAAGGATGTGTTTGACAAAGAAAACTGAAAACTAATGAGAACATTGGAATATCGTTCACAAGAAATAGAACCATTTGAAAAGGACTTGAAATGCTTAACTGATAGACTTGTAGAAACAAATTCAACAAAAATAGATCTTCAATTAAAACTGATGAACTTCAAGTATCAGAAGTCTCTAGTAAACATAGTGCATAATTCTGGGAACAGGAGAAGGAATTGCTGATGAATCAGAACAGTTGGCTGAAAGCAGCAGGAACAACCAAAGCTGATGAACTTCTTGAAGGATGAGGTGCACAGTATGGAAGAACAAATCCAGCACTCAAAATAGAAATGGTGAGTTCTGCAGATCAGATTGAAGGTCGAACAAATAAATTGAAAGAGTCTCAGGTGCAGTCAGTGACCATGGAAGAAAGATTCCAGAAAGAACTGATTGCTTAGGCAAAGTTCTTAAACATACATGAGTTCCACAGGTAACTCTGAAACAAAAATAACACAGTTATCAGAATTGTTGCTGAGCCGGATGAAAAGATTCATAAGCTCAAAAAACCAATAGAAAATAAAGAAAGTACTCAAAAATTTGAATAAAACTGTGAAATAAGTGAAAGAAAAAGGAAAACACTCTGAGGATGAGTACAATCTTCATCCACTCAGGATATAAAGAGATGAATCAACATTTACCTATCATCGTTGCCAAATCAACAAAGATCGTATAAATACCAAGGAATGGAAAAAGAGGATGAAAAGATTCCCAGATACCAGAACAACCTCCAAATCAACAGAGTTTACCTGTAACAACAGAGCCTATCACTCATCTGACAGTAGTGCGAATAAGATATGGAAGAATTATCAGACCACCTGAACCTATGATCTCTGAGATTTCAAGGGAGGTGGGAATGGGGTCATAATAAAAATGTAAATACATGAGGTAAACTAGAATAACTTGAAATACATTAGATAAAGACTGGAGGGAGTGTAGTATAAATGTCTGGTATGTGAAAGGTTAATGTGGAACTGAATACAGTACTGCCCACAAAGTGATGTAGGAGAATGTGTGATCAGCACTTATGGGTTATTCTCGTGTTGGACAGAGCCATGTGCACAAGCAAGCATGGAGACAGCTCCTAGCCTGAACCCTTTGCCGTATGCATGTACATGGTGCTTTTAGTCAATAAACACATGCATTTAACCTACTTTAGATTACAAAGACTTCATTAAAATCTATCGCATGGTATCCAATATCCGACAACAATTTGCAGTTAGCAGAAATCGCCAAAGGAAAAGAGTGAAGTTTAACCCTGCTCTTAATGAATGCAATGATTGTGATCAACAAATTCAGCATTATCCAGGATTAATTCTGAATTTTCATAGCCTGTATGAAAAGTATTAATCCATACCATGCCCTCATCCACCGAACAATTAGAAGAGTTGTACCGATATTTTGGCATTGATTTGCCTTCCATTTGTGTGATTAATCCCAGTATCATTAGAAAAATGTTGCAATGGAACCTGTTTGAATACCTATTCAATCATTCATAACTGAATGAAACAAGAACCTTATGGTGAGAAGAATGGAGAGGGTAGTGTGCCATTGTTTAACTCTCAGTGACAGGAGGAAAATGAATCACAGATCAAGAGTAACTGGTTCTCACAGTCTTGAAGCACTTAATCTCTGTCAGAGGACTGACACAACCTCTGAGTTATATTTTAAAGCATTTGCTGCTGCCGTTCAGTTAAAGGGAAATATTTCCTGTAAAGTGTGAAGTGTATTTCCTGTCAAGCTACCAACTAGAGAGAGAAAGACAAGGCAGCACATTTAAGAAATCAGAATATCTTTCAATCAATGTCCAGAATGTAATAATTTTCCAGTTGACCCCTGACCGTGTACTGTAATGCACATTAAATTTCTTACTATCTCCATTCCATCAGAGTGCCAATCATTACCATGCAGCCAGTCTGCTGTTGGTATGAAATTTTGTAGTGCAGACAGAATTTGCCAAAAACAATTCAAATTAATTTATAGCTTTAACACCCATCGGTGAAGTGAATACTATATTGAGTTTTTGGGGTTGATTCATATGATGATTTTGGGGGAACTGAAAAGTAACTCCTTCCCTTAGCCTCCAGTTCCCCCTATAATCTAGGATCTTTTAGATTTGAAATTCTAAAGTAAGCCTCTCAGCTTCTCTTTGCAAATGCAAAGCACCCAAGGCATGTTTCAGATCTGAGCCTTCATTTCAACGTTAACCAGGATGATAGATGGCACATTTCTGGTGTAGTATGTGAGCATGCACATCACTCAGCCTAATGGATGTCAATTAATTTCTCAGTGACACAAGTGTAAATAATTACAAAACTTACCTCGATTGCCTTAAACAGGACACTAGTGAGCTATTCAGCTGGTTTCAAGATTTAGCTTTGAAAAATATGTGTAGGTGTTTGTATGTTTGTGTGTATGTGTGATTGTGTGTTTGTTTGTGCGTGTCAGAGCAGCATTCACAAAGAAAAATCAAGGTGTGAGATCACAGTGAAGCAGGAAGCTTATATAAATTAGGAAATTTTATTAGTGAGTGCAGATCCATGATTTAAATAATAAGAACATAAGCCCAGGCATTATCATAGAATAACACTGCAGACGGAGGGTACTTGGCCTATCGAGCCTGCACCACAATCTTATCTAGGCCCATCGCCATAACCCACATATTTATCTTCCTAATCCTCCTGACATTCAGGGGCAATTTAGCACGGCCAATCAACCTAACCCGTACATCTTTGGACTGTGAGAGGAAACGGAGCATCCAGAGGAATCCCACGCAGACCTGGGAGAAATGTGCAAACTCCGCACAGACAGCGACATGAGGCTGGAATTGAGCCTGAGCCCGTGGTGCTGTGAGGCAGCAATACTAATCTGGGTGCTACCGCGCCACCCAATTAAAATTTATTTAACAAATTAATTAAAACACTACAAAGCTGGCAGTGCTGATGATATATTGCACCTGCAGTATGGGGTATTTGTCGATGTTAGTATGATCCAAGGCAAATATGTCTGCAGTAAGTACCTACAGCTCGAGGAGGTTTGAATTGGAGTCAGTGAGCCTGTGAGTGAGCTGTACACCTTGTGATGCATTGGGAGGGAGAGAAGTTATCTGGACACTTTGTTCCAGAAGTCAATCTCACCCCTTGGGCAGGAGTTGTCTGATTTGATCAGTGGTCAGGGATAGGAAGGTGCATCTGTTAGTGAGGCAGGTAAGAGGATTGTGGTAATATAATCAGGGTCTAATTTTAAAGCAGATTAAATTGGATATCTTGAATTAAAGAATTGGGCACATTAAAATCAAACACAGTCAAATCTCGGGCAGTACAGATTTGACTAAGGTCAAATATACTAAGATACAGAAACATGTCTACGCCTGTCCCATCAATCACCCATCAAAAATCATCGCGCTGAGACCCAGCAGGAGATCATCACACCCCTCTGAAATGCACTGCCTATTGTTAGAAGCCTAAATCAGGCCTGACTTTCTATCACCTAGAGTTCCTGCATTTACCTTATATCAAAACAGGTTACATGCAAGCAACACCATGGAGATAGAGCACTGGGAGTGGGCCCCAATGTCCTGTCAGCCAGACATCAAGAAACTCACAAGCTATTGGGACCTCCTCCCGAGACCTCATTGGCTGGAATCCAGAGAAGTTTCTCAAAAGGTGGGGAAGGAGGGGGATAACGGTACACATCTCAGATACACAAGCAGCAAAGACTCAATGAAAGAGATGAACTCAACCATTCAGAAGACTGACCAGACAAGAGGGAAGGAAGAAGTTGCCATTGAGATTCACCTTTGTGACAATGGGCTAGAGGGACTCAGAGAATCAGGCTTGCAGATTAACCAAGCTATTTTTGTGGGCTTACACTTGAATCTGGGGTATCCTCTTGTTTTATATGGGTAATCTAAAGGTTAATAGTATTATCATTAATAAACTTATTGAATCTTTACTTGTGTTTGTCCTTTGTCCTTCTTGCAAATAAGGTCACCTGGGTAAAACTTTTGAGTAAGTAAACTTGTTGAAAGTATCTGAGGTTTTAACGATACAATAGGATCGAGAAGATAGAACTTGAGGATCCTCAACCTTTGCAATTGTCCAACAGGTTTGAGGTCTTGTTGTTTGTATGGATGAACACAGTGGCTGTACGATGGATGAATAAATTAACAATGGCACCACGGTACAAGAAACCATTCAAGCCGAGGATCTGTGTTGGTGATAGAGGATAATATAGTCAGACGATAGTCAGACTTCTCTGCAGCCGAGAGTGAGAGACCAGAAGGCTTTGTTGCTGCGCGGTAACAAGATTTGAAACAACTGTTTTGGACCAGGGAGCAACTTATAGTGGGTGAGGGAACAATCCAGTTGTTCTGGTCCATATAGGTATCAACAACATTGATCGGAGTGGGAAAGTGGTTCTGCATAAGACACATGATCACCTTGGGGCTGAGCTAAAATGCAGAACATCAAAGATAATAATCTTTGGATTACAGGTTTATACAGATATTTAAAAAGAACAACTAAAAGAGTGTGAGTCTAGTGAAATAATAGTGGAAGCATTGAACATATATTTTGCATCTGTCCTCAATGTTAAAGACACATATCACAAAAATGTGTATGCATTAAGATATGAAAGGGAGAGAGGAGCTTAAAACAATGACAATAGCCAGGGAAAGGAATCTGAGAAAACTATTAGAACTAAAAGCTAGTAAGTCCTCAGGTTGCCAAGTACTTCATTTCAGGGTTTTAAAAGAAGTGGCTGATGAGATAGGACTTTGGTTTTAATTTTCCAAAATTCCCTGGATTCTGAAAAGATCCCATCACATTGGAAAGCAACAGATGTAACCCCTCTATTCAAGAAAGGAGAAAGAAAGAAACTTCAGGCCAGGTGGCTGAACATCTGTCATAAGGAAATGCTAAAATCTGGGTAAAGGGGAACCAATGTATGTAGTGTGCTTAGATTTCCAGAAGGCATCAACCGAATGCTAAATGAAAGATTACCACACAAATTAGCAGTTCATGGTGCAGGGGTAAAGTATCAGCATGGATAGAGGATTGATTAGCTAACATGATGCAGAAAGTGAAGATAAATGGGTCATTATTGGGTTTACAAGATGTGACAAATGGAATGCCACATGAATCAACATTGGGGCTTCAATTATTTACAATTTGTATTAATAAATTTAGGAACCAAAAATATGATCTATATTTGCTGATATTGCAAAGATAGATAGAAGAGTAATTTGTGAAGAGGACCTAAGTCTGCAAAGGGACATAAGTTAACTGGCAAATACTGTGTACCGTGGGGAAATGTGCACTTGCCCACTTTGACAGGAAGAATAGAAAAGCAGCATATTATTGAAATAGAGAGAAATTACAGAACTCTGAAACTCAGAGGGATCAGCTTGAAACTTGAATCACGGAAACTGCTGATACAGCAAGTGATTAGGAAAGCAAAATGGAATATGGCTTATTGCAAAGGGAATGGAATTTTAAATTATGAAAGTTTTGCTACAGTTGTACAGGATCTAGGTGAGATCACATCTGGAGTACTGTGCACAGTTTTAGCCTCCTTATTTCAGAAAGGATATATTTGCATTTGAAGCAATTAAGACAAGCTTTGCCCAACTGATTCCTGGAATAAAGGGGTTATACTATGAGGAAAGATTAGACAAGTTGGACCTGTATCCATTGGGGCTTAGAAGAATGAGAGGTGATCTTATTGAAACATAAAAGCTCCCGAGGGGACTTCACAGGGTAAATGCTGAAAGGATGTTTTTCTCTTTGTAGGGTTCAGGGTATGATGTGATAACCTGCATGAAGTCCCTGATTGATCTCTCTGTAGGGTTTGTTGACTGTGAGTTCCTCTGGTAACAGGCATTAGCGTGCCCCACTGGAACTCTTTATCTGACCCTTTTGTAAGGCAGGCCCAGGAGCGGGCCTGCTGAACTGCACTCCCAGGCAGGGATTAGCATGTATACACCATGGCAGTCGTCTTACTGAATAAACTATGTTCTTTCCCACTTGGGTTTCCTGAGTCATTACACACAGATTAAAAATAAGGAGTCTCCCATTTAACATAGCGATGAATTTTTTTTTTCTCTGAAAGTTAACAGACTGTGAAAGTATCTTCCTCAGGGATCAGTGGAAGCAGAGATCATCGAATATTTTCAAGGCTGAGTTAGACAGATTCTTAACTGACAAGGGAGCCAAAAGGCTACAAGGGTAGGCAGGAAATTAGAGGAAATTAGAAATTAAACAGAAATCAGATCAGCCATAATCTAAATGGCTGAAGGGGCAGAATGAAGGGGTTCCTAATTCATATGTCCTATGCTGTAAATACCAGGGCAACATTGAACAATATGCATTTGAATTCAATTCACTTCACTTCATTATTATCCATAGAAAAGTGTTTGGGTACATTGCTCATTCATTAAAAGCATATGTATAAATGGATAATAACAACAAAGGAAACAAAATTGCCTGATCACAAAGATCTAACTTTAATTAAGTATGTGTTGAAAACTATTCCAATGCATGAAAATAATCAGTCAGTGAATCCAGCCCTGAGTACATGTGAGCAATGTAAGCATCTGTATACACCTGAAAGGCATGAGAGAACTGCAACTGGTGTGATTATTTGAATCCATTGTATTTAACAAAAATATTCATTAAACACTACATATAATTAAATATAGCTGAGTCGCTTGGCAGGATTATAACTATAAGCATCATTACACCTGTCACTCCCCAATAATCCAGTCTTCATGAACCACTTTAGAATGTTGAACTTCATAAGTACTGTATTAATGAACAAATAGTGAGTGGAATTAGGTTATATATGTGACAGCCTTAGACATTTGCATTTATATACTAAAACAGTAGTTATGGAACAGCAGAAAATAAAATGTTGCAGTATATTTATTGTTGTTTAACCAATCTCAGGCATTTTCATTTGTACATAGTACAAAGATAAGGAGATAATTTATTTGTTGCTTTTGATGTCACCGTGAGTTCTGGGTCCCATCACTCCAAAGCATGAGCAAAGATCTATTCAGCCTTCACTGGGAAGAGGGCACTTCCTTAACCAGTACTAACTCCTCTCAGCTTAATGTCCAATACTATTACCATAGACGTAGGTTTCTGAGCTATTGCCTGTGAGGGAAGAAGCAAGTGCCACTGTGGTAAATTAGAAGAGACTTGGGCATGTAATATTGGAAGACAATGAGTGGATTGACATTCTTTTTTCTCCTCTTCTTTATTACCTCATGGAACCAGGGAGAGAAACTATCAAGGTCCCCCTTCCTAAATGCCATCTATTTTTTTCATTTGTGCGTCATGGACAACGCTGACTGGCCAGCATTTATTGCTCACTCCTAGTTGCGCTTGAGAAGGTGATGGTGAGCTGCTTTCTTGAATCACTGTAGCCCACATGTTGTGGGTTGACCTACAATGCTTTTGGGGAGGGAATTCCAGGATTTTGACCCTGTGACTGCGAAGGAACAGTGATATATTTCGAAGTCAGGATGGTGAGTGGCTTGGAGAGGATCTTGCTGGTGGTGGTCTTCCCTTGTATTTGCTGCCTTTGTCCTTCCAGAGGGGTTTGGATCATGCTGTCTAAGGATCTTTAGTTAGTCTCCTCATTGATGTAGGAAAGAACGGCACAAGGTAAGAATAGGGCAAAAATTACTTTTTAGGGATTAATGAGACTGAGAAAAGTGGCAGAAATTAAATATGCATTGTGCTTCACAGGACATGTAGAGTAATAGTATTAATGGTCAGTTGCTGACGTGATGATAGCAAGATGTCACTTGCCTTGCCATCCACCAAAGTAATAGCTAACTGAGTAATCACATGCTATACTGCCTTGTCAATGAAGAGAGTGAGAAGTTTAAAGATAGATTACCCCTTCCAGTTGTTTGCCTTTCATGGACATTTTGAACTATATTTTTCTCCAAATAAATAAGTGAATGAGGTAAGTCTGGATGTTGAGTGTATGCCAAGTGTCATGGGATAGTGAAGTAGAGATGTGGGGGTAAGATGGAGGAAAAATTTCTATGGTTGTGCAGTGTTAGGCGAAGTTGTGCAGCCATAGTGCAAAAATAGGGAGTTGAGCCTCATTTAACCAGACTGTACTATGAAAACCTAATTATATATTTGTTGCTTTCAGAGAGATATGGAATTGCTGGTGCTTAGAGTGACAACGAAGTTCCTAGTTAATGTCTTACCTGATCAGCCCTAGAGAGGTGATTAAAGTTCCTGCTCAGCAGTCCTGGGGGTGAGAGATTCAGCACTGAATGCCAATGCCATCTCCCGTCAGGCAGTATGCACACTCCAAAATATGTGCCTTATGTCTTCAATCTCATCGACTAGGCTTGGGATGTTGCATCTGAGTCGCTGCCACCATTTATGTATAGCTGGCATTTGAGTTCTTATAATAGTACTCAAGTATAATCAAAGTATTGATAAGACACGCAGTTAGATGAAAGGAAAACTTTGATGCATGTTTGCTTGTCCTCAATGGTGCTACTGAAGACTGTGAACCAAACATGTTTCTAAAAGAATATGTGGATACTTCCTGGTGGTGGCACTAATTTATGCACCAATCACCAATGGATCTAGAGATTTGAGTTTAACTTTCTCTTCTGCCAACTCCAATGGCTCTTAAAGGGGCAATAATAGTGTAAATCTACTTTATGAAATTTTAGTCCACATATTATTAACGTTGAACAAGTACAGACAAAGATGGTGATAATGTTTTCCTAGTATTGTCTCACAGGGCACATTACAGGTCTTTGTTTTGAACTCGAAAAATACAATTTTTCACATGAGTTCCGATTAATTATTACTTTTTAGTTTTTTTATCCCTCCTGAAACAATTTCTTTTTAATGATTGCTCAAATTATATTATAATCAAATTCACTCAAATGCAAATTAAAATGCAAAATATATTCATATATACTTTTTTTAAATTCCCAATTCCCCTGTCTCCATTCATTTAATGACATTCAAGTCTATTTGAATGCAAATTAGATACATATTCTGGATGTTTATATGAGAAAAAACGTCAAATTAGCATGTAATTCATATGCAGTGACCATTTATATGCTAGTCAAGTGGTGTAAATGAACTGCAAAAGCCAGGTCAGTACATCACTTGAAATGCAACTGTATCAAATTGAAGTAATTCTTGCTTGATATTTAGAAATAACTCCATGTTGTGAAAAATCTACACCTGTGTAATGATGACCACACTTGAATAATTGTTTTACAATCCTAGGTTATTAATACTGTGACTTAATATCAGCAGCTCTTGCGCGTTGCATTGTCTCTTCATGATGTGAAACCTTGATTATTGACCATAACAGTGGATAATTGAGGTTTCACTGTAGCTCCCAGCTTCTTTTATTGGAATACTTTGCCTGTTATATGTTTCATGCTAGTCCAAATTTAGTGTTCTTAATAAAAGCTCATAAATGACTAATATGATAAAGCATACTCCAAAATCATAATATGCTTTTTACTTCAGAAATTTGGACTTCCCTCCTGCATTTCTTCAATATTTTCTCTTCTTATTACCAACTTACAGCATTTTCTATCTTTTCCTTTCAAACTAATAAAGCATGACCTATCCCCTCTCTAAATCTTTTTACTGTTCAAAGCATAGAATTTAAAGGATTTCTGGTGGTTGGCATTACTTCCTTCACTTAAAACGAGCTATCCTGTTATTTTTCTGACATTGTTGAAACTCGTCAAAGGTCACAGTCAGAAACTCCTAGCTTCAGCAACATGGTGGTGGTAGTCCTTGTGGAATAGGTAAGTGGATTCAGGCTGATCCTCTTTCCCTTGCATGGCAGGCACACATTGCAGCAGCTCTCCGTGGAGATGACTAATGATGTGATTGCATTAACCGTCAGCCCCAGAATGTGACAAATGCCACAAGTGCCTCAAGAACCTCGGGTGGCTAGGAAGGCTGGGAAAGATGTCTTTTTACCCCTGCATTCCATCTGGCTGCAGCATTCCTCATTCCACTGTCAGCGTTCTGAGTAATTTTCGCTCCTCGCTCCATGTGCATCAGCTCTAATCATAAAAAGTATCAAATTCCATTAATGTGATAGCCAGCATCTTTAAAAAGGTAAGCTCTCAAAGGGACCCATTCGGCCAATTGTGCCAGAGCAAGTGAATTCTGGAGCTGAGTGTGGGTTTTCCTGGTCATTTAGGAGTCTGAAGCCATGGAGTACGGGAGCCTTTAAAAAGCTCTCCCTGTAAATAGTTACTTACTTTAACAAACTGTTCATTCATTAATCTAGTTTGTCATTGCCCATCTTTGCAAGTTACTATAGTTGACGAGAAGGATCAATCCGAGTGACTCCATATTGCTGTAGAAACTGCAAGAACAGAACCGATGTCAAAGTCTTTTTGAAACAAATTTGTTCAGTACTCTGTGTGTGTCAGAGTTTTTCTTTTAAGGAACCAAGGCCCATTCAAAACCTAACACAGAGTTGTGGATGCAATATATCAAATGCCTGCACTATTTTCTTAAAGCCAATGAAATTGGAGTGGATGGGGTGAAGGGGTGGGGCTAGTGGAGAAGCTGTGGGTAATCCTATTAACAGCCTGCGGAGCTGCAACATATTGCCTGATAAGGACTTCTCCAACTGCCCTTGACTCCAAAAGAGTTCGTGGAATTAGTCAAGGGACATTATCACCTGGAGCTCTCGGTGATAATGTAGCAATACAAAATGTAATTCAATTACTAGAGCCCGAGGGAAATCAAGAGTTGCATTTTGTAATGCACATGATACAAATGACCAAACAATGCAAATTCGGGCATGCACATAATGTCATGTTGAGAGATAGTTGAGTTTGTGGTGTTAAGAACACAAAATATCTTATTAGTAGAGGCATAAATTACTTTAAAGAAGGTATTAGAGGTAGCCAGGCTATAGGAAGCACTGAAAGGGAGTGATGGAGCTGCAACACTTGCAAACAAGTAATGCTCACAAGCTTAGTGAGAGGCCACTGGCAATTGAGATACCAGGGAGAAGGTCACAGAAAGAAGAGGCTTACAACAAAAGAGGATGTGGAGCTATAGGAATTTGGTCCACAGACCAGGAACTATGAAGAATGGTACCACTGTGGGGGAGCACGATGGTCAGGCTAGCAATTTATACTGGGGAAATTTTAAGGATCTTAGGAACAACAACAATGCCCATCAGATACCAATCAGTCAGTTCAACTGCCTGTAATAGCAGTTAGGGACCAAGAGCCAAGTTTGGTGGGCCAAAATTGATTTCACCAAATTAGATTAAACTGGCTAGAAATCTTCAAAGTCAATGTTGGAAACTTCCACAATATCTTTTAAAAAAACAGGCAGTGTTAGGCAAGATACGGAGTCTAAAAATAAGGAATTTATGTGGATGCTGAGGGACAGTTTTACAGAGCCCAGCCCATTTCCTATGCCTTACACGTGCAGGTTGAACCTGAACTCAAGTGGAAAAATTAAGCAGCATCAAGTCCGTACTATCTTCAGAGTGGGCCGCTCCCATCATGCCAGTGGTTACACCAGATAGAACCGTTAGGATATGTGGGGATTACAAAGTAACCTTGAATCAAGTAGCAAAATTGAATCAATGTCCAAGAACAAGATTGAAGATTTGTACATCAAATTAGCAGAAGATTTCACTTATACTAAACTTGATATGAGCCATGCAAACAAACAATTAGATGAGGCATTTAGAGAATTTGTTACAATCAATACACACAGAGGTTTATACTAGTGTACTCAGTTACCCTACTGAGTCTCATCAGCATGTGCAATTTTCCAGTGCACCATGGAAAGCTTGGTAGGACTTACCAAAGGTGGTTGTCTATCTAGATGATGCACTGATGACAGGAACATCCAAATAGGAACATCTGGCAAATCTCAAAGAGATTTTGAAGAGTTTTAAGAAGGTCAAAGTGAAGTTAAAATGGGAAACGTGCATTCCAGGTTCATAACATCATGTACTTAGTGTCCAAAGTACACATAAATGGGTTGCATCCTATGGAGGAGAAGATAAAAACAATAAAGGAAGCAATGGCCCCCAGAAATGTGTCAGAATTGAAAACATTTTTAAGAATGGTAAATTTTTAATCTTTCTTCAGTGTTGTTACCCCCACACACACTACTCAAGGAGCACCAAAGGTTGAATTGGAGACAGCATAACAAAGAGGCCTTTAAATAGATTAACCTGGAAAGCTGTCATACAGTCTGTTTGTTCAATTTGATTCTTCAAAAGAGATCATTCTGTCCTGCAACGCGTCTCCTTATGGAGTGGTTTTATCACATACATAAGGTGGAAGGTGGTATTGCAAGGTCTATCGCTTATGCCTTGAAGACTCTGACTAATGCTGAAAAAACGTACTCTCAAGTTGAAAAAAGAGGGACTAGCCGTCATCTTCAAATGCACCCTAAACTCTATATCTCTCCACACAAGATGCACAACCTTTTACAACAAAATTAAATCTCTCCATCTTTACCTGCAGAAGAAATTATTCCACAATGACAGGAAGAGAACTAAAAACAATGTCAGGCCTTCACTCAGCCAAAGGAGAAATCAGTGGAGATTATTGGACGTGGCAATTTGGCTTTTCACAATAGTGAGGGTTGGAGCCACAATCAGCTGACTGTAAACCAATTTTCCTTGCTTTTTCTGCACTACACTGTAAGTAAAGCAGTAAATGACCAAGAGGAGGAACTTTTTTTTCATTCATTCGTGGAACATGGGCATTGCTGGCTGGCCAGCATTTATTGCCAATCCCTTGTTGCCCTTGAGAAGGTGATGGTAAGCTGCCTTCTTGAATCACTGCAGTCCATGTGCTGTGGGTTGACCCACAGTCTCCTTACAGAGGGAATTTCAGGATTTTGATTTGCGACTGAAAAGGAATGGTGAGTATTTCCAAGTCAGACCAGTGATTGGCTTGGCAGGGAACTTGCAGGTGATGGTGTTCCCATGTATCTGTTGCCCTTGTCTTTCTAGATGGAAGTGATCATGGGTTTGGAAGCTGCTGTCTAAGGATCTTTAGTGAATTGCTGCAAGACGTCTTGTAGATAGTATACACTGCTGCTACTGAGTGTCAGTGGTGGGGGGATTGAATGTTTGTAGATGTGATGCCAATCAAGTGGGCTGTTTTGTCCTGGATGGTGTCAAACTTCTTGAGTGTTGTTGGAGCTGTACCCATCCAGGCATGCAGAGTATTCCATCACACTCCTGACTTGTGCCTTGTTGATGGTGAATAGGCTTTGGGGAATCAGAAGGTGCTACTTGCCGCAGTATTCCTAGTCTCTGATCTGTAGTAGCCATCGTATTTATGTGGTGATTCCAGTTGAATTTCTGGCTCATAGTTATCCCAAAGATGTTGACAATGAGGGTTTCAGTAATAGTAACACTATTGAATGTCAAGTGGCAGTGGTTAGAATGTCTTATTGGTGATAGTCATTGCCTGGCATTTGTTGGTGAGAATGTTGTTTACCACTTGTCGGGCCATGCCAGGATATTGTCCAAGTCTTATTGCTTTTGAACATGGACTGCTTCAGTGTCTGAGGAGTGGCAAATAGTGCTGAACATTCTGCAATCATCAGTGAACATCCCCACTTCTGATTTTATGATGGAGGGTCGGTCATTGATGAAGCAACTGAAGATTGTTGGACCTAGGACACTACCGTGAGAGACTCCTGCAGAAATCTCCTGGAGCTGAGATGACTGACCCTCCGTAGCCACAACCATTTTCCTATGTAACAAATTGTCCCTATATTGGTCTCTATATGTCATTAAGACGTTAGGACGGCGGTGCGGGCTCGTTGGGCCGAAGGGCCTGTTTCTCGTGCTGTGTTGTTCTTTGTTCTATGTACTAGGTATGGCTCCAACCAGCAGAGTGTTTGCTCTCTGATACCCATTGATTCCAGTTTTGCTAGGGCTCCTTGATGCCACACACAATCGAATGCAGCCTTGATATCAAGGGCTATAACTTGTGACAGAGACAGCCCTGGAGACAATTCACCAAAAGATGAACTACAATCCCAGTTCTGCAGAGGAAGAAAGAAATAGAAACTTTAGGGTCCAACTAACAACAGAAAAAAAAACTTTTCATTGCACCAGTAATTGTCCAAAAACCTGGTTGGGAAATGAGTAACATACATGAGTTTAATTCCAGATTGTATGATCTCAGCAACAAGGCATTAACAATCTGAAGTCTACTATAGGACAGAGTGTTGAAAGCTCGCGGATTTACTATCAAATAAATCAGTTGGATTAAAAATTGGTGTTGCTAAATTCTTACTGAGTTCTTACTATAGAATATACAGACATTTCCTGGTCAGTTGTATAGATTTTGCAGCTGAGTTTTCTGCACTGGAGTCTTTGTCATAAATTCTTGCAGTTTGGATCAATCTTCAAACCGATGTCACTCAAGATCTCGGCTCCGTGATCTACATCAACATTGAAAGGTTTAAGAAAATCATTGATAGAGGCTTCAATGGCATTGCTGATCTCCTAAATCTCCCACAAATTCTTGAGAGTGATGGGGTGCAGCCCCATAGAGATGACATGAAAGAGTGGCATATAATTGCCCACTCTTAGAATGATAGCATGTCTGCATTCTCACTTCCTCTTCATCCATTGCTAACCATGATACTGGAAAATCAGTTGGATAATATTGCCCCTACAATAACTCTGATGTTGCAATCAGACAGAGCTCTTGGAGATTACTTAGCCCAAACATCTCAGAGGTCCAGAACAGTGCTGAAATGCTACTCAATGAACTGCTGACAAAAAATTGTTACTGCAACAGATTTTGGAGTCCCCCCAGTTCTTTGTGCCTATTGTCATCAGTGTAAACTCCATCGTCATTTTAATGGTTTTCAACGATGTTGGCTCCATAGTTGCCCCCATTGCAGGGCAAAGCTATGCGGCATACAGCAATTTACTAACGTATGGGAGTTTTCTTGGATTGTTCTGAAAGAAGTCATTAGGCAACAGAATTGTTGTATCAGAATTGCCATGGGTTTGATAAGGATTCCAATATTCCCAGGTATCTGATTACAACAATTTGACAAGCAAGTATGGGTGCCTAGAAGACAGCATGAGCTAAGCGTGTATGGGATAACAATTCTGATGGAAAGTCATTGTCCTGAAATGTTAACTCTGATTGCCTTTCTCCACAAATACTGCAAAACGTGTTGAGTATTTTTAGCATTTACTGTGTTCATGTGTCCATGATGGCCTTCATCTAAGGCAAGCATGCTTCTGCTTGATATTCAGGAGCAAAGAATAGGAGGATAGAAGATTGGTTCAGTATGAAAGCATCATGACAGCAGTCAAGTAAAGATCTACCTGATGGGTACTGGTAATCCTACCCCATTTTTTGGGAATGACAGTCCTGGTTATTCAAGAAGGCAGCTGACTGATTGATAGAAAAATGTCATGGAAGTGGATATGGTCAATGATATTGCAAAGTTGAGGAATTCCTATTAAATTTGTGCCTGCCATAATCCTATCCTGCTGTTTGCAGATGTCCATCGATATCATGATAAAAGAATTGACTTAAGCAAATGTGGCTTAAGTCACCGCTTTCCTTTTTTCACTAACTCAGTCTCTCATTTCCAGTTCCCTTTCTTTCCTGTCAATTTCTGTGGGCTGTATTTACTTCTTTCCAGTTTTCCTAACTATTTCTTAATCACTTTCTGCTCTTTTTCCTATTGTTCGTTTTTTGTTCAGTTGCACACATTAATCACTCTGTTATTTGCTGTCTCCATTGCCAGAAACTACATAAATACAGAGCTTTATATATCTATAAAATGGAGCACAGGTATTATACTCAGACACACATCATGGTCAAAGAATGTCTACAGGGAGTATAGTGTCTGGTGGCAGGGACTCTATAATATTAATGATTGATGTTGTAAAAACAAGTATCCATTTCATCAGAAGTAGGGAGAATATGAATAGCAATCATACTGGGCATAATGAGAGAAGCAATGGAATCATTCTAGATACATAACAAAGTTTGGGAAGTTGTTAATTAACTGAGGGTGGGTTGCAAGGCAGTAGGGCAGCATTCAGAAGATTCATAACTCAAATATTCATCTCACATGTATATCACTCGACTTCAGAGATCTCTGACTTCTATGCGCATCTTCAGATTCCACATCAAGAAGATTCTAAAAATAGAGTCCATTACATAAATCAGTTTGATCTCATGTTAATAAGGAATTGAAATGTAAGAAAATTAAGTTTCTATTGGATCTTTTTTTGAGTCAGTCATCAGAAATTGATGAATCTCTAAAAGCTATCTGGCACTGTGACCCAGCCGTCCATTAGACAAAGACTAAATCAGGTTAAAGAGATGCAATTTAAAATTAACTATTGATTTCATGATAATGCTCAGAAGTTAACTATGTTAAGTAAATGAGGTGGTGCCCATTGAAGAAAATGAAGTTGGAATTATTTACATGATATATTTGACGTACCCAAATATGATACCACATTTGAATAAAACTATGCATTTGACATTTAGCATTGTCAAAATTCAAATATGGGAAGCTCAGAGCTATGTTCTCCAATGTTCCACGAGATATCAGCCCAAACAATTAATTAATCCTATCTTAGGGTGAAGATATTGCATTATTCAACTCTGGGAAAAGAAGCTGCCATTCCTGTAATGTTAACAATATGGCCAATTTAGTTCTTTCAAATCCCCAACATTGGAATTAATGATGATGGAAGAAGGTACATCTGCCCGAATAAGATTCTTCCATCATAAAATGGCTATTGAAGCCCACATGGATAATCTGTTAACCCTGACAGAACTTACTGTACCAAATATTAATCATAGGTATAAATCAGAAAGCTTGAATCAATAAACACCTTTCCTCAATTGTTATTTTGTGTGGTACATGACATCTTTATGTTCTACCAGATTGATTTTATCTATTCACAGATTTGTAACTTAAAGATATTTGTACCTGTGAGCTATCAATAAATAGCAAAATTATAATATCAATCAAGCACATTTTATTGGTGACTATAATAAAATGTAATCTGTAAACAAATATATATTATCCTGAAATATACATTGTGCCCAGCGCGAATAATGCAGCAATTTTTATGCTGGGCTAGTAGAGACAAGCATATTTTTCTTTTTAGTTATAATTATTTTTGTTCCATTATTTCAACATAAAGCTTCTTGCATTTCTTCCTCTGTGCCAGGAATGTAAGAAAATAGACAACTGAGTTCATTTTATTAGAAAATGCCACACATTTCAATTACGTATTCAGGGATTTGAGCACAGAGTATTAAAAACTAAGAACCTAGGAATGACAAAGGGATATCAGAACACAAGTGAACTGAAACAATATTCTAATTTTCCAGAGGTAAGATAGAGTAAAGCACAGAGATGTGTTAACTAATATTATTTTATTTAGCCACCTCTGCAATAATGGACCTATTACCATCACAAATTAATCTCTGATGATTACCACTGTTACATGGAAGGCTCTTTTTGAGCTGTATTGGAGGAAGGTAAAAGTAAACTGATGATGCTAACAACAACAACCTAAACCTTTAAATTAACAAACACAATGATAATTTAAGTCACTGGACTCCAATTTTGTTGAGCACGAGATCACTTTTAACATCAAACTGCAGTATGAGATTTACTCTTAAAAATTCTACTTCACCAAAACCCCATCAAGTGTATTTATGCATAACACTCATCTTATGATCTTACCAGAATTTTTAACAGATAGAAAATACCTATCATACATCTTACCAGAAATTGGCAAAGTATCGGTTCCAGCAAGAAAATGCTTTGAATGAATCATGCCAACAATATATAAAACAAAAAAGAGTGGTATAATTAAACATTGGTCCTTTAGAGGATAAGAAGGGAGATGTAATAACTGGAAATGAAAAAATGCCTGGGGCATTGAACAGGTATTTTGTGTCGGTGTTCACAGTGGAAGATACAAATAACATGCCAAAAATTGATGACAGGACAGTTGTAGCAGGTGAGAATGTAGAAACTATCATTGTCATGAAAGAGATAGTGTTGGGCAAGTTAATGGGGCTAAAGGTAGACAAGTCTCCTGGTCCTGATGGAATGCATCCCAGGGTATTAAAAGAGATGGCAGGTGAAATAGCAAATGCACTAGTAGTAATTTACCAAACTTTGGTTCGTGCAGATTAGAAAACAGCAAATGTGACGCCACTGTTTAAAAAAAGAGGTAGACAAAAAGTAGGTAACTATAGGCCGGTTAGCTTAACTTCTGTAGTAGGGAAAATGCTTGAATCTATCATCAAGGAAGAAATAGCGAGACATCTGGATATAAATTGTCCCATTGATAAGATGCAGCATTGGTTCATAAAGGGCAGGTCATATTTGACTAATTTGGTAGAATTCTTTGAGAACATTACGTGTGCAGTGGACAATGGGGAACCTTTGGATATGGTGTATTTGGATTTCCAGAAGGCATTTGACAAGGTGCTGCACCAAAGACTGTTACATAAGATAAAGGCTCACAGTGTTATGGATAATGTATTAACATGGATAGAAGATTGGTTAACTAACAGAAAGCAAAGAGTGGGGGAAAATGAGTGTTTTTTTGGTTGGCAATGAGCGACTAGTGGTGTGCCTCGGGGATCAGTGTTGGGACTGCAATTGTTTACAATTTATATACATGATTTGGAGTTGGGAACCAAACGTAGTGTGTCAAAATTCACAGATGACACTAAGATGGGTAGAAGAGCAAAGTGTGCAGAGGATGCTGAAAGTCTGCAAAGGGATATAGATAATCTAAATGAGTGGGCGAGAGTCTGGCAGATGGAGTACAATGTTAGTAAATATGAGATCATCCATTTTGATAGAAACAACAGCAAAATGGACTATTATTTAAATGGTAATAAATTGCAGCATGTTGCTGTGCAGAGGGACCTGCATGTCTTTGTGCAGAAATCTCAAGGAGATGGTTTGCAGGTACAGCAGGTAATTAAGAAGGCAAATGGAATTTTGTTCTTCATTGCTATAACGATGGAGTTTAAAAACAGCGAGATTATGTTGCAGCTGGATAAGGTGCTGGTGAGGCTGTATTGTGTACAGTTTTGGTCTCTTTACTTGGCTCTGGAGGGGCTGCAGAGAAGATTCACTAGGTTGATTCCAGAGTTGAGGGAGTTGGCTTATGAGGAGAGAATGAATAAACTGGATCTATACTTATTGGAATTCAGAAGAATGAGAGATCTTACAGAAACATGCAAGATTATGAAGGGAATAGGTAAGATAAAAGCAGGGAAGCTGTTTCCACTGGCTGGTGAAACTAGAATTAGATGGCAAATAAGGGGAAGCAGATTTAGGACTGAGTTGAGGAGGAACTTCTTCATACAAAGAGTTGTGAATCTGTGGAATTCCTTTTTCAGTGAAGCAGTTGAGACTATCTCATTGAATGTTTTTAAGGCAAGGATGGATAAATTTTTGAAGAGTAAAGGAATTAAGGGTTATGGTGAATGGAAAGGCAAGTGGAGTTGAGTCCATAAAAAGATCAGCATGGTCTTATTGAATGGCAGAGTAAGCTCAAGGGTCCAGATGGCCTACTCTGGTTTTTATGTTTCTTATGTTTCCAGGGAATCTTGAGCCTTATTGACAGAAGATTTTATGGTCTCAAGAATAACATTGTGCCTGCGGGGCTTCCCCTCTAATTAACCAGCCATGGCTGCACTTAATCGCACCAGACACTGAGGAGTTCCATAGTAACAGCCCCACAGCATTTGCTCCACAATGACAGCAGGGAGATGGCAGCCGAAAAGGCCGTACCAGATTTCTCAGAGGGAGCCCTGACCAGACTTCTTGATGGCGCGCACTGGAGAGGGACTGTTCCAGGAGAAAATTCTCCCACCAAGGTCGACATCCTCGCCTGCGATTCAGTGGCAGCCCTGGTGAGTGCCGGCTCACTGGAAAAGAGGACAGGACAGCAGTGCCGCAAGAAGATGAACAATCTTCCGTGTGCAGCCAGGGTAAGTGAGCAAGGTCACAGGGTAAGTAAGGAAAGAAAATCATGCAGCCTTTTTCTGGACCCTTCACACACACCGCACAGCTCCAACTTCATCTCTTGTCCAGCTACTTCGGCTTTGCCAGCACCTGTAAGGAGGTCCTCCTTTCCCCTCCCCAATCATCATGTTCCTCCCTGCTTGCTGCCATGCTCTTCATAGTCCAGCTCCACTCAAGATCTATGCCTGCCGCACCTCATCATCATTTGAAATGTTAACACTGGTGCCTACATGCTCCCTATCTGTGTCATTGCGGGGCAAACTCAACTACAACAAGCATGAACAAGCACACCCAGCCCGAATATGTTGGAGATCAGACCCTTTCTGCCATTTGTGCAGAGAGCCCTTGCATTGGCCTGGGGAGGAGGAAGAGTGTGTCTGTGCTGCTGGTGAAGTGGGGGCAGCAGACAAATGCGAGCATCTTCAAGATATGCTGCTATTCTTCAAGTCTTAAGTGAGTAATCGATGTTCCCTCTGTATCCCCTGTTATGCGCTGATGTAGTCAAAGCAGCCTGACCATCCCTGTGGTCTCTGGAGCTACCAGCTTCGAGCAGCTCCAAGAGAAACTTCTCAGACCCCACCGTTAAAGAGGCGTCATAGTTGTCCCTTACGGCTTGGTGGGATCACTAAGCGAGCAGGCCTCTGGGTCACTCATTGTGAGCACCTCTGCTGGGCACCTATGAAAAGACACCTTTTTGCGAGCTTTGCCTTTAGCCACAGATTATGAAAAAAGTAGCCGTTGAGCTTACAACATTCCCTTTAACTCCCCAACTTTCCTCATTCTAATGGCACTGGTTAATTTCTGAAAATTGTGCAAGAATTATCTTGTGAGAATTCCAAATTACTTCCTTTTACTCAAGGCTACACTTTGTTGACAAGCGAGACAAATGTTGTTGGCTTTGACATTTGTGAAAAGAAATTAACTTTCCCATTCCTGGTGGAAATGGTAGGTTTTTGCCCTTTCGAAAGTCTCCGGCTCCTCACTCATCATTTTGTCTTCACCCAATTTAGTCCATATTTGGGCACCTGCGGTTCAGCAGCTAATGAGCGGATTCACTCGTCATCACCAGAAGGCCGGTTTCAAGCACATTTTCGGCATCAGTTCAGCAATCAATGACAATTGACTTATCAAGACTCCAGGATTGACCTGTCAATTGCTCAACTATTTGGGGACTACTGATTTATGTGCATCACCTTACCTCAGGCATATCTGGACCTCACTGCGTAACATGGATGTCAAATGGAGTGAGAGGGTGGTGGTTGAGTTGTTTAGCATACTCAGCATATCTCCCGAAAAAAATAAATAAATACCATTCCTTCCTCCTAAAGAACAGACCTTGGATCAATTGATAGATCCTCAGAACATCTCTTCCTGAGCTAATCAGTTCCACAAGTTAACCTGTGAAAGCTGATTAGTTGTGCTTGTTCACTGGCAGACTGTGGTGAATAGTAATGAAGTTACGGAGAGTCGAACAATGCTCAATCGGCACCTGGACTTGGTGCTTCAGAAAATTTGCTTTTTCTCTTCATTTCATTTGCCTTACTGAAGCTCAGGGTTAATGAAAGTAATAATGTTTCAACTTGAATATCATTATGAATTTCCTATTTAAAAAATTGACCTTTTGATGGAGCTTTGTTTTTATCTGTCAAGCTCACATTCTAATATTACCCTAACATTATAATCCTGCCTACACTGCTGCTTTGTAATAGCATAATGAAGTTATTTTAATGACCAAAATTTGAATATTTATTAGTTAAAATTTGCAGTCTGTATTTACTGTTTCACCAGTATAAAGATTTGTGATGTGAACGTGGAATCATACAATCTGACACAGCACAGGGAAGACACTTGTGGCTCATCATAACTATAGCAGCTCATAGTTCTTCTCTCTCTCCACAAAAGCTGTAAATCTTTATGTGTAACCCTGTGGTAAAACATTTCATACCATGATAAACTCTTAGAAAGAGGAATTTCCCAGTTTTAGATTTAAATTGGTGGCCTTTTATCATTGGCTCTCCAACAAAAGGAAATGGTATCTTTTGGATTTGATCATAGGCGCTCATAATTTGACAGGAGCAAGACTGTAGATGAAAACTGGGTGGCATAGTAACACAGTGCTTAGCACTGCTGCCTCACAATGCCAGGGACCCAGATTCAATTCTGGCCTTGGGTGACTGTCTGTGTGGAGTTTGGACAATCTTCCTGTGTCTACATGGGTTTCTTCTGGGTGCTCTGGTTTCCTCTCACAGTCCAAAGAGGTTAGGTGGATTCGCCACGCTAAATTGCCTCTTGTGTCAGTGGGAATAGCAGGGTAAATATGTGAGGTTACAGGTTAGGGCCTGGCTGGAATTATTGTTAGTGAAGGGCCAAATGGCCTTCTTCTGCACAGTAGGGATTCTATGATTCTAACCCAAATCTATTAGACTACTTCCCTCTAGTCAAAATGGTCTTAGATTAAAAGACTGTTGTTGGCGAGTTTAGCTTTCCTCTTGATACCCTGGCTTCATTTCTGAACTGCTTATGGTGAGTAATCAATCATTGCTGTCATCTTTGGTCTTAGAATTAGCTAACACTACACTTACAACACTTCTCTGTTGCTATTTTATAGGCCTGTATTATGTTGTACAATAACAGACTGTCAGTGCTCAAACCATAGACTTCAGTCCCGGGCCTGCTAATAAGATTTAAAGTATATGGAAATGAATATTACCATAATTTATGCACCTCCTTGCCAATTTCCAGGGACATCAACATGACAGGTCCCTCCAGTCACCATCAGGGTAAAAGCAATCCTGTTAGAGACAAATCTGAGACATATTAGTCACAAGTGGATGTGAAAAAGTATTTATTGGTGACAATAAAAGTGTCTTATTGATAGGTGCTAATGTAAAAATATGTAACAGGAAACATTTAAGCGCATAAGTATTCTATCTACCTCGTGCTGCTTTAACCATGCAATCTTAGTACTACTACAACTTAGCCTACCATGTCTCAGTGTCTCTCCAGGATATCTATTGGAGGTGGAGATGGCCAGCTGTCTATTTTGTCTCATGGCCTATGATGCCCTTGGTGATCAGTCTCTGCAGGGCCTGGATCTTAAGGGCCTTGGCAAGCTTCCATTGTCAAGGAGGTATCAATGACACTCTTCATCCTGCTGCTGAGATGCTCCAAGAAAAGGGCGTCAAAAGGTATAGCTTCAACTGCATCTCCTGGGTGGGAGACCTTGGCAAGGGCTTAAGCTTCCCTCCTCCCTCAAGGATCCTGTGAGCCTCTGGGTCACTCCATAGGACAGCGGAGCATCTGCAGTGAGCTCCAGAAGCTCCAGCATTACTTCACCCTGTCAGTCCTGGAGGACCACCTACATTCTTGCCATGGTGGTCAAGCGCTCTGTGATGGCCCTCTAAGTTGGGGCCACCTGTCAATGGCAGCAGCAAATGCCCTCTGAGCCTGGGGCACAGCCTGAGTCCAATTGGACTCCTCCAGAAGGTCGCTGCCGTCGATTTGACGTGTACGCCCAAGCCATCAGGAGGTGTTCAACATCAGATTCATTAACCGCACTCACAAGACAACCCCAAACATCACCCAAGCACAACGCAATGCCACCCGTGCTCTCAAGACCAACCGCAACATTGTCATCAAACCAACAGACAAAGGAGGCGCCATCGTCATACCAAACAGAACGGATTACTGTAAAGAAGTGTACCGACAGCTGAACAACGAGGAACACTACAAATAGTTACCTGCAGATCCGATCAAAGAACACACCCATCAACTCAATATTCTGATCAAGACCTTTGATCCGGACCTTCAGAGCACTCTCCCTGCTCTCATTCCATGTACTCCCTGAGTTGGAAATCTCTACTGCCTCCCAAAGATACACAAGGCAAACACACCTAGCCATCCCATCATATCGGGCAATGGGACCCTGTGTGAGAACCTATCTAACTATGTCGAGGGCATTTTGAAACCTATTGTACAAAGAACCTCCAGCTTTTGTCGCGACACTACAGACTTCCTATGGAAACTCAGCACACATGGAGCAGTTGAACCAGGAGTGCTCCTTATCACAATGGATGTCTCGGTGCTCTACACAAACAGCTCCCATGACGAAGCATTGCTGCAACTACCTCAGTTCTCAATGCCAACAACTGGCAGTTTCCAGATGCAATTTTACACTCATTCGCTTCATCCTGGACTACAAAGTTTTCACCTTCAACAATCAGTCCTTCATCCAGACACACAGAACAGCCAAGGGGCCAAATTCGCACCTCAATATGCCAACATCTTCATGCACAGGTTCGAACAAGACTTCTTCACCACAAAGGACCTTCAACCGATGTTATACACGAGGTATATTGATGACGTTTTCTTCCTTTGGACTCATGGCGAACAGTCACTGAAACGACTATATGATGACATCAACGTGTTCCATCCCACCATCAGACTCACCATGGACTACTCTCTGGAATCGGTTACATTATTGGACACACACATTTCCATAAGAACGGTCAACTCAGCATCTCGCTGTAACACAAGCCCACAGACAACCTCACAATGCTCCACTTCTCCAGCTTCCACCCTAAACATGTTAAAGAGGCCATCCCCTATGGACAAGCCCTCCGACACAGAATCTGCTCAGATAAGGAGGATCATAATAGATACCTCCAGACGCTGAAAGATGCCCTCATAAGAACAGGATATGATACTCAACTTAGTATCAGGATATGATACTTCAACTCAGGTTGAAGGATTTGAGGTTGTTTTCGTTAGAAAGGAGGCGGCTAAGAGGGGATCTTATTGAAGCATATAAGATGATTAGAGGTTTAGATAGGGTGGACAGTGATAGCCTTTTTCCTAGGATGGAGAAAGCTAGCACGAGGGGACACAGCTTTAAATTAAGGGGTATGAGTTATAGGACGGATATCAGAGGTAGGTTCTTTACTCAAAGAGTGATTAGGGAGTGGAATGCCCTGCCTGCAGCTGTTGTAGATGCGCCAAGTTTGGTGGCGTTTAAGAGGTTAATTGATAAGTATATGGAAGAGAAGGGAATGGTTTAGTTTGGAGGGGCATTGCTTTTTATTTTGGTCGGCACAACATCGAAGGCCGAAGGGCCTGTTCTGTGCTGTAATGTTCTATGTTCTATGTATGTTCAATTCATCCGATGCACCACAACCAAAAACCACACCGAGCTCCGCAGAAGACAAACACAGGACACGGTGGACAGAGTACCCTTCGTCGTCCAATACTTCCCTGGAGCGAAGAGGCTACGCCATCTTCTCTGGAGTCTCCAATACATCATTGATGAAGATGAACATTTTGCCAGGGCCATCCCCATACCCCCACTTCTTGCCCTCAAACCACCGTATAACATCAAACAGACCATTGTTCTCAGCAAACTACACAGCCTTCAGGAGAACAATGACCACAACACCACGCAACCCTGCCACAGTAACCTCTGTAAGACATGCCGGATCATCGATACGGATGCCATCATATCACATGAGAACACCATCCACCGGGTACACGATACATACTCTTGCAACTTGGCCAATGCTGTCTACCTGATACGCTGCAGGAAAAGATGTCCTGAGATTGGTACACTGGGGAGACCATGCAGACATTACAACAATGGATGAATGAACGCTACTCAACAGTCACCAGGCAAAACTGTTCTCTTCCTTTTGGGGAACACTTCAGCGGTCATGGACATTTGGCCTCTGATCTTTGGATAAGCGTTCTCCAAGGCAGCCTTCACAACACACAACAGCACAGAGTCGTTGAGCAGAAACTGATAGCCAAGTTCTGCACACATGAGAATGGCCTCAACTGGGATCTTGGGTTCATGTTACACTATCTGTAACCCCCACAACTTGCCTGGACTTGCAAAATCTCACTAATTTTTCTTTCTGGAAATAATACACATCTCTTTGACCTGGGCTTAATGCTCTTTCCACTCACATTGTCTATACCTTTAAGAATTGATTAGCTGTAAAGACTCACAATCCAATCATTATGCAAGGAAATTGAATTTGTATCTGTGTGTCCTTTTCATGATCAAAACTCTCAGCTACGTGACGCAGGGATAGGCTGTCCCGAAAGCGGCTTTTGCTACAAATAAACCTGTTTGGACTTTAAACTGGTGTTGTGGGATTTCTTTCTGTTTTACCCAGTCCGACCCCAGCATCTCCATATCTGGGTCACTGCACCAGGAAGCCAGGCCCAATTCCAGCCATGGGTCACTGTCTGTATGGAGTTTGCACATTCTCCCCATGTCTACATGGATTTCCTTAGGTGTTCCGCTTTCCTCACACACTCCAAAGATGTGCAGGTTAGATAGATTGGTCATGCTAAATTGCCCCATAATGGTCCAAGATATATAGGAATTAGTTGGGTAAGTACATGTGGTTACAGGAATAGGGCCTGGGTGGGTCAGTGCATTTTCTATGGGCCAAATGGCCTTCTTCTGCGCCATTGGGATTCTATGAAAATTCTTGTAAAATTCTGCCTGTAGCACCTCTAGAATATTATGTGTAGTTTTGTCTCCGCATTTATGAAAAGATATGCTTACAGTGGAGGTAGTACAAATGATAATTCACTAAGTTGATCCATGGGATTGTATTCTTTGGCGTTTAGGGGAATGAGAGGTGATTTCATTGAAACCTAAAACTTTCCAGAAGGGGCATGATAGGATAGACACTGGGAGATTTTCTTCTGTTGGTTGGGGAGTCCAAAGCACAGAGTTACAATCTCAGGATAAGGGACTGATTGTTCATAATTGAGATGATGGGAAATTTCTTCACTCAAAGGGTTGTGAATCTTTCCTACCCCAGCATATTTGATATACTTAATTGTTGAATACAATTAAAGCAAGTACAGACAGACTTTTGATCTGTTAGGGAATGGAGGGACATGGGGAGTGAGCAGGAAATGGAGTTAAAACCCAAGATCAGCCATGATTGCATTGAATGTCAGAACAGGTTCAATGGCCATATGGTCTCTCCCTACTCTTATTTCTTGAGTTCATGAGTAAATATGATGCTTAGTCCTGGTGGATGTTGAAGCTGTACCACTGTAGACAGTTGGGGAATGTTCCATCACAGTTCTTTCTTCTCCTATGGATAATGGACATACTTTGAGGAATTGAGCAGAAAGTTATTTGCTGCAGAATTCCCAGCCTCTTTGCATGCTCTATTATTTATGTATACTGGCTGCCACCTTGGAACGTCACACCCTTACACTTCTACTCGTGTTCACTTCTCCATTATCACTTTTCATCTCTTTTCACTTTCTACGTATTCTCAACTCTTTCCAATGTTCTCTCCCTAGCACCACTACCTTCCTACTCCCAACCATCTCCTGTCTTTGAGACCAGTGTTATTTCTCACCTTTCTGGGTCAACAGATATTTTTTTCACTGAAATATTTACCCTCATTTACACTGAACCATTTTTTATCTCATAATTCCTTTGACGTTATCCTGCTCATTCTTCTAACTATTGTTACACACATAATCCAAATCCTCAGCATCCTGATCATCCCTTGTCCTTCTGCAATTTATTTCCCATTTGTCCTTCAGTTCACTGATTCTCAACCTCCACCTTTCATATCAGCATTTATCACTCAACTTTATCTTCTTGTCCACATGATGGCCAATATAGCTGACTTGTCTATCCCTACCCTTGAAAACTGATGTTTTTACACCTCAGCTTGAAGAATAGAAGAAATAGCAGCAGTAGGTCATTCAGATCTTCAAGCATGCTCAGCAATATATTTAATACCTTATCCACAACTTCCTCTTCTCTTCAAAATTCTGGAATATATTATATTCTATAGGCCTCCATTGCTGTCATTCAAGTCCATCCAATTTAACTTCTGCCCCACACATTACAAAGAGTTTATTGGTTAAAATTACAGGTGACATTCTGTGCATTTGTGACTCAGTCTCCCCGTGTCTTCTTATGCTTCTTAACCAGGCTGCCTACATCATTCTTCTTTTTCTTCCGACATCTCTTCCAGCTCCACGTTTATCTAATTAATTAATCTGAATTTTTCTGATTTCCTTATGCTTTCTGTTCCTTGTATGCCATCCTTTATTGTAAAGTGGTCTGAGACTTCTACTACACTAAAAATATGCTATCTGAATGCATGCTGTTGTTGTATGAATATTAATTGCACAAGACAGTACTAAAATGTGTGTAAGTATGTTACAGAACATATCTGTTTTCCAATGATTGACTCTTTACCTTAGACAACTTAAGCTTAATTGATTCTAAGATCTTGATTATATTTCAAGGCCAGATCTGGTTTTGTTTCATATAATTTGACTGTGTGTCAATCTTCAAATTCAGTCAATACATTAGGAAAGGCATTATTAATAATTGTTTCAATGATCCTTGTTAGCCTGAATTTTGCTTTCTGTGATTCATTGACACTGACCACGAGAAGTGGTCAGTTTGTCCCAGGTGTAAATTGTATATAATTTGAGCTGGAAATAAGTTGAAGCCCGAATGCTAATCTTGGTTTCAGGTGCACCATTTTGAGTGTCTGCTTTAAGTATCACAACTTTTTAAACTCTTTTTTCAATTAATAGCATTCTCAAATATACCAGATTTATGCTAAAGGTTTATCTTACAGATGTTGCCAGACCTGCTGAGATTTTGTAACATTTTCTTTTATAATTATAAACGTATTGAGAACGTATTTTAAATGCTTCCTCTTACCACTGGCTCCAGATCCACAATCATCATCTTCAACTCTGCATTCCTCAGTTCTTCTTAATTAAATCTCTCAGCCAGGTATGGCCAGAACTTGCCAAGGTCTTCAATTCTGAATTTGCTCCTCAAGCTCTCCCCCCATACCTTTAAGATACTGCTTAAAATCTACCCTTGACCAAACTTTTCGACCTCTGAT
Organism: Sphyrna mokarran; assembly: GCA_024679065.1. Lineage (NCBI taxonomy): Eukaryota > Metazoa > Chordata > Chondrichthyes > Carcharhiniformes > Carcharhinidae > Sphyrna > Sphyrna mokarran. Next base: position 45,654,160 of record JAGIQG010000009.1, on the reverse strand, counting down.
CTACTAGCTCTTTACATGATATTGTTTTGAATTTGGGTCATGAATACCGTGGATGTTTTTCCTATATCCGTGGTGATGTATAAACATGACAGTGGCAGAGTTGCTATCTCACAGCATCAAGGACTCGAGTTCAATTCCCGGCTTGGGTCACTGTCTGCATGGAGTTCATGTCTGCATGGGTTTCCTCTGCGTGCTCCGGTTTCCTCCCACAGTCCAACAGAGGTGCTGGTTAGATATATTGGCTATGCTAAATTCTCCCTCAGTGTACCTGAACAGGTGCTGGCGTGCAGCGACTTGGGGATTTTCACAGTCACTTCATTGCAGTGTTATTGTAAGTCTACTTGTGATATTTAAATAAACTTTATAACGTTAAACCCATTAAATCTCTAAAACCACACTCATTCAAACAACTTTCCTTGGCCTTTACAATGTTAGCAGTCTCATTAGGATTTTCTTTTCAATCTGACAGCTACCCAAAAATCTGGGTAGTTCAAAAAAGGTCTGGCTTCAAAGACATAGAGACTATGTCTTTATTACCAATAAGAGCACAGAAAGGTTTAGGAAAACTTAAAAAGTTTATAATGAGCAGGTAGCAAAATGTAGTTTGAATTGCTTGTGAAGTTCTATGTTTGTCAAAGAGATTTGGAAGGAATGTGAAAAGCTGATTTGCATCAACATGTTATAGCAAGTAATGACAGAGAAAAGCAAATGTGTGGCTGACAATAAATACCCATTGAAGATGATATGAATCTTAGGAAAGAAAAAAATCGTGCATGGTCTTAAATATGGCGTGTGGAACCTAAAATGAGAAATTACTGAAGATAATTTTAGTTGTCGCACTTATTACAACTGTCACTGGCATTGGAAAATAAATTAAAGTATTCTTATTTTCTAGCATCGAGAATGCATTCCCCTCAGTTGCTGTATATTATAATTTTAATTACAAAGTGAGAACTTCCGTTCAAAGCAACATTGATCCCCAATGAAACATTAACCTTTAAAAATAATATCGAAGTAGTGAGCAGTAATACCTACTTGAAAATACTCAAACTCTAAGAAATTACTCAGAACTGTATAGATCTTTTTTATTAAGAACCTGAGGAAAGATTCAAGGTTCAGCATGCACTAAAGTTCAAAGTTTACCATGTACTCAGGTTCAAGGGTCAACATGCATCCAGGTGCAAGGTTCAGCATGCACTAAAGTTCAAAGTTCAGCATGGACTAAGGTTCAAGGTTCACCATGCACTAAAGTTCACCATAGGTTATATTGAAACTCAGTGATGATGCAAAATAATTGCGAAAGTAGCAGTTAAGTAATGTCAAGTTCAGACTTTAAAAGCCTGAAATTTATGGAACAGACAATTAGTAAAGGAAAGGATAGATTCTCAGAAATCTTCTAGAGCACATTATATACAATTAATTACTCTGCAGTGCAAACATTTGTGAAATATATTTTAAAATGTGACTCAATACCATAGACTTTGTACATGCAGTGATGCTCTCGAACAACTGTTGCGGTATGAGTTGAAGGAAACTATTGGCAAGACACCAAGGATCTGTAATGTTCCCTGAACATGGCCTTGGAAGACATCATTTCCAACATAGCAGAACTCCTTCAGTATGATGGACAAATGCCAGCCTAGATTATGAGCTTGAGTTCTAAGTTTGGTTTGAAAACACAACCAACTAACTCAGAGGCAAATTATGCTGCAAATTGAGTCAAAATATAGTAGCATAATGCATGATTTGAAGCTAACTTGATTTTTACTTTATATATTTAAATCAATTTGATCTTATTTTACAATTTATTTTGAGGAGTAATTAACTCAGATTATTTAATGATTTTACAAGATCACATGACAAATCAGGGTAGACAAGTTATGAGGCAATCTAAGATTGAACCCAAAATGTGATGAGGCGCCATAGTTGCTAGACAGCATGCTCCAAATTTGGTGATGATTATCAGTGTCACTGGAGTAACACCTATGAGTTGCCCTGTCACAGTTCCTCCCCAGATCAACAGATTCTCCTCACAGAAGCAGGCGCTTCCTTCTTTTGTTTGTTAACACATGCCAGTGTTGAGAACTGCAATTTGCATAGGTAGGTTTTGGAGACAATAGGTGTCCTGCCAATGTGTGATCTGAAATAGATGGACGTTCTTGTCCTGCAAGCATCCAAAACGTATCCAGAGGCATCTCTGAAAACTTCAGTTTCAGTGTCCAATCCATCTTGAGTCTTGCAAATTCCTCTTGTTCTTTTCATGAAAATGTATTTAATGATTCAAAAAAAGGTAAACTAGATGGGTCATGTACCAAATCAAAATCTAGAAACTGTCAACCTGTCTTTTAAACTGTTCAAGCCTTGCTATGATACAGAGAAGACAGGGTTTGGTAGAATCGCAGTTTGGTGTTCTCAGTCAGGTCGTCGTTGTTCCAAATTCTGTTACTTAGCTTGGTTGTGGCATCAAAAATGTGCACTTGATTTCAGCATCAAGTGATAGATTGCTGGTAATTGCGGAGAGTAGATATGTGAAGCTATCAACAACTTCCAGGATCATATTGTCAATGCTAATGGATAACGATATGGCAAAATGCTGAACCATGACATTCGTTTTCCTGATGCTGATGGTCAAACCAAACTTTTTGTATGTTTGTGAGAGACTGTCTATTTGTTGCTGCAGATATTCCCCAGTATGGGATGATGCTAAATTCTCCCTCAGTAAACCCAAACAGGTGCTGGAGTGTGGAAATTAGGGAATTTTCACAGTAACTTCATTGCAGCGTTAACATAAGCCTACTTGTAACACTAATAAATAAACAAATAAATAAAATAAATAGTGTTGCATTGACAGCAAATGCAACTCATTGATAAGGATTTGGCACACTTTTGACTTGCATCTCAGGTAAATAAAAATGATCGTCTTCTGTCATTTCTGATATATAAGTAGACATTCTTTAGATAATCTGGAGCTGCAAAGAAAATAGTATGTCAGTGTCAATGCCAGAACACAATGCTGTTTGACCCTACTGTGGATTTTAAATACTCCAGTGCTAACCTGTCACTGCTGACCTTACTCATCATGTTGTCAGGGAAAGAGATCACATTAAGCAGTTCCAAAGGCTATCTAATTTTCTCCTGCAGTTTACATAGACGGTCTCTGCTCAAAAAATAGAATGTCTTGGTGAGATTGAAGAAGATAATATAGAGTGGCTTTGATCACAGAATTTCTCTTGCAGCTGCTGGACTGAGAAAATTATGTCAATGGCAGATCTTCCAGTTCTGAAACTACACTGTGGGGTTTGGAAAGATATGTTCAGCCAAACTGCAGTCTGACAAGGGCAGCACGGACAAACACATTTTCCTGATACCCAGAAGGGTGATGTCTCAGTAATTTCTGCAATCTCTGTGGTCACCCTTGTTCTTGTACAGGGTCACAATCTTTGCATCACACACACACACACACACACACACACACACACACACACACACACACACACACACACTGGGTACAGCTTCCTCCCTCCAGCAGACACAGAGAAGTTGTGTCAAAACTGCAGCCACCTCACCAACTTTTTGAGGGATGTTAGCATTCCTGTGTTTAATGATTCAGGTTGTATAGCATCAGCACCTGGAGATTTGCCCATGTGAGTCAATAGTTTTACTAAGTTCATCCACTGTAGGTGCAATATGCAGCTGTCCCAGGCAGGCTTTCAAGGTGTTGAGAGTTTCCGCGTTGACCATGCTCTTCCTAGAGTACAACTTAAGATTGCGTTTCTCCAATCTTTCTGTTTATTACAATCAGTGACTACCTTCCCTACCTTTGTTTTCAATCGAACCATTTTCTATGGATGGACAGTATTCCCCTAGCATTTCCTCTATCAAATTACATCTGGATATTCTGGAAAAGTTGTTACCATCAGTCATTGTTATGTGTTGTGCCAATCTGTTCGATTTTACTTTGAGTACTTTAAGTGCATTCAGGGTCTTTTTGTTTGGATAACCCTTGTAATTTAATGGGATCAGACCACTTGGCTTCAATGATAGATTCCCATCATAGTGATGTTTGCTTCAAATCAGTCAGCATTTTTCTTCTCTGCCAAACCCATGGCCTCTATCACACAGGACAAGGGCAGCAGACACATGAGATACCACATGCAACTTCTGTTTCAAGCCACATACCATCCTGATGTGGGACCATATCCCTGTTCCTTCACTATAACTAGATCAAAATCCCAGAACTCCTTCCAATCAGCACTAATAGATTTCAGAGATCAAGAAAAAATCTCACCAACTTTTTGAGGTCAATTACAAACAGGTATCAAGTATTGATGATCCCAACAATCTCACTCCATAAGAAAAAATTGTATCTACACTCTAACATTTGTTAATTTCATTTAAACAGACAAATATTATTGACTTGACAATTTAAGTCTTCCATCAGTTTAATATACAGAAATGATGTTGTACAAGTCTGTTAGGGAACCAGGCAGTACATGCCAATATGTGTAACCTAAAAATATGCAACATATGCCTTTGAAGTTTAGTACTTGCACTTTAAGTAACAGATCCTGCAAGGCAACTTGTTGCCTACTTAGAAGGGATTATATTGGACAGGATCAGGAGCAAGACCAGCTTAATCTTAATGTACCTATTGTGTACATAACTTCATCCAAACAAGCAACTACTAATCTTGTTCAAAAGGAGCTAAGCCATATTAGGGAGCAGCAGAATAGCACAAGTCAAATCAAGTTTCTTCACGCCTGTTCAACTGACTAGTTTGCTAATCAAGATATTTTCTGTTTTGATTTTGTATTGATTTTATCCACAGCAATGTCTAGGCAAGGATCAATCCATACCAAGATTAATAGGCTTTGTAGTTGTTCTTGTTTCCATTCCCAGTATAACTTCTACTGCTCTTCCATATTTTGTCTCTCTGCCACCAATCATAAGGGCAAACTGAAGTCTAAGGGAAGCTCAACACTTACTATTATTTTATAACAACATAGACATTTAGAATGGTGTCTCAAATCAGTTAAAAAGCAAGCATCCCTCAGTTGGTGAAAGACCAAAAGATTTATTGAGCAAGGGAATGATTGATCTAGAGATAGTAAAGAGTGTACTTTAGTTTGTGTACATGTTACTGGTTTATTTAGCAGTTGGGTTTAATCTTTGTCAGCTGAAGATGGTGTTGAAGTCTGAATTGAACCGTGGAAAAGGATTATTTTAAGGAATCAAAACTTCAGGAAATGAATAACAGTGCACAGAATATAGTGAATTAAAATGCATAAAAGCTTACATCTCAAATATTAGAAGTACAAAAAAAAAAATCCATCTTGGGATAGAAAAGGATTGAAGATAAATCAATGAGAATCTAAATAGACCCAGAAGAGTAGCAGATAACTGAATACTTCAAAATGAAATTACTACTGAACCATGAAGCTTATCCCATGTGATGTTGAACTAAATTCAAATAATGCTATTCTTGAATAAAACAGGGGTATTTTGTGACTGCAGTGCTTGTATTATTTGTAGCAGTTAAATAATATATTGCTTTTTTAACATCATTGTACCTGTTTAGTTCTTCAGAGTTTGGGAGATAGGATGTGGTAATTCCTGTTAGTGGTTGAATGGAGCTCAAACCTTTAATTTGAATTTGAGTCGTTTATATCGTGATTAAGAGCAAGCTAAGATTGTGGTCTCATATCACACAATAGACACTGACTGATGTTTGCTCTTTTGTAGGTTCAAATGATCCACTACCAAGCACTGCTAACACTTGAAGCTACCATCTAGCTCCTCTGGATCACTGCATTAATCACTGCTGACTTATGGACTTGTCACCACTCTTCCTCGACTTAATACAACACAATCTCCACAGCACCACTTTTCCTTAACTAGTTTCTAAATTCACTCCCTCTGCACAATGGCTGTCAAAGCCTGGACACTGGTTCACAGTTGTTCCAAGCTATCTTTATCCCACAACAGAATGGAGACAGCTTAGAACATCCACTAACCAGTGTCCAGTTGCCAACGCTTTGTCCATTTCATATCAGACCTGTTTTGAGTCTTCCATGGCTCATTTATTAGAACTTTTGGCTCTTTCACATAGTTATAGGTTCAAATCCCACGAGAAGCTTGAGTAGAAGATTGGATTGACAGTTAGGTGCAGTACTAAGAGCTGCATTGTCAGAGGTGCTATCTTTGGGATGATATATTAAACAGAGATCCCATATGCTCTCTCAGGTGGATACAAAAGATCCCACATTTTGAAGAAGTTATTCCTCTATGTCCTGCTCAACATTTATCTCTCAAATATTAGAATAGATAATCTGGTTATTGCTATTTGTGGAAGCTTACTACAGATCGGCTGCTACGCTTAAGTTACAGTGGCTATAATTAAAAACATGACCAAAGAGGTGGATGGGGGTAAGGCGGTTGATGTAGTATATATGGACTTTAGTAAGGCGTTTGATAAGGTGGCCCATGGAAGACTTCTACAGAAAATGCAGATGTGTGGAATAGAGGGGGATTTAGCTAATTGGATTAGGAATTGGCTGGCAGATAGAAGACAGAGGGTGGTGGTTGATGGGAGATATTCATCGTGGAGTTCGGTGACGAGTGGTGTGCCTCAGGGGTCTGTTTTGGGGCCCCTGCTGTTTGTAATTTTTATAAATGATCTGGATGAGGGTATTGAGGGATGGATCAGTAAATTTGCAGATGACACTAAAGTCGGTGGAGTGGTAGATAGTGAAGAGGGGTGTTATAGTTTACAGAGTGACTTGGACAAGTTGCAGAGCTGGGCCGAGAGGTGGCAAATGGAGTTTAATGTGGAAAAGTGTGAGGTAATGCACTTTGGCAGGAACAATAAATGTGTAGAGTATAGGGCTAATGGTAGGGCTCTTAATAGTGTTGAGGAACAGAAGGATCTTGGTGTATGTGTCAACAGATCCCTGAAAGTAGGCAGTCAAGTGGATAAAGTTGTTAAGAAGGCATATGGAGTCTTAGCTTTTATTGGTAGGGGGATTGAATTTAGGAGCCGCAGCATCATGTTGCAACTGTACAGAACTCTAGTGCGGCCGCACTTGGAGTATTGTGTGCAGTTCTGGTCCCCACATTATAAGAAAGATGTGGAGGCATTGGAGAGGGTACAGAGGAGGTTTACCAGGATGTTGCCTGGTATGGAGGGCAGGTCCTATGAAGAGAGGTTGAAGGATTTGAGGTTGTTTTCGTTAGAAAGGAGGCGGCTAAGAGGGGATCTTATTGAAGCATATAAGATGATTAGAGGTTTAGATAGGGTGGACAGTGATAGCCTTTTTCCTAGGATGGAGAAAGCTAGCACGAGGGGACACAGCTTTAAATTAAGGGGTATGAGTTATAGGACGGATATCAGAGGTAGGTTCTTTACTCAAAGAGTGATTAGGGAGTGGAATGCCCTGCCTGCAGCTGTTGTAGATGCGCCAAGTTTGGTGGCGTTTAAGAGGTTAATTGATAAGTATATGGAAGAGAAGGGAATGGTTTAGTTTGGAAGGGCATTGCTTTTTATTTTGGTCGGCACAACATCGAAGGCCGAAGGGCCTGTTCTGTGCTGTAATGTTCTATGTTCTATGTTCTATGATTATAAAGTTCCTAACAGCATGAAAGGCTGTGTTCAATCTTATGCACATCTTGGCTGCCAGTCTGATTTTGAGCCCACTTTACTTACATCTTCTTTCCCACACTATTCGGGACCATCACCATTCACACAGCAACGTGAGCTTATATTTCTCTCTGCCGCAAGGATTTTGTCTCCTGAACCCCAACCCCAACCTAACACACTGCTAATCCTGTGTCTTCATTCTCTCCTGCCAGTGTTCAAGCTTCATTTCCCCTTGAAAATGAATTGTCTATCTCAGATGGACCCAACTTTGGCACCATTGCTAACTTTCTATCATTTCACACCAAGCACTAAGTTAAGAAACTTCTGTCTCATTCACCAGTAACCCTGAGAATTTTCCTTCACAAAGTTAATTTTGCCATCTGTGACCTGATTAAGTATTGTACTGACTTTATTGGAATCCTGACAATGTTTAAAGAAGTGTGAAGTTGTACAAATGAAGTAATGGCATGATGGGAAAATTGGTCAACTATTTGGTACAAAATAAGGAAAACTTACTCTGCATAACTTAAGACACGAATAAGACTGGAGAAGGTCAAGACCGATTCTGCATAACCTAGGGATGAAGGAGTCACTGTTTTATCAAAGGACAAGATAAAGGTATGACTGATGAGATAAAGCGTTTTAGATGGTCAGTAGGTTCTATCATGATTTATGACATTGCTTATATGATGCTATTATTGATCAAATTCCTGAATAAGTTCTGGTCACACAAACTGATAATGATTATATATAAATACCGAACTGATTCTTTATGTAAGCATGGACTTGAGAAGGAATTAACAAGTTGTAATGATGACTCTTCGAACTCAAGTTACTGCATGCAGTCTTTCTTAAATAAAGACTAATTATTTGGTTGGAATGAATTTTGTTGAGTCTCTCTATCACAGTCAAGAAGCAGGAAAATTTCCACTTCAACAGTGGGACAAGGACAGAGAAGTTAAAGAATGAAATTCCAGAGATTAGTGCCTAGACAGATTGCCTACAGTGGGCCAAAGTGTTAGAAATGCACATGAGACTAGATGGCCACAGCTGAAAAGGGCTATTTTACACTTTGCAGTTAAACATTTCAAGTTAAGTCTGTGTAGATCAGTGGTACTGTCAACCTACACTGTTTTTTCTTAACTTCTATTTTTGTAAATGTTCAGTGTCTTCAGTGGATAATGTATACAAGACAAGGGAAAAAAAAATTCAAAGTCACCCTTTTAACCATTACAACATCATTAGCCACTTATATACTTCAACACTCAGATCCTTACTTTCCTCAATTCAAATTTTATTGTCCATTCAGAAATTAATTGCAATACATAGCTCATTCACTAATAATCACTTAAAGAAAAGGATAAATTACATTACCAGAAAAAATAAAAATGGCAAGAGTCAATAGATTTCTAATTACCAATGACAAAGCAATGCAGGAATAGTGCGGAAAGGTGGCATTGAGATAGATGAATATCCACAATCTGGTTAAATGAAGGAACAAGCTCAAGAAGCTGAATGGCCTATCCCTGTAGCTATATCCCTAAATAGTTAACACACTGTGCTCAGTTGGTGGAGGAAGTAAATGTTTTAAGTTTGTGATGGGGTGCCAATCAGATAGACTGCATTGGAGATGTACTCATCCAGCAAGTGGGAAGCTTTCAATCATACCTGACTTATGCTTGTAGGCTTCAGATGAATTACTTGTCTCAATCACCAGGCTTTGACCTGCTCTTTAAGCCACAGTATTTATGTGGCTCTTTCAATTCAGTTTCTTGTCAATATTAACGTCTGAGAATGTTGCACATTAAGGGAATTCAGTGGTAGTAATGTCAAGGGGAGGTGTTGTTGGAGACAGTCATTACGTGGCACTTGTGGGCATGAATGTAGCTTTTCAGCCGAAGCCTGAATATTGTCCAAGTATTGCTGCATATGAACAATGGACTATTTTAGAATTTACTCACTTCCTGGCGACCTCACACGTCATCAGCAGCTCATCCACAACTCTGCTGCTCCATCTTGTCCTGTGCCAAGTTCTACTCATCCATTGCTCTGGCCCCTAGTTACATTGGCTACTCTTATCCAAAAGGTGCAAGTTTAAAATTTTCATTTTAGTTTTTTAAATCCATAATTTGATACCTCCTTTAAAGGTAAAGGAAAATTGCTGGGCATGCCTTGGGAATAATCAAGTATTGAAGTGAGGGACCAAAAGTTGGGTCAGTCCCAGAGTCTGACATACAGGTCAGAATTTGGAAATAGATGCTATTTTTGACAACAATAAAAGTTTTGCAAGCTTGAGCAAACCAAATAGGGATACTGCATGCTGCAGGGAATAATATTCTGCCACTTATACATAGGTCCATAGAATAAAAATATAAAGTCATAATTAATACAAAATATTGGTTCAACCAAAGTAATGTTCACAACTTTAGGCACTCAGAGATTGGAAATTAAAGCCATTAGCAGTTATTTAAGAAACAAAGCAATTTTCTTTTCAGTGAAACAGAAAATGTGACAAGATTTTGTGGAATTTTGAAAATTAAGAGTTTTGGTTATCTCACATCTATTCAGGGCCAAGTGGTAACCAATTTAAAATAATCAAAATTAGAAAACATTTCTTTACAGGATTGTTGCAGCAGGAAAACTTTCTCACAGGGAATGATTCAGACACAAAGACAAGGCATCATTTGCAGGAACAGTGGGCATTTTAACAAGAATAAGATTTTAATGCAAAGAGCAGCACAATGGGATTATGTTTTGATTGCATTAGGAAAGCATCGACAGACAGGAACAGTCAAAATATATTTGTGCTGTAGCCATCTTAGTTTTAAATGATTACATGGTTATATTTCATTAACACGTACTTCAGAACTCCTAGTCAGTAGAATAGAATTATTCACATGAGCATAAAACCATTATTCAAGTTGAGGCAGGTTCTGAGTAAAAATCCTAAAGACTACCCAGTTTAATTAGAACCCAGCGGTAACACAAAGTACTGCTGGATATATATTGCAACAGAAAATATTGAAATTAACTTAATATGTTCAGAAACTTTATATATTTCATAGCCATTATTAAAAGGTTCATAGTCAAAGTAGAATGCCTGTAGAATTCATTATTATAGGAAATAGTTGATGCCAAAATATTAAATGTATTCAAGATACAACTAAGTATAGCACTTGGGGTAAACGGGATCCAAGGTTATGGGGAGAAAGCAGGATTAGGCTATTGAGTTGGGTAATCAGCCATGATCATAATGAATGGCAGAACAGGCTTGAAGTGCCAATGGCTTCCCTCCTATCTTGTATGTTTCTATAAAATATTGTGCCCAAACTACAGGTCTTGGGACAGATGTAGACCTACGAATCTTGGCAAATGCACCCAAACCCAGGCCCATTACTTGCTTGCTTTTTGCCCTCCTTGTCTTTCATGGATTGGTCAAATTAGAAAGTGCATTCATTAGCACTGTTGTTTCTCTGGTGGATAAACAGTAGAGCAAAACACTAAAATTAGTTAATACCTAGGACAGATCAAGTTACAGTATATAAAAATTAATAGGAAGAGTGATAAAGCATATAAAATTGCACATTATTCAAGTTACAGTCAATAATATCATGGGAGATTGGTTTTAGAGAGCATATGTTTAGGCATAGATTATTTCTACATAATGGGAATAATTCCTAATACAGGAATTAATTTAATTTGGAGATCTAGCTTCACTAGAATTCATCATATCTTGACTTTTAATTTATTTATTACTAACTAAACTATTTCAATTACTTTAAGATAACTGTAGCAGCATTTTTTAGCAAATAGTGTTTTCACAAACAGATAATGCAGTAATAAATACAGTATGAATAGTTTGCATAATTTTTGCTATTGACGTACAAATCATTTGGTCCAGTAGAATTCAATGGGACAATGTCATTATTTTGCTATTAAAAATGAGATACTGTAAAGTTCTTATGTACTTCCAGAATCTATCACAGATCACATAAATATTGCATTCATATTGATTAATCACTTATTTTTCTATTAACATTCTGCAAATGCCTATGGAGAATTTACTACATAGAAAACTTGCAAAGTTGGAATATTGTCTTTTTAATGTTTGATAAATTATAAATATATTGATTACATGATATGAAACATGCAAAACACAAGTCATCAAAACAATGGTTGTTAATTGAAATACAATTTAACTAACCATTTTATTACAGGAATAACTTCTCAAAATACATTTTAGTGCATTGTATACAACACAGAGTGAAATTTAAAATGACTTTATTTATCAGAATTACTTAAGACATTTATGATCCACCATTCATATGATAGTACCAAATGTCTCTGCAGCAAAGCAGTTCCTTTATTTTAGGACACTTGCCCAGTGTTCAACTTCAGGTATCACCAATAGCAATGCATTATATATATAAAAAAAATTAACAACCAACAGTGCAAACAACCTGAATTATTTTCTTTCTCGCACCTGCATCACAAAATTAGATCAACCTTTCTGCAAATATCTCAGCAAAACTGAATGAAACTTATCACAATGAAATACAAAAATAGCAGAAAGGCCGATCTCTTATTGCTAGTATAATTAAAGAGGTTATTATTGGAACAGATCTATGGAATTGAAGTAAATTGTGTTTAAAATTATGCAGAACAAAAATATTTATCCACAAAATACTATGATTCAATACAGAGCTGGTATCAGCAAAGAACCAATATGAGAACAAGATCATGAAATCCAACACTTTGTATTGACTATTCAACTTTCTTCCTCACCGGCTAAAATTCTGCACTTGTGGAATGCACTGAATTTGAGCATATCCATTAGAATATTATGCTGTTAATGAGATCTAAAGTCAGTTCCAGGTAGACTCAATCCTAGCCCAATTTTTTAAGTTATTGCCAAGCACACGATAGAGACATGGATGCTGATTTTAATATTCATTTATTAAGCTTTACACATTAGAAATACCTTGCCAGCAATCTTTAATTAAAAAACAATATTTAGATTATTTTATGTTACTGTCAGAAAATAAAAAGTCAAATTATTTAAGTCAAAGGAAGCTTCAGTCTTATATAAGATTGCACGTTTCAAGTACTGATCTTAATGAAACTACAATGCTGTAAACAACTAAATTTACAGGTTAGTTTTGCACTCAGCAACCTAGGATACTGTCTGTTACAGCTGTTCATAAGGTCAATCAGCAAAATAAACCACTATTCTAATTGAACTAAAGTGACTGAGTGACAGATCTGAAAGAAAGCCCAGTTCTTAAATAAAAGGAATGGTTTCCTTTAAACCATAAAAAACCCCAAGTTGATGCCATTATATTGGTTGTGAACCATGCCAGTACATGATTCTCAAACTAATGGCAGAAATCTCAAAGCAAATGTACTTTTTCTTTTAAAAAAAAGAGGGTCTTCCCAGTAGCCAGCATTAGTAAATCCAAGTTTACTTTGCGGTTGCTGCAGCTGCTTGTAACCCATACATTGGGAGTCACAGCATGAACAAAATACAGAAGCAATGTGAAAGATGTCTTATTTACCTGCACAAAAGTGGTTGTATTTACTGTACATTTAGTATACAAATTGTTGTACTTTGCTCATTTTCAGAGCTGGCAATGTCCTGCAACAGTTTAGGAAAAGTAAATCCCAAGTTAAAACTTAGAGTAGTCACAAATCTCTCAGTAATTTGCCTCAAATCAGTGAGATGTGCTTATTAAATGTCTGTCAAGGGTGACTAAAATGCATATGAATTCTCCATTGAAAATAATGGAAACTTCTGAAACTTTCAAGATGTGTTGATTTAATACATAACTGATTATTATGATCAAACTTAAGTGATTAAACATAACTGCATATAGAGAAGTTTTGAATTCAAAGAGGCAATCCCACTATCGGCAGCACCAATGCAAGGCTCAAAGCACAAAAATTAATTCACTTTTGTCTCTATCAAAATGAATGGAAATCTGCATTGTACAAGATAATTTTATGAATCTGCAATGAGTTTGATTATTCATGGTTTAAGAAGCCAGTTTACTGTGTGTGAAACTTGAAGCAAAAAACAAAATCCTGAAAGACTCATTCCTTACTTACGTAAGATATTACAGGCTGGTTCATTAAAAAAACGTTTGGGGAAAACCCAAAACAAACACGTTAGAATATCTATTCTATAAGGATATAAGCAAATTTTGCACAATAGTGAAATACTGTTTAAAAGGTGCAACTGTAGCAATTAGAAGTCAGTACTTCAGCTTAAAAAAACTTCACTAGTCCAAATAGTTATTATATTGTATAACCCCCACACCCAGTCTTATGGATCAAGTGCATTAATGAGTTCTGTTTGAGAGAATTTTCCATCTCCATTCGAATCAAACGGTTGAATTTCTTCAGGCTTAGGGGTTTGGCTCCCAAATAATTTGTGAAGATCTTGATAAGAGAGTTGGCTATCATTAGATTTAAGAAACAGATCCTCGAGAGCTGTAACAAAAGCACAAAACATATTTGACAATGACACACTAAGCTTTGAAAAAAGCAATACTAAGACTCTTCAAAAGAAAACAAGTATTTTACAAGAACCAACACACGCAATATTCTTTCTGCAGCTGCCCAAGGACATGGGAGTTTCATTTGAATTGTCCGAATTCACTGTGCAAATACAAGGATTCTATGCATTTGTTCTTGCTAACTGCAACTAAATTCACTGGGTCACAAGTCACACAAGGATCTCAAGATTTTACGAGCGAGAATGATCATTCAGCTCATCTTAATTTATCCATCTATTCAGATACAAGAATTTCTTTTGTTTTGAAGTCATGTAAGAACCAATGAGATGCTAAAACTTTTGTCCCCTCTGCCCATCTCACGCCCTCCCAGCCCCTGATCCTACTCCGCCAATTTAATGCTTCAGATTTATCCTTTCCTGTTCCTTAACATAATGTCAGCTATGGAACTCCTAACAGTCTCACTTGTGTCACAAGATAGTGAGTTCAACTCTTACTCCAAGATTTGTGCAGATAATCTAGGCTGATATTTAAAATGTGCTGAGGAAATGTTGCATTATCATATATGTTGACTTTTGGATTAGACATTAAGCAGACATCAAGCAGACATCTTGGCCCCATCAGGTAATGGAAGAGATCTCACAAGAGCAGGGCAGTTCTCCCCAGTGTCCAGCCCCAGGACAATATTATTTCCTTAAACAACATACACTGTAAGGATTCTATAATGTAAGAGGCCATTTGACCTGTCAAATCTACACCAACTCTGACAGAGCATCTTACCCAGGCCCAGAACTCTCATATAGTTATCGCACTAATTTCCCCTAACCTATACCTCTTGGGATACTTGGAAGTAATCTAGCATGATCAATCGACCAATTTTCCAAAATGGCGTCAGAGTGAGGCGACTTCTTGAAACTGTGCCCAGCGTACCTTCTAAATCTTTCACTCTCATTCTATGCTTCTCAAATTCTTTAACAATGCTTAATTCAACTTCTTACAGATTTGGCAATCCTTAGGACCCTACAGAACCCAACCTGACTGACCCAAAATTGACCCAGATCAGCCACCTACACGTGAGCAGCAGATGTCACTGCAATCCCAGAGCCAGGGATTTCTCCACACACCTGGGCCTACATGCGGAAGACTCTAGGGATACCACAGGAGCCCAGATCTTCACTCTGCTGGTCCCCAACAATCAGACCTGCATCCCTGAAGCTGGGGCCACTACTGCACCACCCCCCCACCCCTTCCAATCCACAGAGCTGCAACCTCTTGCAGGCTCCAAGCACTCCTAAAAATAAACTCTTATGTCCTACACTTGCTGTTGGCTCAACAAAGCAGCCAGTCTAATTAAGCACCCCAGACATTCTCTCTTCCCCTTCTTCCAAGGAAAAAGGTACAAAAGTCTGAGGTCACACACCAACCAACTCAAGAACAGTTTTTTCCCTGCTGCTATCAGATTTCTAAATGGACTTACCTTGATCTTTCTCTACACCCTAGCTATAACTGTAATACTACATTCTGCTCTCTTTTGTTTCCTTTTCTATGAATGGTACGTTTTGCCTGTATAGCGCGCAAGTAGTAATACTTTTCACTATATGCTAAAACATGTGACAATAATAAATCAACCTAACCAGCACATCTTTAGATTTAGGCCATTATCACATCGATTTTCACAAGCTTGAATGTTAACAGCTCCAAAGCACTAGCTATCATTTAACTATAACTACTCTAAATTTACAGAGATGAGTTTAATCAATTGTGCAATGTATGAATGTTGTATTGTGGTCAATGTTGTGGAAATGATATATGACTTTGGTTAAATATTAAACAGACCTACTGTCCCTTATTTGCAAATTCTCCTAAGGCCTTATCCTTGCCTGTAAATCTCTCTAGTCCTATAATCCTCTCTGCATCTCTGACTGTAGCCTCTTGTGTATCCCTCCATCTAGTTGACTGCGCTTTCAACATTCTCTGGAACACATTCCTTAACTCCCTCCTTAACACCAACTTGACTGACCAAGCTTTTAATCATTACTTGCTTTTCTCCTCCTTTGGCTCAATGTCAGCACTCTCATACCACAGGACCTTTCTCTATGTTAGAAATAATAACAACTGAAAATGGTTATTATTGTTTACTATCATTTTGAAGGAACTGAAAGAGTAGAGAAAATGCAAACAGAGAGGTCAGTAACTTAAAAATACTCAACATTGAAGCAAGGGACTTATTACTGATGTCCTAGTAAGTACTTATACTGCATCAACATCACAAAAACAGATTATCTAATCATTATTACAATGTTGTTTATGAGAGCTTGTTAGGTGCAAACTGGCTTTACTTCCCACATTATAACAATAAATAGCTTCAAAGGTACCCAGTTAGCTGAAAAGCACTTTACAGAGTTGTATTCGCATAAGGCTCGATTTAAATGTCGGTCATTCGGTCCTTTTTATATAAAAATCAGTTTTAAATTCACAGCAAACTCGTGATTTGTATTGCTGCACTTGACAAGACTGCAACAGCACGAACTAGTTATCTCTAAGCACCTTCTGGATTTCTTCGTTTAAATGCATATGTGGAAACCAGAAGTTGCAGTCAGCAATAGAGTGCATATTGACCATTAATACTATCAACAAATTGTGGTCATTATTTAAATGGTGTACAGTGTTCTACAAATTCTTTACTTTTACTACAAAATATAAGTCTTTCACAGAACAGATTTTCTTTTAAACAGTCTGAATTTTTGATATATTGCCTTGAAATCTTTTTAGTGAAAATTTAAACAAAGTGCATCACAAGAGAATGCGAAAGAACACAAAAGTCATCTGACAGTAGTAAATTCGTTTTGACCTAAAAATCAAGAGTAACCAAGCATTACTTGTTTGCCAGAACAAAAAGGGGCAAAGAAGCATAGAGCAATGGAGCTGCTGACAACCAACATGTAAAGTTGACTTTAAATGGGCAGCAATAAGCGCTATCCATAAGTAGGTTTATACATGATTGGAAACAGAAAAAGGAATATAAAATTGTGTTTCTGGGCTACCACCAGAATTTGGCAAAAGTAATGAGCTTACAAAAAAAAAAAACAGTAATAAGTTGGCTAGATCAGCGATTCACAAACTTTTTTGATTATGAACCCCTATTCAGATTTTCCAACTTTTTGCAATTTGAGCCATGTAGTGTAGAAGTGGCGGAGATCTACCCACTAGAAGATAAACGAGCATCTTTGGAAAATTAATACATATCAAAGATGCAAAAATGAACATTTGATCTACAGCTGTGACCTACATCCCTAATTGCCATAATAGTATCTGATGGTAGTTTGAGTGCAGTTTTTGTACAATCATCTTGCTCTACTCAGTTTTGCAGGATTCTGATCAGTGTGGTGGGGCAGTTTAAAGTAAATTTCAACTTTAATCTGTACCATTCTCAGCCATGAGGGATTTAGTAATAACAACTATTGCAAGAGTGAGAAAGGATTCAATTTTTCAATTTGAACATCCTCTATCTTGATACATATTAAATTCAAAGAAGAACATTTATTATCCTTTCTAATAAAATATTCTGCCAAAGCAAATATTTGCATCCACAGTATGCAATTCAAGAATTACATTTAAAATGAGGTCAAAATGTCAATGGAACCAATTCAAAATTAATGCAGAATGAAACAGGCAATATATAGAACAGAAGTTCATTCTAAACAATATCCATGCCAGTCAAGAAAGCATCGGACACTCAATTCCACTTTTCAGTTCTTGGTCTGCAGCCCTGTCGGTGACGACGTTTCAAGTGCTTATCCAAACTTTTTTTTAAAAATGGGATGAGAGTCTTTCCGGCAGCGAGTTCTAGATTTCCACTGCTCTCCGGGTGATAATATTTCTCAGCTTCGCACTACGCCTGTCAATTTAAATCTGTGCCACCAGATCATTGGCCTCTCTGATAAAGGGAACACATTCTTCCTGTCCAGCCCATCCCAGAACCTTATACATTTACACACCTTTATTAAATCTCGAAAAGACAATATCCCCAAGGCGAAGCATTTTTTTCTCATAACTGAAATTTTCTATTCCTGCAACACTCTTATTAATTTCTTCTGTAGCCTCTCTACTATTCCTACATTCTCTTGTAATGAGATCAGAATAGAGTGCAGTATTCTAGATGTCATGTTCTAAGCTTCAGCTAATAAAGGAAATATTTTGCCTGCTTTTGTTAAGAAACGGGAATTTGCTTTAGTCCAAGCACAGGCCAAGATAATTATTTCGCAGTAGGCGCATGTGGAGTGTGACAAGGTGACAGGCTGCACATGCCCCATTCTGGTTTCTTTCAGTTAAAGGGCTTGGCCATTCACGACAGAATGTGTCTGTGTAGTGCCTTCTACTCTTCTGACACTGATCTATGTGAGAGAGGCTGTTTCCAGTGCAATTTGGCCAGAAAGGACACAACTCAGCTTCATAACAATGCTATCAATTTCCCCAAAGTAAACATTTTTGTTCTTGGTAAATCTATGTCCTTTTTTACAAACATGTTAAATCCACCAAAATGCTATGCCACTGATATAATTTTCACCTGCCCAAATTCAGTTCTTAAAAATGAAATTCAGCAATGCCCCTTCCCTTGTTGGGATTACCATACTGACTAAAAAGGTTTCCCTGAAAGCATTCTGTGCTCTCTATCTTTTGGAAACATTTTTATCCCAGTTATTAGGGTTCTGCCCTATTTTGCACTTTTGAGCCATCTGCCGGAATATTTGCTCTTCTGTTTCCCTCTGTCAACTCTGCAATTTCCCCATTTTCATGTTCCCGAGTGCAACCCAAGTTACCTCATTTGATGATCCTTGTAGCATATCATTCCTCCCCAGAGCAGAGATTGTTTATTTAATCAATATTAAAAAACCACACAGCTACCCAATTTTTCATTCCCCTCACAATTCTTTCAAAATTTTGTAAAAAAGGAATGCTGAGCTGCATTCAAGTGGACAGCACAGAACAATAGCTGGACGAAGGGAAAACGTTTCCAAATAAATATTATGGTGCAGAAAAAGGGAAACAATACACAGGAGACTGGGAAAACAAAACAGGAAGGGAAATGCTAATATTTATTTTCTATTGATAGACTCAAAATGGCCAATGGGCCCAATCACTTTCTCCATAATAAGCTTAATGAAGCATTACTCTTTATCCAAAGAGGAATTGAACGTAAAAAATATTATGCTTGAGATTTACAGAGCATTGGTGAGACATCTCAAATATTGCATGCAGTTTTGGTCACCTGAAGAGTGTAAATACATAGGAGATGGTTTACTAGATTGATACCTGGAATGAGTGGTTTGATTTATGAGGAAAAGGATAGGCAGACTCGATATGTTCCACCAAAGCTTAGAAGAACAAGGGGCGGCTTGATTAAAGTACACAAGATCCTGAATGATAATGACTAGGTCAACATGGAAATGATGCTGTGGGTTGCGGCCAAGTCCAGAACTATGGGTAAGTCCAGCATTAGGGGGCTCTGTTTAAAAGTTAGGGGTAGCCCATTTAGGATGCAGATGAGTAGATTTTTTTCTCTGAAGGCTGTGCGATTTTGCTTCAGAAGGAGTTGGAGGTGGGTTAGTGAATATTTTTAAAAGGGAAGTATACAGCTTCCCTTGCAAAACAAGAAATCAAGTTGAACTATAGTATTATCAAGACTGTGGCGTTCAAAATACAGTGATCTGCCATGATTTTATCATATGGTGAAATGGCTCAAGGGGCCATATGGCCTACTTCTGTTTCTATTTTGGATGTTCCTAAAAGTCCACAAGGATAATATTAGGCTCTTTTTCAATTTATGGATTCTGTTAAATGTCTTTTTGGGGAGACAAATGATTGATCGAAAGCAGTTAGATGTTGACAATATCTCTGACACTTGCAGGCTTGTTGAACACAATAACCGCTTAGTGTTCCTAAAAACATTAATGATGCATATTGTCATCTAACTTTGAAATTACATTTTGTGGGCATTAACTATTCAAAGTAAAATGTAGTTTTCTAAATAGTTACGTGGGCATGAAAAAATAAATCATGATATGGAGATTTTTTATGTTCATCAAAACATATCACCAATATCCATAGCAGAAGTGGTATGTCACGGAAGTTTCAAATTTGAAGTTTCAAATTTATCCAAGCAAATTGAATCATTATCCAGACAATATGCTACTCTTTGAGGCACTTTCCAAACCCACAGCCTCTATCACCCAGGTCAAGGGCAGCATGTACATGGAACACTACCATCTGTAAATTCTCTTCCAAGCCACACACGCACCATCCTGACTTGAAAGTACGTTGTTGTTCCTGCACCGTCACTGGGTCAAAATCTTGGAATTTCATTCCTAATAGAAAACTGTGGGCTTTCCTACAAAACATAGCAGTTCAAGACATCTAAACACGATCTTTTGTGGGGAATTTAGGTATTGGCAACAAATGCTGATCTAGCCAGCAAGCTCACATCTGATGAACGAATAAAGAAAGTGAATCTTCAGAAGGCGCGAGAGATCACCACCGGTTCGCCATCAACTGATATCGCTAAATGGTCTGTTCAGATTACAAACAATATACTTCAAATAAGTAGTTTGATATCTGGTGAACTCTGACAAAGGCTCATCTAGGCGCAAAACATTAGCTCTGTTCTCTCTCCACAGATGCTGTCAGAACTGATGAGATTTTCCAGCACTTTTTTTTGTTTCGGATTCCAGCATCTGCAGTAATTTGCTTTGGTGTTATGATGTATGCTAAATGTTTGATGAAGTCTGTACGTTAAAACTCACCTTTTAAATTGGTAATCCCAGGCAATGAAAGGCGTTTTAATTTGACATTCCTTTTATTATTTTTTTTAGTCACTGCTTTTACTGGAAGTGGCGAAGACATTAAGGGTTTCACTGTAGAACCTGTATTACCTGTAGAACAAAAATAATATTATTAAAAAGCATTCTCTGTTTATAATCTGCTTCTGCAACCCCACAGGGGAAAGTTATACAGAATCTACAACACAAAAACAGTCCATTCTGCCCCCCTGGCCATGTCAGTGTTTATATGCAATCCGATTTTCTCTTCCATTCATGCTCTCATATCGCTCTACTCGGTATCCTCAGATATGCACTAAGCTACTGGAAGCCTATTTAAGTATGTTCTGAAAACTGAGTAAAGAATACTTTGTTTAAACACAAGACTTCACTTCTGCTGAAAGTGCACTGTAATATAGAAGTGTGAGGTGGGGTTTGAGTTAAGTTAATGGGAAATAGCTTTTCTGTAATCCAGTGTATTAGTGGTCTACTGAGTATTGTTTAGTCAATGTTGATTTTAGCTTGTTTCAGTTAAAAACCTTAAAATCTGAAATGTTGATTTATTTTTGCTTGTTTCTTTGAAATTTATATTAAAAGTTATCAGCCACATTATTAACAAACTCCCACTATCAATTTAGTATTACATGTACTAAATTTGACAACATATCCTGAACCCATTTATATACAAGATAAACAATGATGATCCAAATTTGAATCCTTGTGTGACCACTTCCCACTTTCTGCCAGTCTAAGAAACACCTATTAGTAGCCTTGTAATTTATTTCATTAACCCAGCCTGACTCTACATGCTTTGACCTTTTGTCACAAATGCCTTCCGTTGTACCTTGTTAAAAACCTTTTGAAAAGTCCAAGTTTAACACATCTATTGCATTATTCTTCTCAACTCTCAAATCACAAATGAAGTGGACTCTGTAGTATAATTTATTCAGTCAACTTTAGAGTAATGTTTTAAGTTTGCATCTCTAAGTACTTATGACATTTCTCTTTAGATTTTTCAGTCATAACCACATAGTTGTGTGTTCAAATGTTATCTAATTTTCTTGTTATTCAGGTTAACTGGCAATAAAATTGCAGCTGGATATGTTTATTCAACAGAAAAAACAGTTTAGCACTATAATTGAATCTATTTTGCATGGAAAACATTTCTGCTTTTATAGCTAAAGAGGTTCAAGTGCTCTAAAAGGCAGGTTTGAGTTCACCACTAACTCTGTAAAAAGAAACAAGACTCAAATAAAAACCTAAGGCAAATTGCAGCTGGAGAAACTGCTTCCCTCCAATAGCAAGAATATCTGGGTAGCAAAGTGGCTAGCACTGCTACGGACCTGGGTTTAATTCCAGTCATGGATGACTGTGTGGAGTTTGCACGTTCTCCCCATGTCTGCGTTTTTTTCCAAACTTCGAAGATGTGTAGGTTAGCTTGACTGGCCATACTAAATTGCCTCTTAGTGTCAGAGGATTAGCACGGTAAATAAATGGGGTTAATTGGATAGGATGGGATTGTTGGCAGTGCAGGCTTGATGGGCCAAATGAGCTTCTTGTGCACTGTAGAGACTCTATGATTTAGATCTTATTAAAATAAGGAGGTCACCCAGATGAGAAGAACATTTTTCTTGAGGCTAGAACATCTACGGAACTCCCTGTCTCAGAAAGCAGTGGAAGCAGAATTTTTGGATGTTCTCAAGGTAGTGGTAGATAGATTCTTATTAAACAAGCAGGTGGGAAGTTATAGTCAGATCAGCCATTATTTTATTGAATGGCAGAGCAGGATCAAAGGGCCAAGTAGCTTATTCCTGCTCTGAATTTGAATGTTTATATGAGCATGGAATATAGGCATAAATGACTAAGCCAGCATTTTTATAGCCATCCTCAATTCATTGCAGTCCATTTGGTGTAGGTAGACCCACAGTTCCATTAGGAAGGGAGTTCAGCAATTTGACCCAACAACATTGAAGGAATGGTGATATAGTTCAAATCAGCATTGGCGTGTGGCTTGCAGGGGAAATTACAGGTGGTGGTGCTCCTAAATTTTGTCCTAAGTTCATCTGGTCTATTGAGTCAGCACCAATTCTCTGAAACAGCATCCCACAGAGACCATTCTCTCCTCTCTATCCCTGTAAACCTGTACATTTATCAAAGCTAAATCATCTAACTTATACACTTTGAATACTAAGTTATGAGAAAGGAAACTGGATCGCCTGGAGGAAACCTATGCAGATACAGGGAGAATGTGCAAACTCCATATAGACACCTGGGTCCCTGACACTGAGGCAGTAGTGCTATTTATTATGCCCTGACTATGGTTGGTCCATTTCAGTTTCTAATCAATGGCAAACACCCAGGAAACTGATTGTAGGGGATTCAGCAATGGTAATGCCATTGATTGCAAAGGGATGAGACAATTCTTTCTCAATGAAGACTGGCATTGCTTGGCATGTTAGGTACTAATGTTAGTTACCGTTGTTCAGCTCAAACTTGAATATTGTCAAGAATATTGTTGCATATCGGCACAAGCTGCTTTTGTACATATTGTACAATTAGTATGCAGTAATGCAATTAGATATACAAAAGCATTTTTTTCATTTATCTTTCAAACCAAATTCAAATCTGATTGAAAGGCTACTGAACTGAAACATTACTTGTTTCTCCCGTCACAGGTGCTACAATTTCTGTTCAGTACTCCACCATTTTATTTTTATTTCAAAAATCAAATTCCCCTTGCTTTATAAATCTTTAGGGAAGTGTTTGTCATTAAGATTGAAGAGGTGTAAATTCAGCCTAACCACAAGCTGATGGGAAATCTAACTCAAATACAGCTTGCTATGCAAAACTGGCACTAGTGTTATGAACCCCATTCTTTGGTTATGTTTCTTTCAAACAAAACCCAACCCTCCAATTCTGATCTTGAACACTAAATTCTAATAGCTCCACCATTGGCAGCTGTGACTTCAGCAGCTCCGAGACTCTAAGCTCTTGAATTCTCTCCCTAAACCTTCCTAACCCTCTCTTCTCCTTTAAGACAGTCCTCAAAATCTACTTCTTTGACTGGGCCTCCAATAAGATGCCTCAGTAATCTTTTTATGTGGTTTGACAAATTTTGTTTGATGTTCTCAAAGAGCTTTGGGACGCTTTACCTTGATGTCGCTATACAAATACGATGTTGTTGCTATAAATAGATTACTGAATTTATCCTATAGCTTTCAACCATTATCTTAATTGTACCTTTATTTCTTTATCTTGTCTGTTTTTATTCATTTACATAGTTTTCCCCTTTAACCTTGAACTTATTTGACCAATTTTAAACCTGTGTCTTTTGCTTTTACCTCCCACCCAAAGTTCAATTTTCCAGAATTATATATCAGACCCTGGTTAAATTGAGATTTTCAGGCAGGCAATTTATTTCTTCTCCGGTTTCTGCCATTTCTGCTGTTAAATTAGTCAGTAGAAGATTGAAAAGAATAGCAATAGTTGATATAATCTTTGAACCCCACCCCATCTCCATTCTACTCCTTAGATTTTCAATTCCTCACACTGTGGAAGTATAAATCAATGCATCAGAGCAAGGAAGTATAAACTAATGTGGGTGGAAGAAGTTTTTCATGCAGTGAATCTCTATTACTATAAGTGGCAGACCATTCCTTCAGGATACAGCTAGATGACCATATCCAATTTTCTTTCTATTCTGGATGGATGAGCCAAGGTAAGCTAAATTACTTATACTTACCTTGTGATCTCACTTTTACTGAGAACCTGACTAAATTTAGATACTCACGAAGGGGAATTATGGAAAAGAATACTGTATTATATCCACCCCTCAGGCAAAATATGTTAGAATGTCATTTTAAGGGATAAAACCCATCCTCAAACTCAGTAATTTGTTAGTATCTTCACTATTTTGCTTATTTCAGTCTGTTTACTTTTACACGCAACTGATACAGCTGCCTGCCTAATGATAAACTAGTTAGCACTGGCAACATAAAGTCTAATTGATGCTCCATGCATTTGAAACCTAGCAGCTATTAATGCTATCACAGTTCTGTTGCTTCTTTCAGCATAACTGGCAGCCACCTTTGATCAAAGTCTACACTAGCTTCCATTAAAAGAAAAATAAAATGCTTTAATTAGTTGTAAGGTCTTAGCCTTTGAATGCCATATGTCTCAGAACATAGGATCAAATGTTTATTTTGAAAAGGTGATAGCCAGATAGCTGTGAACAAGCACTGCATTCTACCTGAATGCCTGCTTACTCCAGATTGGACTTGCAAGTACTTAATGTCAGAGAAAGCAAAATGACTATCCCACGCTTTATTTTCAAGCATCATCTGCTCTCAACTTAATTAGTTCAGAGATCAATTATATATTCTCAGGTTATGTGGTCTGACTCCTGCTGTATGGTCACCTCTGATCTCATCATGCTAAACACATTACTTTACAAAGGAAGCAGCAGGACTGCTTATTAACCCAGCTGTTCTTTTTTTAGAAGCAAGTCTTTCTTTTGAACTTCAATTATACGTTCCTTCCTCAACAATTTAAACTAATGCCAATAATGAGGAGGAATTAGCGTACAATTTTCACATTGCTGGAACAGATATTGTAAATAGGTCTTTTATTTACCCTATATCAGAATAAATAAACTGTATGATAACACATTTGGCCTAGATGAGTATAGCTCCAACAACACTAAGAAGCTCAACACCATCCAAGACAAAGCAGCCTGCTTTATTCGCATCTCATCCACAAAGATTCACTCATTCCACCACCAGTAACTGCAGTGTGTACTCTCCACAAGGTGCCCAGTAGGAACTCACCAATGATCCTTAGGCAGCATCTTCCAAACCCACGACCATCATCTTGAAGAACCAGAACAGCAGACACATGGAAACACCACGACCTGGAAGTTCCCCTCAAAGCCACTCGACATCCTGACTTGGAAATATATTACCATTCCTTCACTGTCACTGGATGAAAATCCTGGAACTGTCTCTCTAACTGCACTGTAGGTATACCTATGCCACATGGACAGCAGTGGCTCAAGGTGGTAGTTCACCACTTTAAGGGCAATTAGGGACGGGCAATAAATGCTGTCCAAGCCAAAACCCCATATGCCTTGAACAAATAAAAACATTTTTAGAATTCTCTTAAGCACCTAATCGACTGAAAAAATTAATTGGTCATTGCTTGAAAGCTATAGCCCTCCACTCCTATTGGACAGGCTATCCCACACCTTATGATAATTATATCCCAAGCTCGCTTTCCCAGTGGTATTTGGAACCAGTGTTCACTTGTCCTAAAGCTCACTTTAATACTGGCCATTTCTTTATAATCAGTCTGTACACTCTGTTCATAATTGCATTCATAATTGAAAAGTTTTTTTTATCCACCAAAATTCAAATTTGGAAGCAGGTCCACAGGCATCACCAGCCCTCCAGTGTCAAGTTTTTATTCTTCACCTGTAAGCTCAGGTAGCATAGGCATACTAACTGACTTTGCAGGTCATCAAGGCAGATCCCAATCCCATGCTCATTTATTGCTAACATATATACACTCCTACACAGTTTGGAGATTTGGACACCCCAAAGCACTGGAGAAGTACCATCAACAATGCATCTGCATGGTCCTCCAAATCTGGTTGCAGTAAAAGGTTACAACAGCAACATCCTCTCCCAAACGACATTAGTCAAAATCAATTCTGCTGGGCAGGATATGTCATTCACCTGCCTGACACCAATTCCTGAAGGAACTGTTCTACTTGACGCTGAGGTGTGGCAGCAGACTCCTGAGGAAGGACAGTGGCCTTCAGGTCAGACAAGCATCCCTGATGACACAGGAGCCCTTGCCTTGTGAACAATCAAAATAGCAATGGTTCATTCAAGGCGGCACCAAACAACTTTGTCAGGAACATTCAGGGGCTAAGCAAAGGCAGGAAGAGAGTGCACAAACCTTCAAGCACCTCATCTACCCAACCCTTCAAGTATAACAAGCACCAAATGGCAGGATCTGCAGACTGCAAGTTGGACTTATCAACCATCTCGGAACCCATCAAACTGGAGCAAAAGCAAATCACCCTCAACAGGCTGCCTAAGGAGAATATAAGCTTTTGTTCAGAAGGAAAAATCCCAATTGAATTAGTTACAGAACCAAATCAAGACAAATTTACAGCACACATATCTCAGAAAATTAGAATTCTCCATATTAGCTCAGTGGATAAATGCACAATGTGATGTGGTATTAAAGAATATTGTCCAAGATCATCCCTGATCCTGGGTTCGATTCCTGGCTTAGGTCACTGTCTGTCCAGAGTTTGCATATTCTTCCTGTGTTTGCATGAGTTTCCTCTGGGTACTCCAGTTTCCTATCACAGGAGGATATGAGAGTTAGCTAGATTGGCCATGCTAAATTGCCACTTAGTGTCAGGGCAACTAGCTAGAATAAATGCATAGAACTATGGGGATAGGGCCTAGGTGGGATTCTGGTCAGTGCAGACTTGATGGCCAAATGGCCTCTTCTGTACTGCAGGATTCTGTGATTTTATGGTCTGTTCCCAGGTTCACTTTGAGTCTTGTATGGATACCCAATTAGCTTTCCAGCAGCACACTGACTTTTATAAAAGGAATGAACTTAGGGAAATGGGACCAGTGGCGCTAGTTAAAAGTGCATATGAATATATGCATTTTAAGGGTAAGATGTTGGGGAAACTAAATTTGGCTTTACTTGTTCAAGTATTAAAGAAAAATGTTGTTTTGCATATTTGGAAGGAAAAATGCCTTATCTCAAAGTCCCTTCTTACAACCAACAGAACAGCAATTTAATTTGGAAGTGGAGCTATTATCTTCTGAAGTACATCACCAGGTATTTATTGGACTATCCAACCAGGAAAGCCTAACTGGAAGACATTTAAATGAATCGGTCTCCATCTGAACAATTGCCATTGAAGTGGACAGAAGTCCCCTATAATGATGACAACAACTGGCAGTTCTTAGACAAGCATGAAATCTAAATCTATCAAAGGTTCACCAGCCAAGAATCAAGTAATTTGAGTTTGGTCACTTATGTTCACTGAAATCTCCAACACAATCTACTGTACAGCAACTTAATTCAATGAAAAACTTGCATAGTCAACAATAATATTTTAAAATAAAATGGACTAGAGGGCACAGCCTCAAGATTGGGGGGGCGGTTCAGATCAGAGTTGAGGAGGAATTTCTTCACGCAAAGGGTGGTGAATCTTTGGAATTCTCTGCCTGTTGAAGTGGTGGAGGCTTCCTCACTGAATATATTTAAGTCAAGAGTGGATAGGTTTTTGACTGACAAGGGAATTAAGGGTTATGGAGAAAAAGCAGGAAAGTGGTACTGAATCACTGCAGATCAGCCATGATCTTATTGAATGGCGGGGCAGGCTCAAGGGGCTGGATGGACTCTTCCTGCTCCTATTTGTTATGTTCTTATGGATATACCAAAATATCCCATGAATAAAATTTTAAATTATAGCGCATTTTAATCCAAGTCATCATTTTCTTTTGGCCGGACCAAATCTTCATCTACTCATATTTACATGTAATGTTCCCAGATCTATAAAATCCTACAGTGCAGGAGGTGGTAATGCATTTTAGAAGGTCTAATACAAATAGGAAATATACAGTAAAAGGCAGAATCCTGAAGAGTATTGATAAGCAAAGGAACCTGGGTGTACAGGTACTCAGGTCATTGAAAGTGGCAATGCAGATGGAGAAGGTAATTAAGACACACGGCATGCTTGCCTTCATCAGCCAAAGCACTGAGTTTAAAAACTGGCAAGTCACTTTATAGAACCTTAGTTAGGCCACACTTGGAATATAATGTTCAATTCAGGTCACTACACCAGCGGAAAGATGTGGAGGCTTTGGAAAGAGTACAGAAAAGATTTACCAAGATGTTGCCTGGTATAGAGGGCATCAGCTATGAAGAGAGGTTGGAGAAACTTGGTTTGTTCTCACTGGAACAACAGAGGTTGAGGGGTGACCTGATAGAAGTCTACAAGATTATGAGGGGCATGGACAGAGTGGATAGTCAGAAGCTTCTTTCCAGGTGGAAGACTCAATTGCGAGGGGCACATATTTAAGGTGCAAGAGGCAAGGTTTAAAAGGAAATGTACAAGGCAGTTTTTTTTTTTACACAGAGGGTGGAGGGTGCCTGGAGCTTGTTGCCAGGGAAGATAGTGGAAGCAAATCCCTTAGTGACTTTTAAGGGACAAATAAATGAATAGGATGGGGAGAGAGAGATATGGGCCCCAGAAGGTAGGGGGTTTTAGTTAAGTCAGACAGCACAGTCAGTGCAGGCTAGGAGGGCCAAAAGCCTGCTCTTCTGCTGTAAATTTCTTTGTTCTTTTTTGTGGCCATTCAGCCCATCGAGTCTGCACTGACCATAAGCTCACCCAGGTCCTATCCCCATGTATTTACCCCAACTAGTCCCATTGATACTGAGGGGCAATTTAGCATGGCCAATCCATCTAACCTGCACATCTTTTGGACTATGGGAAGAAACCGGAGCACTCGGAGGAAACGCATGCAGACACGGGAGAATGTGCAAACTCCACATAATGATCCAAGCTGGGAATTGAACTCGGGTCCCTGGCGCTGTGAGGCAGCAGTGTTAATCACTGTGACACTCTGCTGCCCAAAATCTATTTTGCTCCACGGATCAATCTTCACTAGACTACTGACTCCTAAACATCTGAAGCTGGCTTATGCTAAAATTGGCCACTATCTGACACAATAGTGGAAATTTAATGTTTCAGAATCGATTAAACAGAATTTGAAATAAGTAATTTTGAATTTAGGGCATTCTGTACTTGAGGGCATGCTTTTTTGCCTCTATAAATGTTAACATGTTGAATCACTTATTACTGTGCAGTTAAACCTAGAACACAGCCTAGTCCTGCAGGTATACAGCTAAAAAAAACTGTCCAGGATTTGGTGAAATTTAGAAGTCCTCTTCATTCAGTCCTTCTTGATTTCTTTCTTTGCACTGTTATTTCACTCATTACACTGGAACTTTAATTTCTTTCCCTTTCCTATTTTCAATTTTGTTTCTGCACCTTTACCATTTAGAAGCAGTGATAAATCTATTACCATGAATTTAAAACCATCACCATGGTGGCACACTGGTTAGCACTGTTGTAAGAACTCAGTAAGAATTTAGCAACACCAATTTTAAATCCAACCGATTTATTTGGTAGTAAAATTGCGAGCTTTCGACACTGTGTCTTCGTCAGGCAAATGCAGTGTTCTGGTCCGCAATAGCACACATCAGCACAGACAGTTACAGATTGCTGATTAGAATGCGAATCCTTACATCTAACCTGCTATTCAAGTGTTAAAGTGGCTAACAGTGTGTGTGAAGGGAATCCTGAGATTGGTTAGAGAATTGTGTATTTTCTCCAGACAGCACAGTAAGTGAGGTTTTTTGCTAACCCAGGCAAGTTACAGGGGTTACAGATAGCGTGTCATGAAGCCAAGATCCCTATTAAGGCCGTTCTCATGTGTGCGGAACTTGGCTATCAGTCTCTGCTCAGCGACTCTGCGCTGTGTGTCCCGAAGGCCCCCTTGAAGAACATTTACCCGTAGGTCGGAGGCCGAATGCCCATGACTGCTGAAGTGTTCGCCCACAGGAAGGGAACTGTTTTGCCTGGTGATTGTTGAGCGATGTTCATTCATCCGCTGTCGTAGTGTCTGCATGGTCTCCCCAATATACCATGCTTCGGGACATCCTTTCTTGCAACGTATTAGGTAGACAACGTTGGCCGAGTTGCAAGAGTATGTACAGTGTATCTGGTGAATGGTATCCTCACGTTTGATGATGTCGTCCATGTCTATGGTCTGGCATGTCTTGCAGAGTTTGCTGTGGCAGGGTTGTGTGGTATTGTGGTCACTGTTCTCCTGAAGGTTGGGTAGTTTGCTGCGAACAATGATCTGTTTGAGGTTGTGCGGTTGTCTGAAAGCAAGAAGTGGGAGGGTGGGGATGGCCCTAGCGAGATGTTCATCGTCATCAATGATATGTTGAAGACTCCGGAGAAGATGTCGTAGCTTCTCCGCTCCGGGGAAGTACTGGACAACAAAGGGTACTCTGTCCACCGTGTCCCGTGTTCGTCTTCTGAGGAGGTCAGTGCGGTTTATCGCTGTGGCACGTTGGAACTGTCGATTGATGAGTCGAGCGCCATATCCTGTTCTCACGAGGGCATCCTTCAGCGTCTGGAGGTGTCTGTCACGATCCTCCTCATCTGAGCAAATTCTGTGTATACGGAGGGCTTGTCCATAGGGAATGGCTTCTTTAACGTGTCTAGGGTGGAAGCTGGAGAAGTGGAGCATTGTGAGGTTGTCTGTCGGTTTGCGTACAGTGAGGTGCTGAGGTGACCGTCCTTGATGGAGATGCATGTGTCCAAGAATGCAACTGATTCTGGAGAATAGTCCATGGTGAGTCTGATGGTGGGATGGAACTTGTTGATATCATCATACAGTTGTTTCAATGATTGTTCACCATGAGTCCAAAGGAAAAAGATGTCATCAATGTATCTAGTATATAACCTTGGTTGGAGATCTTGTGTGGTGAAGAAGTCTTGTTCGAACCTGTGCATGAAGATGTTGGCATATTGAGGTGTGAATTTGGTCCCCATGGCTGTTCCGTGTGTCTGGATGAAAAGCTGATTGTTGAAAGTGAAGACATTGTGGTCCAAGATGAAGCGGATGTGTTGTAAAATTGCATCCGGAAACTGGCAGTTGTTGGCATTGAGTACTGAGGCAGTTGCAGCAATGCCATCATCGTGGGGGATGTTGGTGTAGAGCACCGAGACATCCATTAGAAGGCCGCTGCCCCCGACTGGACATGTATGCCCAAGCCATCAGGAGGTGCGTGAACACCGGATTCATCAACCGCACTTACAAGACAGTCCTGAACATCACCCAAGCACAAAGCAAGGCCATCCATGCTCTCAAGACCAACCGCAACATTGTCATCAAACCAGCAAAGGAGGCGCCACCGTCATACTGAACAGAACGGACTACTGTGAAGAAGTGTACCGACAACTAAACAATGTGAAACACTACAGACAGTTACCAGCAGATCCGGCCAAAGAACACACTCGTCAACTCAACACTCTGATCAAAACCTTTGATCTGGACCTTCAGAACACCCTTCGGGCTCTCATTCCACGTACTCCCCGCATTGGGGATCTCTACTGCCTCCCAAAGATACACAAGGCAAACATACCCGGCCGTCCCATCATATCGGGCAATGGGACCCTGTGTGAGAACCTCTCCGGCTATATCGAGGGCATTCTGAAACCGATTGTACAAAGAACCCCCAGCTTTTATCTTGACACTACGGACTTCCTACAGAAACTCAGCACACATGGAGCAGTAGAACCAGGGACACTCCTTGTCACAATGGATGTCTCGGCGCTCTACACCAACATTCCCCACGACGATGGCATTGCTGCAACTGCCTCAGTAATCAATGCCAACAACTGCCAGTTTCCGGATGCAATTTTACAACTCATCCGCTTCATCTTCAACAATCAGCTTTTCATCCAGACACACGGAACAGCCATGGGGACCAAATTCGCACCTCAATATGCCAACATCTTCATGCACAGGTTCGAACAAGACTTCTTCACCACACGAGATCTTCAACCAAGGTTATATACTAGATACATTGATGACATCTTTTTCCTTTGGACTCATGGTGAACAATCATTGAAACAACTGTATGATGATATCAACAAGTTTCATCCCACCATCAGACTCACCATGGACTATTCTCCAGAATCAGTTGCATTCTTGGACACACGCATCTCCATCAAGGACGGTCACCTCAGCACCTCACTGTACCGCAAACCGACAGACAACCTCACAATGCTCCACTTCTCCAGCTTCCACCCTAGACACGTTAAAGAAGCCATTCCCTATGGACAAGCCCTCCGTATACACAGAATTTGCTCAGATGAGGAGGATCGTGACAGACACCTCCAGATACTGAAGGATGCCCTCGTGAGAACAGGATATGGCGCTCGACTCATCGATCGACAATCCCGACGTGCCACAGCGACAAACCGCACTGACCTCCTCAGAAGACGAACACGGGACACGGTGGACAGAGTACCCTTTGTTGTCCAGTACTTCCCCGGAGCGGAGAAGCTACGACATCTTCTCCGGAGTCTTCAACATATCATTGATGACGATGAACATCTCGCTAGGGCCATCCCCACCCCCCCACTTCTTGCTTTCAGACAACCGCACAACCTCAAACAGATCATTGTTCGCAGCAAACTACCCAACCTTCAGGAGAACAGTGACCACAATACCACACAACCCTGCCACAGCAACCTCTGCAAGACATGCCAGATCATAGACATGGACGACATCATCAAACGTGAGGATACCATTCACCAGATACACGGTACATACTCTTGCAACTCGGCCAACGTTGTCTACCTAATACGTTGCAAGAAAGGATGTCCCGAAGCATGGTACATTGGGGAGACCATGCAGACACTACGACAGCGGATGAATGAGCATCGCTCAACAATCACCAAGCAAAACAGTTCCCTTCCTGTGGGCGAACACTTCAGCAGTCATGGGCATTCGGCCTCCGACCTGCGGGTAAATGTTCTTCAAGGGGGCCTTCGGGACACACGACAGCGCAGAGTCGCTGAGCAGAGACTGATAGCCAAGTTCCGCATACATGAGGACGGTCTTAATAGGGATCTTGGCTTCATGACACACTATCTGTAACCCCCGTAACTTGCCTGGGTTAGCAAAAAACCTCACTTACTGTGCTGTCTGGAGAAAATACACAATTCTCTAACCAATGCTCAGGATTCCCTTCACACACATTGTTAGCCACTTTAACACTTGAATAGCAGGTTAGATGTAAGGATTCGCATTCTAATCAGCAATCTCTGACTGTCTGTGCTGATGTGTGCTATTGCAGACCAGAACACTGCATTTGCCTGACGAAGACACAGTGTCGAAAGCTCGCAATTTTATTACCAAATAAATCAGTTGGATTTAAAATTGGTGTTGCTAAATTCTTACTACCCCAGTCCAACGCCGGCATCTTTACATCATAGCACTGTTGGGTCAGGGATCTAGATTCATTCAAGCCTTGGGTGACTGTGTGGAGTTTGCACATTTGTCCCCGTCTGTGTGGGTTTCCACCAGATGCTCCAGTTTCCTCCCACAGTCCAAAGATGTGTGGGTTAGCTGGATTAGCCATGCTAAATTTTCCCTTCGCATCACGGGACTAGCAAGGTAAATATATGGGGTTATGCGAATAGGGTTTGGTTGGGATTGTTGTCTGTGGGGGCTCGATGGGCCAAATGGCCACCTTAGGCACTATAGGGATTCTATGACTTACTAGGGGCAATCTACCAGAAATCCACCACATCCTCAGAGTGGAAGAGAAGTTCTTTATTCAGGAAGAGAGATAGATGTGCTAGCATTAAAGAAGAGCCTCATGAGAGCCCTGTTATAATTCAGTTAAAAGTTCAAAAAAAAAAAAAAATCGCAAATACAAACAATTTAAAGGAAAATTTAGTCAACCCCTTATGGAATAAGCACAACAAGTTTATCTGCCTGAAGCGACTTTGGCTCAAAATTGATTGAAATTAGTTGTTTAAATTTTCAACCAAGAGAATAAAGCTTTTACCAAAGGCAACAACGTTTGAAAATACACTGCATTTACTTAAGAGAAATTATGCATGCTCTTATTAAGTTCTCACCTACTTAAACATTCCACATTTTTTCTTGATATTGCTTTCATTTAATGATTCCAATATAATAAATGTATTAAGTTACATTCATTTTTCAGTTTGCTTGACAGTTTTTATGCAAAGTTCATCTGATTATGCACTTACTACCTTCCTAGAAAAGCTTTTGCAAGACCCAAGAATAATTACAGTTAGACCCAAGAGTCTTGTGAATTTTCTAAAATGTTTAATCATATACCATACACTTACATTCCAAGAACAAAACTTTGAGGATAAAAATTCAATGGGGATCATAATACTTTGATTATGCAAATATCATCTCTGTTCAACAAAAAGGATTCAGCAAAGAGTGGACACACTCACGGAATGAATAACAAGGAAACAACGTTTTACAGCAGTACAGCAAAGTTGAAGACTGCGATGTAAAACAACAATAGAGTCATAAAATGATAACGGCACAGAAAGAGACTATCAGACCTGTGCCAAATCCCTGCAAGAGTAATTTAGCTATCCAACTCCCTGGCCCTTTACCTGTAGCTTTCAATTTTTTTCTGACAGATTTTTTTTTAATTTCCTCGTCAAAGTCACAACTGAATCTTTGTCAATCTGTTCAAACTATTCCAGACCTTAAATCATTCTCAACATTTTTTTTGTGTCACCTTTAGCTCTATTAACAATCACTTTAATTCCGTCTCCTCTGGTTCTTGATCCTTTTGCCAACAGGAATAGTTTGCCTCCAACTATTCTATTTAGATTCCCCTGATTTGGAAAAACTATCAATTCTCATCTCAACCCTGGCACTGCTGCTGTGCACGAAGTCTGACAACACCAATTACTGTGTTTACCCCAGTCCAACGCCGACATCTCTTTATCATGATTGCTGCCCTGCATCAGGGATCATTTGGGAATGGGAGTGAGGGAAGAACCCACTGCCAATCTGCATCAGGGATCACTAGGCAGATGGAAGAGTGGAAGGTGATGATCAGGCCTGGCCATAGCAAAGACGGCAGGGTGGGGGGAGAAATCAGTCTGAGTAAGTGAGGGGCCAGATTCCAGTCGCAATAGGCCGTGGAGTCCGATGGAATCTGGGGGGAGGGAGGAATGGGGATGCTTTTTTTAGGCCGATGAGAGTAGCAGAGCCTGAATGATAGGCATGTGCTGCCAGAGACTTGCATATGTGCAACTGTGCCCTCTGCTGCTCTCAGCCAGCGTTTAGACCATTTAAGCCCCTACCCCCTCAGATGAGAAGCCGTTTTTGAGGATTTTCTTTTGTCTAAGTGCATTAGGTAATAGATTTAAACTCATCCAACAAAGATGGATCAGAAACACTTTCATTTTCACATCCTTCCTGGACACAGAAATTTTTTTGGTAAGATTGTTCCCAAGATTTCTCCATTCCCCCATGTATTTTATACTTATACCCTTTAATTTGTATTGCCTCTCCCCTCCTCCTGCCTACCAAAATGTATCACTGTTGCAGATTGCATCTGTTATCTGTCTTGTCTATCCATTCCATCAATCTTTGTCCTCTTGAACTCTACCAATATCCTCTTCATGATTGAGACCTTGTATAATTTGAAATTATGCCCTGTACACAAAAGTCTAAATTATTATAAATCAAAAAATACAATGGTCCTAGCATTGATCCCAGCTAATACCACTATATACCTTCCTCCAGTCTAAATACAACTACTCAGTTTCCTGTCACTCAGCCAACTTTGTATCTATGCTGCCACTGTCTCTTTCATTCCATGCATTTCAACTTTATTGGCAAGTCTATTATGTGGCATTTTATCAAATGTTTTAGAAGTCCATACGTCTACCAACCACATCACCCTCATTGATGAAAGAACAGAACCAAAAAAACCTCAAATTAGTTAAAAATAATTTGCCTTCAATAACTTCAGGTGAATTTTCCTTAAATCATCCATATTTGTTCAAGTAACTTCTAATTTTGGCCCAGCTTATTTCAAAAAAACTGTTCCACCACCCAGGTTAAACCGACTGGATAGTAATTGTTAAATTTATTTTGCACCCTTTTTTAAATAATGGTGAAAACATTTGGAATTCTCTAGTTCTCTGGAATCCTCCCTACATCTAAAGAGGATTAGAAGATTGTTGGCAGTACTCATCGATTTCCACCTTTACTTCCTTTAGCTTCCCTGATGCATTCCATTCAGTCCTCACAGCAAACCTTTCTTGTATTCCTACTTTAATCGATTTTTAGCCCATCTAGAATCTCAACCATTTCCTCTTTTATTATAATTTTTGTAGCGTCCTCTTCCTTGGTAAAGAGAGATGCAATATGCTTCTTTAACATCTCAGCCACCATGCTTCCAAGCATAGATGCCATTTTTGGTGAATCAACTCACCCCTCCTTTTCCTAACATTTTCTTTACGTGCTTATGTAGGCTATTTGATTGTTTTATGTTCGCTGCCAGTCTTTTCACTCTTCTTTCATCTCTGCTCCAAACTTCCTAATTTCAGCCTGGTGCTCTCTGTATTAACAACCTGATACCTGTCATGTGCCCCCATTTTTGCTTTGTCTTACTCTGCATCTTTTTCTTCAACCACAGGAACTTTGATTTTGCTGCTCGACCTTTTCTCTCGCCTCCAACTCCCCTGCCCCCCACAGTGTGGGGATGTACCTTGATTGTACACTAATCATCTTTTCTTAAACGATAGCCTATTGTTTGAGTTTTGCCTCTTCCACTTTATTCAGGACAGATCAGCAGCACAGTAACACAGGAGTTAGCACTGCTACGTCTCAGCGCTAGAGACCCAGGTTCAATTCCTAACTTGGTCACTATCTATGTGGAGTCTGCACTTCCTCCCCTTGTTTGCATGGGTTTCCTTCAGATGCTTTGGTTTCCTTCCATAATTCAAAAGACATGCTGTTTAGGTGAATTGGCCACACTAAATTCTCCCAAAGCTTACCCGAACAAGTACAGAATGTGGCAGCTAGGGGATTTACAGAGGAACTTCACTGCAGCGTTAATGTAAATCTATTTGTAACGCTGATTAAAAGAAGTGGTTCAACCCACTAAAATTAATCCATAAATTTTTTACTCTAGATTGTTCCTGGTCTTTTCATTGCGAATTTAGATCCTATGATTTCTTAAATGTTCACCTCTAAACAACTTCTTTCACTTGACCGACCTCTTTCCCCAGATCCAAATTTAACAACATCCTCCTCCTCACTGGCCAGAAATGTCCTGTTCAAGTCTCTTGAACAGACTTCAGTAACTCTCCCCCCTCTCTGCCTTTTACACTGTTACTAACTCAATCTGTATTAAGTTAATTGAAATGCATAATTATCACTACTCTAGTATCTCTTACATATCTAATTTTCCTGCAAATTTGTTCCTCTGTTGTTTTCCCATTAGTTGGTGGCCAATAGCATATACCTAGCATTGTACTGGCACCTCCTTTGTTTAACTCT
The DNA here is from genome assembly GCA_024679065.1 of Sphyrna mokarran. Classification (NCBI taxonomy): domain Eukaryota; kingdom Metazoa; phylum Chordata; class Chondrichthyes; order Carcharhiniformes; family Carcharhinidae; genus Sphyrna; species Sphyrna mokarran. The sequence goes on along the minus strand of JAGIQG010000009.1, from coordinate 45,615,996 downwards.
AAACCGCCCTGTACCTGAACATCCTTCCCCTCCAAGTGTAATATTTTCCTTAATGAATACTGCCACCCTTTCTCCTTTCTTGCCTTCTCAGAATCTTCAGAATGATAGTGATATTTAATTATCTGGATAGACACATGAACAGATGGGGAATAGAGGCATACAGGCAGTTGGTCTAGATAGGACAGCGTGATTGATGCAGGCTTGGTGCGCTGAAGGGTGTGTTCCTGTGTTGTATTGTTCTTTGTATTTTGTTCTAACGCCCTGTATCCTGGAATTTTCAGTATCCAGTTCTGCCTTTTTGTGAACCACTACATCATATTCTCACATGGCTAGCTGTGCCTATAGTTTACAATCTTATTTACCATGCTTTGTGTGTTTACATCCCAGGTACTGTAAAAACTTAATTCAAATTTAATGAATTCACTTAATCTGACCCCATAAAACATCTCTAGTTTTTGCTCCAGCACATTGCTCTCCCAATCTTTTATGCACAGGATTTTAAAAAAAATCCAAGCTTACATTGTCCTACCAAACTGGTTTAAAACCTCTCCTAAAGCACAAAAAAAACACTCAAGGACACTGACTCTAGCTCTGTTGAGGTGCAACCCATTCACCCCATACAGGTTCCAAACAAGTCCTAATATCCCAGAAAAAAAAAACTCTTTTCCTTATGTGATCTCTCCAGCCATGCATTAATCTGCTATCTTCCTACTTCTATGTTCACAAGCACAAAGCACCAGGAGTAATTCATCAGTAATAATTTAATGCATAAAATTCCAACCTTATCTTGCTAGTTCCTCCAAGGCAAAAAAAATCTAATACCTAAAGTGAAACATTAACTTCTAATCAATCTCAATTCACGACTATTGCATACTTTTAATTGTATTTGATATAATCTAATATTTAGTGCAATCCTGGATCATTATGCAGCTTTGCAGCATAAGTGATTACCATTAATGAAAATATAATGCAAACCATATATACAGTAAGCTCTAGATGGTATAGAAACAGCAAATCAACCAGCATTTCAAAAAGACAGGAACGTACAATTACAATAAGGGAAGAAAATAATATTTTCCCTCACCAACATTGGAACTGTTGTTGAATATACATGCAAATTATGCATATAGGCATTACATATTTACAGCATAATCGCACTGTGTACAAAACATACTTTAACAAAGTGAAGTTGGTGATATATAGGGCTTGCAAACAGAATGGCAGAGTTGAAGTGCAACCTCACACCTAGTTTCCTACCTCGCAATCCACTGATAATTTCTTGCACAGAATAATACGTTCGTGTGTGTGTTTGGTATGTGAAGGTAGGGTCCCCAGTGCATCTTTGGGGTACGTTCCTCAAGTTATGATAGCCCCAGAACCTGGAACTTATTGTTTTCTTCCTCAGAGATCATGCATAAGCAGCTAAATTGGGCACAAAAGCCTCGATCAATATTAAGTTTGGTAAACTCCACTTGAAGGTATTTCAAAGATAGTATTTTAAGATTTGACATAAATCACCTTGAAAGAAATCCTAATTAAAAATTCATGCATATTTATCTACCAACATAGTAGGTTGGAATTCCCTCAAATTATGTTGAAGTTGCCACTGGCTTCTACAGTAAGGTAAAATGTGGTCTAAGTTGCCAGAAAACATTAACATTCATGCCAACATTAAAAAAATGTTAAACAAGTGAAAATCAGCATAAATACTGAGACCCCTTCTCAGGGGATTTACATTCTCTGATCTTTTGCACGAGAAAATGACACTGCAGCAATAAATAAAGTGGGGCTTCAATGTGCAAAAGAACAAACTTGTAGGTATTTGTAAAACTGGAAATGCAGAGCTCCTCAGAAAAAGAAAAAAACAACTCTATTATGCTGAAACTTTCCAGGAAATTCTAGCTCAGATATATTAACAGAATTAAAAGTGTTGTGGATGCTGAAATCTGAAACAGTAAAAAAATGCTGGAAAATCTCAGCAGGTCTGACAGATCCCTGGGGAGAGAATAGAGCCAACATTTTGAGTCTAGATGACTGTTTGTCATAACCCTGACTTGAAAAGTTGGCTGTATACTCTCTCCATGGATGCTGTCAGGCCTGATGAAATTTTCCAGCATTTTCTGTTTATATATTCACAGAAAAATGTTTTTTAAATAAGCTGCCACATACCGTTCAGAAATTGAAACTCACTAGTGCTCATTAAGAGTTACAAAGTACAACTCCCACTACAAATATAGACTTCATTCCCTATAAACATTTCCACTTCCTACCCAAAAATCTGCCTGAATTCCCATATTATTTCAGTCAAAACAGTAATGGAGGCAATAACATACATCAATTCTAACATATAGAGAAAATATGCACAAATTACAAAACTGCATTTTATACAAAGACGATGTGCAGTTAATATGCAGACAAAATTGAATTTGACAGAGCAGAAATAGATTTTACAAAAGCTGTTTCTAAAATGGTTCCACAGAAGGCAAGCTCCCATAATGTTAATACAAATGATTGAAAGCTGTAAACTGGTAGAATTTTTGTAATGATCACTTCAATTTCTTCATTTCATTATTTCTAACAACATAGGATAGGTGCTCCCTTTGTTACAAAATACATAAGAGATATTAGACGTTAAAAAGGAAGAATGTGTGCAATTGATTTTTTAAAAGTATACCACCACTGACACCTACTGGCATCTTTTGCATATGAAGCAATAATTGTCCTCTGTTTTTGCTTTGAATAATATGAGAATAATTCCACATCTACTCTAGAAAGCAAATCTAAATTTGTTCCCTTCTATAATCACAACTTAATTTCTTGCCCATTTCCTTGCTCCTCCAACCACTTACTTCCCATTCCATTTCTCCTCACTTCCTCTCTTAATAGCTCTCTTACATCCTTCTTTTTACTCCACATTCCTTGCTCCCCTCTCCCATCTGCTGCCTCGCCTCCACCCTTTCCCAGTTACCACCCTGCTCCCCCAGCCACTGCGCCTGCCTCCCCTCTCCCAGCCACTGACCCTGCCCTTCTCTCCTGTCTGTTAAATGAAATTCCAAAAACGAATTTTAAATAACAGCATGAAACTGTGCACAAAGTATTTTTAAGTGAATGAAGGATACGCAATTCATCAAGGCTACAGGATCAGAAGGAGATTGTTGGGAAATATAAACAGCCTATTCCATACCTGAATGTGCATAAAGTCCTTAGTTGAAAGAAAGCAAAAATAATGGAGTGATGTCATGATTCTCACATCACTAATTTAAAGCCATCAGGAGTTCAGATGGGTGGCCCCAATGGTTGAATTTTTCCAAAATATTAATCAATTATAATTAAATTGATGGGATTTCCTTAACAAAGGTACGTAACAACCTTTTAAACAATAAAAGTACAAACATATGAACAACGTTGGACAAGCAAAGACCCTGTTTCACTTAATGTCTCAATAGCAGTGGTAAAAGTATGCTTAATTAATTTTACATATAGGGAATCTTTGTTTTATGCAAATGATTGTCCAGGAAAATCAATTCTCATCCTGTGATAGGACAGAAATACATATGCATGGCTGTACTATCCAGATAAGAGTCAGAAAAAGCATGTCACTTAAATACCACTAATCTCCTTAACATTAGGATAAGTAAAATTCAAGTCAGCAAGTTAAATACAGTTCCCTGCCACCTCCCAACCCCTCCTTTCTCCTCCTCCATTTCTTGTTATAGACCAAGAGCAACAAAGGTTTACCAGGCTAATTCCTGAGATGGCAGGATTGTCACACAAGGAGAGATTAGATTGGATAGGCCTTTATTCACTGGAGCTTAGATGAATGAGAAGAGATCTCATGAAGTGTATAAAATTACTGAGGGCTGAACAAACTGGAAGCAGAGGTGATATTTCTTCTAGCTGGTAGGGGCATGAGTGTACAATAAGGGTTCACAGTCTCAGGATATGCTGAGAGTCATTCAGGAATGAGATGAAGAGCAATTTCTTCACACACAGGTTGGAGAACATGTAGAATTTGCTAATGGAAGGTTGTGGAGCCCACATCACAGAATAGGTTAAGAAATAGATACCTAGACACTAAAAGATGTCAAGCATCTGAAGAGACAGCAAAAGTGTGGAGTTGACTGAAGATCATGTTGAACAATTATACTGAATGCTGGAGCAAGTTTGGAGAGGCCAAATGACCTACTCTGCTCCTATTCTCTGTCTCATCCTGATATTTTTCTAAGTTATATAAATGATGGTTAGTGCTACAGTTTGTGTCATCTGGTAAAAACAACTGAAATTATTTTCTCTTATCACTAAAACAATCTTGAAAGCATGTAAACCTCGGTCTTTTTAAATATTAGGAATGAAATATGTATTAGCATGGTTACTTCAGTCACTAACCACATTCCAGCATGTATTCAGTAATGCACCTATAACACTACACTGGAAATAACAGTTAAATAGCGCGGGTGGGATCAACATTTATAACTGCTGTTCTGATTCCATTCCAAAAATGTACAGAATACTGCTTGTTACTGTATATGAAAAAGACTAAACAAGACACTATTTAAAAAAAAACAGCAATTCAGGTTTGGAAAGCAGGATTACATAAATTGGTAAATTATTATCCTAAGAGACATTAAAACAGCATCTTAACCAAACACGCAGGTTCATGTGGGTCTTTCTCAAGTTATATTGATTTATTAAAGGTGGAAAGAATGCAGCATTACAAATCCTATGACAACAGCTTTTAAAGGCAAAATTGCATTTTAAACTTTGAGTAAAATTACATTTCTCGCTGTTGCAGGAGAAATGCACTTAAAATATTTCTTCAACTTTTAAAATATTACCAATTTTATCACTAATCAGTAATCTCAAGCACTGCAGAGTGCTTATATCTGTAGCTGTAACATGGTTTCTGCAGAGTCAAGCAACTCCAAGCTAGCCCTCAAACCTGTATGAAGTCACATTTCCTGCTGCTTGTAATGGAGCAGCTCCATGACATTTCTCATAGTAGATTTCAGCATAATGGAAACCTTCTCTGATACACAAACATGTTAATGTTAAAACTGCCTTTTAGGAAAGATATTTCAATATTTGATTAGCACTATTTTCTTGTATTCAAAGGAGGGAGAATGCATGTGGAAACAGATATTCCCTTTTCAAACTTTCATCTTCAGATTGTTTCCTTACCTTGATTGATGATTGCATTTGTATTGCCTACATTATCTGGCTTGCTAGTCAGGGCATTCACCATAACCTTCAACCTCTCCCGGAGATTTGACATTTGACTGCTGTCATTCTGCTGAGGAAAGAACAAATACAATATCAGCAATAATTGTTGAAAATGATCAACAATTAACAGGCATGAATCATCATTATACTTGGAAGCTATATCAAGAATTCATGAAGTATGGTGGGAAGTACTTCTAAGCAGAATGAATCTGGTAATGTGCAAAGAGAGAGGATCAATTGATGACCTCATAATAACAGCAACCCTAGGTAACAGTAATCATAACATGATTGAATTTTGTATTCTATTCAAGGGTAAAAAAGATGTGCCTAAGACTTGTATAAGGTCAATTATTAGGATATAGAGACAGAGCTGGCTAAAGTGAACAGAGTAAAAAGTCTCACAACACCAGGTTATTTGGTAGTATAAGCTTTCGGAGTGTGAGTGAGGAGTTGTGTCCACAAACAGGGCATATGTAGACATAAACTCAATTTACACGATAAAGTGAACAGGGAAAAACCTAATTTCCCTGATAAGTCAGTAGAGTTGCAGCGGTGGACATTTAAGGAGGTAATGTGTAACACTCAAAAGACACATTCAAATGGGAAAAATAAACTCTAAGGGAAGGATGCCATGGCTAACAAGGAAATTAAAAATAGTATCAAATTGAAAGAAAAATCATGCAGTTCTGCGAAGATGAGTGGCAAGTTAGAAAATTGGACAAAATATAAAAAAAAGCAAAAAATTGGGAGAGAGCTAACTAGAAATAAAAAAGACAGTACATTCTATACATATTTAAAAAGGAAAAGACAAAATAAAGTGATGATGGCCCTCTGCAGTGCGGGATTGAAAAATAAGGAAATGGTGATGAATTAACAGGTATTTTGCATCTGTCTTTACTGTTGAGGATACAAATAGCATCCCAGAAATGTGTGCTAAGAGGTGAAAAGAAAGGGAGAAACTTAAAACAATTGCAATCACCAGGGAAAGAGTCCTGAAAATATTATTAGAATTAAAACCTGTCAAGTCCCCAGGTCCTAATGGTCTTCGTCCTAGGGTCTTAAAAGAAGTGACTGTTAAGATAGCAGTTGTATTCGCTTTAATTTCCCAAAATTCCCTAGATTCAGGCAGGATTCCATCAAGTTGGAAACAGTGAATGTAATTACCTTATTCAAGATAGAAGAGAGACAGAAATCAGGAAACGACATGCCAGCTTGCCTAACAGTGGTCATAGGGAAAATGCTCAATTATTGAGGAGGTTATAGTGGGGCACATATCAATGCAATCAAGCAGAGTCAATGTGTTTTTATGAACAAGAAATTCGGAGGCACCTTGACAGAATCAATGCTAGAAGGCAGCTTTCCCTTGTTGGGGAGACTAGGACTAGGGACACAATTTAAAAATAAGTGGTCTCCCATTTAAAACGGAGATGAGGGGACATGTTCTCTCTCAGAGTTGAAGCCGTGCAACATTCTTTCCCAGAGAGTAGTGGAGGCAGGGTCATTGAATATTTTAATGTTCTAATTTGTAGTTCATATCAGTACCAAATAAACATGTATCATATTTTTCAAGTTAAACGAGCCTTAAGATGCACTCATGTTAGAACTGTAGTATCCAAAATAAGTTTCCTTCTCGTTATCAAACTCATTAAAATCAGACACATTCTGGGCTATACTTTTAGTTATAAAGTATACTCCAGGTACAAATAAAAAGCAAAAAGGCTAAGGGGGTGACAAGTTGGAGAAACTGGAGAAATTAAATAAACTGTGCACTAATTTTCATTATCTTCAGAATAAAAAGTACACAGCTGAAAGAAACAGATTCCAAAAGTTATGGCGAGGGAGCACAGGAAGAACAGTTCTGGGGGGAAATCTGCAAAAACCTTTGCAGTCCCAAAACATTTGGCTATATCATTATTTTTATTTCCTTCCCCGCCTGATAGCCAAAAGGACCAGCTAAGTCCAGGCAGTAATTGGAGGTTTACAAAAAAGGTGCTGGGGTGCATTCCTGCTTGTTCTGACTCATTAGTGTTATGAAAAGCACTTAGCTGCTTGATTCGCCTGCTCTTGTCTCCATTTAACTGTCAGGCAGCATTAATTTAAACTAGGCTCTCAAATGCATCAGGAGTCTGATTTAAATATCATAATTAACTGAATCCCACTATTAAAATGTGGGGCAAAAAGTGGGGTACAGATATGCAATGCAACTTGACACCATAAAACTGACAGCATTCATATGTTGCAAATTGAAACTGCATTACTCATTTTTGAATTTTACACTCCAAACAGTTGTGAGGTGTGAATGGTAAGTGTTAATATTAACCACAGAAATTTTAATCTTACTATTATCAATCTGAGAATGATCATTCATGTTCTTTTCTAGTGAGCTTGTATATAGCTGTGTAAGATTTTCTGCTAACTTAAGCATTTATTCCACATTAGCTAAAACCTCTTCCAAAGACACATCGGGGGTCACAATGGTGACCCTCCAGGTTAATCTGAAACAGCATCAGAATCGACAGCATCAAAATCGACTACACTTTCAGCTTTAGAAAACTGTTTTCATATAGCTACACTGCAACTAGCAAAAAACTGCACTGCACTCAATTATATTGCAGGGTTGAGAGTGGCCAAAGGCAAAAAGATGTGAAAATTAATGGCTGAAAACAAAAAGGTATGAAAATTGTGTGTGACGAGAAATCATGTTCAGATTAGAGCACAAAGGGACAGTCACTGCAGTGAGTGTGGCTGGCAAGTTACAGCACTTTTTACAATCCATTGTGTCCAGTGAACAAATATAAAAGAGAAAGAAATACATTGGAAAGGATTTAATGTTTTGGTTGGATGATTTGTTGTGTCAGCTGTAGTTTGTAAACTAGTCTGAAAGCCAACTCAAGAGGGGGGTTTTGGAAGGCAAAAGTTATTTTTTGAACAAAATAAGCTGCCAGTGTGAAAATTAGCAATATTGTCTGTTGTCCATTTCCTCTCGCATCTTGAGGCCTCCTCCTCCCGCCCATCCCCACCCCCCTCAATTTCAACCATTCTTCTTTTCTCAGTGTCCTTCCTCCCAATCCGACATGTCCCTTTCAGTCACAATCGGTTCTTTATATGCATTGAATCTGCCCTTTCTTTCACGTTAAGATAGGGAGGTTGTTGTTGTAACTTGGAGAGAAGCGAAGGTGGGGAAGGGTCTGTTTATTATAACTAATTTTGAAAAGGAATTTTTAAAAAGTGTCAATTGTCAGTGACTCAAGTTTTGATGCTCTGCTCAGAATTTTTTTTAGATGCGCTAATGGCTGTGCTAGTGTGCTGTTTCCTGTGAATGCTGCAGCTTCCTCTCACAGTCGAAACGTGTGCGGATTAGGTGCATTGGCCACGCTAAATTGCTCCTTAGTGTCCAGGAATGCATAAGTTAGAGGATTAGCGGGGTAAATATGAGAGGTTATGGGTCCAGGTGGGATTGTTGTCGGTGTAGACTCAATAGGCCGAATGGTCTCCTTCAGCACTGTTAGGATTTTAAGATTTTGCCCCTCCCACACTCTCTGCTCCTCCAATCATAGCTCTGCAATTAATTCCCACTCTATGATTGACGACAGAGTTGCAACTACTCTTACAACCCAGTAATCTTGGATTAGCCCTGAAGGTCGGAACATGGATTTAAAATGGCAGATTTCCAACTTGCTAATATCAAAAAACATCAAGTAGCGGAAATTTTTCAATCCTGATAATGGCCTATTATACCATTTTGTACTATGGAAAATTAGCATCTTGTCCATCTATGAAAAGTGAAGTAACAATTGCATGGACACAGTATTCTGGGCAAAGAGCCTCAATATTCTTATTCAGAAGCTCTATTCCAGCAAAAATAAAGCACCATACTTTTAGAAATTAACCTTCAGAGAAAAGTTCTAAAGTACCACAAAAAATGAAAATGATAAATTAAAGACAGTCACACAGATTAACTAAGATTATAGCAAAAGTTTAAAAAGGAAGTACATGACAAAATAAGGGCGAACAATAAAGAAAGCAAATGCAGGAAATATATTTTGGATGTGATTGGGAAAAGAACTAGTAAAAGGGGCACGAAAATATAAAAGAAAGAGACTTCAGTTTTTATAAGCATATAACATAGTAGACAAATAAGTCAAAAAAGATTAGATTCATAAACAGATGAGGGGATAATTTAGTTTGGAGGCAGATGAGATATTAATGATCTACGTTGCAGCAGTTTTTACAAATAAGAATGGAAATGAGAAGGTATGCAGACCTGAGCATTTTTAACAATTTAAGTTTAGACGAGAAGTCAAAAAGGAATAAAAGATGAAACAGCACATGTTTTGATTGTATGCACAAGTTGACAGAAGTCAGGGGAGAGAAATCAAAACCTCCCAAATTGTTTCAACTCATTTTAGATGTGCAACATAGACCAACTGATCAAGTAGTGTCACATCTCTATTCAAAAATGAAGAAACAACCTAATTATTGTAGATTCTTTCATTTGTGGACAAAATCTATATCATCCACAACTTAATCAAATTACTGTGCATTTAGATTTACATAGAATAAACAAGATAAGCCAGCATGAATTTCACTTAAGAAAAAAAGGTTAAGCGATCGATGAAGATAGTCAAACACATAGGAGTTCACAGCTGGTTAGCAGAATGAGAAAATTGGTGGCATATGCAATTTAGTGCAGAGATTGTGAGAAGTAATTTTTGCACATAGTACGGGAGACTTCAGTCTTGCATATCAATCTTTAGTGGTGTTTTCAAATATTCATCCTCTTTTGGATGCTGGTTTCCACGATACTAATTGAGCCAGTTGCAAAGAATGAGATCTGCCAGAACTATTCTCCAGAAGACTTTTTTTTTTAAGACGCTGAATTTTCTTGCAAAACTGCAACATTACTATCTACAAAAGATAGGTTATTTGGCAGAAAAAGGCTTTTCTAGTGTCAACAGACATGCACAAATTAACATTTCTATTTTGCACAAGGAATTTAAATCCATTCAAATCCAAATTAAATAAGGCATGCAGATTTTGTGGATTAGTGCAGGACTATAACAGCAGAGCACTTTGGGAAATCAGTTACAGAGATCATTAGAGAATAGCAAGGAGCATACATTTCCTTATTCAAATTGCTAATCAGCACCACCATCACACAAAATTCTGCACCAAGAACTTTGATTCATAATATTGATCCCAAATTCACATTCAGTAGCTTTCTCCATATGTATCAGTTAGATATCGTCAATGCACACTATGATTTTTCTGAAATCCTAAACATCAGATCAAACTTCTGCTCGATATTCAGTAACTGAGCTAGTTGTGATGTTGCAACCTAAAGCTTAGCCCCACCTTGAACATTCAAGTGTAGATATAGAAATAGACCAATATACTAAACAGAACCCAACTGGCATACCAATTTTGAAATTTTACTTTACCTAAAAGCTGTAACTTTAAAATATTGCAATCATTTTTTGGATTAGCATTTAAGTTCAGTTATTTTACTTCTAAGCAAATTCTTTGACTTTTCAAATTCAGACATATTTGAGAGGCACAGGTGGTGCAATAAATCCGGTTTCATTTTGCATTTGACCTTCAGCATAGCTATCTGAGAGCTAACAGCCTCATGCTGCTGGGCAAGCAATAAATGTCAACTGGATATAGTTGAAAAGCCTTTGTGGAAACAACTACTGGCAGTAATTCCCCCTTATGAGGTACAAGTGTTCTAATTAGCATATCCACAAGCAGCATAGTTTGACATTTCCAAAGTCTACTAAGTGTATTTGTTCTTCTGGCTCATTATACTTTTATAATAAATTGATGCTGAAAAAGACACCTTAAATAGCTTTCACAAATGTCAAGTTACCTAACATAAGAACATAAGAATTAGAAGCAGGAGTAAGCCATTTGGCCCCTCGAGCCTACTCCACCATTCAATAAGATCATAGCTGATCTTTTTGTGGACTCAGTTCCATTTACTCGCCGATTCACCAAAACTCTCAATTCCTTTATTGCTCAAAAATCTATCTTTGCCCTAAAAACATTCAGCAAGATAGCCTCAACTGCCTCACTGGGCAGGGAATTCCACTGATTCACAACCCTTTGGGTAAAGAAGTTCCTCCTCAACTCAGTCCTAAATCTGCTCTGCCTTATTTTGAAGCTATGTCACCGCCCCCATCCCCCCACCCCACCACCCCCACCAGTTCTGGTTTCATTCGCCAGTGAAAACACTCTTATCTATTCCCTTCATAATATTGTATATGTTTTTATAAGATCCCTGTCCTCATTCATCTAAATTCCAATTGATCATAGTCATATATGAATTAGTCCCAGCCTACTCAGTCTTGGCTCATAAGCTGAAGTGGGAAATTTCTAATCAGTTAAGACAGTTTTAGACAGAATACATGAAGACACTGACAGGACTACCAATAAAGAGTTAAATGATTCTTGAAACAAGTTAAAAAGCTAATGAGACAAATAGTTTACACATGTGGATGCAGTAAGGGAATTAAACAATTTTAAAACATATATACTGATATTATATAGAAGCAAATTACTGTGGATGACGGAATCTGAAAACAAAATAGAAAACACTGGAAAATCTCAGCAGGGCTTTGACAAAAGATCATTTGAACTGAAGACATCAACTCATTTCTCTCCTTACAGATGCTATCAGACCTTTTCTCTTTTGATATACTGATATTATAATGTATTTTGAGTATTCTACGAGTCATTGCTCACTTCAGCTGAAAGCAGGTTGCTGTAAGGGATGATGGTAAAGGCAAATAATTCAAAGGCCTGGGAACCAGGTAGTTAGCAAAAATTTGTATTGGCAAGTTGCTTATGAGGAAATACATTTTGCAACATTAATACGTTTACTCTTTGCCTAAACTTTGGCTAAGTATGTGTCTGGACGCAGGATCACATTTATCCAATTTGACAACAATCTGGTGGAAGTGTCCACTTTGATTCCTGTAGCAAGTGTCTGGGATAACAGGAAGGGACTTTAGCCATCTAGGAAGTTAGCATCCAGGGTAAAAGGACGAATGAAATATTATACTGGATGGTAGAATGTAATTGGCTGAGGTGGAAGTCAGATTATTATTGATGTAAGTATATTAAATGTAATTGATTTTAAACTAACGTAAGGCAGGAAATTATATTTGATCTACTTTTGATTGAATCTAATGTATACATCGGAGATGTTCTGTCACTCTCAGAGCTACTTAAGCCTTTTGGTGATCTCCTTGCAGCTGCTTGTTTTTGCTTTTAATAAATGTTATGTCGTTATACAGCAATATCTGCCTTGTAAGTTTTGTATTGTCTATAATTAAGATAGTACCAGTCATCTTGATTTACCCCACAAAATAAACCAATCCTCTCAACGCCAAAATCAACCTAGTGAATCTCCATTATATCTTTCTCAAAACTGTACACAGAACTCCAGGTGTGGCTTCACCAACATCTTATACAGCTGTAACACAACATTCCTATCTTTAAATTCCATTCCTCTAGCAATGAAGGGCAAAATTCCATTTGCCTTATTAATTACCCTATGCACCTGCAAACCAACATTGTGATTCATGTACAAGGAGAGTACAGCAGCATGCTAAACTTTATTATTTAAATAATAGTTCATTTTGCAGTTATTCATATCAAAATGGATGCGCTCACATTTACCAAGATTGTACTCCATCTGCCAAACCTTTCCCACTCACGAACTACCTATATCCCTTTGCAGACGTTTAGTGCCATCTGCATACTTTGCTCTACCACTTATCTCAATGTCACCCACAAACTTTGACACACTTGATCTCCCAGCTCCAAATCATCTATGTAAATTGTAAACTATTTCAGTCCCAACACTGATTCCTGAGACACGTATTAGTCACTGATCACCAACCAGAAAAACATCCATTTATCTCCATTCTTTGCTTTCTGTTAGTTAACCAATCCTCTATTCGTACTGATACATTACCCTTAACACTGTGTACCTTTATCTAACGCAGCAGCCTTTTGTTTGGCACTTGGTTGAACGCCTGAGAATTCAGATATGCCACATCAACCAGTTGTCCATTGTCCACTGCTCTCAGTGTTCTCAAAAAATTCCACTAAATTAAACATGGCGAGCCTTTCATGAACCCATGCTCTGTCCTCCCAATGGGGCAATTGCTATCCAAAAGTCTCACTATTTCTTCCTTGATGATACATTCCAACATTTCCCCACTATAGAAATTAAGCTAGCTGGCCTATAGCTACCCACCTTTTGTCTGCCTCCTTTTTTAAACAGTGATGACACATTTGCACATTGACACATTTCCAATCTGCTGGAACTGCCACGGAGTCCAGCAAATTTTGGTAAATTATGAGTGCTTTCGTTATTTCCCCTGCCATCACTTTTAGTGGCCTTCGATGAATTCCAACAGGGCCGGGAGATTTGTCTTTCTTTGGCCCCATTAGCTTATCTAATATTGTTCTTTAGTAATAATGATTGTTTTTAGGTCCTCACCTACCATAGCCTTCTTGTTAAGAATTGATGATGTTATTTGTGTCTTCCATTGTGAAGGCAGACTCAAAATGTCTTAGCCATTTCCTCATTTCCCGTTATTAAATCTCCTTTCTCATCCTCTAAAGTGCCAATGTTTACCTTAGTCACTCTTACTTTTTATATATTTGTAGAAACTTTTGCTATCTGTTTTTATATTCTGAGCAAGTATACTCTCAATCTATCTGACTTTTTCATGGATTTCTGTTGACCTTTAAAGATTTCTCAATCATCTTGTTTCCCACTAATCTTTGCCACTTTATAAGCATTTTCTTTCAATTTGATACCCTCTTCTATCGCCATGGCTGATTATCCCTTTCTCTACAGTTCTTCCTTATCACTGGTATATATTTTTGGAGAGCACTGTTCTTGCTAAAATGCATTCTTAGTATTTGGAATATTTTGTAGCTAAAATTACTTCAAACACTGAATTTTAAGAAGTGGATAAAGATAATAATATGTTTTTCAAATAAGTATAACAAAACTAAATTATTAGTTTTGTAAGCAGATCAAAAGGAGTTTGATTTAGGTCATTCAGGGCTATAGTTATTTGGTTGACAGAAATATCATTTAATTTTTGATAAATCCATTTTATTTTCGAAGTGCATCTCTGCAAAAAGCAATTTATGTTACCCATTTTTGGATTCTTAAAGAAATATTCTGATACCATCAATGGTGAAATTGTATTTGTGTGTTTTAAAAATTCTAATTCTATTCAAGATATTCCAGGTTTCGAAAATTGGTCTCAAAATTCGTGTAAATTTTAGTATCAGCATGAAGAGAAACTCTCACTGGTGATATTACCTGTACTTCTGAACTTAGGAACTATTGAGCATTTAACAAAGTTGATCAGAATCATATATAGAGGCACAGCAAACTCACTCAAACCTTTTTGGGGGCACAGACAAAAAGTTCATCCAGTATCCTTCTAATTAATGGACAAAAATAAAATTTAAAGCAATAAACATGCTTTGGTAATTACACATTCCACATGATCTTGCTCACCTACAGAATTTTGTGTCTTAATCATCCTCATGCATTTTTTATTGGGAAGCCCAATTCTCTCCTGAAAGCTTGAGTTTCATATCCTTCCCAGAACTATTACTTTTTCTAACTAAAACCAGACATCTGGCTTTTCCTCCAGTATTTTCTGAATTAATGAATGAGAAACCAGGCAGGGAGTCTTTTAGATGTGCCATTTATTTTGGTTGATCATCATCATTTGTGTACCAATGCAATGCTCTATATCCAAATAATTGAGAAAAATCTCAACCTACAGTTTGAAATTAATGAGCAATCTACAGAGGACTTTGAAAAAAATCCCAAACACATTTCACTTGACAATTGATCATTGCCGCCTTAATACAATGCCTGAGCAGAATAATGCATTGCATTTACATAATACCAGAATATCATTCAATTTACTGTAACTAATACCACAGGACATTGCCTAGTTATCCATGGGAAAATAAGGAAGTATAGGGGTCAATACCAGGAGACGATAGAGAAAACTGTTTTGCAGATTTCCAGCTGGGTGCCACGGACTCCATGAATCTCCCAGTTTAAGATTTCCAGCATAATCAGCTCCATGTGGGAAACCAGCATGGAGCAGATTACAATATGGAAATCAGCATTTCCATTTCATTAATGTTTCAGTCTGCTTTCCACTCAGGCAATATTTAAAAATACACTGAACTGACAAAATGAAAGACTGAGTTTGAGCTTTTTTTAAAATGGATATTTAAAATCAATCACTAACATCTTCTAGACCTCCCTATCCCAAAAGGACGGTTCACTCCAACAAGGTTTATTAGGGTGATACAGTAGTTAGCATCACAGTGTCAGGGAACAAAGTCCAATTTCGGCCTCAGGTCAATGCCTGTGTGGAGTTTGCATGTTCTCCATGTCTGCATGGGTTTCCTCTGGGTGCCCCAGTTTCCTCCACAGTTCAAAGATGTGCTGGTTAGGTTGATTAGCTATGCTAAAAGGACCCTAGTCAGGAGGATTAGCAGCATAGTTGTGCAGAGTTACAGGAACAGAGCTTGGGCACAATTGTGGTTGGTACAGACTCGATGGGCTGAATAGCCTGCTCCTGTACTATAGGAATTCTATGATTCAATGGTAGTGCTACCACTGCTCTCCACTCACAGGAACAGGTAGCTGACCCTGCTAGAAGGAAGAGATGCCACTGAGTGCCCTACTCCAGGAGATATAGAGTGAAGGGTGGGCACCTTGGGCAATACCAGTTTGGCACCCTGACACTGCTCAAAGGACAAATTAGCACTAGCGAAGGAGCAGCTTGGCACTGCCCGCCAGGCATATGGGGGCTGACCCAGAGAGATCCATAAAACTTGTGATTGGAAGTGGGGGTTTTCAGAAAACCAGCAATCTGGAGGTTGAGGCCACTGCGCTTGCACTTATCTCCATTCTTTCAGATCAGCACATGCACAGTGGCCCACTCACTCTATGCTACCAACTTCTTGGACAAAAATAAGCCTCCCCCCGTCCACCCAACACACACACACACCTTCCAGAGTGAATATCACGCTAGGGCACTCTGTGATGCACAGAGTGTCAGAGATTCATTTTGGAAATCACACAAAGATTCACCCCCATTTTCCCTAATTGAAGACTTCAAATTTTTTTGGGAGACTCCCTGCCACAGCATGTATTCAATAGATTCTAAGCATCACAGAGGATTAAAAAGCCAATCAATTTTGCTGAGACAATATTTAGATCACTAGGTGATTTTTAATTTCCTGCTCCAAATACTATGTCCAATTAATCCAAGGGCTTCAAGTAACCAGTGACCTTAAAGAAAAAGTCAGATTAGCATTAAACATTATAGCTGCACTCTAGAATACAGATTGACAGAGAGCAACCTGTATTCATAGTCATACCATCACTAAGGAAAAGTTCTGGGGAAAATGAGAGGTCTGAAGATGGATAAATCACTTGCAGCGGTGGGACTACACCCCAGGGTTCTTAAAGATTTAGCTGAGAATATTGTTTTGGCATTGGTGGTGATCTTTCAGGAATCACTGGAGGTAGGGAGGGTTGGAAATAGCTAATGTAACACCACTGTTTAAGAAGAGAGGGAGGCAGCAGATGGGAAATTATAGGCTGGTTAGCTTGACTTCAGTCATTGGCAAGATTTTAGAGTCCATTATTAAAGATGAGATCACAGGATACTTGGAAGTGCATGATAAAGTTGGATTGAGTCAGCACAACTTTGTCAAAGGGAGGTTACATCTGATAAATCTGTTAGCGTTCTTTGAGGAATAATAAGGATAATAATAAAGGAGAACCAATGGACGTGATTCATTTAAATTTCCTTTGACAAGATGCCACATAGGAGATTGCTAAGTAAATGCCCATGTGTTAAGGGTAAGATCCTGACATAGAAAGAAGATTGGCTGACTGGCAGAAGGGATCTCTTTCAGATTGGCAGCTGATGACTAGCAGTGTGCCTCAGGGGTCAGTGCGGGACCACAACTTTTCATAATATACATGAATGATTTGGAGGAAGAACTGAAAGCCCTGTTGCCAAATTTGCAGAGGATGATACAAAGATATGCAAAGGAACAGGTAATATTGAGGAAGTGGTGGGGGCTCCAGAAGGACTTTGACAGAATAGGAGAGTGGGCAAAGAAGGGGCAGATGGATTACAATGTGGAAAAGTGTGAGGTTATGCACTTTGGAAGGAGGAGTGGAGGCACATACTATTTTCTAAATGGGGAAATGCTTAGGAAATCAGATACACAAAGGGACTTGGGAGCCATTGTTCAAGATTCTCCTAAGGTTAAAGGGCAGGTTCAGTCAGCAGTTAGGAAAGCAAATGAAATTTTAGCATTCATGTCGAGAAGGCTAGAATACAAAAGCAGGGATGTACTTCTGAAGTTGTATAAGGCTCTGGTCAGATCTCATTGAGTAGTATGTGTAGTTTTGGGCTCCATACCCGAGGAAGGATGTGCTGGCCTTGGAAAGGGTCCAGAGGAAGTTCACAGAATGATCCCTGGAATGAAAAGCTTATTGTACAAGGAACGGTCGAGGACTCTGGGTCTGTATTCGGAGTTTAGAAGAATGAGGAGGGATTTTATTGAAACTTATAGGATATTGCAAGGCCTAGATAGAGTAAACATGGAGAGGATTTTTCCACTAGTAGGAAAAGCTAGAACCAGAGGGCACAATCTTAGGCTAAAGGGACAATGCTTTAATACAAAGATGATGAGAAATTTCTTTCTGTGGAACTCTTTGCTGCAGAAGGTGTGGAGGTCAGATTATTGGGTGTCTTTAAGACGGAGATAGATAGGCTCTTGATTAATAAGGGGATCGGGGTCATGGGGAAAAGGCAGGAGAATGGGGATGAGAAAAATATCAGCCATGATTGAATGGCTGAGCATTCTTGATGGGCCAGTGGCCTAATTATGCTCCCATGTCTTATGGTCTTATAACAGGCAATCACCATTTGGCCATAACCTTTCAATTCTACAGCAGAACCCAAGAGCAAATTAAATTGCTCGAGAGAAATATCCAAAAGGAATTTACTTACATTTAATCCTGAAGGTTTCTGTGCTTTGAATGCAATTAGTTGATCTGAACTGATTATTTCCTGAGAGTTATTCGCCAGAGCTACCTGCAATTTGCAACAATAGGTGCATTAAAGCTTGAGCTCCTGGTTTCAAGAATGAAGAGTGACAAACTCATTGAATACACAGTAAAAGATTATCTAGCATGCAAGGCTGCCTTTTCAGTTGAGTATCTCATCACATCACTTCAAATACAATCTGCTTTCCACTCTTAACTCAGGCAATGTTTAAAAAATAAACTAAACAGACAAAATGGAAAACTGAGTCAAGAGGTTTTTTTAAAATTAGATATTTAAAACCATTTCAGACACTTCGCTATTTATAAGGAAGTGTACTGCCCTTCTGCACATTCAATCATGCCATCCTCTCTAAATTAATCCAATGTTCTTCGCATCAAGCACTCATCCTCGACAATCTGTAAACATCAACTCATCAAAATTGCCACTGCTCAAATTCTATCATACAAATGTCCCTGCTCCTTCTCAATATATACTTTTTTAAAAGTATACAGGGTCTTCCCAGCAAACCTTTTCCAGCCTGCAATACCCCACATTCCAGTTTTTGATTATCCAAATCCAGCCTTTTGCTCATCAGATCTCCATTTACTTCATCTTTAGTTCAATCACTTATGTCCCACTCCCAACCTTTTCCGCACTCCCATTCCATCCTTTTAAGTCCTTTCTCTTTGACCAAGATCTTAAACACATTGTCCTCTTGTTTATGGCACTGAAGCACCTTGGTAAACACTTCTGATGTAGTCAAGTGCATGTACTGCAAATGTAAGTTGCTGCCCATGGGAGTTTTAAATTTTTGAACATTACAAGTATTAAAATAAGAGTATAGTTGGAAATATGAAAATACAAAACAAGTTAAATTTGGACACTGTTCCACTCTAAAATTCCAAACATCTCAAAAGAGAGATGGAAGAAAAATGCTATTAACATGATAAAATACCAGTGACACTCAATTACTTTACACACAAGAACAGCACTATAGGATGAGCTAAATGGTGCTTCTGCACTGTTGGGATTCTACAATTCTACAAAAATTAACTTAGAACTTTACATTAACAAATTGTCTAAAAATCACCTTAAAAAGAATCAATTCTCTGGCATTAAATTAGAAATATACAATTGTTCCTTTCATCTGAGTGATGAAATGAACAAAAATAATTCAATTTATTCAAAGGGATCCTACTCCAATGGTTTCAGGTGCTGGGCAAGCCCGAGATAGTTATACGGACTCTGATCTTGATAGCAAATATACAGGGTAAATGTTATTATTTTAGGGAAGTTGAATGCTAATTTAAATAAAAGAGATAGTGGTTCTCTTGTTCATATCACTTCTAATCAAATGTCATTCCTCATGCAAAAGACCTTTGTAAGTTGGATATATTCAATGGAAGCTGTTCAAAATACTGCACAATTTCAATCAATTAACAACTCTCTTGTTGACAAGTTGAAGCTACTAAATGGTTACTAGTCAAAGTATATTCGAGCATACTAAGTTTTAACCTGCGTCCAAATTAAATGGTGCTAAAAAGGCACCTACAAGAGAGTATTCAACTCATTGTTGCAATAATCATCTTGATGCTTACAAATCCTTACGAATAACTACAACTTGAAATTCAAATCAAATTTCCCAACAGCTTTCTTGCTGTTTGTGGGTTATTTTGCCTTACATTTGGTTTGCGAGCATTGTTTCTAGTCTATTTTCTGTGCTAAAGAAATTACGGGACACTGAAGAAAACCAATTAGTATGATGCACTACTGCAAGTTTACATTTATAAAATATTAAAAGAAGCAAACCATGATGTCTTCCGTAAATCAACTAAGATATGAGTGATGGCTCAAAAAATTACAAATACATTTTATTTAGTGAGTTCACCTCCAACGTATCATTGAAAAGGCCCCATTACAATCCCATGAATTCTGGGAATCTCCCATCATTAATTCCCCAAAAGTTAACTAAACGAGAAAAATGAAAACTCATATTTACTGGTGTAGTATTGAGGGCAGTAGGTCAGCCTCATGAATCAATCATCTGAAACTCCACAATCTTTGTCCCTTGATCCAAATTTGATATTTACTAATAAATCATATATGGTGGGTCCAAAACAAAGGAAGTTTTATGAATCAGATTTTTTCTCCGTTTACACCTATGATTTTAATACAAACGTTCTCACATTCAAAAGACATAATCACAATACAAATGATCCACAACTGAAGTTATTATTTCAAATCAAAATACACTTACCGCAGTTCCATTTACATTTTCGATTTTAGTCGTATTACTGGCAATTAATAAATTGCTCTCCAGTAAGGTAACTCTCTGATTGAGATTATTAACTTCTAAATCTATGTGGTGCAGCTTTTGGTCATTGTGTGTATGGTAAATTGACAAGGTGGCATTCACATCATCTACTTCATCACGCAGTTCTAAGATATTCTGAAACATATAAAAATAAGAAACATCAAAGAGTTACTGAACAGTGCATTAATAAAAGTATTGCTTTAAACAGATCTCACTTGCACAAAACGTCTACATTTTCTAGGTTGGCACTATCGTTCTGTTTTCATGAGTGTACCAAGTCCTGGACTGCACCCCTCTAAACAGCTTGCTTAAACTCTCCAAAATTATCTGCTGTGAAAAAAAACGCTACAACTAATCAACTCCATGATCAGCAGCTGACAGATGTGTGAACCTTGGAAGGTCAAATTAGCTGCCCATGGATAATCAACAGATTTCCATGTAGATCAAAACTGGACCATTTCTATTCAATGTATACGAGTGGCCTCCCTCTCACAGAGTCACTGTTCTTTGCATTTGGTGACAATTAAGTCCTGGCTTTCCAGGCTGAATAACTTTGGAACATTGAGAAAACTTACTAAAAACTACTTCTCTGGAAGCCTACCTCAGTAAATTAAGACATCAACCCAACACTACCAAGATTATCATTTCAACTTGCATCTGGCCAAGGAAGAACTAAATGTCCAGTTGACCATTCTCCCACAATACAATCACAAAATATCTTGGCATCACTTTTAACCGTACAATGGCCAACTAACAATACTTCCAAAACATTGGAACTAATGTCAAGACAAGAGTAGACTTCATATAGAAACTAGCAGATACCATCTACAGAGCCAACATACACTGCTGCATTTACTCTGGTTTACCCAACTGCAGGATACTGCTGCTCAACGTAGTTCAGGAGCAACCACACAAAAGTGGTAGTTTCAACTTTTCATGGTAAATCTGGACAACTTTCAACTGCAGAAGAAAATGCCAGGAAAGAGGTGGCCACTTGTTCTGTAGGTAGAACATGAACAGTTCAAATTATGATCTTGGCCATCCAAGTCACTCAGATATTAAACTTCTACCCTGAGAGATCCATTCCTGATGGCTGTTTGATTTACATCGCCCTGTTGTTTGTCTCTCACAAAATAGCATTGCTCATTTTCAAAATCTTATTCGATTTGCACAATAATTGTCCAATAAAGGTTCACTTCTAACAAACTAATTGTTTAGTAACATGATTATTGACTGTTATTTTTTTCTCTCTGTTCAGAAAAGAAATCATTTAAACTGTGGAGTTTTGTTCCTGCACATAGATTTTAAACAATTCAAATTTATATTTTTTCTTACTTTAGTCTTCCTCTCAAAATCCTCCTCTTCTGAGCATCCAATTACTCATTTATCTGCCTTCTCTCATTTCTAGGTTGTTTTCAATTCTTAAATCTCATCAGTAATGCAGTGATACTGGTGGCCATGTTCAGCAAGATCCTTGATGTGTGCTACCCTCACAAAACCATTGTTAGGCTGCACTTCAGAGGCAAGCTACAAAGCAAATAATTTGAGCTGAAAATTGCAGATAGAACTGGCATTGCACACTGCAAGTTGCCCGACTTCATCAAGATTTGATCTACATTTTTTCAGCTTGCTCAATGGTCTTTCTAGTCTATGGTTACAACAATTTTGACTTAATCTGTAGAACAGATACTTTTCAATAGTCTAAAACGCAAATTATTGCATTTTCAAAATTAAAACAAGTTAACTGTGAAAGGGAAGGTCTTGACATTAGAAGATGGCCAAATGTGTACCATTTAGCAGAGACAGAAGGTAAGAATAGCTTTTTTGCAAATTCTGGGATCTACAAGACTACCAATCTGCCACAGAAAACTATTTGCATACAAAACTGAGTCAACTAACACATCCTTTCTTAAAAAATATTTTCTTAAATTAAACAATCACTATCTTTTTGTTAGCTTATTGTACAGCAAGATAGAGAGATCTAAGAAATATGGGAAAAAGGCAGGTGTTTGGAGTTAGGTCACAGATTCACCATGATCTCACTAAATAGTGGAACAGGCTCAACAGCCTACTCCTGTTCCTATGTTAAAGAGCATTTAGCTCTGCTAAAATACAGGATAGAAAGATGAAAAGAAGCCAAACTGTAAATAACTGAAGTTGGCTCAAAAAATATGGAATGGAGTTGAGACAAAGGTAGAAAAGCCAAGTAAAAATGCAAAGAAGACCTGAAGTAGTAAACAACACAATATTTTCACACTGAGTAGCAAATACAAAATGTTGAGAAAGGTGCACTTATAATGATCTCTCATGCAGCAAATCATTTGGATCCTGCAAAACAGTGTGAGAAAACATGAATTAACCAACACCTCTTCTGCTATAGTTGCACTGAAAACTGCTATAGGAGGAGCAGACAAATGTTTGGGTGATGAAAGAAATTACAATAAAATAAATCCTCTAAAAAGGAGGCAAAAACATGCTTGATGTTGGGTTTATGTCAGATATGGCTCAAGTGGCAACACTGCAGTTTGTCAGAACAGAAGAGAACACAAAAGGTCTCTGGCTGTGGCATTGCAGAGCCACAGGTACAGGTTGTAGGGGAGATGCCCTTTTGTTTTGGGTTTATTTTTCTCTAATTTTTCACAGAACAAGTAGTTTTATCTCTACAGCTTGAAAGCAAGAGAAAAGGCTGCCAGGAGACGGAGACCACGAAGCAAGAAGGCAGTGAAGCCCATTCTTGAGTTAGGGTCCCCACAGTTGTGGGGTGCTTAAGGAAAGTTAGAGAGTCTAAGGAATCCCATACCTTGAAGAATAGCAGAAGCACTGAGGAGAATAAAAATGGATTCCTCAGAATTGTGTCACAGCTTGATTTGGCCCTAGGAAAATAAATGAACCCTCAGGATCCTATAAAATAGGAGGAACTGTTGGGTGAAATAACAGTAGAATAAGAAGCGCGCTGCAAGATTTTTGGGCTTAAATAATAAATGTACCAAACATATAGTGCTAAGTAATCGTTTTGTTTAGCTCCTGTATAGGAAGTGTTTTGGTTTACAATGTGAAATTTTGGGGCACTATCCATTCAGTAAATAACTGGAAATTTGAATTTATCTTTAAATATCAAAAAGTCTCTCTCAAGATCATAATAGTTACGAGCTTTCAATAAAACTGCATTCCCACCCACCCCCATTCCCTTATCTGAACAACGAACAGTACAGCATAAGAATAAGCCCTTCAACTCACCAGGCCTGTACCGACGTGTAACACCTTTCTAAACTAAAGGACCTCTAAACAGTCCGTATCCCTCTACTTACTTATCTGCCAAAACGTCTCTTGAATGCTGCTTTTGTATCTGCTTCTATCAATTCCTCTGGCAGCACATTCCAGGTACTTGCCACACTCTGGGTAAAAGAGTTGCCCCTCTAACCTCTTTTAAACTTCCTCCCTTTCATCTTAAACCATCATTCCCTAATAATTGACATTTGTACTCTGGGAAAAAGACTGACTATCTTTGCTATCTATATTTCTCAATTTTATAAACTTCTATCAGGTTGCCACTCATATTGCACAAATATTTTTAGAAGGCTGCTGGCCAGGTATCAAGACCCATATCTTATTTTCTTGCCAACCAACCCGGGGTAATTAAAACCAATGTAACACATTCCTCCCTGGTCTACATCAACTAACACAAAAGCTAGAAAAATAAGATTAATTTGACACTTTGGCTGACAAACTTATTAGTCATAGCAGTAAATATTGCTAGTATATTTTGTTGATTATACTATTTGCATTAGCGTGCAATATCAGGAGAAACTGTCTTCAATTAACAAGTGAAGTCACTTGGAGAGAAAAATTGTGATACTAACTTCGTCAAACCTCTTCTAAATGCCTATAAATATTAATAGAAATACAAATTATAAATTCCATTCCAACATGAGTTACAGCAATTCTGCCAACTCTCATTAACACTCCAGTCTCAACAGCAGATTACAGATGCAAAATTGTTCTTACATGCAAAAATAGGAATGCATGCATTTTGCTTGAACACTAAAGAGCAATTTATCACAAGAGAATACATTCTCTCAGTATAAAACATTCCAATTCTCATTTCTATTAATTACACAGTCCTCACCTTATTTTGTTGAAGCGTCTCCACGATTTTCTTTTGATTCTCTAAGGCAGTCCGTATAGTATCAACATCATGTTGAACACTGGTAAGCGTGCTCCCAATTGTGGCAACACTCTGCAAAAATCAATGTTGTGAATTTATTTAATTTAGCATTTTCAGATATTCTGCAATTCTGCAATTTATTAGTCACGTTTATTTTATGAAAACCAAGAGCAGTTGATTCCAGAAGTTATTACAGCTTTAATACACTCAGGTCAATTTATTTTTACATTAATTCTCTAGATATGTATGATGTGGATTGAGGTAGGCAAGGTAAGAAGTCCCACAACACCAGATTAAAGTCCAAAAGCTTTATTAGGAATCACGAGCTTTCTCACTGCTCCTTCATCAATTAGCTGATTCCAAATAAATCTGTTGGATTTTAATCTGATATTGAGAGACTTCTCACCATCTTTAGATATGGACATCGCTGTCATAGTCCAGATTTACTGAGACCCTTGTGATGGTAATGGTGAGCTTTCACCCCATAGATTGCATTGTGGGCATATTTTCTTTTTGAACCAATGTTGTTTGGTACAGAATTAGATCATTAAAAACATAAGAAATAGAATCAGAAACTGGCTATGTAACCCATCTAGCCTGCTCTTCCATTCAATAAGATATGGTTGAACTTTTACAGCAACTCCACTTTACTGTCATATCCTCAAATCCACAATTTTCTCAATGTACAAAAATCTATCAATCTCAGCCTTGAATTTTCCTGACTGTAAATTTAGGAGTTAAAATATTTTTCCCTTCAAAATTTTCTTTTAAACTAGCTTTCTGAAAATGCTAATCCTTAATCTTACTTGGATCTAAACCCCAATTGTGAAGTTCAGAGATAGTTGGCTATGACAAAAATATATAAAAGAACTTGTAACGACTTCTCAACATCAAATGTGAAAATAATATAGTCATTAAAGGGTCAATCTGATCACGGAATAGGAAGCTATAAAAATCAAACCTTCTGGAGTTCTTCTACAGTGACTGGAAGGTTGATCAAGTCAGATGCTGATTTCACATTGGCTCTTAAATGAGCAACAGCTGAATTCAGTTGGCTAATCTGTTTACAAAACAAAAATATGTATTAGAATGACAACCCAATTTCAGATCAAAATAACAATCAGATTTAAAGGCCAATTCATCTGTTTCATCTCAAATATGGCTGAATCTGTGCCAATATGTTTCCTACAAACCACTAATCTAATCCATTCTCAAACGCTCCACATAGCTTAATATAATTTTAAGCAATTCATTTGCTTTTAAAATTTACAAGTTCCATCAAAAATTCACATTCTAACACCTTCAATGACTTTTTTCAAATTTCCCCTTTGAATGGTCTGATTTACATAAGTTTGTGACTCTCAGTATTATATTAATTTGTATTTCCATCTTGACAAATCTATTTCTGAACTAAGTTGCTCTGATTTTATGCCCTAATATCTACACTTTCTCAATTCCAAAATTTATTACTTCCTATTCTTTATTTAGTTAACCACCTATGTGTGCTGTTAGTTTACTCATAAACACAAGTCTTTCATACTGATATTATACATCATTTTACAAGGGGAAGGGTTGATACAAGATAAAAATGAAGGCATGCCAAGATATTAAATAAATTGAGAAAAATCTATCTCCTCTGTGAAAACCAAGGTAAATTATTTCTTGTGTAACTCTACCATTCCTTCATTTTCATCTCTTACCAACCCTTCCTCTTCATCAGTAAAATTTAAGTTTATTTGTGTCACAAGTAGACATACATTAACACTGCAATAAAATTGTTGTGAAAATGCCTTAGTTGCCACAGTCCAGTGCCTGTTCGGGTACACTGAAGAAGAATTTAGCATGGCCAATGCACCTAACTAGTAAGTCAATTTTTGGACTGGAGGAGGAAACTGAAGTACCTGAGGGAACCCACGCAGACATGGGAAAAATGTGCAGACTCCACACAGATTGGGACGGCATGGTGGCACAGTGATCAGCACTGCTGCCTCACAGCGCCAGGGACCTGGGTTTGATTACCAGCTTGGATCACTGTGTGTGTAGAGCCTGCACATTCTCCACGTGTCTGTGCAGGTTTCCTCCGGGTGCACAGGTTTCTTCCCAAAGGCTTGCCAGTTAGGTGCACTGGCCATGCCAAATTCTCCCTCAGTGTACCCGAACAGACAATGGAATATGGTGACTAGGGGATTTTCACAGTAATTTCATTGCAGTGTTAAAGACTATTTATAACTAATAAATAAACTTACTTTCTTTCAGCGACCTAAGCTGGCAATTGAATCTGGGTCCCTGATGCTGTGAGGCAGCAGTGCTAACCACTGCATATTAAGAGCAGCATGATGGCACAATGTCAACTGTATGATGTCAATTGTAAAGACAAGTAGAGTGTCAACAGAACTTCTTTTTTTAAAAAAAAACTGTGCCTCAAAACATTTTCTCCATTTTTTCTGGTGCCTGGGTATACAGGGCAGATCTGAAATATGCTCTTTGTGCAATGATCTCAAAAGGCATACAAAAACCTTGCCATATTGGTACTTTCAGGTTGCTGACCATAATACATCTGGAGGCATTCAGTGCAAATCCTCCGCCAAGGACAGGAGCTGGTCACTAGGCTCTAAGGCTCACTACTTAGCACTCACTGGAGGTTTGCAGTTTTCTGGCTCTCTTGAATGAAAGTGAATTAGGATGGACAGGAATGTCCCCAACCACCTCATTACAAAGTGTCTTTAGCTTCCCATTGTAAATCTATGCACAACACGAAAAAGACATGACATTTAACATTGCAGTTCTCTCCCCCCAACCCCCTTTACACCCACAAAATATGAATCTGTCTGTTGCGAAAACAGGAAATTTTGCCCACAATTTTAGTCCTGTACTCAACCTCAGCTTTTACAATCTCTCTTTGTAGTTTTCTTATAATACTTACATTTGATTTGGTTTTTATGGTATTATCAGACACATCAACATATTCAGTCTCTCAATTTAAAATCTTTTACAATTATAACCACAGTAAACTGCTGCCCATCATGCTCCGGGAATGGCGGTGTTGGTTATAAAATATCCCTGTTAACTAAGATTTAAGGTGAGTTCTGCATTTTTATGCAAACCTCTTGGGTAATCTTGATGTGGGTGTTGAGGTCTCATGAGAGATACGGGAGTTTACAAATTGAGTGAGCGGCACTGAAGCAACATAGTACTGCAGAATCACTACCAATGAATTTGACAATCATTAGCAAATGCATGAGAGTGAGGCTGATGCTATGCTGATTTTTGATGGGGAACAGCCATCTCCAGTCGTAAAACTGAGATTTCAGTTTGGTCAAGTGCAAGATAACAAAAACCTTATTGAACTTTTTTTTAAGAAAAGTATATATTAAATAATCATTAATTTCCTTTTCACTGTTCAGCAGTTTCCAATAATGGAATTGGTATTCTTTGGCTCAGACTCTAAAGAAATTTAGTTACGAGTGCCCTCTCAGAGTGCTATCACTCTTCTCTCCTTTCACTTGAAATGCTTATACACAGCAATAATTAATCTGTCAATTCTAATCCATACACAGCCATGTGTTAATTACTATTGTTCAGACTTTGTGCTTTAATTTAACATAATGCCTCAGTTCACAAATTTTATTTCTTATACCTTTTCCAGGCTGATTTATTTTTTAAGACTAGCTTGCTTCACCATATCCCTAAACAATTTCTTTTTATTCCAAGGTGCCTACTCCCTCATTCTCTGGGTTGGACTTTCTTTTCTACCCCACTGGCTATATCCCCCAGACTAGCTTCAAACATTTCCTGCAGATTAATTTAATTATACCAATTATATTAGTGCACTGCTTATTTGTTTTGCAAAAAGATAGTTTGGAAAAAAAAGCTCATCACTGCTACTGTAAAGAACAGCAGCTTTGTGTGCAAAAGTCTGGTTTCAGGAATTTAACATGCTGAAAATTGCTGAGAAGTTAAAAGCGATTCACCAGTGAGGGAAGCACCCCATGCCTCTGCTTAGTATACCAACCCACCAAGATCAAATACCCAATATTTGGTTTAAGAGTCCACACACCATATCCATGATACAGCATACTGGTTCAACACGCCCCAGACTCAAGGCTACGTAAATCAACAATTCCAGCACACTTTTGTAACACCTTTTTATGCTTTTAACTTGTACAATAACTTCATGACAAAGAAGCAGAGTAGCAAGAGAATTAAACCACTGAAGGATGCAATAATATCTGCTATAGAAGGGAAAAATGAATATCAACTTAACACAGCACTATATTGAGAGTTTCATATTTTCACAAAATAGTAGTAAACTGCACTAGTAATTTTGTTCTATTCCATCTGTTTATTCTAAATGCAAATTGAGGGAAGATTGTTTAAATCTGCTAAAAATGAGGAACCTAAGTTAACATATAAACAGTATCACTAAACTGCTTAATAATTCCTTCAAACTATAATTCACTATGGGGAGGCCGTATTTCATAGCTGTTGACTCTTAATTTCGCATCAAATAAAAATAATCACAGATCTAAAACATACAGCTCAGAAAACTCAAGTGTTGTTTTTGTTAGCTGACTGCAGCCTGTGCAAAAATAATAACATAGTATGGTCTCAGAACCTTGAAGAGATGAAGGGATTTGGCGGCACAGGGAGTGGAGAGAAATGAGGATACTCCCAGCTGATTACTGGCAAGTGAAAATATGTGGAAGGACAAGGACTAGGCTTTGCTTGCTGTTGTTGAATAGCCTGCTAATGCTAACAAAGCATAAATGGAAAAGGCTATTTGAAAAAGGTAGTAGGGAAATTCTATAGCACAAGACAGGTCAAAGAAAGGTTTAAAGTACATGCTCAAATTATCTGACATCTTAATAGCTGAAGCAGCAATATCACAAGTCTACAGAAATTTAAATAAGGAATGTGAAGTTCACCACCAAATCCTACATTCAAATGGTCAATCTTGTGACACAGATGAGCTGTTAGTATTTTATAGTTGAAAGGAAGCCTAGCATCAGAGTTAATTGTGGTAACAAATCAGTTCAACCTGCAAACAGGCTTACTAGGTAAGAAATCCACAAATTACATACTCAGAATTATAGAAAGGTCGCAGCACAAGCAGCAACCATTAGTTCCATATAGCCCATACCAGCTCTACTGCGAACAGTTTAGCTAGTCCCATTTTCCAGCCCTTTCCATGTAGCCCATACAAATGTCTTCCTTCAGAAGCTTATCCAATTCCCTTCTGAAAACAATTATTAACTCTGCCTCCATCACACTATCAAGTACCTCATTCCAGTTCTTAACTTTTCATTGACAAGAGAATCAAAGGCAATGTAAGGAAAAAGTTTATTTATGCAATTGTTGTAAATCTGTCTCGGCTTTTTGACCCTCTGTCAGTAAGATATTTCCCTCTGAAAAAGGAGTTAAGAAACTGATTTTGCATCAATTTTAAGAACTTTAAAACTACACAGTAAGAAAAGACATAAATAAAATTGCCTCACATATCTGAAACACACTACATGAAAGGAGGCCTTGTGGCACACTGGGTAGCATCCCTGCCTCTAAGCCAAGACTTCTGGAATTGAGTAACCTTAGGATTTGATGGTCAAGGAAGACGTGGCCATAACACAGCCATTCAGTTTGAGTATTAAACTACGAATCCTTCCACTGAACACCAATGGCAGGCAGTAAGAGCGAGTGAGATTCCTGGTCAGCCCTGACAGGAGTCTCTGCCATTATCTAGTGCTCCAGACTACAATATGCACATATTGCCTGCCAGAGCAACTCAGACCATGGCTGAATTGTAAAATATTAAGGAGCAGGCCCATCAGTCGCTCAAACCTATTCCGCCATTTAACAAGATCATGGCTAACCTGATAATATCTTCAAATCTATGCTCTACTTGCACCCAATAACCATTCACAATCTTGCTAAGATTCAATACACCAAAGAATCCTTACAGCGCAGAAAGAGGCTGTTTGGTCCATCAAGTCTGCAACAAGAATCTTAGCTAGCCACCACCTCCCCCTCCCACCACCCCCCTACAAAACTCTCCCTCCCGTATTCCCATAAACCCATGCATTTAGAGTGGCTAATCCACCTAACCTACATATGTTTGCGCACTAAGGAGTAATTTAGCATGGCTAATCTTCCTAACCTGTATACCTTTGGACAGTGGGAGGAAACTGGAGTACCAAGAGAAAACCACGCAGACACAGGGAGAACATGCAAACTTCACAGTCACCTCTATTACTACTGGGCAGGAAGGTCCCTGAATAGAACCCCAGCTCAAAACACCATTACTTTCTTTAAGATTGTGGAAAAAGAATCACAGGAGATCTAATTAAAGTTTATTTAAAAGTCACAAGTAAGGCTTATATTAACACTGCAATGAAGTTACTTTGAAATTCCCCTCAGTGCCACAGTCCAGCACCTATTCGGGTCAATGAACCTAACCAGTACGTCTTTCAGTCTGTGGGAGGAAACCAGAACACCCAGAGGAAATTCACGCAGAACAGGGAGAACATGCAAACTCCGCATCGACCGTGACCCAAGCCGGGAATCGAACCGTGGTTCCTGGCATTGTGAAGCCAATAGAAGTCATCATGTAGAGATGCCGGCGTTGGACTGGCGTAAACTCAGTAAGAGATCTGACAACACCAATTTTAAATCCAACCGATTGATAGTAAACTTGCAAGCTTTCGGCTTTTGTAGCCTTCATCAGGCGAATGAGGTGTTCTGGTCTGCAATAGCACACATATCAGCACAGGCAGTTTACAGATTGCTGATTAGAATGCGAATGATTACATCTAACCTGCTATTTAAGTCTTAAAGTGGCTAACAACGTGAGTGGAAGGAGCACTGACCACAGGTTAGAGAGATGTGTATTGTCTCCAGACAGCACAGTAAGTGAGGTTTTTTGCTAATCCAGGCAAGTCATGGGGGTTATAGATAGTGTGACATGAAGCCAAGATCCCTGTTAAGACCGTCCTCATGCGTGTGGAACTTGACTATCAGTCTCTGCTCAGCGGCTCTGCACTGCCTGTGTCGTGCACTATACTTTTGCTGCTCAGAGCAAAATCTAGCCAATTGATTCCAACAATAATCACTTACTTGGCAAAAATGTAGCTTTTCTTTGGTTGTTTTTTGTATTTGGAGAAAAGACGTGAACCTGAAAATTATCCTTCACTGAACTTACCACATTGGAACCACTCTCATTAAACACTAGCTGTGTGAATATATTTTGCTGCACAATAATTTGGATATTTGATGTTGAATATGTTGGCCTCAGGTTTGTCTTTGCATGGGAGGAAAACATGTATTTGGGCTACATTAGTCGGCAAATACATGTTTTCCTCCCATGCAAAGACAAACCTGAGGCCAACATATTCAACATCAAATATCCAAATTATTGTGCAGCAAAATATATTCACACAGCTAGTGTTTAATGAGAGTGGTTCCAATGTGGTAAGTTCAATGAAGGGAAGGATAATTTTCAGGTTCACATCTTTTCTCCAAATACAAAAAACAACCAAAAAGCTACATTTTTGCCAAGTAAGTGATTATTGTTGGAATCAATTGGCTAGATTTTGCTCTGAGCAGCAAAAGTATAGTGCGCACCACCCACTACCTCACTAACAGTTGGCCACAGTTAACGCATGCGTCAAGATTTCTCCTACTCAGGCATAGGTTTCAGTGCTGTAATCTCTAGAAGGGATACATGATGTGCAATTAGATGAAGAAATTTGGTTGCTTTTCAATCAGACTGAAGAATCTCATCAAGAAAGGCAGAAAACCAGGAAGGATAAAGCAGGAAACACAAATTAGTTTGAAATGGAAATCAGGGTTCCTGCACTTTTACTAAAGTAAAATTAGATGACTTGTCCTGCACTGCATTACCTTGCTTATTGTGCATGCTCTGCAGAGTTCCCAAGTCCTCTGCCAAGTAATAATAAATAAAGTTGATTTTGGATTAACCCTCCTCCGCAACAGAAATCTGCAACTGATAGTCAATGTCAACAAAACAGAGGAGATAATCATCAACTTCAAAAAGCGCAGTGGAGAACATCAATGGGGATGAAGTAGAAATGGTCGAAAGCCTCAAGTTTTTGGGTATCCAGATTATGAACAAGGTCCCCTCATGCCAACATTATAGTTATGAAAGCCCATCAATGCCTCTATTTTCTTAGAGGATTAGGGAAGTTTTGCATGTTACTTATGATTCTCATCAATCTTTACAGATGTCCATTGAAAGCATTCTTTTTGGTTGTATCACAGCTTGGTACAGCTCCTGCACTGCCTAAGATTGTAATAAACTGCAAAGGATTATGGATGTGGCCCATTCCATCACGCAAACCAGCCTCTTATCCATCAACTCTATCTAGACTTACTGCTCCCTCAGAAAAGCAGCCAGCATAATTAAGGATCCCACATACCCCAAGACATACTTTCTTCCACCTTCTTCCATTGGAAAACAATACAAAAGTCAGAGGTCATACACCAACCAACTCAAGAACAGCTTCTTCCTTACTGCTAGCAGACTTTTGAATGGATCTCCCTCACATTAAGTTGATCTTTCTCTACACCCCAGCTATGACTGTAATACTACTTTCTGCACACACTCCTTTCCTTCTCTATGAATAGTGTCCTTTGTCTGTATATCATGCAAAGGACAATACTTTTCACTGTACACTAACGTGTGTGACAATAATAAATCAAATCAAATGATAGCAACATACTTCTGCTCGCAGGACACACGAGAGAGGGGGGAAAACAGGGAAATGTGATATAAACTATTCAACCAATGACTGCTATTATTTTGGCAGTCTCCAAAACAGCTAACCAATAGTGGCAACACTGGAATCAGACAAAAGGAGAAAAAACATAGAAACTACCGGAAAATCTCAATCTGATAGTGTCTGTGGGGAGAGAACAGAGCCAATGTTGAGAGTCTAGATGACCCTTTGTCACAACGGTTCCAACAAAAGATCATCTAGACTCGAAATGTTGGCTCAAAACATGGCAGCAATTGCTGGATTTCTACGTGAAACTTCTAATGTCTGCATATTGGTGTCAGATAAACCTTATAAAAATGGCCAATTTTTATAGTCTCTCCATTAATATGATAGCAAAATTTACACCATTGTCTTTGTTTCTGGTTTAAGCAGGTGAATTTATAATGGTTAAAAACAGGTCAAGTATTTGATTCGGACAGCTGCAATTGTAATAAAAATAGGCAAAATGGAAAGTTACAAGAGTTCAGCCAAAGCATGTCTTACTCCATCCTATCTGGAGTTTTGATGCTTGAAACTGGTATAGTAAAACCTGCAAATTATGGTCACAGATGTTCATATTTTCAAAACAATTATTGGACATTCACTAAGCCAGAAAAATGAGCCAAATATTACAGGATCAGCTGCATTGCCACCTTTTTCTCCTTCCTCGCCTAGGATTGTTTAATTCTGAGGCCTTACCAGTGGGATGTGATTTCAGTTCACTTTGATTATTTGATTTCCTAGCTCATTGTTATCCCATGATCCTTTTCCATTGAAGGAGACATGAGATTTCCTATGTTGGCAACCTGCACAGAGCAAGGTGGCTAAAATACAGTCAGACTGCCTGGAATTTTCCAGCAATTAACAACACTCAATGCCAGAGCTTTATGGAAATAGAGATGAATCTAATGAATATTTTTATTGTTGACTGTTATAAATCAATTCAATTTATGAAAATTATTTCAAGATTTTCTTGTAATGAATTTCCTAAAAATTAGGAAGTGTACATTTACAGCAATGAATATTTCTGCCAACATTTACAGCAAAGTAGTTATTATATTAAATAGTTTGATTTAAAAAGTAATTTTGTAATAGCGCTGGTAATTTAATGCAATAGATACCTGAAAACAATTGCAATAAATTTATGAAATAAAACTTTCCTGTCCAAAAATTTGGTAAAGAACTGGTGATTTAATCAAAAACGTGTTTTAAAACATAAGGAATAGAATACTGTTGTATCAAAAAGAGCACTAGTAAATTAATTATGGGATGCCGGGAATGGACCAGAAATACTAAAAATCTGAGAGCTGAAGATGGAACTGGGTGGTGATTCTTTACGTATATAGTAATTTCTTGTTAGGCTGAAAAAGAGGCACCTGGAGAGTTTGAGTAGTTATTTTGATTGCTGGGGATGTGTCACTGAGCAAAAACGTCAGCCTCTGCTCCCACTGATATCATCTTTACCTTCATGATATTGGTTAATAATATTCTTCTTCGCTCTCATCCACATTTTTAGTGTCTAGCTGTGCCTGTGAAACATGGTCAAGTAGCCCACTAACTATATAATATCTCCAATGGTTTGTTCAATATCATTTTTACCTATTACCCAGAACACCCCAATTATGCATGCGCACACACTATGTCTACTACACCATGGCAGCGCATGTTCACGTAACAGTAGATTACTGAAAGTAAAACATCAAGAGAAGTAAGCAACCTTCTCTTGCTTACACAAATGATGTGTTTTGTTATTCTAGGTCTCTTCATAGCCTCACTAATCGTCATCGCCTACAATTCATAAGCCCGCTCTAACTCTTCATTACTAATTCTTGCCTCTTATGCATTTATCCCATGCGTCCCTCACAGTCCTCTACTTGCTATTAGTATTCAGATATCCATTGAATAAATCCCATGTTTGCAAACAATTATTTTCCTATTATATATTTGAACAACCAGATCCTAAAAATAATTTTGAAAAGGAGAGAATGTCCCTATGCTAAATTCACTGCAGGAGATCAGGGACTGAAAAACTTCAATGTTGAATCAAAATAACCTTTAAGATGCCAGAGAGTACTCAAGAATTCAAACACTGAAATCAATCTGCTTTCTGGTATATTCCTTTAAACAGAATTTTAATGCTTACATTTTCTAATTGGAAAGTTGATTGGAGAAACTCATTTCTTGGACTGTTAAGGCACCAAAAAAACTGGATATTTTGAACATACCTAACATTAAATTCTTTGTACTCTTACTTTATTTCCTATCAAAATTCAGAGAATTGTAATACATGAAATTCCAATTATCGTCTTGAAATGTAGCACTCCTAGTCACCTGATGGCTGATTTTGTAGATGATATTAGCCAATGTCTTCACAAAATTTCATAATACAGCTACAGAGCAGTAACTGTCCTATTCTGTTTAGCACACTGAGAATTAATAAAGTACCGCCACCATTCCAGTTATATCACGTGTCAGGATATAAGTTTATTAGTGTGACAAGTAGGCTTATATTACTACTGCATTTAAGTTACTGTGAAAATCCCCCAGTTGCCACATTCCGGCGCCTTTTCGGATACACGGAGAGAGAGTTTAGAATGGTCAATGCACGTAACCAGCAAGTCTTTCGGACTGAGGGAGAAAGCCAGAGCACCCAGAGGAAACACAGAGACATGGGGTGAACGTGCAAACTCCTCATGACCCATGCTAGGAATCAAATCTGGGTACCTGACAGTGTGAGATAGGAGTGCTAACCACTGTGCAACCCTTATAGAGGAATATAAATCATAAGCAACATATTGGTTTTCTTCAGAAATCAAAATGCACAAAAACAGCCTATCAAATATGCACAAGTATTTTGATAGATTATGAACTAATTTTTTTCTATTGAAATAAAAGCAGACATGGCAGAATTTTGGCAAAATTTTTAAATGTAAAAACATTTCTTTCTTTAAATACAATTTAGAAATGTCAAACGATCTTCAATGCATCCATATAAAACATTTTGCTTCAATTATTCTATATCAGCGTCATCCAATAGAAATTGACGTAGTAGATGTGGCTATGGTAGACCTATTTCAGCTGCATTCACTAATTTTGGTAAAAAATGCCTAACATGCTCTCACACAATACAAGTAAAGGCACTTCACTTGAGTATATTTACTTCTGTCACTATTCAGTAACCAAACTTCTCACAACAGTCAAAAACACTTGCACTTTCTACTTTTCATCCTAACATTTTCACCAACAAATGGACAAAAAGTACATATGCATTCAGCATGCAAAAACAAGTATTGAGATTACATATCCAAAAGTGGTACCTATTACTCATTTTGATTTCCTATTAAATCAAATTAGCCACATGGTTGGTGAGTAATGTATAGAATATAGTTCCATATAATTCTATTAAAGCAAAGTCTGCAAACATTCAGCTAGTCATGCAATAACTGTGGAGAGAGAAACAGTGTGAAAATTTCAGATTGTTGATCTTTTCTACAGTTCAGGTGACCAACCCAAAAGAGTTAACTGTTTCGATCTCCACAGATGTTGCTTAACCTGCTGAGTATTTCCAGCATCTTGTTTTATTTCAGACTTAGACTTGTTCATATAATTGAATATTGTCCTTGTAACCTGAAAGATAATAAATGATTCAATAGTAAATGTTAAACGTTTCAATTCTTCCAGTCTCTTCATCTTCCATTCTGCAAATACCGTACACTGATGAATAATAAAATCCTCCTTTGCTTACTTGCTTATTCAGCTCTGTGATGTTGGTCCATATTTTGCTAATTCCTTTGTCTCCAGTGTCTATATTGGTAAGGTCCTTCTGGACTGCAAGTAGATCTTCGCTTAGCTTTGGAATGTCACTAAACGAGGTCTTTTGGCTAGAATCCACTAAAAGGACAAAACAAATTCCAGTTTTAAGGCTAAAACATGCAGAAGTATAAACTATAAAAAGAGCATAAAGAACTTATATGCTTGCTTAATATTAATTCAAATTCTTAGCTCCATATCTGCTTTGTATAATGGAAAAATTAGATAATCCAGTGCACTGAACGCTGAGAATCTAAAATAACGGGGATGAAAATTTATTTTGTCACTTGCAAACTCTATTGTTAAGCATTTAGCTAGCCATAATTTAGGTGCTAAAATCCATGGCATCACATAGAACTACTAATTTGGCAATAACTGTCAAATTCGTTCAGTGGGCACACACTGATTTTGCAAGAAATAGAAAAATGGTTGCAATCATAACACTAATGCAGAAAGACGTTTTTCTAAGCTTGGAATAGATCAATATTGTTCAACGCACTTGAGAAACTTCAACTGTTACTCTCTATCCCAAACCATGGACTGCTGATTAAAATGTTGCAGTCCTCGTCTTTGCACATTAAAATGTAACTTGTCTATAAATATCTGACTAGTCTGATCCTAGTAGTTTTAAATAGATAATTATTGCACAAATTGGCAAATGCAAAACATCTACAATTAGAACTTCTAATTAGAATTGGATAATTGTAGTAACAACAAAAAAATAGCAAAGGCATTCCTAAAAGATTGCTTCTTACAAGTTTCCTGTATTATTGTAGACCAATGCAGATACTGGACTTCTCTCTGTAAAACCCTTGTTGAAACAGTTTTCCAAAAATCAATCACCCAAGGCATCATACACAAAAGTTACAAAAATGTGCAATCTTCAAATGAATAAGTAGACTACAATCTGCATACTTAATCAAGTCCCTATTTTAAGGCAATACATTATCACAGAATTATAAAGCACAGAATGAGGCTATTTGTGACCCTTGAGATTCTGGAAATGTCACCAATTAGAGCTGGAGAGTGAAACTTTTTCCAGAGCACTGCAATTTTGTTTTCTTCATGTTTTATCCAATTCCCCTTGGAAAGTTCCTAATGAAGCTGCTTCCATCGTTTCAGGCAATATGTTCCCAGCCAAATATTTAACATTGTCTCTCAGAAGTATTTAATCAATACATCAAATGTTTTTCCTATTTTGTTATGTAATCTTTGGAATAACATATGAAATCGATGGCAATTTGGGAAGTGGGCTGTTTGCAGCAAAGAGATTTTCTGCATTATAAGCTAAGGTGTTAGTGAAAGGGTGCAATTAAACATAAATTTTACATGATTGTTTTCATTCTAAATGTGGTTTTTGGAATTAACAAAAAGTTGGCAAAGGTACATATACGTCACATTTCATTGTTGTTCTCTGCATAACTAGTCAATGTACTTCAGTTGCACAGCAAGTGCCAGAAATAGGAGAACCAAGCAGCTTCAGTTGGAGTAGCAAATCTGTTTCTTTCAAATAAAAGCATGATTCCTGAGAATAGCTGCAGAGGATGGAAAACAAACTATGTTCTATAACATGCCCCAACGAACTATTTGCCCAAATATGATAATCCAATGTTTCCATCATCCCTCAAAATCTAAAATTCGAACCTTAAACCCAAATTATACAATAAGTGCAATATTAGTTTACCACGGGCTGAGAATTCGGGTCAGGAAGACGAAAATTAGAGATTCCATCTTGCATCAACAATAACAATCTCACTCTGGAGGTTGTCAATAGCTTCACATACCTTGATTCAACATTATCAGCAATCTATTCCTTCATGCTGAAATCAACATCAGGATTGCCAAGGCCACAACCATCATGGCAAGTTGAGAAGTCAAGCATTGATTAACAGCAAACTAACCCAAAGTACAAAGCTTGGTGTTTTATCATGCCTGTGATATCAGCACCCTCTTTTACAAGACATGGACAATTTATACATGCCAAGAAAAGTAACTGAACAACTTCCACCTCCACTGCTCAGACAAATATTGAGCAATTCTTGGGAAAGCAGAATGTCAAAGTTAGAAGCATACCAGCTCCCCAACACATCTGCCCTCAAGTCAGCAGGTACTCCATTGTGAGTCTAATGAATAATGAATACATTCCAAAGACATGCTCAATGGCAAGCTTGCTTTGGCAGAAGACCAGCAAGTTATCCACATCTACATACAAAGAATAGGATTCTCCTGCTGCGCTCGCCCCAAAACCAGAGAATTCCGCCCAAGGTCAATGGACCTTTGCGTGGTCCACCACTACAATTCCTGAGGTGGGCGAGACGAGAGAATTCCCCCAAAGCCATCTGCAAACAAGAATTCAAGTTGAGCAGGATCAGAGTTGACAAATGTCAAGTTAATGCTGCTAAGTGGAGTGCCTGGAGACATTCAGTGGGGAAGGCACAAAGAGAGAACAACAAAAGAAATAACCAGATGCCAGGAAAGAGCTCATTGGAAGCAAAACACAATGTCAATCTCAGACCAACGCCATTCATCTGTGCCAGCAGTAGAAAGAATTGTCACTTGCAAATTTGTCTTTACAGGTACAACAGACAACTATCAATGCAAAAGCGATGCACATTTTGGGTGCAAACCATCATCACCCAAGACAGACCGATGCCAATAAGTCAGTCATTAATTCAAAGCTTATTCAATGCAATTAACACAATAAAATTTAGTATTAAAAATAAATTTCCAAGTAATTTAATCAGCGCATGTCCAATTTAAATAGGCCAATCCTACTGAAGCCAAATAAAATTTACCAAAGTGAAACAAAAGTACTAATGAGAATTAGATCACAGGCCAATAAATATAGACTTTGAACTTTTCCAACATATACAAAATATCAGACAGAGGAAATGCACGTCATCCACTGATGACTTGATCGTTTGAGTTTTAAGGAGAGGCTAAATAGACTGGGACTTTTCTCTGGAATATAGAAGACTGAGGAGTGACCTTATAGAGGTCTATAAAATAATGAGAAGCATAAATCAACTAGTCAATAACTTTTTCCAAAGGTAGGGGAGTTTGAAACTAGCAGACATAGATGAGAGATACAAAAAGATCCAGGGGGCAATTTTTTCATTCTGAGAGTGGAGAGTGTCTAGAACAACCTACCAGGAGGTAGTAGTAGGTGGGTACAATTTAATCTTTTAAAAAGCATTTAGACAGTTAAATGGATAAGTTGGGTATAGAGGGATATGACCAAATGCAGGCAATTTGGACTAGCTTAGTGGTAAAAACTGGGCGGCGTGGACAAGTTGAGCCAAAGGGCCTGTTTCCAAGCTGTAAACCTCTACGACTCTATGACTCCAATTTGACAAATCAGTATTGTGCTTGCCTATTACAGTCTATCATTACAGCAATCTGTATATAATAGATCTTTAGGGGGAAGATGATGGCACAGAAGTCACTGGAATAGGGATCCAGATGACCAGGTTCTTAGGACCTGAGTTCAAAACCCATCATGGAAGATGAATCTGAAAGCTAGTCTCCTTTAAGAAAACAAAATCTTACCACCTTTACATGGACTACATGCGACAACAGATCCACAGTAATACGACTGACTCTTAACTGCTCCCTGAAATGACCTGGAAAGCCACTCATTTCAAGGGCAATTAGCAACAAATACGAACTTTGCCAGCAATGCTCACATCCCATGAAAGAAAAGAAAATGAAAATACTATATTGTTGACTTCTTTTGCTCCTTATTTACAAAAAAAAAAATGCCTACAGTTTAATAATGTGCACTGTGCTTTTTCCAGGAATTCAATCTGGCCAGAACCAGTTTCCTATAACTCACCAAGAGAAAACATTTTCAAAGAACATCAGTACTTTTGCTCTTACTATTGGTGAATATGCAGCATTTATCACTACAATGCATGCCTAGTATCTGTTATACTTTGCATCACAAGAACAAGAAGGAAACTAAAATATCAGTGAATATATATTTTATATAAATGGCAACCTGGAACACTACCTCCATCTGTGAAGGAGACATGCATGCCACTGAATAATGCAGTTACCTTCACTTGTGAAGTACTCTGTTCAACTACGTTTTAAGTATTTTTCCCTATAAATAGCATATCAAAAGAACTGCAGCATTAAACATTCAAGTTTTATAAAGATCAGCTAGAATGTTTCCAACAGGCCAGGCAACAATACAAAATGTGAAACGGTGTTTTGGTTTCACAAACAAAAGTCAGGATCGCAACACCAGGAACCAAAAAAACTCAGCTCTACATTTCACTGATCAATTTAGCATATCAACTACTGCAAATTTCCACCCCCTCAACCCTCAAATCTGTCATTTATTTTCTTCTTTCTATCCTCATTCATTCCACTTTGTTACTGCTTACATATATGCATCTACTGCCAATCTATTCCCACTGTATTTATTTCTTGTTGCCTTCATACTAAAGGCATTGCCTAAATTCATAAAATGCTATAGCATAACACCTGATCACAAGAAATGTGAGGGATATGAGAAAGTTCTGGTTGGTTAAAAAAAGGGAAAATCCCAAAAAATTCTATAAGTATATCAATTGGAGCAGGGCCCATTAGGGACCATGGGGGCAATCTATGGGTGGAACCAGAGGACATTCCTAAGAGTGTTGAATGATTACTTCACATCCCATTTCACTCAAGAGAATGAGAACAATGATATGGAATTCAGGAAGACGGAGTTCTGAGCAAATTAACATAGGGAAAGACAAGATATTGGAGATACTAGCAGGCTTAAAAGTGGACAAATCTCCAGGTCTGCTATGGGAGGCAAGAGAGACAATTATAGGTTCTGACCCAAATTTTTAATTCCTCTTTGGCCATGGGGGGAGGTATCAGAGGACTGGAGAACAGCCAATGTGGTTCCACTATTTAAAAAGTATTGTAGAGATAAGCCAGGAAATTTCAGAAATGTGAGTTTCACATCAGCTGTAGGGAAATTATTGGAGAAAATTCTGAAATAGAGAACCTATCTCCACTTGGATAGACAAGGTTTGATCAGGTATCATCAACATGGCTTCATTAGAACAAGGTCATGCCTAACAAATCTGAATTAATTTTTAAGCTGGTGACAAGGTGTGTAGACAAGGGTAGTGCAACTGGTGTAGTTTATATGGATTTCAACAAACTTTTTGGCAAGAACCTACATGGGAGACTTATAAAAAAGGTAAACATACATGGGATATAGGGTAATTTGATAAAGTGGACTCAAAATTGGCTGTTATAAGAGACAGAGGATGGTGTTAGAAGGCTGTTTTAGTGACTGGAAGCCATCTTGTGGAGATGCCGGCATTGGATTGGGATAAGCACAGTAAGAAGTCTCATGGTGCCAGGTTAAAGTCCAACAGGTTTATTTGGTAGCACAAGCCACAAGCTTTTGGCGTACTGCCCCTTCATCAGGTGAATGAGAGTTCTGTTCACAAATGGGGCATATAAAGACAAACCCAATATACAAAATAATGGTAGAAATGCGAATCTTTACAGGTAACCAAGTCTTAAAAGGTACAGACAATGTGAATGGAGAAAGGGTTAACCACAGATTAAAGAGATGTGTATTGTCTCCAGCCAGGACAATCTCACTAACTGTCTCTCCAGTTCAAAGCTGGAGACCTAGGAAGTTACAGTCCCTCTTTATTCCAAATGGGCTATGTTTTACACACACATTATGGCTTTAAGTCAAGCAATAATACCATCATCTCTGAACAATGACTAATGAATAGAGTTGTCAAATGATGGGTCATTGGAGTGCAATTTTCTGCACAGCGAGTTTTTGATTTAGTCAGACTGCTTGGCACATTGCCCACTTTCACAGGGGAAAAGAGCAAAGGAAACAGCATTGCTCAAATTGAAAAATTTGAAAGGCCTTTGAATGGTTTTCTA
The DNA here is from genome assembly GCA_024679065.1 of Sphyrna mokarran. Classification (NCBI taxonomy): domain Eukaryota; kingdom Metazoa; phylum Chordata; class Chondrichthyes; order Carcharhiniformes; family Carcharhinidae; genus Sphyrna; species Sphyrna mokarran. Next base: position 45,572,667 of record JAGIQG010000009.1, on the reverse strand, counting down.
CCTACCCGTTAATCTGCAGCATGACCCAAATTAGGGGTGGAAAAATTACTATATAGCAAATTAGTGATGATCTTTAAATGTATGCCTTTCTATTCTATCATATCCAATTTTTTCTTTCCTCATTATTAAAATTTCTATTTCTAGTTTCTTAATTAAATATTATACATATGAATCTTTGAATAATACCCACCTCCACAAAATATTTTAACTTTCCAATGCAATATGGCATTAACCATAATCATAACCACAAGTTACAATTGTCTGCTAATACCTTCAACACTGCTATGATCAGAAAATGGAGCCTGACCTGATACGCACAACCAGTATATAGGTCCTAACCGCCTTAAGGTAATCAGTACTTCCATTTCTATCATCAAGTCAATTCATTGTCTAGCTTACAACTTCTTCTACTTGATCCCATAAGGACAAATCAACTGAAGATTATCAAAATCATTTAGACGCTGTGCCGTGATCATGCTGCACTACCTGGACCTCACCCGATCTGAGTTGGAAAAATTCACCATCTGAGACTTTTTTTTTTGTCTTCACACCCCCCCCCCCCCCCCCCCACCCAAGAATTTAAATGTTTCGTAACTTCACAAAATAAAAAGGGAAAAACTATTCTGCAAATTCATGCCGACAAGAACTTATCTTTAGAATTGACGAATGTGGCTGTCCTTTCATTACCCAATATCCCCACCAAAGACATGGGGTAATAGTCCTCTAATTAGCAGAATTATAGTTTTCACCTTTTTTCCATCACAAACCTAAGTTACCTTAGAATAATCCCCAGTTCCAGACGATTTAGGAACAAAAAAAAGTTGTTACAATACTTCATCAGTTTACATACATACAAAAAAGAGCAGTAATTGTTACAAATAGGTGAAATGACTACCCAGATATTACTTCTGATAATAATGAGTTGAGACATCCAGTATAAATAGTGGTGTACAATTAAATTAAAACCTGGTGATTTATATACAATATAGAGTTAATTAAGTCACTAGTATAAACTATGGTATTTTTTGTACAATTTCACTTGTACAAAATCTGAGCCATGACCCCAGGTCTACAGGTTCTATCACTTTAAGGCATGATAAATAGAATAATCCTATATATACCATTACAGTCAACAATTAGACAGTTCAATCTAAAAACAGACATTTTGATGGAAGTTAAAATCAAATAAACAGATTGAAATATTTTTTACCCCAAGAAATCCAGCTTTTTGGATCTGCTATCCAAAGCCTTCATTTCAATGCTATGCTCAACTTTTAGGCCAGATGTTGCTGCAAAGCTCCAAGGAGCACTTTAGTAGCTGAATACGCAGTAGTACCAAACAAACAGTGCCCTTTTTCAAAAGTCAGATTATCTAGGTCATACTCAGTCCATTCCAAAGTTGAGGAGACTAGGTGAAGTGAGTTACACACAATTCACAACTGCAGGATTAATATTTGGATCCAAGCGCAACTGATGGGATGTAAATTCTTCTGACTGATAATCAATTATTTTCAGCAACACTTGCTGTGATCTAATGTGCATTAGCATAAATGCATATAAGCAATCAAAGAAATAATTAGGCAATTGTAGAGGTAGATAAATCAATCATCAAGTGCTGAATTTTTGATGTTCTACATCGAGTATCAGCAATATGTGCTTTCAAGGCAGGGATAACACAAGGTATTTGCTGAATTCCAAGTAAAGCTCTTTTAACATGATGAAATTTTCATCTAAAACACAATCTCCATTACGTTTCCCATACTGCCACATTGTGATATATCCATTTTTCACTTGAACCACCAGTAGTAGGGGTGGCATGGTAGCACAGTGGTTAGCACTGCTGCTTCTCAGCTCCAGGGTCCTGGGTCACTGTCTGTCCTTGGATCACTGTCTGTCTGGAGTTTGTACATTCTCCTCATGTCTGCATGGGTTTCCTCCCACAGTCCAAGAACGTGTGGGTTAGGTAGATTGGCCATGCTAAAATTGCTCTTAGTATCCTGAGGTGTATAGGTTAGAGGGATTAGTGGGTAAATATGATGGGATATGGGGGTAGGCCTGGGTGGGATTGTGATAGTACAGACTCGATGGGCAGAATGGCCTCTTTCTGTAAAAAGGGATTCTAAGTTCTAAGCACTGTGGCTGTAAATATATACTGCTAGGATGTTAAACTTTATAATATCTTATTAGAATAAGGTTTTGATTAAATGAAAATTTTACTCATGGAATAGGAGTTCAAATGTCTTGCAGGTTTATGAAGTCCAGCACTTGAAGTTCCTATTCTCCATAATCTGATCAAGTTTCCTCCTAACACCAAATGCAAAGCCACAAAAAACTTTGAAGATGTGCAGAATACTCTGTCCCACAAGAACAGTTTTTATGCTCTTATTTTGTAATATACTACTTACATGTTCTAAACTTTTCTTTCAGTGCATCCAGATCTTCTTTGAGGGCAACCTGCATCCAGACCAAACCCACACAAGCCACTACACAAGCAGCTAGCATAACAAATGCACACAGTGGATAGCAAATCTTGCAGCATCTTATGTAGCCTCGCCTGCAATAGAAGAAAAAAACTCAAAATGAGTATGTACCATTTAGCACTGTATAAACACTGACATTTTCATCCCAATTAGCTTATACAATTTATTAATAAATTTGAGCAATTGACAAAAGTTGAAAAGAGGAAATTTCACCACACCATTTCATTACACAGTTATAATTGTTTTTTATTGTCCTGTTCATTTCCACTAATCTGTGAATATTTCTGTTGAGCTAGTAATTAACCATGTGTGATACTGATGATAGGGCAGCACAGTGGTTAACGCTGCTGTCTCACAATGCCAGGGACCCAGATTTGATTCCTAGCTAGGATCACTGTCCGTGTGGCTTCCACACATTCTCCTTGTGTCTACATGTTTCCTCCAAGTGCTCCAGTTTCCTCCCATAATCCAAAAGATGTGCTGGTTAGGTACATTGGCTATGCTAACTTCTCCCTCAGTGTACCCGAACAGACATCAGGGTGTAGCAACTAGAGGATTTTTGCAGTAACTTCATTGCAGTGTCAATGTAAGCCTGCTTGTGATACCAACAAATATACTTAAAACTGCTGCTCCCTTAAATTTTAGGCTCACTCAGTAAATTTAAATGAAATTACAAGCAAGCAAGCTTCTAATGGTTTGTTTGTGTATGTATTCTGCATGACTAGAACAGCTGAATCTATGACTTGGCACATACTGTAGGACAATAAATCACAATAGTATCACAGAATTTTACAGGACAATGGAGATCTTTTAGCCAATTATCACTGCTCTAAAAGAGTTATCCACCCAAATGCCCAATCCCTCTATCAATTCATTTATCTACCTCCCACTTATGGGGATGTGTAGTTAGATGCTCAATTTGAATATAAACAAGAAAAATCTATCAGATACAATGGCTGAGATAAAAAGGTAGATGGCAGGGGTACTGAGCTTATGAATGAGGATGAAGACAATGGTTTTGTTTGATCCACATTTCTCAGCAGTAAATTTCATTAAATTATTTATTTGGTTGGGCACACGATCATGTTCCTGTTCAACTAACCTTGTTGCTTAATGGGGTCAGAGATTTTTATTTTGAATCCATATATCCAATTTAAAATTGCAGCAGAAATCCAAACACTGACTGTAAAAATCATCTTTGTTTGCATCACTAGAGTCTGAAAAACAGTATTGTCCTTTAACCAACTTCCAATTCATGCTAATAAATGTCCTTTAATGTTAAGTCATAAATGTTAATTTTCTTTAAAGTTAAATGACTGCAACCTCCCATTAACACCTGAGGAAACATCTTTTGAAACAATACACACAACATCCACTAGATTTTCTTTATCAATACATTCATTCATTTTCTTGAATAACTCTCTATGTTTAAGTGCGGGATGGGATGCCAACCAAGCCAGCTGCATTATCCTGGATGGTGTCAAGCTTCTTGAATATTGCAGCTGCTGTTACCCAGGCAAGTGAAGAGTATTTCATTATACTCCTAACCTGTACCTTGTAGATAGCAGGTAAGTATCAAGGATCTGCAGAATACCAGCCTCTGACCTGCTCCACAATGTTTATATATAGCTGGTCCAGTCAACAGTGGAACTAATTCCCAGGATATTTTTTGATAAAAGATTCAGTAATGATAATGACAGTGAATGCTGTGGAGCAGTGATCAGACTTTCTAATTTATTTATCAGTGCCACAAGTAGGCTTACATTAATACAACAATGAAATGATTGTGAAAATACCCATTTCCACTACCAGAAATGGTTACTGTCTGCCACCTGTTACTTGTCACTTATCACTCCAAGCCTGAGTGTTGCCCAGTCATGCTGCACACTGCCACAGAAGTTATCACATATAGCTCACAAACATGAATTAACTCAGGTTCAGCATGTTGCAGTTAGCTAAATTATCTGAGGAGTTGTGTTTGGAAATGAATACCGTACAAGCATCTGCAAATCTTCTAGCTTTAAAACAAAGGGAAGATCACTAATGAAGTAGCTGACGATGGCCGGGCCTACAAAACTAGTCTTGGACTAAGATGATTGGCCTCCAAGGATCACATCATTTATGTGCTAGATATAATATCAATCTGTGGGGAGATTTCCCTCCTACCCCACAAAACCCAAGTTTCAATTTTACTACAAGCCCAGAATGTCACACTTAAATCTGCTTTGATGTGAAGGAAAATCACTCCCGCCTTACCTATGAAATTGGTTTTGTCTATGTTTGGACCAAGACTATAAAGAGGAATCAAGTTATGTGACGTTGATAGAAACCAAACCCAAACATCATTCAATGGGTTATTGTTGAATAGTTGCCACAAAATAGCACTGATAACACTACATTCAACCACTTTATTGATAATCGAGGGAGACTGATGGAGGAATAACTGGTTTGGATTTGGTCTGCTTCATATGGACAGGACGTATTGGGGCACCAGATAGTTGCCAATGTTGTAGCTGCACAAGTGCAGCTTCGTTAGAGGAATGGCTGTTTCTGGAGCTCAAGTCTTCAGCAGTAAAGCCAGGAGGTTGCCTATGGGCATAGTCTTAGTTGCAACTAGTGGGCTCAGGCATTGCTAGCACGAGGGGACATAGCTTTAAATTAAGGGGTGGTAGTTATAGGACAGATATCAGAGATAGGTTCTTTACCCAGAGGGTGGTTAGGGTATGGAATGCCCTGCCTGTGGCAGTTGTAGATGCGCCAAGTTTGGTGGCGTTTAAGAGGTTAGTAGATAAGTTTATGGACGAAAAGGGAATGGTTTAGTTTGGAGGGCCATTGCTTTTTCCTAACTGGTCGGCGCAACATCGAAGGCCGAAGGGCCTGTTCTGCGCTGTAATGTTCTATGTATTCCCCGATATGATATGGATTGAATTGGCTCAAGGCCAGCTTCTACACTGGTGGTGACCCCAGGAGGAGGCACAGTTAAATCATCCACAATACATTTCTGACTGAAGACATTCACAAACATTTCAGCATTTTCATTTTGCATTCACTCACTAGACTTCACCATCATTGAGAAGGAGGATGTTCATGGAGTCTTCTCACGCAGTTAGAAATTTAAACAGGTTGAATCTCCAGGCTTGGTGATAATAGTAAAACAGAGAATGTCAGGCTGTGAGGTTACAGACCGTATACTAATGCAATGTTGCTGTAGCTGCTGGTAGTCCTCATGGATGTCCAGCTTTGGGTTACTAGATCCATTCTGAATCTATACCATTTGGTGGTAGGTGACTTCAATATTAAGATGGGATATTGTCTCTACAGCGGCTGTGCAATGCCAGCCATTCTAATCAAATCTATCCCAGATAAAATAATCTAGGGATTTACCCTCATGTTGGTTTTTTGCCAACATCTGCCCATACAACTTCCAAAGCAGCATAAGAATGGTCAAGTCATCAGTTTTAGTGATTTTGATAAATATTGATGATATCAAGAATAACCACCCTATCCTTCAAAATATCGTAAAAAGTCTACAACACCATATTCCCACGCAATCTTTTAATCCACCTTAGAGTTAACTAGGCCTCAGTTTAAACTTTTCTGACAACGGACCACTCCCTCAATACTGAGATACTGCACTTGGGGTGACAGTCGAGATTTGTGTGTTCAAGTTCTAGAACAGGAATGAACCCACAATCTCTGACTGGCAAGTGCTTAAAATGAACTCCAAGTGATAATATCATACAACTAGGGAAAAGTGACTGCAGGGATCCTTAACATTGATTCATGTTGCTAGATCAGCAGCCTAAGACTTTGGATTCTTAGTCATATTGTGCAATTACTATGCTACCTTTCACTGTGTACCTTGATCACATGCCTTTCAAGTAGGGTGTCTTACTAGACAAAGATCACTGAGTAGCCTATAACAATTTTCTGGACAAATGTTGGCAAACCAGTTTTAATACAATCTTCATAACCAAAAACATCTGAAGAATTGCAGTCAGTCTAATTTCAACTGACTTCCCTCAATATTGTAAGTGACGTATCAGAAACAATGCCTTTCTGCAGATTGTTTTCCAGTACTCCTACTACTTACTACTCCCATATGCTCAGTTCTTCCACTGTTCTGTAAAAATTAAGATAAATCACCTCATTGTTGTTATTCTCCTATGTTCTACATCTACTTTCTCATCTAAATCATCCGTATCCTTTCTAGAAGTCATCATCGCAGGGACAGGTTAAGGAATGGTAGATTTAAAACTGAGGTGTGGAGGAATTACTTCTCACTGAGTGGTGAATTTGTGGAACTCGCTGCCCCATAACACAATGGAATCTGAATCACTAATTGGTTTCAAGGAGATAGGTATATTTCTAATATTAAAAAACAGGATAGAGAAATTGGGGGACCAGTGGGGAAGTGGATTTGAGACCAGGGAGAGATCAATTATGATCTGATTGAATGGAGGTGCAAACTCAGAGCTGAATTCGCCTACTTCTGCTCGTATATTTGACATTCTTCGCTGTTATGCGTCAGGAAATTTGGTGGACCTGACATCTCTTATCAGAGACCTCCATTATTATTGGCAAATAAGTGTACGACTATTGAACCAGTGGAAACAACCGAATAGAGGGGGCGGAGGAGTGGGGACGGAGGGGTGAAGGAAGATAAAGCATAGTCTTCAAACAGAAGAGTTTGTAAAACTTGCCAAAGACAGATCACTCTGACATCCCAATGCAGCCTCAACTCGGCTGTTCACTCCTTCCTCCTCCAACACTAACCGAAGTTTGCCGAATAGTTTTGGTTTCGCCCGCGGACACAGCGCCTTTAACTTAAAGGGCCCCTGACTCCTTACTTTGTAAACAAGGAACTGGAGGCTGGTTGAGCGAACTCGTCAAACTCGGAGGTGGATTCCGAGTCGGAGGCCGTGGCCGTGCCCTCGGTCCGCAGCAGCAGCTGGTGGCCGGAGCTTTTCTTCGGCTTCTTCTTCTTGCCGTCGCCGGTGAGACCGATAAGCGCGTTCAGCTCCTTCCGCTTCTTCATCTTCTTCTGCGGCGTCGCCGCTTTATACTGAACATCGAGCTGTCCGTGTTTGCTCTCCAGCTTGCAGCGCTTCGTGGCCCAACATATAAACCGGGAGGGTGAGGGAGAGTTACCCGTGTGAAGATCAAGACCGGAATCTTCCGCTCGCACCGCCCGCCCCTCCGACAGCAGCCAAACTCCACCTCGTCACAAACCGCTTTCCCATTGGTCAATCCCAGAGGCGCTCTGACATACCATCCAGCCGCGCTGACCTTCTGACGGAGACTAGAACGCGCGAGTGGAGCCAGCCTGGACAGTACGCCTGCGCCATACCGGGCCTGTGGCGCAAAAACGGTCAGTGCGATTGCACAGTACCGGGCCTGTGGCGCAAAAAACTATCAGGTACGCCTGCGCAGGACCGGCACTGTGAGACAGAACCGATCAGTGCGACTGCGCAGTACCGGGCCTGTGGCGCAAAAACGGTCAGGTACGCCTGCGCAGGACTGGCACCCTGAGACAGAACCGATCAGTGCGGCTGCGCAGCACTATCACTGTGGGACAGAATTGGTCAGTGCGGTTGCGCAATACCAAGTCTGTGTGGTATCGGACCTATAAGACAGGAGCCTGGTAAATAAGAATAAAACAGTGGAGGTGGAATAAAAACAGAAAATGCTGTGAAAACTTTCAGCTTTCGAACGAAACAGAATCATTTGGAGTAGCAAAGTTAACTCTGTTGTCTCCCCACAGACGCTGGCAGACAGGGAATATGATGGTGTATAAGGGTTGTAGATACTTGCCGCTTGGATATGGATGCAATGGTACTGTAACTTATGAATAAGCCTCGAATTTGCCGTGGTAAAATCAGAGCTCACCGGTATTATTTTCACCAATTCCTGGCATGCACCCAGTTGCACAGTTGATGTCAAAGTTTCTCCACAGGTTTCAGTATTGCAATCTTCCGGGATGGACTCAATATTATCACTGAATTGATGAAATTTCAACTAACTATTCTCACTGTAAAAAAAAGTTTTAAAAAAGTTAAATCTTGTTTAGACTGACTAAGTGCAAAGCTAGAAGCGATACTCCATGCATGTGTTCAAAATTCATTGAGTTTTTAAACATTGTACTAAATCATAATTACTGATTCTGAAATACTAATTTTATAAGTTTCTAATGTCTAATTTCCTTAAAAGAACATTTTGAATTGCAAATATATTTTAAATGTAAAAGTATTTTCTGATATTTGAGCTATTCCCTTAACCCCACAATGATTGGTGCCACAATTTCCTTTGTAAATAGTCATGAGTAGTACAAAATTGACTATTAATGAAAAAAGTGACACGGCAAAGTGTCATGCTTTGCATCTTGTGCTCATTAGAATATTTCGCAAGGATGCTGAAAAAGAGGAAAACAGTTTGCTATGAGAAGAAAATGGTGATTGGTTAGAACATTACAGCACAGTACAGACCTGACCAATGGAACCAATTTTATGACCCTCTAACCTAAACTATTCCAATGCTATCCATATGCCTATCCACTGACCATTTGAACGCCCTTAAACTTGGCGAGTCCACAACTGCTGCAGGCAGGGCATTCCACGCCCTTACTACCCTCTGAGTAAAGAATCCACCTGTAACATTTATAACTACCACCCCTTAATTTAAAGCTATGCCCCCTCATGTTAGCCATCTCTAACCAAGGAAAAAGGCTCTCATTATCCACTCTATCTAACCCTCTGATCATCTTGTATGTCTCAATTACGTCATCTCTTAGCCTTCTCTCTAATGAAAATAACTTCAAGTCCCTTAGCCCTTTCCTCATAAGACCTACCCATCATACCAGACAACATCCTGGTAAACTTCCTCTGGGACCCTTTCCAATGCCTCCACATCTTCCTCATAATGCAGACACCAAAACTGTACACAATACTCCAAGTGCGGCTGCACCAGAGTTTTGTACAGTTGCAACATGACGTCTCAGCTCCGAGATTCAATCCCTCTACCAATAAATGCTAACACACTGTACGCCTTCTGAACAACCTTGTCAACTTGAGTACCAATTTTCAGGGATCTATGCACCTATACACTAAGATCTTTCTGCTCATCTACACTACTAAGAACCCTACCATTAGCCCTATATTCTGTAAACATATTGCTCTTACCAAAGTGAATCACCTCACACTTTTCCACATTAAACTCCATTTGCCACCTCTCGGCCCAGCTCTGCAACTTATCTATGGCCCTCTGCAAACTGTAACATCCATCCTCACTGTCTACAACTCTTCTGACTTTGGTGTCGTCAGCAAATTTACTAACCCAGACTCTACACCCTCATCCTGGTTATTTATAAAAATAACAAACAGCAGTGGCCCCAAAACTCCAACTCCAGGTTGAATATATCCCATCAACCACCACCCTCTGTCTTCTATCAGCTAGCCAATTCCTAATCCAAATTGCTAAATCACCCTCAATCCCGTGCATCTGCATTTTCTGCAGTAGTCTTCCAGGGGAATCTTATCAAACGCTTTGCTAAAATCCATATACACCACGTCAGCTGCCTTACTCTTATCCACCTCTTTGGTCATCTTTTCAAAAAACTCGATAAGGTTTGTGAGACACAACCTTCTCTTCTCAAATCCATGTTGACTATCAGTAATCAATTCATTTCTGTCTAGATGATTATAAATCCTATCCCTTATAATTCTTTCCAAAATTTTCCCCACAACAGAAGTAAGGCTTACTGGTCTATAATTTGCAGGATGGTCCCTACTCCCCTTCTTAAACAATGGGACAACATTTGCCATCCTCCAATCTTCTTGTACTATACCTGTAGCCAACGACGACATGAAGATCAAAGCTCTGCAATCTCCTCGCTAGCCTTCCAGAATAACCTGGGATAAATCCCATCCGGCCTAGGGGACTTATCTCTTTTCATACTCTCAAGAATAGCTAGCACCTCCTCCTTATCAATCCTTTGGCGGATAGGATTAAGGAGAATCCTAAAGCTTTTTATAGGTATATAAATAAGAAAAGATTGGTTAGGGCAAGATTAGGGCCAGTCAGAGATAGCAGTGGGAAGTTGTGCGTGGAGCCTGAGGAGATAGGAGAGACACTGAATGAGTATTTTTGGTCAGTATTCACGCAGGAGAAAGACAATGTTGTCGGGGAGAATACTGCGATACTAGGTTGTAGACTGGGTAGGATTGAGGTTCATAAGGAGGAGGTGTTAGCGAATCTTGAGGGTATGAAAATTGATAAGTCCCCTGGGCCAGATGGGATTTACCCCAGGATTCTCTGGGAGGCTAGAGAAGAGATTGCAGAGCCTTTGGCTTTGAGCTTCATGTTGTCGTTAGCTACAGGTATAGTGCCGGAAGACTGGAGGATAGCAAATGTTGTCCCTTTGTTCAAAAAGGGAAGTAAGGACCATCCTGGAAATTATAGACTGGTGAGCCTGACTTCTGTTGTGGGCAAGGTCTTGGAAAGAATTATAAGGGATAGGATTTATAAGCATCTAGAGAGAAATAAATTGATTGGGGATAGTCAGCACGGTTTTGTGAAGGGTAGGTCGTGCCTCACAAACCTTATTGAGTTTTTTTGAGGAGGTGACCAAAGAGGTAGATAAGGGTAAGGCAGTTGATGTAGTGTATATGGATTTTAGCAAAGCGTTTGATAAGGTTCCCCATGGTAGGCTACTGCAGAAAGTGCAGATGCATTGGATTGAAGGTGATTTAGCAGTTTGGATTAGGAATTGGCTAGCTGATAGAAGACAGAGGGTGGTGGTTGATGGGAAATATTCAACCTGGAGTGCAGTTACAAGTGGTGTACCTCAAGGATCTGTTTTAGGGCCACTGCTGTTTGTCATTTTTTATAAATGACCTAGATGAGGGTGTAGAGGGTTGGATTAGTAAATTTGCTGACGATACCAAAGTGGGGGGAGTTGTAGACAGCGAGGATGGATGTTACAGTTTGCAGAGGGACATAGATAGGTTGCAGAGCTGGGCCGTGAGATGCAAATGGAATTCAATACGGATAAGTGTGAGGTGATTCACTTTGGTAGGAATAACAGGCATATGAAATATAGGGCTAATGGAAGGACCCTTAATAGTGTTGTCGAGCAGAGGGATCTTGGGCTACAAGTACATAGCTCTTTGAAAGTTGGCACCCAGGTTGATAAAGTTGTTAAGAAGGCGTACGGTGTGTTAGCTTTTATTGGTAGAGGGATTGAATTTAGCAGCCGTGAGGTTATGTTACAACTGTACAAAACTCTGGTGCGGCCGCACTTGGAGTATTGCGTACAGTTCTGGTCGCCGCATTATAAAAAAGATGTGGAAGCATTGGAAAGGGTGCAGAGGAGGTTTACCAGGATGTTGCCTGGTATGGTGGGAAGGCCTTATGAGGAAAGGCTGAGGGCCCTGAGGTTATTTTCATTAGAGAGAAGAAGGTTACGCGGTGACCTAATTGAGGCGTATAAGATGATCAAGGGATTGGATAGGGTGGATAGTGAGGGCCTTTTTCCTCGGATGGTGATGACCAACACGAGGGGACATAACTTTAAATTAAGAGATGGTAGTTATAGGACGGATGTCAGAGGCAGGTTCTTTACACAGAGGGTGGTGAGAGCGTGGAATGCCCTGCCTGCAGCAGTTGTGGACTCACCTACTTTAGGGACATTCAAATGTTTGGTGGATAGGCATATGGATGATATTGGAATAGTTTAGGTTAGAGGGTCCACTGGCCGGCGCAACATCGAGGGCCGAAAGGCCTGTACTGCGCTGTAATGTTCTATGTTCTTATGTATCTCTATCCTGTCTAGTCTACGACCCTGTATCCCAGTCTTCTCCTCAACTCCATTGACATTTTCCCACGTGAAGATTGACGAAAAATACTCATTCAGTCCCTCTTCAATCTCCACAGGCTCCACGCACAACTTCCCACTACTTCTCTGACTAGCCCTAATCTTGCCCTAACCAATCTTTTATTCTTAACATATCTGTAAAAAGCTTTAGGGTTCTTCTTAATCCTATCAGCCAAAGTCTTCTCATGTCCTCTTCTAGCTCTTCTTAACTCACTCTTTAGCTCCCTCCTGGCTAATTTATAACTCTCCAAGTTGGCAAGTAGACTTTGATTGATAGAGATGTTGCCATGGAGGATGCATTAGATGACTGACAACTGTCAAGCATTGTTTGAAATTTAAACCAGGCAGGTTGATCCTAAAATGGCTGTGACTCATTTTGTTTAGATGAAAGAGGCCCCATGTATGTTCTTTCTGTCCACAAAGAACAGGGCTCTGTGCATTTAATATATGTAGCTTTCAGTAAGTGCAAATATGGAACACTATGAGCTCAAATGACAATCTTAAATTGATTGTTAATTGGCAGTTATTTATCAGCCTCCTAGTACATTCTCTAAGGCAATACCTCTACAAATCAGAGTGTACTTGCCAACTAATCACCACTTTCTTCTCTTACAGCATAAATTTGTATTATTGCAGATACAAATTAAAGACAGACAAAATTTATTACCTGTACGCATTATAGGTCAGACTGTTTCTCATCTGTATTGAGAGGTCTCAACTTCTATTCATTCAAACATAAATTTATTGTCAAATTGTTCAGCAAGTTGTCAGTTTCAACATGTAACTTCCCTTGTACTACATATCAGTTCCCAAGGCCATTTGGCTGTAACTACTCATTCAGTTCCCCTCTATATTTCACTTCCTTCTGCTGGTCATGTCCTGCTCCAAATTTACTTTGAGTATGACTCAGACAGTGTTCCAGCCCAGCAATCATAAAATCCCATTGATCCTTATTTTGTCAAGTGTCCCATGATTTCTTCACTTCAATGTAAAATGATGTGAATAATGTTCTCCTTTTCCATCTTGCTTTGCTGACCATGCAAATGGTTCCATGTGAAAGGGTGCTCAGCCAATCAGCTATCTGCCATATCTTTATACACCACCAATCCTAAGTAGATGTTGCTAAATTTAAAATGCCATCAGAATATAGGAAATCCATGTTTTTGTGCTCACTAAATATTTTCTTTCCCATTAACTGCAAAATCTGAGCCTACATTGGTTATGAAAAGTTGCAGCTCTTAGTCAATCAAGACGCAGTTCCTAAACTTTTCTCCTGATTTTGGACTACGTAATGCAGTGCAGAGAGGGCAGACATATTTGAGAAAGTGCTCTTGTATCTGCTCCTGGTCCAATGTGGTCATCCACTGGTTCGGATTAAATGTGTCCTATGAATCATTCAATCTTAACTCCTGTCTCTTTTTCACAGCTAGATCTGTGTCCTGGGAAGTAAAAGCACAGTGCTATTATTCTTGAGGTACTCTGAGACTGGTAGCTATCTCAGGGACTGGGGTGTGTCCATTTATTTAAATATGAAATAAAAGATCCAGCTGTCAGATCAGATGATGGGAAAAAAAATCTCATTTAAATTGATAAGGCTCCTTTTTTCATAATTTATGATTGTAAAAGAACTAATGAGAATCATGACCAATGGGAAAGAGCATAGGACTTGGTTAATATATATCATGAACAACTGAGGCCTAAATACTGACCCTCTACTGACCACAGCCTACCAATTTGAGAATAATGTACTATTCCTACTCACTGTTCTCTGCCTGTTAACCAGTCCATTTCAGTGTATTACTTTGTATCCCATGTACTTTAGGTTTGATAACCAACCTCCTGTGCGGAACTTTACCAAAAACCTTCTGAAACTCCAAATACTATATGTCCACCAACTCCTTTTTAATATTACTGTTAGTAACATCTTCAAAAAACATAACAGGTTCGTCAAAATTATATCTGTTCATAAATCCATGTTGACTATACCCAATCTGATCATTATAATCAAGTATCAATTTATAACATCTTTTAGAATGGATTCTAGCATTTCCTTACAACTGATAAAGGTCTAATGGGTCTTTGATTTAATTTTATTAATTATTGTCATGTGTATTAGTATATCCCAGTCTCTGTCCCTCTCTTAGATAGTGAGGTGATGTTTGCTTCCTTGCAATCTGCAGCGATCTGTTCCAGAATTGGTGCAATTTTGGAAGATGATCATCAATGTATCCACTATCTCCTTAGCTACCTCTCCAAACTCAGACCCACAGAATCTCATAAGATCTCTACAGAGAAGGAGGCTATTCAGCACATTGAGTCTGCACTGACAACAATCCCACACAGGAATCATCCCTGTAATCCTATGTATTTACTCTGCTCATCTCTCTGACACAAAGGGGCAATTTAGAATGGCCAATCAACCTAATCTGCACATCTTTGGAGCATGGGAGGAAACCCAGACAAACCTTCTCTCCATGTCTGCATAGGTTTCCTCCAGTTTCCTCCCAAGCTCCAAAGATGATGCAAACTCCATTGAGACAGTCACCTGAAGCCAGAATTAAATCCGGGCCCTTAGCACTGTGAGGCAACAGTGTGCTATCATGCTGAACGCTCTGGGTGTGGAATATCGGATCTTAAAAGTTTTCCAATACAATCTTTTTGCGAATACAAATTTCTTTAAATTCCTCATTCTCCCTAATCCCTTGGATCTCTAATTCTGGGAGATTTATTGTATCTTCCTCAGTGTAGACAGGTAGTCTGTCAAAGTATTTAGCTTTACTGCCATTCTATTCCTCATTATAAATTCTGCTGATTCAACCTGTATTGGACCCATATTTATCTTAGACAAACATTTTCTTTTTACATACCTGTGGGAGCTTTTATAGTCAGTTTTTATATTTTCTAGTAGTTTGTGTTAAAATTCTATTCTCCCTTTCTTGCTCAATTTCTAGGACCTCTTATATTGTATTTTAAAATGTTCCCATTCTTCAGTTTTACTATTATTTCTGACAACCTTTTGGCTTTTTCTTTTCATCCTATATAATTCTCAACTTCCTTTGTTAGCCATGATTGACTGACGTTTTGGGTTTTTGTGTCTTGAAGGAATGTATATTTGATATAGACTATGTAATAATTATTTAATGATTATCCATTGCCTGTGTATTTTATGCCTTTGAAGGCACTTTCACAATCCACCTCAGTAAATTTGCCCCTCATTTCTTCATAATATCCTGTGTTCACATTTAACACCCTGGCTTCAGGTTGAGCTACCTCATTTTTAAACATGATGTAAAACTCTATAATTTTATGGTCACTCATCACAAAAGGCTCTTTTACTACACAATTACGAATTAGCCCCTTTTCATTACATAATAATAAATCTAAAATAGTCTCTTTTCTAGTTGGTTTCTTAACAAATTCCTGGAGAAAACCATCCTCATCACACTTTAGTTGAAGGTTGCCTTCACTTTGCCTGCCCTTGAATTTCACTTGTGACTTTTTTACTTGCTTGTTACCAGCTTTACTTTCCAATTTGAGCTACCCTTCAGATTCTCACCCTAAGCTAGTATAAACCCTCCCCAACAGCACATACCCCTAATTCCCTTGTATGTCAGAAATCTATCTACCCGTGACTTAAATATATTCAGCGAGGTAGCCTCCACCACTTCAATGGGCAGAGAATTCCAGAGATTCACCACTCTTTGAATGAAGAAGTTCCTCCTCAACTCCGATCTAAGCTGCCTTCCCCTTATTTCGAGGCTGTGTCCTCTAGCCCTGCTATCCTTTCTAAGCGGGAAGAATCTCTCTACCTCTACCCTATCTAGCCCCTTCATTATCTTGTAAGTCTCTATAAGATCCCCCCTCAGCCTTCTAAACTCTAATGAGTACAGACCCAGTCTATTCAATCTCTGTTCATAGATTAGCTCGCTTATCTCCGGTATCATCCTCGTGAACTTTCTCTGTACTCCCTCCAAGGCCAATATATCCTTTCACAAATGTACTCAGTCCTCCAGTTGCAGCCTCACCAGTGCCCTGTACAGTTGCAGCAAGACCTCCCCTGCTTTTATATTCTATCCCCCTCGCTATAAAAGCCAACATTCCATTTGTCTTCTTGATCACCTGCTGCACCTGCAGACTGGGTTTTTGCAATTCGTGCACAAGGACCCCCAGGTCTCTCTGCACTGTAGCATGCTGCAGCTTTTCACCCTTTAAATGATAATCCCTCCTGCTATTATTTCTACCAAAGTGGATTACCTCATATTTGCTAACATTATACTCCATCTGCCAGGTCCTCACCCACTCACTCAGCCTATCCAGGTCTCTCTGCAGACTTTCCACGCCTTCCATGCAATTCACTTTCCACTCATCTTCGTGTCATCAGCAAATTTCATTACCCTACACTCAGCCCCCTCTTCCAGATCGTCTATGTAAATGGTAAACAGTTGAGGCTCCACCCTTTCCTGCAACAATCCACTAGTCACCAACTGCCAACCAGAATAGCATCCATTGATTCCAACTCTCTGCTTTCTGTTAGTCAACCAATCCTCAATCCACGCTAACACCTTACTACCAACTCCGTGCACCCTAACCTTTTGCAACAACCTTTTGTGAGACACCTTATCAAACGTTTTCTGGAAATCTAAAAACACCACATCCACCGGTTCCCCTCTGTCTATCGTACTAGTCACATTCTCATGGAAATCCAATAAATTTGTTAAACACAACTTCCCCTTCACAAATCCGTGCTGCATTCACAAAGGAGGTTGAATGTCTTGTCGAGGAAAAAGAAAGCTTATTAAGGATGAAAAAACAAAGTTCAGATGGGTAGCTTGAGTGTTACACGGTGGCTAGGAATGAGTTAAAGGGCTTAGGAGAGCAAGGAGGCGGCATGAGAAGTCCTTGGCGGGTCAGATAAAAGAAAACCCCAGGGCTATTTACTCTTACGTGAGAAATAAAAGA
The DNA here is from genome assembly GCA_024679065.1 of Sphyrna mokarran. Lineage (NCBI taxonomy): Eukaryota > Metazoa > Chordata > Chondrichthyes > Carcharhiniformes > Carcharhinidae > Sphyrna > Sphyrna mokarran. The sequence continues at coordinate 45,555,357 of JAGIQG010000009.1, read as the reverse complement.
ATGACCAGGGTGAGGTTAGCTCCAGTTAAGGATAGTAGTTGGAACTTTTGCATGGAGTCAGAAGAGATAGGTGAGGCATTGAATGAATACTTTTCTTCAGTGTTCACTGAGGAAAGTGGCCATGTTTTTGAGGAGGAATGCATAATACTGGCTGATAGAATGGAGGAGGTAGATGTTCTGAGGGAAGATGTATTAGCAATTTTGAAAAACCTGAAGGTGGATAGGTACCCTGGGCCAGATGGGATATGTCCTTTGGGAGGCAACGGATGAGATTGCGGAGCATTTAGCTTTGATCTTTGGATCCTCACTGTCCTCAGGGATAGTGCCAGAGGACTGGAGAGTGGCAAATGTTGTTGCTCTTTTCAAGAAAGGAAATAGGAATGACCCTGGTAATTATAGACCAGTTAGTCTTACTTCAGTGGTCGGCAAGTTAATGGAAAGGTTCCTGAGAGATAGGATTTATGACCATTTGGAAAGATGCAGCTTAATCTGGGATAGTCAGCAGGGTTTCGTGAGGAGTAAGTCCTGCCTCACAAATTTGATTGAATTCTTTGAGGAGGTAACTAAGCATATGAACAAAGGTAGAGCAGTTGATATCACATACATGGATTTTAGTAAGGTGTTTGATAAGGTTCCCCATGGGAGGCTTATGAAGAAGATAAGAAGGTGTGAGATAGAAGGAAATTTGGCCAATTGGATAAGTAACTGACTGTATCATAGAAGACAGAGGGTGGTAGTAGAGGGAAAAGTTTCAGACTAGTTGCCAGTGGTGTACCACAGGGATCAGTACTGTGTCCTCTGCTTTTTGTGATTTTTATCAGTTGGAAGAAGGGGCTGGAGGATGGGTTAGTAAACTTGCTAACAACACCAAGATTGGGAGAGTAGTGAATGAGGTGGAGGGCTCTTGCAGGCTGGAAAGAGACATTGATAGGATGCAGAGCTGTGCTGAAAAGTTTAACCCTGATAAGTGTGAAGTGATTCATCTTGGTAGGACAAACTTGAATGCAGATTACAGGGTCAACAGTAGGGTTCTAAGGAATGTGGAGGAACAGAGAGATTTTTGGGTTCATATCCACAGGTCTCTGAAGGTTGCCACTCAAATGGATAGAACCAGGAAGAAGGCTTATAGTATGTTAGCATTTATTAACAAGGGGTTTGAGTTTAAGAGCCATGGGTTATGCTGCAACTATGCCAGATGTTGAAATCACATTTGGAATATTGTGTTCAGTTCTGGTCACCTCATTGTAGGAAGTGGAAACATTGGAGAGAATACAGAAGAGATTTACCAGGATGCTATCTTGTTTGGAGGGTAGGTCTTACGAGGAAAGGCTGAGGGAGCTGAGGCTTTTCTGTTTGGAGTGGAGGAGGATGAGAGGCGACTTAATAGAGATTTACAAGATGATGAGAGGGATTGATTGAGTGGACGTGCAGAGACTATTTCAGTTACTAGGGGCATAACTATAAATTTCATGATGGGAGATATAGGAGGGATGTCCAAAGGAGATTCTTTACTCAGAGAGTAGTTGGGGTGTGGAATAGACTGCCTGCTGTGATTGTGGAGTCAGACACTTTAGGAACTTTCAAGCGGTTATTGGATAGGCACATAGAACACTCCAGAATTAGAAGGAGGCGATAACTTGATCTTGGGATTGGACATAACTTGGCACAACATTGAGGGCTGAAAGGTCTGTACTGTACTGTAATTTTCTATATTTCTTCACCCTCTCCTAGAACAATGTCCTACAGCTTCTCCATAACTTCTTTCAACCATCAGTTAACCTCATTGGTGATGAAAATCTATTTATTTAAATATGGAATAAAAGATCCAGCTGTCAGATCAAGGGCTTCCCATCACCTTCCTCCAACCATTTGTGTTTACTTTGATTTCCCTTCATGGCTGAATGCACTCAAGCCCTGCAATGATCCTGACCACAATGCCGAGTCTAATTCTGATTAGCTTGTGGTTTCACTTGGATCTTTTACAAGGCACTGCAATTGAATTTGTTACAGATCACAGGCTTCCAAGTGCAATGAAGAGGATTCAAATAATTTCTGCTTGCTGGGAAGCCACAGCAACTTCAAATCAAAACTGTGTGCATACATTGGACCTGAGTGCACAGCTGACTGGAAGCTCCCCCTCTGCTCCACTTTGTGAAATTGACACCTCTGCTCTTTCAGAGGACTTCAAAGGGGTCTGACCTCATCCACAGCTTCTGACAGGAGTGAGGAAAATCTTTGCTGTAGCATGGAGTGCTGCAATGATTTGAAACACTGCAAGGTTACCAAGGGATATGGAGGTTAAAGTAACCAGGCCACTTCAGAACTTGTATCGTGAACAGGTGGGAATGTAGAGCTTGGTCACATGGCTACCTGAAATCACCATGCCAGATATGATCTTCAGATCTGCCAGAATTAGAAGGGGCAGTCCAGCCACATGACCTCCATCTCAGGGGAGAGTAGCGGGGTCAATCCCTTGTCTTCAACCTGAACCCATCCAAACTGCAGGACCTTGAAGGACCCTTTCTCTGCAGCAAAGGGCCAAATGGCCACTGCACCTACCTCCTTGACCCCGTCCCCCTCAGGGCCCAAGGCACCAGGCCAGGATGTGAGTGCCAGAGGACAGTGCATTCTAGACACTGCCAAGGTGATTGGCAAGAAGGGAGACTGAGTGGAAGATGGCCTGAATGGGAGGGGTTTAAAGGGGGCAATGAGGGGGATCTGACGAAGCAGGAGGGCTGATCAGAGGTGTGGCAGAGAGGATATCTCTCATTGCTGAGGGATTGGTAGTTCATCTTTGATCCTCCATGTTCAGCACAGCAGGTCGTCACTGGTGAGAACCTGTACCAAAGCCCACCCGTTACAGTTCCTACTAGGGAGGTGGGTGGATAGCAAGGCCTGTTTGATTCAGACTGCAAGCCCACTAAATAGATGTATTTACATATTAATAAGCTTCATGCCCACTCTGGATGGGAACCTGTTCAGTGTTGGCAGTGCATCCTTGAAGGGTTGTGTGGCTTTGGTGCTTAGTGCAATATCCATTTTTCCACCGACTTCTGATTCTCTGGGCCTCTGTGAATGATGATCAGGGCCAGCAGATTCAAAGATTCCCTCCCAATATATTTAACTGAGATTTAAATATGCTAATGCCATATGGTAGTGCCTCTACCACTGAACTAGAAGCTCCAGGTTCAAATCTAATATGAACACTTGGGGGCCATGGAAGTAGCATTCATAAGATGGTTTAATGGGTTGATGATCAAATCAGGAATCCTTCCCTCCCATGCTGTTCCCCAAGGGGAAAGCAATGTGTGTCCAAAGATACAGTTAAAAAGAAAATAGGAGAGGTGGCCCCTACAGAGCCAAAGTGCCTGAGTTCCTTGACACAAGGAAGACCTGGGGAGTAGGGGTTGAGGAGGAGTGAGAGGCATCATGAGTAGAAGGAAAGAGAGCAATCAATGTGGGGGGATAGAAATCTCAAGAAAAGGGCAGTAATGGAAGCATTTACTGCTCCTGGCTGAAGCTCAAGCAGGATAATTAGCTGGATAACCTGCCTCTGCCACCACCACCACCCCGCCCCGCCCCGCCCCATGCTCCCCCATCACAACGTCATCCTTGAATCTGTCCTGCCAACCTCCAAAATTAAGCTGTTAAGTAGCCATTAAATGAGTTGAGGGCAGATCATTCACCCTAGGCCTCGCCCATTCTGAAAAATTTTGGACAGGTTGGGACAGGTGGGAGGGAGCACAAAGGCCATCTGTGGAATACTACTGCCCCTCCCCATGCCTCCAACCGATGACGAATGCAGTGGACATTTTTAAGAAACTGCCTCATGTCCTGAAACACATGCAACATATTTATATTGTACGCATTGTTTTGGAAATCTACCTTTCCAAAATTAAGTAGCAATGATATGACAATGTCAGTGTTGGATTGGGGTAAGCACACAAAGAAGTCTCACAACACCAGGTTAAAGTCCAATAGGTTTATTTAGCAAAAGCTTTTGGAGACTGCCCCTTCATCAGGTAAGTGGGAGTTGTGTTCACAAACAGAGTATATTATGACACAAACTCAATTTACAATAAAATGGTTGGAATATGGGTCTTGAAAGTACAGACAGTATGAGTTGAGAGAGGGTTAAGCACAGGTTAAAGATGTATGTAATTGATCTCCACCCAGGTCAATTAGTGAGATTTTGCAAGCCCAGCCAAGTTGTGGGGATTATAGATGGTGTGACATGAATCCAACATCCTGGTTGAATCTGACCTCGTGTGCAGAATGTGGCTATCAGTAAATCTGCGTTGTTATATGTTGTGAAGGCCACCTTGGAAAACACTTACCTGAAAATCAGGGGCTGAACGTCCATGACTGCTGAGGTGTTCCTTGACAGGAAGAGAAGTTTCCTGCCTGGTGATTGTCAAGCAGTGTTCATTCATTGTTGTAGTGTCTTGCATGGTCTTGCCAATGTACCATGCCTCAGGACATCCTTTCCTGCAGTGTATCAGGTAGACAACATTGGTCAAGTTGCAAGAATATGTACCATGTACCTGGTGGCATGAGATGATGGCATCCATGTTGATGATCTGGCATGTCTTGCAGAGATTGCTATGGCAGGGTTGTGTGGTGTCCTGGTCACTGTTCTCCTGAAGGCTTCTTAACAAAATTAGGTATGCAGGGGACAGGATGTCCTCTGCCCACACCCGTTTAATGTTGTCTAGGCGGTATTAATCTGTTTACACACCTGTTTAGGAGAGTAGATGATGCAGATATCACAAACAGAATTTCTTAAAGGGGAAGTGGACTCTGGCAGCAGGTTCTCTGATGCAGACAGTTGACAGGCGAAGGAAGACCTTGTTGAGCAATGCAACTTATCATTGATTTGTTTGCCTTTCACTCAAAACAATTTTCTGTCAATGTATTTGGATGCACACAGGAACGTTTCCAAGTGCACACCCTCAGATCCTGTACATATATCCTGATTAGTTCAAAGTTCACTAAAAATATAATCAGCATAGCAATTCTAACAAAGCTTCCTAACCTTTGAGACTAATTTGTGAATTGTTCTATGGAAATTTGATTACAGTTGAAAACAGTTCTATTCGTTCTCGGTTACCTATCTCCTTGTAAGTTGCCCTCATTGTGCTAATCAGTTGTTTATAAAAAGTGTATATAAAGGAAAAGAATAGCTAATATGACATTTTGTCCCATAGAAAGTGAGACTGGGGAATTGATAATGGAGGGAAATGGAAATTGCAGAATTTGAATAAGTGTATTGTATCCATCTTCACAATAGAAAACACAATAAGCATCTCTAGAATAATAGAAAACTAAGAGGCAAAAGGAAAGGAGGAACTTAAAACAATCACGATCATTAGAGAATATCTAATCAGAAAACTAATGAAACTTAAGACTGACAAGCTTCCCGGACCTGATTGCCTGAATCCCAGAATCTTGAAGTGGCTGCAGAGATGGTGGATGCATTGGTTGGAATCTTGCAAAATTCCCTTGATTCACTAGATTGCCAGTGGATAAGAAAACCATAAATGTAAACCTCAGTTCAAGAAAGGAGAGAGAATGAAAGCAGAAAATTATAGACTAGCTAGCCTACTGACTTATTGGGAAAGTGTTAGCATCCATTATTAAAGAGGTAGTAACATAACATTTAGAAAATCATTAACTATCATGGACAGTTAATGTGGGTTCTGTGGAAGCAAAACTGATTCTGACAAATTTCTTAGAATTTTTAGTGATGTAATAAGTTGATTGGACAAAGGGGAAACCACTTGATGTATCATAGTTGGATTTCTTAAAGGTCACAAGATAAGAGCTTAAGTTACTAAGTTGATATATTAACATGCGGAGAGAACTGACTAACAGGTAACAGAGAGTTGAAATAAATTGATCAAACTAATAAATGGTGTGTAATTGAGATCAGTGCTGATGGCTCAACTATTTATGATCAGTACTAATGGCTTGGATGAAGGAACATGGAGCATTATAGTCAAATTTGTTGTTGATCTGAACACAGGTAGGAAATCATATGAATCAGTATTTCTTATCCAAGAAAGGCACATTCATAGAATCCTTACAGTGCAGAAGGTATTCATCTGGCTGATTGAGTCTGCCCCAACTTTTGAACAGAGCATCTTATCCAGGCTCACCTTTCCATCCCATCACCAGAACCCCACATATTTACGCTGCTAATCGTCCTAACTTACGCATTTAAAGGGCAATTTAGCATGACCAATCTACCTAACCTGCACATCTTTGGAATATGGGAGGAAACCGGAGTATCCAGAGGAAACCCAAGAAGACATGGGGAGAATGTGCAAATTCCCCACACTCTATGACCAAGGCTGGAATCGAACCAGGGTCCCTGGAACTTTGAGATAGCAGAGCTAACCATTGTGCTGCCTTGATCTCTTTACAATTGATGCAAACTCTTAACCTCAAATTAAGAATTTTAATTTTTAGAAAAATAAATTCCACCCTTGGTTGCCAAGACGTAGATGGTTTCCTTATTCTACCTACAAAAAATGCACCAATTTGCCATTTACATGACTATTTTGCAAGTCTGTGAATATTGCCTTGTATATTATCTCAGCATTAGCTTTGCTTCCCAATTTGACAAACTTTGATATAGTATTTTGGATTCCTGAGTCAAATTGCTTATATAAATAGTGTATAACAAGGATCCCAAAACCAATCTATGTGGAAAACATCTAATTTCTGCTATCCTCAGTAGCTGCTTTTATTCCCAGCCTGATTTCCAGCCAGTTGCTGCTTGTTCTGCCATTTGTCATTGCTCAACATGCAATGATATGTTTTTCAAGGCCATGACAAGGAAGTCATTATTTGCAAGCTAGATGATGTTTCTCAAGTGAAGTGCAATTTTAGTTTTAATGAATTTTAGGTATTAACTAGTAACCTTTCAAGCCATGTGTTGGTATGTCAGCACTCTATAACAAAAATGGCTTTTTTCAGTAAATTGAAATTTACCAATATTACCCATCAGATCAGTTGGAACAGACGTGTAATTTGGATGATAATTTATTCCCTTGTTGTGCACAGACCACAAACAGAAATAAATACAATGTTGGCTTCTGAGAATTTTGGTTCTAGATGTGTTTATTTAGTATTTGTTCCCAAATTATATATCCTAAATAATCTGCTAATTACAACTTCTAAACACACTTCCACTGTATCCAGAAGGAACTTTCTGGCACATACATGACCAGTAGCGGCTGCTCTTTTGAGATATTTTGAGTTATTCCTTATGTGAACGTATTTACTGACTTTGATAATTAAATATTATGCTAAGTCAGCTCCAAAATGTCAGGAACTACACGACATCAGCTGTCAGAAAGAAAAACATTGGTCTGAATTCTCTAACCTCCCATCAGTAGGTTTCTTGGCAGTGAGAGGCAGTGTGCTGTTCGCAAGATCCTGCAGCTGAGAATGAGATTTCTCTTTGTAGCCACTCCATGCCCCCAGGAAACCCGCAGTGGGGTTTTGCTGCCAGTGGGACCAGCGAATCCACCACTAGTGAACAGCCGGAGAATTGAAGGCATTATGTATGTGGGCTTGTGCTATAGAACATAATTTTCATCCTACAACACCTCGCCCACCCCAGTTTTCTAAATTGTCACTGCCACTATTCTTGCTTCTGGGTACCACAATAAAAATATAGACTGTTTGTTAAATATCTTTTCCCAAGCTACGGAAGTCTAAAATTAGGTTTAGGTTTAAGATGAGAAAGGAGAGATACAAAAGGGTCTTGAGGGGCAATTTTCTCACACAGAGGGTGGTGAGTGTCTGGAACAAGCTTCCAGAGGTAGTAGTAGAGCCAGGTACAATTTTGTCTTTTAAAAAGCATTTAGATAGTTAGATGGATAAGATGGGTATAGAGGGATGTGGACCAAATACAAACAATTGGGGTTAATGTAGTGGTTAAAAACTGGGCGGCATGGATAATTTGGGCCAAAGGGCCTATTTCCATGCTGTAAATCTCTGTGACTCTAAGTACTCCTAAATAAAACTTTTACAGCTCCGTGTGGAATGGAGTTCATTAGATAGCTCAATTAGAGAGCTGGACAGGCGTGGTGGGCTAATTGGTCTCCTTCTACACTTTACCATCATATCATTCTATAATTTGATGTGACATAGACTACTTGCAGGTGAAACTTAAAAGTAAGACAAGCCGGTCATTATATTGATAGGTCTGGTTCTTTCCATTCAGTTAGTGCTGAATTCAGAGTGCTGCTGAATTTAGAATATTGGTTAGAATTTTGGTGTGATGATAGAGAATTGGGTTTTGGAAACACCTGATGTAAAGTCATTCCATAACCTGCCATCAGATGGCACAATCTAAACTCTGCAGGCAAGTAGAAAGGAAGAAAAATTTGAATTTGTTTGTATTTGATGACTGTGGTCTGGTTATGAATGAGCAAGATAGTCGTTGGGAATTTTCTGTGCATGATTGTGATGTCTTGATCAGTGGTGAAATTGGAGAATCTCGTGAGAATCTCCTAAGTGCATTTGCTGTAGATATTAGCCTCAGAAATCAAGTGACCCCACTCCTTGTCAATAGCAGGTTGTAAAGATGTGCTCTTAGGCTGATTGGCAGAACAAATTCTCCTTAAATTGTCTCAAATTTGGTTCTAATGCATAGATCTATAAACATTGACAGGGATTATGGTAGAAGTGGGAACATTGAGGTGGTGGCATGGGCTCGTTGGGCCGAAGGGCCAGTTTCCCGTGCTGTTTTGTTCTTTGTTCTTTATTCTCACCATCAAATGTTGGGACCTTAATTCGAATATATTTGAATCACATTATGGTGGCCATATTCATCTGAAATGTATGTTCAATATGTCAATAGTCTGCTCTACCCCTCCCACTTCTTATCTCACTCCTAGTACCTGTTGTGTTAGAGTGAGATAAACTGGGAGAGTTTGTTTCTCTGCTCATAAGCTTGAAAATAAACGTGAATAACATAAAGACTAGTATTGGATTCATCAATAATATGCATTTAGTGGAGTTTTAGTAGAGAGCACTTTCCAATAAGGGACAAATGGTCATTGTAGCATAATAAAATCCAGCCTCAGGATGGAATTCAAGAATGCGTCCTATGTAGTTTAGTGTATCTAACATGCTTCAATCATACTGTACCTCTATTTGCTAAAGCAAAGGTTGCACCTTCACCTGTCCCAAATGTGCAGTATGATTTCTTTCATTGCTTGGCTGACTGTCTATGTGGAATCTGCACATTGTCCCTCTGTCTGCTTGGGTTTCCTCAGGACACTCCAGTTTCCTCCAATAGTCACATAGGTGTGTGGGTTAGGTTGATTGACCATGGTAAATTGCCCCTCACTGTCGGGAGGGAAAGTGGGGTAAATACATGAGGTTGTAGGGATAGGGCCTGGTTGGGATTGTTGTCAGTGCAGGCTCAATGGGGCAAGTGGCCTCCTCCTGCACTATAGAGATTCTATGATTCTATAGCTTATTTTTATTCTGCATCATTGAATTGGTTTGCAGTATGGTCATGCTCAGGTTTTATATGAGACCAGCTTCCAACCTCATCCTGCCCCTTTCACCACTGAACAACGTTTCATCATGCCAGAAGAACGTAATGTGCTGATTACTCTGATCACTCCCTTCCTTCACTTCTAATTCTGCATCTTACTGTGATTTTCAGAGTTAACATCCCTACCCACCCTTGAACCATTTGATGTTAATATCCTCATGCTCCATGTCAACCTCATCCTCCCTATCTTGAAGCTCTATGCATAGTGATGCACCAAGCACCTCCCCCCCCCCCCACACACACACACACCTTTCTTGATGTCTTGTGATTGGAAGACTTGAACTATCTGTCAGAATAGTGTAAATCTGCTTAAGTTCTCAAGCAATACTCTTCAGCTGATGATTAATCACTTCAGAGTTTCACCTTTTATCAATAGCAATCTTGAGAGTAAGTTTATCTTCTCAGCTAATGCGCTTTCATGCAGGATCTCTTGTTTCTAAGACAATTCTCTCTCTGATCCGATATTCTTCAGTTGTTCAATCTCACAAGGTTCATTGAGACATCACAATACAGTCAAATACTGATCAATATTCTTCCTGTCTTCCTGAACTCTAGTGTTGAACACATAGGGCAGAATTTTACAAGGATGTTCTAACTATCCAGTTAAATATTCAGCTGGGACTGTTGCAAATCCATTTTTGGGTGAGTTTTGACATCCAATCTTGTGCACATAGTGCATGAAAAAATCGGCCTGACATTTCTAGCTGCTACAGGCAATTGGTGGGATTTGATTCATCAGCCAGTTTGCAAAAGGAGCTATTGCACATGCGCAGACCTCTGTGTCTGCACGAGCACAATAGCAACAGCAGAGGGAACTACTGCGCATGTGTGAACCTCAGCTGCACATTGTAGAACGACAGAAAAGAAAAGAGATACTATAAGATTGGCAGACTCTGCTAGGGTTTTTGTTTAATCAACTTAGGTGTAGAATTCATCTTAAGTCAATGCGGAGCAAGTTTGTTAATAATTGTAATGAGGTGTTTTAAATACATTGTAGTTTTAAAGGTACATGCAATATCTTTAATTCGTTCACATATAAATAAGTCTTCTATGCATTTTTAGAAATTAAACAACGGAACTTTGATGCATAGTTAAAGATTGCTGCTTTGATACCAAACATATGTTAGATAGATTACTTTGAAGCACCCAACTGTTGGAATCATAAGGCCATAAATGAAACTTAATTTTCCCACATACAACTTATCAGAAACAATTGATATAAGAGTGAGTTTTAATGAAGATGTCTTTGCAGTTTCTAATCAAAACAGAGTCAGAAAGATATTAATGTCTTAGCTAACGAAAGAGTTCTGGTAGGGGATTTAGTGGGAACTGACAAGAATTAATGGTTACATGATTCTCAATCGAGGGATTGAGTTCAGGAGTCAAGAGATAATGCTGCAGCTTTATAGAACCCTTGTCAGACCACACTTGGAGTACTGTGCGCAGTTCTGGTCGCCTCACTATAGGAAGGATGTGGAAGCTATTGAAAGGGTGCAGAGGAGATTTACAAGGATGTTGCCTGGATTGGGAGGCATGCCTTATGAAGACAGGTTGAGGGAGCTGGGGCTGTTCTCCCTGGAAAGACGAAGGTTGAGAGGCGACTTGATAGAGGTTTACAAGATGTTGAGAGGATTAGATAGGGTGGACTCTCAGAGACTATTTCCCAGGGCTGAAATGGTCGCGATGAGAGGGCACAGATTTAAGGGGCATGGAAGCAAGTTCAGAGGGGATGCTAGGGGAAAGTTTTTCATTCAGAGGGTGGTGAGTGAATGGAATCGGCTGCCGTCGGTGCTGGTCGAGGCGAACTCGCTGGGGTCTTTTAAAAGACTTCTGGATGAGTATATGGGATCCAATGGGATTGGGGGTTATAGATAGGTCTATGGCTGGGTAGGTTTTGATGTGTTCGGCACAACTTGTGGCCGAAGGACCTGTTTGAGCTGTAGTGTTCTATGTTCTATGTTCTATGATTATATTCCTTTTATTTGTAGATAGTAAAACAAATTCACTATCATTCAATTGATAAGCAATATATACATGTGTTTCATTATGTTAACAATAAACAAAATTTATCAGGGCTGTAACTGGGAAATATCCTGAAGGCAAGATGAGTTGGCCACATCCTTAACTTCACTGACAAGGCTGTAAAATATTAATGGCTTTTATAGGCTCCCTTTATCAATTAAGGGATGCTCATGTGAGACTGTTTTAGTAAAGATATTTTGTGAGGCTGCTATTAAAAATAGAGACATGATATCTGTCTAAGAGACTAGAGGACAGGCTTAGGGTTCATATATTGGGATATTCCATGAGGTATCATGATCTCACAGATCAAGGTGGTTCAGTATTTTTTCTATTGGATCAATACGTAAAGTATGTCATTTGAAACACTTTTGATTGGATTGTGATCAACTGACTGTGAGCTGCAGAATTGTATAAGCCAGGATGATTTTCTTGATCTGGGGAGTGATATCTCTGATCCATTGTGTCAAGAAGCTATCTCCTTTGCTAGCAAGTAAATTAAAGACAATCTGTCGGTTAAGTAACTTGTGTTAATGTGTGTTTGTGTTAAAGTCAAACTCGGAAGTCGAGATTTCGACAACATGTGCAATAGCAACAGCAGAGGTCTGACAGACAGAGAGCTGTCAGGCCTCTGCTGTTGCAGTCAGCTTCAACCAATTACCCACTCCGCCCTGCAATCACAAAGGCCTGCGGCCAATCGCGAACCCCACACTGCATGGAAGTGTAGTCCCCGCCCTACCCCAGCTACCGAGATGATTCACACACCCTAGAGTGGCAGCGGGCTCTCCTCCTTCATCCCACCAATCGAAATACGGAGTGGCAGTGGCCTCCTCCCTCACCCCAATGGGCTTCCCCAGCCTACTCACTCTCTCCAAGCCTCACCCCATAAACCCTACCTCCTTCAAGGCCTACTTCATAAGCCTGCCCTTGGTACTGCCTGGTGAACAGTGCCAAGGTGCTTGATGAACATTGCCAAGGTGCCAGGCTGTCAAAGGAGTACCACTTGTCCTTGGCCTCACCACAGGGCCTAAATGGTCTCTGGTTCTACTGGCAAAGCCAATATGACTGTTCCCCATTCATGGGGAACAGGTATTCTTCGCTGGAGAGAATCTTTCCTGGCAAGACCACAAAGTCAAGTGAGCCCAGACAATTGGTTAACTAATCACATATAAATCAATATTAAAATATATTTAAATAATTTATTCAACTCTTGCAGGAAATGGGCAAGAGGCTGATTGCACTGGAAATCCAACTCTGTAAGATTACGAGAACTGAGAAATCAGGCTTGATTCTGATTTCTCGCCCTTAAGTGACCTTATCGACTTATTCCACTCATTGATTGGTGGAGTGAACCAGTAAAATTTCACCCAAATTGTTCATAAATAATATTAGTAAAGATTCAAAATGGGTTTCAAGGCCTGAAAAATTTCACAAGACTGGCTACTCCTCAGTGAGGTCTCAGATGCAGTGCATGTTGTAGCACTCTTCCCCAGCATTGATAATAGAGTTGCTAAAAGTAAAGTTAAAGTTTATTTATTTGCTAGTCACAAGTAGGCTCACATTAACACTGCAATGAAATTACTGTGAAATTCCCTCATCGCCACACTCTAGTGCCTGTTCAGATACACTTGGGAGAGTTTAACGTAGCCAAAGCACCTAACCAGCACATCTTTTGGACTGTGGGAGGAAACTGGACACCTGGAGAAAACCCACACAAATACGGGAAGAACGTGCAAACTCCATACAGATAATACCCAAGCCAGGAATTGAACCCGGGTTCCTAGCATTGTGAGGCAGCAGAGCTAACCACTGAACCACCCCATAATTAAATTAAATGCATCTTGATTGTCTTTCATGAACTCAAAGACATCACAGACATGCAGTTTCAGCTTGGGGCTTGAGAAATCCACTGCCATATCAGGAAGAAACCTTTATTACATCCTTGTTGATTTCATACTGCGTTACATACTCTTTGGGTTTCTTGTTAAACTCTGGCAATTTCATATTTCTGCCATCAAGACCGGAAGTATTTCCAACTAATTTTCAAATCTCCCTTCCTCCTTATTGGAGCCAGTATGGAATACTCTAAGTTATACTGACCCATCCAGCCATTGATGCCCTGTACCAATTTACAGATTGAAGTTCTCTGCTGTTACTTAAAGCAGCTGTCCCTCTTCCAGCTGATAAAATCCACTGAATTTCACTGCCCAGTCCTAATACTATGTTTCATGTTTTATCCAAAGGACCGCAAGCTGTGTGAAAGAACAAAGAAAAGTACAGCATAGGAACAGGCCCTTCGGCCCTCCAAGCCATGCTGTCTGACTTAATTAAAACCCATTACACTTCTAGGGACTAGATCCTTCCATTCCCATCCTATTTATGTGTTTGTAAGATGCCCCTAACTTTGACAGGCTACAGTATACACAAAAAGCAGCAGTGCAGAAATGCGTTTCTCCAAACAGGTCTTCACAGAGTCTCCAACTTGAAATGCCTTTGTGGTTTACACAGATACGCACACACCTCACATGATGGGGCTTCCCAGAGCCTGAGACACTCCTATAGTATCAGAGAATCTCTACTGTGTAGAAGAGGTCATTCAGCCCATCAAGTCTGTACCAACTCTCTGAAAGAGTGTCTTACCCAGGCCCTCCCCCATCCTATCCCTGTAACCCCACACACATTTCCCATGGCTAATCTAACCGGCACATCTTGGGATACTTAAGGGGCAATTCAGCACATCCAATCCACCTAACCTGCACATCTTTGGATTGTGGGGGGGGGTGGGAAGTGGAGAACCAGAGCACTCGGTGGAAACCACATAGACATATAATCACCTAAGGCTGGAATTGAACCCATGTCCCTGGAGCAGTGAGGTAATAGTGCTAATCACTGTGCCACTGTGATACTCATTATTCCTTCTAGCTGTGGATCCTGTCCCCTGTTTTTAGAGAGCAGCTGTTCCACAGTTCCCACCTCCTCCAGGTCCAGCAGGGATGAACTCTGTGCTCTTGACCTGGGATTCAGTTTGCCTTTTGTGTGGGACACACTGGAACTAAAAGTTAACTGAGATTTAATTGGGAACTAAAGTAGGCTCGAATGTAATTACCCATTCCTCACTCCTGCTTTACGTGCAGACAAGCTTTGGTTGTGGCTGCTGATGGTACAAGACTCCATGACACAAAGTGATAATCATCAGTAGAGATGCTGGCATTGGACTGGGGTAGACACAGTAAGAAGTCATATTAAAGTCCAACAGGTTTATTTGGTAGCAAAGCCACTAGCTTTCGGAGCGCTGCTCCTTCGTCAGGTGATGGGGAGTTGTGAGGCTTCTTACAAAATGACAAGACAAGAGCTGGCAGATGAATTGCTCTCAGTTTCTGGTTAGGAATCTGGGAGGGGATCCAGCTTTAAGAGTGCGAGCACGTACAACTCAGGCTGTTAGATTTACTGACGCTGGGGGCGCGGCTGCAGACAAAGTCAAATGTAATGTCAGTGTGAGGGCTGGCAGATCAGGTTATTTATCAGGCTCCTGGGTCTCTGGTGTTTGATCCGCTCTCCAAATGGCCGTTGTAGAAGCGCTGAGGACTCTGTGCTTCCCAGTCGAGCTGTGCCGGCTCTTTCACTTGATCGCCGTGTTTTGTTTAGTGTCAGTGCTGGTCAAAACAGCGAAGCTTTTCCGCAGGAGATGGGAGATGATGGGAGCCATGAAAGCCTTCCCGGGACCACCAGCCCACTGGCTGTTTGGACACGTTCTGGAGGTTGGTAATCATGACCATCCAAAGCATTTAAATCTCTTTTTCTCACTGATTGGGACAGGATAAATGGCTGTGCATCTGGTAGGTGTTTGTGTATATCCGTCCACTGCAGTTAAATGCTTAAACACTACACTCCAGTAATAGATACTATAGAAATCAGCGCCAGAGCAGAAAGGACAGGCATTTGGCATAATTCCGAGAATAGCAGATATAAATCTGCATGAATATCTTCACTGCTTTAGAAACAATGATGAGTTTTCACCTGAATTCACTCCCCTGTGTCCAGCTGTAGTTTGCTTATCTCGCTTAGGGAGTATTATCACAACAGCAACTGTTTTCAAAAGACAGTCCCGCAAGGAGTGATGACAAGTTAGTTTAATTAAATGGGCTGCTGGGTTGTGTCGAAAGTCCAAATCTTCTTTTGTTCGCTTGGCAGAGATAACTGTTGTTGGGATAAGATTCCCCCGGCACATTGAAAACTCAGCCTGTTCTTGGCGAGGAGTGTTAGATAACTTTCCCTAATCCAGCTGCATCTCAGCGGGGGCCCGAATCCTGGCGAGGAACACTGGCTGACTACTTTCTCCCCTTCCCCGAGATTAATTATGACCCTCATTAGTGTAGTCTGAGTATTGAACCGAATTCATTCCTGGACTCCCACAGCTCATTCTGCTAGAAATGGTATCGCGAAAGTAGCTTTTAATTTGCTTCTCACTTACAGCTTCCTCCTCTCCACTCCTGCAGACAGGTAATAGTTTGGGGGTACAGGTTATCCATAAAGGCTCAGTCGTCCTAACCTTGCCCGTTGCCTGAGGTGTGGTGATCCTCAGATTAAATCACCACCAGTCAGTTCTCCCCCTCAAAGAGGAGAGCAGCCTGAAGTCATCTGGGACTGTGGCAACTTTACCTTTGTACAACTAAACTAGTGCCAGCTATCCTCCAATGCATCATCCAAGTGATCATGCTCAAAGTTTTTTTCATATAAATTATTCTCCATTCGTAAAGTTACAAAGCCAATGTGCAGAGTGAACAAAGCAAGTGTTTAATCCATCTCTTTGTTTGCTCCAAAAAACAATTCAAATTGAACCTATGGTCTCCAGAAGAAAGACATAGACGATTTAAGCTAACGAGAAAAGGCTTTGCACCTGGTCTTGAGCTTGATATGACTCTTGATCTTAGCATTTTTATTTTGTAAAAACATACTTTATTCATAAAATATCTGAAAAAAAAATCAAAATGGCTATCACACAAAGTGTTCAGGTTCCCTACATACATTATGTTGCACTCGGAAGTATTCAATGTTTACGTTGACTGTGAGTCATTCAGTCCAAGGGAATGCTCTACAATTCCTCCCCCCTTGGTTCATGATGGTTGAAAAATCTTAAACAGCAAAAGGCTGAGAAGTTTTATTTTCAATTTTTATTCAATCCAAATCCAATTTCCAACTGAATCTAACTCATGGTCCCCACAAGGGAGACAAACAAGATCCAAGCAGACAAAATGAGGCACTGTATCCTACCTTGGGCTTGATCTGATGCTTCATCTTAGCCAAAAGGCCGAGATGGTTTTGAAAAATTGCATCAGGCAAAGCCTCAGTTAAACTTCATCAATTACCCTGATCATTGACTGTACCCTAGCTTGAGAGGTCCGTTGCATGATTATGGTTTCACCCCTGCCAGGTGTCAGCACTCCCAAAGTGCAATGGGCTTACTGCATTCTGAGTGAATCATCTGCATGATTATCGTTTGTATGACATAGTATTGTACATCATCATAAACATTCATTTATATCTTTTTTTGTTGTCCTTTTGCATCACTTTTCACTCACTTACTTAAACGATAGCACAGTGGTTAGCACTGCAGCTTGTGTGTGTGTGTCTCCCCTTTGGATGCTTTGCTTTCACACTCCAAAGATGTGTGGGTTAAGTTGATTGGCTATACTAAATTGACCATTAGTGTCAGGGTAAATCAGTGGGATTATAGAGGATAGGGACTAGATGGGATTGTTGTCGATGCAGGTTTGATGGGCTGAATGGCCTCTCTGCACTGTAGGGATTTCATAACTTGAATGAGACGTCTCTCATTTCTTTTAATAATTATTCCAATTGTTTATAAGATCAGCTCCATTATAGTTTGATCATGTAATTCAACCTTCAAAAAGCACACCAACAGGTTGTTCAAAAGCCAAATATTTTTTAAAGGTGGTAAGGTTTTAGGCCTCCATTACCTTTTGAGGCAGTGATTCCAGATTCCTATCACTCTCTGAGTGAAAAAAAGTTTTTCTCAAACTTCTGAGGCATCCGCCCATAATCCTAAAATTATGCCACCTTATGATTGACCCCTCAACAAGGGGAACAGCTGCTCCAAGGGGAACTCACCCTGTTCATAGTCCTTGTAATCTTATATACCTCAATCATGTATTCCTTCCAGTCCCCCCAGCCTTCTCTGCTTTAAATATAGCAATCTAGCCTATCTGGATTTTCTTTATAGCTCAAATGCTTCATTCCGGGCAGCATCCTGATGAACTTTCTTTGTAGTCACCTGATGAAGGAGCAGTGTTCCAAAAGCTTGTGATATCAAAAAAAAAACCCGTTGGACGTTAACTGGGTATTGTGAGACTTCTTACTGTACCTTCTTTTCATGAAGTGGTCAGAACTGCACATGGTATTCCAGCTGTGACCTAACCAACCTTCAGGACAACTCCAACATTATGCTTGCTTTTATACTCTATACCAAGATTGGTAAAAGCCAATATCCCATATGACTTCTTAATTACCCTATTCATGTGCTTTGCTGACTTCAGAGATCCAACCCATCTATATCTTCCTATAACCTACAGCTATCTTCTTCACTATTAACATCCTAACAATCTTAGTGTCATCTACAAACTTGCTTAACATTCTCTCCACATTTTCATCCATATTATTTATCTATATCACAAATGGTAAGGGTCCCAGTACTGATCCTTGTGGTACACCATTGGACACTGCCCTCCAATGATTCAAACAGCCTTCTATCATGACACTTTGTATCCTGAGCCAGTTTTTGATCCATCTCACCAAGTTTCCCTGAATTCCATATGTTTTAACATTCTCAATACGTCTCCCTTGTGGAACCTTGTCAAAAGCTTGTTAAAGTCCATATAAACTACATCAACTGAACTTCCATCATCCATACATTTGATTGCATTTTCAAAAAATTCTAAAAAATTTGTTAGACATGACCTCCCTCTGACAAAGCCATGTTGACTATTCCTAATTAACTATATTGTCCAAATTCATTACAAAGTTAAGAGGCTGTGTTTTCTTTTGGGCTCCAGAACATCAACACTGGGGCCAAATGGGGATCTCGAGCCTGCACTTTCTGGCAACAAGACCAGCAACACAACTTTTGGAAGGGATTTTAATGGGATACCTTTGCATTCACCGTTCTTACCAGAAAGGCATATAAGACAACCCAGCACAAAAGAGGACTCAATTTTTCCAGTGCTAAAGATCATGTTTGGGCTTGTACTTAGTACACAAGTCAACCACCATTTTCTACTAAAAAATGCTATATTCATATTAGGAGTCAGCCTCAATATTTCACCTCTGAAATGCATGTAATATTCATCTTATATATCCGCACATGGGATCCAGCAGTAAATATGACTGCGTTGTCAAGATGATGCATGGGAATTTATGACATGCCCACACAAAGATGCATCACAAATGACAAACAGAAGAAGGTCCACCAGCAAAAAGAACAAAGTATGCAGTTAATTTCAAGCTAAAAGTCATGACAGTGCTGTAATAAATGTGTTGCAGGTTTTTAATGAAAAACCAGTGGGAGAATGAAAGCAGAAAGAATCCATCCTGAAGAAGGTGCATGAGACAAAATCTGCCAAGAGAACGGGGACCAACCACTGGTCTGATCTTGAGAAGCATATACCAAAATGTATCCTCAAATCTCATAGAATCCTGATAGCACAAAAGGAGGTTATTAGGCCAATTGAGTTTGCATCAACTCTTACCTAGATTGTACGTCATAACCCCACACATTTACCTCGCTCATCCCCCAAATCTATATATCTTGGGACATTAAGGGACAATTAGCAAGACCAATTAATTTAACCTGCACATCTTTGGACTGTGGGAGGAAACCAGAAATTATTGTAGAATTGCAATAAATGTGTCACATTGATTTAATTTGAAATATCAGTATTTTTTTCACATGTCAAAATGTCGACCATCTACACCAACACCTGTGGTCCAATTTTTATGCTCTGTGGGCCAACTTTTTTGGAAGAATTTTTTGAACCGTCGAAGGTTAACTTAAATACCACAGCTTTTAACTTCCTCAATTAAAGTTTAATGTTTATTGCTGTAGGAAGTCCCCTAGTCGTCACATTACTGGGTATTGTTGCAGCTGTAGGACATTACAAGATGTTAATGTTTTAAAATGACTGTTTCTAACTTAAGATGAAAGGGAATTTTTTGAATGGGGGCATGCTGATTACATTAAACCTCTGATCCAAGACAGCTAGTCTTATCTGACCTGACTATCATGGAAAAGAAACTCAAGCCAAAATTTAATGACAATCAAGGGACAGTTTTCACACTTTGTCACAGCGAAAGGACAGCTGCACTCATTCGTATATACTCTTCTTGGCTTGTTGGCTTCAACCTGAGCCATTTGCTTGGTAGTTTTTTGCCATTGCCTTCCACTCTCAGAGGCAGGGCAAAGAGGAGCTCTCAAGTTTACCTGAACTAAAACGGGTTGGTTGAAGAGATGTGTGTAAAATACTATTGGTAATTATCAGAAGCATTTGCTTGCCAACTGAGGAACTGGCTCTCATAAGATCATTAAAAAAGAGGAACAGAAACAAGTAGTTTGGCCCATTAATCTGCTCTACTTTTCAATAGAATCATAGACTCGTATGCTGCAGAAAAGGTCCTTCAGCTCAAGTTTGCACTGACACATGAGAAACATCTGATCTCTGATCTAATCCCATTTACCAGCATTTGACTATGACATGCCAAGTGCTCATCCAAGCACTTTTTAAAGAATGTGAGGCAACCCGCGTCTACCATCTTCCCAGGCAGTGCATTCCAAACCATCACTACCCTCTGGGTAAAAAAGTTTCTTTCATATACCCACTAAATCTCCTGCTACTCGCCTTGAGTCTATGTCCCTTTGCAACTGACCCTTCAACCAAGGGTAACAACTGCTTCTTATCCACTCAGTCCATGCTCCTGATAATCTCGTACATCTTGATCAGGTTATTCCTCAATCTTCAGTACTCCAATGAAAATATGATATGGGGATACCGGCATTGGACTGGGATAAACACAGTAAGAAGTCTCACAAGACCAGGTTAAAGTCCAACAGGCTTATTTGGTAGCAAAAGCCACTTGCTTTCGGGCCTCTGACTCTTCGTCAGGTGAGTGGAGAGTTTTGATCACAAACAGGGATGTAAAGAGACATACTCAGTTTACAGAATACTGATTAGAATGTGAGTTTTTACAGCTAAGTCTTAAAGGTGCTTTAAGCTTAATGATGCTTAAATACAATCTCCACTCACATTGTCTGCACCTGATAGAGGTCTACAAGTGGCATGGACCGAGTGGATAGTCAGAAGCTTTTTCACTGGTGGAAGAGTCAATTACTAGGGGGCACAGGTTTAAGTGTTAGGGGTAAAGTTTAAAGGAGATGTACGAGGCAGTTTTTTTTACACAGAGGGTGGGGTGTCTGGAACTCATTGCCTGGAGAGATAGTGGAAGCAGATACGATAGTGATTTTTAAGGGCATCTGAACAAATACATGAATAGAATGGGAATAGAGGGATATGGTTCCCGAAGGTAGGTGGTTTTAGTTAAGTTGAGCAGCATGGTCAGTGCAGACTTGTTCCTGTGCTGAAATTTTCTTTTGTTCTTTTTCTGCTTTTATTTTAATGAAATAAATGTTTTAATTTGTACTTTCTTTTACCATATTGGAGAAAGCTGACAATCCACAAATCTAAAATCACATCTTCAGGGCTAGTGAGGCTGATCAGCAATAATTATGAACTAAGAATGCAATTAATGACTCAGTTATGGTTCATTCAACAAGGTGTACTTTTTGGATGGCTTTTGCAGCAAAACTAATAGTGTAAAAGGGTAAATTCTTGTGAAGTTCACTGATTCTAATTAAAATCTGATTAAATTCTGATTAAAATCCTAATTCTCCTTAGGATTTTAAGGAGAATCCTAAAGCTTTCTTTAGATATGTTAAGAATAGAAGATTGGTTAGGGCAAGATTAGGGCCAGTCATAGACAGCAGTGGGAAGTTGTGCGTGGAGCCTGAAGAGATTGGTGAGGCACTGAATAATTATTTCTCTTCGGTATTCACGCAGAGTGCTGGAAATGTAGCTATGGAGAACACTGAGGTACAGGGTTGCAAATTGGGAAGTATTGTAGTAGATAGGGAGGATGTGCTAGAAATTCTCGAGGGTTTGAAGTTGGATAAGTCCCCTGGGCCGGACGGGATTTACCCTAGGCTTCTCTGGGAGGCAAGAGAGGGGATTGCAGAGCCTCTGGCTCTGATCTTCAGGTCGTCGTTGGTTACGGGTGTGGTTCCGGAGGACTGGAGGATAGCGAATGTGGTCCCATTGTTCAAGAAGGGGAAGAGAGACCTTCAGGGAATTATAGGCCAGTGAGTCTTACTTCTGTTGTGGGCAAAGTATTGGAGAGAATTATTAGGGATAGGATTTATAGTTATTTGGAGAGAAATGAATTGATTGGGGATAGTCAGCAGGGTTTTGTGAAGGGTAGGTCGTGCCTTACTAACCTCATTGAGTTTTTTGAAAAAGTGACCAAAGAGGTGGATGGGGGTACGGCGGTTGATGTGGTATATATGGACTTTAGTAAGGCGTTTGATAAGGTGGCCCATGGAAGACTTCTGCCGAAAATGCAGATGTATGGGATAGAGGGTGATTTAGCTAATTGGATTAGGAATTGGCTAGCAGATAGAAGACAGAGGGTGGTGGTTGATGGGAGATATTCATCGTGGAGTTCGTTGACAAGTGGTGTACCTCAGGGGTCTGTTTTGGGGCCCCTGCTGTTTGTAATTTTTTATAAATGATCTGGATGAGGGTATTGAAGGATGGATTAGTAAATTTGCAGATGACACTAAAGTCGGTGGAGTGGTAGATAGTGAAGAGGGGTGTTTTAGTTTGCAGAGGGACTTGGACAAGTTGCAGAGCTGGGCCGAGAGGTGGCAAATGGAGTTTAATGTGGAAAAGTGTGAGGTAATGCACTATGGCAGAAATAATCAATGTGTAGAGTATAGGGCAAATGGTAGGATTCTTAGTAGTCTAGATGAACAGAGGGATCTTGGTGTGTATGTGCATAGATCCCTGAAAGTAGGCAGTCAGGTCGAGAAGGTTGTTAGAAAGGCATATGGAGTCTTGGCTTTTATTGGTAGAGGGATTGAATTTCGGAGCCGCAACGTCATGTTGCAACTGTACAAAACTCTAGTGCGGCCGCACTTGGAGTATTGTGTGCAGTTCTGGTCCCACATTATAAGAAAGATGTGGAGGCATTGGAGAGGGTACAGAGGAGGTTTACCAGGATGTTGCTGGTATGGAGGGCAGGTCTTATGAAGAGAGGCTGAGGGATTTGAGGTTGTTTTCGTTAGAAAGGAGGCGGCTAAGAGGGGACCTTATCGAAACATATAATATGATTAGAGGTTTAGATAGGGTGGACAGTGATAGCCTTTTTCCTAGGATGGAGAAAGCTAGCACGGGGGGACACAGCTTTAAATTAAGGGTGATAGTTATAGGACGGATATCAGAGGTGGGTTCTTTACCCAGAGGGTGGTTCGGGAGTGGAATGCCCTGCCTGCAGCAGTTGTAGATGCGCCAAGTTTGGTGGCGTTTAAGAGTTAGTTGATAAGTATATGGAAGAGAAGGGAATGGTTTAGTTTGGAGGGGCATTGCTTTTTATATTGGTCGGCGCAACATCGAAGGCCGAAGGGCCTGTTCTGTGCTGTAATGTTTATGTTCTATGTTCTATGTTCTATGATTTCTAATTGCCTGCAGCCTGGGGAGATTTCAAAAGCGAACATCCTGGATTGCTGCATCAACGACACATGTGTGGACTCCAGAAATGGCTATCAGTTTCAGAGGGATTCTAGGAGTTTGACCTTTATTGCCCATATAAAATTTAGACCATCATTAACTTCTTGATGCTGTTGACAAAATATTCTTACGCTAACTTTTGCCTTATGTCTCATATCAGGAAGGGCTTCCACAGGTAAAATCTTTGAAACGTATTAATATCTTGTTTCGTCTTGTTAAATTTCATTACAGTTTCCTCAGGATGGAACAGATTTAGACAAGACCGTGACATGGACTAACCAATATCCATATGCCCACCCAATCTGGTTTGGCCCGTTTACAGTATTCTTAAATATCAACCACCCTGAGTATGTTAAAACATTACTTACAACTGCAGGTAAGAATTTTAAAGAAGTTTTACGGAACACAACCAACAGCTATTTATTTAATTGCAAGGATCAGCTTTCAAATTTTAATTATTATCATCACCACTGCAAAGAGAGGTATTGGAGAAAGATACCTTGTGTTATTCACACACAAGGAATTGTATCTTCTGGACTTCTGGCAGTGGGATAATTTAAGTGAAATTGGATCAGTCACTGATTATGCATTCTATCTGATTTACCTTACCAGCAATGGATGGAAGTTCTGAAACTATCCTTTTACCTCCATCAAAGTTGAAAATGTTTCTCCCAATCACTCTCCTTGCCTTAACGAAATAATTATACTTTTGAAAACACATCAGATTTTGTTGTGTGGTGACATAAGTCTGCCTCATAATATATAATAGTGATAATATGTCTTCATAATATTAGTCAATTATTTTAATTTTTATTTTATGAATATTAAAAAACTGAATATTAAAAAAGGCCATGTTATCAATCATTCTTTTAGTAGCTTAAACATATAGGCTGCAAACTTCAGCCCCATAGTGCTGCTGTTGCCCCACCTCAGAAGTTCAAAGCTTGGAAAGTGATATCCAGACTGCTCTCAGGCACTTGTGGCATGATGCACAGTGTTTGTTAGAAAGCTAGCGTGAGTATCCTTTATGTATGACTGATGTTTGCAGAGAGAGCAAAACATAACATCAAACAACTTCTAACTTAGTGCCCAAGCTACCGTTTTGAAATTGGCAGGTCTGAATGTCTGTCAACAAAGATCCTGTTATCATGAATGTGGTCTGTAGTTCATTCCATTGAAATCCAGCAAGACAGTTGGTGCACAGGGAGTAGAGAGAGGAAGCTGTACACAGAGGGAGGAGGTGGAGGGTTCTCGGTGGAAAGCCATATCCACCAAGGTTTTTGTTATAGGATGATAGAATCATGCAATGCAGAAGGAGGCCATTCAGCCCATTGAGACTGCACCAAGCACAATCTCACTCCTATCTCCACAACTCCATGCATTTACCTTAGCTAGTCCCTCTGACATGTAGGGGCAATTTAGCCTGGCCAATCCACCAAACCCACACATTTTTCGACCGTGAAAGGAAACCGGAGCACCTGGAAGAAACCCACACATGCAATGACCCAAGCCAGGAATCGAACCGGTGGCTGTGTCACCCTCAATTTTCATACCTTCATCATAAGTCCCTGGGTGGAATTTTTCCATTCTGCCTGCCATGGGAATTAAAGCGAATCGGACACAGACTATGCAAAAATCTATTGACCTCAGGTGGGATTTTCCGATCTTGGGGCGAGCATGGCCAGAAAATTCCACCATTCAAGTGAAGAAGAGGCAGCGTCATCAACACGTCAGAGTTCTCCAATCATCGTTGAATCAGGGAGGTGCCAGAAGTGCCACACATCAATTAACAGGGATTAACAGGGAGATGTACTACAACCCCAAGTGCTGTCATTAATGAATATACCATTGGTATGTGACCCATGCATTGAAAATTACTTCAGTGAATGTCCACTATTCTGGCTACAACATGCTGCTATCATCCTGTGCTAGTCAGCCTTTTCTGCCTTATTTGAGACACGCACAATGGACCAGAGGATTCCTGTTCCATGACAAAGGCTGTACATTCATGACTGGATCATGATTCCTTCTGCCACTTTACCATGAATGGGCAGTTTGCCTACAATCAAAGTCATGCTGCCTTCAGGAATTGTTGAGAAAATAGTTGGCATTCTGAATGATTTGTAATTCTTGACCACTTCTGGGGATACTCAGTGGAGCATGAACACAGTAAAATTTCCCAAGGAATTTTGGAAGGGTGTGATTAAGCATTTAACTCTGAGCCACATAAGGAGATATTAGAATAAGTGATGAAGTCAATATGGTTCTTTCATGAAGGAACGATAATGTGCTGCACTTATATTGAACACATGCCTCAGGTAGTGGTTCTGCAGTATAGATTGCCTCTTCCACTGTTACAGAAATTTATTTGCACCATGACGTTGGATACCTTATGAAGTCATGCTACGTGAAGCTACTATACATGCCAATGAGAGCAAGAGTTAAGCACACAGTGTGCTCGGATCAAAAGCTTTAGCTCCTCTAAAAGCAAATATTTACGTTCCTGTCAGAGAGGGCAGGAACAGTCCAAGGTCTGGACTAAGATTACTTTTTTTGATGCTACACACCAGTTTAGGTAATAAATTCACCCCTTGTTTACTTTCACTCAAGCTATTAACTCCTAGTAGGTGAAGCTTTTAATGTTTTCACCTGAGTGCTATGATTCCTTTATAGGAATGAATGTGCTTGGAAGGTAATCCATTGATTTTTTATGCCATGTTAAACATAGGCTCACTGGCAAGATCTTTTATTAGTGCTCAATGCAAATCAGCTTCCATAAATGAGCGTACCATTCTGGGATCTGCAACAATTTTGCGTGCAAAGTATTTAGCATAGCTGTATAAACAAGGAATTCTTTTATCATTGTGGTATGCAGTGAAAATAGTATGTAATACCACTATACCCTTCTGATCTCTTCACGTGAGAGAATTCATCATGCTGACAGCCTTTGGTACTGTAACAACTATTAATATGTGCAAGAGCAAAGTATGTGGATGCTGGAAATCTGAAATAAAGAGAGAAATACTCAAATTGTCTGGTAGCAGCTGTATTAATTTGTGTATATTATGAAATCAGATTACATCAATGAACGACCAAACCATCAAGTTACTTTTAACTTTTGAGCACTTTCTTCAAAACAGTTAAAAAAACTCCCTCTGCCTTGATAATTCTTTTAAATAATCTTGGACTTCTTGGTGGCATGCCAGGTGTAAAGGAAGAATAACATTGAAACACTTATTTGCCTTTTTATCATATCTTAACCCAGCAAAATGAAAAAAAAGAGACTTGATTTTCACAATTGAGGTGGGTAGCTAACGCTGAGGAATTTCCCCACTCAGCACACCCAACTCAGTTTAAACTACTCTGTTAGACTAAAAGTTAGCTTTGAGGAAGCAAGATTCAGATCGAGTAGTGCCCAGCGACCCCAGAAGCCGATTTTAGACAGCCGTGGGGCGGGCAAGTGCCAAGTGAAGGATTACCTTCATTCTCTGGAACTTTATACCAAGTGCTTTAGAAGCTATTGGACCATCTTAGCACAATTAGGTCTGTTTGAACTCAGCACTAAGTTCAAACGGCCTTGCTGAGTTTGGATTTCCGCCCTGTGTGAATCACACCACCTCCCCACCCACCCATCTCCATTTCCCCATCCCCCACCAGAAAAAGTGGGATCTGCATGGGACTCACTTCCAGGTCTCATCAGTCAGTTATTTTTAAAGGTCTGCAGAGTCGTCTCTATTCTGTGAAAAAGCGACCCTTAGTCTTCTTATTTTACTTCTCCACTTTTACGCCTTAATCGGATGGTGCAAGGTAAGAGGGTATCCTACTCAGTTAATCAAAACTATTTTATTTGGAATCATGAATGCAATTATAAACAAAGTAATCAAGCTAGGTTTTGACAAACACTCACATTTCACTTCTTAGCTTACTGATATAACTTTTGTACTTCCAGCGTAAAGCAAAGCTCCCATGGTGCGCGAGATTCTTTGTGTTCCTTTCTGGGATAGCCTTCACTTTAGAAAGGGCTGTGTGTTCCCATCCTTCCCAACTATTGAGAAACAAAGAACAGAAGCCATCCTAAAGTTGCTACAAATGTGGCATTAGTTAAAAAGTCTCACAATGAAGACTCAGAAATAGGATTGATCCTCCAACCTACATTACAATGTGAGCTTCTATTAGAGCTATAGGAGTGCCCTTTGTTCCCATATAGTGAGCTGATAGCTGTTGTTACTGTTTCAAATACTTGAACGTTTCGTGTTGTAGGCGTCAGAATTTCCTGATTAACATTCATCTGTGATGTGTAAGTTTCTGAGGATTTTAAAGTCACCAAGTTAAAACTTCCGCAATATATCCCTTCTTATGGGGTGCTGCCTAATCGCATTCTTTAAACAGGTATTTCGCTAATAGTAGGAGCATATTGCTTCAGCTGTGGGCTGTTACTGGCACAGATTTAACATGACACTTTCTCCGTAAAACAGCAGAATGCTGCTATTGAATATTGTTCAATTTTCATTTCTCGCTTCAAAGAAATAAATCCTCTATTTGCTAGATCAGGTGGAATTATAAATGTATTCTTTATAAATGCTTTTTCAACAAGATAATCGTCTCACATAATGGGGAACTAATGAACCAGATGCATAGTAGCAGAATTACAATTGTACCTAAAGGTGTTTCAGCAAAGATAGGAACAGTCAAACACTTTTAAAAGTGCTTTGATAACAGTCAGATAAACCAACCAATTAAAACATTTTTCCTATTACACCACCTCATTTGACAAAGCTGTGACGGTGTATTTGGGGTAGACATCCCATATACTAGACAATATCATAAAGAGGCAATATCATAGAATCCTTACAGGCAGAAGGGGGGGCCATTCGACCCATAGAATCTGCTCCAACCACAAGCCCATCCAGGTCCTATTCCTCTAACCCCACATATTTACCCTGCTAACCCCCTGATACTAAGGGCAATTTAGCAAGGCCAATCAATCTTACCTGCACATCTATGAACTGTGGGAGGAAACTGGAGTACCCCCGGAGGAACCCCAGGCAGGCAGGGGAATAATGTGCAAACACCACGCAGAAAGTGACCCAACACTGGATTGAATCAGGTCCCTAATACTGAGGCAATAGTGCTAACCACTGTGCCACCGTGCCACCCACAATGAAGTTACTTAAAAAAATCCCTTAATCAGATTGGTTGCCAATTTTACATCCCACTCGATATTCCATTGCATTGACTTAACAAAACTGATTATCCGGTAGGGAAATATAAGAGTTTCTGCTGCAAATCCGTCCTAGCAATTGAATTCCTATCTCAAAGTCTCAGTATAATGAAGAAGGACTTTGAGTCTTACTCAGAAATTTCAGATTTCAGTTGTTCATTGATGGAGCAGTACTAAAGATCTTGCACATCTGGCTTTTTTAGCAATGTTTTTGAGCAACAGCAAGTACATGCAGTGAATTCAGTTGAGTGAAAACAGTGAAAACTGTTTGTGCAATTGAAAAAAGAATCTAAATGTGGGCTTCAACCATTCCATTGCATTTTAATGACTTTGCCCATGGTTTATATCCACTTCATTGCTTTCAAATACATTCTTTTAGATGACTACATTTGTTTGCTCATTGGCTACTTTTCCTGTCATGTAACAGACTTCACTATGTCTGTGTTGAATCATTTAGACATAAGTTGCATCACAGTTGATAAAGTTCAAATGTTTTCCATCGGAACAATGTGTAGCAGAGTAATAGTGGTCAGTAAATCCGCCTGATTTACTGTTGACGACTCTGGTCCTCAATAAAGAGGATATGGTCCCTTTACAAACAGCCCTTTTGAAGATAATTACATCTGAAATCGGAGCATCTTAAGTGGGAGGATACTTTCCATGGTCAGGTGAGCATGAAAGGCATGGTTCAGAAGAAGCAATGGTTTAAAAGAGGTAGGCAGTCAAGGAGTTCAAAAATGTATGCATAGTCTGACTTTGTGCTATACAGGTAAAGGAAAAATGCTGCAAAACTGGCCTCCCAAATATTTTTTTTAGCACTAGGGACAGCTGCTCTGAAATGAAAATGGCACTATGCCACATAAATACATTTCCAGCATGACCTGCACTGAAAACCATCATGATTAGAGTGTTAGCATGGTCTTTAGGAGTAGGTGCAGAGTAGACAGATCATGACCTCAGTCAGCATGTAACACTCCTAGCCCAGCTATGAGTACAACTAGAATGGACAGCTACCTGATAAAAATTACCCAGGTATGTCCTGTACACAAAAAGCATCCGAAATCCAAACTGGCCAATTACCATCCCCATCAGTCTACTCTCGTTTGTCAGAAAACTAATGAAAAAGGTCTTCAACAATGCTATCGAATGGTTTTTACTCAGCAATAACTTATTCACTGATACTCAATTCAGGTTCCCCACCAGGGTCAAATAACACTTGACATCTTTACAACCATAGCCTTGAATAAAAGAGCTGAACTTAAGAATTGAGGTGAGAATGACTGTCCCTGACTTCAGAGCAACATATTTACCCACTAAAACCTCTAACCTATACATCTCAGGACACTAAGGCAATTTTAGTACGGCCAATCAACCTAACGCACACATTTTTAGACTTTGGGAGGAATCCAGACCATCCAGAAGAAACCCATGCAAACGTGCAGAATATGCAAACTCCATACTGACAGTGACCCAAGCTCGAAATCAAGCTCAGGTCCCTGGAGCTGTGAAGCAGCAGTGCTAATCATTATGCTACTGTGCTGTGATTAGAATGGTGCTCACAGACATTTGCCACCTCTTGCTACCAGATCAGCAACCTCAGAGCAGGTGCTGCCAGTGGCTATGACAATGAATATGGCGGTCTGAATTTCTTCGCATTGAGATCCTTCTAGACTCGGGTAGATGATGGCCAGAAGATCTTCCAATTCACTGTCCATTGCTGCATCAGAGAAATGACAGACATTCTTCAGACTAGCATTCCTTTCATGCCTGCATAGCAGGTTTATTTTCCTGGCATGGAGCTCCAACATAGTGCTGCAGTGGATCCAGTAGGGTTGGGGAAAGGTGCTGACTTTCAGTGAGGAAGTCTGTAGATAGTCTTGCAGGATGTTGTTAAGGAATTGTGGGCCAGAATTCCTAACTTTGGATGGCAGCACCATGACATGAGCAGCAGGTTGGCTGAGAGACAACTGGCGAATCTCAGTGGTGAATGGATGAATGCTATTTTCTTGAGAGCGGACAACAGGTTCATGCTCCATGTAACTACTGCCCTTCCATCCCAGAGCACGCCTTAGCAATTCTAGTAATCCATTGACAGACAGATTGTTGGATTGGTGTGAGATGCTGAAAATCCCTCTCAGCACTGGTATCCATAACCCTGATGACAGCAATCTACACTTCCATGGCATCAAGCTGAAATCTCAAGATATTAGCCAAATTTCCACTGCAGCAATCAGGCATTGAGTGATTTCTGTCTATGCTGAAATTGAAGCTTAAGACATCAGCCATTGGACATTGTATCATGGTTGTGTCTTTAAGTATTCTAAATGAGATTTCAACCACTTTCCCACATCCCTTGAAAGAAGGGGTTTTCATTTATGGGACATTGGCAATGGTACAGAAAGAACTGTCCCATTAGCATTCACTTAACCTGGGTTAGGAACAATGTCACACAAATTGTATAACTAGGGCTGTGGGTAGAGCTTCAAACCAACAGAGAGTGTTGGATTTGGGTGAAGGAAAAATTGGAAATCCAAAGCAAAAAGTTGAGGCAACAGAAGAGTATACTACTGTACGTAAATGCAGACAGTGTGGGACAGAAAGGGGCAGAGAGTGGGAATGGAAATTGTGGCACAAAATTAATGACCTTTGGCGGCCTTTGCAGATTTCCCAAGCCATCTGCTGACTCTCACCCCTGAGAGTCAGCAGGGGTGATTCCTACCTCCAGTGACTCCCACACCCGCAGTGACTCCCGCCTGCAGTGACTCTACCACAGTGACTTCTACCTGCAGTGACTCCCGCACCCACAGTGACTCCCACACCCACAGTGACCCCTACCCACAGTGACTCCCATCCGCAGTGACTCCCACCCGCAGTGACTCCCCACACACAGGGACTCCCCACATACAGGGATTCCCCACCCGCAGTGACTCCCACCCACAGTGACTCCCACCCCACAGTGACTCCCACCTGCAGTGACTCGCATATCGCAGTGATTCCCACACCCACAGTGACACAGACCCACAGTGACCCCGACCCACAGTGACTCCCACCCCACAGTGACTCCCACCTGCAGTGACTCGCATATCGCAGTGATTCCCACACCCACAGTGACACAGACCCACAGTGACCCCGACCCACAGTGACTTCTACCAACAGTGACCCACAGTGACTTCCACCCACAGTGACTCCCACCCACAGTGACTCCAACACATGCAGTGACTCCCACACTCGCAGTGACTCTCATCTGCAGTGACACACACCCACAGTGACTCCCCACACACAGTGACTCCCACCCACAGTAGCTCCCACACCTGCGGTGACTTCCACACCTGACTCTTACCTTCAATGACTCCCATTTGCAGTGACTCCATACTCACAGTGACTCGAGCACCTACAGTGACTCCTATTGAGGCACATTGACTTCCACCCGCAGTGACGCCAACATGCAGTGACACTCACCCACAATGATTCCCACTTGCCGTGACTCTCACACCCACATTGACTCCTACCCGCAGTGACTCCCACCCACGTTGATTCCCACCCGCAATGACTCCCACCCACAGTGACTCCTACCCCCAATGACACACCCTCAGTGACACGCACCCGTAATGATTCCCACCCACAGTGAGTCCCATCACAGGCTGGAGTGGAAAATCCTGGCCATAACAAAAATTGTACTTCAGCAAGCAAAATCCATGCAGGGAATAGAATTAAACAAATGAAATTAATGACACTTTATCTGAATGTTTGAAGGATCTGAAATAAGCTGGATGGACTGGTGGCACCAATAGAGATTCATGATTTAGATCTAATTGAGACATATTGGCTGGAATTCTCCATCCATTCCTGCCGGCAGGATTCTCCAGTCCGAGTGGCAGTGCTCTCCACCCTCATTTCCCATTGGCATGGGGTGACATTAGTGGGAATTCGCACTGACGGTAGCTGGACCAAAGACTCCCACTACCAGTAAACAAAGCATCACCTCCCACTGGCAGGAAACACACAGGAGGATGCCAGAGAATCTCATCCGTTTATTCAATGATCAAGATTGGGAAATAAATATTGCAGGTACAACAAACAAAATGACAAAGCCAGGGGAAGCCCTGATAATAAGGAATGATATAAGGACATCAGTTAGGATCTTGGCTCAGAAGATTGTGAAGTTGAAGGCAGGCTGACGATTGGAAATAGGAGTCATAAAATGCTGATAGAAGTAGTACATAAGACCCATTCAGTGATCATAGTGTTGGACAGACCATTGAACAAGAAATTATTGGAGTGTGTAACGATGGCAATGTAATAATTGTCTAGACTTTAATCTTCATGTAGACTGGACCGATCAAATTGGCAAGGATAAAAGGATAAAAAGGAAGAAAGTAGGTCCCTTAGAAACAGAAACAGAAGCAGTTATTATGGGGAGGGGGGAATTAATAGAAACATTGAACAATCACAACAGAAAAGAACAAGTTGAGTAATATAAATAGAGAGTAGCCTAGATACTAACAACAATGGAGAAATTATGTTAATAAGATCACATCCCGAATACTCTGCCTGTTAATTAAATTGTCAAGAGATTTTAGTTGAGCTGCCCACAAATAAATTTTAAAATTGGGGAGCAAGCTGCAAAGTTTTAAATCATACTCTGGCTTGTTTTTATTGCCATATAAAATAGAAGATCAGCAATCCAGCATATTGAATGTTGATTTTGGGATCTGAATAGTTGGCATCCAGAACAGATAAAACTATCTGGGGATTGTTGCAATCCTAATAATTTCAATCTGCCCTAACAGGTCAGCCGCCAATTCAGATCACTTTTGATACTTTAAATGATGCTGGTGTAATTTGCTCCATTTCTTCTATCAATTGATGGTGAGACAAGAATAGTGAGATACTCAATGTCCCATTTAAAGGCATTTTACATCTTAATATGATTAGCAACCTGCCCATCTATTTCCATTGCTCAAGTTTATCAACATTAACTTTGTAACCCAAGTCATTGCCAAACTTTTTAATACATAAAAGTATGGATGTTGTAGAATCTGATAGTTATAGCAGGATGATATTAACATATAATGACAATTTGTACTCTTTTTCTCCAGCTGCAACATCTTTATGTCCATGTTGTCTCTCACCATCTGTGCTCAGGGTTCTATACGTATAACAAACAGAAGTGGGGATAGAGGTTAACCCCATTTTGCCTTCTCTCTAGCTCAAAATGCTTCAGAAATATGACTATTCACTCAAACAAAGGCCCATGGATTTGAATAGACGATCTGGACCCATCTCACAAAACTGGGTCCAAATGCCAGGTGATCTAAAGTCTGAAATAGGTACGCTCATGATACTGGGTCAAAGGCCTTTTCAGCATTTAAAGATCATGGCCTGAACTCCACTACTTTGAGCATGAGTCATAATATTAAGGAACAGAGCAACATCCCATTATAAATCCAGTTTGCTCTGAGTACATAATCTCAGTTATTATCCTGTCTATTCTATGGGCCAGCATGGAGGTTGCAATTTTCCAATCACAATTAAGTAACAATATGGGGCAATATGATCCTCACTAATCCTTATGAACGACCATTTTGATTGTATCTCTCCATGAAGGAACCAATGACCCAGTTTCTAATGAGTATCGATAGGCATGCTGAAGTAAAAGTGTAAGTATATCTTCAGAGGTTTTAGAAAATTTTTTTTGTAGGTATCAAGGCCAGAACTTTTATTATATTTAAGTGCATCTATTGTTTCATCAATTTCCAAATTTGTGATAGATTTATACAGTTTCTTAACGCTATTTTTTGACAATCTCATCATGTCGATGCTTTGCAGAAAGTTGTAAACTTTTCCCTATCCCGACATAGGAATCCTTGTACAATTTCCTAAATAAGTCCATAAAAGCTCTGGTGTGGAAAGTGAAGGGGTATCTGTGAGTTAAGTTTTGGAACAATGTTACATGATTGCTGTTTTCTTAATTAAAATGTCAACAAACCACACACTCTATTACCCTGTTTATAATGGACAGGAGTTTGTGGCTACATAAGCCCCAAACCCAGAAAATTCCATCCAAACTCAATGGACCTTTAAATGGTCTAACAAATTTTCTGCCTCACCTGCAACAGTTCCTGCGACAGGCAGGATGGGAAATCTTTAGCCAATATCTCTGTTTTGTAAATCATGAGCACCCTTCAACTTGCTCTGACAGTAAATTATCTGGAGCTCTGAGAACCTATGTGAAGGAGATGATCAAAGGTGATGGGTTCTGCTTTTCATGGTGCGCTTCTCAATTTTGAATTTCCTGTTCTAATTCAATCCATTTTAATTCATTTTTCTTTCTTTCGTCACAAGCAAAAAAATGATGCAGCCTGTTAAGTATGCCTTTGCACAGTTTTGTAAGGTCAGGGTGAAATTTCCAGTGCTGCACTGATTTCTAAATAAAGTTGTAGTTACAAATTCAATGCATTCTTTATCATTTAAGATAATTCTTTGGCCAATATCTCTGCTTTGCAAATCATAAACATCCTTCACACTGTTCTGACAGCAAACTATCTGGAACTTTGCAAGCCTTTGTGAGGGAAGCCATCAAAGCTGATGGAAGCTGTTTTTCAATTTTGAATTTCCTGTTCTAATTCAATCCATTTTAATTCATTTTTATTCCCAGTGGCACAAGCAAATGATGCAACCTCTTAAATAGGTCTTTGTGCAATCTTGTAAGGTCAGGGGTGAGGTATTCTGTGCTGCATTGAGTTCTTGTTTGAGTTGTAATTCTTTTCTCACAGATTCAACAAATTCTTTATCATTTAAGAGAGATATACTCAAATGCCACCTCTTTGAGTTAGATTTTTGTCCCAGATCCCAAGTCACGTAGTCCCATGATCAGTGAGAATTATTCATAGGATGTCGCTGTCAATTATTCTGTGAGCCTCTGTCTCATTTGTAAAATAGTCAATGCAGAGTATGAACAGTACCTGTTGGAGTAAAATGTAGCGTCTCTGCTACTCAGATCCACATACTGCCATATATCTACTAGCCCAGCTTCTGTAACATGACTTCTCAATGATTTGCTCATCTTGGAGTTGGGGGGTGATGATGCGGAGAGCCTGTCTGCCATTGGGAATATACCACAATTAAAATCCCCACCCGATAAGAGCTATCTTGAATTTTTATCTAAGATAAAGTTGAAGATCTTTTTAATAAATTGTGGAGCTTCAAGTTTTTATGTGTCCAACAACTTGTTCTGATCCTCCCATGCGGACACTATAGCTAAGAAAGCCAAACAATGCCTGTACTTTCTCAGAAGACTAAGGAAATTTGGCATGTTAGCTATGACTCTTACTAACTTTTACAAATGCACCATAGAAAGCATTCTGTCTGGTTGTATCACAGCTTGGTATGGCTCCTGCTCTACCCAAGACTGCAAGAAGCTGCGAAAGGTTGTGAATGTAGTCTAATCCCCATCACGCAAACTAGGCTCCTATCCATTTATTCTGTCTAACTTCCCGCTGCCTTGACATAGCAGCCAGCATAATTAAAGACTCCACGCACTCCAGACATTCTCCCTTCCACCTTCTTCCATTGGGAAAAAGACACAAACGTTTGAGGTCATATACCAACCGACTCAAGAATAGCTTTTCCCTACTGCCATCAGATTTTTGAATGGACCAACTCATATTAAGTTGATTTTTCTCTACACCCTAGCTATGACTATAACGCTACATTCTACA
The DNA here is from genome assembly GCA_024679065.1 of Sphyrna mokarran. NCBI lineage: Eukaryota > Metazoa > Chordata > Chondrichthyes > Carcharhiniformes > Carcharhinidae > Sphyrna > Sphyrna mokarran. The sequence continues at coordinate 45,518,967 of JAGIQG010000009.1, read as the reverse complement.
CTGTCTCGTTTTCTTCTCTATGAACATTATGCTCTGTCTGTATAGCGCACAAGAAACAATACTTTTCACTGAATGCTAATACATGACTATAATAAATCAAATTGAATCAAAATTCAGAGCATATATATTTAATAATGATACTTCTGTCCAATTTACTATTCCATTAATCAATATGAACCTGCCTTCATTGTCCTTGTGTTGTGAGTGGATACAGAAATTCATGGATCTGTGCAATAAAGGTGTTACACTGCTTTTACTCCCTGATGAATGAGAGGAAAAGAATACCGGTTTGCTCAAGATCTATCCAGTTTACGAAATTCTATGTCTGATAAATATGTTATTTGTGAAAATGCAATTTTGCGGGTTTCAACCAACAGAGGGGGTGGGATTTATGGTCTTGCTCGTCCCGAACCCATAAAATCCTATCTGAGGGCAACGGACATTTTCATGGTCTGCCCCTCGCCCTTCCTGATTCCCCTGGCGGGCAGGATGGTAAAATTTCAGCAAGTATCTTTTCTTCTCTTACAAGAGTTATGCCACCCTTTCACATTGCAGCTAATTACCTTCCATGCATCCATATTAATCCATATTCAATTGACATGACAGGTGTACCCAGCTTGACAAAAAGCCTAATATCCTAGACAGCACTGAAGGGAGAGGAGAGAGGAGAAAAAGAAAGAAAAGGTCTTATTTGTACAGGGTAACATTATTCCCTTGAGTGTACTGTGAGGTGTAAACTATGTACACAAAAGGTTTGTCTGCAAATTGGACTCATTTCAAATGGACTAGGCCAAAAACCAAAATTGTTTAAACCAACAAAAGCAAGGCTTAGCATCTCATTATCCAACCGGTTAAATAAATAATGATGTATAATAACAAGGAATCTCTGGAGCAAACCTCCCAACCCTCGGGTCTTCAGCTGCATTGGTGATAGGGTAACCAAGTGAACTCTTCTGTCCAAACAAGCATAGCAATTCGTGCTTTACTACAGTTGACTAAGACCACTCCAATTCTCCCCAACCTTCCCTCAGCCAACCATTCCCACCTTCCCCCATTAAAAGAACTGGCTAAAAGCTTTACAAACATTTCTGAATAAACAAAACAGTGTATATAAAAAAGAAAAAAAAATTCTCAGCCACCTGTAAAATAATTTCCCTGAAAGACAGTATCACATCAGATAGATAACATTACACTGGATTACCTGAGCTGCAGATATCAAGCTAGCTGCAATTGAGTTTTAGTTAACTAATCCAGTCAGTTAGCAATGTACAAGTTAAAGGGTCTGCAGTTTAAACAGTTTCATTTCGTTCCCACTAGTTTTAAGACTGAGATAGTCAGACCTTTGGCCTCTCAGGGACTCAAGGTATATGGGGAGCAAGTATAAAGTTGGAGATGAAGCCCAAGATCAATCATTGTCATATTGAATGGCAGAGCAAGCTCAGTCAGCCAAATGGTCTACTCCTGCTCGTATTCCTTGTTTTCAATGTGATAGAATGTGCCCTGATACTATTCACTTTTTTTTTCCATAGAATAAAAGGAAAAGTCTCTTAATTATATTTTGCTGTGCTTAAATGTTTTGCAGAGCCAAAAGATGATATGGTGTATCAGTTTATAACTCCCTGGATTGGTAAGTTGTTTAATTCTTATTTTCACCAATATTACCTTTTTTTATATTTAACTATGGGATGAAAGTGTCACTGGCAAGGTCAACATTTATCCATCTCTAATTTCCCTTGAGAAGATGGTGAAGAGTTGTCTTTTTAAAAGATGTTCCAGTCCATATGGTTGAGGATCAATCACGAAGAAAGTTCCAGGTTTCTGGCCCAATGACAGTGAAGGAAAGATGACACATTTCCAAGTCAAGGTGATGTATAATTTGCAGGGAAATTTGCAAGTGGTGATGTTCCTGTGCACTTGCTATCCTTGTTTATTCAGACAGTAGGGATTGCAAGTTGGAAAGGACCACTGGCAAGTTGCTGTAGTGCATCTTGTAGAACAGGTCAGAGTCTAAAAATTTGGTAATAATTAGCTCATCTCCTAACTCCACAAAGCCTATCCGCTATCTACAAGTCAGGAATGTGATAGAAAACTCTCCACTTGTCTGGGTGATTGCAACTCCTACAAAATTCAAGATGCTCAACATCATAAAACAACCTGATTCATCGACAACTCTATCCACCACCTTAAATATTTAATCCCTTCACTGTCTTGCATGATGGCAGTAGTGTGTGCCATTTGTAAGATGCACTGCAACAATTTCCTAGGCTTCTTTGACAGCATTTAGTAAACCCTCAACTTCTACCACGTAGTAGAAGAAACATGCATGGGAACACCAATATTGTCACAGAGGTTTATAGCATGGAAACAGACTCTTCATCCCAACTTGTCCATGCTGCCCAGATTTTACCACTAAGCTAATCCCAATTCCCTTGAGCATACTGTGAGGTGTAAACTATGTATACAAAAGGCTTGCCTGCAAATTGGACTCATTTCCAAATGGACTAGGCCTAAAACCAAATCCCTTTATACCAATCTTACCCAAGTAACTGTATATTTGCTTTTTATAAGACAAAATTGTATCATAGAACATAGAACATTACAGCGCAGAACAGGCCCTTCAGCCCTCGATGTTGCGCCGACCAATTGAGAAAAAGCAATGACCCTCTAACCTAAACCATTCCCTTTTCATCCATAAACCTATCCACTGACCTCTTAAACACCCCCAAACTTGGCGCATCTACAACTGCAGCAGGCAGGGCATTCCATATCCTTACCACCCTCTGGGTAAAGAACCTACCTCTGACATCCGTCCTATAACTACCACCCCTTAATTTAAAGCTATGTCCCCTCGTGCTAGCTTTCTCCATCCAAGGAAAAAGCTATCACTGTCCACCCTGTCTAATCCTCTGATCATTTTATATGCCTCAATAAGGACTCCTCTTTCTAATGAATCCACCCCTACTACTAGCACACATATCACCCTGACATGGCAATAAATCCCCTTTGTTGTTGGGTCAAAAAGCTGGAAACCCTTTCTGGTAGCATTGTGGGAGCATATTAAACATCAAAAGGACTTCAGCAATTCAATCAGGCAGCTCATCAACACCCTCCGAAGATTAATTTGAGATAGCGATAAATATTGACTTCCACCAATGTTCATGTTCCAAAAATAACTTTTTAAAACTGGATTATGATTGATTTACACATTACTTCCAATTAGTGACCTTGATTCCTATCATTTGATCTGTTTTACCCAAAAATGTCTCAAACTCAGGCCTTGAAAATTTTGATTGACCCCACCTTTTGGACTAGTGAGTTGCAGATATCTATTACGTTTTGTGCTTATATATTGAAAAGGATGCTTTCTTTATCTCATTCATAAATGGCCTAGCTCTGACATTGTTCAATATTTCCAAACAGAAGAGATAATTTTTCTGTCTCCATCCTCTTGGATCTCCATATCATTTTAGGATCTCGGTTAAATCATCCACCAAACTTATAAACTTATACAGATGCAAATTTAGCTTAAGCAACTTGTTCCCAGAATTTGCTCTTTTAATGCATAGAATCCCTACAGTGCAGAAGGAGGACATTAGACCCATTGAATCTGCACCGACCACACAATCCCACCTAGGCCCTATTCCCATAACCTCACATATTTACCCTGCTAATGCCTCTAACACTAGGGTCAATTTATCATGGCTAATCAACCTCAGCTGCATATTTTTGGACTGTGGCAGGAAACCAGGGCACCCAGAGGAAACCATGCAGACAAGAGAAGAAATTGCAAACTCCACACGGAGGTTGGAATTGAACCCGAGTCCCTGGCACTGTGAGACAACAATGCTATGCACTGTGCCACCATGCCACCTTAGTGGTTTTCCATGAATTTGCATTGTTGATCTTCAAAGGTCAAGATGTTTCCTGAGTTATAGAACATATAGAACATAGAACATTACAACGCAGAACAGGCCCTTCGGCCTTCGATGTGGCACCGACCAATTAAGAAAAAGCAATGATCCTCTAACCTAAACCATTCCCTTTTCATCCATAAACTTATCTACTCACCTCTTAAACGCCCCCAAACTTGGCGCATCTACAACCGCAGCAGGCAGGGCATTCCATACCCTTACCACCCTCTGGGTAAAGAACCTACCTCTGACATCTGTTCTATAACTACCACCCCTTAATTTAAAGCTATGTCCCCTCGTGGCAGCTTTCTCCATCCTAGGAAAAAGGCTATCACTGTCCACCCTATCTAAACCTCTAATCATCTTATATGTTTCAATAAGATCTCCTCTTAGCCACCTTCTTTTTAACGAAAACAACCTCAAATCCCTCAGCCTCTCTTCATAAGACCTGCCCTCCATGCCAGGCAACATCCTGGTAAACCTTCTCTGCACCCTCTCCAATGCCTCCACATCTTTCTTATAATGTGGGGACCAGAAGTGTACACAATACTCCAAGTGCGGCCGCACTAGAGTTTTGTACAGTTGCAACATGACTTGCGGCTCCGAAATTCAATCCCCCTACCAATAAAAGCTAAGACTCCGTATGCCTTCTTAACAACCTTATCGACTTGATTGCCAACTTTCAGGGATCTACGCACATATACACCAAGATCCCTCTGTTCATCAACGCTATTAAGAATCCTACCATTAGCCCTATACTCTACACATTTGTTATTCTTGCCAAAGTGAATTACCTCACACTTTTTCACATTAAACTCCATTTGCCACCTCTCGGCCCAGCTCTGCAACTTGTCCAAGTCTCTCTGCAACTATAACACCCCTCTTCACTATCTACCACTCCACCGACTTTAGTGTCATCTGCAAATTTACTAATCCATCCTTCAATACCCTCATCCAGATCATTTATAAAAATTACAAACAGCAGGGTCCCCAAAACAGACCCCTGAGGTACACCACTTGTCACCGAACTCCACGATGAATATCTCACATCAACCACCACCCTCTGTCTTCTATCTGCTAGCCAATTCCTAATCCAATTAGCTAAATCACCCTCTATCCCATACATCTGCATTTTCTGCAGAAGCCTTCCATGGGCCACCTTATCGAACGCCTTGCTAAAGTCCATATATACCACATCAACTGCCTTACCCCCATCCACCTCTTTGGTCACTTTTTCAAAAACCTCAATAAGGTTAGTAAGGCACAACCTACCCTTCACAAAACCATGCTGACTATCCCCAATCAATTCATTTCTCTCTAAATAACTATAAATCCTATCCCTAATAATTCTTTCCAATACTTTGCCCACAACAGAAGTAAGACTCACCAGTCTATAATTCCCAGGAAAGTCTCTATTCCTCTTCTTGAACAATGGGACCACATTCGCTATCCTCCAGTCTTCCGGCACTATACCTGTAACCAACGACGACCTGAAGATCAGAGCCAGAGGCTCTGCAATCGCCTCTCTCGCCTCCCAGAGAATCCTAGGGTAAATCCCGTCCGGCCCAGTTGGGAACATAAAAGTGTACACACTGCTTCAAATAGGATTTAATCAACACTCTGCACAACTTAGGCATCATTTTCTCACTTTTGATTGATTTTGATAATGTTGCACTAGCTTTCTGCATACAGGCATCCAAAACTCTTTATTCCTCCAAAGCAAAGTTCCTCACCATCAAGAATTTTTTTGGATTTGTCTTCGATCCAAAGAAAGTGGCATTATGTTCTTCACATTGCATCCATCTGTCATTAGTTTGTCTATCATTTAATCTTTGTCCAATCCAAAACTCTTTATTCCTCCAAAGCAAAGTTCCTCACCATCACGAATTTTTTTGGATTTGTCTTCGATCCAAAGAAAGTGGCATTATGTTCTTCACATTGCATCCATCTGTCATTAGTTTGTCTATCATTTAATCTTTGTCCAATCCAATCTTTGATTGGTCTTAGATTGGTCTAAGTTCTGGTCTTAGAACTTCTGCTTTCTTGTTGAGGAGGAAATGTTCACCAGGCCTTCAGGAAAATTCTTTACTTTTTGAATACAGTCACTGGATTTTTTTTCAAGTGTAATTGAATCTGGTTTAATATTGGGTGCAATTCTCCCAACAAATTTCTAAGTGTGATCTCCAACAGGAACCACACTAGGTCAGTCAGCTGGATCCCAATCACAAGCCACCCACACTTAGACATTTCTTTGGAGGTTGGCATGATTTGAGCTCTTCAAGAGATGTGTAGGACCTAAAGACGATGGCAAGACTGGCTCCTCAGAGATTAGGGTGCCTTTTTTAAAGGATGTCCTGATCTCAGCAGCACCCCCACCCCCGCCTCTCCCATAAACATCACGATTTCCCTGCAGACAAGGGGAACACCTGTGATCCTTGACCACTGAGGAGCAACCTTACCCCCATCCCACAAACCGCATTGGGTCTTTGGGGCATTAGGCCGCCCCTTTCCTCCTCCCCTCATTTTCGCTGGCTTTGCAGCATCTGGTCCATGCCCCCTGCTTGCTGTTGGCATTAGACTCTCCCCCAGTAACTGACCAACTACAGGTTCAACGAAAGGCCCATCCACTTCAGGCACCCTTTCTATCTGCCCCTGGGCATTTGCAACCTGATGTGGAGATGCCGGTGTTGGACTGAGATAAACACAGTAAGAGGTCTCACAATACCAGGTTAAAGTCTGACAGGTTTATTTGGTAGCATAAGCCACTAGCTTTCAGTGCGCTGCTCCTTCATCAAGTGAGTGGGAGTTCTATTCACAAATGGGGCATATAAAGACATAAACTCAATTTACAAAATAATGATTGGAATGCGAGTCTTTACAGGTAATCAAGTCTTAAAAGTACAGACAATATGAGTGGAGAGAGGGTTAAGCACAGATTAAAGAGATAATTGTTGTCTCCAGACAGGACAGTTAGTGAGATTTTGCAAGCCCAGGCAGATCATGGGCATAGAATGTTGTATAGTAGAATACAATGCAGGGAAATCCATTGTCAACTTGTTGGACCACAAACTTCAACAAGATGAAATTGAAGTTCTCAGCTAAGGGCTCAAATTTCTGCCCCACCACCAAAATAGACCCTATCAGTTTCTCAGCAGACACAAAGGAATTCATCAGGCGAATGAAGCTGCGGGAGTTCTTCCATTAACCCCAAGAGGCTAACAGTGAACACAATGAGACAGCCACTGTCAGAGAGCTCTGCAGTGCAGCAACCAAAGAAGAAAGAGTCGAATTGGACTCCTCCAGAAGGCCATTGCTCTCGATTTGACACGTTTGCCAAAGACAGCCCCGAAATCACCTAAGCACAACGCAACGCCATCCATGCGCTCAAGACCAACCGTAACTATTGTCATCAAACCAGCAGACAAAGGAGGGGCCATCATCATGTGGAACAGAACAGATTACTGCAAAGAAGTGTATCGACAACTGAATAACGAGGAACACTACAGACAGTTATCCGCAGATCCGACCAAAGAACACACCTGTCAACATAACAAACTGATCAAGACCTTTGATCCAGAACTTCAAGCATCCTCTGTGCTCTCATCCCACATACCCCTGTATTGGAGATCTCTACTGCCTCCCAAAGATACAGACCAGGCCGTCCCATCATATCGGGCAATGGGAGTCTGTGTGAGAACCTCTCCAGCTACGTCGAGGGCATCCTGAAACCCATTGTACAAAGAACCCCCAGTTTTTGTCATGACCCTATGGACTTCCCAGAGAAACTCAGCACACATGGAGCATTTGAACCAGAGACACTTCTCGTCATAATGATGCCTCGGCTCTCTACACGAACATCCCTTACGACGATGACATTGCTGCAACTACAGCAATTACTCAATGCAGAGAGCTGACAATCTCCAAATGTAATTTTACAATTCATCCGCTTCATTCTGGACCACAATGTCTTCACTTTCAACAACCAGTTTTTCATCCACACACACTGAACAGCTATGGGGATCAAATTTGCACCTCAATATGCTGACATCTTCATGCACAGGTTCAAACAAGACCTTTTCACCGCACAGGACCTTCAACTGATGCTATACACTAGATACGTTGATGATATTTTCTTCCTTTCAATTCATGGTAAACAATCACTGAAACAACTATATGATGACACCAACAAGTTTCATCCCACCATCAGACTCACTATGGACTACTGTCCAGAATCAGTTGCATTCTTGGGCACATGCATCTCCATCAAGAACAGTCACCTCAGTACCTCACTGTACCACAAGACCATGGATAACCTCACGATGCTCCACTTCTCCAGCTTCCACCCTTAACACATTAAAGAAACCATCCCTATGGACAAGTCTTTCGTATACACAGTATCTGTTCAGATAAGGAGTATCACAACAGACACCTCCAGATGCTGAAAGATGCCCTCATAAGAACAGGATGTGACACTGGACTCATTGATTGACAGTCCCAACGTGCCACAATGATAAACTGCACCGACCTCCTCTGAAAACAAACACAGGACAAGGCGGACAGAGTATCCTCCATCGTCCAGTACTTCCCCAGAGTGGAGAAGCTATGATATCTTTTCCGGAGCCTTCAACATGTCATTGATGAAGACGAACATTTTGCCAAGGCCAGCCCCACACCCCGACTTCTTGCTTTCAAACAACTGCACAACCTCAAACAGACCATTGTCCTCAGCAAACTACCCAACCTTCAGGAGAACAGTGACCATGACACCACACAACCCTGCCACAGCAACCTCTGAAAAATGTGCCAGATCATCAACACTGATACCATCATCTCATGTGAGAACACCATCCACTAGTACACGGTACACACTCTTGCATCTCGGCCAAAGTTGTCTACCTGATACGCTGCAGGAAAGGATGTCCTGAGGCATGCTACATTATGGAAACCATGCAGACACATAACAACGGATGAATGAAACCACTCAACAATCTTGATGGACCCTGATCTGTTCTTGGTAGCAGATGCTTGTCCATGGGCATGCTGAGGTGAGTGCTGAATGGTATTCATCTCCTTGCTCTCCCATGGAGTCCATGGCATCTGACATCCACTTTTAGGAACCTGTAGTGAATGGCTTCCAGGTGACTTCCTGCTGGTGGGGGGTGTGGGAACATACACCAGGTCACTGGATTCGATTTTGGTCTGGTTAATGAGTTGAAGTCAAGGCAAATGAGTTCAGATCAGATTCTTATTACTTCTGAGCCAGATCCTGATCATGCCGGGTGGAACAGGTCAGGAGCATTGGATACTGTTTAATGCAAATCCTGTTTCAGACATCTTGCTAAATTCACCGGCCCACACCTGGGGCTAATGGAGAATTGACCCCATTATCTTTTCTCATCAAATAAAAATCACTGGTGACAATGCAATGCTCCCTCGTTATTGTACTGAAGTGCCAATCTAGTTTTTGTGCTGAAGTTCTGGAATGGGACTCGGATTTAAGAAGCAATGTCACTCTTCACATGAATTAGTGAAAACCGGTTAGAAATTACCGAATATCAGTTGGATATGAACAGGCATAAATCACAAAACACTAGATCCTCAGTTTAACATGGAACTAACCATTCATTCCATTTATAAGGTTATTAATATTTTACATGAATAATTTGAGCTAAAGGATGAACACAATTTCCTTCCTCTAATGCTATAATCTACATCCTGAATTTCCAACTCAGTTTCATGTTTGACTACAGATAACTTGCCTCCTGGGAAAAGAAAATTGACAAGCACTTCCTTAGTGACAGAAATTTATAATTCCTATTCGGAGAGGTGTTCTCATTTACTTGAAAGACAACTGACAGCCTCTCCTACATAGCTACTCGTGTTTGGATTAAAGCAGCATTAGCATGATTTGAGCATGCAGGATTATTTTTGAGCTCAACACCCATGTTTGAGTGACTGGGTAAAGATCTGGAGGAAGAGTCCTTGTTGATTTGTTCCCCTCCCTAGCAGAGGCATGCTGAGACAAAGTTGATATCCGACAGTTGCCCAGCTTTAAGTCAGACTGGAAATGTTGTTGTACCTATGAGTTTTTTTGTTTTTGCTGGTTAGTGCTGTAATTTAATCATTTTGTCAAGATAGAAATGATTTCTAAGTACAATGTATATCAAAACAATGGAGCATGTCACAAAGGACGGGCAGAAATATTATATGCTTTTCTCTGTTGACTGATGTTTTGTAATCTTTCATGTCTATCACCAGCCATGGAAATTCCACCCAAGTGTAATTCTAGATAGCAATTATTTACCACAATAGAGGCCATTATATCGTACTAAATCCTGTTCTCATCTGACACCACTGCAGTTGGAAGAAGGAACCTTAGTATTTTTGTCTCTGTTTAATCAAAGCACATTGAAGCCAATTGTTATGCCTGATCACCTACCTAACTGAAAATCAACAATCTCTATAGAAATCAAACCACCCTCAATTTGAAAAAGAGTACATTTGCTCATTGAGTCACTAAAAAATATCAGGATAAAGGGTTAATGATTTCACTTAACAAAATTGAGATACAATAAGTTCTTGCTTTAAGGATCCCAATTTTCAGTCATTTTAATTGAACTTGTGGTTTTAAGGGGTCAGTATTCATGTTTAGTATTGTGGCCTCACATTGATGTATTTTTGTGCTGGTTATGATGTAGGTTTGTGTTACTGATTGGCACTATTTTGGAGCAATCCTTTGCTCCTCAACCTTCCCACTAACTGACCAACTAACTGGCAGATTTTGTCCCCTGTCCAAACCTCCTTCAGGTTTATTTGGTAGCAAAAGCCTCTAGCTTTTAGAGCACTTCTCCTTCGTCAAGTAAGTCTCCTTCATCAGATAAGGAGCAGCGCTCCGAAAGCTGGTGGCTTTTGCTATCAAATAAACATGTTGGACTTTAACCTGGTGTTGTGAGACTTCTAACTGTGTTTACCCCAGTTCAATGCCAGCATCTCCACATCATGACAACCTTCTTTGTCACTGCTAATCCTCTTACTTGCTGACCTTCCCTTTCACCAATCATCCCATTTCCAGTCCTCAAGCCTAGTGCCTTTCTAGCTTGTGGCTTACCTCCACAACCCTGCTACTTGAAGCTGCTGTCATTCCATAGATTGCTTTCTGCCTCTTACTGTTCATTTATCAAGCTACCACTCACACCAGTCTTTCCAGGAATGCAGTTACAATGTTACACAAGGAATTACTGTACATGTTTAAAAATTGACCACGTTCAGCAGTGAATATATTTGTTTTTCAGGTGAGGGTTTACTGGTGAGTGGTGGCCAGAAATGGTTTCGCCACAGACGACTGCTAACACCTGGATTTCATTACGATGTTCTGAAGCCATACGTAAAACTGGTTGCAGATTCCACTCAAATCATGCTGGTATGTTCATTGGGGAAATCTTTAATTCATTGCACTTTTTTAGTTAGAAATTTTTATTAATTATTTTATGTATCAATTTACCTGTAAGCACTTAATAATTTCCATCGATGATAAACAGATCATTTTTGTACAGTAAATGATTATACCTCCTAATGCACATTTCCCATGTGTATCTTCTTGCTTGCTGTATTAAAGAATAATGATATCTGGAAAAAAGGAATAGTGCTGTTGAAAATAAGACCTATTAATTTCAGTAAAGTATATCCTTCACAAAAGCTGCATTGATAATTTGATGGGTTTTAAACCACTGGAAAACATAACTGAATCAACGCCAGTCTTACTTTGGGAAAAGACAGATGATTAAGGTTAAATTGGATAATCCATGGGAATGAGGGCAGGAATGGAGTTGCAGAATTGATTCATGTGTATAATATGAGCAGCATGCCAGGCTGTACATGGTGTAAGCACAGATCTCTTATATTTCTTCCCTGCCAACAGGCCACACCATGGCTTTATTCTTGTCAGGTAGCAAGAACTGCAATCTAGCCAGCTATTTACCAAGAATACAATGATGGTGAAGACACAGCATCACTCAATTATACACACACTACCACTAGTTCAGATACTAACACCCTCTGTTATTTAGAGCAGTGGTTTCCAAATATCAATCCGGATGCGGCCGATTGTGGGCTGGATGTGGCCCGTGGGCCATAGTTTGGAAACCCCTGATTTAAAAAACAGCAGAGGTGAGATCTGCATGTGGTGAGACACAAACAGGGGGCAAGAATTGCGGGTGTCAGCTCCATTGCAAAGAACTCAGATGAGGGCTTCAATGGAAGAGGTGACAGAAACATGGGGATGAGTATAACAATGAACTATGATATCAAGGATCTGCATCAACTTGGCAAAGAGTTTTGTGCACAGTTTACAATCCATCCTTACAGCATTGAAATGGTTTCAACTTCATTTTTCCAACTGAGGACCAAACCAAGATGTAGACTCAATTTTCATATCAGATTGAGTAGTGGGAGTTGAGAAAGTTCCTAGTTCAATGTGCCTGCCTGGGACAAAAGTATGCTCGCAAAGTTGAGCTGTTCATACAAACTGCCAACTGTTGAGGCAGGCTGACTAAAAGGTCTGCCATGGTCCATTAGCCCTCATGCCTTCTACCACTCTCCATACCCTATCCATATAAACTGATGTCAGTCAGTCCTCACCCAATCCCAATGGCCCTGATACTCTCCAAGCCAATCGATGCTTCTCCACCTACTCACAATGACCCGCTATAACTTCCACCTGTGCCCAATGGGCTCATATATCCTGCTTGCCAACCTAAACCCATCCACCCACATCCAATGGCTCCTGTTTCTTCCATGCAAATCTGTGGCCCTCCACCCATTACACACTGCACCAAAACTAGTAAACGTTATAGTAACAAGTGCACGTTGAAGATGCTTTAAAAAATTCATAACTTTTGTTTTTAAAACTGCTTGCTGTATGTCACTAAAAGTCAAGCAACAAACCTTTAAAGCATAAATGGCAGAAATTCAAGCACCTGACTCTTCTTCATCTTGAATAAATAAATGTCGAGCCACTGATAAAATAAGAACTAAGAAAAAAGTTGCCATTCAAACAATTTTTTTCCCTTATGTGTAACTGTTTCAACAGACTAATGGAAGTCTGAGCCAAGCCTCATTATGTATGATTGACTAAGAGCAAATATTTCCATTATGTATGTATTTCATCAATGGCTCAATGTTTATTGGCATAAGACAAAGAGATGTCAATTACTTTTATTTCTTCCAAGGTCTCAAGAAGAACCATACAGACTCAAAACATTAACTCTTTTTCTCTCTCCACAGATGCTGCTAAATCTGTTGAGTTCTGTCAGCATTTCCTGGTTTATTTCAGATTTCCAGCATCCAAAATATTTAGTTTTATATAAGGAATGGAGGCTTGAGTAGAGCATAAATGCTGTTATAAACTGGTTGGGTTGAATGGCCAATTTCAGGTTTATATATTCTATATCATTGTACAATAAAAGGAACACACTAATAGAATATAGAGCATTATAACACAGTACAAGTTCTTTGACTCTCAATGTTGTGCTGAGCTATGTCCAATCACAAGATCAAGCTATCCCCTACTTGTAATTCTAGAGTGCTCCATATGCCTATCCAATAACCATTTGAAAGTTCCGTAAGTGTCTGACTCCACTATCGCAACAGGCAGTCTATTCTGCACCCTAACCACTCTCTGGGTAAAGAATATACCTCGGACATCCCACCTGTATCTCCCACCATGAACCTTATAGTTATGCCCCTTAGTATCAGCTACATCCACCTGAGGAAATAGTCTCTGCACGTCCCCTCTATCAATCCCTCTCATTATCTTATAAACCTCTATTAAGTCATCTCTCATCCTCCTCCACCCCAGCTCCCTCAACCTTTCCAAAAAGACCAGGCAGCATCCTGGTAAATCTCCTCTGCACTCTCTCCAATGCTTCTACATCCTTCTTATAATGAGGTGACCAGAACTGAACACAATATTCCAAATGTGGTCTCACCAATGTCCGATATAGTTGCAGCATAATCCCATGGCTCTTAAACTCAAACCCCTGCTAATAAACGCTAGCACACTATCAGCCTTCTTCACAGCTCTGTCCACTTGAGTGGCAACCTTCAGAGATCTGTGGATATGAACCCTAAGATCTCTCTGTTCCTCCACATCCCTTAGAATCCTGCTGTTGACCCTGTAACTCGTATTCGAGTTTGTCCTACCAAAATGAATTACCTCACACTTATTAGACTTAAACTCCATCTGCCACTGTTTGGTCCAGCTCTGCATCCTATCAATGTCTCTTTGCAGCCTAAAAGAGCCTTTCACCTCATCCACTACTCCACCAATCTTGGTGTTGTCAGCAAATTTACTGACCCATCCTTCAGCCCCTTCTTCCAAATCATTGATAAAAATCACAAAAAGCAGAGGACCCAGCAGTGACCCCTGTGTGGTACACCACTGGTAACTGGCCTCCAGTCTGAAAATTTTCCCTCCACCACCACCCTCTGTCTTCTATGATACAGCTAGTTACTTATCCAATTAGCCAAATTTCCTTCTATTCCATACCTCCTTATCTTCTTCATGAGCCTACCATGGGGAAACCTTATCAAACGCCTTACTAAAATCCATGTATATGGACATCTACTGCTCTACCTTCGTCCACACACTTAGTTACCTAATATTTTTAGAAATGCCTAGAACAGAAACTTCAACACCAGTTGTAAGATACCATCCAACATATCTTAAACCTGTTTTAAAATGCCTTTCAGCACACCTTACATTAACAATATTGATACCATAAACAAAGCAAGTACAATCAGAGCAACAGAAATGGAATTTGATGAGTAGGATCCTGAGCCCACTCTGTCCATGCGTGGGAATAGTTGTTCAAAATGTGGAGAATTTGAAAAAACTTTATCTTGCCAGCAAGATCCTATTTTCCAATTTTGAACCTTGCTGATGGAGTTATGTGAAACACGCCAGGGAACCTAAATTGAATGCAAGAGCATATCATTAGCGAGCACTCACTCCAGATATTGAACCCGCAGAGAATATTTAGCTGATACTGATGTATGTCGTGTTGGTACCATTTACAACAGTTCTACATAAGCATGAATCTGGCACCATCACCTCCAATGGGGATAATGGAGGTGAGCGCTCATGTGGCCATTACATCTCAGGCAATTCAAAATGCAAGGGGCATGAGGGAGAATACTGGGGATACAAACAAATACAGACTGGGGCTGAGGATGAGAGCCATTGTTGCTTTCTGAGCTGGTGGTTCCAGAGGTTTTGGGTGAGTCACCCAAAGGCCTTACCTTCCCTTCATGTTGGGGCATCTTTTGCTCCTGTTATAGTACAAGTTAAAAACTCCAAAGCGTTTTATGAAGCCTGCCTGAATTTTTGCATCTTGAATTTAGCTTGGATAAGCATGATATGTTCCACTTCACATGTGATTCAGAAAATCCACTGGGGAGCTTTTCTCAAACAAAGTTTATTTAAGAATATAGTTAACATGTATGGAATGAAAATTAGCAATAACTTTTATCAATTACAAATCAAAATATCCACAATAATGTACAACCCTTAACCAATATACATCAGATGTTCCAATCAAAACCAATATCCCATAAACAAATCTCTTCAAAAAGATTTATTACTGCACAGGCTGAAGCTCACATGATACTGGAATCCCGTTCCCTGGCTTGAATTATGATTTTAAATGATCTTGAAAATTCAGAGCTGTTTGTCGTCAGATCAGCTCCCCAAAACACCAAAGCACAGATTCTTTATTGCATCTTGGCAACAAGCCTTTCTTTCAGATAAGTGGTAAAATTTTCAAAGCAAAACAGAGAGAGAAAGAGACTTGTTTCTAGCTTGCTTCTACAACTACTTCTAATACTGCAGCCAAAACGTAACTGAAAGTTAAAACATGTCTGTCAACTGACTTGTCCACTTATTTTAGTCTTTCCAGCAATGACATTATCCAAGGTTGTGGCCACAATTTAAAAAAGCCTCTTAAAAGTACACTAACATCACATTCTGAGGGGATGTGCTGGCTACCAAGCAGGCATCGCTTCCTGGTTCCTACACGCTGGTTACTGTTGGAACTATAGTGAGTGGGTGCTTTTCCTAGTTGGAGCTGTGAACTAGATGAGAGGTGACCACAACAGAAGGGTGTGATTATGAGGTTCTAGATTGTTAGAGGCAATCTAGAGGGGAGGGTGAGAATAAACAAAGGGTTGATTTGTGATAGAATGGAATATAAAAGGGATTAAATGACAAATGAGCAAGTGGTGCTGCATCAAAGGAGGTGGTAATCAAAGAAGGCAGGTATTGACTTGCCTGTGAAAATCACTGAAATGATTAAACGGCATCAAGTTGATTCGCTGCATGTATTACAATCAACAGCTTTTGGACGGTCACGCATCGCGATCCTTGCATCAGTTTTTGATCATTGAATTTTTATCTCCAAGGTGTGTCACTGAATGTGTAATTGAGCCTAACCTCATCATAGCTTAAGCTGCATCATACTACTAATGACATTGATTACTTTCATTATTGGGTGTTTATTTAATGCCTTTTATTTGCTTTTACTGGTGGACCTCACTACTCATTAAACTTTACTTGACTTAATTCAGCACAATGTTCCCGCCCAGAAAAGCCTGACCTCCACACACACTAAAGATAAAATCACCATAATTCCAGATAACTATACACTGCTCTCCCCTCAAAGGTGGTGATCTGACCTGAAAATCACACCACCTAAGGGGCAAAGTTAAAAAGGTGACCTTTATGAATAAACTCAATCTGTACAGGAATTAAACCCGCACTCTTCTCATCGTTTACCAGCCAGATAGCCAACTGAACTAAACCAACCCTCAGTAAGTTATCCTTCCCACATTCAGTATTGGAAATACACCACCCATTTAAATAAGAAACTGGAGGAGAAGAACATAGAGAAATGACAAATAAACAAAAGTAGTGCCTTATGTTTCTCCAGTTGATTGATAACCTAATACCTGTTTGCTGTTTATAAATGGTTGCTGAACAATGAGTTGAAAATGAATGTTTGTTTTCACAGGATAAATGGGAACAACTTTACAAAAAAGAAAATCAAACCTTGGAGCTTTACCAGCACGTCAGCCTTATGACATTGGATAGTATTCTGAAATGTGCCTTCAGTTACCGTGGCAATTGCCAGATTGAGAGGTAAGCATTTGAAAACTTTTATGAAATAATTTACAATGCAGCTTTTATCTTAATGATTTGAAGAGAATCTCAAAAAATTATTTGTGATCTTTGCATCAAATTATATAAGGCCAACAAAAACAGAAAATGCTGGAAAATCTCAGCAGGTCTGACAGCATCTGTGGGGAGAGAATAGAGCCAGTGTTTCAAGACTGGATGACCCTTCTTCAGAACTGGCCTCACTCTGACAGTTCACTGGGATTGCATTCCAACAATTCTAGAAGTTGCTAGGTTCTATTACTCTCACCCCTTATAACCCATTATCCTCCCACATCCAACATAATGGATCCTTATATCCTCTGTGCCAACTCTATGTCCGCACATGCCCCCAATCATCTCCATGCCAACAATGGGAAATTATACACTTCACTTCCCCATAACCCCCTAATATTCTCAATGCCAAACACTGCCATCTGACCATCTCATGGCTCCACATGCCCTCCAAGCCATCTTCGTAGTTATTCTTCCAGTATATTCCATGGGCAGACTGCAGGAGCCATTTTGATTTGAGAAAAAATAAATTGAAGCAATCTAATTCAGCTCTGACTCGTACACATTTGATGGTGAAAAATACTCCGATTCATATAATCCATTTAAAGCTTTTAAGTCTCCTTAATCTCCTCCATCTCTTGTAAAAACCTCCGATCAATAGTGTCATCAAAGACAGCCTATTTAAGCTGCTAATCAAACTGAATTCAAATCACTCTTCTCAGATGATTATAGCTTCTGAAACCCAGATAAGCATTCAGAAGCCTTGAGGAAATGTCAACAGAGGGCTCCATTGAAACTGCACAAGTATATGGCTTTTTTTTAACCTCTGCCTGTCAGTAAGCAATCCAGCAGAGGTTAAACTTGGCTGCGTCTCAAAACCTACAATCATCTGAGAAGAATGTTCTGAGCTCAATTTGATTAACAGCAGAGAGTTTTTTAAACTATTTTAAATGAGGTTTAAAGAGCAGAGCATTTAAAACACTTCAGATCATGACAGTTATACAGAGATGGTCCTTCAAGAGTGTTTCAATAGACCTCATCAATTTTTAACTTCCACACTCTGGGTTAAGGCCCTTGGGCCAGCCAGAATAAGTTCTGTTTGAACTCAGCAAATAGCTCTACTGAGTTTCATTTTCACGTATTACTTCCTCTGCCTACCACCAGAAATTGGACCTGGTGGATATAGGAGAAGGACTTCCACATCTGGGTTCCGCCTGTATTTTTAAAATCCATGGAGGTTTTCTGACTCTGTGAAAACCAGGTCCTAATCGGAAATTATGTTACATAGAAACATAGAAGATAGGAGCAGGAAAAGGTCATTTGGCCCTTCAAGCCTGCTCTGCCATTCATTACAATCATGGCTGATCATCTAATTTAACAGCCTAATCCCGTTTCTTCCCAAAACCTTTGATCCCACTCGTATAGTGCTATATCTTGCTGCCTCTTGAATGTTTTGGCATCAACAGCTTCCTGTGGTAATGAATTCCACAGATCCATCACACTTTAGTTGAAGAAATGTCTCCTCACCTCCATTGTAAATGGTCGACCCCGAATCCTCAGACTATGACTCCTGATCATGAACAACCCCACCATTGGGAATATCCTCCCTGCATCCATCCTGTCTAGACTTGTTGAATTTTATAAGTCTAAGTGAGATTACTCTCCACCCACTCCCCCACTGCCACCCAACCTCATTCGTCTGAAGCCCAGCAAAAATAATCCTAACCTTGTCGATCTGTACTCATACATCAGTACCACCCTGCCCAGAATCAATCTGGTAAACCTATGCCGCACTCCTTCAAGAGCAAGAACATCCTTCCTCAGAAAAGGAGGCCAAAACTGCTCGCAATATAGAACATAGAACAATACAGCACAGAACAGGCCCTTCGGCCTTCGATGTTGTGCCGACCAAAATAAAAAGCAATGCCCCTCCAAACTAAACCATTCCCTTCTCTTCCATATACTTATCAACTAACCTCTTAAACGCCACCAAACTTGGCGCATCTACAACAGCTGCAGGCAGGGCATTCCACTCCCTAATCACTCTTTGAGTAAAGAACCTACCTCTGATATCCGTCCTATAACTCATACCCCTTAATTTAAAGCTGTGTCCCCTCGTGCTAGCTTTCTCCATCCTAGGAAAAAGGCTATCACTGTCCACCCTATCTAAACCTCTAATCATCTTATATGCTTCAATAAGATCCCCTCTTAGCCGCCTCCTTTCTAACGAAAACAACCTCAAATCCTTCAACCTCTCTTCATAGGACCTGCCCTCCGTACCAGGCAACATCCTGGTAAACCTCCTCTGTACCCTCTCCAATGCCTCCACATCTTTCTTATAATGTGGGGACCAGAACTGCACACAATACTCCAAGTGCGGCCGCACTAGAGTTTTGTACAGTTGCAACATGATGCTGCGGCTCCTAAATTCAATCCCCCTACCAATAAAAGCTAAGACTCCATATGCCTTCTTAACAACTTTATCCACTTGACTGCCTACTTTCAGGGATCTATTGACACATACACCAAGATCCTTCTGTTCCTCAACACTATTAAGAGCCCTACCATTAGCCCTATACTCTACACATTTATTGTTCCTGCCAAAGTGCATTACCTCACACTTTTCCACATTAAACTCCATTTGCCACCTCTCGGCCCAGCTCTGCAACTTGTCCAAGTCACTCTGTAAACTAAAACACCCCTCTTCACTATCTACCACACCACCAACTTTAGTATCATCTGCAAATTTACTGATCCATCCCTCAATACCCTCATCCAGATCATTTATAAAAATTACAAACAGCAGGGGCCCCAAAACAGACCCCTGAGGCACACCACTCGTCACCGAACTCCACGATGAATATCTCCCATCAACCACCACCCTCTGTCTTCTATCTGCCAGCCAATTTCTAATCCAATTAGCTAAATCACCCTCTATTCCACACATCTGCATTTTCTGTAGAAGTACTCTCGGTGTGGCCTCACCAAGGCCCTGTATAGTTGCAACAATACATCTCTACTTTTTCTTCTGGATCGATGTATTAATGGAAGACCTCACTGCCCCATTTCTTTACTGTTAGACTAACTCTACATTGGCAGAAATGTACAATTTTATTCAGAAAAATTGTGTGTACTTGAATGTCATTTTCCCGGAGTTAATTTGGTAACTAAATTTGTTATTTGTATTTGGTTAGTGTCCTTTGAGTCACGTGATTTGTTCTGCTGCAACTCTACAATTATTTTATGACTGCTATCTATTCGCTGTTTGGTTTTGTTAAAATAAATCCACTGAAAGGATCTAAAAGTAAATCCGATTCTGAAAATATCGGATTTACATTTAGAAGTTTTATTTGCTTATCTCCAACAATCCAGATGTAGTGAAAGCAGTTAACATACAAGGTTTTGAAATGTGGTTTCTTGCGCACAGTATAAAACATTATCTAGATCTGCAGAGTAAGATAGAGTCTGTGGGATATACATGGACTTGGGACTTACCCAAGAGGGTGACTTAAAATTAGAACCAAAATAATCATGAGTAAGGAATGTAAAGAAGTTCCAAAATATGACATGGGGTGGCGTATGCTACCTTGAGATACGATGTAGAGATGCCGACGTTGGACTGGGGTAAACTCAGTAAAGTTTTACAACACCAATTTTAAATCCAACCAATTTATTTGATTGTAAATTTGCGAGCTTTCGACACTCTGTGTCTTCGTCAGGCAAATGCTGCACATATCCACTGGCTCTGAACGCTGCATTTGCCTGACGAAGACACAGAGTGTCGAAACCTTGAGGTACCTGCAGATATAGTCAAATCCAGCAGTGTAGACAGGGGTGGGGCAACTATTCTTTTCACATATGACTAAGAAGAAAATCTCGGCTAATCAGTTTTGCCTGATAAATCTTCTGCCATTTTTGTATGAAATAAAAAGATTGATGTTTTTTTTATTTGTTTCTAGCAGGTGAACATTGATAGCAAAGCATTGCTAGCAAATTCATTCCTAATTGTCCTTGAAAAGGTTGTTATGAGCTGTCTTACTGGCCACGGCAGCCTATCTGGTGTAGGTGCACCCACTGTGCTGTTAGAAAAGGAGTTCCAGGTTTTTGACCCGGTGACAGTGAAGGAACAATGAACATAATTTCAAGTCAAGATATGGTATGGCTGGAAGTGGAACTTGCAGGTGTTGGTGTTTACATGTATCTGTTGCCCTAGTCTTTCTAGATAGTAGAGATTGTGGGGGCCATTTTCTCAAAAAAGTTCTAAGTGCTTAATTCGTGGGGAAACTGGTATAAATCATGATTGTTTTGTCAGTGGGAGTTCACACTAGAGTCTCCCACACTCTGTGTAATGCAGAAGTCACAATTGTGAATATACTTAAAAGCTTGAGAGCGGGGCTTCTTTCCGCTGGAGTCTGACAGTTCTGGAATTCTGCATATGTCCACTGGCTCTGAACTGTCAGCCTGAAGTTTGCTGGCCAGCTCGATTGCTAGCCTGCCTGAGGCTCTAACAATGTTGCTCCAACACCGCCGCCCCCTCCCCACCCCACAGCCCAATTGTGCCTCACCCCCATCCCAGAGTGCCATGATCTCCAGCTCTCCATGCCCTCACAGTGATAATCCCTCCCACTGTTTCCCCAGCCCATACAGGAGGCAAAACTCCTGACAAACACCTCCACCCTCCAGCAGATCCATCTCCAATAGGCCTCACCCCTTTGGTATTGCCCATGGATGGGCATGGGCACTTTGCCCCTTGAGCAGTGCCAGGAGACACAGACTGGCTCTATCAGGGTGACCATGCCCAGAGGGCACCATCCCTGCCTTCTCATCCTCTGGGGGGTCCCCCAGTTGCCCCCTTCACTCCAGCAGGGTTGTCCCACTAATTTCCTGAAAGTGGAGAGTGAAATTTTATTGGTAGGGTGGGAGATGCTAGCAGGCCTGAAGGCTTCAGCCCTGAGCCCACTAAATACATTGAAATAACATTAAAATAAGATTTCAATCACTTATCTGCTTTCCCTTTGGTTTCCAGCATAATCCCAATTGCAACGGGATAACTGGCGCTGGGAAAAGTGTGCAAGTCGAGAACACATGCATGTATCCTGCAAATTGGCAGCATATGATACTCCCAGACTGTCATGCTAAAAAAATAGCGCAATGAGATGAGAGAATTGCCCCCTTTGGGTTTGGAAGGTACTATTATAAGAGGGCTGACAAATTGCTACAGTACATCTTGCTGTCACAGTGCACTGGTGGTGGAGGAAGCGAATGGTTAAGCTGCTGGATGGGCTGTAGATAATTTGAGCTGCTTTGTCCTGGAAGCTCTTAAGTGTTGTTGGTGCTGTTTTTATCCAGATAACGGAGGGCATTTCATCAGACTCCTGATTTATGCCCTGTTGATGGTGGACAGGCTTTGTGGAGTCAGGAGAGGAGTTGCTTTCACAAACGTGCCAGCCTCTGACCTGAATGCAAGGTGCAATTTAGTCTGTACAATTTATTTGGATTTTTAGTTCTTGATTGTGCTGCATTTGTTGATGGGAGATATTCATCGTGGAGTTCGGTGACGAGTGGTGTGCCTCAGGGGTCTGTTTTGGGGCCCCTGCTGTTTGTAATTTTTATAAATGATCTGGATGAGGGTATTGAGGGATGGATCAGTAAATTTGCAGATGATACTAAAGTTGGTGGTGTGGTAGATAGTGAAGAGGGGTGTTTTAGTTTACAGAGTGACTTGGACAAGTTGCAGAGCTGGGCCGAGAGGTGGCAAATGGAGTTTAATGTGGAAAAGTGTGAGGTAATGCACTTTGGCAGGAACAATAAATGTGTAGAGTATAGGGCTAATGGTAGGGCTCTTAATAGTGTTGAGGAACAGAAGGATCTTGGTGTATGTGTCAATAGATCCCTGAAAGTAGGCAGTCAAGTGGATAAAGTTGTTAAGAAGGCATATGGAGTCTTAGCTTTTATTGGTAGGGGGATTGAATTTAGGAGCCGCAGCATCATGTTGCAACTGTACAAAACTCTAGTGCGGCCGCACTTGGAGTATTGTGTGCAGTTCTGGTCCCCACATTATAAGAAAGATGTGGAGGCATTGGAGAGGGTACAGAGGAGGTTTACCAGGATGTTGCCTGGTATGGAGGGCAGGTCCTATGAAGAGAGGTTGAAGGATTTGAGGTTGTTTTCGTTAGAAAGGAGGCGGCTAAGAGGGGATCTTATTGAAGCATATAAGATGATTAGAGGTTTAGATAGGGTGGACAGTGATAGCCTTTTTCCTAGGATGGAGAAAGCTAGCACGAGGGGACACAGCTTTAAATTAAGGGGTATGAGTTATAGGACGGATATCAGAGGTAGGTTCTTTACTCAAAGAGTGATTAGGGAGTGGAATGCCCTGCCTGCAGCTGTTGTAGATGCGCCAAGTTTGGTGGCGTTTAAGAGGTTAGTTGATAAGTATATGGAAGAGAAGGGAATGGTTTAGTTTGGAGGGGCATTGCTTTTTATTTTGGTCGGCACAACATCGAAGGCCGAAGGGCCTGTTCTGTGCTGTAATGTTCTATGTTCTATGTTCTATGTTCTATTAAAGCCTTTAAAAGGATAACAGTGCATTAGTAATATTAGCTGGGTTTAAAATGACCTTCACTGTAGAAAAATACAAAGTAATGATTAAAGGTATATGAATGAAGATTGAGGTAAATGTACAAAGCTAGGTTATACTGAAAGTGATTAATAAGAGTTTCTCTGGGTTGCTGTTTATACTGATCTGAAAAAGACATGTCATTTTGTGATAATATACACAACATGCAAAAAAATTATTTTTAAAATGAAATTCTACTTTTAAAAAATTTGTTTTGGTTAATTTCCAACAATGCCAAGCTAAAAAAAACAGCTAATTTACTAACAAATGGTTGAACTTTGGAGTCTTTTGCAATGTGATAATTCTTTACCAATACTCCCTGAACAATCAACCAAGTCTATGAGTCACAAAATAACTTTTACTGATGATAATATTGTCAAGATTGGAGTTTGTCTATCGAATGTAGCAGCTGAATCAATCACATTTGGTATCTTAAAATGTTGCAAAGTAACAACTGCTTTCCCAGCAGACTGGAAGAAAATAGCCCTACAGTGCAGAAGGAGGCCACTTGGCCACGAGTCTGCACCAACCACAATCCCACCCAGGTAGCATCCCCATAACCCCACATATCTACCCTGCTAATCCCCTAACCCGAGAGTCAATTTAACATGGCCAATCACACATTTTTGGACTGTGGGAGGAAACCAGAGCACCCAGAGAAAATTCACGCAGACGCAGGGAGAACTTGCAAACATCACACAGTCACCCAAGGCCGTAACTGAACCCAAGTCCCTGGGGCTGTGCGGTGCAGTGCTAACCCAATAGTTGCTCAGTACTGAAATGACACAAAGTGAGAGAAATATACCATCCCACATATTTTCTTCTGTAAATGCAAATTGTTGAGAATGATGATTCACATCCCATGAATGGTGAAAGTGCATTCATCCTACTTGAAAATATATCACCTTCACTGGTCCTTCACTGTCTGGACCTCCCTCCCTAACAGCAGTGTCAGTGTACCTACACCATGTGGACTGCAGTGGTTCAAGAAGGCAGCTCACCAGCACCACTTTCCTCAGGGGCAATTAGGGATGGGCAGTAAATGACCTAGTCAACATCCTGTAAATGAATTTTAAAAAATCCAGGCATTCAGTATTTTAAGGTTAGCAATGAACCCAAATGTTTCCTGTTCTTCTGTGGCCTGTACAAACACTCTCGGATCACTACTTTGATGAGGAGGCAGTGGCAAAGCCCAATTCCCAATCTGATACCACTGGCTGACCAAATGAAGAGAGACCATTTCCAAAATAGATCATTCCTTGTCCCGCTTCTCCATTTCTCCCTATATAGCACCTGTCATCTCCTCACCCATGGAAGGAAGCAAGTTTTGACTCAATAATACCTTTGATCTCTATCTAAATTGCTGCACAGTCCAGTCTGAATCATTAATGAATTGCAAATGCGACGTCATAAATCCTAACAATGGTTATTATCCAATTTCAAGGATCCTCTCTTAATTTCCCAGTGACAGTTCATATGTCAAGGCTGTGTATGAGCTGTGCATCCTCTCCAACCAGCGGTTTAGAACCTTCCCATATCACAGCAACCTTATCTACTATCTAAGTCCACATGGATTTCGTTTTCGGAAAGCCTGCAACCTGGCACATCGTCATACTGGTATGTGTGAAGCACTTGCCATATTAAAGTGGCTCAGATTCACCATGATTAATTACTTGAGTTGATGTGTAAATTTGTGAACATTTCCTAGTTTGGTGTTTGGCGTAGTTTTGCTTTTAAATTTAAAAGTTTTTGCTGACTGTTTTCAACCACCATCAGATTGAGAGATATCGGTAGTGGGAATAAGAACTTTTGGCCTCATTATCAGCTGTGATATTTGTAAGATGCTTATCAGAGACTGAATGTGGATGCATGTAATGGTATTGCCACTGGTCAAATAATCCAGAAACCTAGAAGAATGGTCTGGGGACCTGGGTTGGCAGATGGTGAAATTTGAATTCAATAAGAATCTGGAATCAAAAGTCTAATGATGATCATGAAACCATTGTTGATTGTCATAAAAGCATACCTGGTTCACTAATGGCCTTTATGGAAGGAAAACTGCCATCCTCAACAGGTCTGGTCTGCATGTGACTCCAGATTCACAGCAACGCTCTCTGAAATGGCCAAATAAGCATTCAGTGCAAACACAATTAGGAATGGGCAATTAATGCTGGCCCAGGCAACAATGCCCACATTCATGAAATGAATCAAAAATTAAATAAAGTTACAAGTCTAATTATCCTTAGTTACTGTCCTCAAAATATTGACAAGCCAAGGAATTTACTTGAAAATAAAGAGCAAACAAAATAATTAGCCATTGTTTCCTTTTGCATTTGAGCTGATACATAGGTGAAAAACATAAAGAAAACTATTTATATTTAAGTCAGTGAAATACTTTTGCAGTGATTTTCCTGGAATCATTCTTCTGCACTCCCTCCAATGCATTCACATCCCTCCTATAGTGCAGCACCCAGAACTGTACACAGTATTCCAGCTGAGCTCAAACTAGTGTCTTGTAAAAATTCAACATAACATCCTTGCTTCTGTACCAAGCCTCTGCTAATAAAGTCCAGAATACTATATGCTTTATTAATTGCTTTCTCCATCTGTCCTGCCACCTTCAACGATCTAAGCACATATACACCCAAATCCCTCAATTCTTGCACCCCCTTAGGAACTTTATCCTGAATTTTATGTTGTCTTTCCATGTTCTTCCTACTAAAATGCATTTTTGCATTGAACTTCATCTGTGTCTTATCTGCTCACTCTGTCAAATCTGTCGTGTGGCACTGTATCAAATGTCTTTTGAAAATCCATGTACATTACATCAATTGCATTACTCTCATTGACCATATAGTGTTTGGCCACTTTAAAGGGCAATCAGCCAATGGATTCATATGACCCGGGAAAACTAGTTACATCCATTATACACAGTTTAATGGATTATACACAGTTCATTGATTTTAATTCAGTCTAATTCCTTGAAGACTCTCTCTTTAATGGCTGTGAGGCTTGGGCTGACTCAACACAGCTTCCAATAGTTTAATCCACATTACAAATCAGCCTCATAGAGTGAGGATATAGGGAAGACTGGAATTGGAAATGGAAATATCACCACAGTGAAGTGACAGGTATCACTTTGAGGTTATTGGTGGAAGATGTTATCAGGGTAATTTGGAGTTTTCCAAAGGAAGTTACAAGTGGATATTATTGAGATAGTGGGATGAGCAGAGCAGATAAAATTCAATGGCAATAAATATGAGATGGTACTGAAGAAAAGTAATAATCACATTTTGAATGGGGAAAGTTTGGATGATGTGGAAGAGCAAAAGGATTAGGTTTTCAGATTTATAAGACATTATGGAATATTCAATTTTATAGTAAGTGATACAATCTAAATCTAAATCAAAGTTGCCGAACAGAAGTGAAATCTCATTATGATCACACTGCTGTGTATTGGAATATGGACTGGAAGGCAAGGGCAGGGGGTGCAGACTTAGACTGCTCAGTTAAAACTTGAGACATCTCTGTGGACTTGAGGGCATGCTCTTCTGATTCTTTAATCCATGAGAAATGGCCCCCCCATCCTCCCCATTTGGTGGTGAGGCATATCCCTGCCAAAATGCCCCTCTCCCTCACCAATGTCTCAATATTTTCCCAACCGCATTCTTCCAGCAGGGGTCTTCTTGACTTGCCTAGGCAAGGTCATCCCTAGTATGGAGCTGGTATGCATGCTGCTGTTTCTGTCCCAGTATTGGCCACACTATCCCCTTAAAGGCATGGGAACTCTGATGCCAGGCCACTAATTTCCTGATAGAATATAGAACATAGAACATTACAGCACAGAACAGGCCCTTCGGCCTTTGATGTTGCGCCGACCAATATAAAAAGCAATGACCCTCCAAACTAAACCATTCCCTTCTCTTCCATATACTTATCAACTGACCTCTTAAACGCCACCAAACTTGGCGCATCTACAACTGCCGCAGGCAGGGCATTCCACTCCCGAACCACCCTTTGGGTAAAGAACCTACCTCTGATATCCGTCCTATAACCATCACCCCTTAATTTAAAGCTGTGTCCCCTCGTGCTAGCTTTCTCCATCCTAGGAAAAAGGCTATCACTGTCCACCCTATCTAAACCTCTAATCATCTTATATGTTTCAATAAGGTCCCCTCTTAGCCGCCTCCTTTCTAACGAAAACAACCTCAAATCCTCAGCCTCTCTTCATAAGACCTGCCTTCCATACCAGGCAACATCCTGGTAAACCTCCTCTGTACCCTCTCCAATGCCTCCACATCTTTCTTATAATGTGGGGACCAGAACTGCACACAATACTCCAAGTGCGGCCGCACTAGAGTTTTGTACAGTTGCAACATGACGTTGCGGCTCCGAAATTCAATCCCCCTACCAATAAAAGCTAAGACTCCATATGCCTTCTTAACAACCTTATCGACTTGACTGCCTACTTTCAGGGATCTATGCACATATACACCAAGATCCCTCTGTTCATCAACACTATCAAGAATCCTACCATTAGCCCTATACTCTACACATTTATTATTCCTGCCATAGTGCATTACCTCACACTTTTCCACATTAAACTCCATTTGCCACCTCTCGGCCCAGCTCTGCAACTTGTCCAAGTCTCTCTGCAAACTATAACACCCCTCTTCACTATCTACCACTCCACCGACTTTAGTGTCATCTGCAAATTTACTAATCCGTCCTTCAATACCCTCATCCAGATCATTTATAAAAATTACAAACAGCAGGGGCCCCAAAACAGACCCCTGATGGACATAGAATTGGGTCAAGGCTTCTTAATACAGCTGAGGTAGCATTGTCCCAGCTTTACAGATCACCATTTGGGCCAGTGTAACCCCAACAAAACTGACTGCACTGTGCACAGTTTTGGACTCCACATTAATATGGAGCTAATTAGCAGAAAACACAACAAAAGAACGTAAGAAATAGAATCAGTATTAGGCCACAGGCACTTAAAGCTTGCTCACCATTCAATACGATCATGGCTGATCGATGCCAGCCTCAACTTCTTTTCTGTGCCATTTCCCCATAGCTCTCTACAAAATCAATGGCTCCCATCAGGGGACACTAGCCCACAACCCTGAGATCTACTGACTGAGCTAGCCAGGCTGCTCGGTATCAGACAGGAAAATTTAGGACTATATTTTAGAGGAGATTTTGAGTGATTTTATAGAAGATTTTAAAATTATGACTGATGGGACAAAATAGAAATAAGTAGATTATTTGCATTAACTGAAGAGTCCAGAATGAGGCGATGTCAATATAAGATTAAATGTAAAGGATTTGGGAGACAATGTACGTGATAATTTTATTACACGGTATGTTGTGAGGTCGTAAAATTAGTGATTGAAACAGAAACAATGTCAATATTTAAGAATAAATTAGATAAGTGATTGAAATCAATTGTGATAAAGGGATAGTGAAACAAAGTACACACATGAAATTATGTATGAAACTCATGTGGAGGGTAAATATTAACATGGATTAGTTGAGCTGAATACCATGCTTACATATTAAAGATCTTTAATAAGCTTTGTAATATGATTTACTCTGCTTCTAACTTTGCAATCCTTGATCTGTAATCACTCAATGGTGACATAAGAGTCAAAATAGGTTAAATGGCCCTTGAACCAGATTCACCATTCAAAAAGATGCTGGCTGATATTCTAATCACCTCCACTTTCCTGCCCTGTCCCCATATATCGTGATCACCTTGTTGTCCAAAAGTCTAATAATGTCAGTCTTGAATATATTTATTTTCCATGCACTCATCGCCTGCTATGGTACAGAATTTCAAAGATTCAACATTCTCACTGAAGAAATTTCTTCTCATCTCTGTTCTGAATGGGAGGCCCCTTATCCTGAGATCATAACTCTTGATTCTAGACTCCCCTGTTAGGGGAAACAGCCTCTTTCAGCATCCAGAGTGTGAACTATGCATATTCTGAGCCCCAGTATCAATATCCCATGCAGATATTTTTAAACTGCTTAAGAGAAACGTTTATAAAGATACAAAGCAAAACATGTAAAACATTCCTGCAAAGAGTTGCTACTTCCCTGTGCTGGTGAAATTAACAAGCATGCATAGAATAATAATGTAGTTTGTATCTACCATTTCGTTCCAATGAGACTTTCTGTCCAATAGAGGAAGTGATCCGCCAGAGGAAGGAGGCACTGAAAAATGAGAAGGAATTGGAAAAAATCAAGGATAAGAGATACCTAGATTTCTTGGATATTCTACTTTGTGCAAGTGTAAGTGTTGGTATATTAATTATTCTAATTAATCATTCAGTGGACGGTTTTCTACTGGGTATAATTTGTTAAATTTCTGAATGAATTCTGCAGTAGTTTCAACTATTCTTTACACTAGTGATAAGGCATATCTAAGATGTCGGTGATGCTAAGCACTCATGATCCAATTAAAATTAGTTTCCATCCACTTGGAGAAAGACTTCGTTGTGATACAGGAAACAGTATGGTGGCTGAGTGAGAGCTTGGTTTCCAGTGAGGTTTAGAATCAGAAGTTGTTGAATCTCAGCCCGACATCTGTCACTTACCTGCAGTTACCTCTAAATAGGTGACCAAAGAAGCTGCCAGGAAGAAACAAACCCTTACATGTAGCTTAATTAAGGTAATCAACTCTGAGCATCTACCTGTCTTATTCAGTTTACAGTGAACATAGGAAACCCTCAGCATCCGCTCCTTAAAGGAATACATCAGATAGCACAAACATGTTGCACTTATCGTTGACATGTTAGTCACCTTATTATTAATTATTATTTTCAGTAATGCTCAGCACAGTTTTCCCTGGCATAGCTAAATTCAACAGTCATCTTAGCTGGCACAGTTTGGTACAGAAACCAGGAATGTTGACAATTTCTCTAATTTCATCATCCCAGAATTTCCATTGTACGTACTATTTTATGGCTGACAGTTAAACGGTTTAATAATAATCAGCTATGGTGCAATTTCACATGTTTAATGAATGAATCATGCTGCACTTAACCAGTTACATGAAATGGACATTAAAGATTAATCACACTTTGCTCTTCCAAGAGGCATTATCTTAAAGCTGTGAAAATGGATTAGAACATAAAGTTCTCTGTTGCTTCAGACATGACTTTAGACATTAACTTAGTCATAGCCACACCAATCATTGCAAGCACTGTCCCTACTGTGAAGGCATGCAGCCATGCCTGACTATGTTAGTTAGCTACTGCTGCCCCTGGTTCTAGGCTATGGTGTGCCAGTGAGCATGGTGCAATATGTTTGAGTAATGTGCCTGTCAGTTGAATATCTGACATAGTGTGCAAGCTGTAAGATGTGGGAGGGAGGCTTTGAGTCTGTGAATATTAGGAATGAATTGCTCTAGCAATCAACCACTTCAAAGAAATCAACATGTACTCATTCTGGTTTTCTCGTACAGTACTTGTGTTTTCTTATACGGTTTCCCTGTGTTTGACTATGGAATGAATGGAACACAAAAACACAAGAGAAAGGATCAGGAGTAGACCATATGATCTGTCAAATCAGCATTACTATTGAATATAATCATGCTTAATCTTGGGTTTCAGCTGTTTTCCCACCTGGCTGGTTTACCCAAAACTTTTCTTAGTTTTATGCGAAGATTGCCGATATTGACCAGTTTATTTTGCAATAGATGTATACATTTATGACGAAAGGAAGCTTTCGGGGAAAGAGGACAACCCCACCAGAGGCTTTGACACTTGCATGAGGCAATTTAAATGTAGCAATACAGGTCAATGAACATAGACCTAGCTGTGGCAACTCATGCAAATCCCACCCAGCACACAGTTCAGAGAAATCTAGGGTCACCAGAGTCCAGTAAAACTCTGTGCTACTAAAAATACTTCAGGCATGATTTTTTGCTTTTGTCCATAGTGGGTGTCATGGTGGATGGGAGCGGAATCTATTACAAAAGGACAAAAATTGGTTTTATATCATCATAAAATTAGTTTGCGATAGAGCCGGCAAATCCACAATGCGGACACTTTTCCTGCTGCACAATGTCAGGAACGACTTTATATATATTCTACTCATTAAAAGGAAAACTCATTGGGATCATTCTCCCAGGCGGGATCAATAGTGCACGTTGGCGTGCAATTAGTCGACATATTTCACAGTGCTTTATGTGTGACATGCATCTGGTGACATACACTTTGCTCGGGTCTTCGATGTTCGTGCATCTATATTGCATTTCATAGCACTTACATGGCCTCATTCTCAACACCACATCATTTTTGGGGAGGATTACTAGGCAAGGTTCCACTCAGTACACCAGCAGTAAGGCAGGGGTGGTTTCAAGTCAGCTGTAGGGCCAGATTGCCAACTGGGAAATGGGAGAAATGGGCAGGAAGGCTGCAGGCCAGGGCCCCCAACTCGGCAACAGGGTAAGAAGCCAGAGACATGACTATGGGCTGCAGGGTGCTGGCCAAGACTTGCACTAGGGGAAGATAGGGCTCACACATATAACTGGAGTTTGGAAAATGGTATGTCTTATGTGCCAGAATAGGGACAAAGTCTCTAACTGATTTACATCTGCAACATGGAGCCAAAATAAGAAGGAGTGAACTGAGGAAGCACTTCACTTTGCTTAATTTACTAAGACCCTCCTTGTTTGAGTCCACAAAGGGTGAGAACATGGCAGTCCAAT
This sequence comes from Sphyrna mokarran, assembly GCA_024679065.1. Lineage (NCBI taxonomy): Eukaryota > Metazoa > Chordata > Chondrichthyes > Carcharhiniformes > Carcharhinidae > Sphyrna > Sphyrna mokarran. The sequence goes on along the minus strand of JAGIQG010000009.1, from coordinate 45,486,493 downwards.
CTCAGTGATGCCCAGAATGTTATCTGCAGGATATGCATCAGTCCGGGGGTGTGGGGGGGGTTTCGAGCATATTCATGAGCTTCAAGTTGTATACTCAATCTGGGGAGATATTTGTAGCCCATAGATGGAGAAAAGATAATTTGGGGGCATTCAAAGGTTTCATGGTGGAGAGGGATTGGTGATATGAGGACTTGTAAATCACACTGTGCGAGAGGTTTTAAGATGGGGAGGGACAAGATCTGGAGGTGCACCATGATCACAATGGAGTTGAGGATTAGAACAGATGGATTTAATGGTTTTGGAGTGAGAGAAACTTTAACGACCTGCTTCACCAGCCCTTTGGGAGGGATTTACACACTTGTCTACAAGATGAAGCAATTGAGCAGCAAACAATGTAAGAGAGAAAAGCTCAGCTGGTGAGTTTTTCTAGGACCTGTTGGATAATTTGTATGTTGCACTGGGCTGGGGGTGGAAACACGAGTAAAGGGACAGCTAATAGATATGACTTTTCTCAGGTGAGGAGAGATACACAGTGGAGACAAGTTATAGCCCTTTATTCACAGTGCAGAAATCAGGAAAGGTGCAACAGTACAGGACCAATGTTCTGGACCAAGGTCTCTGTGCCAGCTGCTGAAGAAAATCTTTCTGAATGTGTTTACAGGTAGGATGCAATCGACTAGAGAAAGAATCCACTGAGTATAGTCCAGAATCAACAAGTACATGTAGCGTAGTCAGGAAGATATGAGCAGCAGTGCTTTCAAAAATGTTAAAAGATCATAGAACATTGAACACTACAGCACAAACAGGCCCTTCAGCCCATAAGTTGTGCTGATCATATCCCTACCTATCAGGCCTATCTATAACCCTCTATCCCATTAAATCTCATGTACTCATCCAGAAGTCTCTTAAAAGACCCCAACGAGTTTGCCTCCACCACCACCAACGGCAGTCGATTCCACTCACCCACCACCCTTTCAGCGAAAAACTTACCACTGACATCTCCTCTGTACCTGTTCCCCAGCACCTTAAACCTATGTCCTTGCATAGCGACCATTTCAGCTCTGGGAAATAGCCTCTGAGAATTCACCTGATCTATATCTCTCAGCATCTTAGAAACCTCTATTAGGTATAAACCTCTATCAGGTGGTAATTACAGGAGGTTTTCTGGTATGTTTGCACGTCAAGGCTGAGATTCTTTCAAAGGCCATCTGATGTTATATTGCAGGATGAAGATGGGAAAGGCTTATCGGATGAAGAAATTCGAGCAGAGGTAGACACATTTATGTTTGAAGGCCATGATACCACAGCAAGTGGTATCTCCTGGCTCCTGTACTGCCTGGCTCAACACCCAGAACACCAGCAAAAGTGTAGAGAAGAAATTCAGGAACTGCTGGAGGAACACAAACAAATGGAATGGTGAGTTTTAATCTAATCTTGCTTTTATTTGTTGTTGTATGATACAGAATCAACTGCACATAATAGGCTTTGAAACTTGTCAGAATGATTCTGCAGAATTTTTCTTGGCCACTCATAGGCACTGTGGTTTGGCTTCTGGGTGGTTTTTAGTATTCAGTAAACATTCCTCACTTGTGAACCACTGACAAGCACAGCCCTTGTTGCTCCAATTTTGCAGCTATCAGAACTGTTCAAGTCTTTATTAATGACAGCTGGAGATCAGTTTATGCTGCAGCACAAGTATTCAGAATAGTTTTCACTTTTACAACTTGTGTTTGTTGTACTATTTTTCCATGATAAATACATCTGCTGCTGTCTTTCAGACGGAAGATTAAAGTCAAGGCCTTGCCTGCTTTCACAGCAGAACAGATGAAAAAGATTTGTAATATTATTTGCAAGAAGAGTAGGAAAGTTCTGTGTGGCCTAACTAATTCTTATTACTCAAAATCACAACTAAAAACAATACATTATCACATCATTGTCAGTTATGATCTCGACAAGTCTGTGTGCAAACTGGAAATGAAGGTCCCTGATGCTATGAGGCAGCAGTGCTAACCACTGTACCACTGTACTGCTAGTACACGACATAATGCCAGCGTTAAAATTCTGATTGAAATTTGTGTCTTGAGCAGTTTAATCAGTGACCCTTAAAGAAATGGCTAGAAAACAGCTCTAGGTATGTGGATGGATTTGATTGCTGATCCAGTTCCAGTATGTGGCACGATCCTATCTTATGAATCCCAGGTGGCACAGCTATTGCTGCTTCAACAGTTGCCAGTGCACAAGTCCATAGGAGGGTACAGAATAATGGCAGAACACATTTAATCTGTTGCATCCTCCCATCTGGTCTGCTTGCTTTAGAAAGTAGAGAAAGGAGAATTTTGATGTGAAAACTCATTGTGGCACTATTGTCCCTGTTGCAATGAAATAGCTGTGCCACAATTGATGAGCATATTGACAAACATCTAAAGGACAGCAGGAAAAGAAAGAGCAAGAAATATATTTGAGCAATGAACTAGAAGTAGAACATAGAACATAGAACATTACAGCACGGAACAGGCCCTTCGGCCTTCGATGTTGCGCCGACCAATTAAGAAAAAGCAATGACCCTCTAACCTAAACCATTCCCTTTTCGTCCATAAACTTATCTACTAACCTCTTAAACGCCACCAAACTTGGCGCATCTACAACTGCAGCAGGCAGGGCATTCCATACCCTTACCACTCTCTGGGTAAAGAACCTACCTCTGACATCCGTCCTATAACTACCACCCCTTAATTTAAAGCTATGTCCCCTCGTGCTAGCTTTCTCCATCCTAGGAAAAAGGCTATCACTGTCCACCCTATCTAAACCTCTAATCATCTTATATGTTTCAATAAGGTCTCCTCTTAGCCGCCTTCTTTCTAACGAAAACAACCTCAAATCTCTCAGCCTCTCTTCATAAGACCTGCGCTCCATACCAGGCAACATCCTGGTAAACCTCCTCTGTACCCTCTCCAAGTAATACAAAAAAACTTTTGAAATTGCTTTTTTATGAACTTTTGCTTATAGCTCAATCCCTAGCAACCTTTGAGCCCATTTTATGTGAGTATAAGAATGACTCTGTGCTAAACATACACAAGTATCAAGAAATTGTCAGACAGCCAGAGTATTAAAATAGTTCTCCCACTTATTTCATGTGGAAGCTTCCTGTGCCAGTCAGCACACTCTCCGGAAATATGCACGACGCACTAAATGGTCAGAGGTGCAGAACTACAGTGCTCCACCATATATTCCTATCAGTTACTTTCACACTACACTGATCAGTTATCTTCACTGCACACCGATATAATCAGCTGAAAAAAATCTCAGTGTCATGTCTTTACTCAAACATAAATTCTGTGATTCACCATATCAAGAGCTGAAGTCACCAGTCTTATATGTAGAGTATCTCAAGATCTTCACCTGAACAGTTGCAGAAAATCATGGATATTTAAATACTAACATAAGAGAAATAATGTTAAAAATCAATTGAAACTCTGAGGGAAATGTTAAATCTACCTCCCCCCCCCCCCCCCCCCGCATAATTAATAGGAGGGTTACATTTATAAAAATGCAAAACTCACTGTGAACCCACCTCCTTTCGTTTAACCACAGTGTATTTAACATGTCCAAGTGACTCATGATTTTAGTATGTTCATGTAATTTTGTTCCACTGCTTTTGACAGCCATTTGTATTTAAAACTAGCTGGTTAAAGGAAATCAGTGCTTTTTAAAGACTGCTTGTTGTTTAGAATGAACAGGAGGACATTCTTATGACCTCTCAATAAATCTGCTGTGATTGCCTAAGCTCCCAATCTGTCCTGATATATCTCCCCCATCCCCATGATTGTTACTCCAACTCTCCCACCTAACACCAACACACAGTGTTTTCCGGTTCATAGAATTGTAGAATTCCTACAATGCAGAAAGGGACCATTCAGCCCATTGAGCCTGCAAAAAACAACAATCCCACCCAGGTCCTATCCCCATAACCTCACACTGCCAAAGGAGAACTCCAATAGCCCCAGCAACAGCATTCTACTGCCGGCTTTCACATCTATTGACCTGTTCAGACATTTGACAAAAATACAGAGCAAAAAAGTTATAATGAAGTCCTTCCTATTCTTAACATTTCCAGAGCTCACCCCTTTAAATATGAAGATCAGCACCTAAAGATTTCAGATGAGGAAGCTATTGTGCCTTTTCTAACATAGAACACTACAGCACAAACAGGCCCTTCGACCCACAAGAAGTGCCAAGTGAAGGGACATCAAAGATGGAAGTGGAAATCAGGAGTCTTAGTCTTCTCTGCTCTGAGTTCTACCATGCCCTCCTATCCACCTTTGACATCCTCCCAAACAACTCTTGCTGTGAATTACCTGAATATAATAACTCCAGGAATCCACTACCAAGGAACAGTGCTTTTACTGCACAAAATAAAAGCTGCAAGCCTGTGGTGAATACAATCAGTGGGATATTCTGGCTGTGTTCACCCCAAAACCAGAAAATCCCACCCAAGATCAAAGGAACTTTGCATGGTGCACCCCCACACCCCTCCCCACCCCCCACCCCCGCCCACTGGTCCACGATGATTTCTGTGAAGGGCAAGATGGGAACATTTCCTCCAATGGGTCTCAATCAGGACGAAAAGATAATGAGCCATTCAGGATCCTACTTTATACAAGGCTTGCTATATGAAGTCCACTCACTAAGTTTAAGGCTAGCTATTTAAGTTTTTTTTTACATTTATCTATCAGTGTCACAAGTAGGCTCATATTAACACTGCGATTAAATTACTGTGAAAATCTCCTAGTTGCTACATTCCAATGCCTGTCCAGGTACACAGAGGGAGAATTTAGCACGGACAATGCACTTAACCATCACGTCTTTTGGACTGGACCCAGAGGAAACCCAGATTGACACGAGGAGAACATGCAGACTCCACACACACTGATCCAAGCTGGGAATCAAATCCAGGTCCTTGACACTGTGAGGCAGCAATGTTAACCACTGTGCCACCATACCATCCCTATTAGCACAGTTGAAATATTACAGAAGTGTGTAAATTAAAAGCCTATTGTTGGATTTAAGGCCTCTCACTGAATTTCAGTGCAGTAGAACAGGAGTCAGGCCTGCTCCACTTGGGATTTTTAAACAGTCACTTGATAGCTTACTGCCAAAGGAAATTATTGCAATGGGATCAGAAAGAGCTGCAGTGCTCCTCTGATTGACTGCAGTATGCTGATTGCAAGCAGCACTGAATCCATATATTAAAACAGAAAAGTGAGAGTCAGCAGCTTTCTGAATTAATACTAATGGGCTGCAATTTTGGACCAACATTGAACCTCTCCATTTGATGGCATGTTATGATCTTATCGAGGTGCTGTCAAATTTATACCTCTCTGCTCTGTATTTACATGCACATTCATCCATATTTTACTAACTTACATCCTTCTGTCCTTTGGCAGGGAAATGCTCAGTAAAATGCCTTACATTACAATGTGCATAAAGGAGTCTCTGCGACTATGCCCCCCTGTCCCAGGAATATCCAGGAGGCTGACCAAACCACTTACTTTCTTTGATGGGAGGAGGATACCCGAAGGTTTCATTTATAAGTACATTTTTGATATTAGAGAATTATTAGTAAACTCTGATGTTATGGACCGGGGGTTGGAACTTTGAGCTTAGCTTCATGGGTGGATTCTATATTTTACCATTGTCAGGTCTTCTCTACCTTTATAACTTGTGATACCTGTCATTCTGTTAGATATTGAATGGGTTAATAGGCTGCCTCCATCTCCCTTAAATTATAGGCAATCGGTGAGTTCCTGAGGCAGTAGGAGGGCTCTCAGCACTGGATGGCAGCCATAAAATTAATTTTACGGGACGTGAATGTTGCTGGCTGGGCCAGCATTTATTGCCTACCCCTAACTGCCCTCCACTTCAGAGGACATTTGCGAGTCAGGCCAGGACAGATAAAGATGGCAGATTTCCTTTCCTAAAGGATATTCGTGAATCAGATGGATTTTTACGACAATCAACAATGGTTTCACGGTCATCATTAGACTTTTAATTTCAAAGTTTTATTGAATTCACCATCTCCATGGTGAGATTTAAATCCGATTCCCAGAGCGTTATCCTGGATTTCTAATCCAGCAACTGCCACGGCCTCCCCTTGATTGAGGCTAATGTTACTCTGGACCATCTTCCTACTTGCCACCAGAAGCCACCTACAAGTTGCTGTGAGCTTCCAACTCAGTAGTGGGCTAGATCAGGCCAGGGAGATCCGTTGATATTTGTAACTTCCCTAGAATTTAATTTCTTAATTAGTCACTGAACACTGTCAGGCAAGTGGCACTGCAGCTTTAACCTAACCTCCTGATTCGGCGAGGGGAGAGGAGGGGGAAGAGGGGTGACGACTGTGGGGCAGGGGAGGGCAGGGGTTCTAGAACCAGGGGTCAGAGTCTCAGGATATTGGGTGGGCAATTACAGATTGAGATTTGGAGGGATTTTTTCACTCAGAGAGTGATTAATCTGTAGAATTCTGTAGAATAGAAGTTTGTGGAAGTTAAGTATCTGGATAGGTTGAGTGAGTGGATGAGGACTTGGCAGATGGAGTATAATATTAGCAAGTGTGAGGTTATCCACTTTGGTAGGAATAATGGTAAGAAGGATTGCTATTTAAATGGCGAAAAGCTGCAGCATGCGACGGTGCAGAGGGACCTGGGGCCCTTGCGCACGAATCGCAAAAACATAGTACACAGGTGCAGCAGGTGATTAAGAAGGCAAATGCAATGTTGGTCTTTCTAGCTAGGGGGATAGAATATAAAAGTAGGGAGGTACTTTTGCAGCTGTACAGGGTACTGGTGAGGTTGCAGTTGGAGTACTGTGTGCAGTTTTGGTTGCCGCATTCGAGGAAGGATATATTGGCTTTGGAGGGGGTGCAGGGAAGGTTCACTAGGCTGATACCGGAGGTGAGGGCATTGGATTATAAACAGCGACTAAATAGGCTAGGTTTGTACTCTTTGGAGTTTAGACGGCTGAGAGGGGATCTTATAGAGACATATAAGATAATGAAGGGGATGAATAGGGTAGAGGTTGAGACACTCTTCCCGCTTAGCAAAGATAGTAGGACTAGAGGGCACAGCTTCAAGATTAGGGGAGGCGCGGTTCAGATCAGAGTTGAGGAGGAATTTCTTCATGCAAAGGGTGGTGAACCTTTGGAATTCTCTGCCTGATGAGGTGGTGGAGGCTTCCTCGCTGAATATGTTTAAGTCAAGAGTGGATAGGTTTTTGATTGACAAGGGAATTAAGGGTTACGGGGAAAAAGTGGGAAAGTGGTACTGAACCACTACAGATCAGCCATGATCTTACTGAACGGCGGGGCAGGCTCGAGGGGCTGGATGGCCTACTCCTGTTCTTATTTCTTATGTTCTTATGTTCTTAAGTCACTGAATATATCTAAGAAGGAAATAGATAGACTTATAGACCGTAGAAATCTATCTAGATATCAAGGCGCATGGGGAAGAATGGGGAGTATGTTATTGAGATAGAAGATCAGTTGTGATCATGTTGAATAGCAGAGCAAGCTAGAAGAGCAAATGGCCTACTTCTGCTCCTGTTTTCTATGTTTCTATGTTTCTGTGATCACTTGGAGGTGGAAATACATTGGGGAGTGGTGGATGCACAAGATTCAGATTTTGCTCCGAGCTCTCTTTTGTGGGCAGGGCTGATTCTTTGCATGGTGTTGGATTCAAGAATTTTTCATATGCTTAAGTGTATAATAACTTTCACTGTGCTATTGAGTAGGCCTCACTGGAGGACTTATGAACATACAAAATTAGAGCCGAATTAGGCCATTCAGTCCCTCAAGCCTGCTTCACCATTTAATAAGATCATGGCTAATCTCTTTCTGTTTCAACTTTTACCTTTCCACTTACTCCTTGATAACCTTTGATTCCCTGATCTAACAAGAATCTATTTACCAACAGATTGCTGAATGCTGACAAACTGTTTTTTGTCCTGTGCTTATGCTTCTGGTAGGTTTGCAAACAAAGAACTAATAGGTTTTCTGGGTAAATGGTTGCTTGTGCTCACAGAGTATGGATAATGCTCCCGTCAAACACAGTTAGTGCTATGTCAATACATGGCATTAAAAATAAACATGGTATAAGGAAAACATTAGATATGGGTGTCCATCAAGGGGCTACTATGATTCTGTAGGGAAAGCAACTGGCCAATTTGGAACAACATCAGTCATTAGTTTTATTTGATGGCCTCAGCTACCTTTCTGTACAAGGAGAAATTTCAACAGGTTAGTGATTCTGCCAGTTTAAACTAGGGTTATTCACCAGCCTGAAGAAATTGAACCATTTGTACTATCCTGTACTCTGTTCCCCTAACATGGGCAGAGTATATGATAATGAAAATTATATCTGGGTGGCACAGTAGTTAACATTGCTGCCTCACACAGGGACCCAAATTTGATTCCCGGCTTGAGCACTGTGCACGTGGAGTCTAGACTTTCTCCTTGTGTCCATGTGGGTCTCGTCTGGATGCTCTGGTTTCCTCCCATAGTCCAAAGATGTTAGGTGGATTGACAATGCTAAATTGCTGCTTCGCATCAGGGGCACTAGCTAGGGTAAATGCATGGGTTATGGGGATAGCTCCTGATTGGGATTGTGGTCAGTGCAGACTTGATGGGCTGAATGCCCTTGTGTACTGTAGGGATTCTATGATTCTATCATACTTGGTTTGCTGTCAGTTTATTTGATAGAATCATAAAATTCCTACAGTGCAAAAGGAGGCCATTCAGCCATTGAGCCTGCACTGACAACAATCCCACCCAGGGCCCTATCCCGAAACCCCACATATTAACCCAGCTAATTCCCCTGATACTAATGCCAGAATTCTACCACCCTGTCTGCCACAGAATCAAAGCGGGCAAGGGGCAGACAATGGAAATGTCCATTGACCTTGGGCAGCACTTTCCGGTTTCAGGTCGAGTGAGGCTGTAAAACCCCGCCCTAAAGATCAATTTAGCATGACCAATCAATCTAACCCGCATACCTTTCGATGAAAGCATTCCTGCTTTTAAGTTCTTAACTGCTGAATTAATCATTGCTCTTCATTCAACAAGGAAATGGATTGCAGTTCAGTCCAATTCAGAAACCTATGGGTAGAATTTAGTTGTAGGCCTGGAACATTCCTGCCAGAAGGAAGCCCAAGCCATTTTCAGGCTGGTATGCCATGTACATCAATCGATGCTGATTTACAATCAGCAATGAGTTCAATGTCTATGCTGCTCAGAGGAAAGCACCGGTAAAATGCCAGTGGAACAGTAATGGAGAGATTGAATATTGGTACCCGCACTGCTAGGTCACGTTGTTAAATCCAGAGTAATGTTCTTCTAGTCTCCTCCAGTATATACCTTGGTCCAACTTCTAAGGAGTGTGCTCCAATTTACCATTGTGACATTTTCCTGTTCAGCTATTTTAGAACTGAATCAACAGACTTATGTCATAGTCTCTTGTGATTGGAATTGGAAGAATTGGCCGCAGATTTTGTGGGTATAAGTTTAACTTCAAAGTATGAACAAGTTGAATATTATAATTTTAAAACAATCTGAAACCTGCCCCCAGCCCCATCACTTGCGGTATTAACGTAAGTAGGATGTGGACATAGAAACATGGAAACAAGAAGCAGGGGTAGGCCATTTGGCTCTTCAAGTCTGCTCCACTATTCATTTTGATCATGGCTGATCATCAAATTCAATATCCTGATCCACCACTTATTCCATATGAACGCTATATCTAATTTCTTCTTGATATCAGACAACATTTTGGCCTCAACTACATTCTGGGATAGTGAATTCTACACATTCACCATCCTCTGAGTGAAGAAATTTTTTCTCATCTCAGTTTTAAAAGATTTACTCCTTATCCTCAACTATAACCCCTAGCTCTCAATTCGCCACCATTGGGAACATTCTTCCTGAATTTACCCTGTCTAGCCCTGTTAGTATTTTATAAGTTTCTACAAGATCCCCTCTTGCTCTTCTAAACTCCAGTGAATAAAATCCTAACCAACTTAGTGCTCCTCATACGACAAACCTGCCATCCCAGGAATCAGCCTAGTAAACCTTCACTGTACTCCCTCTATGGCAAGGGCATCCTTCCTTAGTAAGGACCAAAATTGCATACAATACTCCAGGTGTGTCACTAATAGCCTATACAATTGCAGCAAAACATCCCTACCTCTATACTCAAATCCTCTCACTGTGGAGGCCAACATACCATGTACCTTCTTTACTGCCTGCTGTACTTGCACGCTTACTTTCAATGATTGATGCACAAGGACACAAAGGTCTTGTTTAAGATCTACCTTGCTCAATTTATACCATTCAAGTAATAATCTGTCTTCCTATTATTGCTATCAAAGTGAATAACCTCACACTTATCCATATTATACTGCATCTGCCATGCATATGCCCATACACTCAGCCTGTCCAAATCATACTAAAGCATCTTTGTATCCTACTCAAAGCTCACCCTCCCAATTTTGTGTTATTTGCAAATTCAGAGATAATACATTCAGTTCCCTTTTCCAAATCATTAATATACAATGTGAACAGTTGGGGTCCTAGCACAGATCCCTGCAAACCCCATTAGTTACTGACTGCCAATCAGAAATAGACCCATTTATGACAACTCTTTATTTCCTATCTGTTAACCAGCTTTCTATCCATATCAAGACATTACCTACAATCCCATGTGTTTTAACTCGGCATAGTAGTATGTTATGTGAGACCTTGTCGAAAGCCTTCTGAAAATCTAAACAAAAATCTACTGGTTCTCCTCAGTCAACTCTACTAGTTACCATCTCAAGGAATTCCAATATATTTGTCAAACATGATTTCCCTTCTGTAAATCCATGCTGACTTTGGCTGATTATCCCTTCTAAATGTTGAGTTATGAAATCCTTGATAATGGAGTCTAGTAACTTCCCCAGTACCAACATCAGGCTCACTAGCCTATGGTTCCCTGTTTTCTCTCCACCTCACTTTTTGAATAGTGGGTTTATATTAACTAGTCTCCAATCTGTAGGAACCAGTCAGGAGTCCAAAGAATTTTGGAAAATATCCACTAATGGATCTACAATTTCCAAGACTACTTCCTTAAGTACTCTGAGCTGAAAATCTTCAGCACCTGGAGATTTATTCACCTTTAATTCCATTAATTTCCCCAAAACCATTTCTTACTAATGCTGATTTCCTTCAGCTCCGCAGTAAAATTTGTTTCATGCAGAACTTCTGGTATAAAATTCACATCTTCCTTTGTGAAGCAAAGTGCAAATTTGATTCATCGGCCATTTCTTTATTTCACGTTATGAATTCCTCCATTTTTGTCTGTAAGGGACCTATATTTGTTTCGGTCAATCTTTGTTTCTTTATACTCCCACGAAGCAAGTTAGACATTTAAATGTTACAAAGGGCTCAATGCTTCATAGTTAATCTTTCTTCCATGTTTAATCCTGAATGGTTGGATTTGCTGGGTCCTAGGAATCCCGGCAGCCAAAGGGAAGTAAGAATTACTTTGTAGAAATAGTAGAAAAGTAGCGTGGCTTGTGAGCTAGGAGGAGCAGCAATGCTTCCTCCATATCTACAAGCTTACCTGCTTCCCTTTCTGGCATTGAATCTCCTTACCTAGATCCAAATATCACACATTCCCAGAATCGATCTACCTAGAAGAGAGATTGGTACTGAATTTTGCTTAAGCCACTGAGATAATCTCTCCCTGTTATCCAACCCAGATATGTACATTTTTTTAATTATTCAGAGTGTGGCAGAAAGAGTTCTCCTTAATGTGGAACAAAAATCTTCCTATGTTTTCCTTAAGCACTTCTGAAATTGTAGATTAAAGGATTGATTTTAATTTATTAATCAGATAATGTGTGCATCGTCACAGGAAGTAATTAAATATGATGTGTTTCAAACAGCTCATGCTTTACATGCTTCTGTAGACTGTATTAGTCAAACAATATCTAAAATATAAAAAATAATGAGGCTTAATTAGGATTACCTTTGTATGCCTATGACTCCTTTTGCATCTAAAAACAGGGTGGGAGCAGTCTTATCAGATAAAAGGGCTGACTTGCCGTTCGTAGTCTGCTTGTTCTGACTTGGAATGGACTTTGATTTGTCACACTCTGGTGCCTGTTCAGGTACACTGAGGGAGAATTCAGCATTGCCATTGCACTTAACTACCATGTTTTTTTGGACTTCGGGAGGAAATAGGAGTACCAGAGGAAACCAGTTGAGGATGGGCAATAAATGCTATCCCAGCCAGCAAAACCCATATCCACATCCATGAACATATATAAAAAAATCTTCTCTATCCACTGTTACTGCATGAATCTGAGGAGTGGAAAGTGGCAAATACTCCTTTTTTTCTGGGTTTTAGAAGTATAAAATAAACTAACTTTCGGAATTAATCCTAACTCGAGTTTGCTGTTTGCTGTGGATTATTAACACAATTGGACCTCAAATAAGAAGGGATTGGGAACATAAACCACCGCTTCACTTATTCTTAAAAAAAACTAATTCAAACGCCTGCAGCTTACAGACAGGAAGCACGAGGAAATGAGTGCACTTTGAACTGATCCCCTCTTGTCCATAACACAAGGAGATAGGAAAATGATGTACACTACAGAAGCTCTTACAAAGCAGAAAGAAGCAGCATACTTGTGAGACAGTTACTAATGTTCATCTGTATTTTTGCAGGTTGTCTGGTAGGTGTAAGTATCTACTGTATTCACAGGAATCCTATGATCTGGGATAATCCAGAGGTAACTTTCATCTCCATGACTAGAGTATGAATTGTTCACACCACTACATTAATAATATGCAACCTTTGCTTTCATATGCAGTGCCAATCCCTCCATATTAATGCTATTCAATTGACCATATCATTTCTAAGTAATGGCAAGTTTGAAAATTAAATATAGATGTATTGCTAAAAATACCTATTGGATATATTTATATTCTTTTGGTTCATTTATTATGATGTCACATATTTTGGGAATATATCACATATAAAGATGGTATGTTTAATGTCATGATATGTGTATCTTAATTTCATAATGTTAAAAAAAAATCATAGGATAGTAGATGATGCAGCTTAAATATTTTAATATCCAGCACCATACTTGAAAGCAAAGAACTGTAGAAAGAAGATAGTAAATACAAAAATGTAGTTTTATTAATGTTGGCTTATGGTTTGATTCAGTAGATGCGTTTCAGTAGACATTTTCATAGAATCCCTACAGTGTAGAAGAGGTCATTTGGCCCATCAAGTCTGACAATATGTTGCCCAGGCCCTCTCCCCTGACCTAATCTTACAGGCCCACACAGTTCCAATGGCTAATCCGCCTAACCTATACATCTTGGGGCACTAAGGGGCAATTTACTAAGGCCAGTCCACCTAACCTGCACATCTTTGGACTATGGGAGGAAACTGGAGCACCTGGAAGAAACCCATACAGACACAAGGAGAAGAACTCCACACAGATAGTCATGCAAGCCTGGAATTGACCCTGGAGCTGTAAGGCAGTTACACTAGCCACTGTGCCATCCTAGCAGCATTACAGAATGCTGGGTGCAACCTCTTCCTCCCTCTAGTTTCTTCTGGAGGCCTTGGACTTCTACCACTACCAATTCCAGAGAGAGTAAACTCTCTGGTTGTTTACTCTGCTTTATCTTTTTCTTTCACTTCTCTAATCTTCCATGCTCTTCCACATTCCAGTTCAATTTCTCCCACCCTTCACTCTTTCCTTAACTCTATATTCCTTCAACCTACTATTCCACTCCTCATCTGACTTTGAGCATGAGTTCTTCCCTGATCTTGTAGCAATTCTGGCTAGCCTTCTAACACTGCTCAGCTTGAAGATTGAACTCAGCCCGTACTGTCAGATGTTGTGCCAGGGCAGATTGACTCATATAAGAATGTCCTCACTTAGTGCAAACTAATTAATGTGAAGCTATTGGTATGGAATGATTTGGATACTGAGTTGCATGGCTCCTGTCTTTGGAAATGAATTCCAAGTTCAGTTTCTACATGAATATTATTAACTTCTGTTTGAATCAATAACTAGTTAGATCATGATAAATCATTCATAACACCAGGTTTAAGTCCAACAGGCTATATGGTAGCACGAGCTTTCAGAGCGTTGCCCTTCATCAATGCTCCAAAAGCTTGTGCTACTAAATAAACCTGTTGTACTTTAACCTGGTGTTGTGAGACCACCTACTGTGTCTACTCCAGTCCAACGATGGCAACCGTATATCATTGTTAGACTGCAACTGATTTTATAATATCATAGCAAGTGTAATTCTAATTTAAACCAGTACTGACAAACGAACTCTTTACGGACCTGATTAACAATTAACTAGCAACTGTCAATGTCTGTATGCACTTCAAATCTCATAAAGAATGTCATTCCATTAAACAATAGACCTTAATGATACCTTGTTCTTTTTTAGGTGTTTGACCCTTTAAGATTTTCTCCTGAAAATTCAGCAAGCAGACACACGCATGCCTTCATACCTTTCTCTGCTGGACCAAGGTAGCAAAATGCTTCAAATATTAGTAAAATAGAACTACTAATTGTCAATTTAGTGTTACTTTTGAGCAAATTAACTTCCCTGTAAAGGTCTGGTTCAAGTTTATCAAATGGGCAGTTCCAAATTCTTTGTTAATCTTGACTCTCACTTGATTTGGGAGTCATTGCACAATGATCAGTTTCAAGGGAAAATGAGAATGTACCATGTACCATGTACCATGTGCCTTCTGTTCTGAGAGCTAACACCTCCCACAGTAGGATCCATTGTTTCAAATTGTAGGTCCCCATAATAGTTGCAAAGTTACATTTTCCACTGTGCACAATGGACTTCAGGAGTCTTTCTGGTGATTTCAATCTTTGGACAGAATTTTATGAAAAAATTCAAAGTGTGAACGAACATGAAAATGGAAGAGACTCGCACTGACTTTTTGGGTGAGCTCCCAGACGCAATCAGATGGCACTTAGTGAAAAAAAGAGCCCAGATGCGATTCTCACCAGTAGGGGAAGGGCACAAACTAATCTTGCCAAAGCCGATTGCTGACCGCTTGGGGTGCCATTGCACAAGTGCCTCGATCTCCCAGTCTACTGGAAAATCTCCTGTAATCAACACCCTCCCCCCCACTCCCCGCGTAGGCATCCAGACCTGCTGTCAATCACTTCCTGTGCTGGTCTTGCCCCCACCTCAATCTCCATGGATACCACCCACCCACTTCCCTGATCATCAACCCCAATCATCAATCCCTCCCTCTGCAGAGTTCCGCCCTTCCCTTTCCCCCTACAGAGCACCACCGACCCTGCCTTCCTCCAGTCATGGTTCCACACCTACTCAGGCTCCAGCTCCTTGGCACTGCCAGGGCACCCTGTGTCCCATGTGCCCAGCCCTGCCTCTGAACACCAGAGGGCTTCAATGACCTCCTGTTCCACCAGCAAGGCCAACATATCTAGTGTGCATTGATGAAGGCCTGACATGATCCTCACTGGTGAGGAGGGGTGGGGTAAGTATAAGTGAGCCCGGGCAACCAAATCCAGGACTCACTAATGACATTTTAATAATGTCATGAATATTGAAATTGGCTTCATTGCCCTTTCTGGCCATGAAGCCGATTTCACTGGCAACTCAGTGACAGTAAGAGAATAAGAGATGAAAAATTGGGCACGGTCCTGATTTTTCACCTCACCCTACCTTACTGGCTCACCACATCGGTGTGACAAGTTGATAAAATCATGGTCTTTATTTTTTACTTCAGGGTGTTGCCAACTATGCAGTCAGAACATTGTGTGGGGAAGAGGGAGTGATTATTCTGGACAGAAAGCAATGAAAACTTCTGACAACGTTACATGAACTGTGTGGTACTAACATTAAGTTCACTATCTTCATGACAGTTGCCAGAACTTTCTTGTGATGCAGATTGCTTTATCTATAGCTGATATACTGTATTTTCTAAACAATCATAGTACACTTTCAAATTCTAAGAGATATTTGACATTTGAGACACTTAGAACTTGAGGAATTATGCATGTATGACTATAACACTTAATTCTGGGCGCTCTCCTTTCTTTTCTTATGTACAGTATGTTTTGTCCGTACTGACGCCAGAAACAATACTTTTCACTGTGTATTAATACATGTGACAATAATACATTAAATCAAACAAGAATTGAAGCTGGAGTTCTGGGCGAAATGATTATAGTTTCATAGGATGAGGTTAGAATAATAAAAAGGATTTTATTGATTGGCTTCATGATAGTAAATGTTGTACCCGTTTCTTCCAGGTCTCCCCTTTTTATGCTTTGAAACTGCTATGGAGAGGCAATTGAGAGCTGAGGCTTGTTGAAATTCTTCTCCAGTTTCGTTATAAATAAGAACATTGAATTGTTGCTAGCATCCAATATTTATGCATTAACTGAGCAAAACTTCATGTAATTGACAAGATCAATTTACACAAGTGTCACCTCACAATCTGCATTTGGCAGTTTTAAAGTGTAAAACACGAGAATAGACAAGCCACTATTAAACATACAGGTCCCATTCATAAGGAGTACACAGTGACCCAACAAAATACATTACTAATTTAAGTGATTTTTCATGGTGTTGGACTCAAAACCTGCCTCCTGTTTCACTTTTATTGCAGGAACTGCATTGGTCAGCATTTTGCCATGAATGAAATGAAAGTGGCTGTCGCAATGATTCTCCATCGATTTGAACTGGAAATTGATGAAACAAAACCACCACTGAAAATACCTCAGCTAGTCCTTCGATCCAAAAATGGAATACACCTGAAGATTAAAAAGCTGTATTAACACTAGCAGCAAGAATTGGGATAAACATAAATAAAGTAATAACTTCAAAGTCAGACAGATCAATCAATAAACAAGACAATTATAGTAAAATTAATGTGACAGCATAGGGCATTAAAAACCTGGAATATCTGCATAGAAGATGTTTATTACCAGTATCATTTCATAAACATATTTATGTTGGAATCTCAGTACGAGTTCAAATCATCTCCAAAAATGTATGCTTATAACATTATTTGATTTCTACATCATATATTTCTGCCTTGCATATCATATATCTCATGTAATATCTGGTGTTCATTATTGATAGCTTTATTTTGTTTCCATCTGCAGCTGTTGATGATGAATATTTTGGTTTATTTGATAGCCAGCCAGCTTCATACTATCAATGTGTGATGATATCCACACTCAACGATTAACTACTGTGCTGTAATAATTTCAAAGTAAACATGTGATAATCGTAGACTATTGGAAAGTAACAGCACCTCTTAACTATCACTTGAGTTAATTGACAACCACAGGCCACATTGTTTGAACAGGGTTACGAACAAAAATTGATTGTTTGAATCATTCCATTTCATTAGAAATTCAAAAAGGGTACAACTAAATCCAACCATTATTAGAGAAAGAGGATGAGAAGAATATTTTTCAAATATTATTCCGAGCAATTTTTTTTCTATTGTAGCTGTTCACTTTTTCCAATATTGACTGAATGTACGAAAGGATGTGCCGTATATCATAGACAGATGGGAACAAAGAGTCAAAGTGGTTTTAGGTCTTGTTCGTCCATGTAACTCAATCTGTAATGACACTTTGCAAGTTGTTCCACTTTGGGAGATGTTGGCATTGTGTTTCATCCAATTGTTTGACACTAAATCACTATTTGGGGATGTAAGACATCCTCAGATAGTTCACTGGGCTATAGTAATGCCTGTGGTTCTATTATCATCCTTTCACCAGCTTCATTAGGTGCACACAATATAAAGTTTCAACACCAGATTAAGGTCCAACAGGGTTATTTGGAATCACAAGCTTTTGGAGCGTGGCTCTTTCCACAGGCGAGTGTCAGGTCAGGTTTCAGGTCAGGTTTGACTCACCTGAGGAAGGAGCAACACTCCAAAAGCTTGTTATTCCAAATAAATTTATTGGACTTTAACCTAGTGCAATGAGACTTCTTACTGTGCCCACCCCAGTCCAATGATTGGCATCATTATGTGTTGTTCTGAATTTTGCCCTGGACTTTCCAATCTGTTTTACTCCCAGTCTACCTTACATCAGACAAATCCAGCCTCAGTGTAAAGTTTAAACTAAAAGCTGGAGGGACAGTCTGTAACTCTTAAGTGCCAAAACAATTATCTTTTCCTCAAAAATGGTAGCCCTTTAAGTGTTATCCACTCTCAATTCAAAGCAATGCAACTGATAAGTGATGGATTAGCTAAAGATTAAAATATCATATTTCTCTCAGAATTGTAATATTACCAAAGCATTAGTAGCGCTTTAAAAAATACCGTGACTTAGATAAATTGCAGTAGCATTTCATATTGAAAGTGCTTCTCTTTTACACATTTTCCCTTTAAAACTTGTAAAAGCAACTTAATGGTCAGAATTCTTTGGCCATTCACACCAGCAGGATTCTCCGGTCCTGCTAGCAGCGCATCTCAGGTAGCCTCACTTCTGACCTCCAACCATAGATTTCCCACCAGCAAGGGGGAAACGTCATGGGAATTTACATTGACAGCAGTGAGATCAGAGAGAATCCCACCGCTAGCAAACAACAGGCCACCTCCCACCAGCAGAAAACACACAGCTGGGAAGCCAGAGAATCTCGCCCATATCTTTACATATCTTCCAAATTTCTCTTGAAAAAGTTATTACAAAATTTTGCTGACGACTCTTAATTTTATGATCTAAAGTTTCCAACTGTTGGGGTGCTGGACCAAAGGATGAACCTGTATGATGGCAATAAAATAACTTTTAAAAGAAATTATGCCTAACCATTGTTAAAAATCCTATATAAGAAACAGCTTTCTGCCCCATGCAGTTTTAAATTTGCTGAAAAGTTGTTGGCCTGGAGCTAGCCAAATGGATCATTCCAAAACAAGAATCTGGTTTTGGCTTGACAGCAAATGGTTTCAACAGCACCACTGAGAAATAATGACTTATTACAACACTTCATATTTTAGCAATTGAGCAAGTACGTCAAAGAGCGGCAAGATGTTTTGTTACAAGTTGTCTGTTGCTTTGTACTTTTTGATTATTATTAATAAATGAATTAATTTGTTAATAATTTTGACATTGTTTATTGACATGCATACTGTCTGTAGCCCTCTGCAACTCTGCATCTGACGTGGAGATGCCAGCGTTGGACTGGGGTAAACACAGTAAGAAGTCTCACAACACCAGGTTAAAGTCCAGCCATTTATTTGATTGTAAACCCACAAGCTTTCAGAAACGCTGTTCATCAGGTGTATGCCTGATGAAGGAACAGCATTTCCAAAAGCTTGTGGGTTTACTGTCAAATAATCTGGTTGGATTTTAACCTGGTGTTGTGAGACTTCTTACAGTCTTTGCATCTGAGGCATAGCCGTGATACCAGCAAAGCCTGCAGCCCAGGCATCTTGTTGGGCCTGCCCAACATCAAAATGGATGTAGTAGGATGCCCGGGCATTCAGGATATCTGTGACCTCTCAGATGCACTTCTGGGTTGATGACTGACAGAGCCACACGAGTGCTCGAATCCTGTAATGATCTGGTGGCAAAGAGATTCAGGGATTTTCATGACCACAAGTGTCCTCCTTCTGGAGGTGCCAGATTTGCCCTGTCTCCTTGTTCAGGCAGAGTCTCCTGCAGCACATAATGTCTGGCAGATCAATGTTGGATTTGTGAGTCCTGTGCAGCCAATGGGGGTTGGGGGAGGTGGGGGAGGGGGAGACAGTCCATAAGGTTATCCATCAAGGCCTGTCAACTGTCTCAGCACCTCGTGGCCCCAAGACTCTGGAAACTGCCAACCCTACACAATATGCCACTTTCACTGACACCTACTCTTACTGCATCATTGCCTCAGCCATGCTACTATATGGTCACCAATGGCCACGCACACAGCTGCTCCCCACCCCACCAACCCCAGATATGGACCCCTGATACCAGAGGTAAACTAGATCCTAGACATGGAGTGCAGTTCAGACAGACTTCAGAAAAGCACCCTCCTGATTTTCATGTCTTGGGTACCCATTGCAGGGAGCACTCCAGAGTCCATGCAGTGTGAGGAGCTGTGTTAACACCTGCCAAGCCCCCTTGATTGGTGCAACAGCTGCAACCAAGTGCTTGTTACTGTTAGTGGGGCCTGGGATGGGATGTCCACGATGAACCACAGACCCTGTCCAGCAGACAGATGGCAGGGGTTTGAACTCAACCTCATATTATGGAAATAGGCAGGAACTTATGGAAACTGATTGGGAATAGTTGTTCGAGGGTAAGTCCACGCTAGGCATGTGGGATTCTTTCAAGGGAATACTGAAAATGTTGCAAGAAAGATATGTGCCGGCTTAAGAGGAAGGATGGGAAAGGTAGGATTAGAGAGCCGTGGATTACTAGAGATATTGAGGACTTGGTTAGGAAGAAAAGAAAGGTGTAAGTTAGGTCAAAGCAGCTGGGAACGGAGACAGCGTTGGAGAAATATAGAGAGAGTAGGAGAGAGCTCAAACGGGGAGTTAGAAGGACAAAAAGGGAGCATGAAATGGTTTTGGCGGATAGGATTAAGGAAAATCCAAAGGCTTTTTACTCCTAAGTTAGGAATAAAAGGGTGGTTAGAGGAAAAATCAGACCTCTTAGGGACAGAGGAGGGGAACTGTGCTTAGAGCCCAAGGGAAGGGAGAAATCCTGAATGAATGCTTTGCATCAGTATTCACGAAGGAGAGGGGTTTGTTGACTGAGGGAGCTGTAGAACAGTTGCGGGAAACATCCATACCAAGGGAGGAAGTGTTAGAGCTTCTAGGTAGCATTAAAACTGATAAATCTCCGGGGCCTGATGGCATTTATCCCAGGCTGCTTAGGGAGCTGCGAGGTGAAATTGCTGGGCCTCTGACACAAATCTTTGTCACTTTTTTGGACACAGGTTAGGTCTCAGAGGACTGGAGAATAGCTAATGTTGTACCGTTGTTTAAAAAGGATAGTAAGGTTAACCCTGGAAATTATAGGCCGGTGAGTTTGACATCAGTGGTAAGGAAGCTGTTGGAGGGGATTCTTAGATATAGGATGTATCTGATTTAGGATACGCAGCATGGCTTTATTAAGGGGAGGCCGTGCCCTACAAATCTGGTAGGATTTTTTGAAGAGGTGACGAAAACGGTTGACAAAGGGCAAGCCGTTGATGTCGTCTATATGGATTTTAGTAAGGCGTTTGACAACATACCTCATGGGAGGTTAGTTGAAAAAGTCAAAGCTAATGGGATACAAGGACAGGTAGCTAGATGGATAAGTAACCGGCTTGGAAATAGGAGACAGAGAATAATAGTGGAAGGGTGTTTTTCTAGCTGAAGGTCAGTCACTAGTGGTGTGCCGCAGGGCTCGGTACTGGGACCTCTTCTATTTGTAATATATATAAATGACTTGGAAGAGGGAGTAAGTGGAGTGATCAGCAAGTTTGCAGACGATACAAAGATGGCTGGACTTGCGGATAGTGAGGAGCATTGTCAGGCGATGCAGCAGGACAAAGATAGGCTGGTAGCTTGGGCAGATAGATGGCAGATGGAATTCAATCCTGATAAATGTGAGGTGATGCATTTTGGGAGAAAGAATGTAGGGGGGAGGTATATGATAAAGGGTAGACCTATTAAGAGTATAGAAACGCAGAGGGACCTGGGTGTGCAGGTGCACAAGTCTCTGAAGGTGGCAGAGCAGGTGGAGAAGGTTGTGAAGAAAGCATATGTTATGCTAGCCTTTATAGGAAGGGGTATAGAGTACAAGAGCTGGCCTTTAATGTTGCAGTTGTATAAAACGTTGGTTAGACCTCATTTGGAATACTGCGTCCAGTTCTGGTCGCCCTACTACCGGAAGGACGTGGAGATTCTGGAGAGAGTGCAGAGGAGGTTTACCAGGATGCTGCCTGGTATGGAAGGTCAGAGTTACGAGGAGAGGTTAGTTAAATTGGGACTGTTTTCCTTAGAAAGACGTAGACTTAGAGGAGATCTAATAGAGGTGTACAAGATTATGAGGGTTATAGATAGAGTAAACAGGGTTAAGCTTTTTCCTAGGATGGACTCAAATAGCACGAGGGGTCATGGGCTTAGGATGAGGGAGGTAAGGTATAATTTGGATGCTAGAGGGAGTTTTTTCACACAGAGGGTGGTGGGGGTATGGAACACGCTGCCAACTAAAGTGGTGGAGGCAGGCACTCGAGTTATTTAAGAGATACTTAGATGGGCACATGAACAGAATGGGAATGAAGGGGTATAGAAAACTGATTTAAAATATGGATCATGAGTCTTGGGAGTTCCCTGAGAAGTGTGTAAATTGTCGATGATATTGATGTATTTGTTTTATCTTACATGTACTTCGGTCCGCCTTGTTGTCTAACAAGGGGCATAAACGTGGTGGGTCGTGAGAGGGCTGCTCTTGGATTTTTCAGGAGTATCCTAGTGCTTCACGTTGTTAGTGTACGCTTGACCTGGACCATTTCATGAGCAACATGACAGCTCAGTGACTATCGCTGTGCTGTGCAGATATATGGATTTGGGCCTGTGTCTGTGGGAGTTTGCGCATTCTCCCCGTGCTTGCGTGGGTTTTCTCTGGGTGCTCCTGTTTCGTCCCACATCCCCAAGATGTGCTCTTAGACGGATTGGCAGAACAAATTCTCCCTAAATTGTCTTAAATTTGGTTTCAATGTATAGATCTATAAACATAGACAGGGATCATGGGTAGGAGTGGGAACATCAAAGTGGCAGCACGGGTTCGTTGGCCAAAGGGCCTGTTTCTCGTGCTGTTTTGTTCTTTGTTCTAAAACCCTTCTATAGTCTTTCAGCAGGTAGGGAGAATACTAGCCTCACAAGCTCAATGGTGATCGTCTCTGACTTGAAGACCTCTGGCCCAATACAAACCCCGCAAAGCCCCTTGGGCCCTTTAAAGCCCCACCAATCCCACCCTCATCATGGCAGCTGACCCACCCTCTTGTACCTTGGAGGTTGGTTCTAACTCTCCCTCACAAGTGTTGCGCCTGAACTTCAAGGGACCAGTTATGATTTGCGCCTATGTGACATCCCAAAGGTGGGAACATTCCAGGAAGAGGAATGATCATATGCCAAATTTGCAAATGAGATTCAAATCCAGTCAATTTCATGTTAATTGGCCTTGCACCATTTCTGGGTGAGATCCGGTTTGTACCAGTAGAAAAGAGCCAGGACAATTGTAAATCATTTGGTGCCAGGTGCTGAACTAATGTTCAAGCACACACGCTATTTTCCAGGGCGATGCAATCTGCACCAGACATGACAAGGCCAGAAAATTCCCCATAGTCCTGTTGCCCTCAATTATTAATTCCTTACAATGAAATTTGGTAATGGTAGAATGATTCAGACAATTTTCATATCATGGTCATACTAATAAAATTAAAAATGATTTTGCAAACATTGCAGGCCAAATGCCAAAAGTGGAGGTGTTAACATATACACCAAAACAAATTTTATTATCAATGAAACACCCAACGTCAATTCACATGGCCCTCTTTAACAAAGGTTTAGATGAATCAACAACTTCTATAAAGTGCAGCCACAGCAGCTGGGGAACAGCTGGTGAGAGATTGTTATGGATGATATTGAGGCTGAGTGCTTGATTCCATGAAATACTGATTGCAGACTGAACATTACAGCTTCTGCTGGCCAGTCTGACTCTGCCATCCTTTCAGCATGATGTTTGGAATTGACTGACAAAAGAATAGATGTGCTGACATCCTGTGAAAGGGAAAAAAATCCTGCCTGTGTATTGCCAACTTACACCAGCTTCACCAAGGTGGAGCGGCCAAGACTACATGGCAGCCTTCAGAGCTTGTAGCTTGTATTATGGCTACAAAGGATTGTGATACAGATGAATACATTAACACGGTGTTTACATTACTGAACTGGTAATCCTGGGACCTGGAGACATGTTCAAATCTCACAGTCATATGGGGAATCTAGAATAGAATGGTAAAATGGTTACAGCAACAAAAAGAGATACCCAGCTTTTTGTGTCTGTACTGGCTGGCTCCCTGTAAGAGCTAATCCCGCTCCTCTGCTTTTTCCTTATAATTCTGAATATCTTTTCTCTATGGATAATTATCCAATTCCCTTTTGAAAGTCATGATTGAATCTGTCTCCACCGCATTGTTAGGCAGTGCATTCCAGATCTTAGCCATTCACTGTATAGGAGTGCTTTCCTATGTCACCTCTGCTTCTTTTGCCAATCACCTTAAATCTGCATTTTCTGGTTCTCAATCCTTCCGTCAATTGGAATAGTTTCTTCCTATTTACTGGGTGGGATTTTATGAGCTCCCTTGGGTGAGATCGTAAAATCCGGCCTGAAGCCAGTGGAGAATTCCATTCTGCATTCATCACCTGCCCCGGAATCAAGATGGGCAATGCAGTAAAATTCTAGTCTCTCTGTCCAAGCCCCACATGATTTTGAACACCTCCTCTGTATCTTCACTTGTTTAAGATGAACAGCCGTTCCATCACCAATCTACCCATGTAAATGAAGTCTTTCATTGCCAGAAACATTTTTATACATCTAAATTCAATTTAATTTAAATTCCTTTAACTAAATAAATCAGGCATTAAAGAACTGGTATCAATAATAGTGACAATAATATTACCAAATTCTTTTAAAAACCCATCTCACTCACTAGTATTCGATACAGAAGGAAACACCTTCCCTATCTGGTCACCCTATTAGGCCATTATATGACTCCTGATCCACTGGAGACAGATGATACCCTATTCTGAAGGTAATTACAGGTGACACACATGTGCTAAAGAAAGCAGCTCACCAGCTCCTTCTCAATGATCAATAGGATGGACAATAAACATTACCTTTGCCACTGACACTTCAACGTATGAATGAATATGAAGAACCATCCCCAACTCCCTTACTCCCATCCTCTGCTGTCAATATCCAACTGTGGTATTTTAAAGGCAGTTATGAAGTCCAGGATAGATTGTGGAGAAGAAATGCCTCAGAAGAATATCCGGCACATGTTGGAAATGGAGTCCTGGCCGTGCCTCATAGTTGTGTTGCTATGCATCCAGCATTTTGTTTCTCATGGCTAGTTGTCAGACTTGTTGGGATGGCACAGTGGCATAGTAGTTAGCACTTCTGCATTATGGCGCCAAGGACCCAGGTTCAATTCGAACCTCGGATGATTGTCTGGAGGTTGTATTTTCTCCCTGTATCCGCATGGATTTACTCCAGGTGTTTTGGTTTCCTCCCACAGTCCAAAGATGTGCAGGTTAGGTGAATTTGCCATGCTGAGTTGCCCTGTAATGTCCAAAGATGTATATATTACAAGCCATAGTGAATGCATGGGGTTACAGGGATAGGGCAGGAAAGAGGGCCAAGGTAAGTCATTGGCAGATTGTTAGTACAGAGTTGATGGGCTGAATGGCCTCTTAAGTACTGTAAGGATTCTATGATTCCACATCTCTGTTCACTGAGCAGAGATGGAAGAGAATGATATCCTCCAGTGGGTTGTCTCCTGGGTCATCCCTGTCACCACTCGCTGCTCACAGTTGTGTGACTTGCCAGATGTCGGCTCCTATTGGAGTGCCAATATCTGTGCTGATGCTTAGGAGGAATGTAACACATGACACTGGATCTTCAGGAATCCTTCCCCTGAGGTACCATCTCTGCAACAGGCATCTTGGTGATGAGAAGGGCCTTGAGGAAAGAAGAAAGGAAGAATTTAAAGAGAAGCTGAATAGGAGCACATGAGAAAGTTGACCATATCGGGTGAAGCCTTGAAAGTGTAGACGCTTATGATACATAAAGAGATGCAAGTAAAATACAGTCACAGAGACACAGCAAAACCACCAGTCTTGCTATCTGTAATACTGTTAGTGAGCACATTCGACTAATCTCTAGTCTTTTTGCCTGGGTAAAAATCACAAATTGGCATAACCATCCACTGGTCCCATCACTGTTATGTTATTATGTGGTCTTTTCCCCTGCAAAAGTAGGGAATGAGGAGTGGCTGGTGAAGGTGCGGGGGGAAGGAAGAGAGATAGTATAAAATGTCCTGAACCTGAATGTGAAATTATGAAAAGATGAAATTCAGCTTTGATCGACTGGGAATAGATTAGAAAATGATGGAATGCTTGACAGCAGTGATAGGGAGAAAACGGGAAGTTTGTGCACTGGGGCTGTGGATGAGGGATGGAACCTGGACTGCAGCGGTTCACCACTATCTTCTCAAAGGCAATAAAGGATGGGCAGTAAGGTCTGGCCCAGCCAGCAATGCCCACATCCTGCAAATAAATAAAAAAAAATTAGTGGCGTTTAAGGTGGGAAGATGATCAATATGGAGAGAGACTCGGAACATGTACCTGGAAAGAGAAGGGTAAAGGAACTGAACTGAATTCTGATGTTTTCTGAACAATTGAAACCACTGATTCTTTCTTACTACTGGATCCAAGAAAAATAGATGCCATTTGGCAAGTCACAACATATTCAAGGGCTTTGGAAAGAGAAGGGAAATCGAGGCTGGGATGGGATTACAACAGAGGGCACAAAGACTTTTTTTTAAATTTGGGAGTCAATCTGACATATATGAAAGGGAGGGGTCCAGTACCTGAGCAGAGAGAATTATTAATAATATCAGTTAACATGGGAAACAGAAAGATCAGTTAGGTGGTCAAAGTTCAGTGGGTATCATTTGATTTGAGTGGGAAATGAGCTTCACGGGCAAGATGAGATAGGAAAGGGCATAAAGGATATAAGGAAATCCTGAGAGAAATTAGAGAAATATACATGAGTTCAGGACTATAGTGATGTGGTGGAAACTTAAGATAAGTTTGGTCCAGTGGGCTAAGGAGTGTGAGTAACAGAGACAGCTGACTGTTAGTAGTTAGTGCTGCGCCTCACAGCGCCAGAGACCCAGTTTCAATTCCAACCTTGATCACTGTCTGTATGAAGTTGCACATTCTCCCCATGTCTTTGTGGATTTCCTCTGGGTGCTCTGGTTTTTCCTCTCACAGTCAAAAGATGTGCAAGTTATCTTGATTGGCCATGCTAAATTAACCGTAATGTCAGGCAGATTAGCATAGTAAATGGGTGGGCTTATGGGAATAGGACCAGGTGAGATTATGGTTGGTAGACTTGATGGACTGAATGGCCTCTTTCAGTACTGTAGCGATTCTATGGAATCCTTCATAGAAAACTTTGTTAAAAGTTTCATGAAAATGGAGTACTATTGCTTATGGGGTGAATGGTGGCATAGTGGTAATGCCGCTAGGTTTGGGACATGGGTTCAAATCACGATGGTAGTTGGTGGAATTTAAATTCAACTAATGAAATCTGACCATCATGAAACTATAACGACTATAGATAAAAAGCAAAATACTGCGGATGCTGGAATCTGAAACAAAAACAGAAAATGCTGGAAAATCTCAGCAGGCCTGACAGCATCGCTGATGCAGGGTCGTCCTTACTCATAACGTTGGCTCTACTTTTTCTCTTTCTACATATGCTGCCAGGCCTACTGAGATTTTCCAGCATTTTCTATTTTTGTTGTGTGAAATTCTAATTGATTATTGCAAAAACCCATCTGTCTCACTTCCTTTAGGGAAGGAAATCTGCCATCCTTACATGGTCTGGCCTACATGTCAGGGAAACAACTTCACAATGACATGACATTAGACAAAACAACTGTTAATGTGATTCAGTTTAAAATATCATACAAGTGATTCAGGTCTGGAATGCACTGCCTGGAGGTATGCTGAAGACAGTTTCAATCAAGGCATTTAAGAGGGTGTTAGATGATTACTTGAATAGAAACAATGAGCAGGGGCCTGGGCAAAAGGCAGGGAAATGGTATTAAGTCATGATACTCGTTTGGAGAGCCAGTGCAGACACAATGTGCTAATTGACCTCCTTCTGAGCTATAATGATTCTGTAATGTGACTCAGGATCCACAACTACGTGATTGACTCTGTCCTGCTCTCTGTAATGTTCTAGCAAGCCAGTCAGTTCAAAGGAAATAAGGGATGGGCAACAAAAGTGAACACTCCATGAAAGAACTAAAATAAATTACTTCTTCCAGAATGTAACTTGTCTGTGATATCCACAAAAAGAAATGTTTCGCTGATATTTATTTTAAATCTTTTCTGAGTAGCACCCATAGTAAGATTTTGTCCCTCATGAACTATTCATTTGAGGTCAATATTTTAAACGGAATCAAATTAAAAGGAGTTCTTCTGCAATGTCACTTCATTGTGAAGTTGTAGTTTTTCCACACTTGTGAAATGAGAGGTTTGGCATGGAACGGTGGTGGTGGTGAGATCACTGATATAGGAGAGTGGCCCTCTGAGTTTAAAATAACAGTAAGTCTGAGTCAAGAGAACTGTACACATGTAGCCTGTACTGTGCTCGACCTGGGTGTGCCAGGGATAATGTCATTTATATCATTTTTAATCAGGGCAACACCTTTAGATTATTTTTTGAATGATATTCAACATGCAAAGTCATGGTGCAGCTTTCTTTTACACAATATTTGGATAGTTTGTGTAAATCTGCTGTGGAATGTTGCAGTGAGATTGTGTCTTTTTCTGGAAAGCTTCATTGTCTTTTACAATCAATTTTCCTAAGATTATAAATTGACCCAATTGCAGGATAACCACTACTATCTTGTGATATATGTGGAAGCTTCACTCCACAATAGTAAGCTCTCATTTCAGTTGAAAATTTCACAATATTTAATTGTAATATAAAATTAATGACAAAAAGATATCCAGATTATGGGTGAATTGCTGACTTGTGAAACCACTGTAGAAGAAAAAAAACTACGTTTCAGAATTGGAGTATGTGCAAGTAGATTGGCTATCAGAATTTGTATTATGCTGGAGGCGGGGTGGTTCTTAAAAGGCAGATTCAGAGTCAATTCTCCTCATTTGGGACTCCAGACCTGCAGTTGTTTTGACACTTTACTGAAGACTGCCTTTGCTCAAACTCCACACAATTGTAGAACATGCTCTCGTATACTGTAGATGTGTTTCAGCTTTTTCAACTCACAGTTCTTACTTGTATAGGATTTATTCTATTCAAAATATTGAACCTTTTTCGCAAGAGATGGAAGTTGATGGCAGCAATGAAGCCGTTTCCTGGACCCCCAGAGCACTGGCTATATGGGCATGCTCTTGAGGTATGTTTGAAATCAATCACTCAGTCAATTGTCATTGCTTTGTGCTTAAACAACTCTCTTTCTCAACAATAGCTAATATTTTCAGCAGTGATTTTGTTCACTTATTGGCTTTTGCTATTGCTTTGAACCACAATTCAATCACATGTAGGAGAAAAAGACTTGTCTCTCTTCCCTACCATCGTATGTTGCTAAGACAACTCAGTTCAGTCAGTAGCACTCTCCAGTTAACACAGTTTTGAATATCGTATTCCAGTGCAGTACTTAAGCAGCACTACATTGCCACACATCTTACTTTTCTTTGAGATGAATGATTTTACTCAATTTTATAAATTCTTACTTTCAGTAGAGTCCATTGAACACTGAGAATACATGTTCAGAAATTGTGGAGAAAACCCTCTGTAAACTCCTCCTCTTGCTGTTCCCCTTTCTCCTCTCAACCAATACCACCAAAACAGCCAATCAGCTAGTTATTCAACTTGTTTATGTTTATCAGAACTGCTGTTGCTGAATGGTTGCATTATAATAAAGTCATCTTAGTTCAAACGTGGATCATTATATGATGCACATATAATCGTCTGAAAGACACGGTGGTTAGGTACTTTGGCCATGCTAAATTCTCCCTCAGTGTACGTGAACAGGTGTCAGAGTGTGGCAACTAGGGGATTTTCATAGTAACTTCATTGCAGTGTCAATGTAAGTCTACTTGTGACAGTAATAAATAAACTTTAAACCTTATATTTACCCTGCTAATTCCCCAGAAACCAGGGTTAATTTAGCATGGCCAATCAACCTAACCTGCGCATCTTTGGACTGTGGGAGGAAACTGGAACACCCAGGCAAAACACATGCAGACACAGGGAGAACATACAAACTACAGTTAGTGGCCCAAGCCAGGAATCAAACCCAGGTCCCTGGCACTGTGAGGCATCAGTGCTAACCACTGTGCCACCTGCAATATTGTTTGATTTCTGATTTACCTTGATCTATGAATTTGGCACTGGCTTGTTCTCAATGCACCTCCTCCGCCCACCTGTCTCACCTTGTCCTTTGAGGCACTGGGTGAAATTTTATCACTTTTGTCCCACTTCTCACCTGCCTGTGACATATTTTTGATGGATTCCTGAGACTGCAGGCTGAATCAAGGGAACTGCAGCTTTGGAAGGTAGGCAGCCTTACTAGGGTAAGTGGGTATTCTTATGTAACAAGGAGAGTGCAAGAGTACCTTAACATGGAGGCATCCTCAGAGGCTTGCAGCAAAATTAAAAATCAATGAGGGGAGAGGGGAATCCCTGCAGTGGATTTAATTGAGCCACGGATGCAGCTTTGCTTGTCGGGTGAATAGCTGCTCTTACTGTCCATCTGCCTGTGGCAAGATCACCAAAGGAGGGAACATGGCCCAATATTGAACTTTTCAGTTTCCTCCTAGTCCACCTTGCCTCCTTGGTATCTCATAAGATTCCATTCATTGTTTCCCCCATCTCAGAGATCTCTACCTTTCTCACAGACTTACTCTATATGCTCTATCATGTTCTGTAAATGCTCTCTCATTCTCCCCTTCTCTACTGAGTTATCCTTGAATAAGTTAATAAATAAAGCTTATTTATTAATCATAAGTAAGGTTTACATTAACACTGCAATGAAGTTACAATGAAATTCCCCTAATTTTATGCCTTTCCAAAATTTATTCTGCAACTGCCTTTGTCTATCCATCTGAACTCTAAAAATATTAATGATAGATTGTCATGCCAGCACTCGAGAGAATATTGAGCTTTAAACACGTTAGCAAAAATGCATGAAGAACTTGCCCAACAAAACTGAGATCACAATATGTGCAGACATAGGTGTACATTATCCTTGATAATGGCTCTTATTATGCTCAACACTTCAATTGTGTATTTTTTAAATAAAGATTCAATGAACTCAACAATATGGGGTTTTGCAGAATATTATGTGGAATAAATATAATCAGAAATATTACCATTGTTAACAATGATGGCTGGCATGGTCCATGGTAAAGGTCCTCATTACCGACCTTAATGAAAGCTGTCCATAAAGATTAAGTGATTTGTATGATGTGGATCTGTGTGATTGAGGACCCCCAAAAGGTTGGGGATAAGATAGTATCCCTGGGCATTGCTAGCTTGGCATTAACAGCTTGGCCCTTGGCATTGCCCAAGAGGCAAAGTGGCAGTGCTCAAGGGAGCACTGTGGCACTGCCCACCAGGCATCAAACAGTGCCAAGAGGGGGTTCCTATGGAGATGAGGCTAGTGGGGAGTGATCGGTTGGGATCAGTGACAAGGGGAGAAAGGTCAGCAATCATTGCTGGCCATCAAGGTGGGAGGGGAGGTGTTGGCCTGCTGAGGGATGGCCAGGACTTGACAGTGCAGGGAGGGGGTTAGTGTTGGAACTGCCGGGGACAGGCTGCCGGGAGGGAGAATTTGAGGTGGCCCGGGGGTGCAAGTGGAGTGGCGGAGGGGAGAGAGATGGGGGAATATAAGGCTGGCCCAGAGCCAGTGATTGGACTGTGGTTATCAGAGGGACAGTATTGCAGAGTTGCTGTGCTGACCAACTGTCGAGCTGGCCAATGATCTGGAGGCTGGCAGTGCGGATCTACCATGCATGTGTCAATCTCAGCGCTAGCAGATTGGTGCATGCGCAGTGGCCTGCTCAGCGCCATGCTGCTGGCTTCGCTAGTCAGAATAGGTTCCGCCCACAGATTTATCTGGTGATTTATGCTCATGCACATTGCAGTGCTCAGTGTGGGAGATTCATTTTGAAAAGCAACAGGATGTATCCCCCATTTTTACACAACTTCGACACTTAGAATTTTTTTGGGAGAATCACTGATATTTTAAGAAATTTGTTTTATGCAAGTATAAAATTATTTTATATGGCCAGTAAGATTATTTAGCAGTAATTATTACACTGTTAAAAACCAGTTACAGCTCATTAAACAAGTTATAACCATTTCAAGGTTTTTGCAGAATGCAAAGTAAACATGGAAATTTACATTTCTCATATTCATATTAGTCTTTAACTCCCTTCTATGGAGAATCACTGAAAACAAATTTTCAGCATTTAACTGCACATGTACGAATGCCAGGAGTGGCTGTGATTTTTCACAAATTGATGGTGGCAAACACCAACACTTTTCATTTTTATTACAATTGCAAAATCTGGGCCAACGAATAGATTACAGCGACTTCTGTTGGTAACTGTGCTGACAGTTGTAGAACCAAGATATACAGGCAAGGAACTCCTGGGAGAAAGAAGAATAAATGATTCATGATCCTTCCTGAATATCTGGGGCTGCCTGCTGGAAAATGTAACAGCTGGAACTGAAAAATGGATCATGCTTGAATCTTACGCTTAACATGCTTGAATAACCTGTAACAGGGTTACTTGTGAAGAATTGTCACCTATGTAATATGTTAGAAAACTACTGAAATTCACAGAGTTAAGCCAGTATGAATAAGTGCCATTAGGAGTGAAAACTGACATAAAGATCTCACTCTCTTTTTGAATGATTTAAGACTGCAGATCTTGTTCACTTTCACTGATGAAGAGTATTCTTGTACTAAACCTCACTGCTTTCAGCTTTTTGCTTTAATTACTAATTCTAAGTATGTCAAGTTGGAACAGACTCCAGAAATAAATTCTTCCAAATTTGTCAACATTGTATTTCACCTTGTTGAATTTAATTGCAGTTTGCTCAAGATGGGACAGATTTAGACAAGAATGTGGTATGGGCAAAGCACTATCCACATGGCCACCGGGTGTGGATCGGTCCATTTACAGCATACTTAGTTATATACGATCCTGACTATGCTAAAGCCTTACTTGCAATTTCAGGTAAATAAAAAACACATTTTTTCTCAGTATAAATGAGTTATAGATCTTAATCTGAATTGATAAAGCAGTTTGCCATTTTACCCAGCAGTTAGTGTGTTATATTCTGTAAGAGAAGTAAGGTTATTTTGATGGTTCAATAATGGTTTGTTAACAAAAAGTGAAAGGCCCTAACAATATCCTAAAAGCAATATTGCCACTTTAATGTGTGGAATTAAAAATGTCTAAACTCTATGGAAACTTTTAACATCTGTAGTAACATTGTAGAGTTGTTTCTTGATAGAATGATTTTTACTGATATTTCC
Source organism: Sphyrna mokarran (assembly GCA_024679065.1). Taxonomy (NCBI): domain Eukaryota; kingdom Metazoa; phylum Chordata; class Chondrichthyes; order Carcharhiniformes; family Carcharhinidae; genus Sphyrna; species Sphyrna mokarran. The sequence continues at coordinate 45,453,063 of JAGIQG010000009.1, read as the reverse complement.
TTATTTAAAAGGGAAACAGTTCAGATCAATTCATCCCACTGTTCTAATTGTTATAAAATAGATATGTGCATACTGCCAATGTAAAATTCACAAGAGCAATGGCTGTAATAGTTTTGATGGAATGCGAACAGATACAGGCCACGAGTGGGAGAAAGAATACAGATCAGGTAATAAGCTTTTGCTTGAATTCTATTCAAAAAAACTGTTAGATGAGCCTCCCAGAAGGATGTCTATATATTGTCTTGACAGATGAGGGTGGAGCATGTAATTAGTAAAAGAAAAGGAAATAGAATTTTCTGGGGCAATTTTAACAGTGAAATGTGAGCTTTGATTTAGGCTTCAGTGATCATATCACTAAGGGTAACCTCTAATTGGTCAAAAATTACCACCTACCATTCTTCAATCATGTTCCCATCTGCAAGTTTCTTTTCACTCCCTGCTATCATTTCCAAAACTCCTAAATGTATGCAAATTCCTTTCCAATTTATTTCTCTCTCTTTTAGTTCATGTAGCATATATAACAGATATACAGAGAATCAGAATCATACAGTGCAAAAAACCATTTTGCACAGTGTGTATGCTGATTCTTTGACAGATACACAAACATATATTTTCCTCTCTGGAACTTTCTATTCATTTCCTTACAAATAGTAACTTTGTTTCTTTATTTTGAACAATTATTTCCTTATTAATCTCCTGTTCAGTCTTATCTTGCCATCCCTTTTCACGTAATTCACTCTGCAATCCATATTCCTCTTCTGTTTTTTGTTTGCTTTCCTGACTCTACCCTATTAAACTAAATTTTACATAAAGAGAAAATACAAAATAAACCCTCATTCCAAAAATCTTTGCCCCCAGGGAAAGGAGGAATGGATAGCTGGGATTATTCACCTTCAAGGGATCAGCTACCTCAACAATCTCTGACAATTCACAAAAGATGCAAAAGGCAGCACATTATCTGCAACGTTTAAAAGTTGCTGGTGTCAGTCAACAGCTGCTGATGAAAAGATAGATAACAAAATACAGATGAATCAGTGGATACAAAATGGATTTCACTGTAGGAAAATATAAAACTATACACTTTGAAGCAGGATATAAAACCTTTACAGGGTGAAAGGATGTCCATTAGCAAATATGGGAAGTAATTTTGGGCAATTTATTGACTATTCAGTGAAAATATCAAATCAAAGTGATGCAATATCAACAAGCTTAGTCAGTACTGGGCTACTTTGATTGTAAATTTAACTTAGTGATTTTAACTAAGTAAAGGCTGTTGTTGAAGGCTAGTGATTTGATCAGGCTTACTGATTTGAATGGTTGTCACAGGGAGCACTATTCAAGAAATTTGTGACCATAACCCATTTTTACATTCATTATGTTAAATGGGAGAAGCCATTTGGGCTGAGATGAGGAGAAATTTCTTCACTTGGAGGGTTGTGAATCTTTGGAATTCTTTACCCAAGAGGGCTGTGGAAGCTCAATCATTGAGTATGTTTAATTACAGGGAGAGACAGGTTTCTAGAAACTAATGGCATCAAAGGGAAAATGGCATTGAGATAGGCCAACAGCCATGATGTAGTTGAATGGAAGAGCAGGTTTGAGGGGCTGAATGGTCTCTTACTGCTTCTATATTTCTATGGATGAAAAATCTGGATTTGCTGGTCTGCAATTTCATGATCCACATTCCTGGGAATTCAGCTGTACAATAGGAGTGCCCAGTTGAGAAATCAGACCACAAATGTGTGGAATTAGGCATCTTACCATGAACATAGTATTATTCATTTGAGAGAACTTAGAGGAAGATAATAAGGATTGTTTATTATCTTACAATTAATTGAGTTACAGTTGTTTAAGTTTTAATTGATCAAGAAGCTTATTTGGCTGAAATTGTTTTCAATGGAGAAATTATTCAAAATGATGAAGAGGGAGAAGATAAGCTATGAGGGTAAACTGGTGAGTAATATAAAAACGGACAGTAAAAGCTTCTTTAAATATATAAGAAGCAAAAGAGAAGCCAAAGTGAACATATGCCCCTTAGAAAATAAGACTTGGCTAATAGTAATGGGGAACCAGAAATGGCAGAGTTAAACAATTGCTTTGCATCAATCTTCATGGTGGAAGACACAAATAACATTCCAAAAATTCTAAATAATCAAAGGGCAAAAAGTAGGCAGGAAATAAATACAATAACAATCATTAGGGAAAATATACTCAGGAAGCTAATGTGGCTAAAGACTAGTAAGAGCCTTAGACCTGATGGGTTACACCTTTGAATATTAAAGTAAGTAGCTACAGAGATAGTGGATGAACTGGTAGTAATCTTCCAAGGAGAATCCTTAAATTCTGGAAAAATCCCAGCAGATTGAAAAACTGTCAATCTAACACCTTTATTCAGAAAAGGAGACAAGCAAAAAGCCTAGTTAGCTTCTATCATTGGAAAAATGTTAGAGTCCATTGAGAAGGATGCAACAGCAGAGCATTTAAAAATGCATAATATAATCAAGCTGAGTCAGCATGGCCTCATGAAGGAGAAATCATGCCTGACAAACTTATTGGAATTATTTGAGGTGGAAACGAGCTGGATAGATAAAGAGGAACCAATAAAGGTAATATAGTTGGATTGACAAAAAGCATTCAATAAGATAGTGTATAAAAGGCTATTTAATAAAATAAGAGCCCATGATATTGGGGGTGATATATTAATAGGGATAGAGGATTGGTTATCTGATATAAGACGGAGAATCAGGATAAGAAGTGCATTTTCAAGATGGAAGTCAGTAACCACTGGAGAGCCACATGGGGATCAGGGCTGGGGCCACAATTATCTACAATATATATTAATGACCTGGGTGAGGGAAGTGAATGTACTATTGCCAAGTTTAAGGATGACACAAAAGTATGTGAGAATGCAAGTGGTGAGGAGTAAAGAATAGACAGAGGGATATAGGCAGATATGTGTGTGGGCAAGAACCTAGCAGATGGAATATAACGTAGGAAAATGTGAAGTTATGCACTTTGGAAGGAAGAATAAAGGAGCTGACTATTAAATGGAGAAAGACCACAGAAAACTGCAGTACAGAGTGATTTGGGGGTCCTCATGCATAAATCACAAAATCTCTAGTTTCAGCAGGTAATTGGGAAGTCAAATGGAATATTGGCTTTTGTTTCAGATAGAATGGCATATAAAAATAGGGAAATCTTGCTAAAACTATAGAAGCCAATATTTTGACCACACCTGGAATACTGCAAACAGTTTTGGTCCCCTTACCTAAGGAAATATATCCTGTTATTTAAGGCAGTCCATTGAAGGTTCACTAGGTTGATCTTAGGTATGGACAGATTTTCTTATAAGAAGGGATTAAGTATGTTGGACCAGTAATCATTGGTGTTCAAAAGAATGAGAGTCGACCATATTGAGGCTCAGGTGGCTTGATAGGAGTGGATGCTGAGAGATTGTTCCTCCTTGTGGAGGAGTCTAACACCAGGGAGCTCTAATCTCAGAGTAAGGGATTACCCATTCAAGGTGAAGAGGAGTTTCTTCTTTTAGATGGTAGTGAATCTGTGGAATCTTTTACTGTAGAGATCTGTACAAGCTGGGTCATACTGGTTAAGTATGTCTAAGGTTGAGATAGACAGATTTTTAATCAGTAAGATAACCAAGGGTTTTGGGAAAAAGGTGGAAAAAATAGAGTTGAGGATTATACCAGATTAACTATGATGGCATTGAATGGTGGTGTAGACTTTGTGGGCCAAATCGCCTACTTCTGCTCCTAAATCTTATGGTCTTATCGTGAGATAAATGATTCTTCTTATAGAGAGAATGAATAATGCAGAAGTTAACAAGTTATTTAACTCAGATTGTGATTACAGGAGTGTTTACTATTAAGTTTTATATAAAAATGTACATATTTTACAGAACCAAAAGATGATGTGGTCTACCGGTTTATGCTTCCCTGGATCGGTATGTATTCTGAGCCCTATTTACCACATCAGTTCATTATATAGAGCATTGTTGTAACATGCAATTACAGCAGTTGTGTTGAGTATTTTTATGCAATAAATGACCCAGAAAAATTCTTTACATTTCTGATTAGGTAGCACAGATTGCATTTTTTGAGAAGTATTTTCCTCCCATTCCATATTTTTGTGATTCTGTTCTATTTCAGCACCACTCACATTACATTATTTAATTGATGTGCTATATTGTAGCAGAAATTTTCACTGGAGTAGGAATCAGGTATATAGCATCCAAGAGAAACTCTGATCTCAGCAGTATGAGCCTGGGAGATTGATGCTTTATCTGCCTGCCCTGGTCAGTTGTCCACCCACATCTGTCAGGAAATAGCATTTATTGGTGTTCCAGCTCCTCTTCCTACTAGTTTCAGCTGACTGGAAAACCACAACTTCTTCCCAAGGCAACAATAAATTGAGTCCAGCCTCAATCTGCATATTTAATAAAAGGTGGTTTTAAGTGTTGCTGCCTGCTCAGGTTGCTATCCAGTGCTACTTGCTGGAAAGTGTAACAATGCCAGTATTGGGTTAGTATGTTTGAAATAGAGTATGACATTAGACAGTAAATTTCCCCAACTGATTTTAATTGCCTGTTCAATCAGTTTCTATTGGTTGGATAAGATTAAGCACATTCTTTGTGAATCACTATGTACTATAGTACTAAAATAAATATATAGCATTTTTTAGCTAATCTTGATTGAAAATTGCCCACTGGGTTTTTTTTTGCTTGCCTTTACAACTGTTTTCACATATTTATTTTCGCAGAGGAGGTTCACAAGAATGATCCCAGGAATGAAGGGTTTGTCATGTGAAGAGCGTTGAGGAGTCTGGGTTTATATTTGATGGAGTTTAGAAGGATGCAGGGGATCTAATTGAAACTTACAGAATACCAAGAGGCCCAGATAGAATGGACACGGAGGGGATGTTTCCATGAGTGGAAGAGACTAGAACTTGAGGGCACAACCTCGGAGTGAAGGGACACTCCTTTAAAACTGAGATGAGGAGGGATTTCTTCAGCCAGAGAGTGGCGAGTCTGTGGAACTCATTTCCACAAAGGGCTGTGGAGGCCAGGTCAATGAGTATCTTTTAAGAAAGAAATAGATTCTTGATCAATAAGGGGATCAAGGGTTATAGAGAGAAGACAGGAGAAGGGGATGAGAATCATATCAGCCATGATTGAATGGTGGAGCAGATACAGGGGCCTAATTCTGCCCCTGTATCTTATGGTCTTATATGAAGACAAGTACAAAGACACATAAATAACACTGATTTTGTTTTGTGGTCCATTTCTCTCCTTTTCTCTTGATGGACGTAATTCACACATGGATATTGCCGTCGGATTCATACATAATGCTGTCCTTCCCCATTACCACGCAGTGACACTTTCCACAACATAGCACTGGATAGCAACCAGAATTCAGAGACCCAATGAATAATGATACTGTCACTCTGGCAAATTTCAACCAGGTTAGAGAATCAAATCAGGGATCTTTCTGAATTTCATGGCTCAGTTCCATTCCGTTTGATATGCTTTTGAAAAAAATCATCCAAATGTATTCACGTTTGCTTTATTTTAAATTAACCATCCAGGTATTTACAAAATCAAAGCAAAAGGCTGACAATTTCATTGGCAAATATAGGAAGGCTCACAAACTCTGTGATTAATAGTGAGTCTCTGAATTTCAGGTGATGGTTTACTAATAAACAGTGGTCAGAAGTGGTATCGTCATCGACGACTCTTGACACCTGGATTCCACTATGATATATTGAAGTCGTACGTGCAGGAGATTGCAGAGTCCACCAAGATCATGCTGGTATGCGTTTATGAGATTTCTGATTATAACAAGTAGATTGTGATGCTTTGACAAAAGTAATCTGTACTTTTATTGCTATGACTAAGCATGATGATCTTTTACTCCTGAGGCCTGTGTTTGAAACCACTCTAGATGGATAGAATTAAAGTCTCCTCTTTTTATTTGTTCAAAAGGTTGTTAGATATAACAAGTTTGGACCATTTCTTTAATGGTTTGGTATAAAAATGCCACCAGGCAAATTTCACTGTATATTTTCCAATTTCTTTGCCCTAAATTTGGCAGAATGAAGCCTTGTTTTTGTGCCAAAGTTACCATGGCATTGCAAGAGGCATCCTGAGCAATTTCCACAACTTGAAATTGAATTTTCATTCTAATTAAATGAAATAGAAGCCGTAGAGTTAAGAGTCACATCTATGAGTTGTCGTACTTTTTTGAAAACTGAGTTTACAGCCTCCAGGCTGATATGATTTTCCTCAGACATTCTTCACTTCAGATGAATAGCCCTGAGTTCTGTGTTCAAAGATCCGAAGCCAAGCAATCTTCTTCCTTTTGAGAATGGTAAAACAAACTCATTTCCGCCTCAGTTCTCCCGTTCTGTCACACTCTGTGAATCAATCACTTCCTCACTAATGATGATTTTTGCATCATCTTCCCCAACCCCACTTGCCCCAAGGGAATGAATAAGCAAGTGAAACAAGGAGTTATAGAGAGATTTATGACAAAGGAACATGGGCTACAATGTAGGTCCACGGAACCATAGGTCTGCTTCAATGCTTCTTCATCCCCATTATTCATCTCTCCATAAGAATCTTCCGCAGAATCAATGGCGATGACTTTCCTTGTTTCTTGCATTTCCTCCACTTCGCCCTTACTATCATCATCATTATCCTCCAAATCCCTGTTGTCTGTTTCCCCTTCCTGGTAGCGGACCTACCAGAGAGCAGGGACCATGTTATAAATGAGTCAGCTTAGCACTGTTGTGATTAAGAGAGAGAAGGGTTTTAAAGTCAACAATTGTAAGTTTGGGCCCACTAAACCTGATGCCATCCCTATGTAGACAACTTTCGGGTCTTCCAGGGCTAAAGCACAGCATCTGCCTTGAAGCTCCTTTGGGCGATTTATTTACTATTGAGAAGCTCCCTCTGGTGGTCACATTTTCCTGCAAGTTGAATGATTGGATTACAACAATAACTTGTATTCACATAGCACTTTTTCCATTACTGAATGTCTCATGGTGCCTCAAAGGAATATATTAGAGCCAAATATGATAGCAAAACACATAAGGAGAATTAAATTCCCCCACCAACTCTCCAGCCCCATCACCCTACAGAAGGAACAGGCTGGCAAAATAGGGGAGGGGATAAGATTGGGTGGGATGGTATGGATTTGTGTCTACTGCCACTGCATTTTCACTGCAATTATACTTGCCTCTCTGTCCATCCTTGGGTCAAGGGAAGCCCTTAAGTGGTAAAAATATCAACACTAGAAGGGAGAATGTCATGTGGCAGGGTCACTAGATATATCCAAGCAGCCTGACTGTGGGCTCAGGGTGGGGTTTCCACCCATTTGGAAATCCTATGCCCCACAGAAGTCTCGCCAGGAGAAGGGTCCCCAGGAAGATAAGGCCAACCCTGTTTGATCACCCTTCCAATCACCACCATCCTTCCTCACTCCCTCAGCTCTGCACCTTGTTGATGCCTGACTGATTCTGCTGAGTCCTCCCTATTTTCCTGCCTCTCCAGTCTTCACCACTGCTCCTGTTTGGCTGCCACCGCTCATGGCTGCTGGCATGAAGCAATGTCAGCCAATCTTGGAAACAGGAGACCCTGCCATTTGGGTGTGGAAGCCACAACCTCAGGCAACTCGTGATCTGAACACAGTAAAATATGTCATGGCTTCCAGGGCCAACAAAGGCAGATTCGTCTCTAACTTTCCAGCCAGTAAGTGGGCCATCATCTCCACATTAAATCTTGGCCATTATGCCAAGTGAAGCTATTTTGCGGTAAGACTATAGTGACAGTGTTAATGCCGCTCTAGATGATCTATGAATTAATTACATCTATTTCCACAGGACAAATGGGAGCTCCTCAGCACAAATTCCAATTCAGTGGAACTCTACCATCATATCAGCCTTATGACGTTGGATAGTATTCTGAAATGTGCCTTCAGTTTTCACAGCAATTGTCAGCTTGAAAGGTAACAGCTCAAAAATCTTAGAAAGTAACTTTTTATGCATTATTTTACTGATAGCTGTTGTTCACAGATAAAAAAAATAAACTGAGTTTCTCTCTTCCTGGAACTGTCTCTCTTCTAATCTCCCACTGTCTAAATAGTTCCTTCCTTTCTTGTAATCTTGTAATTAGAGTGAACAATGTTCTCTGAACACTTAACTGCTGATACCTAATCCCTCTCTGCTATTTTAATAAGGGCATTAAACTATTTATTTTAATTTTCATGTTTTTTTAATTAAAATACCCACACAGCTTTGGACACTAAAGGGCAATTTAGCGTGGCCAATCAACCTAACCTGCACATCTTCAGATTGTGGGAGGAAACTGGAGCATTCGGAGGAAACCCATGCAGACATGGGCAGAACATGCACGCTCCACACAGACAGTGACCCGAGGCCAGAATTAAACCCGGGTCCATGGTGTTGTGAGGCAGCAATGCCACTGTGCTGTCCCTAGATTTTAGCCTAGAATTCAGAGAGGTTTTCTGGGATTGATCATAACCTGGAGCTGAAGTAGATGCAGGATCCAGCAAAATTCATTGCTAGCTTAAGTATCAGGTATATTAATTTTTAATTCCAGGGTTCACTTAAATTCAGCTATCCACTTCCTGCCGTGAAAGGTTGTGACAATGGAACAGAGGAGGTGCCTGCAATAGATTAGACAGTCAGGTTGTGATGAGGAGGGGGTTTCTGAAAAGTTTCATGAACCACAGGCTTTCTAGATAGAATGAACTAACATGCATATGAGGAATAATCTCATAATCAGGTGTTTCAATGGCAGTGCAGATCAGCCCATGATTTCTCAACCTTTGGATTTTCTAATCTGTATTCCTTGTGAGGGCTTTTCCTTAATACCCAGTTTAAAATCACCCCCAATTCATTATATTTGAAAAATACATGCTGTAAAGATAGTAATCAATTTACACACAGCAAGATCCCAAGAAGAGTAACAAGATGAACAACCAATTAAAAAAAGATTAACACTTTGCACAAACTCAGGAAGCCATAAACACAAAAGCGCCAACATCTGAGCCCAGATGTCACTATTTGTACTATATTTATGATAGTAAGTAAATTATATTTCAAATATGATACATTAATGTAAATGCCAGTATTTAAACGTCATGATGTGTCACAATAACAATTGACCAAATGGAAGTTCAACAGGTCTTTTCTCTGAATTCTGTTTTCACTCTCCAGTAATAACTCATATGTCCAAGCTATCTATGAACTCGGATTCCTTGCGAGTGAAAGATTTAAAACATTCCAGTATCATTATGACCTTGTCTACTATCTCACCCCTCATGGAATTCGATTCCGGAAAGCCTGTGACCTAGCACATCAACATACAGGTAAGCAGGAATTACCAGCCTGCCTAAGTAGGTCAATGCCAAACTATGATACTGAGCTGTATGATTCAAAAAAAACAGCAATATGAAGAGATGGAAAATCTCTTTGTTCAGCTTTCCATTAAAACATTAAACTGGAAGCTACACCAATGGCCCTGGGTCTCGTTAGATGCCTCCAAGCAACTTGCCAGTGACGAGTATTTCAAAATCAAACCACTGCAGTCCTAACTGTAGCTCTCTGGTGAATGTTGCGAGGAGAAAGCTGTGCATTTATGAAGGTGTGAGGCAATTAGGAGAGACCAGGACGTGACAAAGATATGGGGATGATCAGGAGAAGGAAAGGGAATTAGAGAAAGGCAAGTGAATCAGCTGCAGTGAAAATGGCAAGAGCCCATCTGCCCTTCCTGACTCATCATTCAGTCCAAATAATCTATAAACTTTCCTTTGTTATGGTGGGCTCCAGCAGGCCCTTCTAAGGTTGGGCCTAGTACAGCAGTATTTAGTTCATTCCATTTTTGTAAAGGGAGTCTCAGAAAACCACTGGTTCATCACATTTGTTCAGGCTTTGAGTTTAACACATGTTTTGGGGTAATTCTTCATCTGTCTTTACCAATTGTGGGCAGCACACTGTCAGCATATAATAAACTTAAGTGTCTACCCGCAACAAATTGGATGACTTCAGAGAACGATCATCCTATTGTTAGATTTCAGTTACTGAAAAGATTGAATATTATTCATGATTCAACAATTTTACATGATTTTACGGGAATTAAATGTTCAGAATGTTGGAAGTTCCATGGGATATTCCTCACTTTGTGATCTTTCTCAATGTGGCACCCAGAGTAAATAATTTCTTATCCCTGCACTGCACCGATCAGGCTTACGCTGCACTGATCAGGCTTCATTTTTGCGAAAATATTTGTACATTGCACCTACAACTCCTTGTAGCATGCAGTGCAGGAAAACTGTGTTTCAATTGTGAAACACTAGTCTGACAATAGTGCTGTTATTTTCAACCGCTACAAATGCCTACCTTATCTCATACTTGATACAACTAACATTAAAGCTGAATAACTGCACCCCCCCCCCCCCCCCCGCCACCCGCAACCAGTGATACTTAAGGCATCATTACTTACAAGTTAGTTGTTATATTATTTCTTCTGGCTACTGGTGTATTTGTACACATATTTAGAACTTTCCTATACTTGGCTAAAGTTTTCTTGTCTTGAATGATGAGAAGGGAGGGGTAAAGGAGCAAGAGTTATACTTGCTGCAATTGCAAGGGAGGGTGCCATGGAAGAGGATGGCGTGTTGAGTTGCCATGGAGGGAGCGGTCCCTATGAAATACTGAAAGTAAAGGGCGGGGGATGGAGTTGCAAGGGGAAGATGTGTTTCTTGGTAGCATCGTGCTGGAGTTGATGGAAGTGGCAGAGGAGGGGTGGAGGCTGGTAAGATGGAAAGTGAGGACAAAGGGAAACAGGCCTTTAAGTACGGCTAGGGACTCAAAATATCAGGGCCTCTGTTGATGCCAAGGAACAGCATTGGCTGCATGGAATAGAAACATAAAGCAGCAGTGGCATCAATTTACTATGTTGCCTGAACCAGAATGAACAGCCATGGGGTAATTCTCTGGGATTAGCCTATTCTCTGGGATTAGCCAAATTCACACTCTCTCAGTTTTTCTGCAACTCAGCATTGTCTTTATCTCATCCCAGTTTAAAATTCAGAATCTTACTGCCATTTGGTATCACTCACAGGTTAAGCAGGTTTTTAGTCTAAATCATATTACCAACAACAGGACATGATTTTAGACCAATGACTCACACTTGTCTCCCCTTCTCTGTTGCCATTAGAAAATTATTAATTTGGAATTGGTTCTTCTATGCAGTCTTCAAATGAAACATTCGTCAAAATTAAACTATTCTTTTGCCAGACATGGTGATACGCCAGAGGAAGGAGGCACTGAAAAATGAGAAAGAACTGGAAAGAATCAAACAAAGGAAGCATTGTGACTTTTTGGATATTCTTCTGTGTTCAAGAGTTGGTACCGATAAGTATTTATGGATATGAACATGGTTTCTGTGCTGTGTGAGAAAAAATCAAATCGATCATCATTTCATTTTCTAAACTATCCTTGCTGCAGTGTAGTTCTTTATTGTACAACATGAGCAGTGTGTTACCACCCATAATTACAAGGAAGAAGAGTATTACTTTGTATGTCAGACAAATAAATTTTTCCAATACTAGCCTGCAGTCCAAGGAGATAACAGAAGTAACACTTAATACCTCTGCCATATTCCTTCACATAGCATCCAGGCTTTTTCTCTCAAATCTTTTATTATTTTGTTGTATTTTATCCTGGAGTATCTGAAGATTGATTGAGAAGCATTGAATCATAGAATCCTCCTGTGCAGAAGGACAGCATTTGGCCCATCGAGTCTGCACTGACCACAATCCCACACAGGCCCTATCCGCATAACCCCATGCATCTACTCTAGGTAGTCCCTCTGACACCAAGGGCAATTTAGCATGGCCAATCCACCTAACATGCACATAAGAACATAAGAACACAAGAAATAGGACCAGGAGTAGGCCATACAGCCCCTCAAGTCTGCCCCACCATTCAATAAGATCATGGCTGATCTGAGCTGAAAATGGTTCAATACCACTTTCCCACTTACTCCCCGTAACCCTTAATTCCCTTATCAATCAAAAACTTATTCACTCTTGACTTGAACATATTCAGTGAGGAAGCCTCACCATCTATCAGGCAGAGTATTCCAAAGATTCACCACCCTTTGCTTGAAGAAACTCCCCCTCCTAATCTTGAGGCTGTGCCCTCTAGTCCTTCTTTCTTTGCTAAGTGAGAAGAGTCTCTCAACTTCTACCCTATTCATCCCCTTCATTATCTTATATGTCTCTATAAGATCCCCTCTCAGCCTTCTAAACTCCAAAGAGTACAAACCTAGCCTATTCAGTTTCTCCTCATAATCCAATGCCCTCATCTCCGGTATCAGCCTAGTAAACCTTCTCTGCATCCCCTCCAAGGCCAATACATCTTTCCTCGAATGCGGCAACCAAAACTGCACACAGTACTCCAGCTGCGGCCTCACCAGCACCCTATACAGCTGCGACAGAACCTCCCTACTTTTATATTCTATCCCCCTAGCTATAAACGCCAACATCGCATTCGCCTTCTTAATCACCTGCTGCACCTGCATACTGTGTTTTTGAGATTCGTGCACAAGGACCCCCAGGTCTCTCTGCACCGTCGCATGCTGCAGCTTTTTGCCATTTAAATAGTTATCCTTCCTACCATTATTCTTCCCAAAGTGGATAACCTCACACTTGCTAACATTATACTCCATCTGCCAGGTCCTTGCCCACTCACTCAACCTATCCAGATCCCTCTGCAGGCTTTCCACACCTTCCACGCAATTTGCTTTTCCACTCATCTTCGTGTCATCAGCAAATTTCGTCACCCTGCACTCAGCCCCTTCCTCCAGATCATCTATGTAAATGGTAAATAGTTGAGGCCCCAGTAACAAACTCTGGGGCACTCCACTAGTTACTAGCACATCTTTGGATTGTGGGTAGGGACACAGGGGAGAATGTGCAAACTCCACACAGACAGGGAATCGAACCCAGGTTCCTGGCATTGTGAGGCAGCAATGCTAACCACGGTGTCACCATGCGCCCTTTAACATTGTATCTTTTCAATATCTTGTTCGCTCACAGAGACAAATTCTCCTTGAGCTCCTGCTGTTTCCCAACCCTGCTCAGCAATCCTAATTTCCAAGCATTACCCTTCCAATGCATTGTTTACAAATTACGAAGTTGTACCAATAAACTATAAATAACCCATTATACAAACTAACTTCTGCAATTTGCTGTAGGTTTAGCACAGGAGGAACTCGGGGCTGAATCTTTGCTTCCAAGTTGGGAAAATTGCAACTCTACATATCCACTTTTTGAGAGAAAGTGTCTTCAGTCTTCAATTGTTGCTCTGACGGTGGGTGGGGAGACAAACAGGAATCAGGCCTGCTGTCTCCTGAAAGAGTTGGAAGCAGCCACAAGGACTGCTAGGTGCTGAGGAAAGCTTTTGAGAAGGCTGGCCTTGGTGATCTGGAATTTCATTCGAGTTACTACAAAAAATCAAACAATCTTTCAACTCTTCCTCTTTTTCTTCCATTTCAGGTTTCTTCATTTCTATTTCTCTTTGGTGTGGTCTCTCTTTTTCCTCTGTTTCAAGTGTTTTCATTTACAACTGGATTTTAGCCAATTCGGTTCCCTTTACTTTTGGAGAACTTGATCTGTCAGGTATCCCTTGCAATTTCAATTACTATGCTTTTAAATACGTCTGCTGGCTTTATCCTTACAGGTGATCCCAACTGCAACTTATCCACCAATTTCATCAATTTAACTTTAATTACACTTTGCAAATCCTGCAAGGTTATATCCTTCACTCCCAAACACATCTTAACAATTGCCAAAGCTATTTTGCAATCACCGACTTTCAAATCTCACAATACCCCTCCTGATTCTATATTCTCCTCACAAAATGGTACTTTTAAAAACATTAATCCCAATACAAAGAATTATATTTTTAATATCCCAGGTAAGCATCTCTCTCTCATCTTGGTTAAGAGCACAGCTGATGTTAAGAGTTGGGGTATTCCAAAACCCAGAAGGGAATTTTGGAATACCTGCTCTCAGCTGTATTTAGCAATTTGGAGTAATGTGATAAAAGATGTGAAGGCCAGTAAAGAGTGTCCTCTTTTGTGATGATTTTAAACAAAATAAATGTTTATTAAATAGTAAAACAGACAACAAGAAACTCAATTAAAATACAGTTAACTAAATCAATGGCTATCCACAATATTTTACCCTGTTCCAAACCATTCCATTTTCTTAACCTCGAAGCTAAACTCCCCATACAACATCATAGGTTTTTAAACTATAAGCAAAATCCAGCATTTATTACCATACCAACATTTATATCCTTTGGGGTTGTTTCTGATTTGGAATAGAGACTACTGGCTTCTCAAAACAGGCTTTCTTCAGATATTGTTTGTTGGGAGGGGACATAGCTTCCTGCTATGTGGACTATGATCTCAAACAGCGTCCATGCTGAGGTGAATTTGCCTCTGATATACCATCTTTCCTTGTAATCTTTCCTTATCTGAACTAACCTCCTCAAAAGTTAGTCACAATTATCTTCATTACATGAGCTCCGCTTTTAGAATGTAAATATGAAATTCACCCCCATCTTCCAATACTACCAACTTGCTACAGGTAAATGTTTGTTCCCAGTTGCTAAGCTAATCAGCACACTGAAGCCTTAGTTACAGTAACTCAGCCAACATCTCTTTCTCCTAATTTCCAATTTCATAAAAGCTTGTATTTCCTTTAAACATATAGCCTCAAGAATATATATCCAATTATTAGACATTCTTATTTTTTCAGTTTTATCAAATGTCCCTACATAACCTATGCCCCATAGTTCTTTATACCCTCCATGCCAGCCTATGATCCCCAAATAGCCTCCATAGACTATTGTAGCCCCATGTCAATTGAGTGCCAACTCATGCCACCCCACCTATCACCCTTTGCCCTTATGTTAACTCACCCAGTATCCACCATGAACAGACATCCAGAGCATGGTGAAATGAAGTAGAATAAAATTGTATCTATGGCAGATCTTGCTATATTTTTAAACCTCTTTGGTAATATTTAAATCCTTTCAAGTACTTAATCCTATATGATAATATATGTTTATATTCATAGCCTCACATCAGAGACAGCTAATTTCTTTATATCACTTGGAGCTATCAAATTATAAACTTTATAGGCCCTCGTTGTGATCATAGGAAGCTGTCAAGCAAAACTAATCCTTATGACAAAAAACAGTGAAATTATGGGCACTGGTCCTTTTCAACTGCAGGCTGGATGTTCTCTTTCAAAAATTTAAATAGCTTGGGAATTTAAATAATTTGACAATTTGACAGTTCTACAGAACTTCTCTACTTTTTATGCACATGCATGTATATTAACAGTTCTAAGAGAGCACCTGACCTCTCTCAAAGAGGCATCCAACCTTTCTCAAATGGCAAGGTACATCTCCAAAGAGGTACCATGCATGTGATTCTCCTAAAATAATTTTAAGTGTTGAATTTGTGTAAAAACTGAAGTAAATCATACTGGGTTTTTTTTTTAACTTGAATTTCAAATGAATTTCCCACACTGTGCAGAGTACACTAACATGATTCACTGTAGAAATTAGTGGGTCGGGCTAATTCCTGCTGGAGAACCCGGCAGCGTAGCACTAAGTAGGCCACTGCGCATGCACCAATCTGTCAGTACCAACATCAGCACATGCGCAGTGGCCCGTGTCTGCCAAGGGCATTTGCAGGCCAACTCAATTGCCCTCTTCACTCCAGAATATTTGAACATCAGCTCCCCACTAGTGGGTAGTTATAATAAATCCTGCTGGAGTGAAATGCTCCTGGCAGAAGGTGAAGGGGTGCTGGTGAGGAAAGGCTAGGAGTCCCGGAGACTTCAGTTCCAGGCCTGCTAATGCTATTTAAATTATATTACAATGAGTTGCTGCACATATTAGCAACTCTGCGCTGTAAGGCACACAGAAGCCCAGACATCCAGCGCAAATTGCGTAAATCAGGTGTCGCTGAATTTTCCTGGCCCAGTGAACTGAAAAAGCAGAAAAACAAGATGAGAGAATTATCCTTCCCCATTATTCTCCAATAACTCTGATAGCTTTAGATCTTTTCCTCAATTATCTGAAGCCCACAAGTCATAATTTGGAATTCCTTGTAATTAAAATTGGATCTGTTTGAAGACAGCTTCACTTTTACATATGCAGCTGCCTCTGAAAACCACAGATATACAAAGTACATGCAATTGTGAGGTAATGCACTTTGGAAGGTCTAATATAGATAGGAAATACACAGTAAATCAGGGAATGCTTAAGTGTATTGATAGGCAAAGAGAGTACACAGGTCACTGAAAGTGGCAATGCAGGTAGAGAAGGTAATCAAGAAGGCATACGACATGCTTGCCTTTATCAGCCAGGGCATTGAGTTTAAAAACCAGCAAGTCATGTTGCAGCTTTATAACATTAGTTAGGCCGCACCTGGAATATAGTGTTCAATTCTGGCTGTCACATTACCAGAAGGATATGGAAACTTTGGAGGGAGTGCAGAAAAGATTTACTAGGATTTACTTGGTATGGAGGACATTAGCTATGAGGAGAGGTTAGAGAAACTTGGTTTGTTCTCACTGGAATGACTGAGGTTAGGGGTGACCTGATGGAAGGCTACAAGATTATGAGGGGCATGGACAAAGTGGTCAGAATCTTTTTATCAGGGTGGAAGAGTCAATTACTAGGGGGCACAGATTTAAGGTGCAAGGGGTAAGGTTTAAAGGAGATGTATGAGACAGATATTTTACACAGAGAGTAGTGAGTGCCTGGAACTAGTTGCTGGTGGAAGTAGTGGAAGCAGATACAGTTATGATTTTTAAGAGATTGACAAATTCATAAATAAGACAAGAATAGAGGGATGCGGTACCCAGAAGGGTAGGGGGTTTTAGTTAAGTCGGGCAGCATTGTTGGTGCAGGTTTGGAGAGCAGAAGGGCCCGGTTGTGTACTGTAATTTTTGTTGTTATTTCTTCTCTTTGTTCTTTGTACAACCTGCCCTGAGTCCCAAATTCAGGTGTGGAGTTTCCATAATTGGATCTCTGGTGCCATGTTGACTGACACACAGAGCCCTTCCGACCCTGCAAACATATTGTGCCCTGTCTTTAGGACATAGCACTGCATTCACCCTATGGATGTTTGAGGCCATTAAATTGAAAAAAAAATGAGACTGATTCTGGAACTTGTGTATTGACTTCACAATTAGTTGCAATATCCCTGAAATCAAACTGTGGGGGAGGGGCAAGGTTGGGGGATCGAGGAGGGGGTGGGGGGGCAGAATGTCATTTTCTGGAGACTTCTCTATAGACAAGGAATAATTTGTCAGTCATATCCGACATCTTTTCTCCAATGAGAATACATTTGTGGTGGATAATAGGGCCTGACTCAATGTAAACAATCATTTTGCTTTAGGATGAAAATGGAATTGGATTGTCGGATGAAGACCTTCGAGCAGAGGTGGACACGTTTATGTTTGAAGGCCATGATACCACAGCGAGTGGTATTTCCTGGCTCCTGTACTGTCTGGCTCAACATCCAGAACACCAGCAAAAGTGTAGAGAAGAAATTCAGGAACTGCTGGAGGGCCATGAGAAATTTGAATGGTGAGGTTTGAACATAAGAAATAAGAACATAAGAAATAGGATCAAGAGTAGGTCATACAGCCCCTCGAGCTTGCCCCGCCGTTCAATAAGATCATGGCTGATCTGTAATGGTTCAGTACCACTTTCCCGCTTTCTCCCCAAAACCCTTAATTCCCTTGTCAATTAAAAACCTATCCACTCTTGACTTGAACATATTCAGTGAGGAAGCTCCATCACTTCATCAGGCAGAGAATTCCAAAGATTCACCACCCTTTGCGTGAAGAAACCCCTCCACAACTCCGATCTGAACCGCCCCCCCTCCTAATCTTGAGGCTGTGCCCTCTAGTCCTGCTATCTTTGCTAAGTGGGAAGAGTCTGTCAACCTCTACCCTATCCATCCCCTTCATTATCTTATACGTCTCTATAAGAACCCCTTCTAAACTCCAAAGAGTACAAACCTAGCCTATTCAGTCACTCCTCATAATCCAACGCCCTCATCTCTGGTATCAGCCTAGTAAACCTTCTCTGCACCCCCTCCAAGGCCAATATATCCCTCCTTGAATGCGGCCATCAAAACTGCATACAGAACTCCAGCTGCGATCTCACCAGCACCCTATACAGCTGCAACAGAACCTCCCTACTTTTATATTCTACCCCCTAGCTATAAACACCAACATTGCATTCGCCTTCTTAATCACCTGCTGCACCTGCATACTGTGTTTTTGCGATTCGTGCACAAGGACCCCCAGGTCCCTCTGCACCGTCACATGCTGCAGCTTTTCTCCATTTAAATAGTTTGCAATGAATTTTACTCTTGTCTGTTGTTGCAGGATGTAAAATCAGGCTTTCATGAATAGATTTTTTTTTTTAACATCATCATGCCTTACATTAGTTAGAATGCAAGATTTTTCAGGTCACATAAAGAGTACTGTGTTCAGTACATCTTGGGAAAATAATCAGACAATAGGCAGAGAAAAACAGCAGGATGACCCTAGTGTAAAGGAGATGAGGGCTGAGAAATGATTCATCTAGAAAGGTAATCACTGAGGAATATGAAGTAGCTGAAGTACTACTTTAAATTAAGCCAGGAAAGTAGAACCAAAGAACAAAAGCTTCACTGTTATGAGACTTTTCTGGATAATGAAAGGCTCAATATAAACAAATATTGGTCAGGGGATAAGGCTGTGGGTAGAAGGCCTGATTCATGTCTTGCCATACTGAGATGGAAAAAATGCTAGCGGTGTGAGAGCTGTGTTGTTGATCATTGCAGTCTCATGTTATTTAAGTGAGTACCACACAGAATTTAACAGTTTTCTCACTGTCTGCTCATCAACACTGCTGTTGAATGGATGCAGCACTTTATTGATTCTGTTCTCTCAAAGTAGGCTTCTCAAAGTATAGAATTGCTTTCGCTTACTATTAGCATGATTTTTTTCAGTTTAGATCTGATTTTTTTACATTGCAAAGCTTTTACCTCTAACTGTTTTTTATACTTGTCTAGCTACCAATTGCTAATTCACTTGCAATGAACAAATTGGGCAAAATGAGATTACAATTACGCAGTTAAATTTGGAATTGAAAGAGTACTTATTGACAAGAAAGGATTATGCAAGTGTACTAATACACTGTATGCTCATCACATTTTCCCTGTAACTTCAACTGCCCCTCTCGGATATGGCAAGATGACAAACAATGCTTTGACACTATCTCATGATTATCCCAGAGCTTCTATCCACATGTGCCAAATCAGTCAGTCAACTGTTCCCAGGTGGGATTAAGTTAGTGACAGAGGCATTGTTTGCAGGTAGCGGCTTATTTGTTATTTGGAAAGAAGGCTTATTGGTTGACAGTAATCCAGAGCATTATAGCTGGCACGATAAAGACATTTCCGGACTTGCACCTTGTACAGCTATTATACTGCCAAATGGAAACTTTATATGGATAACACTGTATGTGATATGTCCACTTTTTCAACCATCAGGTATTGGGTTTCCTTCCATCGAATCTTTCTCTGAGACATTTTATCCACTGCATCACACACCCCAGTCACGGCAAATATTTTAAGTTCATTTTGAACCTTTATTACAGCTCAGTGATCCTCAATCCAAGAACTTATGTCCTATATGTGCAGCTGGAAACTGCTTGGTACTTATCCACCTGCCACATGGCACATGTACAGCCCCCAGTCACTATCACATTCTCCTTAGCCCAATGATGTGTCCAGTGACCAATCAATGTTTATAAAAAAATACATTTCCAGATTGATTCCCTGCTCTGGGTCTCATCTTTGACCTACACTTTTCTAACTGGTGGCTAGTATATTTCAAGTATTTGGAAGATCAGCCTTCAAGGATGTGCCAGGTCTGAACTGACCCATTGGATCAGGAACTCCCAATTTAGGGACACTGAAGTCAATGGAAAAGAACGTTGAGCATGATAAAATGAGCTCTTATTGTGGCAGCAATTGTTTTACATCCAGTTATAAAAATCAAAATGATCTCAATATTGTTTTATATTGGAACTGAAACCAAAGGTTTAACTCCAGATTATTTCATTGTTCTGTAAGGAGGATAGATTTAGTTTAAAAATTATGTAGGTAGCACTGATGAAATTCAAAACTTTACAAGTACATTGTATGTTTGAAATTGAACAAAGCTGCTAAAGAATAAAAATATGCTTAAATTAGTCAAAACTTGAAAATGTAGGCTACAGAGGGGCTAATGCTGACAGGTCATTGAAATTCACTAAAAACTCATCTGTATAACAGGTAACAGCAATCATTCAATGTGAGCTGGCAACAATTTGTAAGCAGTCTGTAAGAGGACACCTATTGGCTGAGAATGTGTTCAGAAGCATGGTCCTCTCAGAGTGTGAAGCATAATGTAGTGGATAATTTTGAATTTATGTGCCAATGGAAAATAAGCAGTGGTAAATTGACAGACATTTCTCCTGATTTATATCCACTTTATATTCAAAAATCTGACAGGAAAATAAGTCTGCCAATTCACTATTGCCCAATTTACCTTATCAACGATGACAAAGTTATCACCTCTGAGTCTGCGGCTATCCATAAGATCAGTCACAGTCTTAGATCCTTCTGTCAGTAAAAATAACTTCAATGAAACACATCAACTATTTTTCTTAAACTCCTATTAAGAATTCATTTTTGTAATTCTGTATTTACAGGGACTTCCTGAGTAGGATGCCTTACACCACCATGTGTCTAAAGGAATCTCTACGGCTTTATCCTCCTCTACCAGCAGTGGCCAGGAAACTGACCAAGCCACTCATATTCCCTGATGGAAAGCACGTACCTGAAGGTCTTGTATTTCAGAAATAAGTTTTTTTAACAGTATTCTGGTGCTTGCAAACTTACAACACAAAAGTAACTAGAAGAGTGCTCTAAATTACACTTGGTTTAAAACCTCAGAATCTTGAAGGATAGTTCACATGAGTTGTAAATGTCATGGTTCTGCAGTGGGCATTGCTTTTTACAGTGTTTTATTTCAGACATTCTCATCACTTGGACTCCAATTCATAGGATCTATTTATGTCCTCAATATTCCATTTGGTCTACAGGTGGTTAGCACACAATATATATTTATTAGTGAGACATTACAAAAAGTAGATGACAAGGGGACCTGGAGTGGTCATAAATAAGTCACTAAAAGCTAACATTGCGGAGACAGCATGCAATTATGAAGGCTAATGATATGTTAGGCTTCATCACAAAAAGGTTTGAGTATAGGAGTAGGCAGATAGGAGTATGACCTTACTTCAATTGTTAGATTGGTTAGACTGCACTTGAAGAACTGTATGCAGTTTTGGTCCCTTTATTATAAAATGATGGTATTGTAGAAGTGTAGAAGGAGGCCATTTGGCCCATTGAATGTGCACCGACTCTCAAAGAGCATCCAACCTTTGTTCGCCCTATCCCCATAACCTTGTGCATTTACCATGGCTAATCCATCAAACATGCACACCTTTGAACACTAAAAGGACAATTTAGCATGGGCAATCCATCTAACCTGCACATCTTTGGATTATGGTAGGAAACCAGAGCACCCAGAGGAAACCAATGCAAAATGCAACAGGGAAAATGTCCAAACTCCACATAGACAGTGACCCAAGGCCAGAATCAAAACTAGGTCTCTGGTGCTGTGAGCTACAGTGATAATCATTGTGCCACTGCACCTTCCCTGAGTGATGGAATGACTATTAAAAGAGCCACATCTTCCACATTGCTTAATTAGAGTAAATGCATTTGTTCATCAATCCTGAAAAGCGGCTCAATGAACTCGTGATCAGGTTTGTCTGAAATTTTTTGATGAAATAAAAGTTAAATTATATGTGGTAATTCATTCCAAAATTTTCCAGATTTCATAGATCACTGAGTCAATACTGACTCAATATAAGCACGAAGTGCAAATCTGAGAAGTAGAAATCAGACACTGCTCCACAAAGAGGGAATATCAGATGGCTTTTGCACAGCTCCCAGTTACAACCTCAGATTAGACATCATTAGCAGGAATTTTGTAGCAGACAGCCTGTTTGTTATCCAGTCTGGGAAACGGTGCACAGTGTGTAAGAAGTCTTGAAAAAAATGGAATGAGTTACATGCACATACTTCTGAAATTTTGTTGAAGGTATTAAATTATATTTTCACAGGTTGTCTGGTTGCGTTAAGTATTTACAGTCTCCACAGAAATCCACTATTCTGGGATAATCCTGAGGTAATTTCCTCTTCCATTACTGAGATAATAAGTAACAAAATCATTATATTGTAGCATTCCTGTTAGTCTATTAACTAGGCCTCCATAAACAGATTCCTATTTTTTGCATGATATCTATTAATTTGATTTGCATCATATTTACAGTCAAATTAATAGAAACCATGGAAAAAATAGGGATCTGTTTATGGAGGCCGAGTAGTAGCAGACTAATAGGAATGCTACAAAGATTCAGCAAAGTGTTTTAGATATATCATTAATTTGGGCATATTTTGAAATATCATTTGCCATTTCATTATTGCTTGGAGATAACAAAAAAGTATGGAGACATAGAAACTAGAAGCAGGAATAGGTCATTAGTTCCTTTCAGCCTGCTCCACCATTCATTTTGATTATAGCTGATCATTGAATTCAAAATCCTGATTTCCCCCTTTCCTCTCATATCCTTTGATCCCTTTAGCCCAACAGTTATATCTAATTTCTTCTTGAAATCATACATTTTGGTCTCAATTACATTTTGTGGTAGTGAATTCCACACGTTCACCACTCTGTGGGTGAAGAAATTTCTCTTCACCTTAGTTCTAAAAGGTTGACCCCTTATCCTCAAACTATGATCCCCAGTTCTGGACTCTGCACCATTGGGAACATTCTTCCTGAATCTACCCTATCTAACTGTTAGAATTTTACAAATTTCTATGAGATCTTCTCTCACTCTCCTAAACTCCAATCAAAATAATCCTAACCAAGTTAGTCTCTCCTCATTTGACATATCTGCCATCCTAGGAATCAGCCTGATAAACCTTCGCAGTGCTCCCTTTATAGCAATAACATCCTTCCCCAGATAAAGACACCAAAATTGCAAGTAATACTCCAGATGTAGCCTCATCAATGCCCTATACAATTGCAGCGACACATCCCTATCTCTATATTTAAATCCTCACACTATGAAGACCAACATTGCATTTGCCTTTTTAACTACCTGCTGTACCTTAGCATGTTGTTTGAGTTGTTGATGCACGAGGACACGAAGGTCTCGCTGACTATCCACTTTTCTCAATCTACACCCATTCGAGTAATAATCTATCTTCCTATTATTGCTACCAAAGTGGATAACCTCACATTTATCCACATTATACTGCATCTGCCACACAGGTGCCCTATCTCAGCCTATCTGAATCATGCAAAAGCATCTCTGCATCCTTTTCACAGACCACCCTCCCACCCAACATTGAATCATCTGCAAGTTTGGAGATAATGCATTCAGTTCCCTCTTCCAAATCATTAGCATATAATGTGAACAGTCAAGATACTAGCACAGATCCCTGCGGGACCCGTCAGTCCCTGACTGCCGATCAGAATAAGACTCATTTACATCAATACTTTGCTTCCTGTCAGCTAACCAGCATTCTATCCATCTCAAGACATTACCTGCAATCCCACGTGCTTTAACTTTACATAGTAGTCTGTTATGTGAGACCTTGTTGAGAGCCTTCTAAAGTCAAAATAAACCACATCCACTAGTTTTTCTTGGTCAACTCTACTAGTTACACCCTCAAAGAATGCCAATAGATTCTTCAAGCATGATTTTCCTTTTAAAATTTTTAAAATTTTAAAGTTTATTTATTAATGTCACAAGTAAACTTACATAAAACTGCAATGAAGTTATTGTGAAAATGGATGCTGATTTTGTCTGATTATATCACTGCCTTCCAAATGCCACGTAATGAAATCCTTTGATAATAGACTCCAGTAAGTTCACTGTACTGACATTAGGCTCACTGGCCTATAGTTCTCTGTTTTCTCTCTGCCTCCCTTTTTGAATAGGGGCTTACATTAGGCAACCTCCAAATCTCATGGAACAGCATGATAGTCATGATGTGGAGATGCCGGCGTTGGGCTGGGGCAAAACAGAAAGAAACAGAAAGAAATCCCATAACATCAGTTTAAAGTCCAAACAGATTTATTTGTAGCAAAAGCCGCAAGCTTTCGGGACAGCCTTGTCCCTTCATCAGGTGGTTAGAAGGGGTTTGGTGGTGAGAGTTTTCCACCAGAGAGAGACTGGGAGACCTCATGGAAATCTCTTTATCCATACATTTCTACTAAGGCACTGGAGACTTTGAGGCTGAGATATTGCTGTCTGTAAATTCTGTCATTCCTCGTTATTGCTAATAAGCCAGTAAACATAGCTTTTAACAACCACAATGTTGGAATGTGAAATAGGGATGAAAGTAAGTCCATCAGGATAGGGGGTTTCTGTCGGACTATTGAATTCCTAAGCAATCTGGGATTATATACAGAAATAATAGCAAGTTTCAAGGCAAAAATACATCAGTAAATACTAGAATCAAACCTAAATAATTTATTAACGTTATTTTGATTTCTTAGAATGGTGTTATCTTGAAGCACACTTAAAATGTTGCCACTATGTATAATAAAAAGTTATTACTAATTACTACTTTCTTACAGTTAAATCAGAATGATGGCAATAAGCAAATGTCTCTATTATTTTGAACAGGATTGATAGAGATGTATTTAACTGTGTTACATACCATCTGTGTGTAACAGAGTTTCTATTTATTTTTGAAATTGAGATGTTAAAACATTGATGTCCCATGTGCTATATATAAATGCAAGATTTTAAACTGCTCTCACTTATCAGTGAGAATTACACATCTGGGGTAGGGTTTTATTAGTGTCTGATTGGCAAGGTAGGTCATGGGCTGGTAAAATGTCAGACAGTTGTATTTGAATACCTCCTAAATAGTTCCGCTTTCAGACCAATAATGTCTGAAAGGGAATGGTTTAGTTTGGAGGGGCATTGCTTTTTATTTTGGTCGGCACAACATCGAAGGCCGAAGGGCCTGTTCTGTGCTGTAATGTTCTATGTTCTATGTGGGAAATGGCAGCAAATCAGCCACTTGCTGATCAGAGCCAGGCAGCCAATTTCATTAAGATGGCCATTTTCCTCAGCCACTAATTTTTCCTGCAGCAAAGAGCTCCTGCTGCACAGGCAGGCCTCCAGTTGCATGGAGGCAGACTCCTAGTGGCTTCCCATTAGATAGTGCCCCAGCATGTATGGATGCTCCATGGCACAAGGAGGGAACCCTGATGCAAAGACCACCGCATAGCCCCGACAGCCCCTCTGAGAGATTATCTCACAAATTGCCAGGGCCGGCCGGCCTGCTTGTCAAGGCACCTCAAAATGGAGCCATTTCCTTGTCCTCTTTGCAGCCTCAGCAGCTGCAACCTATCCTGGTGGCCTAGCCTTCAGTGCCTCTGACCCTCTGATTGGGATGGTTGCTTGGAGAGACAGCTTGCATTCTACATCAGACAGCAAGCTTTTAAAAATTCATTTATGGGATGCGGGTGTCACTGGCTAGACCAGCAATTATTGCCCTAATTGCCCTTAAGAATGTGGTTATGAGGTGTCTTCTTGAACTGTTGCTTCATTTGAGATTTGAATTTCTTCAATATGCAGGCAAATTCTCATTAAATACTCTTTGTAATTCACCATATTTCAGCTTTTAATGAGATAATGTAAACATGTAACACTGGTTTTTAATAGCATTGAGTTGAATTCTTCATGCAGCAGGTTTACTATAAAGTAGCCTTTTGTTGTTTTTTTTGTACAATCCTATATAAACAGCACAGTCCTGACTAATCTCGGCTAGTAACGTATTCTATTGTCTTTTCACATCAGACATTTAACCCATTGAGATTCACTCCAGAAAATTCAGAAAACAGACACCACCATGCCTACATACCTTTCTCTGTTGGACCAAGGTAGGAACAGTTGATACTCAGTTTTGATATTGTTTTTGAAGCTAATTATTTTTATACGAAGCTAGTTTTCAGCAGGTACATTAAATGGGTGTATTTGCAGTCCCTGATTTTATGACATTCAAGTTGTAATGAGTGGTACTTACTCCGTTCTTAAATTAACACTTCATTTTGACTTTACAATGCCAGATTCAACTTTAGGATGCCACTCCAGCTAACAGTTGGTCTTTACCAACTGTTATTCTTTTATATTCTACCTTTCACAACCTCAGCAAGAGCTAATTGCTTCTCAGATACAGTATATAAGCAACTTTAAAAATGTAGGCACTATTATATCATGCGACACACACCAGTGTAAGATAATTATTTGGAAGGAGCTCTCACAAGTTTTTCATTATTCAATGGAAATGGGGTATTGCATTTGGTTCAGAAACCAATTCAATATTTATAAAGTTGTTCCAAAGGGAAAAACGACTCCGACTCATCACACTTACAACCCAATTTTCAGGAACCAATTGTGTCGTAAGTGTGAGGATTACCTGCATTCCAATTCAGTGGAACAGTTTCAGTAACCTTAGGTTAATGTTAAATTATGTATGATATTGGGATCTACAGTACTTGGGTGTGCGGGTGGGGACGGGTGGTTGGTGATGGTTGTTTATCATATAAAATAATCTCTCAGCCTGTTTCGAATGGGATGGGAAGACGTTTAACAGGCAGAGACCAAAGGCAGGATGACAGAGATAAGCTGTTAAGAGGTTATGAAAGCAAGATTAATTGGAATAGGATGGACAAAATTAGGAAGAGTTCTGGAGCAGAAATGCTAAATGATCAATTTTTGATGGTGGTACAAAGGCATATAGAACAACTTAACATAAAATCAGAGGAACTGAGGGATAATTACAGAAGATTCTATAAATTGAGAAGAGTGATGCCATGTAGGGATTTGGAAATAAAGGAATCAGTGGGAGTCAAGAAAAAAGGACCAGGAATTAGCACAGGACCGAAATATGCCAACGGAATTCCCATTTCTTTGACTTGGCAGAGACCAGTCCAAATGAGACCAAATATATCAACCTGCCAAATGGCAGGAGTGGGCCCACCCTGTGATCCAGACAGAAGGCCATTCAGCCCATCATGTCTGCAGCAATAACAACCCCATCCAGGCCTTGTCACCGTAAACATATTTACCCTATTAATCTATCCAACCAATGCATCGCGAGTAAGGAGCAATTTAGAATGGCCAATGATACTAACACACACCTCTTTGGAAACCGGAGCATCCGTAGGAAACCCACGCAGACATGAGGAGTATGTGCAACCTCCACACAGTGACCCAAGCCAGGAATCGAATCCAGATCCCTGGAACCCTGGGGCAGCAGTGCTAACCACTGTGTCACCTCCATTCCTCCTCATCCTCCATGTAACTCATAATGAGGAATGTACAATCCTATGGCTGTGCAACATGCAGCAGACCACCAATAGTTTTGGTGTTTATTCTGCTGAATACTGCGGACTCATCCAGTGCATTCCACGTAGAGGAAACAGTTTTTCAGTATGTCCGTGATGTGCTCTATCAAATTTCTTGTGACAGCAAGGTCTTTATTTTAAAGTTTAATGTTTATTTATTAGTATCACAACTAGGCCTACATTAATACTGAAATGAAGTTACTGTGAAAGGAGTTCACATTTACTGGAGGAGGAGGGGGCACAATATTGTCCTTTTATGTTGCTTAACATGTGAGGCAGTCACGCAAGTTTAACAGCAGCACTGGCACAAATCAGCATTGTTTATGGACTGACACCATTATCTGTCCACCCTGCACCAAGATGGAATCCAACATGATTTACTTCACAAGTAAATACATGTACCATAAACACTATTGTAAAGCTCTAAGGACACTTGTAATCCCAAAGAATGGGCACTATCAACCTCAATTTCTCACCCAAACTGTCTTCCATGGCATAAATGAAGGAATTAGACAGTCATATAGTTTTTCTGAGTGATCATATTTGATTTGATTTATTGTCACATGTATTAGTATACAGTGAAAAGTATTGTTTCTTGCATGCTATACAGACAAAACATAGAGAAGAAGAGTGCAGAATGTAGTGTTAGTTGTAGTTAGGGTGTAGAGAAAGATTAACTAAGTGCGAGATAGGTCTATTCAGAAGTCTGATGGCAGTAAGGAAGAAGCTGTTCTTGAGTCAGTTGATAAGTGACCTCAGGCTTTTATATCTTTTCCTTGAAGTAGGTCGAAGAGAGTATGTCTGGGTTGCATGGGATTCTTAATTATGCTGGCTGCTTTTCCAAGAAAGTGGGAATTGTAGACAGATGAGAGGTTGCTTTGTGTGATGGACTAGGTTACGTTCATGACCTTTTGTAGTTCCTTGTGGTCTTGGCAGAGCAGAATCACACCAAGCTGTGATACAACCAGAAAGAATCTTTTCTATGTTTGTCTGTAAAAATCGGTGAGAGTCATAGCTGACGTGCCAAATTTCCTTAGTCTTCTGAGAAAGTAGAGGCATTGGTGAGCTTTTTTAACTTGGCAGGGAGGCGACCAGGACAGGTTGTTGGTGATCTGAATATCTAAAAACATGAAGCTTGCAACTTTTCTACTTCATCCCCATTGATATAGACAGGGGCATGTTCTCCACTCACTTCCTGAAATCAATGACAATCTCCTTCGTTTTGTTGACATTGAGGGAGAGATTATTGTGGTTGCAATGGTTCACTAGATTCTCTATCTCATTCCTGTATTCTGTTTCATTATTGTTTGAGATCTGACTCACGTTGGTGATGTCATCAGCAAACTTGAATATCAAGTTGGAGAGGAGCATTAATAACGATATACTGCTTAGAAATGTATATTTATAGGTCCTGTCAAACATTGAGGTGCCTGAGGCAATGATAAATTACTTACCAAAATGACCAAGATCAAAATTCAGTTCAGTAGATCGCATTTCCCCTCTAATTCTCTTGACCAGGTAATTTGCTGATTGCACTGGTTGCCAAAGAAGGATTGAAAATCTCCCACTTGTAAACTTAGTGTGTTTCATTCTTTTGCAGGAACTGCATTGGTCAGCACTTTGCCTTGAATGAAATGAAGGTGGCTGCCGCACTGATTCTTAATCGATTTGAACTGGAAGTTGATGAATCAAAACTACCAATTAAAACACCACAGATAGTCCTCAGATCCAAAAACGGAGTACACCTCAAGATTAAAAAACTGGAGAAGTAAAGCAGGAGAAAACCATGCAACCTTCCACCAATTTCCTTCTGCCAGTTGACAAAAATAACTGCTATTTTTAAAGTAGCAACTTCAAAACCAGATATATGAATCTGAACATGGATAATAATTTAACTGTAAAACACTGTAGGATAGATTTGGACTTTGTGTGATTGTGAAAATTGGGTAATAAGAGAATTGGGAGAGATGTAAACTAGGCCACCAATTTTACTCTAATTATTCTCTGGAGACCCCACTACATTGCCTTTTCTTTTTGAATCTGGAGAAAGAGTTTCTGGTGACCAGAAAGCACAGATTAAGATAACTGATGGAAAAAACAAGAGATGAGGATTATTTTCATGCAATGAGTTGCAATGATCTAGAATGTATTGCCGAAAGGGGTGAAGGAAGTAGATTCCATAATAACTTGCAAAAAGGAATTAAGTATATACTTAAAAATGCTATGGGGAAAGAGGAGAGATGGGTGGATGGATTAAATAGTTCTTACAAGGGCCCAGCACAGGCAGAATAGGCTGAATTAACTTCTCCTTAGCTGTGAAATTCTATGACTAAATGATCTACAGTATTGCACAAAGTCAAAATCCTTATGACTTTAAGAACTGTTAAAAATATTGTGGTAGGCATTTGTTCACTGTTCTGCACCAGTCTGCACTATTATTGCAAATAAAAACGTTGAACATCTGACAATGATTGTGAAGCAGGAATCTCGGTAAGAAGTTTCGATGTTGCAGATTTAATGATGTAAATCATTACAACAAAGCTTGAGTAGTTTTTATAACCTTTATCCAAACCCTGATATTAAAATCATTCCCTTTGTGTTTTATTATATATGTATTGCAGTAAGGTGGGAGTCGTTTTATTCTGTTCTACTTCCAATGTTCTTTTACAAACTGAGACAGATTCAAACACATTGACAAGTATATTCAAAATGCACATTTGTGATCACAAACAAAAGCAACCTGTTATTTTCATTACTTGATATGCTTTGCTGTAGTGTGCCTAGCTGCTGTCAGTGATGGGATTTTTCTTTCCCAATACTGAGAAAATCAGAGATCACATTTTTGAGATGACATCATCTCAATATTCATAACTCCATTGAAAACACTGAGTTGAAATTAGTTTCACATCAAAGAACTAGAACATAGAACAATACAGCACAGAACAGGCCCTTCGGCCTTCGATGTTGTGCCGACCAAAATAAAAAGCAATGCCCCTCCTAACTAAACCATTCCCTTCTCATCCATATACTTATCAACTAACCTCTTAAACGCCACCAAACTTGGCGCATCTACAACAGCTGCAGGCAGGGCATTCCACTCCCTAATCACTCTTTGAGTAAAGAACTGTCATTTCTGACCTGGAGGAAGATAGTATTCTTTTGATTTTTGCAGTAGATGTGACTCCCCGATGGAGGAAAGGCCTGGATTTCAGAGCTAACAATATTACACAACTGAATATGAACAGTCGGGCATAACATTTCATAGAGGTGTATAGTTTGGGAAAGGATAGCTTTATCCATCGGGTCTATGTTGATACTAAAACTGGTACTATCAGCTCTAATTTTATTTCCCTTTAAATGCTCATCTGTATTTATGGTTATTGATTCTGACGGATCTATGCAGATTGGTACATTAACAGTTCATTACAAGGAAATAACAGCCAGTATGTTATAGATTGTCTGGTGGTTAGTATACACACCCTTGACTGACCTCTAAAACCTAACACTCTTTTCATTCATTATAGTTAAATTTACTATAATTATTGACAAAATTGTTTGATATGAGCAACTGTTCGTTAATTGCTTCTAATTAGCTAGTTCAAGATAAGATCCTAATCCTTTCAGCACTTGATCCTTCTAACTCAATCTCTGAGGTCTGCTCCTGGCTAATGTTGTATCCCATACTGGTGCTCCTGTTGTCCCCCTGTCAATATCTTAATATCTTCTATTATAATTTTCCTGCTCCTCCCCCTATGTCATCCCCAAACTCACTGCGCTTGATTCCTCCGATCCTAAGTTCCCAGTTGGGCTTTGTGATCACTGTTACACATCATCCACTATGCAACTCTAGCCATTTCCTTCCAACAGAAGAAGGGGAAAGGAAAATTGGGAAAGGTTCAGAATTGTCATTCACACTGGTTATACTTGTTATGCACTATCATTGAAGGTTGAAATTACACCAAAATAATTCACATACAGAAGTTTTAAATGACACATAATGCTGCATTATTTGATGTACTGTGAGCAATAAGGAACTAATAATGAAGAAAGGAACCCTTCAATATAAATTCAACTTTGATTTTCACACAAGTCAATACCATATCAACAACTCACTTTATTCTGCTCACTTTTCTTCCAACGATAACTCAATGAATCACGTAGTGAGGTGTTATGTTGTATTTACTGATTTCAGCCAAGATGGCAGTGAGGGGAGGGGAACACTATAATTAGCCCCTCAGCACACATCAGAAACAACAAACTGAAGCATTGCTACAGTTTTCACTCACTATCCACTGAACTCATTGCCATATAAACTGCATCAGCTCATTTGTAATATAGATCCTTGGTTGAACAATTCATCAACACTCTGTTCAAACTTGCAAATGAAAGCAAGTAATTGAGCCAAATTTACAAAGTGTTTGTTAATCTTCACTTCACTGCAAAGTTGCCACCTTCAGTAGAGGATGGGTTAAGGGAGAAAATGACAGCAGAAACAGAGGGAAAGATAAGATTAAGTGCTGGCTCTATACTAATATATGTGACAATAATAAATCAAATCAAAAAATCAAATCAAATCAAATCAATGACTTTTCAGTATCAGGAAGATTCTGGACCTATAAAAATGCTAGGTGTGAAGGTTCGGCCCCATTTCTGTTAAGATCCAAATTTTGCCATCTACCCACCCACCTTGAATGGCCCCTCCATGCCAACTCATATCCATACTCCATCCAAAAGATAACCAGAACTCTGTAGGACCAAAATTTGTTTCTCACTGGGCACTTTAATTCTAGGAGTGCCCACCAAATATAAGATTTCCTGACTTGAACTACCCTCCTCGATACCAATAAATGTACCCTAATTGTATTACGATAAACATATTCCAAATTAATTAAGTTAATAAATTAATGATTATAATCATTTGTAGCGTACTATTTAATTAAATCTGATGAGCTTTAAGAACGCATAATAGTTTTTCTCTTGTTTTGTGATATCTCATGTACCAAAAGCATCAGGATTTCCAATATTTCAGAGAACTGCTTCTACTATCTACATGTGAGTCTGGGGGCAATATTATACATTCTCACTGGGAGTAATACATGACATATACAAAAAAAGTGCAATGGAAAAAAAACCTACCAGTTGTGGCAATTTGTGGCAATTTTTAAAGATCTGTGATGAGCATAATGCTATTCATATCTGATAACTGGAATTTCTTGGACAAAGAGATTTGTAAAGATATATTCTTCTTTTAAATAAAACTGTAAAAGAACAAAGTTATTGCTGAAATGAATATGTTATGTGAATTTAGAAATTGCTGTTTCCATTTTGCTCAAATTACTTTTGAGATTTTATGTGATTTAACAGTAGAATTTTATCAGTAATAAACAAATCAGTGACAAATAGGGAGAACCGTGGTGGTTTGTGTGCTCTGGGGGAATAGTTCCAGCTTCACGATGCTACTGCTGCTCTGAATTCACCATGGTCATAATTTGAGTTAGTTTCAGAGTACAAATGGCAAAACATTTGCATACACAAAGATTGCAGGTGTGCCTTGGGCTGAAATCGAGTTTGTGATTAAATTTCTGACCATGAATGTTCTCTGATGCCAGGGAAGGGTCTTCAGACCAGCAAAATAAAAGTGTACAATTTAGCTTACACATAGCTAACAGAAAAATTACAACCAGTAGCACACAATGCACATCACAGAGTCACAACTAGACAAGAGACAATATCAAGTCCACGCTGGCTCTGTGTAGAGCATTCCAATCAGTTCCAATCCCCTGCTCTATCCCCAAAGCCTACAAGTTTATTTCCATTAGTGTCAGTCCAATTTCTTTTTGAAATCACATTGACTACATCCCACTTCCACCATCGTAATCGACAATGATTTCCAGGTGCATAAAAATGTCTTTCTCACATTTCCCCCCGCCTCATCTTTTCTGTACAGCCTTAAATCTGTGTCTACAAGTCCTTGCAGCATCAGCTTTTGGGAACAACTTTTGTCTACTTTTTCGAAGCCCACCATAATCTTGTGCACCACTATCAAATTTTGTCTCTGAGAAGAGCATCCACAGCTTCTCTAACATAACCTTGCAGCTAAATCCCTCACCCTTGGGATCATTCTGGTAAATTACTAAATTATTTCTGGAATATCTCAACTGCTGTCCACCTTTCCGAGTGCGGTAACCAGAACTGGTGCAATCCCTTGATTGCGTCTTAACCAGAGGTTAATATTGATTTAGCATAATGTTTCCACACTTATACTTAATACCTCTATTTATGGCGTTCAAGTTTCCATGTTTCACTAATTATACACTGCATATGTCCCGATAGTCATTTACATCTACCAGTGATAATATACAGAGGTCAACAGAAATGCATCTTTCACAAAAGACAACATTGCATTACACGTGCAACATGGAAGATAATGACTTCTGTGGCTGAATCAAGTTTTAACAGCTTGTGCTACTGCTCACTGCAATTATAAACATGGAATATATTCCTCTCAATGTCCAAACTGCCTATATGCCAACCTAAAAATAACTTTTATTAGTAAAGCTAATGAGCAGTTTCAGAGGTGTTGACACAGTCCTTAAAATGTTAGCAACTCAACATCATCTCTACCCCAGAGGAATATGGATGCTCAATTGTTGAGTCTATTCAATACTGCGGAAATCTGAAATTAAAACAGAAAATGCTGCAAAATCTCAGTACGTCTGACAAGCATCTGCAGACAGAATAGAGCTAATGTTTCAGTATAGATGACCGTTCATCAGCTTTGCATATATGACATACATTTTGGGCACTGAGAGGAACACATTCCATGTTTATCACTGCAGTCATGATGTGAAGATGCTGGCATTGGACTGGGGTAAACATAGTAATAAGTCTCACACCAGTTTAAAGTCTAACAGGTTTATTTGGTAGCAAAAGCCACTAGCTTTGGGAGCGTTGTCTGTTCGTCAGATGAATCATCTGATGAAGAGGTCGAAACACCTCGAAAGCTTGTGAGTTTACTATCAAATAAATCGGTTGGACTTAAACCTGGTGTTGTTAGACTTAACACTGATTCAGCCACACATGTCATTGTCTCTCATGTGGCACACAGCTCCTGTCGCCTTTCCTTCCCCACGGTCATCCATTTTGCCAACGGCCCTCGCCTTCACTGCCATAACATTTCCACTTCTTTCAATGACATCCATTTCCCGCTACACTTTCACTACTGTCCTCACCGACACAGAGAATAAAGTCTATTCCAATGCATTAGTTCCCAATCATAACGGAGACCCCAATA
This sequence comes from Sphyrna mokarran, assembly GCA_024679065.1. Lineage (NCBI taxonomy): Eukaryota > Metazoa > Chordata > Chondrichthyes > Carcharhiniformes > Carcharhinidae > Sphyrna > Sphyrna mokarran. Next base: position 45,418,089 of record JAGIQG010000009.1, on the reverse strand, counting down.
CTACTGCCCTGTGCCGAAGCAGAATGCAAGATAACGGCTGACTCGCTTGCGATGTGCAATGCAAGTGGCGTGACGTATGACGCAGAGGTGGTCTGCCGCTGACGGCGTGACGTTAAACGCAGAGGCGGCCTCCCACTGATTGCGTGACGTTTGATGCAGACACGGCCAGTCGCCTGCGCCGTGACGTATGACGCAAAAGTGGTCGGCCGCCTGCGCCGTGACGTATGATGCAGAGGCGACTAGCCGCTTGCGCCGTGACGTACCACGGAGAGGCGGCCTGCCGGCGTGGGGGACTATGTCGAGTGATTTTTATCTGCGGTATTATGTGGGGCACAAGGGCAAGTTTGGGCACGAGTTCCTGGAGTTCGAGTTCAGGCCGGACGGTAAGAGTTGACCGGAATGTCCGAAGTGGCGATGAATGCTGAGCCTGGGAAAGCTAGGAGGTGGCAGAGGGAAGGCTGGGCCCAGACTCCCAGGCCTCACGCTGGGTTGAGTGTCTGTGAATCAATGTGTACTAGCAGTAGCAGTATCTTTATCCATATCCATATCCATATGACTGCTGTACCGCTCCCTAACTAAACAAATACACATCTTACAGCTCCCCCCATACAGCTTTCTCATTAACAGCCATTTCAAGGTCTTTGAAGCTTAGTGTTCCCGGAATTTGAAACAGCATTAACATCCCACAACATTCAGAGGAAGGGTTATCCAGACTGAAACATTGACTGTATTCTCTCTTCACAAATGCTGTCAGACTTGCTGAGATTTTCCATCATTTTCAATTTTTGTTTCAGATTTTAGCCTCCACAGTCATTTGCTTTTATCTCTAAGCACTCTGCTGTGTTTGTCTATGAACATTAATTCATTCATTATGGTGTCCTGCTAGCAGCTGTACGTGGAATTTACAGCACAAAAACAGATCGTTTGATCCATCTTATCTCTGCTGTTTACGTTGCACACAAGCTTCCTGTCACCCATTTAGGCAGCATTGTGGCACAGTGGGTCAGCATTGCTGCCTCACAGCTCCAGGGACCCAGGTTCAATTCCAGTCTCGGATCACTGACTGTGTGGAATTTGCAGTTTCTCCCCGTGTTTGCATAAAGAACAAAGAACAAAACAGCATGGGAAACAGGCGCTTCGGCCCAACGAGCACGCGCCGCCACCCCGATGTACCCACCTCTACCCGTGACCCCTGTCAATGTTTATAGATCTATGGATTAAAAACCAAATTTGAGACAATTTAGGGAGAATTTGCTTTGCCAGTTAGCCTAAGAGCACATCTTTGGGATGTGGGAGGAAACCGGAGCACCCGGAGAAAACCCACGCAAGCATGGGGAGAATGCGCAAACTCCCACAGACACAGGCCCAAATCCATGTAGCTGCACAGCACAGCGATAGTCACTGAGCTGTCGTGTTGCCCAACAAATGGTCCAGGTCGAGCGTACACTAACGACATGAAGCACTAGGATACTCTTGAAAAAAAATCCAAGAGCAGCCCTCTCACGACTCATCGCGTGTATGCCCCTTGTTAGACAACAAGGTGGACCAAAGCACCCTCCAGATTAGTTCTATACAATTCGCCTTTGACAAATCCTGTGCTGGTTTTCTTTAATTAATCCACGTATGTTGAAATGGCTGTTAACTTTGCCTCAGCTAATCCTTAGGTAGCAAGTTAGATATTCTAACCAGTGTCTGGGTAAAGGCATTTCTCCTGAATTTCCCAGCAACACAGTGGATTTATCACTAGACTACTAATCCAGGGATTCAATGTAGCGCTCAGGGACCCAGTTTCAAATCCTATCATGGCAGGTGGTGAAATTTGAATGCGATAAAAAGATATGGAATTAAAAGAAGACCATGAAATCATTTTTGTGACAACCCATCTGGTTCACCTTTGGGGAAGGAAATCTGCCATCCTTATCTGGTCTGGTCTATGTGTGATCCAGACTCATAGCAATGTGGTTGACTCAAATGAAAGAGAGGGCAGTTAGGGATGGGCAATAAATGCTGGCCCAGGAAGTGATGGCCACATCCCATAAAAATGATTTATGCTTTCCAGTTTTTTTTTTGTTTTCTATACAAGTGAATTACATTTTCTCGTATGACTCTCACTAGGTATACCATTATTTTTCACTGCAGAGAAATGGAATATTTCTGTTCTGTACACTTTTTGCAAGCTCTTGTTTAATTCCTGGTCCGGCAGTGCCTTGATTTTAAAATTCTCATCCTGGTTTTCAAATTCCTCTGTGGTCTTGTTCCTCCCTGTCTTTGTAACCTGCTCAAGTCCTACAACCCTTTTGGATTTCTGTGCTTTTCCAATCCTGGCCTCTTGTGCACTCCGACTTTAATTGTTGCATCACTGGTGGCCGTATTTAGCTACCAAAGCCCTATGCTCTGAAATTTCCTTTCTAAACATTTCTGCCTCTCTAGTTTTCTCTCCTCCTTTAAGACACTCCTTAAAATATACCTTCATAACCAGATTTTTGATCATCTATCTCCTTGATTGATGAGGTGTCAAATTTTGTTAACAAATATAGTTTGATGTTTTATATCAAAGGCACCACATAATTGCAAATTGTCATTTTGCTGGCATGGGGTTCATTTGGATCTACACACATAGATATTATTTCTCTCAGTCTCTCCATATATATATATATATATATATAGAAATAATATCTATATATATATATACAATATAAATAACATATAATATGTAGAACAAGATCTAATATGTACTCATGCACATCTTTATTTATGGGGCAGCACGGTGGCATAGTGGTTAGCACTGCTGCCTTACAGCAACAAGGACCTGGGTTTAATTCCTGACCTGGGTCTAATTCCTGACCTGGGTCACTGTCTGTGCGGAGTCTGTATGTTCAGCCTGTGTCTGTGTGAGTTTTCTCTGACTGCTCCGGTTTCCTCCCACAGTCGGAAAAACGTGCTGGTTAGGTGTTTTGGCCATTCTCCCTCAGTGTACCCAAACAGGTGCCGGAGTGTGGTGACTAGATTTTCACAGTAAATGTAAATCTACTTGTGACTAACAAAATAAACTTTATTGCACGCAAAAGCACCATGAAGGAAATAATTACAACATCTGTCTAACCCCACTCACCAACAGTCAACCTAGAAGTAATGAATCTACTGTTCCCTCCCCCCCATAGGTATAGAAAGCATTTCCAACAAATTATTACAAAATATCAATTCTAAGTGCAGAAAACTTGAAAAATAGCTTACTGGGGAAATCATGAGTATAGAAACAAAGAAAATAGAAGCAGGAGTGGGCCATTCCGACGTTCGGCCTGCTCTGCCATACATTTTGATTATTGCTGATCATCAAATTTAATATTCTGATTCTGCCCCCCACATTCCCTTCAGCCCTAAAGAGCAATACCTAATTTCTTCGGGAAATCACACAATTTGAGATGCTGAGTTTGTTCCCATATCCAATTATCCAATATTGATAATGTATTATTTAACGAATAAATTATTGAATAGAACAAAAAAACTCTACTGATTATGTCACAAAATTGAATGTTATTTTCTTTATGGCAGCACAGTGGTTAGCACTGCTGCTTCACAGTTCCAGGATCCTAGGTTTGATTCCCGGCTCGGGTCACTGTCTGTGTGAAGTTTGCACATTCTCCTCATGTCCGCATGGGTTTCCTCCCACAGTCCAAAGATGTGCTGGTTAGGTTGATTGACCATGCTAAAATTGCCTCTTAGTGTCCTGGGATGTGTACGTTAGAGGGATTAGTGGGTAAATGTGTAGGGATATGGGGATAGGGCCTGGGTGGGATTGTGGTTGGTGGAGACTCGATGGACTGAAGAGTCTGTTTCTTCACTGTAGGGTTCTATGTTCTATATGTATATATGCCTGCAGATGTGGGACAACAGCATCTCGTGCAACCTGATTTTAATTGTTGCATCACTGGTGGCTGTGGCTTCAGACACCAAGGTCTTAAACTCTAGAAATGCCTACCCCCTGCACCCCCACCCCGCCACACACACACACCTTTAGAATCCTGAGACCAGAAGATGGTGTAAATCAGTGTATGAAATACAAAAAAAAACTTGGAGTCACTTGTAGCACTTCGCAGACCTGCTGCTTTTGTTTCTAAACCCCATTTCTGTGATACGTTGCCAGAGTTTTAACTCAGCCTTCCTTCTTCCCCATCCTTTTAAGGAATGATTAATTCTACGGTCATGTTTCTTCCTTTCTGTGATGATGTCTAAGTATGTTCCATTTCAGCAGTGAAGGGTGATGGAGTCTTGGTGGGATCAACCTCATAAGAAGTTGTTTTGAATTGAAACTTTAAAGAAAACCTTGGTGAAACTGTTGAAATAAAACGTAAATATACTCAAAACAACATAAACAGATTATAGGGGTGGCACAGTGATTAGCTCTGCTGCCTCATAGCACCAGGGACCTGGGTTCAATTCCGGCCTTGGGTTACTGTCTGTGTGGAGTTTGCACATACTCCCTGGGCCTGCTTGGGTTTCCTGTGGATGCTCTGGTTTCCTTCTACAGTTCAAAGATGCGTACGCTTGGTTGATTGGCTATGCTAAATTGATCTTTAGTTTCAGGCGTATTGGCAGGATAAATATGTGTGGTTATCAGAATAGGGTGTGGTGGGATTATAGTCAGTGCAGATTCAGCGGGCTGAATGGCCTCCTTCTGCACTGTAAGGGATTCTGTGATTACGTGATGGGATCATTAGCCAGTTTAAGGAGTTGCCAAGTGTTGACAATCTCAGGAGACTATCTGACGTAACCATTTGTCATTTTCTGGTCAGAATTAAAATTAACATTTGCTTTTTAGAGGGCTTATTTTGAGAGGTGTTAATTTCTTGCTCCGCTGTATTCTTTTTCAATCTGTCATGTATGTAAATCAGCTTTAAGCCATAACTGAGATTACCAAAATTTTGTTTCTTGGTCAGTGCGCCCACTGGAACAGAGCACAGGGATTTTCTTACAGTATCTTAATTTTTAAACCTATTTACCCTAAATCACTAATAATAGGTTTGGAATCAGCCCTTCAAACGGTTGAGCAATCCTCTCATGCAGCCTTTTTATCAAAAAATTAATGGCTGGGTTTGTGCTGGAAGTTAGAAATTGTTGCAGTGTGATCTTAGTGATATCATGAAGACTGGGAGTTTCCAAGCTCCAGATTTTCTTCCAACAGTTTTTAAAACTTTCAAGCATTCTCCGGCAATAGGATGCAATCTTCTCCATTGTATGTATCTTTTTTACATATAATTTTGTAATGCCTGAATGGACACATGACAGAATAGATTGATCATCCTGGTTTCAGCTGAGTTATTTATTCAACAAATTGTACTTGTCTTCAATACCCTTGAGTTAGGGAGGATGGAAGAGTCAATATTCCTGTTTTTAGTTGGTATTCATCTACCCCTGCAATAACGTGCATTTGTCTGCATGTCTAATACAGATGGCATAACGCTGGCTGTGATGACTCTACGGCCAAATAGTTTGCTGATGCTCACTATGCATACTTCACTGGGTTTACTTGTGAAAGATGTCCCTTGAGATGAATGGATAATCATAAACAATGGAATGTTACACCAATGAAAAGCGAACATCTTCTGGCAAAGGCAGAAAACAAAGTGGAAGTGTGAGGGAAATAGATTTCATCAACTTATAGCTTCCAGTGCTAAGTGTGTCAAAGATTTTGGCCAGAATGTTATGGCTGTTCACGCCATCCAGCTGCAGTGAACAAAGATTTGGCTGGGAGCCAAATTCTCCAACTTCACTGCAGCAAGAATATGGCATGAACAGCCGGTAAGATTGTAGTTTTCTGCTGAAGGAACTACATATTTAGGTTTCGCCTTTTAAAATAAACCCTGATGCAACATTACTGAGTAGCAGAATATCTTATTTCAGCATTGATGATCTGCGTTAACTACGGGTCTGAATGTTATGGGCATCAAAGAAAGAGAAAAATGATAAATGAATTGGCAACTAGTGCTCCATTGTAATGCCTTTAGCTAATGATACAAATCAAACTTCTTTCTCATTTGATTGACAGGTAAACTCAGATATGCAAATAACAGCAATTACAAAAATGATGTAATGATTAGGAAGGAGGTAAGCATGCTTGAAACTTCATTTTTATGTTGAGTTGGAAAAGGCTCAATTAATTTTGAAGATTGAATTCAAAATGGATGTCATTTAAATACTAAAATGGCTTCTGACCTGAGATTGGATTTAATTTAAACTTGTTTTGTAATTTATGCAGTTTTATATTTTCTTTTAAAATGTCAATTTGTGGTTGTATGATTGTTGTAGGCATACGTCCATAAAAGTGTTATGGAAGAACTAAAGAGAATCATAGAAGACAGTGAAATCACAAAGGAAGATGATGCTTTGTGGCCCCCACCTGACCGAGTAGGGCGACAGGTCAGTATTTTACTCTTCATTTCTCATTAACAAAGACAAAGCTGGCATGTCATAGAATGTTTCAGATAAACAATGCATTACTTGGATAACAATTCTTGAGCTCATCAGAACTCATGATCAACAACTGAAGATATCATGGGTAAAACATTTTGTAAATTATACTGCACATTGACAGATATTTTAACATTTTTTTTCTCCTGAAGGCCCTAGCTACATTGGTATACATTCCCAGGGGACCTGTATGACCATTTTCCGTTACATCTTGAGAGTTGTATTTAATAGAAATTGGTGACTAACTGTGAATGTGGTTACAGTGACATTGCTTTAATGAAACGTATTAAAGTTTGTAGAAAATTCTTTCCATACATTCACATTGCTATTAAATATATTTTACTTCTATATAGAATATGTATTACAATTTAGTATGACATTTATGGTATTTCCCTTCAAAGTTTGGAATTCTGGCATGAATTTTATGAGACATGGCACATTTTAATGTAGTTTTTGGTAAGTTGGCCCCTCAACCAACATTGTTTTTAAGAAGAAAACTCTGGCTTTTTATGAGCCCTTGTTGTACACGGTTCATTGCTATGTCTCATTACTACAAGGGCTACACTTAGAAAATGAAGAGTTTGTCTTTTATAAAGCACTTCAACTGAACTGCTGAATACATAAACTAACATAATTTTATCAACTCAAAAAGATTATAGTATACATGCATTCACCATACAAAAATGAGTATTGTAATTACGTACCCAATTATGGTTTTTGATTTGATTTATTGTTGTCATATGTATTTGTATACAGAGAAAGACGTTGTTTCTTGCGCATTTTACAAGCAAAACATACTATTTGTAGAGTACATGGCGGAAAAGGAAAGGGTGCAATCGATTAACCAGTTTATTTTGAATTATAAATGCAACTTGGGTTACCAATTTGCCGCAATAATGAATGCATAATAAAACATGCATTGACTATATCGTAAAGCAGCTGATTGATGGTTCAAGTTCCACACCAGGGACATGAGCACAAGATCTAAACTGTATCTCAAGTGCAGTACTGAGACTGTGCTGCACATTTTTTAAATGTAAAAAATCCCATGGCATTACTTTGTGTCCTGGCCAATATTTATCTCTGAACCAACATTGTTTTTAAAAAGGAAAAGCTGTTTATTTGTGGCCTTTGCAGTACACAACTCATTGCCAATCTCCTATATTACAACAAGGACTGCATATAGAAAATGGACAGTTTTTAACAAAGCATTTTCGACTTTGTCAATGTTGTGAAAGGTATTATATAAATGTAAGCCTTCTTTTATTTACAGTGCTGTATTAAAAACACTATAAAGTGCCTGTTTTCCAAGAGTCCATTGTTGGCCTTCTGTTTTTCCACACTCTCATGCTGGTCCTTAACAATATCATCCATTGCATTCTATGCATGTGCCAATGAGATGCAGTTTGAGCTCCCTTCCACCTCACTTAACATCCACATGTGCATGCTGTCCAGTTGCATAGTTAGCAGATACGTTATGATCAGATAATTTTATTTGTTTTTGGCGATACTGATTGAGAGTTTAATGTTGGTCAGGATGCCGGAAGAGCTCTTACGATCCTCTTTAATAGGGCTGTGGGATTTTTCATATCTGCCTGAGAGGGCACACAGATTCTCAGTTTAGTATCACCTCTGAGAAAGGATATGTTCAACAAACTGCACTCCATCGGCAATGCAGTGAAGAATCAGCCAACATTATCTACTCAGATTTTTTGATGTGGACTTGGTTTCAAGATCTTTTGATTCAAAAGTCAATGCTACCACTGAACTTTGGCCAATACTATAAACTTCATTAGAAGTTACTAAGTCAGATGTGTACAGTTGTTGATTAATTGTCTTGGGGTTAATACAAAATTTATTTTAAAATCTGCGATCGGTCATTAGGAGATGTCAGTATAGAATGTATATTTTGTGCTGTGTACTTAATTGTGGGACTTTAATACGTAGATAATCATGCTCTTCATATCTTGGTCATAACAGGAGCTGGAGATTGTAATAGGAGATGAACATATTTCGTTTACAACATCTAAGATTGGATCTCTAATTGATGTAAATCAATCCAAGTAAGTGTTACTTTGATAAGAGTGGAAAAACTACAAAAATAAATCAGTGGAGAACAATATATTGCCCTAATGATTTGTTTTTTGTAAGTTTTGTGTTAATAACCAAATACTTATAAAAGTAAATTGTGTATCCCTCTGATCAGCCAGTGTGACAACTGAACTGTTATAATTGGTGTCTTCCCAAAATGAGTCATTGTTTTTGAGTGGAAAGGAATTCTATCCTATTTGGAGGAAAAAAAATCGTATTGTTAAGATTTAAAATACAATTTTTAACATTTGTCATAGGCAATAAATGTTGACTTTTTCACAGCCTAATTCTGAATCTAAAGCTTTGGTATAACTGAATGGCTTGTTACGTTATCTCAGACAGCAGTTATGTCAATCACACTGTTATTGATCACATATAATTCAGTATGAGTACATAGAACATAACAGTGCAGAACAGGTCCTTCAGCCTTCGATGTTGCACCGACCAATTAAGAAAAAGCAATGACTCTCTAACCTAAAGCATTCCCTTTTCATCCATAAACTTATCTACTAACCTCTTAAACGCCACCAAACTTGGCACATCTACAACTGCAGCAGACAGGGCATTCCATACCCTTACCACCCTCTGGGTAAAGAACCTACCTCTAACATCTGTCCTATAAGTACCACCTCTTAATTTAAAGCTATGTCCCCTCGTGCTAGCTTTCTCCATCCTAGGAAAAAGGCTGTCACTGTCCACCCTATCTAAACCTCTAATCATCTTGTATGTTTCAATAAGGTCTCCTCTTAGTCACCTTCTTTCTAACGAAAACAACCTCAAATCCCTCAGCCTCTCTTCATAAGACCTGCCCTCCATACCAGGCAACATCCTGGAAAACCTCCTCTGCACCCTCTTCAATGCCTCCACATCTTTCTTATAATGCGGAGACCAGAACTGTACACAATACTCCAAGTGTGGCCGCACTAGAGTTTTGTACAGTTGCAACATGACGTTGCGGCTCCGAAATTCAATCCCCCTACCAATAAAAGCTAAGACTCCATATGCCTTCTTAACAACCTTATCGACTTGATTGCCAATAGGTAATAATTGGTAAATATCATCTATTGGTAATAATAGAGGGGGAGCAGCCTTACTGAGTAAGTACAGCAAGTTCCATTGCTCAAAGGCCATGACTATACCAGGTTAGTTTTTAATGACAATCCAGGAGTTAAGTGGTCATCGGTACACTTTTTTGCTCTAAATGCCACTTGCCATTTGCTCCTGATTTATTAGCTGAATGTGATTCCCTCAACTGAAATTTTTAATTATAATTCCAGAGCATTAGTCCAGGCCTCTGGATAGCGAGTTCCATAAAGTAACCATTGTGCTGCCATGTTTTTGTGCAGGGTTACAGATCAGAAGAGGACCATTCAGACTGTCATGTCTGTGCTATCTCTGTGAAGGAGCAATTCACTCTGTGCTAATCCTTTACCTTTTCCCTGTAACCCTGCATATTCTTCATAATCCAATTCCCACTTGAATACCTCATTGAACCACCTTCTGCCACATTAACAGGCAGTGCATTCTGGATCCTAACTGTATGAAAAAGCTTTCTTTCATGCCTCGATTGTTTCTTTTGCTGATTAGCTTAAATCCGTACTTTCTGGTTCTCAATTCTTTCACTAATGGAAACAGTTTCTCCTTAATGTATTCTGTCCAGATTTCTGAGTACTTCTATCAAATATTCTCTCTACCTTTTCTCCAAGGAAGCAGTTGCAACTTCTTCAGTCTAGCTACTTAACTAAAGCTTCTGATCCCTAGAACCATTTTCGTTCTGCATCCCCTGTAACGGCTTCATATCCTTCATGTCAAAGTATGGTCCCAAAATGAGATGCAGTACTCCAGTTGAGGCTGAACCAGTATTTTATACTGGTGTAACATAACTTCCTTGCTTTTGTATCCTACGCTTTTATTAGAAAACCTTGGAATAGTGTATCCTTTATCTGTTATCTCAACCTGTGCCTCAGCCTTCAATGATTTATGCATGTATGCACCCTGGTCCCTCTGCCCCTGCATCTCCTTTAGAATTGTATTTATATTGGTCCACAACTTCCTAACTCCCCAGTGTCAGATTTAAAGGGTGCCCCAAAAATGCATTGAAAGTTACAAGGTAAGGCTAATGCCAAAGTTGTTCAGAAGTGCTAACTTCTCCTGGACAATTGCACTGTGCTGGGAATCATCTGACAAAGTGATTTAAATCACTAACTTTGGATTGTTCTGCCAGTGTTACACCAATAGTTATTCTCAAAGAGTTAGAAATAAAACCATTTCTAACATCAATGTAACAATTTCAAACAAGCTGCATGGGATTGTTTGATGGTCCAACATGGTTGGACCCTGATGTCCAACCCTCCACCCTCCCAAATCCCTTACCTTAGTCACTTCCCATTTCCCCGGCCTGTTATTTTCAGTATGATCTTTAAACTCACCTGCTTTACAGCAGCTGGTGCATTTAAAAAGAGATTATACTCCACTGCAATTCCTTTGAACTCAAATGTTGGACCCAGGAACCCCTTATGCTGCCTGAATCTCACCCAACCTGAGTCAGGAAGATCAGGTGATTTAGGCACTTGAGAAAGTTTGGTGTGGGTAAGGGGGTATGGAGAGGCAATTCAACACCAGTTGCCACTCGAAGGAAATTATGGATTGTGTGTCTGTTATTTCTGCGAAAATGATTCACTTCAAGCTTTTCTGCATTAAATTTTATTTGCATTTGTCTGCCTTTTCCACCAAGCATCTATGTCCTTTTGAAGTTCAGCACTCTTTATCATCCTCACAGCTTGCAATACTTCCAAGAGAATGCTGTGTCAATCCTACTAACACTCATCAAAATGAGCACTCCACCATTATGAGAGCTAATTCTTCAGGTCTATAAATAGAAATTTGGCTGATTTTTTTTTCAAGTTGTTGTAATTTTAACTGCTGTGCCTTTTCTAAATGGGAAAAAAATGTTTACATCTAGGGATCCAGAGGGTCTGCGAGTATTCTACTACCTGGTCCAGGACTTGAAATGTCTAGTTTTCAGTCTCATTGGACTGCACTTCAAGATCAAGCCTATCTAAAAGTTTGGTGTTCGCAGAAGGATAATGGATATGGGATGGACTGGAGTGGGAAGAGAGGGAAGGGTTTGAGTTGATTTGGACTCAGTATGTTTTACAGCGACTAACTTTGTCTCGTGGATTGTGGATTTCATAATTTTTGTATGTGAATATATGGCAGTTTCATCTTGCTGACAATATTTGATTTCCTTTTTTATATTAAAATAAATTTCTTTGGATAAATTTGTGTGGTTTGTTCGCTGGAATTTCTTTATTTAAAAAATTAACAAAAATATATGGATGGTGTTGCTGTTTCCTAATGTATTTGTATTTCTAAATATTCTTTCATTTATAAATTCAAACGATACAGACAGTTCTCGTGAGACATAGAAAACAAATCTAAATTTACTGTGCTGAGGTTTAAATATTTTGCAATATTCCAGAAATCAAATTGCTGCTTACTGGCATTTTTAAGTTCCTAACACTGTACTGAAAAAATATTTTTGGTGTCAGGTAAGAAACCAGAAAGAGGCCATATTAAAACTTTGCTGAATTCATTTTAACAACGGGCAATAAATTTGAAGGCTTGTTATTTTACAAACAACAGATTCCAACTATTATTATGAATAACTTGTACCTGTTGGATTCTCTGTTCTCTTGTTATGTCTTCAGTATAGAAGCTGTTTTCCTGTGATGGCAGTAAAACGAATCATGGGCCACTATCTAACATCGTCTCGTAACTGAGAGCAATTCTTGCATACATGGATGTGGAATAACTGAAGTTGTTTAGGCCTGAAGGAAATATGAGGAAATAGAATCATATTTTCATGTCATAAAAGGAAGATAGATGCATAGTGTTAAGTCTGTGAAGATAAACCAACTCCAGTATTCAGGAGATTGGTGTACGTTCCTGTTTAGTGGACTAATGATTTTGAGCAGCATTTTGCTTTTCAGAAACACACCCTCTCAGTTAAAATCTCATCTTTTTGACAACTTGCAGAAAAAAGTATTGCTACGTTTATTTTCTAGACATTTGACTTAAGAGGAGACATTTTTCTGAGGAAGTGCTGAAAGTATCTATTCTCAAAAAGATATATAGCGAGAGGCAGGGTTTATAAGAAGAAACCTATTTCAAGGTTAGCTGATTTTAACTAATATGCTGGTTGAAACACTAACTTTCTTCTGAGCTCCTCAGCTGTGATTTGAAAAAATAGTCTGAGATTTTATTTTTTGGATCTCCTGGCAGTCAATGGCTTGTTTGTGTTAGAGAATGGCACTTGGGTACAATAAGGTGAGGAACATAATGCTAGTATAAATCAGACACCTTGGTAAAGAACACGGTGGCATAGTGGTTAGTACTGCTGCTTCACAGCATCAGGGACTTGAGTTTGATTCCAAGCTTTGGTCTTTGCAGAGTCTGCATGTTCTCCCCATGTCTGCATGAGTTTCCTCCAGGTGCTCCAGTTTCCTCCTCCTATCTAGAAAATGTGCAGGTTAGGCCATCTAAATTCTCCCCCAGTATTTCCAAACAGGCAGCAAGAGTGTAGCGATTAGGGAATTTTCACAGTAACTTCATTGCAGTGTTAATGTAAGTCTACTTGTGACACTAATAAATAAATCTAAACTTAAAAGAAAACAAACAAAAAATGAGCACACAAGTAAAAATGTTTGTTCTCCTTACATTATGTATCAGTCTGTCTCGGAAGATAATGGATGTGTCCAGTATGTATGTCATTTTAGTATTGGCTGTAGAGATTCATTTGTGATTACTCCCTCCCACAGCTGACACAGATGAATAGGATTGGCCATTGGTTAATTGATGGTTTTTTTCCCTTCTGACAGGCATTTCTTTTGCCTTCTGCTTTTTCTATGCCTTGCTGGCTACTTGTTTCCAGTCTGACCAGCAGCATAGACTCGTCATACATCAATTCTGATCCCGATTAAAGTCTCACTTACAGATATCTTCCCGTCACAGACATGAATGACTCGTTAATTTTGTGCTGATAGCAAGCCCACCATAGAGAATGTTTTTGTGGTTGTGCCCATCACTCATTTGGCTCACAACCTAGCCAACAGCCGCTTTGGACTTGAGGACTTCCTTATTCAACATCCTGTTTTGCCAGGAAATGCTCAATCTTCATTTGAGGCAGCACAGGTGGAAGCTTGTTGTCACTTTTCTTAGCTTAATTAAATTGTTTGTACCTTGCCACTATAAAGGAAGATGCTAAAATGTGCAAGCTTAGTACACACGACTTTATATTTTTCATTTTGTTTGCTGTTTGTCCACATTTAGCTTTTCAACTCTGATATGACAGCCTTCAGCCTTGGTAATGCTGAAGCTAATCAAGGGGCTGTTGATGATAATTGTTGATCTAAGGTATACAAAGCTGTCAGCGACCTCGAGAGTGGTATGTTCAATGCTGATAGATTTACACCCTGGCCTGTAACTTAGGCAGTTATGCTCCTTATCCAGACACAGTTTAATTATTCTTCTTATCAGTGCTTTAACTTTTTCATGCCATGGTCTCTTGTGCCTTTTCTTCAGTTTTTCTATTTCTGTGCAGTGGTTTTGCATACCATTTTTCTTTTAACTGTCTTGCCTAACTGCTTCTCTGTTTCATCATCTGCTTTACTGATATTCTGTCTCCTTTTTTCCATCATATCTAATATTTCATCAACCAGTCAATCTTGATGTTTCATCCTCTCTGTTCTGTTACTCCATGTTTCATACTCTGTTTCTTCCTCTTTCACGCCTTTGATATTTCTTCCTCAGTAAGAGCTTTATCTGTCATTTCTTGATGTAAAGCTTCAGAAGTGTTTACAATCTCCACAGCATTCTATTACTTTTTGAAAAAGAAAGTTGTTACTGTCAAGTCCAGAGGGATGAACCAAATATTCTCTTTTTCATCCTAGATTGGCTGTAACAGAATTTGAATTTTTTTAGTCTATTTGATTGAATGTGAAGTTTTATGAATAGGTCAGCCACATCTTGAGTTAACAAGTAAGGCATTATTGTTGAAACTCACTCAGGTAAATATATAAGACTTATGAAAAACATGTCCAAAATCCCATGACACATTAGCATGCAAAACAGAACAAGTGACAGAGTAGAGGAGCTGGAACTGATGAAGAATTAAATTCCATAAGGAAAAAGTAACATTCTGACCTTCCTTTGGTAGTCTTGAAACTCCAGTGATTATTTTTTTGAAGACAGGTTTTCTTTTACAATGAAATCTTTTTCCAAAGAAAAATGTTCCAACACTTGAAGGTCCCTTCAATTAAAATTCTCTATCTCTCTGTTGTATTCCAAAATGTAACAGAGATGAGAGCCAAACTTGAGAATAGCAGAGAGAGAGAGATGATACATCCTGCAAATTCTTCTGCTGTAATGAACAAACAAGCTTATAACCATAGCCTTTCACACAAAGGGTTTTGACCATGTCACAGCACACAATGAAGGGAAATCCATATTAACAAAGGAGTTTCGATCTCCCAAAGCTATCCATATGCCATGGAAACAGAAAGGGGGTCTCTGGCACCTTTCTAGCACAATGTGTTTAAGCAGCCCTTTGTTCCTGGCAGTTTCTGGAATCATGAAGTCTAGTGCCTTTTTGTCCCTATGTTTTTCAGACAGTGTGATGTTCATCAAACAAACTGCCTAAACATGTCCCCCAATAACTTGTTTTGGAGGCTGCTAGAAACTTTGCCAACTTATAGCTCAGGTGACATCCACAGCTATTTTAAAACAGTGTATTTGTAGTTCTGGTTGTTTCTTTATTTAAAAGCAATACCAATTGATGGAACTAACGATGGTTGACATTGCACACAACACAATGTTGTGAAAAAGTCCAGAGAAATGATGAGTGAAATACATCATTCAACTACACTTGAGAGTAATGAAGATAGAAGTGAATTGGTAGCATCAGGGAGGAGAATGGAAAGCAAACTTGAGGCTTAAGTCAATGCAACAATCAAAAAGGTAAGATGGATTGGCTATGATCAATTGCCTCTTAATGTCCAAATATGTTTAGGTTAGGGAAAGGGAATTAATTAGCTGGGTAAATGCATGGGGTTACATGGTTAGGGAAGAGGATAGGACTGGATGTTTTGTCAAAGTGTCAGGGCAGACGTGATCAGCCAAATGGTCTCCTGCACTGAAGGGATTCTATGAGAAAGTTGAAAGCAAGAAAAGCATCTAGAATCAATGAGAATTCTTGAAAGCTCTGAACGTTAACAGTGCAATATTAACAGATGGCTACAACAATTCACAGAACCGTATGCTTACCCAACAATTGTAGGGTAAACTGTTCAACTTGTACGCTGGCGCTATCATCAGACATATCTATCAGGTTGCAATATTGGAGGGTTGAACATCAACGAATTGAGGTACACAAATGACACTGCATTGATTGCAGAGTCAGATGAAGCAGCACAGGATATTTTAAATAAAGTATGTGAGGGAATCTATATTTCACGATTTTTTTGTGTGTGTTTTTGGATCAAAGGCTGGGCCTTTGTGGAAAAAGATTGAGGGAGGAATCAGCAGTGTGCCTACATAGTGTGTGCAGTGTGAAAAAAGTTGCTCGTGCGTAGTATTTTTGGCATGAAAGCTCAAAGAATGAGCCTGCAGAATGGAGTGTGTGCTAGCGTGGCTCCCTTAATGGACAATTCTTAATGGGCCGTATGACTGGCTGAAGCCAATAAAACGTGAACCTGGGCTAATTGGGAGCGAGGGTGCCTGTTCCTGGCTGAAAGGTTTCAGCTGGAGTTAGGGTGTTGGAAGGAATGGACCTGTATAGAAGTGCTGTTAAATCCTCAGTTTTACATAGTTTTTCTTGGTCAATAATTCTTTTAGTTTGTTATTTTCCACATTGAGCCATATTGAGTTACTACACTTGCAATGAGGATAAACTAGATCAGTCGTTGAAAGTCTGTAGTGTGGAGTCAGAGAGGGATGAGAGAGACCATTCAAAAGTGAAAAGGTACAGACTTTGTTTTCAGTACGCTGCTACTTGAGAAAATAGAGCCATTCAACCGTGAAGTCAAAAATTGGGGGTAGTATATTAAGAGATTGCATTTTATCTTTGCGGCAAATTAAATAATGTGCAAAGAGAAGCTGAAGGTGACCCACAGACTTACAATCTGCTGAGGAGTTTGATGTCACCAAAACTTCAAAAACAAAAAACTTTGACTGGTTAGTCAATTTAGTTAAAGATCTACGACTGTTCTTCATTGTGCAAAAGGTATAAATTTCAATCTGCTATTAGGGAGCCAAGAGAGATGGTCTCCAGCTTTGTGACCAGACATCGAGGGCTGGCTGAGCATTGCAAGTTCAGGTCTTCATTGGGAGACATGCTGAAGACTGGCTTATGGAATCAATAGTTTCAACATTCAAATGAAACTGATTGCTAAAAGCAAGATTTCACTTGGAAAAGCAGTTGAGATGACCCAAGTGACTGAATACACTCAGCAAAGTGTGTATGAGCTGCAAGGTTTGCAGAATGAAGTGACAAAGTTGTGAGGGGAATAGTTGCTGGTAGAAACAGGTGAGGGTCTGAGAAGGGTCATTTAGTATCAGGATCTGAGGCACGTTTCCAGTATTGGGGAGATCATCCCCAAGAGTTATGCTGTTCAAGAGTTTTATCTGCTTCAGGTGCAAAAAGGGTCCCCTGTAAGTGAGGTGTAAAGCACAGAAGGTTACACAGAACATTCCAAAAACCAAAGTGGTGAATATAACCCCATGTGAATAAGCTGGTGAATGACTCAAAGGAGGCTCACAAACTCAATCAGTCCAACCTGACGATAATTTCCATTGAGATTGTTTAATGGTTCCCCCCTGAAAATGGAGGTCAACACTAGTGATGTGGCCACTTTCATTGATGAAAAACATGCAAAACATTTTCAGAAGGGCCTGTAACCCCTAAGTCAGCCATTCTGAGACTACTCTGGTGACATACACTGGACAGACACAAAAAATTGTGAGGACAACTTATCTGCCTATATTCTATAGGAACCAGTCAGTTCAACTATCCATCATAGTGATTGAAAGACAGAGGACCAGACATATGGGATACATTGATTAAAACAAATGAAATTGGGCTGACTGGAAATATTTAATGCTCGGGATGAGGGATTTAAAGAGCTCCTATGTAAATATCAGGAGGTATTCCAGAGAGAACTGGGTCAGATAAAAGGAGTTAAAGCAAAAATGTACCTAAACCGTGAGGCTACACCTAGATTTTTCTGAGCTTGCTCAGTACCACACATGTTACATTCAGAAAACAGAGGTAAAACTAAAATGGTTGGAAGACCTGGATATCATAAAACCTGTGCAATTTTCTGAATGGGCCACATCCATTGTCCCTATCCTTAAACTAGATTGTACCATAACAATCTGTGGGGTCGACAAAGTAACATAAATGGAAATTTGGCTAGATTGTTTCCCCATTCCAAGGATAGAAGACCTCAAGCTAAATCAGCAGGAAGTTTCAAATATACTAAGCTGAACCTAAAATCAGAAGAGGATTCCAGAAAATTAATCATAATAAATACCCACAAGGGGTTGTGTCAGTACACCCTATAGCCATTTGGTGTCTTGTCAACACTCAGCATTTTTCAGTGCACTATGGAGAGCCTGTTACAAGGAATCCCTAAGTTGCTGGTACACTTGAACAATATATTTTGGTTGCAGATGCTTCTCCTGAAGAAGATGGTGAAAACATGGAAAAGTTTTTAAAGAGGTTTAAGGAAGTTGGCATGTTGATAAAGTATAGGAAATATACCTTTCGAGCTGACAAGATTACATATCTCGGTTTCAAAGGGGTTGCATCCTCTTGAAGATAAGGTAAAAACTTAATGGAATGCCAATGCTTAGGAATGTGACAGAATGGAAGTTATTCCTAGGAATGATCAATTACAAAGGAAAGTTCCTGCCAAATGTATCAACCTATCTGGCCCCACTACAGCAGACTTAAAAAAGCATCAGTGATGGAAGAGGCGAGATGTGCAGAAAGATGCTTTTGCACAAGTCAAATAGGTTCACAATCGTAACAGCATTTGTACACTTCGACCCAAACAAGCCATTTATAATCACCTATGATGCCCTGCCATGCAAAGTTGGAGCACTTCTGTCCACACAACGGCAGATGGAGTAGATTTGCCAATTGCATTTGCATCAAGTACTTTTGTCAGATGCTGAGAAGAGGTACTCACAAATTGACAAAGCAATCATTTATAGTCAATTTCACAAGTACATCTATACCTACACCATCGTGTCAGACCCACAAACTATTGTTGGGGCTAAACCAGTATTACCTATTATCTTGGTGCAGAGATGGTCCTTGATGCTGGCAGCATACAGTTAAATCTTCTGGCATAAGCTGGGAACACAGATCTCAAAGGCGGATACACCTCGCCACTTGCTGCTACCATAAGACCATTATCATCACTGCCTGTACCACAGGACCATACTTCTGGCTCTGCATTTCCCTGCCGAGCTCTGCATTTCCCTGCCTGTCTCAGCAGCCCACATTAAGTTGTGGACAGATAGGGACCCATTGCTGTCATAGGTCAGGAAAACAGTGCTGACAGTGTGCCACTTCAACAAGGCAGAGAAAATGAAGCTGCATTGCAATGCAAGCACAAAATCAAGGTGGAACGCTGTTG
This sequence comes from Sphyrna mokarran, assembly GCA_024679065.1. Lineage (NCBI taxonomy): Eukaryota > Metazoa > Chordata > Chondrichthyes > Carcharhiniformes > Carcharhinidae > Sphyrna > Sphyrna mokarran. Next base: position 45,398,827 of record JAGIQG010000009.1, on the reverse strand, counting down.
TGGGGGCCTGTGTCATTATACCACATTAGGGGTGGCAGCACTATTCCAAGAGTTACATGATGCGCATCTTGGTCAGAGCAGAATGAACTTGTTGGCCAGAAGCCATGTCTGTAGCCTGACATTCAAAGAAAAATTGAAAAAATCATTGGGCAGTTATCAAATCCAGCAAACATCACTGAAGATATACCCCTGGGAGTAGCTTCTTATAGATTTTGCTGGGCCTTTTTTGAGTTAGATGTTTATAATCCTAGTAGATGCCCATTCCAAGTGGTTGGATGTTCATGTGATCCACCAGAGATACATCTGTTATTAAAAAAAGAGTCAGATCTTCATAATCCATATCTTCCCAAAGTGTTGGTATCAGACTTTGAAATGGCATTCATGGCTGATGAATTTCAGACTTTTATCAAGTTTAATGGCATTCATCATGTTGGATCACTCCTCTACTGTCCTGCCTTAAATGTGTTGGTGGAATGAGATGTGCAGATATTCAAGACTTCCATGAAGAAGCAGGCTCACAGGCTGTTGTCATTGCAATTGGTAACATTTTTACTATCTTACACTCCACTGCATGCTACCTCTGGAGTCACACCCACAGAATTGTTAATGGGACAGTGCCTGCGTACCTGTTTGAACTTAGTTTTTCCCAAATTCATTGGGGAAGGTGGAGGCTGGGCAAGCCTCTCGGAAAAATTAACATGACTCTCAGAAAGAGGACAGATCGTTTAATGTTGATGACCTTGTTTTGGCAAGGAAATTTGGTGGCAACCTGCATAGGTACCAAGAGGAGTTGTGAAGAAGACAGGGCTGGTCTTGTGGTGGAGACACAGATCTGTCTACTAAAGAAGCAGTTTAGTGTTGTTGGAACTTGTAAATAAAGTAATTTTGGTGAAGGGACTTTCACTTCCAAGGACTTATTACAGTTTGTTACTTGCCACATTAAGTGGCCTCAAGTTGCTACTATGAGTAAACTAGCCCAGGAGAAAAGATTCAGGTGAGTCATGGCAGTCAGTAGCTCTGAGGAGCTGAGGGCACAGGAAAAGCCTGGATACGGTATCAGTTGAAGAAATATCTGCTCAGAAGACTTGGAGCATGGGAGGAGTCCTGAGAAGAGCAGTTGCCAGCTCAGTGAAGCTGGGAGTTGGAGAGAAGCAAAGCAAATGGACAATAGTTGCCTGCTCAATGTTGGCAAGCACCTGGGATTATAAAAGCCAGTAGGACGCAATATCAGAAAAAGAGATTGAGGAACTGGAACATCAGTCATCATGGCTGTCCTGGTGTTTGATAAATCATTGCAGGCAGAAACAAGGGGACTGCCAGGTTGAGTTACTGGAGCTGCTGTTCAAAGGAAATAAAATCCTCCAAAGAAAGGAGCTGAAATCCCTCAAGAAGAAGGCAGAGTTTGAAGATTCATTATAACTCAGTGACTTCTGACATCTGGATGGGCTGCTGGAAAAATCTGTGGGATCTGTTGTAGTTCTGTCTGCTATTTAAGTGCATGTTTCACATATATTTGATCACAGTTTGCTGATTAATTTATGTTAAATGCATTAGTTCTGATTGTTAGCTTATAGGACAGATAGGATTTTATTTACTCTTATATTTAAAAAATCTTGTTTAACACCATGGAATTTAGTGGCTCTATTTTCTTGCTAATTACCCTGGGATTTCACATCTCATCTCTTTGTTAAAAAGATTGCTGGCCTACAACCAGATCATAGCATATGAAAATAAAGAGCAAGGAACATGGATTATGAATGAATGTGAATAAGGTCGAGACAATGTGATAAGCAGAGACATAACCAAAGAAGTGAAAATTAAGTAAATAAACAAATCCTGGAATAAATGAAAAGATTCATATACCTTAGGCAGATTATCACAGACGATGGGAGATGTGATAATGAGATCTGAAGAACTAAGAAAGCCAAGGCCAGCTTTGTCAGAATGAAGAATGTGTTAATATAAAAGAAACTGAACCTGAATCTCAGGAAAAGAATGCTGAGGTCCTGTACTTTGTCATCTATGTTATATACCTGAGAGACATAGATAACAAACAAAGAGACTATTCATAGAATCTCTACAATACAGAAGGAGGCTGTTCAGCCCATCAAGTCTACTTCAACAATAATCTCATCCAGGCCCTATCCCCACATATTTATCCTGCTAGCCCCTTGACACTAAGGAGCAATTTAGCATAGCCAATTAATCAAACCCACACATCTTTAAACTGTGGGAAGAAATCAGGGCATCCAGAAGAAACCCATGCAAACATGAGGAGAACATGCAAACTCCATGCAGACAGTGACCCAAGGCCAGAATTGTATCTGGATCTCTGACGCTGCGAAGCAGCAGTGTTAACCACTGTGCTACCATGCTAAATGTATTTGACATTTGGACATATAGGAGGAAGTTCTGCATATTCTATGCAGCCAGAAAGGTTGATGAGGAAGTGCTAAAATGGATGGAAAAAAGAGGAAATTAGCACAGAACATCAAAGAGAATGATATAGTAATTGGGTTGTCTCACTTGAGCAGGCGGTAGAGATAGTTATTGGAGAAAATTGACAGAAAACATAGGGAAGCAAAGAAGAAAATGACTGCAGCTGAATTATGTGGAATGTGCTTGGGCAGCACAGGACATTCAGAAGTGGATGTCCACAGCAATCAATCTTCTGGGAAGAAGATGACACTAATGAACTAACAAAAATTAAATTTTCCATCTGCCATTGAACTGAAAATTGAACTCATGTAACACAGAATTACATAGAATCAACAGCACAAGAGAAAGGCCATTTAGTCCAATTGTCAAAGTTCCACATGATCATTCCCACCCTTCTATCAGTATATTATGTTTCATTCCCTCATATGGTCATGTAGCTTCTCCTACAATAATCACCATCAAATGTTTGGTCCATAGTTTTGATCCAGAACTAGAAACATTATGCCTAATTGTTTAAACCTTTTCATGATTTAATGGTCTCAGTTAAGTCACCCTTTAGCCTATCTTTTCTGGAGAAAGGTGCCAGTCTTTCCTCCTATATTGGCATAGTTTTGGTACCATACTTGTGAGTTTGGCATCTTTGCCAGTGTCGTTATAATATTGTATTCCAAACTCTGTCGATTATTGGCCATGCATAATGACTACAGTAACAATGGGTATCTTATATACAATGCCATTCAACTTTCTTTTCTAAATGGTTGACGATTCTTTAATCCAAATGCATTCGATTCATTGCATTGAGAATAGTTCTACCCACCTGTAGGTGTTGCTTTAAGGAGTTTGTGCTGCTCTCCCTGTAGAGGGCGGGTTAGCCGGCGGCTGTCGTGATTATATCCTAACGACAGGCCGTATATTGGTTTGTGTTGGGTCTAAGATGGTGGTGAGTGATAGTTTAGAAGTTTATATTTTTATTGACATTTGATTCCGTGTCCGCAAGGGTTCTGATTTTCACACTGCACTCTCCTGTTTGCAGAAATTTGGGCTCCAGTTTAAAGCGACTTTGGAGAATATCAGCAAAGTGCGGCCGGATGGAGAGGATTTCCGCTGGTTCCTGAAGGTGGAGCTGCTCATGGATGTGTCTGTGTTAGAGGAGCAGAGGGGCTGGTCTCTGAGCACTGAGCCAGCCTAACACTGATTTCACACACTATTAATACAGCCCAGCTCAAACCCCAGTAACACTGATCTCAAACCCCAGTAACACTGATCTCACACACCATTAATACAGCTCTCTTCAAACCCCATTAACATAGTTCTCCTCAATCCCCATTATCACACAGCTCTACTTAAATCCTATGAACACACAGCTCTGCTCAAATCCCATTAACACAGATCTGCTTGAACCCCATTATCACACTAATCAACTCAAACTCACATAGCCCATCACACTGATTACTGGGACTGCATTATCATACCGCTCTGTTCAAATCCCATGATCACACTTATCCACTCAATCCCCATTATCGTTGATCTGCTCAAACCCGACTGTCACACTGTTTTCACAACCCATCAAACTACTCTACTCAAACCCTCACAGCCCATCACACTGATCTACTTTAACCTTGCACATGTACAATGCCCTATATTGATCCAGTCAACTCCTGCATTCAGCCATATGTATTTACTTAAATCCTGCTCTTCATCTATTAAACTGACTTGCTGAAAACATGCAGCTAGCCCATTCAAATCTCCATAACCCAACATATTGCTCTTTCTTTGTTCTTTGTTATTAAAGTGCTCACCCATTCTAATAATTTGATTGGATTTATTATTATATGTATTAATATACAGAGAAAAGTATTATTTCTTGCATGCTATACAGACATACTGTTCATAGATAAGGAAAGGAGAGAGTGCAGAACATAGTGTTATAGTCATAACTAGGCTGCAAGGTAGGTCCATTCAAAAATCTGATAGTGTCAGGAAAGAAGCTGTTCTTGAATCAGTTGGTACATGACCTCAGACTTTTGTATCTTTTTCTGAATGTAAGAAGGTGGAAGAGAGAATGTCTGGGTTACGTGACGTCCTTAATTATGCTGGCTGCTTTTTCAAGGCAGCGGGAAGTGTAGACAGAGTCAATGGTTGGGAGACTGGTTTGAGTGATGGACTGGGCTTCATTCATGACCCTTTGTATTTTCTTGCAGCCACACCAAGCTATGATACAATCATAAAGAATGTTTTCTTTGGTACATCTGTAAAAGTTGGTGAGAGTCGCAGCTGACCTGCCAAATTTCCTTCGTCTTCTGCTAAAGTCAAGATGTTGGTGGGCTTTCTTAACTATAATATCAGCATGGGGTATCAGGATAGGTTGCTGGTGATTTGAAACTCTCAATCTTTTGTACTTCGTTCCCATTGATGTAGATAAGACATGTTCTCCACTACGCTTCCTGATGTCAGTGACAATCTCCTTTGTTTTTTGATATTGAGGGAGAGATTATTGTCATTGCACCTGTTCACCAGATTCTCTATCACATTCCTGTACTCCTGTCTCGTCATTGTCTGAGATCCGACCCACTATGGTGGTGTCATCAGCAAACTTGAAAATTGAGTTAGAGGGAAGTTTGGCCACACAGTCATTGGTGCATAAGGACTAAAGCAGGAGCAGAGGAGACAGCTTTATGGGGTACCTATGTTGAGGCTGATCATGGAGGATTGCAGTCTATGGCTTAGGAAGAGTTGCAGAGGAAGGTGTCGAGCCCCCAGACCGCAGAGTTTGGAGATGAGTTTCGTAGGAATAGTGGTGTTGAAGGCTGAGCTGTAGTCAATAAATAGGAGTCTGATCTAGGTGTCTTTGTTACTTAAGTATTCCAACGTTGAGTGCAGGGCCAGGTCAAAGGCATCTGCTGTGGACTAGTTGCGGCAGTAGGCGAACTGTCATGGAGCCAGACAATCTTGTAGACTGCAATTGATTTTTGCCATGACTAACCTTCTGAAGCACTGCTCTATTCAAGACTAAACTAAAACTATCTAAACTACTGTATTCAACAGTGCACCTACTCCAACATACCACTGTATTCCAGTCCTGCAAAGATTATCACTTACTGCAAAATTTCTTTCTTAAAATGCTGACTTTGAGAGCCTTGATTCTATTAAACTCAAGCTGGATGGCAAAAGAGTTCAAAGTGGACAATGGATAGTGTAGAGTCAGTTAGAGGTTTGATTTGTTAATGACGAGTGTTAAATGAAATCTTCTCATAACAGTATTCATTCTTGAGGCAGAATCACAAATAGAAATGTCAACATTTTTTCAAAAAAAGACAATTGTGTGTTGCTGACATTTATGTCTGAACATCGCTGTAAAAGTAGAACTGTATAGTTAGGCTCATAGCAACACTATAAAGGATTCCCTGGGTTATTGCAGTTATGGGGAAGAGCAAATCTGATTATTTCATAGAGTTGTGCATTGGTGCACTATCTGTAAGATTCAAGCGGGTAGGTTTCTTGTTTCTACTTGGACTTGAGTAAAAATCATCTCGGCAGAGCTGATAGATGAACATTAGGAAAGATGTATCACTTCTCTGATTTTTTTTTTGTCTAAAAATTTCATTGGACAGAAAATGCTCAACATGTTGCCTCAACATTTCTTACCCCATTCTCACACTAAGGCTTAGAAATGAAGGAAAATCCTGCAATAAAAGCTTTTATATGGGGCTTCCTTTAATAACTCAAATGAGTGCTTTCATAGAATTGCTATAGATCCTAACCCCAATTCCTGGTTACCCCAATACCTGTTAGATGATGTTGTACAGAACAGTAATGGTGTTCTATAGTTAGGCTTCATTGACTAGGCTGGGATGTACCAGGATTTTTGTTTCTCATCCCTGTCCATTCATGCCCATTGGAAAGTATGAGTACGTGTATATCACAAAGACAAATTTGGTCTCAGCCTTGATACCCTTCATGATTGATCATGTGAGCTATGATCATCTGGGCAGAGTATTAGAGGGCAACTGATGCTTCTCAAATTTTACAGCCAGAGTCATGATCTACAAGCAAGAAGGAGGAAATAAGGTGCACAGGATTCCTAGTTACTGGCAAGTTCATGTAAAAACAAGTTTTCATTATGCACACAATCTATTTATCTGATAAATATAACTGTAGATTTAATATTTTTGTTCTATTTAGTTAACTATGATGACTGCTTTTCTAGTTGCAATGGAATTTCAGAATGTCATTTGCTGATTGCCTATGGCATTGCACAATGGAAATAAAATGGAATTTTAAATTGAAGTGTAGATAGACAGCAGGAGATTATTGAACCAGATGTTAGTACTGTCCTAGTTGTATCATAGATCAGTGATTTCTATTGCGTCAATCATAAGTGTATAACTGATTTCTTTATGCTTTTGCATTAGTTGAAATGTCAGAATTGTGGAGAGATTTCTGATAAATGGCAGTATGTCACTTTAATGGTGAGTTGTATTTTAAATGATTTCTCCATAAATCAATAAAATTAAGTGACTACATGTGCTATGTATTTTGATCATAGTACCATATATATTTAGTTTCTGTTTGAAAAAGTTGACACTCTGATATGTTTCCTCTCCCTCCCCCCACCCCCAATTGTAAATTTTCAGCCTGCTCCTTTTAATATGTTAGAAAGTGACGCATTAATGTAAGCTGTTGTTAATTTGAACAGGACAGTGCCCCACTCAAAGGTGGGAGAGGAAGTGCTAATATGATACAGAAGTGCAAGCTGTGCTCGAGAGAAAACTCCATTGGTAAGTAATTCATTCAGTGCAAGAGGACCTATGGCCCATTGAGTAAATGAATAATTAGCGGGGAATCTAATTATAGTGGTCATCAGTGTTGTTTTAATTTCACTCTTATGCAGAATTTTCTTTAAATCATCGTTATTAACAATAAATTATTTATGCCTACAGTGATAACTGTGGAAAGGGTTTTTTATTATTTTACAAACATATCAGAGTTTGACACTTTTCTGATTTCTGTTTTTGGTTTGCATCTTACTAAGTTTGAAAAACACACCAAATCTTAAGCTTAATTTTCTTTAATGTATGTTTATGCTGGATAACAGCTATCATTAGAAACAGTTCTGCATGTGGTGACGGTGCTTATAGTGTAAGTTCATTTTTATTTTGAAAAGCAAAGTCAAAGCTCTGGCAACAACACTGAAGCAATTGTCAGTATGTAAGGTTGTGAAAGTTTAATTGTCCAAAGTCACAGTCACAAAATGTAAATGTTTTGCCATATCTTGTATCTCGTGGAGTTTTTTTATATAAGTAATGCATAAGTAATACACTGTTGATCCACAACAATGGGCTTAGCCTGCCTCTGTCAGAAGTGACAGAAGTGTTAATGTGGGATCACTTTGGGACCAGTGACCATAATTGTAATAATTTTAAGAAAGCTATGGAGAATGATAGGTTTCGCCAATAGTTAAAATTCTAAATTGGGGTAAGGCCAGTTTTGATGGTATCAGGCAGGAACTTTCAAAATTTAATTGGGAGAGTTTTTGGGAAGACAGAGGGATGTCTGGTAAGTGGCAAGCATTCAGAAGTGTGTTAACTAGGGTTCAGGATAAACGCATTCCTCTTAGAATGAATGGCAAGGCTAGCAGAAATAGGGAATCCTGGCTGACTTGGGATATTGAGGCACTGGTCAAGAAGAAAAAAGAGGCATATGAATGCATAGGCAGCTGGAATCAAGTGAATCCCTTGAAGAGTATAGCGGGTGTAGGAGTAGAGTTAAGAAACAAATCAGGAGGGCAAAAAGTGGACACGAGATTGTTTTGGCAGACAAGGCAAAGTAGAATCCAATAATCTTCTACAAAAACATAAAGAGTAAAAGAGTAACAAGGGAAAGAATAGAGCCTCTTAAGGATAACAAGATCATTTATGTGTGGATCCACAAAAGATGGGTGAAATCCTAAATGAATATTTCTCATCGGTATTTACTATTGAGAAAAGTATGGATGTTAGGGAACTTGGAGAAATAAATATGATGTTTTAAGGAGTGTATATATTACAGAGAAAGAGGTGCTGGAAGTCTTAAAGCGCGTCGAGGTAAATAAATCCCCAGGACTTGATAAGTGTATCCTACGATATTGTGGAAGACTGGGAAAGAAATTGCAGATCCCGTGGCCAAGATATTTGAATAATCAATAATCACAGGTGGAGTGCCTGAAGATTGGAGAGTAGTAAATGTTGTGCCTTTGTTTAAAAAGGGCTTCAGGATAAGGCCTGGGAACTACAGGTCGGTGAGCCTCAATCTGTGATGGGTAAGTTGTTGGAAGATATTTTGAGAATTAGGATTTACAGGCATTTAGAGATGCAAGAACTGATTAGGAACAGTCAGCATGGCTTTGTGAGTGGAAAATCATGTCTGACAAATTGAGTTTTCTGAAGGGGTAACCAAAAAGGTAGATGAGGGCAGTGCAGTTGTTGTTGTTTACATGGACTTTAGCAAGGCCTTTGACAAGATATCACATGGTAGGTTAAATCTCACGGGATCCAGGGTGAGATTTCTAAATGGATACAAAATTGGCTTCTTGACAGAAGCCAGAGGATGGTTTAGAGGATTGTTTTCCAAACTGGAGGCCTGTGACCAGTGGTGTGCCTCAGGGATCAGAGCTGGGTCCACTATTATTTGTCATTTATATTAATGATTTGGATGAGAATATAGGAGGCATTGTTAGTAAGTTTGCAGATGACACCAAGATTGGTGGCATAGTGGGCAGTGAAGAAAGTTATCTTTAATTGCAAAGGGATTTTGATCATTTGGGCCAATGGGCTGACGGATGGCAGATGGAATTTAATTTAGACAAATACAAGATGATGCATTTTGGTAGATTGAACCAGAGTAGGACTTAATCAGTTAATGGTAGAGTGTTGGGGAAAGTTACAGAACAAAGAGATCTAGGGATACATGTTCATGAAAGTGGAGTCATCGGTAGACAGTGATGAAGAAGACGTTCAGCCTGCTTGGTTTCATTAGTCAGAACTTTGAATACAGGATTTGGGATATCTTGTTGAAGTTATACAAACTATTGGTAAGGCCACTTTTGGAATATTGGGTACAGTTCTGGTCACCCTATTATAGAAAGGACATTATTAAACCACAAAGAGTGTAGAAAAGATTTACTAGGAAGCTACCGGCATTTGATGGTTTGGGTTATAAGGAGAGGTTGAATAGATGGGGACTCTTTTCTCTGGAGTGTAGAAGGCTGAGAGGTGACCTTATACAGGTTTATAAAATAATGAGGGGCACAGATCAGCTAGATAGTCAATATCTTTTCCCAAAAGTAGGGGAATCTAAAACTAGAAAGCATAGGTTTAAGATGAGAGGGGAGAGATACAAAAGTGTCCAGAGAGGCAATTTTTTCATTCAGAGGGTGATGAGTGTCTGGAACAAGCTGCCAGAGATAGTAGTAGAGGTGGGTACAATGCTATCTTTTAAAACGCATTTAGATAGTTGCTTGGGTAAAATGGGTATAGAGGGATATGGCCAAATGCAGACAATTGGGATTAGCTTAGAGGTTTAAAAAAAAGGGTGGCATACTCAAGGTGGGCCAAAGGGCCTGTTTCCATGCTGTAAACCTTTATGACTCTAACACTATGACTGTGACCTGAGTGGTTACCAATGATGCCCCACACTAACCACTGAGTTCGTCATGGAAATCTGTATCACAAGATTCAGTATTTCTTTTAATTCCAACAAAAATGAAGTGTCTTATCAATGGTAAAAGTGAATTAAAGGAAAATATATTAATTTTGCTATTTTTTCATTTTTATTAAATGCATATTAATTTATCTTCTGCGATTCCTGCTGCGAGAGAATAAGTAACTTTGTAAAGGATTTTTATGGGGTATTCTTGGATTTAGTTCTCTTTTACTTTCTGTGGAATCACTCAATTAAAGGATGTTACTGATATTAGCTTTGGAGCATTTTGAGCTTTTGGGCACATTTTTCAGTCTGACAAACTAGTTGCTGATGTGGAGATTTCTTGATGCATATGTTCAGTGCTAGCCCGATGTTTAGCTGCAAATGGGTTTCTTCGAATGATTGTTTATAAACCAAGAATTCTGTTTCGCTGTCCTCTATATCATCTCCATCACAAAGATTGCTACTTCAACCTCCATATAATTGTTTGTTTCCATCTTTATCACAGTGCGTATTATTGAGATTGTCACCTATGGCTTCCTCACCTCCACACACAATCATGCCAATGCTCATCTGTCATTCTATAAACGCTGTGAACTTAAATTTGTTTAAAACTCAGCACACACCCAAACTTGCACCAAATTCAAATCTTCCACCACCCCTCTGCACACTAATCTAAGTTATTCTGGATCCAACAATGTCTTAAATTTAAGAGCCATATCCTTCAAACCCCCGCATAACCTTGCTCTTTTGTCTCTAACTTGCTCCAACCCTAAACCCTTAGCATTCTCTGATCTCCGTTCCTTATTGAATTTGTACTTTCATTGATATTTGCATTTCAACTGTTTAGGCTTTAAGCTCTGAAATTTACTCCATGGAATTCCCTGCCTCTCTCCACTTTAAGGTGCATGCCCCTTAAAACCTATCATATCTCCTTATGTGGCTTATTTATCAAATCTTGTCTGATTACTCTTGTGTGAAGTGTCCTGACATGTTTTATTCTATTAAAGTGGCTGTATGAATGTAAATAGTTGCTGTTACTCCATGGTGAGAAATACAGCAGTTTGTGAACTTTGCTACGTAACAGTTCACTGGCACCCTGAAGTCAGCAAATTTATCCCAAAATGAAATAAAATTGGAGATCATAGAATCGTAGAATCCTACAGTGCAGAAGGGGGCTGTTTGGCCCATTGAATATTCACCGACCACACTCCCACTGAGGCCCTACCCCCATAACCCCATGCATTTACTCTAGCTATAATCCCACTGACACTAAGGGGCAATTGAGCATGGCCAATCCATCTAACCTGCACATCTTTGGACAATGAGACGAAACCAGAGCACCTAGAGGAAACTCACACAGATGCAGGGAAAATGTGCAAACTCCACACCGACAGTGATTCAAGCTAGGAATTGAACCTGGGTCCCTGGTGCTGTGAGGCAGCAGTGCTAACCACTATGCCACTCTGATGGAGCTCAATGGGTCAAAAAAGCAATAATAAATTTATGATTATATCTTACTAGCTAAAAGGTTCTTCAGTTTTGTTTTTGTGGTACTTCTAATTGGGGCTTTTGAAATAACTGATTGTGTGTTTGAAATTATTGTCATTGACACTTTGCTTCTTCTTTGATCAGTGTGTTATTTCTTACATTAATCTATGAGCAGATTGGTTTTTTAAAGTAGTGAGTAAATTTTGTTCAGGCCTCATTGTCATATTAACTTGTTACTTGTGCTCATCTGGCAGTCGCACTTGCTGCAGTCTGATTGCCAGATATACAATCTGGTAATTGTTCCTTTAAAATCTGTTGCCGCAGCTTCACATAAATCATCCTTTTTATTGAGGGAGAGCATTAATTATCTGGAACTAAAAGCAAAAGCTCTGATAATTATACTTGTTTGGCCACTATTTAATTAAATAATTGAAACTGTAGAATTATCTGTCAGTCCGGTGCAGTGATATTTAACCAATGTACAACATGGAATTTACTGTTTAAGCACTTGTTAATTTGTGTATTATTTCACCTGCAGTAATTACAATTCTATTTTTGGATTTAGATGTTATTAGAGGTTTAAAAAAAATGGTGGCATGGACAAGTTGGGCTGAAGGGCCTCCTTCCATGCTGTAAGCCTCTATGGCTCTATGACTATGATTTGACCTGAGTGGTGACCAATGATGCTCCACACTAACCACTCAGTGTGTCAAACATTATTAAAATTTAAATCCTTGATTGTACTTTTTCATTGTTTTTTAGATATTCTGAAGAACACCATCAAACCATACAATGTAAGTTGGCGCTTGAAGAATACAAAGTGTTAACTGCTCAGTGGGATTGTAAATTTGCTTTCTTGTGTGAGTAATTTGTCTGCTCAGCTTTCTGCTGTTCTTTCTGAAACAATTTTACATGCAAGTTGATGCAACATAATGTATTAGCTTACAGAATGATTCTGCAAATGCAATAGATTATCATGCTTTGATTCTTTTTTACTAAGGCTGAAGACAGTGAAAAGTTTAAAACTATAGTACACTTCGAATGTCGAGGATTAGAACCAGTGGACTTTCAACCACAGGTAAGTAACAGAGTATCTTAGGAATCTTGGTGTCTCCACCACTGTGGGGAAGAGAGTTCTGCAAACTCATCACCCTCCAAGAGAATAAATTTATCCTCTTGGGAGATTTTTCTGGATTTTCTAAAAAAAAAACAATCTTCAGTAAGATATCCCATGATAGAATAAGGTCAAAGAATGCAGGGTGAAGTTGCAGAATGAATTGTGAGCTGGCTTCAAGATAGAAAGTTAAGAGTGAGTGTCTATGGTTTATGGTAACTATTCAGTGCCAAATGGTGGCTAGTGCTTTTCCATAAGAATCAGTGTTCGGACCGCTGCTTTACAAATTACATTAATGATTTGGACTTTGGAGATAAAAATACAGTTTTGAAATTTGCAGGTGGATTGCCAGTTTTGAACTGGGCTGCAAAAAATACGTTCTCCCATGTCTGCATGGGCTTACTCAGGGGATCTGGTTCCCTCCCATACTCCAAGGATTTGTGGGTTAGGTTGACTGTTCATGCTAAATTGATGCTTAATGTCAGGGGATTAGCAATGTAAATACATGAGGTTACAGGGATGGAGCTTAGGTGGGATTATTGTCAGTGCAGTTTCAGTGGGCCAAATGGCCTCCTTTTACACTGTAGCGATTCTATGAACCTTGCTTAGACTGCATTTGGAGAACTGCACAGTGGCACTATTGCCTCACAGCATCAGGGACTGCATTCAATTCTGGCATCGGGTGACTGTATGTGTGAAGATTGCTCATTCTTTCCATGTCTGCATGGGTTTCCTCCAGGTGCTCCAAGTTCCCCCCCACAGTCTGAATGGCGAACTGGTTAGGTGGATTGCCTGTGCTAAATTGCTTCTTAATATCAGGGAGATTAGCAGCATTTAGGGGAAAGGACCATTGTGGGGTTGTTGTCAGTGCAGGCTCAATGTGCCGAATGGCTTCCTTGTGCAGTGTAGGGGTTCTGTGATTCCAACCGTGCAGTCTGATCACCATACTACATATAGGATCTTGAGATAACAGAGAGGATGCAAAGAATATTAACAAGGATGATACCTGAAATGTGGGTGTAAATATAAGATGACAGGCTAGACCTCTTACTTCTTGAAAAAATAAGGCTGACAATTAATAGAAGAGATACAGAAAGAAGAAGGTTCTGAATAAGAGGGAAATAGATTTTTACATTGATATTAGATGAGAAAAGACAGAAGGAGGCTTGAATGAAGTATTAACACTGACTGGGCTGAGATGCTGTTTCTGTCTCATATGTCCTTTGTAATATATAATCCTGAAGAATTTTAAAAATGTGCTGTTTGTTTTGCATTTTCTTTTCAGTCACTTAACTCTTTTTGATCCAATCATTTTTCCTTCTCTATTTCATCTGATTTGATATTGAATATTCAAATTTACAATGTCTGGTTCAAATTGACTGCTCATCATTAATAATTCTTCAGTCTGATTAAGAAGTTACTTGCCCTGTTCATAGACAAATAAGCCCCATTGATTTTGTTTATTTGCTTAACTGAAAGAAGCAGAAATGAACCCCACTTGCCTTGTACAGGAAGCTAATCACAGTAAGTTCCAGTAAAAAATCCCCCTCAAAAAAATTTATGGGAAAGTGCCACAAGAGTGAAAGCTGCAGCATCAGTGTGTATCCTTTGCTCCTGTCAAAAAAGTTAATTGAAAGTTGATCATTATATTGAAATGCTGTTGTGCTGTTGACTGAAATTTGTTCTCTGCTTTTAGGCTGGATTTGCTGCAGAAGGGTCTGAATCCGGAACACAATTTAGTGAGATCAATCTGATGGAAAAGGTGAGTTCCCCATGCATTCTATTCCATAGGAGTTAGAAAAGATCTAAATAAGACCTACTAAACAAATATTTGAGTAACATATTGTTTCATTTTGTTTAGGATTGGAATGATTATGATGAGAAAATCCAGGAATCAGTGGGAATCTATGAAGTTACTCATCAATTTGTTAAAGTTTGAACTTGACTGATAGACATTTGCCAATTGAAGATTCTCTTTTCCACTTTAACCCTGGGAAGAAAAGTGAACGCACACTGTTTTTTGATCTGGCATTTATTTGCCAGTGAATTCTTTCTGCAGATTGAAGGTTACAGAAGTTTAATTATGCCCAATGAAAATGAACACTGACCAGCTAAACTAGCATTAAATTGCTGCATGAGAATCTGTCGTTATTCTTGTTCATCTGTGGAAGACCTCTTTTGATTCCTGTATTAGAACATGCATCTTCAGCACTCTGAGGTTACTGACACCAAATCTGGATACTAAGTTACGAGTCATTCTTCTTGGAGTTTAAAAGTTAAATAATAATAAAACCTTTATGGTAATGATGAGCTGTTCAATAAGGTAGTCAATGTACTTTATCTGCACCTGTTTATAAAGTAGAGACATATGTGTCAACTAAATTAGAGACACATATGTGCAGTTTAGCCCTCAAGGAAAGAACCATACCCAACAGTATATGGCCTTAACCAAAGGTATGACATGGAGATGTCAGCGTTGGACTGCAGTAAACACAATAAAAAGTCTCACAACACCAGGGGTTAAAGTCCAACAGGTTTATTTGGTAGCAAAAGCCACTAGCTTTCGGAGCACTTGCTGCCCCTTTGTCAGGTGACTGCAAGTTCTATTCACAAACAGGGCATATAAAGACATAAACTGTTTACAAAATAATGATTGAAATGCGAGTCTTTACAGGTAATCAAGTCTTAAAGCTACAGATAATGTGAGTGGAGAGAGCGTTAAGCACAGGTTAAAGAATGTGTATTGTCTCCAGACAGGACAATTAGTGAGATTTTGCAAGCCCAGGCAAGTCGTGGGTGTTACAGATAGTGTGACATGAACCCAGGATCCTGGTTGAGACCATCCTCATGCATGCGGAACTTGGCTATCAGTTTCCACTCAGCAACTCTGCACTGTTGTGTGTCACGAAGACCGTCTTGGAGAATGCTTACCCGAAGATCAGAGCCAAATGTAGCCAGGATAGTCGGTCAATATCAGCGCAATCTGTGTTCATTATATAAATCAATCTTCACCTTGAAGGTAGCATGGGATTGGAATAAGTGCTCAAACTAATATGGCTGTATTCTTCATGTTCAACAGGTCACTTTATATCTTGATCTGGCGATCATCAAAAGCTGTTTATGAAATTAGGTTGTAAAGGCAGATAATTAGCCTTCAATGTTAAAAATAGTGGAAGGAAGAAACATCAAAATTTTCTGGTTTAGACAAATATTTATAATTTGACTGAAGTCAAGTACACATCAAGATTTTGTTATACATAGCAGTGGAAACCATTGGTTCACAATGTCACTTAAGTACAGCTTCAAATAGTTACTGAAAATATGAAGCAATATGGATTAATGTTTGTCTTGGTATAATTCTGAAAAATCTATATTTCATACAATGGATAAAGCCAAGGATGCCATTCTATCCATCATATATGTGTCAGTTCTCTGCAAGAGCAACTTACCCAGATCTATTACTCTGTTTTTTCTCTGTAGCTCTTCAATTTTTCTTGCTTCCAATTATTATCTAATTCTTTTTTGAAGGTCTAGATTGTAACTACCTGTGACAGACAAAGGCAGTGCATTCCAGATCCAAATCACTCGCTATGTAAAAGATGATTTTCCTCATGTCACCTTTGCTTCTTTCGACAGTCTCGATAAACTTTCTATCAAAAAAAACAGTTTCTCTCTATCCACTCTATCCAGATCCCTTATAAAAAAACCTCTTGAAATATCCTCTTAATTCTCTTGGAGAAGATCTACCTTCAACAATACCAGTAACCTCATTCCCGGAACAATTCTAGTACGTCTTCCGTATACTGTCTCTAATGCCTTCACATTTTTCTGAAAGTGGGGTGTCCAGACCTGGGCACTCTACCTTAGCTGAGGCTGAACCTGGATTTTTTGTAACGTTTGATTATAATTTCCTTGCTTATATATTTTATGCCCCAATTTATTAAAGCCCAGGATCCTGTATACTTTACTAACTTGATTTGTGCACACACTGTCTCCTGTGTCCTCTTTAGAATGGTATCCTCTATTTTGTATTGCTTTTCCTTGTTGTTCCTACCAATATGAATCTCTT
Organism: Sphyrna mokarran; assembly: GCA_024679065.1. Lineage (NCBI taxonomy): Eukaryota > Metazoa > Chordata > Chondrichthyes > Carcharhiniformes > Carcharhinidae > Sphyrna > Sphyrna mokarran. Next base: position 45,382,034 of record JAGIQG010000009.1, on the reverse strand, counting down.
AACTCTTCTCCACATTAAATTTCATCAATCAGATGTTCATTCATTTCACCAATTTGTTATTGTCCTCTTGAAGTGCATCCGTAACTTCCTCACGTATGTTCAAGTTTTGTCATCCGTAAATTTTGAAATTGTGCAAACCCAAATCTTGGTTATTAACATAGATCATAAGTTGTCCTAACCACCAAACTCTAAGGATTATCACTAAAACAAACGACAATTCATCACAACTCTTTCCTGTCACACAGCCAATTTGTACCCTTTATGTGAATGTTTCTTTTATTCCAATGGGCTTTATCTTTCATAGGTTGATAAGCTTATTACGAGTCACCATATAAAAATATTTTTTGGAGATCTATATACACCACATCAATCCCCTCTATTACCTCACCATGTCAAATTAGTCAATCACGATTTGTCTAATAAATCTATGCTGATTTAGGTTTACTTGCACAAATAGGATTTCCATTAAACCTTCGAGATTACAGTCCCAGATACTCACCAGGCCTGAAAAAATTCCTGGTAAATGTCTTTTGAATTATTTTCATGGGAGTCAAATCATAACCAAGCACAGAAGATAACTTTAGATTGAGAGAGAGACAAGCAACTCTGAATATAAATGTTAAGTAAGTCACTTTATTTTTTGGTTTCATTTCAAAACTGATTAACACATTAAATTAGATCTTTTACATTTGTGCACTATAAATGCCAAAGTTAATCCAACTTCTAAAGAATCATTTATCTTAGTTTGAAATATAACAGTTTTTTGGTGTACAACTTAAAGAATTAGATCATGTTTCTATATCTGATTCAAGTAGAAAATGAACACAGTGCAAAGTACTCAAAAATTGCATTGAGATTGCATAATTAAACATCATTTCACTCTGAATACTTAGTAACTGTTTTATTACCCCAATAAGTGATATTTGGTCAAACCTGCTGCATTAGAAAGTTAAGAATAAAAAGATCTTTCAAAGGAAGTGTTATATCCAAATATTTCCAATATTAATGCTATAGAATGCATAGTGAATTTAAAGATTAAATCATATTATTAAGCAATGTTTCACAAAGCTTGCTCAAAACTCCCTGATACATAGCTATTGTAAGATTACAGCACTGTGGTGATAGGAAAGGACTCAGTGAGTAAATGCTGTGTATAAAACAAAACATAGATTTATAATTATCTCTATTTCTTAAAATTTATATTGAAAACAAACTAGCTCTACTGTATGCTGGTATCCTCCTTCCACTAAAACTAGGATTTGTATAAAGTGTAATCGAGAATGCATGTCACAGCTTGTGGCTGAATAGTATTTTCAACTTTATAGCAATAAAACGATGGTTATGGATCTGTCGCAGGAACAACTTGAGGTGATCAACTAGACAAGAGTCGCATCACACAAAATAACTTAAATGTCTGCTCAGCAAGGCAAAAGATTTTATTGCTCAGGATTAAAACATTCACCATTTCAAACATCCTGAATTGCTTCCTCTAACTCCAAGACAGCACGAGATCTCTTGATTGAGAACAGCAAATTAAGGTCATTGAGCACTTATTTAGTTTGGGCCCATACTGATTCCAGAGAGAACCTTATAGCCAGCAATCCTAGGAGATATTCATTTGATCAATCTTTCCAATTTGACCCACAATAGAGTGATTATTACTAGTGTCCAATCTGTACCCTACCACTTGATCACTGCATATTTATTCGAGTATCATTTTTACTCTTAATATAATGATCAACTTAATGATGGCATTATGCTAGTTTTTATCGATGCACGAGTTCAATAACTTCAGAATACTTCCATCACATTGCTACTGATCCATTTCCATTTCTTAAGCTACTGTAACTCAGATGCTGATAGGTTGACCTTTTAACACAGCAAAAATTTCATCCAGGCTTTTGTGCACACATTTGAGGAATTCCTGAAGGTCTGGAGCAGAATAACTAGAAATGATGTAGCCTATCCAGTCATCATGGATACCGTAACCCACACCAAAGCCATCAGGAACGACAGGTGCAAAGCCCCCTAACTGGATGGCAGGACTGATGAGAGTACTGGTAGAAATAATGTTATGGTTGATTTGAATATATGATGGGTCTTGAAATAGTTCCGGTAAAGCCATTCCTTTGGATTCTGCTAGGTAACGCAAAGCAAACAAATGGCGGTCAAATCCCTGACCTGTTGAGAAAAGGAACAAAAAATGATTGATGTTTCCAATAGGTAATTTAAAAATAAACTATAAAGTTAAACATGTCATTTTGTCCTTGTACCAGACTCGAAAACATGGAATCCACATTTGGAGTCTCACTGGGTAGGTGATTGTTGAAGAAAACATTTAGTGGGCTACAAGAACACTCCTCAGTTCAATAGGTTGAACAAGGATCACACATTATTCATTTTGACCCAGGGAATGGTAAACCCATGGAACAAGTTGCTTCTGAGTACCGTGGTATGTGTTGTATGCATGACACGGTGGCACAGTGATTAGCACTGCTGCCTCACAGCACCAAGGACCTGGGTTTGATTCCCAGCTTCGGTTACTGTGTGGAGCTTGCATGTTCTCCCCATATCTGTGTGGGTTTCCTCTGGGTGCTCCAGTTTCCTTCCACAGTTTGAAAGGCACGCTGATTAAGCACATTGACCCGAACAGGCACCAGGTTGTGGTGATTAGGGAAATTTCACAGTAACTTTAATGCCATGTTAATCTAAGACTATTTGTGACCAATAAAATAAACATTAACTTGTATACCTTGCAAGAACTTTAATGAGCCTTGAACACACAGTTCCCATCCCACTGAGGAGCCAAACAACAGGATTTCTGTGTTTTTCATTGCGTTAAGAGCCCCGACATCTTGTTTCTTGCAAATGGGTTAATTGCAAAAGTGGCGAAGTCAGCCTTAATGAATGTTAGAGATATTTAGGGAAATAAAGGGAAGCAATGATATGATCTGCTAGTTCAGGAGCATCATTTGTTCACAGAAGTCTGAATCTACTGATTGGGTGATTCTTTTTCTGACAGGGACACAACTAAATGTGCTCTGTTTTTGTTCTCCCAGATTACAGAGGTACAGGTGACATATTTTAATCAGTACCACCCATGATGTCCTTAATTATCAAAGTTACTACATAAATCAGAAAACAACTGCTGAGCTAGAGAAGGTTAAAAAAAACACCCAACTTTTCTGTTTTTAATCACTACCTCATGAACCTTATCGTAAAATAAAACAAAAAAATTAATTGGAAAAGAAACTAGTTGATTCGTAATGTCAAAAAATCAGCAAAGGTTGGGCAAATGTTCTCCCTTGCAGCAGAAAAATTCGATGGAGCGAATTGGTCTTTTTCTTATCCTTACATATGGGCTTTGTTGACTAGGTCAATGTTTTTTGTCCAATCCTAATTGCCCTTGAGATGGTGGTTGCCTTCTTGAGCCACTGCAGTCCATGTTTTGCAGGTATATTAACAGTGATGTTGGAGAGACTTCCAAGACTTTGGCCAATGAAGGAACAGTAGTTTAGTTCCAAGTCAAGATGGTGTATGATTTAGAAGGTAGTGTAGGTAATGGTATTCTCATACATTTGCTGCCCTTGACTTTCGCAGGTTGAGGTGATTCTGTTGAAAAAGCTATGGCGAGTTACTGCAGTGCATCTTGTAGATGATACGCACTGCTGTTACTGCATTAGTGGTGGTGACAGTAAATGTTTAAGGTGGTGCATGGGATGTTAACCAAGCAGGCTGCTTTTTCCTGATGGTGTCAAACTTATTGGGTGTTGTTGGAGCTGCATTCATCCAGCCAAGGGGAGAATATTGCATCACAGTACGGCCTTGTAAACGGTGGACAGACTTTAGTGAGTCAAGAGGTGAGGTACTTGTTGCACAATTCCCAGCCTCTGACTTGCCCCTAACAGCCACAGTATATGGCTTCTCCAGTTTAGTTCCTGGTCACTGGTAACATCCAGGATGTTGATAATGGGGAATTCAGCATTGGTAATGTAATTGAATGTTAAGGAGGGATGGTTAGATCCTCTTTTGTTGAAAACAGTGATTGCCACATAGGTTCCAGGCACAAATGTTACTTGCTACTTAAAAGCCTAGGCCAGAATGTTATTCAGGCCTTGCTGCATAGATAGGGACTGCATATTAATATCCTATAGTTATGAAATTATGTACAAAAAGCTGTTTGTATAAATCACGGCAGGGAAACAAACAAGATAGAAAATAATAAGATAAAGCAATCAAAACATGTGGGGGGTGGGGAGACGCACAGAATGTCTTGACTTACCCATTGCAGCCTCTTTGGTCAACTGCCCATGATACTTCGAACACTCATGTATCATTGTCCGCAAGTCTGAGATGCTGTGTTTTGACGACTGCTTCACAAATGCGTCACAGCATTTCTTTGTATAAATAGTGGCAGGGCGGATGGTTTCTGTACGGCCATGTTTAAACGCTGCAGTGCTACATGATTCGTAGGTGGCGACTGTTTTATCATACTGCCTCAAGAACGCCATCTGAAAAGAGAGCTGTGTAACTGCATCAGGACTGAGGTTTTGCTTTTTCAGAAATTCCTTCCCACCTTTTTTGAACTCCTGTGCATCGATTGATAAGCTGCTCACCAAGGCATCAAACTTTTCACTGGCGGTCGAAATACCCGATTTCAGAACGTCGTCAAGTTTAAAATCAAGCTTGTGCACAGCCAGCGAGGAATCGACTGATGCAGGTAACATATTGGCTGAAATTGCAGGCCTCTTGGCCGTGTCTTTGAAAACTTCATTGAGTAAACGCAAGACAGCCACTCCATCACCCCACGAGTGCTCAAAATTCACTGCTGCGTTGCCATCTTGGGTTAGAATGATGCTGAAGGACTTATCAAACCAACGATTGAAGCCATTGCCGTGAAGCATGTTGTGGGAGAGCTCTCGGTGGTCTTTCACAGTAATATCATCAAGGCAAATACAGAAGATAGCTGTATCTATTTTATTCAGCGCCTCCGCATTCCCAGCCTCCAGCAGCCTCTGTCTTAGTGAGGACCAGGTATCACGATTTTCACTTGACAAGTATCCAAGACAAAAATCAGGAGAGGGCCTGGGGTCAGACAAAATATACTTGAAGTGAGCCTGGATTTCGGAAGCCTTTATGATTTTTCCATCTCTATCAATAACGTCAAATGTATAGAAATGCCCATTTCTCATCACCAGCAAGTGTCTGCCACTATCATCTGTAAGCAGCTCATCTTGAACTGGTTTGGGAATACGAGTGGAGTTGAAGAGTCTGTAGTACTGAGACATATCAAGTGGGTAGGCATTAACCATGTAGGCTCCGTACCATGAAAGGGAAGCAGGAACAAAGCGAATTATGTTCTTAAAACGAGATGTGTTGCTTTTCGCAGGATTGAGATGGAAAATTTCAGGTTCCAATAGGCCAGCTCGAAAGGTCTTCATGAAACGCAGCACAGACACCGTCATGTTGGTCGCTCTAATAAGCTGATTGTTGTTTGCGTGGTTTGGATCAGGATTAAAAGACATAAAAGGGTTATAATTCAGGACAACTGGCTCACGTGCAGAGAGGTACATATCAAACCATGGTCCTAAAGAAATAAGGGAAAGGAAAGATTTTAAAAGCACTGACAATATCAAACATTGAAATATATATTTTATCTTTGCATTGATGTAACATGTCCCATAATGAACTTTTTATTTGCTTATCCAGATTATTTTGTTTCACCACCTTCTCCTTTCATGAAGATAGTGACATATGCTGTGGCACTGTTCCACGGAAAGCTATGACTTAAACATAGCTTTTCTCCTCCACAAGTAAGGTGATAAGCATTGGCAGGAAATTTAAGTGGCAAACTTCACATTTGAGTTTGATTCTGCATTTGTTCACGGTCTAAAAAACACTATTTATTGGGGGGAGTAGAGGTCAAACATTTATTTGCATGACTCAATATCACAACTTGGAATCATCCATTGTAAAATTGGATAGATACAGGATGGCATTTTACCAGTATGTCCACCCTGGGTTCATTCAATCCTATCCGAGGCCAACAGAGAATGCTATTCTCCGAGCCTTGCCCACGCCTGGAATCAGGGCGGGTGTGCCAGTAATATTCAGGCCACAGAGCAGCTGCAATAATTCGTGTAATTTAGCATAAAAATAAGGAAAGACAAATGAAAAATAAATTAGTTGCATCACTTTACAAAATCAAATATTTTATACTTGGTTGGAGGCAACTTATTTCAAACAATGGATTTGCATCACATTGGAAAAAAGAACATGACAAACAATATAGCAAATAGACATTTAATTCTGTAAGCATTTTTCCACAAATGATACTTGAGTAAAGGCACCGACAAGAGTCGTCTTTCCTGAACTAAGAAAGTAGTCAGACTTTTTCTTTGTGCTGAGAGTGGAGTTTGGAATATTTCAGTTCTGTCTCTACCCTTGGTCTAGCAAGTCAGATAAATGGCTTGTGAATCTTACCTGAAATGTAACTGGTGTGTTTGTTTCTTTTGTCCTGGTTCACTAACTCTTCATGCAGCTGATTACCAATTCCCTTTTCAAAATCTTGAGCCAATTGTTCAGTTCTCCTGCAGCAACAAAAAAAAACGCAGAACGTGAAAAGACATATACATTGCCAACTTGATCAAGACGTCAATGTTATTTAAGTGGAGAGGAATGATTTAATTTGCCCAGAATTTATAACTAGTGCCTTTGGCAAATCTAAAATCACACAGAGGCAAGATGTAGACTCAAGAGATTTGCGTTGCTGAAGAATTCTCATAAACTTGATAATGGCTCCAATTCAGAGTATTGATTGGAATGGCAGCCTACAATATATGCTCAAGAAGTGCGGCTTTAGTCCATACCCTTCCAACTCAAGAGAAGAGAATGGTAACACCTACGAAGTGGCATGACCTTCCTGAATGCTGATGGATTTATCATACCAACAATTGAAACTATTTCCATGAAGCATTTTGAGGGACAGTTATAGGTGATTTTTCACTGTCATATCATCAAGGTAAATACAAAAGATCCTGCGGTGTACTTTCCTCATGTACTCCAGGTGTTACCCTGCTATTAACAGGCTTTTGGAAATATTTGAAAATTTAAAAAACTAAATTGTTATATCCGAATGAGTGAGTAACACTGCAATGAGTATCACTTTCATATTTTCTTAAATAGGTTAATCTGCTCTTACATCCATTACTTTTATTAACAATGATTGTTTTCATAGAATTTTAGAATCTCTACAATGCAGAAAGAAGTTATTTGGCTCATCGAGTCTGCACCAACTCTGACATTGCAACTTACACAGGACCATCCCATCTCTGTAACTTCATGTATTTACCCAGCTAAACACCCTAAACTACACATCTTGGGATACTAAGGAGCAATTTAGCAATCCACCAATCCCCCTAACCTGCACATTTTTGGACTGTGGAAACTGGAGCACGTGGAGGAAACCCATACAGACACAGGGAGAACATGCAAATTCCACACAGACACCTAAGACTGGAATTAAACTGGAATTCCTGGTGCTGAGGCAGCAGTACTAACCACTGTGCCAGTAGAGCACAGTGTCTTAGGAGCAAAACGTACACCAAAATATTAGATCAAACTGTTTGATAATTTCTTGCTGTTTTATAAGATATTAGACAATAATACTAAAATATTGGCTATCTGACATTCAGTCCAATTGTTTACTTACCTATACTGGTCATCATCTAAAAGTGGTTTCTGTGCAGACAGGTAACGCTGCATTGTATCTTTCAGTTTTGGAATTGGTAACCTTTGGATTAACAAAAAATGGGTTAGAAAATAGATTATCAACACAGCCTTTACCTACAGGTGACAAAAATGAATGATTTGGCAGACATAATTAGAAGGCAAATCTTGTCATTTACATCATTTCCAAATTTCATACAAACAGCTATATAAAACATTACACTTTAACAACATTAATCTCACTAGTGATAGACGGAAGTTCTATTGCCAAAATCCTTCCAAGTCATAACATATACAGGGAAATGTCATTTTTTGCTTCATGACACTGTTTGGTATTGCATCTGATACATCATGCTCCAGGGTTTATAACTGTAAATAACAGTAAGTCTTCAGTCACACGAAATGCTCTATTTCATATATGAAATTTGATGGTCATAATATATACAGTAAGATAATTTAAAAACAAATTTAATTTAGTTTAACTAATTATATAAGCAAACAATGAAAAAAAAACTTACAATATTATTTCATCCCAAATTGTGAATTATTGTGCAAGCCTTATGTACCTGGAGGTCTTCAGTGTTATTAGACATCTCATAAACTAAAGGCGAAGAACAATTGATACTGGAGAATGGAAGCCTCTCTGTTTCAAAAAGCAAATGTAAGCTAGCAAGGGATAGGATGGTTGATGCAAGTTAATTCCTTGTATAGGAATCAGTTTGCCTCAGCCACATCCTCACAATGGCTTCCCAACTATACCAATCCAACACTTTTCCAATCCCTATAGTAGTCATTTTCTCTTATAATAGGACTCCCAATTAATATTAAGACACAAAATTCCTCGTTTTCTCAGCTAAGAGTGTTAGATGTGCTGTGGTGGGAACACAGACAAGCAGAGTGGGGGCATGCAAATATCACTTGGAAGCTTAAAAGGTGTTCAGTCCGTGTAACCTGTACACGGAACAGGAACTGCAGAATCCAGAGCAAAAAAAATCTTTATCTTGGCCCACCAGAACCAGAAAGTGTGACTTTTTTTATATAGAGGACGGAAGCAGTTTATATTTCAGTTTTGGAATATATCACAAAAATTTAATTATGTAAATTGAGTTTAATAAGAATTGAGAGACATCACTGCTAACGAAATTGAGCCAAAAATATTCCTTGTATTTTCTTATTGTGGTAAACAGTGAATATCAGTAATGGTACCATTTGAATGCAATTAATGCCCATTTTTTAGAAGTAGGTTAAAATGTTGAAACCATTTTAAACTGGGTGCTTAAAGATTATGGGGAAGCGGCACAGTGATGTTGTCACTGGACTAAAAATCCAGTAATTGTGCTCTGGGGATCCAGGTTCGAATCCCGGCATAGCAGATGGTGAAACTTGAATTCAATATCAACCTGGAATTAAATGTCTAATGATGACCATGAAAACGTTGTTGATTGTCATAAAAAACCCATTTGGTTCATTAATATCCTTTAGGGGTGAAAATCTGCCTTCCTTAGCTAGTCTGGCCTACATGTGAATTCACGGCAATATTGTTAACTTTTAAAATACCCTTTGAAATGGCCTAGCAAGACACTCAGTTCAAGGGCAATTACAAATGGGTAATAAATGCTGGTCAAATGTCATGAACAAATAAAACAAAGTCATATTTTCCTGGTTGGGTTTGGCTCCAAATATCAGAAAGAAAGAATTTATAGCATCACTGAGTTTCCATGAAGAGCGATATTGTTTTCTGATAGCATCTTATATATTCCTAACATTGATTAACCAGAGCTTTTTGACACATTGCATTAAAATAAACTATCATTACTATACATTTTAAATAACATGTTTTCTGATAATATTATATGCATAATCACATTGAGTGATAAATAGTGAGTGTCACATTAAGAAATAAGCACAGTAACAGGCCATAGTCCCTTGAGCCTACTTCACCACACAATTATGTTCATGGTTGATCCGATTGTGGCATTTACTCCACTTCCTCGCTTCTTTCTGATAAAGTTTGACTCCCCTATAGTTCAAAACCATGTCTGTCTCAACCTTGAATTTATTCGATGACTCAACTTCGACAGTCCTCATGGATAGAAAATGCACAGCCCGCAGGAGAAATTCTTCATTGTCTCAATACTCAATATCTTATTCAAAAACTCAACATCCTCAAAAACAACTTAAGAACCAGGCCATAGATTGAGGTGCTGTGAAGCTTCCCATTTATTCTGAACAAATCCCAGTCCACTGTGATTTTTCAAACAGGTGATACTTTCAATAATTGCTCACTGGCAACAGGAAGGCTAACAAGGACAGAAATTCTGTAGAAACTCTAAGTCAGGATCATAGATACCTAACCACTTGTTTTGGAATATAATAGTTAAATGGGCAAAACCCTCATCCTAAAAGCTCCTTCAGAATCTTATGTTTCAGTAAGATCACCTCTGATTTTTTTATAAGACACTTCTCAAAACCTATTTCTTTGATCTTAGAAATAATATCAACATGAGGGAAGACTTATTCACTGTGAGTGGTTATGAACAAGAGTAAAATTTTCTAGCAGGGAGCCTGAGCAGACATGAGGGGCTGAATGATTCCCATCTGTACTGTAATAATGCTGTGAAGTTACGTTGCTCAGTGTCTAATTATGTTTTCCAGCACTCCTCTATAGCACCTTGGAGCATTTTAATATGCTGAAGCTGCAACATAAACGTAAGCCGTTGGTATAGACATGCTTCCCATTTAAAATTAGCAGCTTCAGGCCAATGTCACAAGTGAAATACACAATTAGCAAAATAACTCATTGAAAACCCAAGTCTGACAAACCTGCAAACTCTGTCATTTTGGGCCAAGGGCAACAGCACCTGAAATTCTCTGACCATCCTGACTTGAAAATATATCACCTGTCCTTAATCATTGCTGGGTCAATATTCTGGGACATCCTAACAGCACTGTGTGCCTGAAGAACAACAATAACTGGCATTTATGTGGTGCCTTTAGCAAAATTAAACACCCCAGGGCACTTCACAGCAATATTATAAAAGAAAATATTCAGGAGATATTAGCCCAGAGTGGACAGGAGGCTAGTCCTTAATCCTTTCTTGCTCCAAAAACAAAATTCAAATTAAATCCAATTCATGGTCCCTAGGTGAGAAATATTCTAGATCCAAGCTGACAACGAACAGGCTTGATACTACACTTGTTTGCAAATAATTAACTGTTGTTAAATGTTAAAAGGGGCACCCAGCAATGTGAATGTGCCAGCAAGCCTCCATTCAAACCACAATCCATTCAAACTATAGCTGACAGCTGCTGGAAGCCAGGAGTGAATCACTTTCTGTTCCTGTTTTGTAAACTCCTCCTGCCTTGGTGTAAGAGTAAGCAGCAATTCTGCGGGCTGCACCCACAAGTTTACCAGATGATCTTTCACCCAGTGACCTGCCAAGAGAACGGGTGATCAGTGCCACAAGGCAGGAAGAGGTTTTGGACACTAACCGCGGCAGGCTCTTTTGGAAATGGTTGGTGGGCACGATGCTCCTGTGCAGATAGTCGGTGTCTGGGCTGGAGCTGCTGCTCCGGCTCAGCCGCAGCGCACCGGCTCTGCCCAGCCCTTTACTGAATGTGGAAGCGACCCTCAGCACAGCCATCGCTACCCGATGCTCCCAGCCAAATCCTCCCCGCTACTCCCTCCGTCCGGGAAAGAGCCGCCCAATCAGCATCCCATAATACTCCCACTGCCGGGGGAAGTGAGAACACAGGGCTGGTGACTGGCGGCAAGTTTAAAAGCAAAGAGCAGAGAGGGAGAGAGTGTGTGAGCGTTGACAGCTTCATCGTGATAAACTATTGTGAAGCACAGGCAAATCCCTCTCCCCACAGCCTGCAATTACCCACAGGGGGAATCCATGTGCACCAGTGATTTTAAAAGTGGTGAGAACTCAGACCCATTAGTTGTGGCACAGTGGTTAGCACTGCTGCCTCATAGCGCCAGGGACCTGCGTTTGATTGCCAGCTTGGGTCACTGTGTGTGTGGAGTCTGCACGTTCTCCCCGTGTCTGCGTGGGTTTCCACCAGGTGCTCCAGTTTCCTTCCACAGTCTGAAAGATATGCTGGTCAGGTGCATTGGCCATGCTAAATTCTCCCTCAGTGTACCCGAACAGAGTGTGATGACTAGGGGATTTTCACAGTAATTCCACTGCAGTGTTAATGTAAGCCTACTTGTGACTAATAAATAAACGTTAACTTTACTTTTACACTGAACTTGTTGGCAGTGGTCTTTGTCCATTGAAACCTTGCTAGCTGTGCTTCACTGAACATCCACCTCTTGAAGTTTCTCCGGATGCTCCCATTTCCTCCCACAGTCCAGACATGTGCACGTTAGATTCGTTGGTCATGTTAAATTGCCCCTTAGCATCACAGGATGCATAGGTTAAAGGGACTAATGAGTAAATATGAGGTTATGGGGATAGGGAGTGGGTGGGATTGTTGGTGCAGTCTCAATAGGGTGAATGGCTTCTTTCTGCACCATAGGGTTTCTATGATTTTAGAAGATAATTGGGTTGAAGTCCCAATCCAGGCTTGAGTACAGAAGTATAGAGTGATTCTCCAGTTCAAAAGCTGCTATTTGAATGCTGCACTGTCACAGGTAACATTGTTCAGGCCAGTTGTTAAACTGGGCGGCGAAGTGGCAGATGGATTTCAATGCGGATAAATGTGGTCCATTTTGGCAGAACCAATGGGATGAAGCAGTATAATATCAAGGGTAGGAGTCTTGGCAGTGTTGAGGAGCAGAAGGATCTTGGAGTCCGGGTCCATAGGTCTCTTAAATCTGCCCCCCAAGTGGAGGATGTGGTCAGAAAGGCATATGGTGTACTGGCCTTCATTAATAGAGGAATTGAGTTTAGGAGTCGGGAGGTAATGCTGCAACTTTATAAGATCCTTGTCAGACCCCACTTGGAGTATTGTGTGCAATTCTGGTCGCCTCACTACAGGAAGAATGTGGAAGCTATTGAGAGGGTGCAGAGGAGATTTACAAGGATGTTGCCTGGATTGGGAGGCATACCTCATGAAGATAGGCGGAGAGAGCTAGGTCTCTTCTCCCCGGAGAGACGAAGGTTAAGAGGCAACCTGATAGAGGTTTATAAGATGTTGAGAGGAATAGAGAGGGTGGATTCTCGGAGGCTATTTCCCAGGGCTAAAATGGTCACTACGAGAGGACACAGGTTTAAGGTGCTGGGGGGCAAGTACAGAGGAGATGTTAGAGATAAGTTTTTCACTCAGAGGGTGGTGAGTGAATGGAATCGGTTGCCGTCAGTGGTGGTAGAGGTGAACTCGCTGGAGTCTTTTAAGAGACTTCTGGATGAGTACATGGGATTTAATGGGATTGGGAATTACAGATAGTTCTATGGCCTGGTAGGTATAGATATGATCGGCACAACTTGTGGGCCGAAGGGCCTGTTTGTGCTGTAGTGTTCTATGTTATATGTTCAAAGGCCTGTTTTCTCTCAGGTGAATGTAAAAGATCCCATTTCAAAGATGTACTGGGGAATGAAGCCTTGGTGGCCTGGGTTTATTAAGATTTATCCCTTAATCAACAACACAGAAAAAATATTGTCAGGTAATTTTCCTGTTGTAGGTAAAAGATACTTCGAGACTGTTAATGAGTCAAAATACAGTGAGTTTTATTTCAAAAGCTTTTGGGAGAAACCTGGCCGTAACAGTGTTTACCAGGCTTCTCATTGAATACAAATACAAGTGGGTATTTATACATCATGCGTCTCAGTATCAGTCACAACACAAACTCCCGATTCCAGTTAGGACTGTAGATCTTCCTTCTTCAGTCACAATGCAACCCCCAGACTCAACCAGGCCTCACAGTCCATCTGGCAGCTGCAGACACGACATAATCTTCAGTCCGATCACAACTCACAATGTCTCCGGCGGCACAGCATCTCCTTCCTTGAAGTTACTTGTGCGATTGTGGCTGTCCCAGCAGGGCTCTTCCTGTTAAAAAACCGGTATCACAATCCACCATCTGCACTGTTTAACGATGTTCAGTTAGCACAAACAGGTAAGGTTTGCAATATCTGCAAAATAACATTCACATTTGACTATCTGTCTTTATGGAAATGAAAGGTAAAGAATGAAGGACATGAATAAGTAAGGAAAACATGAATAAATAATTTATATTGATGCCAGGAGCAGTATAAGCTTGAGGAGATCAGCCACGAGGAAATGTTATGCTTGTGATACATGCTCGGTACAAAATGCATTGAATTCATTAACCCTTCCCTTCATCATTTTCCATCCTTATTTGCGAGATTTGCTGTGTCCAAATTGTTGCACTTCCCACATTACAACAGTGACTATCTCTCCTAGATACTTCATTGTAAAACACTTTGGGATTCCTCAGGTCATGCAAAACACTACATAAAAAATGCAAATCTCTTTCACCTTAAAGCAAAAGAGTCATTAGGAAACTTCAACAATGTTTTAGGAAAACAGGGCTGTGCCTCACCAATCTGATTGAATGGGTTAAGAAATATTCTAATTTGATGGATTTTGTTGCCAAGTTGGCACATTTGTATCTTGGTACAAGGTGCTGTGCACAAAGTGATTCAGACTGAGCTCTTGTTCTATTGAGCAGATTTTGCTGTGATATAGAAATCAGTTGCATATTTTTATTGCTCCTCAGATACTGGCTCAATTAAAGTTATATCCAAAGACTCAAATTATTATACAACTGTGGCATAGTGGTTTGCACAGTTGCCTTTTGGTGCCGGGGAACTGAGTTCAATTCCAGTTTTGGCTGATTGCCTGTGCGGAGTTTGCACTTTCTCCCCATGTCTGTCTGGGTTTCTTCTGGTCGTCTGGTTTCTTTCCACTATCCAAAGATGTGCAGGTTAGGTGAATTGCCATGCTATGTTGCCCCTTAGTATCCCAAGATGTATAGGTTAGAGGGAATTAGTGGGGTAAGTATGTAGTGTTGAAGAGATGTGACAAGGCTAAAGTGTCCTGTCGCAGAGTAGGTGCAGACCTGATGGACAAAATGGTCTCCTTCTCCTCTGCACTGTAGGGATTCCATGAGAGATTCTATGCATACATTACTTGAGTTAACATTTGCTCTATACAGAGAACACAAAGCAATACCAAATATTGATTTAATATAAATTACTGCAAATTGATCTCATTAGTTGAGAATATATTTAAAAATATTTAATATTTATATTCACATTTAATATTTATTGAATATATTTTAAAAAACAACAAAAAAATTTTTTACACTTAAAAATCAATAAAGACTATCGTTCATTACCCTCCATTCGACAAAAAATTAAAAATGTATGTATCCTCTAAAGCTTTAGGTAACTTCCCCTTTTATATAAGTTGCTATTCTATACACTCAATTTATTCAATCCCAATTAAATATCAAGAGCTATTATATCCAGACATGGTAGTTTTAAAGGAAGAATCAAGTTATCAGAAGCAGTAGCGCCTACAAGTGGTGTGGAAGTTAAGTGTAACTAATGACAAATTCTTTCACATGGGATTTTATGGCCTTGCTCGTCCCGAAACCATAAAATCCCACCCAAGGTCAATGGACCTTCCCATAATCTGCCCCTTGCCCACTCCAATTTCCGTGATAGGTGGGATGGTAAAATTCCAGCCTATCACTCAAAAGGTAACTGATAAGTCTGAATGAGTTACCTATTCCCCAGAAAGGTCCCAATTTTCACTATGTTGTAATAAACAAGCTTGAAGTTGCTTGTTGTCTGTGATTCATGGTCTACCTTTCAAAAAAAAAACACAAAAATATACTCAGCTTGGAGTCAAATGAATTAATTTGATCTGGATGTATCTTGTCAATTTCTCAATCAGCGAATTTGATACGCAATGAATTGACCAGAAAACAGTGAAATCTTTCCCAGTTGTTAAAACAGAACAAACATTTTCAAATGTAATGACATTATCACTTGCCCTTAAAGATAACTGCAGAATAAAGGAGGGAGCACACGGCTTTCTAAACTAAAGAGCACTGTCCTCAAATTCCAAGCTTAAGATCATCTTTTTATTTTCACCATTTGAACTAAGAACTAACCAAACTCAACTAGTTATTTCCAAATTATACTTTTATATTTTAAATTTTCTATTTACTTTCTGAGAAGTTACATGCATATATATCTTGAGCAATGATTGTGGCCAGCAACTATCCCCAAATTAAGGAATTTCAAACATTTGCCTTGTTTCAAATTACAGTTTAAATCCAGCTCACAGCTCATAATTTGATTTTAAAACATTAATGTTAGCAACACAATAAAGGAAAATCTGCGCGAATTAGATACTCACTCACTTATGGAAGTTTCCCAGCACTTCACCTCCACAACTTTAAACTTTGCTTTCATTCAATCTCAATTGTTTAAAATTGAAATAAAAATAGACCATTCAAAGAAAACAAAGAAAACAGATTAAGACAGTGTCTTCATTTCGCTTTGTTCAAGAATTGCAATTAAAACTCAAAGGAAAAGATAAACTCTCAAGAAATTATGAACAACATTGCAAGTTTAATAATCAACATCACGGATAGTCTTTAAAGTTAAACCAAAGTGTAAAAGATTGCATTTCATTGCCCTAGAATCACCACTCCCCCAACAGAGTAAAATAAGTGCTTTAACAACTCCTCTATCATTTTATCACAACTTATCTTTCTCCTCACTTAACCCAATTCAAAATACACCTACATACATTAGACAAGCAATTTTAAAGATCAGGACCAGACCACTGAGGGTTATTTAATGCAATTCAATGACACAGGCGTTAGACACAAACCCACAGACAAGAAAGGTCACACAGACTCTGCAACACACAGACAACAATTTACTCAACACGTTTTGCTTTTCTCATATTACACATTATGGGCCCAATTTTACCATCACAGTGTACCTGCTTTCAGGTGCTAAAACTTGGTAAAGTCGGGCCCGAGGCAATTAGTGCAATCTGCACCCATGTCCGTGCAGATGCCCATTTTACCAAGGCCCGAAAATGACCACAATCTGATTTGTGTCTGAAATGGGCGCAATGGTGATTTAAATGCATTTTCATGCATTTAAACTAAATTAATGGGCTCCCCGCCCAACTTTACCAACATCGCATTCATCCGTCCAGGTTTGGCACAGAACAGAGATGCTTGGCAAAGTTTTGTTTTGGGCACTCCAGCTTCTGAAGAGATAAGGTCAGAGTTTCCAATGGCTCTCTGATTCAGATCAGTAGTGGGGGGAATGGAGGGAGGTCAGATCATTCTCTGGAATGGAGGGGTTGGGTGGAGGGAGGGGCAGTGGAAGGAGAGATGCCAGATTGCTCTCAGTTGGGGGGTGTTGGAGAGAATAGTTTCCTCCTGGAGATGATGACATAAATCCTCTTTCCTCGCTCTGCTGGCATTCTCTGATATTTTTGTTGTTGAAACAATTCCCCTTTAAATACTATAATAACCAAATGAAGTAATGCATTCCATATTCCAATAACCATTTGTTGGAAACAAAAACATGGTAAGCTCATACGAAGGCTTTTAGTACTAATCCCAATGCTTCAATTGTTACTGATTTATTCACCCAGTGGAAATAGTCATTCATTTTTGAACCCATTCAAACATTACTATTTGGCATTCCCTTAGCTTTCTACACTCACAGTTGTGGCTTACCGTTTTCCACAGATTTATCAACGCTCCATGTTTTTCTGTTCAACCCACTTTATATGAAGCCCAGAATCCAGTATGTTTTTTTCCACTAATCTACAGCCTTGTTCTCTATCGGCCAAGACCTCTCCCTTCCTCTACTGTGTTGTCCACAGATGGAACCTGGTCAGGGCATCCCATTATCAGGCTAATCTGACACACTGTGATTCCAGTTTTATTCATTAAAATTAACACTTCGATATTTAAAAAAAAGTTGGGGTTTGAAATGCAAGGGGAACTATTCTAGGAGTAGCTGTTTTTAATAAATATTACCCTGAGTTTTTAATTAGTTTACATGTTCTCTAGAATCATTTGGAATATTTTACTCCTAAAACTGAGGCTCACAGAACTCAAGCTTTCGTGTTCAATAATCGTCTTTGATACTTAATGAATTCTCTGATAATGAGATTAGAGTCATCGGTTTGGGATAATAATGACAGCTGGTGTGTGCTTTCTATTTGACGAAGTTTGGCTTGGAGATCAGTGGTAGCGAGTAAAGCGCAATGAAGGGGCATTTGAGCTGAGTCCCTGTTTGCGAGCAGCCACACGACTGCTGCTATCTACATGGGACTAGCTGTCTCTTAAAGCTGGGCACGATGGCGGTAGCATTTGCTGCAGTCTCCATTCAGATCAAGGGTGTCTTCAAAAAGAATGGTTTGCTCATTCTCTCGGTCTTGTCTGTTATTATCGGGTGCTCACTGGGATTCTTTCTTAGGACCAGGCATCTCTCTGAACAGGTAGGTAATTCCAAAAGTGTTCAACATCAGTTCATTGACGGGAATCTGATTAATCATCTAGGCAAGTGGCAATTGCTGATAGAGCAATTCTTTAAAAAAGCAATGCATTCACAATTCCATAATGATAAATATACTAAGGTTACTTTTTGGTCAAAAAATGCCATTTATTTATGTATAATACATTATATAACATTCGCACACACACACACACATATATACAGGAATACGTATATATATATATATATATAAAATTAGTATAAAAAGGCTGATTATTTGGGAATTTCTTACACTATTCTAAGTTTCTTTACCCTCTTATTTTTCAAAAATAATTGCATTTTCTCCTAAATCCCAGCTAAACATACAATGGCATTTCTAAACGCGACCAAAGTCTGTTGACATTTTATTTCCAAGTTGTATTTCTGTAAAAACAAGTTCATCTTCAGTCTATTTAATTGCCAATTTTTAATGGGTCCACCTGGTTTTTTATATTCTTGACTTTTTAAGGAAATCAAGTATTTCCAATTCCCTGGCGAGCTGCTGATGAGGATGCTGAAAATGTTAATTCTCCCGCTGGTGGTCTCCAGGTGAGTGAAAGCTTATCCCAGTAGTTAGTCTGTTCTTCGCACATATCTCACCGTTCCATCAAATACATACTCAGAAAAATCTATTTCTGATGGGACTTTTTCTAATCGCCTTTCATGGTTTGTGTCAATCTAACTGAGTGGATTGGTACTGGTCCCAGGCTGCTGCTGTGCTTTTTGATAAAGTCATTTTAAAGAGATTCTGTCTAACTAAGGGTTGTGTGAAAGTCCCATGTCAACTTTATCATAGCAATTTCCAATCTAAAGTGCCTTGTCCTGTTCAATGCGAATAAGATCAAATGGTTTGAGTATATGTGAGAATGGGTGCTAATAGCCCAAATATTCTGGTCTCCATATTGATGGAGTTTGGAATGTCAAGTCCTCACTGAAGTCATGATTCAGACACATGAGTGAAAATTTCTCAGCAAGTTTGAACTTCCAATGGGCTGAATTCCACTGCTTAGAACTTTCCACAAACTGAGCTCAGTGTAAGAAACATAGGCCTAATAGTTGAGATTTAACTACATACAATACTTACTCAGGAAATATTACACTGGTTAACACCTGATCTAACTAGCGACCAACCATTGTTACTCAACTCAGCACCACCGCTATCCCTCTAATTGCACCCCAGCACAATCTGTCTATTAATCCCCAAACCAAACTATCTCCCACCCCCAACTGCCCCCATGCAATTACCACCTGTATCAAACCAACTACTGCCCCCACCTGACTACTGCCAACACCATCTGACTATCCCACTCATCGACTCACTAACACACGGTGGCACAGTGATTAGCACTGCTGCCTCAAAGCACCAGGGATCCGGGTTCAATTCGATTTCCATTTTGGGTCATAGTCTATGCAGAGTTTGCACCTTCTCCCCATGTCTGAGTGGGTTTCCTGCAGATGAACTAGGTTTCCTTAAACAGCTGACGTGCTGTTTAAGTGCATTGGTCATGTTAAATTCTCCTTCAGTGTGCCTAAACAATGTGTGGCAACTAGGGGATTTTTACAGTAACTTCATTGCAGTATTAATATAAGCCTATTTGTATCGCTAATAAATAAGTTAAACACTGCAAAACTTGAGTCCTTTCAAAAATTACCTGAACACCCTAGCCAATATCTTGAAAGGGTGGCATGGTCCCTCTTTGTCTGTCTTCTCTTGCACTCAGTGGTCTCCCTTTTGGATGTCAACCTTAGCACATCAATGCTATGTCCAGGCTGCAGAATCACAAATGGTTGGGTTGCAACAATCTTCACCAGCAGTGTCAATGCACTCAGCAGTGACACTGACCAGAAAATGTGGGCCATTGATCCAGGTGGTTGATCTTTCATCTGGCTCTGAGTACTATTGAATGGTCACCAGCCTGAAGTTTTAACTCATTTCTCTCTCTGCATAGATGCAGCCTGACTTGTTGAGTTGTTCCTGCACTTTCAGCTTTTATTTCCAATTGCCAGTGTCCTCTGTATTTGCTTTGGCGATGATAGTTTGTGTTGTGATCAGTATTATTCTGGGGATATATGCCCATTTGTGTTCCTATAACCTGAACTTATTTCCTATTGGATACTTATGTTAATCCCAAAAGATAACGTCAGTCCTTGTTCACATCTGAGGAGCAAAGTGTTTGTTGTGGTATCTCATAATCTTGTAGAACCCAATGCTAATATGGGAGGCAGACATAGTTCGAAAGACCCAGTGTTATTTTCATCAAAGGCACAAAAATCTTTCAGTTAGAGCTATGCTGGGTATTCCTGGTGAAACTGTATAATTTTTAATTGATACGCACTCACTGGCTATAGGACTAACTTCATTAATAATAATGTATTGTGGAATGATGTTGCATTATTGCCTTGAACTCAACAACAACAACTTATACTTAATGTAATGAAACATCCTACAACACTTCATAGAATGTTATAAAGCCAAACTTGACACTGAGGGGGTGTCAGGGAAGATGATCAAGGACAATGATTGCAATTGATGACACATCTAACCTGTCAGGATTACAAGATCTCTGTATTGTGAAGAAAAAAAGTAGCAATAACCTATTTTAACCATGTGCCACGATTAACAAGGAAGAATCCAATAAATAAATCATTGTAAACAAAAATATTTGATTTTGCCACATTGCTGCCCTTTCACTAGTTCTAGTCATTTCTCACTTGTAAGAACTGTGCGCATTGCATTTGACAAACTATCATTCTTCTACTGCACTTCTTGGATCACTGGGTGTCTCAGCTGCCTGGAATCGTGCCCAACAGATGTACAGCACTGTTCATAGTCCCCGTGGATCTTGTTCTAGCTGCATTACATGTTGTAAAGGCTGCAACATCAAGTTTTGTGACAATGAAAATTGTGAACGCACTAAATGGACTTGAACTCCACTACTTTATCCATTGCTTAGCTGAAACAATGCACCCAAGCAAAACTTTCACTCTGCTACCAGCTAAAATGTGGATTATGTGTCAACTTACACCCTCCCTTGTATAGCTAAGGCACATAAGCATACCTTGTGAACACATTGGATTTTGGTATTCTGCCATATTTATCAAGGAACCATTCACCCTCTTCAAGTTAACTTTTCAAGTCATAAGAGGTCACATGCCCCTCTCTATTATTTCATTTTACCTTGAATTGAAGGAAACAGTCATAAAATCCAGCAGTTATAAAATGATTAATAATTGTTTGAATATCTGTAGTCAAGAATTTGTTGTTGAACATAGGAACATATAAATTAAGAGCAGGAGTAGACCACTCAGCACCTCAAACCTGTTCTATCATTTAATAAGATCATGGTTGATCTGCTTGTGGCCTCTACTCTCCTAACTACCCTCAGTAACCATTGACTTCCTTGTCAGTTATGAATCTATCTATTCTGACCTTTAAAATATTCAATAACCCTGCCTCCATGACTCTCTGGGAAAGAGAATTCCACAAAAAACTACACCAAGTGAAAATAATTTTTCTCATTACTGTCATAAATGGATGACTCTTCATTTTTAAATTGTGATCTAGTTCTAGTCTCTCTCACAACTGGAAACATCCTCTCAGCATCACTTTATCAGGTTCCTTCAGAATTTTAGGTTTTAGTAAGATAAACTCTCATTCTTCTAAACTTCAATGAATAGTGGCCCAACCTGTACATCCTTTCCTTATAAGAAAACCTCGTCATTTCAGGAATTAGTTGAATGCACCTTTTCTGGACTACTTCACATACAATTATATCCTTTCTTAAGACCAAAACTGTATACAGTTCTTCACATGTGGTTTCTCAAAGCCCTTAACAATTGGAACAAAACTTCCCAATTTTAATAGTAAGAACACAGGTCATCTGGCTCCTCGAGCCTGCTCTGCCATTCAATAAAATAATGGCTGATCTTTTTGTGGACTCAGCTCCACTTACCTACCTGTTCATCATACCCCTTAATTCCTTTACTGTTCAAAAATGTATCTATCCTTGCCTTAAAAACATCTGATGAGGTAGCCTCAACTGCTTCACTGGGCAGTTCCATAAGTTGACAACCCTTTGTATGAAAAAGTTTCTCCCCAACTCAGTCCTAAATCTGCTTCCCCTTATTTTGAGGCCATGCCCCCTGGTTCTAGTTTCACCTGCCAATAGAATCAACTTCCCTGCTTCTATCATAATCTTACATTTTTTTTATGATCTCCTCTCATTCTTCTGGATTCCAATGAGTATAGCTCCAGTCTACTCAGTCTCTCCTCATAAGCCAGCCCTCTCAACTCTGGAATCAACCTAGTGAATCTCCTCTGCACCCATTCCAGTGCCAGTATATCCTTTGTCAAGTAAGGAGACCAAAACTCTATACAGTACTCTAGGTGTGGCCTCACCAGTACCTTATACAGTTGTAACATAATCTCCCTTTTTTAAACTCCATCCCTCTAGCAATGAAAGTTCTGTTCGCCTTCTTAATTACCTGCTGCAGTTGCAAACTGATTCCTTGAGATTCCTGCACAAGGACACCCAAGTCTGTCTGCATAGCAGCATGCTGCAAATTTTTACCATTTAAACAATAGTCCATTTTGTGTTATGGATAACCTCACATTTATCAACATTGTACTGCATCTGCCACTCACTTCAATTATCTTTAATCTTTTGCAGACTTTCAGCGTCCTCTGCACACTTTACTCTTCCATCCACTTTAGTGTGTCTGCATTTGGTGCTCAACTCCAAATCCTCTATGTAAATCATAAAGAATTGCGGTCCCAACACTCACCCCTGAAGCATACCATTAGTCACTGATTGCCAACCAGAAAAACACCAATTTACTCCCATTCTTTGCTTTCTGTTAATTAACCAAAATTAATGTTAATCCATGTTAATACATTACCTGTAACACTGTGCACCTTTATCTTATGTAGCAATCTTTCGTCTGGCACTTGTCAAATGCCTTCTGGAAATCCAGAAACACCACATCTACAAGTTCCCCAGTGTCCACTGCACATGTAATGTTTTCAAAGAATTCCATCAAATTAATTAAACTTGTCCTGCCCTTCATGAACTCATGCTGCATCTTATCAATGGGACAATTCTACTCCTCTTGCAATAAACAAGAGCATTCCATTTGTCATTCTAATCACTTACTGCACCTACATACTAACAATTTGTGATTCATGTAGCAGGACATTGAGATCCCTCTGTACTGCACAGCTCTCCAATCTCTCTCTACTTACATAATATGTTGCTTTTCTCTTCTTCCTGCCAAGTTCAATATTTTCCCACATTATATTCCATCTGTGAAATATTTGTCCACTCACTTAAGCTATCTGTATTCTTCTGATTATGGCTATGCCCTCCGTCCAACTTATTTTCATACCAATCTTTGCATCATCAGCAAATTTAGCACTGTATATTTGGCCCCAAGACATTGATATAGATTTTAAATAGTTGAATCCTTAGCATTGATCTCTGTGACATTCCATTGGTTACAGCTCGTCAATTTGAACAAGACCATTTATCCTTATCCTCTGTTTCCTGTTAGATAATCATCCTTTATCTATGCTAATTTGTTACCCCTTCACTGTGTGCTCTTATTTTGCATAATATCCTTTGATGTGGAACCTTACTGAATACCTTTTGGAAAACCAAGTACACCACATCTGCAGGTTCCCATTTAGCCACATTGCTTATTACTAGCTCAACAAATTCTAATAAATTAATCAAACATGATTTCCCTTTCACAAACCTATGTTGATTCAGCCTGATTGTAATAAGATTTTCTAAATGACCTTTACTAGAACAAGCACTGAGGTGTGGCAACTACAGCATAATTTTATTGCAGTGTTAATATAAGCCTACTTGTAACACTAATAAATAAACTTAAACTTTATAAAGAATTCCACCATTTTCCAATAACAAATGTTAGGCTAACTGACTGAAAGTTTCCTG
The DNA here is from genome assembly GCA_024679065.1 of Sphyrna mokarran. NCBI lineage: Eukaryota > Metazoa > Chordata > Chondrichthyes > Carcharhiniformes > Carcharhinidae > Sphyrna > Sphyrna mokarran. Next base: position 45,357,856 of record JAGIQG010000009.1, on the reverse strand, counting down.
CCTTCCATTTCCCTCCTTTCTTGAATAAAGGAGTTACATTCACTATTTTCTAATTTGATGGTTCTTTTCCAGAATCTAGAGAAAATTCCAATCAATGCATTTTGTATCTGAGCAGTCACTTCATTTAAGAACCTCGGATGATGTCCATCAGATCCTGGGGACTTACCAGCTCTTAGGTCTAATAATTTTTGCTATATTTTCCACTGACTTTATTGACTCTTAGGAGCATTTACAAATATAAAAGGTAAACTAGGTGTTGTCTCCAATGCTTATGTCTGAATGCAGTGCTAAGTCTGAATGAAGATAGTAAAGATAAAAGGTCTTAACATCAATCCCTTTCAGACACTACTGGCAATTGCAGCTCCTAATCTCACTGGAGCCTTAGTGCAAATGAACTGAATTGAAAAGGTAAGATGAGATTGACTGTCCTTGACATCAAGGTAACATTTGACCAAAGCAAAATTAGAAAAATGGAAATCAATGGGGAAATCTTTCACTGGTTAGAGTTATGCTGGCACAAAAGAAAATGTTTGTGGTGGTTTGAAGTCAATCATCTCAATCCCAGGATATCACTGCAGGAATTCCTCAGCACAAAGTGTTCTCAGTCCAACTATCTTCAACTGCTTCATCAATGACCATCATTAGATCAGAAGTGGGATGTTCGCACAACGTTCACCATCATTCGCAACTTCTCATACTGAAACAGTCCATGCCTGTATGCAGCAAGAACTGGACAATATTCAGACTTGATGTGATATGTGCCAAGTAACATTCACACAACACAAGTGCCAGGCAATGACCATCTTCAATAACAGAGAATCCAACAATTTCCCTTTGACATTAATAGGCATCACCATAGCTGAAACCCCTGCTATCAACATCCTGGGAAATACCATTGGCCAGAAAACTAGACCAGTCATATAAATATTGTGGCTATAAGAACAGGTCAGAGGTAGGAATCCTGTGATGAGTTACTCAATCTCCTGATTCCCCAACATCTACCCATCATCTACAAAGCACAAGTCAGGAATGTGACAGAATACTCTTCACTTGCCTTGATGAACACTCAAGAAGCTTCATATCATCCAAATTAAAGCAGCTTACTTGATTGACACCACATTCACTTTCGCCAAGCACTCCCTTCATCACTGCCGCACGTGGCAGCAGTGTGTATCATCTACAAGATGCACTACAGAAACTCACCAATAATCCTTCAACAACACCTTTCAATTCTGCAACCTTTACCACATAAAAGGACAAAAATAGCAAATGCATGGGAACACCGCCACCTGGAAGTTTCCCTTCAAGTCACTCATCATCCTGACTTGGAAATAGATTGCTGTCCCTTCACTGTTGCTGGATCAAATGCCTGGAACTTCCTCCCTAAGAGCACTGTGGGTGTCTCTACACCACCTGGTTTGCAGCAATTCAAGAAGACAGCTTACTATCACTTTCTCAAGTACAATTAGGGATAGGCAATAAATGCTGGCCAAACCAGTGAAGCCCATATCCCATGAAAAAATAGAAGATAGGTCTGGCAGATATAATGTTAGTGAACAATTAAGTACAATATTGCCCGCAGAGTGCATACCCAGAGTCAGTGTGGTGCTCATATAAGCAATGTGGGAATAATCCACAAATTTGAGAACCAGACAAAGATTTGTGCAAGAATTAGAATTATAGAGAATGTTAAACTACTGCAAATATATCTTGATATGTTGTGGAAATAGGTTTATGTTTGGAAAATTACATTTAATCTATACAAATGTAGTGTTATCCACTGCTTGATGTATCTAAATTGGGAACAGAACTGAAATCAGAAATGAAAGAAAATAGTCTAGGTATTACAATATATCACTCCGTGAATCAAGTCCAGTACTAAAGCTGCAAGGTTTTGCCTGAAACAATATGCCATTTGTCCTTGTACAAGACCTTGATCAGGCCTCATTTAAAATATCATGCTCCTCTTAGATTCCCTCACATTGTGGGAATATTGAGGATTTGAACTGGTGGAGGAAAAGATTCAGTTAAAGCTACGATGATGGACTATCTCTATATTTTAGAAACTGTAAACCTGGTTGATTTGATTGAAGTTTGCAAAATAATGAAGGGTTTAGGCTGCATTCAGCTTGGCAAACTATTTCAAAGGAATAGGTGGGGATCATGGGATTACACTGACACATTTATATAAGGGCAGCCCAAGGCAATTATTCTATACCCCAAGAAGAATGGACTTATGGAGGTGATTTCAGCCTGTGCAGCATGAACATTGATGCACAGTTAATTCTTGAGTCAGCTAGGCCCGTTAGTGGCAGGGATGAAAATAATACTTCAAGGTATATGAACCTTGTAATGTAAATGGAAGTCAATGTGCTTTCCCACAGCAATCTTTAATTGTCCAAAAGTGTAGGAGAGGGATTTTTCAGACTTTTCTTTGGGATTGGGCTGTGTTTTTATCCCCTCAGAGGGTTTATCTGTATTGTCATGCGCAAAGCAGCTCATCCTTTTGTTATCAGCATTTTTGTATTCTGTTCAGCTGTAATGATACAGGCTGAAAGTGCAGGGGTTAAACATCTGGCTAACTCATCAGGTGGTAGTTTAGGGCACATAATAAACCATTTATGTTTAGAATTTCCAGGAGCTTGCAAAATGATAGCTTTATCTCCTCAGTTCTCTGATATCCTTTGCATCCCTTATCAAGTCGCCAAACTCTCAGATTATCTGAAATCTGTTCCAGCAAACAACAATTCAATGTTGATTTAGTCCTTTAAAACCAGAGTATGCTTTCTATTTATCCAGAATTTTGAAGAAACACCAAATGTAGTCTAACATGGACTTTCCCACAAAGCCTGCCTGTATGCTTCAGGCAATAACACTTTAGTTGCATGCTTTGCAATTTCATCCACACTGTCCATTGGATTCACATGTGAAAATGCCAAGAGTACTATTTATCCATTTATGATGGATTGCTGCTAAAATATTTTTCCATTCTGCGAATGTTCAATCATCCACAAACCTAAACCGTAATCCAATTCTCTAAAAATTATTTATAAAAGAATCAGAGATGAGATTTCATGACAAAGTCAGCACAGTGGGGAGTCCGAGGTGATGCGCTGATCTCCAAACGATAATTCCTGTGCATTTGGGGTTTGTAGGTGTAATTGAATTTTGGACCCATTCGTGATACACACAAGATCCCACTTCCCTACTGAGGTTACATATAGCCACCAGAGGGCAACCTGTACCCATGGATCCATAACTCTTCACAGGTCAATCTCAAGGACAAGGGGAAATTGGCCCTACTGGTGGGAGAATGTTACTGCACCTAGAATTGAAATTAACACTCATGTTTAATGGATTCACTTACAAATCTACCAAGACAAACACACTTAGAAGCCAAACTGAGGAGTGGTGAGCAGGTTACCAGTGTCGTCTTCTTTTTTGGCGGTCCCTCAAGATTGAGGGTGACTTGCTTCCTCCCTGTGGAGATGGGTTCTGTGGTAGCTGAGTAGTTATTAGTTATTAGTAGCTAATAGACTCTGGAGCCGCAAACTCTGTTGCAGGTTTGGTAGGGGATGGAAAGCTCTGGATTCTGCACTCTCTCTGCATTGCTTACAATTGGTTTTCATGTGCTCCATCTGGTGATGCTCCAGGTGATTGACGCCTTCAAAGAACAACAAAGAACAAGAAAATTACAGCACAGGAACAGGCTCTTTGACTCTCCAAGCTTGCGCTGACTATGCTGCCCTACTTAATTAAAACCTCCTACGCTTCCAGGGACCATATCCCTCTATTCCCATCTCATTCATGTACTTGTCAAGATGCCCCTTGAAATTCACTACCGTATCTGCTTCCACTACCTCCCTCGACAAAGAGTTCCAGGCACCCACCGTTCTCTGTGTAAAAAATCTGCTTCATACATCTCTTTTAAAACTTGCCTCTCGCACATTAAACCTATGCCTCCTAGTAATTGACTCTTCCACCCTGGGAAAAAGCTTTTGACTATCCACTCTGTCCATGCCTCTCATAATCTTGTAGACTTCTGTCAGGTCTTTCTTCAATCTCCTTTGCTCCAATCAGAACAAACCAAGTTTCTCCAACCTTTCCTCATAGCTAATGCCCTCCATACAAGGTAACATCCTGGCAAATCTTCTCTGTACCCTCTCCAAAGTCTCCACATCCTTCTGGTAGTGCAGCTTCACTGAAGTTCTATAAAGTGTCAACATGGCTTGACAATTTCAAACTCAATACCCTGGCCGATGAAGGCAAGCATGCCGTATGCCTTCTTGACCTGCATTGCCACTTTCAGTGACCTGTGTACCTGTACACCCAAGATCCCTTTGCCTATCAATACTCCTAAGGATTCTGCCATTTACTGTATATTTCCTATCTGTATTAGACCTTCCAAAATACATTAGAACATAGAACATTACAGCGCAGTACAGGCCCTTCAGCTCTCGATGTTGCGCCAACCAATAGAGAAAAAGCAATGACCCTCTAACCTAAACCATTCCATTTTCATCCATAAACCTATCCACTGACCACTTAAATGCCCCCAAACTTGGCGCATTTACAACTGCTGCAGGCAGGGCATTTCATGCCCTTACCACCCTCTGGGTAAAGAACCTACCTTTGACATCTGTCCTATAACTACCACCCCTTAATTTAAAACTATGCCCTCTCGTGCTAGTCTTCTCCATCTGAGAAAAAAGGCTATCATTGTCCACCCTGTCTAATCCTCTGATCATCATATATGCCTCAATAAGGTCACCTCTTAGCCGCCTTCTCTCTAATGTAAATAACCTCAAATCCCTCAGCCTTTCCTCGTAAGACCTTCCCTCCATACCAGGCAACATCCTAGTAAACCTCCTCTGCACCCTCTCCAATGCCTCCACATCTGTCTTATAATGTGGTGACCAGAACAGTACTCCAAATGCGGCTGCACCAGAGTTTTGTACAGTTGCAACATGATGTTGTGGCTCCAAAATTCAATCCCCCTACCAATAAAAGCCAAGACTCCGTATGCCTTCTTAACAACCTTATCAACTTGAGTGCCAACTTTCAGGGATCTATGCACATATACACCAAGATCCCTCTGTTCGTCAACACTATTAAGAGTCCTACCATTAGCCCTATACTCTATACATTTGTTATTTCTGCCAAAGTGAATTACCTCACACTTTTCCGCATTAAACTCCATTTGCCACCTCTTGGCCCAGCTCTGCAACTTGTCTAAGTCTCTCTGCAAACTATAACACCCCTCTTCACTATCTACAACTCCTCCGACTTTGGTGTCGTCAGCAAATTTAGTAATCTATCCTTCTGTACCCTCATCCAGATCATTTATAAAAATTACAAACAGCAGAGGCCCCAAAACAGACCCCTGAGGTACACCACTTGTAACCGAACTCCATGATGAATATTTCCCATCAACCACCACCCTCTGTCTTCTATCAGCTAGCCAATTCCTAATCCAATTAGCTAAATCACCCTCTATCCCATACATCTGCATTTTCTGCAGAAGCATTCCATGGGGAACCTTATTGAACGCCTTACTAAAGTCCATGTATACCACGTCAACTGCCTTACCCTTATCCACCTTTTGGTCACCTTTTCAAAAAACTCAATAAGGTTTGTGAGGCACGACCTATCCTTCACAAAACCATGCTGACTATCTCCAATCAATTCATTTCTCTCTAAATGACTATAAATCCTATCCCTAATAATTCTTTCCAAAACTTTGCCCACGACAGAAGTAAGACTCACCGGTCTATAATTCCTAGGATAGTCTCTATTCCCCTTCTTGAACAATGGGACAACATTTGCTATCCTCCAGTCTTCCGGCACTATACCTGTAACCAACGACGACCTGAAGATCAGAGCCAAAGACAATCGCCTCTCTTGCCTCCCAGAGAATCCTAGGGTAAATCCCGTCCAGCCCAGGGGACTTATCTATGTTCATACCCTCAAGAATATCTAACACCTCCTCCTTATTTACTTCAATACTATCCAGTTTACAACCCTGTATCCCAGTGTTCTCCACAACTACATTTACATTTCCCTGCGTGAATACTGAAGAGTAATATTTGTTCAGTGCCTCTCCAATCTCTTCAGGCTCCACGCACAACTTCCCACTGCTGTCTCTGACTGGCCCTAATCTTGCCCTAACCAATCTTCTATTCTTAACATATCTAAAGAAAGTTTTAGACTTCACATTTGTGAAGTCTAAATTACTTCACATTTGTCTGGATTAAATTCCATTGGCCTAAGTCTCCAACTGATCTATATCCTGCTGTATCCTCTGATGGTCCTCATCGCTATCAGCAAATCCACCATCCTTTGTGTCGCCTGCAAACTTACTAATCAATCCAGTTACATTTTCCTCCAAATCATTTATATATATTACAAACAGCAAAGATCCCAGCACTGAACCCCAAGAAACACAACTTGTTACAGCCCTCCATTCAGAAACACACCCTTCCACTGCTACCCTCTGTCTTCTTTGACCAAGCCAGTTTTGTATCCACCTTGCCAGCTCACCTCTGATCCCATGGGACTTCATCTTCTGCACCAGTCTTCCATGAGGAACCTTGTCAAAGGCCTTATAGATAACATCCATTGTCCATATGCCCTTTGCATATGCTTCTTCTCCAGTTTGTGCGTTTTAAGGCAGGCAATTCCCATATATTGACTGGGACATCGCATTTAAGATGGAGATATTTGCAGAACTCCTACCTCATGTCAATTGTTTCAATACTTTCAACTGGATATGATAGCACTGCGAAACTTTGATCTAATCCATTAGTTGTGGGTTGCTTATCTCTGACTGTAGCCTCCTTCTTCCACTCATTAGTAACTCTGTGTTGTAGCAACATCAGGTTGTCACTCGTTTCTGGTTATCTCTGGTGCTGCTCTTGGTTTTTCTATGCTATCTATTTAATCACTGAGGCTTGGATCCCTGAGGGAACAGTGATGGCCGAGTGAGGGATCTGCAGAGCCATGAACTTACAGATTGTGATGGAATATAATTTTGCTGCCTCCGAAGGCCCACAGTGCTTGATAGATGCCCTGTTTTGAGCTGTGGGATATTGGTGCCATACAATTGAATAGAAGACTCCCTCAGTGTGAAAATTGGATATTGTTTCCAGAAGGACTGTAGTGCGATCATTTCTACCAATTGTCATGGACATGACAGGTAGACTGGTGAGGACAAGGTAAAGTGGATACTTCTTTGTGTTGGTTCTCTTACTAACCATCGCAAGCCCATTTTGTCAATTCTGTTCTTCAGGCTTTGGTCACTAATGATGCTACATCCTTGGTGATGGCCATTGAATGCCGCCCCGCATCCCCTCCCCCACCCCCCACCTAGAGTCTATTCTGTGTCCCTGCTACTTTGAATAGTTCTTCCAGTGATATTTAATATGAAAGTTATTCATCAGCTGAGGGAGAGCAGTAGGAGGTGCCCTTTCTTGGGCTTGATCTGATGCCAAGAGACTGCATGAGGATCAGAGCCAATGCTGCTGAATGATCCAGCAGCACTGTCCTCCTGACTGAAATGTGTGGCACCACCTTATGCTTGATGTTGGTGATAGGATGTTGGCTGATCAGTTGGATTCTGTGAGTGTGCTTCTGTCGGGTTTGACTATTCTGTAGGACAGCTCTCCCACTTTCCTTCGGGTAACTGAATGAATGGTCTCATCAATGTTTTGATGAGTCTTAGTACGGCCTCAACCAGGATCTTGGGTTCATGTCACACTATCTGTAACCCCCACAACTTGCCTGGACTTGCAAAATCTCACTAACTATCCTGGCTGGAGACAATACACATCCCTTTAACCTCTGCTTCACCTTCTCTCCACTCATATTGTCTGTATCTTTAAGATTGATTACCTATACAGATGCACATTCCAACCATTATTTTGTAAATTGCGTTTGTGTCTTTATATGCCCTGTTTGAGAACAGAACATCACTCACCTGATGAAGGGACAGCACTCCGAAAGCTAGTGGCTTGTGCTTTAACCTGTGGACTTTGTGTTGGATTTTAACCCGATGTTGTGAGATTTCTTACTGTGTTTGCCCCAGTCCAATGCCGTCATCTCCACATCATTTTAATTCTCACCTCGTTCTGTCCTCTGCTGTGCTGTCCCAGTGTAAACTTAGAATAAACTTGAGGAACAATACCTAGGGCAGTGCTCTTTGCCCTCCCATTCACATGTTACCCACTGGCAGGAGGTGGTGCATTGTTTGCTAGCGGCAGGAATTTTTGGTCCCGCTGCTGTCAATGGGAATTCCCATTGCTGTTACCCAAGCCAGTGGGAAACTTACGGTGGGAGTACCTTGCCAGCAGGACTGGAAAATCCTGCCAGTGTGAACAGCTGGCAAATTATGGCCCTCATCTTTCAATTAGGCATTTTACAGCCTTCCAAGCTCACCACTGAGTTCAGAAATGTTGTCTCCTCTTCTTTCCTTTTCATGATCCTTTTCAAGTTTTCTTACTAGATGTAGTGGTATTATCAGTAGACAATTAATCCATAAACTCAATTACTGTTCTGGGAGCCCAGGTTTGAATCCCCCCACAGCAGATGGTGGAATTGAATTCAGTAAAAAGTATCTGGAATTAAGAATCTACTGATGACCATGAAACCATTGTCGATTATCAGAAAAACACATCTGGTTCACTAATGTCCTTTAGGGTAGAAAATCTGCCATCCTTACCTGCTCTGGTGTACGTGTGACTTCAGAGCCACAGCAATGTTGTTGACTCTCAACTACCCTCAGAAATGGTGTAGCAAGCCACTCATCACCAACTTCTCAAGGGAATTGGGAATGAGCAATGAATGCTGGCCTTGTCCCATGAATAAATGAAGAAAACTTTCATACTGCAGTGTATCTGCCCCAGACACACATTCCCTTTGGCTCTGAATTTCACCCTATCACAGACCTTTCCTTTGTCCCACTCTTTGCTGAAATTCTGTTGCATCTTTTTCCAGTTCTGATGAAAGGTCATTGAGTTGAGACATTAGCTCTGTTTCTGTCTCCACAAACATTACCTGATCTGTTGAGTATTAGTACTCAGTGGGGATTAGTACCTAAGGAACTGCACCTTATTATTATGAGTCAATACATTCTGAAGAGGAGGTAGAACACTGAGAAGAAAAATAAATCACAGCCATGTGTTTTGAAACAAATGAGTGATAGATGATACATGTTGGCTTGAATCAGGCAGCTGAGATTCTGAAATTCAATTTGCCTCAATACAAATCCCTGGTGATGGCAAAAGTTGAGGCAGTCATTCAAATAGGGATTTCAGTCTTTCTATGTGGCAAGTGTCTTGTCATATTTTATATTAAGTCATGGTTTTATCTGAGACTTTGGAGAGAAAAAAAATAAGTCGGAGCCAAATTCCAAGTAAATCGCACAGGTTTGACTTTGGCTGAGTTTGATCAATTCCCTGCCACTTGGATGGATTTGAACTTTGAGTTTGTCTGGATTCATTCTCCACATATGTCACACAAACATTGTTGCAAGAGGGTCCCAATATGAAACTGAACATACAAAATGCAATAGTATTTTTTTTCCAGTGAAAGTACAAGCTTTTCAATAGAGCTTTGTAGTCATACTGTCAAACTCATTCGTAAGTATAGCATCATTCACCATTGCAGATTGGTTAATTTTGCACTCCTATGATCTTTACAATAGGCTACAAATTACAACTGGTGTTAAAAATAGATTAATGATAAACATTCAAATGGTCAGCTTTATTCATAGAAGTGCTGACACATCTCTATTTTAATCAGAAGCTAAATTTCCACTAAAATAACACATAGTGATTTCATATAAATGTGCTGAAAAATTTTCTGTTATTCATCCCAACAGTAATTTTTAACTCGTCCCTAATTAAAATGTTTTGGTCAGCTTTCCTTACAGTTGCTGCCTCAGAAAGTTGCCAATGTCATAACATATTGGCACAGTGGTTAGCACCGCTGCCTCACAGCACCTGGTTCAATTCCGGCTTTGGGTGATTGTCTGAAAGAAGTATGCATGTTCTCCCCGTGTCTGCATCAATTTCCTCCAGATGCTCTGGTTTCTTCCCACTGTCCAAAAACTAGTCTAGGTGGATTGGCCAAGCTAAACTGCCACTTAGTGTTCAAAATTGTGTTGGTTAGGATCAGCTATAGTCAATGCACAGGATTATGGAGATAGGGTGGGCATGGCAGTGTGTAAGATGCTCTTTTGAAGACTCAGCACAGACTTTCTTACAGAATGCCTATAGTGCAGAAAGAAGCCATTTGGTCCATCGAGTCTGCACCAACCACAATCCCAGTCAGGTCCTATTCCCATAACCCCACGTATTTACCCTATTAATCCCCCTGCCAGTGGAGTCAATTCAGCATGGCCATCCACTTAACCTGCACGTCTTTGGACTGTGGGAGAAAACTGGAGAACCCAGAGAAACGCATGCAGACACAGGGAGAATGTGCAAACTCCACACAGACAGTAACCCTAGGCTGGAGTTGAACCCAGGTCCCTGGCACTGTGAGACAGCCGTGCTAACCACCATGCCATGCTCAATGGGTTTGATGGCCTCTTTTGTTCTGCAGGGATTTTAGGGTTCAATGTCAGTTAAGTCCAGTCATTACAATTCACTGGCATATGGAGTCAATAGTGAAAGTGCTTGTTTTAAATGGTCAGAGGAATATTTCCACCTGCCCCTTCTTCAACTCTTTAGATGGGAAACACAGTTTGTTTTACTCAAATTGGAATATTAGCCTGATTCCAAATCATGGACAGAGCAGACTTTAAAGTGATGAAATCAAGTGGAGTTCTTACACCATGAAAAGTTCAAAAAGGATATATGAAATCAGCAGTAAAGTAGAATATCGTATGAAGTGATTAAACGCCAAGGATAATGAAGTAACTGCTGAAAGTGACCTTTGAAGCAGAAATAATAACATGCTTAAGTTAAAAAGCTTGTTTTCACAAATGGAGGGAATCAAAGGGCTATGCAGTCATAAAAAGCAGGCTTGATGGGGGGAAATATCTTTCTGTTCCTAAATGTTCCGATTGACTCTGATCAGAACTTTCCTATCCACGCCGTGCATTCCTATTTGTGGGGATTTTCCTGTATGTAAGTGTGCACTGGCAGCAAAGCACAAAAATACTGCTTGTCCTGTCTGTAAAACTCTTTCCCCAGACACTATAATTGGCTAGAACTATTTCCTTTTAAATTGAGAAACCTTACTTGAGACACCATCAAAAATTCGGAAAAGTGCAAAGTAGTTCAGGGTTCCATTTTAGATTCTGGAAGCCTCAAAATTATAGGAGAAAAAGAATGCTGAGGAAAAGAGTTTCTCTGGTTAAAGATTCAGTGAATGAAAGAATGCAATGAAATAAGATGCAGAATAATTAGTATTAGTTTACACTGGAGGTGTATGAAAGACAGATGTGTCATGGACAGATTTATGGTTTGATCAAAATCATAGGGTTGGGACATTGCCCAGCCACAGGAGAAAGGTGATCTAGAGGGTTGGATTTTTGTTCAAGGGTGATGAGGTTTCCTGCGAGTCACCCCAGGCAACCCCAGAATGAGTGGCACTGCATTGAAGTTTACAGCCCTCACTCGTCCTCCAACCCTCCATCCCTCCACATATATCATGGCAACTCATGACCACCACCTATGCCCAATGCTTATCACATCCTCTATACCAACTTATGTCTCTTGTTCAACCGCAATGTATCTCATGCATTTCATGTCAACCTATTCCCTACACACTCTCAACGCCCTTCATACGCTTTACACAGCCTATGCCCCTCAACTACCCCATGGCATCATATATCCTTCATGTCAACCTATGCCCCCACCCACCCAATGGTCCTTTCTGTCATTGTGTCAACTTAGTGCAACTCATGTGTCCAACCCATCCTTACCCTTACACCTGCTATGCCAACTCATTTATCATGGGTGGACGTTCAGATCCAGATTAAATAAACTAAAGTTTATTGCATACTTTATATGTTTAATAAACATTATAATTCATAATAATTTACTACATTTACATTCCTTCAATTACATAATTGTTATAACAATCATTTCATTCAATTAAATAATCTCTTATTAAAAACAAAAATTGAAATTCAGAGACCATAACCACATGGAGCTGTCAATCAAATTGTGAAATGACAGGCATCCTCCTGTGATAACAGATTGTTGTGAAATTGGTCACGTATTGCAAATCCAGTAATGGTAGTTGCATAGCTTATGTCAAGAGAGTGAAATGGCAAACAATCATTTATTTTAATACTCTGGGCAGTTTCTTCAAAGAGCAAAGAGGCAGCAGTTTTTATGCCCTGGTAGCTCTCATTGTCAGTTCATCTTGATACTTTCAACAGTTGTTATTGACAGTTCCAGCGAACTTCATATTTAAATGAGTTTATGCACTTTTCATGTGCTTTCATCCTACTTTCAGAAATCCCCAAGGACACCTGACCTCCCACAAATGTGTCCCAGGATCATATCCAAAGGGTATCAGACATCTCCAAAGGTTCCCTGGCTATTCAAATAAATCCACAATGTTCAGACCTGCTTCTACCAGGTCTAACCTGTGCATATCAGGTTTCAGATACCTCACACCAAAATCACAGGAATGGAGGCAGCTGTTGATTTCTACACAACATTTCACAGCTCCAAGTTGTAATGGACTCTTTGAAGTGGAACTATGAATTTCAATATTTCTTCTTATAAGGGATTAAACAATTGAGTGAAATGTCTGTTAGTATAACAATGATAATCGGTCAGAATGTTAAAATAAATGATTGCAGTTGAGGATTTCTTGAGGAAGTAAGATAGTAAGTGTTTTGTAAGGGAAGTAGCAAATATCTTGTTAGATGGAATCATTTATAATGTCTCATGAATATTTAATCTCAGTCAGTCAGCTACCCACAGCGAGGGACGAAAATTTGGAGAAGTTATACTTGGATTATTGCCTTGCATTTCACACTGCCCAAATCCATAGGAGCTATCTAAAAGCTTGATGCATTTGACACAAAACCAAGAGGGAATTGGGAATAAATAACTTTGGAGAAAAGTTCACACCAAGAAGTGGAATGAAAACCAAAACATGCAAAAGCCACTGTTTGCTCAGAGATTTTGTCTTCTAACTAGATTGTAAATTGAAATAAAGAATTACTGTGTTAAGTTTTTCTAATAATATTTCCAAAAACATTTTGCCCGTAAGATTTTAATTCTGAGTCTGTTTTTAGCATAAGTTACTACAGATGGTAAAGAGAAATGTGAATTCACTATAATTGATCATTAATGCTTAACTGCGAGAGGATAATCATTTTTTCTAATCACTAAAACCTCTCTACGTTTATTCAGAAAATTAGTTTCAGATGGTCTCCAGCTGCTGGAGATGGGATTTTTGTTACAAACAGCTGCAGTGAATTTTGTTGGGGCAGTGGTGGCCCCGGTGACAGCATAGAAAGCCTCAGTCATTGCTAGAGGTCCAGCCAGACTCTGCAGCAATCAGACAAATAATGAGCTGCTGCTGACACTTCCATTCCTTTGAGGGTTTGATTTGATTGATTATTGTCACACGTATTAGTTTTCAGTGAAAAGTATTGTTTCTTGCGCACTGATCAGACAAAGTGTACCGTTCATAGAGAAAGAAAGAAGAGAATGCAGAAAGTAGTGTTACAATCATAGTAAGGATGGGAGAAAAATCAACTTAATGGAAGATTATTCACCATTCAAAAGTCTGATGGCAGCAGAGAAGAAGTTGTTCTTGGATCATTTGGTACGTGACCTCAGATTTTTATATCTTTTTTCCAATGGAAAGAGGTGGAAGAAAGATGTGTGCGGTCCTTGATTATGCTGGCTGTTTTTTCAAGGCACTGGGAAGTGTGGACAGAGTCAATGGATGGGAGGCTGGTTTACATGATGGACTGGTCTTTGTTCATGACACTTTGTAATTCCTTGAGGGTCTTGGACAGAGCAGGAGCCTTACCAAGCTGTGATACAACCGGAAACAATGCTTTTTATGGTGCAGCTATAAAAGTTAGTGAGAGTTGTAGTGGACATGCCAAATTTCATTAGCTTTTTGAGAAAGTAGAGGCTCTCTCCAGGCGCGAGCTATCCAATCAGAGGTCTGGCACTTCTACAGTCCAAGAGGTGCCACTGGGAGAGGCAGCCACCCCTGAGGAGCATCACAAACAGTGTCCTTGGACTAAGGTAAGTGGAGTTAGGACACTAGGGCCAGTCAGGTTGGTGTGTGTAGGTGTGCTAATTATGTTGCTCAAGACAAGGTAGGGGGGTGGTTTCTCAAAAGGTGCCAGAGGGCCATCTGTGAACCACAGTGTTCCTAATCAGGAAGACCCATTCCCAGCCATAGGGAAGTCACTTTCTTTAATTGGTCGCTTGAAGATGTCAGTTAGCCGCCCGTCAGTTAGCAGGAAGGTTGCTCGCCACTTTTAGAAAGGTAAAAGGCACTCCATTCCTTTCCTTCCTCCAGATTCTTTAGCTTTTCCCCCAATCTGCCAAACTATTCCCAAGGACATCATTAAATTCCGTCCAGGAGTAATGGATGGTGAAGAGAGAGTAGCTGTACAGTAGGACAATAGATGGTGGTTTAGATGATCCAGTGCTGTTAATTCCTGCTTTCAGCTGTTCTACAGGATTGAGACTCCTGCTCATACTACTGTTATTGTCAGTACAGACTATGGCAATACAAAAAAAATTAATGCAAATGTATTTCAACAATATGTTTGTAGGAGAATGTAATTGTTTTAGATTTTATGAAGTTGTGTACAATTTAACAAAAGCCATTTAGAATAAGTCAAAACAATAAAAATAGTAAAAACCAGCACTTACAAAGTTGTGAAATTGAAATTCTAATAAATAAAGTTATTCAATTCAGAGTTATTCAATCAGCAGCTTTATTATTGAAAAAATTGTGTTTATTAATCAGAATAATATAATGCCCACGTGTTATTAATGGCTTCCATTAGTGGACTAATACGTGATCTGCTGTACATACCATTAGCCAGGGATGTAGTGCAGATTATAACAAAGAGGATTAAAGGTGAGGCAATATATGGGCTGTGCCTGACATGTGTATTTCTCAAGTGATTTTCTCAATCCATCTGCTGTGTGCATTGTCACGAAATGCAAAGATTTTCCCATTTGACAGTACTGTCACATTTATTCTGGGGTCTTCTGAATGCCACTGTCAAAGAATTGCTCAGATAAAAGCAAAACATTGTGGATGCTGTAAATCTGAAATGAAAGCAGAAAACTCTGGAAAAGCTCAGAGGGTCAGGCAACATCCGTGGAGAGAGAAACAGATTGAACATTTCGAATCCGTATGAGTCTTCAGAGCTAAAAAATGGGAGAAATGTGATTGATTTTATACTGTTTGAGAGGTGGAACAGGTGGAGCAAAATATAAGGTCAGTGATGGGTCTGAGCTAGAGAGATTGCACAAAGATGTTTAGGGCATGAGATAAAGGGAGAGCTAATGATTGTGTTAAAGATTAAAGGGAGTGCTGATAGTGGCATAAATAGTAAGATAGCAGAATGTGTTATTACAGAACAAGGGTCATGCTGGAGTCGGTCACTATTTCTGCCAGCTCCAGCATCATGCCACTGCCTCCCCACCCTCACAGCCCCCTCCAACCTCCAACTCCCAACCCCCCCAACTCCATCCCCACCCCACCCCTCGGCCACTGTCAGAATTCCAGGACGTCGCTTCCCTGATAATCTAGTCCATTTCCCCTTCACCCCCACTCTTCATCCGCTTTGCACAGCATCTTCCCATGCAATTGTAGAAAGTGTACCTGCCTCTTGGCCTCCTCACTATCCAAGTCCAAAACACTCCTTTCAGGTGAAGCAGCTTTCCATTTGCACCTCCTTCAGTCTGATCTCTGTACTTACCATTCTCAACACAGTTTTCTCTACATTGCGAAGACTAGACACAGACTTCTGCTTTGTCGAACACCTTAGCTTATTTGCAAATATGACCCAATGTTCTGGTTACTTTCCATTACAATTCACCATCCTTCCCTTATGCCCACATGTCCACCCTTGGCCTGCTGTAATGTTCCAGTGAAGCCCAACACAAACTGGAGGAGCAGAACCTCATCTTCCAATTAGGCACTTTACAGCCTTTTGGACTTAACATTGAGTTTAACAACTCTCTTCTTCATCTTGTCCTTTTTAATCCAATTTTTTTGTCCCAGTGTCCCCTCATTCCCACCTTCCCACCTGCACAGACACACATACACACACTCTCTCTCTCTCTCACCACACACACGCGCACATGCACACACACGTGTAGGCGCACACAGAAACACACACACACAAACATACACATACACACACACACAAAAGGCAATCTATCACTTTTTAAATTCTGCTTTCATCAGAACACTGATCCTTGTTTCACTATTAACACATTCTGATATCATACCTTTATGCCACTATCTGCACCTACCTTCAGTTTGTAACACCACCGTTACATCCCCTTTGTCTTGTACCCATGGCATCTCTGTGAAAACTCTCCTGGCTTCTATTTTGATCTTTTACTTTGCTCCACCTACTTAACTTCCTCATAAACAGCATAAAACATATATTTATCCCTTCCTTTAACCCTGTAGAAGAGTCATACAAACTCGAAACTTTAACTCTGTTTCTCTCCTCACAGATGCAGCCAGACTTACTGATTTTTTTTTCCAGCAGTTTCTGTTTTTATTAAGAAATGTTTAATGCAAAATCCATCAGAGAGTTCCACCAATGCTGAGTAGAGTCAGTGGAAGAAAAAATGTTCTATTTTTATGGCATAAGCTGCCATATTCTGATAATATTTAAAAGTTCAGTCCTTCAGCGAATGTTAATGAGGTAGCTAAGTGGTTGGGTGAATGGGTGAGGTGGCTAGGTGGACAGTGAGTGAGTGAGTGAATGGGTTAGGTGGATCGATGAGTCAGTAAGTAAGTGAGTGAATGGATGAGGTGGTGAGGTGGGTAGAAGAGTGAATGGATGAGATGGCTAAGTGAATAGGTGAGAGAATGAATGAGTGAGGTGACTGAGTGAATGGTGAGATGGCGAGGTGGGTTGGTGAATGAATGGGTGAGGTTGGCTAGGTGAATGAGTGAGTGAATGGGTAAGGTAACTGGGTGGGTGAGTAAGTGAATGGGTAAGGGAGCTAGGTGGGTGAGTAAGTGAATGGGTAAGGTAACCCGGTGGGTAAGTGAGTGAGTGAAGGACCTCTTCATGTACTTTTCTTTGATCTTTGTCCTTTGTCTGTCCTAATGACTGTAGCTCAGCGTCAGAGGCAATCATTCAGGCAGAAGGGGAATTGAAGTTTAAGCTCATTAGAAGCTTAAACTTTGTGGGTAACTCCCAAGTGGGTCCATAAATCAGGACTTCCACATAATCCCAATGTGCATCTTCTGTTGTATGTCCAGTTTTCAATAATCCAGAGACTGGATTTGGACCATCATGTTCCTTCTAAGACTGACTGACCTTTGTTCTATACTACATTTTCTAAATGAATCTTAATAATAAAAGTGACGCATCATATCTTTTTCAGTCTTTGCTCTTCCCTTCCTACTATTCTCCCTTGCCTTCCTGAAGACATGCACTCTTGTTAAATCCTACAGTTTCACAGACAAGAGCAACTTCATGTACCTCATCCACCTGGGTAATTTTTATCACATGGTGGATGATGATAAACCAATTCAGTAGCTTAATCCAGATCCTTGTACTGTGTATGAAGTCCAAAGAGAATTGGGAGCAGAATCTTTAGCTAACTGCGTGAATTGGGGGAAATTGTTGCAACCATTACAAGGGCGATCCATGTTGAAAATGTATTTTTCGGTCTATGTTGGGACACAAAATGAGCAATAGGCAGGGAGAGAGACACTGTCTCCTTGAAGAACATGATCGGGGTGGGAGGAAGAAGATGGAGGATGTCCTCAGTAGGAAGGATGAAACCTAAGAATAAAAGCATAAGCATGACAATTTGCCATGATGTGGAGATGTCAGCGTTAGACTGGGGTGGACACAATCAGAAGTCTCACAACACCAGGTTAAAGTCCAACAGGTTTATTTGGTAGCATGAGCTTTTGGACCACTGCCCCTTCACCTCACCTGATGAAGGGGCAGTGCTCTGAAAGCTCGTGCTACCAAACAAGCCTTTTGGACTTTAATTTGGTATTGTGAGACTTCTTATTATAACAATTTGCATCAGCATCCTGGGATTAGGTAGAGAAAAAAATTGATCCTGCTTTCGCTGATGTTTGATATAAAAGAGTCATCATTGATTGAGGTATCAGAGGGATACTCTGGAACCATTCTCCTATGTGACTTGCTTCAGCAGGAGAACAGAAGAATTAAGTGAATGATGTACAGACTCACATACTCAGAAACTCTTACACTGTTCACGTGTTTGTTTTTCAGCTTGATGTCTGGACTGGCAGCTTTGGATGCAAAAGCTTCAAGTCGATTGGGTCTCATCACAATTGCATACTACCTCTGGACAACCTTTGTGGCTGTTGTTATTGGAATAATCATGGTCTCCATCATACATCCTGGTGGTGCAGCCCAGAAGGAGAGTACCGATGACAGTGGGAAACCAATCATGAGCTCTGCTGACGCATTGTTGGATTTGATACGGTACATGTGACTATAATTCATTGATCAGTGCTGGTATTACAATATTTCCAGAGAATTTGATGTCCCTTAAATGGCTATTTTAAAAAGCATTTTACTTCATGCTTTGTGAACAGCAACCTAATTTGATGCTCAGAAACATCAGTTTTATATTGCAATGGATATTTTTAATATTAAAAATGGTGTGTGGTTGCAATATTCACATGGTGTTGAACCTGAAAGGGGCTTCTGTCAGAATAGCTTTGCATGAAATATCAATTCACGTGAAACATACCGTAATATAATGTGGCAATCAAATTATCTGATTCTTCTTCTGAAAGTTAAACAAATCCATGGGGCAGGAACCTGTGAGGGGATGTTGATAAAAGCACTAGGGCTTCAATGCATAACTGTGTTTCATATTATAGTACTAGTCAAATGGATCAGGAAGGTCCCATTTTTGATTCCTCGCCTAAATTATGCAAATTGGATTTATCTGGGCTGTTTGTTGAGACAATGCAAATAACCAATGTAATAAATCTTTTGATTATTGAGTCCTGTATTTATGACTGAAATTTTGACAAGTGGATGTGGAGTAAAGGAAAGAATATTGAAATGCTGAATTAATCCTTATTGTTCTGGCACATTGATGCTGTGGGGGCGATAATAAGTAACACAGAAGTGTCACATGATGGTTGGAACAGAAACAGCAAACAACTTAATTGCAGGTAAAACTAAACTACTGCAGATGCTGGAATCTGAAACAAAAACAGAAAATGCTGGAAAGTCTTAGAAGGTCTGACAGCATCTGTGGAAAGATACAAGTCTAGATGACTCTTTGTCAGAGCTCATTGTGGAGATGTTCACTAAGCAGAATTAAGATCTAGACTACGCACACGCCTCCTGAAAGCCCGATGACATCATGATGTGATCACATGATTGTTCTATTAAAGGGATCATGCCAAACACTGTAACTATCCCAAGTATATAACAGCTGTTTACTTGTCTCACACCATTCATAATACTTTGTGTTAAATATAATATTTCTCAGCCTTCCCTTTACGCTTATTGAAGGTAGCTTCTATTAGAACCCTGAAATTGAATTTAATGATCATTTAATGAAGTATTTTTTTTCTAGACTGTTCTTTGATTATTTTCTACTTACCTAAATTAGGTTGAATTCTCGTTTAAAAATAAAAGCGTATTACTGTGGTTGTTGCAATCTGAAACAAAAACTGAAATTGCTAGGATCTGAAATGTAAAGAATTGTCATGCGGATGCAAAATGTAAACTCTAGTTTCTCTCTCTAAAGATGCCAGACTTGCTGGGTGGAATTTTCCTGACTTGCCCGCCACGGGAATCATAGCAGATGCATGGCAGAATATGCAAAAAGCCATTGACCTTAGGCAGGATTTTCCAGTTTAGGCAGCTGGAAAATCCCACCCATTGAGTGATTTTCCAGCAATTTCTTGCTGTAGGTTAAATTATAAATGTTTTATTTGGTCATTAAAATGCTGGTTTATTTTCTAAGTTTTCAAATTGTGCACTGCAAAATTGAACCAAAAATATTGTTCTATTAAAGTTGCTCAGGCTTTATGCATTTAAATAAACAACTAAAATGTAACATTCAAGATAATATTCGATGCAGATAAAATACCTGTTTCTCACACTGCCCTTTATTTTCCTTGTTTCTCTTCATTTCTTGCAATCCTTTTGATGTTTTGATTCGAATTTTCACATTGTTCATGTCAGTGGGATTCTCTCTCTTGCTGCAGTGAATGGAGATTTGGCTGAGTGCCAAATTCTCCATCCTCACTTGGAGCAACAGCAGCAGAGGGTGAACAGGCAGAAAATTCCACTTTCACTTTTCTTGATTTTTTTTCACTAATATACATTGCATTCCACCTATTCCAAACCTTTCTTCCAGTTTCTTTTAAACAATGTTTTACTCATTCTGTTTTCCCAATCTCTGTTTGCTTGTTTTCCATTTTGTAATTAGTTAAACATCTACCTTTTGAGGTGATGGACAATTTGTTATTCTGTCAAGAGCTGTCGCCGTGACAAGCCTAGATCAATCTTTGTTAACTGTAGCATGGTGGCTACATTATTGGACAAGTAAACAGAGGCCTGGATTAAATATCCGGCGACATCAGTTTAAATCCCATAATAACAGTTGGAGAATTTAAATCCAGTAATTAAATAAATCTGGAATAAAAACCTAGTCCCAGTAATAATGCATCTACTGTTTTCCCATAATTTTGTTGACAATATCCAGTAGATGAGGAAATCTACTGTTTTTACGTGTTGCCGTGATGTGACAACCCTCTGAAATGTTTGATCGTTGTAAAGGCAAATCTTCACCACTTTTTCAAGAGCTGGGTAATAAATGCAAGCCTTGCCAGTGATGTTCATGTTCTAAGAATGAATAATACAATTTTTAAAACGAATTCATGACACTGGCTGCTGCCATCAATCATAGAATCCACAGAATTCCTCTATGTAGAGGAGGTCTGCTAAGTCCATCGAGCCTGCACAGACAATAATCTCACCCAGGCTCTATCTCAGTAACTCCATGTATTTATCCCACCAATCACCCTGTTGCTAAGAGACAATTTACCATGACCAATCCACCTAACCTGCACATCTTTGGCGTGTGGGAGGAAAATGAAGCACCTGGAGGAAATCCATGCAGACTGGGGGAGAATGTACAAACTCCACACAGACAGTGGCCAGAGGCTGGAATTGAACTTGTGTCTCTGGTGCTGTGAGGCAGTGATGCCAACCACTATGCCATCGTGCCACCCTTCTGCCACCATGTTTCCTCATGCCAGTGTGCCACCCTTAAATCGACATTTATTCTTTCACCTATGGGATTGATATTCAAATCCAGTCTAGACTCATGGATGAATGTTTGCTCAGCTACATATAAAAGTTCTATAGAAATTTATTGTGATAGTCAAAGTCTGGCTGTTGGTGGGTATGAAATCAGAGCTACCCAAGATGCAGCATAGACTGAAAGTCTCATTCAGGAGAAGCCATAGAATGTCTAGTTTGATAATATATCTTTGTATGCAGTTTTGAAGCAGAACTTGAATATATCTTTGGATCAGACTAAGGAACTTAATTCTGTGTCATATCATGTTCAAGTTGTCTTTCCCTGACTTCCTGGGCAAGCACAGTAGCGTTCTTTTCATTGACCACCCTCATTGGGATAAATACATGAAAACCACTTTCCAATTTGTTGAGCGAACATGAATTTAGTCTTAATATTTTTGTGACAACTAACATACAAAAATGGTATTTGAATAGAGAATCATTATATATACAAGAGCAGAGGTATGATAATTATTCCCAGTTCTAGGAAGATGATATTTAGATAGGCATTTAATCAGTTAAATAGGTATATTTTAATGGCTGATTCACAGTGGCTTTCTGACATTTCCTTCTCCCACACAGTTATTAAAACAAAATATTTAATGATCCAATTATACTCCAGTCGAAAATCCACATCTGTTGCTCATTCATGATAAATTTGTTTGTGTAGACTATACAGCTGAATTTCTTTAAACTTTTCTTTGGAGTATGAGCTCATGCTTTTGAATAAGTGTCCCAGTTACATAATAAATGGGATATAAATGCCATTCCAGGTTAATTTTTTGCCTTTGCTTAAAAAAATACAACACATGCAGTGAACTGGTAAATCAAGACCATTGCCACAGCTGCACCTTCTTGGTGTCACGTCTGTTCAATGCATTCTCTTCTCACCTCAGTTGTAGCTATGGGGAATATAGACACTGAGGAACGGCAGTCCAGAATTAGGAAGTTTCTTCCAGCATCTCATCTGCACTTGTGGCCAGCATACAGAAAGGGCCTTGGGGTGATGCTTCTCCCTTTTGTCTCAGAGCCAAACTAGTCATTCTATAGCTTCTCATGAATGACACTTTCAGTCTGTACTGCATTTTGGGTAGCTCTGATTTCATAACTACCAACAGCCAGGCTGTGACTACCACAATAAATTTCTATAAAACCTTTATACGTAGCTGAGCAAACATTCATCCATAAGTCTAAACTGGATTTGAATATTACACATATTTCTTGTCATCCATTGCGTTATTGATACCATTGTCATTGTTGCTTTTCGCTATTAACTCCCCCCAAGTCCAGATAGTCCAACTCACGCATTTTATCTGTTCCCTGCATCCTTACCTCATTCAGATAAAAACATGCAACATTTTTCCAGGGATAGCCAACCAGGAATTTGCAAACTGTCTATGACTGTGGTCCTTCGAATGTTTTCTTTGTCTGGTTTTACCAATGCACTCAGTGCAGCTATATAGGTTCAGAAGGAACATAAGCATGTCAAAATAGCTAATGTCACCCCACCCTCCCATCTGACCTCACTAATAGACTTTTCATTAGTTTTAATGTATTTGGTATTTATTACTAAGTATTTGGAACTAACTGCCTTCCCAACTGCACAGTAACAGTAAAGGAAGTGGTGATCCTAAATTTAGTTCTCACACAGAAAAATTCAAGTTTTCTTTTTTGTGTGTTATATCTTGTTAAGAAATCTGTTTCTTAATCAAAGCTCCTTCCAATTCCAGAAACTAGCACTTTCTACAAACAGCCTTCAAGATTCTTTAGCTTTTTTTCTCCCAGAATCAACTTCTCTGGCATAGGATCACATCCTATTTCTAAGTTGTCCCTACTCTACTGAACGACCAAGAGATGTTCCTCAAAAAAGCTAAATGTTGATAAACTTATTACTAGCTCAATAATCTTATAGCATCTTATCCAGATTTAGAGGACTAATATAAGTAATTGACGTTCCTATCTCCTACTTTCTCTGTTGTCACTATTGCTACCCATTGTTATTTTAAACTATTAATGCATTTAATGTATTGTGAATGTGTAATTGATTGCTACAACAATATGGAGTAATTTTGTTTCCCTTCCTTGCTCTTAAAGGAACATGTTCCCCTCTAATCTGGTTCAAGCTACATTTCAACAGGTAGGTTTACGTTGTTTTAAAATATTTGTACATAGGACATGAATGTTGTTGGCAAAGCCAGCTTTTATTGACTGTTCCTAATTACCCACCTTCTTCAACCACTGCAGTCTGATGTGATACTTGATGCTTTCTTTTTTGTAAGCACCTAGGTGAAATGCCAGGTTCAATGATCTAGGTCAATTATGCACAATACCATCAAACTTGAAAAGAGTCAGAAAGGAGGTCAGAGAAATGATGTTATATTCACTGCTTGATACTAAGTCTAGGTTTCAAAATTCACTAAATTATAAAAGGAAAGGAAGATTATGCAAGATTAGGAAGAGGAGTTTTCCCATTTCGCCTACCACAAGAATCGTGGTGGTGGTAGTGGCGGGGGTGGGGGTGGGGGTGCTTGGTTAGTGGAATGGACCATGCAAAGGTTCATTGACCTCAGGCGGGATTTTCTGATTGTGGAGCAAGCACAGTCAGAAAATCCCACCCTAGGAACGTGACAAACAATGAGGAAGGGGGGGAGGGGGAGGAGGGTGCACAGAGGCACTGTGGTTAGTACTGCTGCCCCACAGCTGCAGGGATCTGGATTCAATTCCTAGCTGAAAAAAGTTTATTTATTAGTCACAAGTAGGCTTACATGCACACTGCAATGAAGTTACTGTGAAAATCCTTGAGTCACTGTCTGTGCAGAGTCCACATGTTGTCCTTATGCCTTGTCTGAGTGGGTTTCCTCCAGGTGCTCCAGTTTCCTATCACAGTCTGAATGATATGCTGGTTAGATATATTGGCCATGCTAAATTCTCTCTCAGTGTACCTGAACAGGCGCTGCAGTGTGGCGACTAGGGGATTTTCACAGTAAATTTATTGCAGTGTTAATGTAAGCCTACTTGTGACACTAATAAATAAACTTTAAACTTTAATAAATCTTCAACAAATAGAAGGTAATCAAAAGCTATATGAAGAGGACATAGAATAGTGAAATAGGAAGACACATAATGAATACAAACTAATGCAGTTAAGTATGAAATGATGCACTCTGGAAAGAATAGCATGGAGTGTAATCTAAATGTTATATTTGGGGAGGCTGTAAGAGGCCCCCGGGGATATAGATATTTGGTTTTCTAAATTGGGGCATCAAAAACAAAACCAAATAAGTCATTATATACCTTACAAACCTCTGGTTAGGCTTCCACAACTGGAGCATTGCCTACAATTCTGGGCACCACATGTTAGGAAGGATATCAAATCCTTGAAAAAAGTACAGAGGAAGTTTACCGGCATGAAACCAAGGATGAGGAATTCCAGCTACATAGAGAGATTGGAAAATGTGGGATAAAGACAAAATACTGCAGATGCTTCTGACGAATCCCTGACAAACAGTCTGACAAAGGTCATCCAAATCGAAATGTTGGCCCTATTCTCGCTCCACAGATGCTGTCAGACTTGCTGATATTTTCCAGCATGTTTTGTTTTTGTGCTGGAAAACATGGGATTGTTTCTGGGACAAAGGAAAACCTAATAAATTATGAGGAGCTTTGGTAGAGAAAGTAGGAAGACATTAATTGTTTCCTTCGGAAAGTAGGTCAGTAAGCTGATGAGATTGGTTTAAAATAATAGGCAAAAAAGTAGCGAGACAATGAGAATTTTTTTTCATATAGAGGGTTGTTAGACCATGTTGTCTGAAAGAATGAGAAAATCCAATCCCATCAGAATTTTCAAAAAGCAATTGGACATATATTTGAATGTCGATTTGCAGGAATGTGGGGAAAATAAGGATTCTGAGATTATGAATAGTTTTCAAAGAACCTGCACAGATAAGAAGGGCTGAATGGCTTTAACTTGTAAAATTCTATAATTTTGTATACCCATGGCATATTTGAGTCTTTAAGGGGATCAAAGTTGTAGGCAAATCAAACTGTTTCCATATTTTTATTATCCCTAAAACTGAGAAAAGAGTAAACAAAAATACTTAAATACTGTTTTAATTGAAAATAATGACTCGTAACTCCATGGCTTCCCAGTGTTGGATTTGAGAGTTATCCCAAAGATGCGCTGGGGAATCCCCTTTGGAAATTCCCAGGTAAGAGTTTACATAATAGTTGTCCAGAAGTATTAACTTCCCCTGAACAATTGTACAGCATTATCCAGCAACACACTTCATATCGTTAACTTCAAATGGTTCTGCCAGTTTTACACTAATTGTTACTCTGAAAGATTTTGAAGAAGTAAGGGTACTTCTAACTTCAACAGGTCATACCTAGGCAGTCCTTATACATTGGACACTCTCAGCCTTGCAGGGTAAAGCCCCCACCCTCTGTCAGGCTATGGCTTACTGGTATTATCACTAGATTATTAATCCAGAAACTTAGCTAATGTTCTGGGGACCCAGGTTTGAACCCTGCCATGGAAGATGGAGGAATTTGAATTCAATAAAAGATATCTGGAGTTAAATATCTACTGATGACCATGAAACCATTGTCGATTGTTGGAAAAACCCATCAATTTCCGATCCGCCGTCCTTTCTTGGTCTTGCCTACACATGACTCCAGACCCACAACAACATGGTTGATTCTTAACTGCCCTCTGAAATGGCCAAGCAAGTCATTCAATACAAGGGCAACTAGGGATGAGCAATAAATGCTGGCCCAGCCAACAATGCCCATATCCCGCAAATGAATTTTTAAAAATTTAAAAGTATCCCTCACCCTCACACGCCACTTCCCCACCCCGTCTCCACCCCCTGCTCCCAACTGCATGGAATTCTGCAGCCTGAACTCAGCTGGTACGCAGCAGGATCTTTTTAAGACTTTTACGATAACAAGCAAACTAAGATCAACATAAATTTTATCTGATAGGCATCTGATATATTGAACTTAAGAAAAGGTACATTAACTAATTAGGCAATCAAGATCATTCTTACAACCCCTTTTGCTGTCCACCATACTTTTGGGGTACCTAAGGCCTTACATAAACATGACCATAGTTACTCTGGGCGTTTTAGCAGACTCACTTCTCCCAGCCGTGCTAGATTGAAACTTCCAATGTCCTTTGAAAATTGTTTCACTCAGCCTGCGCCTTCCAGATCCACCTTCAACTAGCAAGGATCATGTTAGTTACCCCTTGTAACTTAAATCTTCAAATATTGAAGATCAAGGTGGTCAAGAAGGTTTATGGCATGCTGGCCTTCATCAGTTGGGGCGTTGAATGTAGGAATTGAGAACTCATGATGCAACTGTATAAGATTTTGGTTAGGTTGCATTTGAAGTATTGTGTACAATTCTGGTCACCACATTACTGGAAGGATGTGGATGCATTGGAAAGAGTGCAGAAGAGACTTACCAGGATGTTTGGAGGATATAGACTATGAAGAAAGGTTGAACAAACTTTGATTGCCTTCAATGGAGTGTTGGAGATTGCAGGGAGATCTGATCGAGGTTTACAAGGTTATGACAGGCTTGAATAGAGTGAATAGTCAGTGTCTTTTTCCCAAGGTTAAAGGGTCAATTACTCATAAGTTGAAAGTTGAGGGGGGGGGGGGGGGGGGGGGTGAGTTTAAAAGAAATATAAAGAACAAATTTTTCACACAAAGGGTGGTGAATGCCTAGAACATACTGCCAGAAGAGGAAGTGAAAGCAGATTCTATAACAAAGTTCAAGAGGCATCTGGATACATGAATAGGCAGGAATTGGAGGATATGGATCATGTAGAAGCAAGAAAATATTAGAGTAGAGAGACATCTATATTGGCTCACTCTTAGTGGGCCAAAGGGCCTGTTCCTGTGCTGTATTGTTCTTTGTTCTTTGTTGTGTTGGTTCTGTCACTTTCCCTTCAAGCAAAAATCCAATTCTCACAAGCATCTAGCTTGACTTTTAATATTAAACAGTCTTCTTTTCCTTTCCTCACAGCAATATCTGCTGTATTGCTCTCCTCTTCCTGTCTCACAGAGCGGCTGCTACTTTACTGTGAGTTACTTGTACAGGTGTGAAAATTGTCATTTGAGTTCAGTAGGTTTCTGTTTGAATTTCACGCCCGTAGCAATCAGACCGTATAGGTGTGCCTTCATGCTGCAGTGTTTGTGGAATTTTCAACTTGTCCTTCAATTAAAGAAGGCATTTTAAAATATAACATTTTTGTAAAGTCCTGCATTTATAACATAAGGACTATAAGGACCATAAGGACTAATTTGGGACATGTCATTCAAGAGTTGATGAGTGGCTTGTCTAGTAATGTCTAAATGTTGGGATTTGGAGTGTGTACTGCCCCTTTAAGAGTGTGAATCAGCAGCAAGTTTACATTTCATAAAATATTTGAGTTGGTTCTCCAAACCAGAAACGACAAGATATCTCTTCTAGTGCAGCTTATGTTTCTTTGGGTGGAGACACTTGTTACTTTGTTTGTAAGGTGTCAGAAATTAATGACTAACCCAAGAACATCGCAATAAGTAACCTCACAAGAAGTAGGAGAAACTGAATGAACTCTTTGGGCAGTAGAATACTAAATCTTCCTGTTTCCCTGGGGAATTAGCTCCTCCTACTATGGGACCCAGTTAAACAGTTTTAGGTCTGATTGTGGAACAGTGCACACCTACAATAAGGAATTCCCCAGTGTTCTCGGTATTAAGGCTATTTTGTGGTTCTTCATGTACTATCCATTGATTGTGTATAGATAATAGGACCCAACAAAACTTAGCATTTTAGAATAAGATAGAAGCAGGAAAGTTGTTTCCACTGGCAGCTGAAACTAGAATGAGAGGGTATGGCCTTAGAAGAAAGGGAAACAGGTTAAGGACTAAGTTGAGGAGGAACTTCTTCACCCAAAGAGTTGTGAATCTGTGGAATTCCCTGCCCATGAAGCAGTTCAGGCTACCTCATTGAATGCTCTTAAGGCAAGAATAGATATATTTTTGAACACGAAGGGATTAAGGATAAGTGGAGCTTAGTCCACAAAAAGATCAGCCATGATCTTATTGAATGGCAGTGTAGGCTTGAGAGGCCAGATAGCCTATTCCTGCTCCTAGTTCTTATGTTATATTATGTTCTTACGATCCGAACAGGGGGCAAAAGGTCAACTCATAGCAATAAATTTACATTTTCAATATTTTTTCAGACTGATTGTTCAGACAAATTTTCATATTTGCAACACTCACATGAGTGCATTATTCAACTACTAGATTTCTTACTTGGAGAATTTTACACATTTCATTTCTTCAACATGATTCTTGTGAATCTGGAAGGTAGGAGTTATCCAACTAATCAGGAGCTCTGATCGCCATATCAGCTGAAGGATTCCAACTTCAAATTGCATTTTGGGAAAATAAAAGTTATGTTATTTAATCTTTGATATTAAAAACTTGTTGTTATCGAAAACACTAAAATATATATGCTTGTGGTTTCACAGTATCGAACCAAAATTGTCCCAATAGTAATTTCGGTCAAAGTAGCAGGATCGGAAGATGTCACGAGGATGCCTCTAATCTATGGAATTCAAGGTGATAATGATTCCGAAATAATTCAGAACATTTCCTTGGACATCACCCCACCTCCAGAAATCATATACAAATCAGGGCCAGGTTCAAGTGACGGGAT
This sequence comes from Sphyrna mokarran, assembly GCA_024679065.1. Taxonomy (NCBI): domain Eukaryota; kingdom Metazoa; phylum Chordata; class Chondrichthyes; order Carcharhiniformes; family Carcharhinidae; genus Sphyrna; species Sphyrna mokarran. The sequence goes on along the minus strand of JAGIQG010000009.1, from coordinate 45,328,623 downwards.
GAATGTTCTTGGCATTGTTATATTTTCTGCTACAATGGGTAAGAGTTTTTTTTATGCCAAACATTTCCTATCAAACTATAGGCAATAAATATTAATGTATAGATTACTTAATGGGGAATCTGATGTCCTAGGCGGAATTTTCCTAAAAAATCATTAAGTGTCATTTCAGACAAGAAACCGATGTGTGAGTCAGCAGCAAGTTTACATTTCATTAAAATATTTCTCCAAACCAGAAACAACGTGACATCCCTTTTAGTGCAGCTTACGTTTCTTTGGGTGGACACTCTTGTTATTTTGTAGAGGTGTCAGAAATTAATGAACTAACCCAAGAACATCACAATAATATAACCTCGCAAGAAGTAGGAGAAACTGAATGAACTCTTTGGGCAGTGGAATACTAAATCTTCCTGTTTCCCTGGGGAATTAGCTCCTCCTAGTGCGGGACCCAGATAAACAGTCCTGAGTCTGACTGTGGAACAGTGCACACCTATAAAAAAGAGATCTCCAGTGTTCTGGATATCAAACCTACTTTGTGGTTCTTCATGCACTATCCATTGATTGTGCATAGATAATAGTTTCCAACAGAACTTAGCATTTTAGGATAAGGTAGAAGCAGGGAAGTCGGATATGTCAGTGTAAATCATACGGTAATCTTCCGAGAGTGGTGAGTTTTACGTTGGTTCTGAGAGGGACAGAACCTAGATGTGCCAGTAAGACTGGCTTCATAATAATCAGGCCATCACTTTCAAGGGTGCCCTGATCTCAAATTGAAATTGAAGATCCTCCTTCCTCCTCTCAGGAACATTGGGACCCCTCACCCCTCCAAGAATGATCGCTGGTATCAGGGCATTGAGGCCTTCACAATGGACCCATTTCATGGCTGTCTTCATGATCCCCCTTCATGCCCCCTTTCATGATCCCCCATGTCTCAATTTGGGACTCCCCTTTATGTCTCCACATCATGATCTCCCCTTCATAACCTCCCCCCACTTTCATGTTTTGCATCAGACCCCAGGTCCCTGCTTGCGCAATCCCGTCAGGTTCCACCCTCCTCAGAATCCAGCCCTCTCAGACTCCAGTCCTCTTATGCCCTAGCTCCTTTGGCACTGCCCCCAACAAGATAGTAGTGTCCATATGGCAATTCCAGAATGGCACTGCCAGATGAGCAATGCCTAGCTATATCCCCAAACACCAGGGGTTTCATTGGCCATTCTCCATTTGTGGACACCAGTAATGATTGTCACAGGGCTGTTGCTGTACCCTCAAAAAAACCCCAGAGCAAGATAAGACCTAGTCCTGAACAGACTCTGGGTATTTAAATGCTCATTTTAATTCACGATTGTTAATGTTTTGCAATCACAATGTCAAGATGAAAACAATATGCTCTACACAGGGAGAGGAACTGTGTCGAAATTTTCAGCAATCCACAAAATCTTCAAATTTGTTAGTCGAACCTGTCAACTTTGTACTTCATCAAAAGATATTTTCAGATTGATTGTATTTGTGTCTCCTCTTTATTCCTTCACTATATATTTTTTGAACTTAAAATGTCAATTGCTTAATTTTGCAATGGGCCCATGAACCAATTGCCATGTCTCAGATCTGGAGATTAATGCAATACTCTAACAACCAGTTCATGTTAATGTGACATGTTCTCTGTGTGAAAGGTATAATGCTGGGGAGAATGGGAAAGAATGGAATGCCACTGGTCAGCTTCTGTCAGTGTTTAAATGAATCTGTGATGAAGATTGTCGCTGTTGCCACATGGTGAGTTTGTCAGCCACTTCCTGTGCCTAATAAATCGTAACTGTTTTATTATATATTGATGGTGTCACATGGGAAAGGTGAGACCAATAAACGCTGGTAACTGCATGTTTTGGTGCTAAATGTTAAAGTTACTTTACATCTTGTAAATCATTTATTGATACATCAGAACTCCCTGGTGAACAGCAATAAACATTGCTCTCTTCATCAGCTCACATATGACCCCACTACATTTAACCAGACGACAAGGATTTTCAGGGAAAACATTTTGTATTTTTCTAAACCATCAATCTGCAACAATTACCCAGAAATTGCAATAATTATCCAGAAATAATTACCCAGTACACCTCATTCGCCTGAGGAAGGCACAAAGGTCGAAAACTTGCAAGTTTACTACCAAATAAATCGGTTGGATTTAAAATTGGTGTTTTTAGACCACTTACTGAGTTTATCCCAGTCCAACGCTGGCATCTCTAAATCATAATTACCCCTCAGTGCCACCGTCTCAGCACATCTGCTGCTAAAACATTCATCCTGTTTTTTTTGTTGACTATTCCAATGTTTTCCTGAATCTTTGTAGACTTCAAGTTATCCAAAATGTAAATACTTAGAAACATAGAAACTACTTGTTTAAACTGATCTTCTTTGATCAAGTTCTTGGCCATAGATTGTTCTTCATATGGCTTATATTTATCTCATAACATTTCTAAGAAGCATCTTGCGATGTTTTGCTTCATTGAAGATGCTATGTACATGAAAGATGTTCCTTGATCCTTTTCAGTGTCTGATGGCAAAAGGGCTCAAAAAGTGGGATCTAATGATTGAGTTTCACTGTCCATAGTGACATTTCAATGAAGAATCAATGTGGATTACAACTTAGTTGCCATTCTGATTAGCCTTATGTTAAGATGATAATGGTTTTCCTAATAACCTATTGCAAAATCTGATCACCTTTTATGCAGAATAATTTTATGTCAGGTAAATAATTTAGTCAACCTTGTGTAATACTTGATATCTACAGGTTAATGAGCTATTCCATTTGAACATACTGGAGCAATATAACTACAGTCTTTGGAAAGGTCTTTAACTTTATTCTTGAATTGTATGTTTCAAATAAAGGAAAATTGCTCTCACTTTCAATATCTGACATAGGTTTGCTTAAATGTCAGAACACAAAAACTAATAACTTTTTTACTCTACTGACTTTGTTTACTCTAGTTCTACCAGCTAATGAATTATCAGCACTATAACTGACAAGATAAAGTTTATAATCATTTATGGTTTGACCTTGGGTGGGGGCTCAGTAATACAACCTCTGGCCTGCCTGCAGCCTATCTCCCATTTTACGGGAATTGCTGGCCAATTAATGGCCACTTGTGTCTCATCCCACCCTTTTCTTTGACTTTGCCAGGGAGATGTCCACTCTAGATGGGTGGCCTAGCAGCATTTACAGGGCAGTCTGGTGTTCAACAAGACAGGGGTGACCTCCTTTAGGGATCCCCTGTGCCCATTGACAAGGTCATTACCCCCAACCCTCCCCAATGGTGTCTCAAACCTGGCCACCATCCACCCTCACTAGGACTTGCCAAGTACTGCCACTATCCTGGACATACCTGAAATCCTGCCTCTATTACCTCCTATCTTTTGGCACCATTTGAACCTGAACTGGTGGAATTACAGAGGTGCCGGCCAATCAAATTGGCTGGTAGCTTGTGAAGGCAGGAATGCATCCTCAGACGGTAGTTGAAATCTTGAATTTTGTCAACTAATGCCCTACCAATTGTTGAATTGTTGGAGGAAAGTTGCTAATGGTGAGTTTGTGTTCCCCTTTGATTCTTCAGGTGATGAGGTGGGAAAGCCCAAAACCCAAAAGCCCACCTTGCAATTTTTAAAAAATTCAATTACATTTTCTCAACATTAAAATTCTTTGCAGATCTGTAAAGCACCATCTGAGACCTAAATAGTGAAGGGAAGGTGGGACATGTACAAGCAGAATAGTCTGTACCTGAACCAGAATGGAACTAACTTCCTAGTGGGTGGGTTTGATTGTGTTGTTGGGAGATGTTGAAACTATTTTGGCAGGGGAAGGGCTCACTGAGTGTTAGTACAATAGGGACACAGCATTCTATAGTAAAGGAACTGTGGCAGAGGTAGTTTAGCCATGTTGAGTTCCAAGCGAATAAGTAATGCTAGGAATATTACAGTCAGACTGATGAGTTAAGGGTGTGGATTGATGTGTGGAAGTGTGATATTGTTGCCATCACAGAGACATGGTTGAGGGAGGGCCACACTGGCAACCCATCATTGCGGGATATCAGGCCTTCAGGTGAGACAAGGAGGGTATAAAAGAAAAGGTGGTATCACTTTATTAATAAAGAGCCAGTTACCACAGTAAAGAGAGACGATATCTTCTTGGAAGGTTCTTCGAATGAGGCTTTGTGAGTAGACCTTGGGAATAAAAAGGGGGCAATCATATTTATGGGGGTGTGTTATAGGCCCCCAAAGAGTTAGCAGGCAATAGAGGCGCAGATATAGAACATAGAACATAGAACATTACAGCACAGAACAGGCCCTTCAGCCTTCGATGTTGCGCCGACCAATATAAAAAGCAATGCCCCTCCAAACTAAACCATTCCCTTCTCTTCCATATACTTATCAACTAACCTCTTAAACGCCACCAAACTTGGCGCATCTACAACTGCTGCAGGCAGGGCATTCCACTCCCGAACCACCCTTTGGGTAAAGAACCTACCTCTGATATCCGTCCTATAACTATCACCCCTTAATTTAAAGCTGTGTCCCCTCGTGCTAGCTTTCTCCATCCTAGGAAAAAGGCTATCACTGTCCACCCTATCTAAACCTCTAATCATCTTATATGTTTCAATAAGGTCCCCTCTTAGCCGCCTCCTTTCTAACGAAAACAACCTCAAATCCCTCAGCCTCTCTTCATAAGACCTGCCCTCCATACCAGGCAACATCCTGGTAAACCTCCTCTGTACCCTCTCCAATGCCTCCACATCTTTCTTATAATGTGGGGACCAGAACTGCACACAATACTCCAAGTGCGGCCGCACTAGAGTTTTGTACAGTTGCAACATGACGTTGCGGCTCCGAAATTCAATCCCCCTACCAATAAAAGCTAAGACTCCATATGCCTTCTTAACAACCTTATCGACTTGACTGCCTACTTTCAAGGATCTATGCACATATACACCAAGATCCCTCTGTTCATCAACACATACGCAGACAATTCACTGAGGTGTATAAGAAACCAATAATAATAGAATAATATATTCATGGATTCCAATTTGCCCACCATTAATTGGGATAGTCTTAGTGTAAGGAGTTTAGAGAGAGCGATTTCTTGAAATATATTCAGCAAAGCATTGTATGTCAATATATAGATCTAACAAGGGATAGCGCAATGCTGGATCTAATTCTGGAGAACAAAGCCAGACAGATGACCGTGAAGGAGCATTTTAGTATAGCGATCATAGCATAGATTTAAGCTTGTTATGGAAAAGGAAAAATATGGTCTGTATTGGGGGAACGCAGATTTTATTAAAATAAGGCAGGATCTGGCCTAGACAAATTGAATACAATTTCTACAGCAGAGCAATGGGAAGGCGTTCACAAAGGATATGTGGAGAGTGCAGGCCCAATATGTTCCCTTTAGGTTGAAATGTAGAAGCAAAAAGGCCAGAGAGCTTTGGATATCGGGGAATATTCAGGACTGAATAAGAAAAGAGAGGCTTTTAGTAGGTACAAAGGAAGCAAATCAGCAAAAGGAACATAAGAAAGCAATTAGGAGAACAAAGGGAGGGGTATAATAGAGCACTAGGGAATAGAATTAGGGAGAATTCCAAGATACTCTGTAAGCATATTAATGAAAACAGGATAACCAAAGAAAGAGTAGTATCCATTAGGGACCAAGGGGCAATCTGTGCTTGAAATCGGAGGACATTGGTAGAGTGTTAAATGTGTCTTCATTCAAGAGAAGGAGGATATAGGTACAGATCTTGGGGAAAGGCTTGTGAGGTTCTTAAACATATTGACATAGAAAGTGAGGAGGTATTGGAGGTTTAGGCAGGCTTTGAAATGCACAAATCCCTAAGTCCGAGGCTGCCTATGGGAGACAAGGGAGAAATTTACAGGATCTCTTACTTTGAAACTTTGAATTCCTTTCTGGTCACAGGGGAAGTAAGAACTCAGTAAGAATTTAGCAACACCAATTTATAATCCAACCGATTTATTTGATAGTAAAAAAGCGAGCTTTCAACACTCTGTGTCTTCCTCAGGCAAATGCAGTGAAGTGCCAGAGGTTCAGAGAACAGCTAATGTGGTCTCACATTTCAAAAAGGGTGGAAGAAAGTTAGAGACCAGTGAGTCTCTCATCAGTGGCAGGGAAACTAGTGGAGAAAATTCTAAGGGAGGAAAGGGTGACAAGTTGGTGCAGTGGTTAGCATTGCTGATTACAGTGCCAGGGACCTGGATTCAATTCCAGCCTCAGGTCACTGTCTTTGTGAAGTTTGCGCTTTCTCCCCATGTCTGCACGAGTTACTTCCATGCGCTTTGGCTTGTTCCATAGTTCAAAGATAAATTGATTGGCAATGCTAAATTGTCCCTATGTCAGAGGGATTAACGGGGTAAATGAGCGTAACGGGAATAGGGTCTGGGTGGGAATATTATCAGTATAGACTCAATGCACTGAATGGCTTCCTTCTGTACTGTAGGAATTCAGTGATTCTGATCTACAGTTGGAAAGACAAGGTTTCAACATGTCGTTTTGTGGCTACTATGACATTAAGATATTTCAGTTTATTGATTTATCAGTTTATTGAAGAGATTTATTGGTAAGAGAAATTTAGGTAAAGGAGATTTATGCAGCATAAGATTGTCCTGGGGCACAGCCCAGTTCTACATACTTACAACAGGGTTCCAAAAGTAAAATGTGTGACAGAGGACTAGCTCTCTCTCTGATGTGATCACTCCCAGTTCCTTTTGGTCTGTCAAGTCAGATGACTCACTTCTGTTATATTATCTTAAAGAGACAGATACCACATACACAACAGCATGGCTTCATCAGAGGGAGGTCATGTCTAATGAATTGGATTGAATTTTTTGAGGAGATTATTGGGTGTATAGAGGATAGTATAGTTGATGTACTTTGTGTAGATTCCAACAAAATATTTGACAAGGTACCACTAAAACTGATAAATGATTATTTAAATAACGATTTCATTATTTTGTAAATTGAGTTTGTGTCTTTATATGCCTTGTTTATGAACAGAACTCTCACTTACCTGACAAAGGAGCAGTAGTCTGAAAGCTAGTGTCTTTTGCTACCAAATAAACTGTTGGACTTTAACCTGATGTTGTGAAACTTCATACTGTGATTACCCCAGTCCAACGAGTTCATCTCCAATTAGTGATCGGAGACAGAGGATGCAGGTAGAATGCTGTTTGTTCGACCGGAGGCTGGTGTCCAGTGGTACACCACAGGAATTAGTGCTAGGCCCCTTGTTGTTTGTGATGCATATAAATGATATAGATGAGAATGTGGGGGAAGGGGGTGCGGGGTAGATTAGATAAGTTTGTGGATGATACAAAGATTGGCAGAGTGATTAATACTGACGAAGAAGGTCTTAGGTTGTAGAAAGACAGGTTGGTCAAATTAAAGTTTAAAGTTTATTTATTAGTGTCACAAGTAGGCTTACATTAACACTGCAATGGAGTTACTGTGAAAATCCCCTAGTTGCCACAATCCAGTGCCTGTTCGGATATACTGAGGGAGAATTTAGCATGGCCATTCCATCTAATGTTTTTTGGAGTGTGGAAAGAAACCCATGCAGACACAGAGAGACTGTGCAGAAATGGGCAAATCAGTGGCAGGTGGAATTTAATCCTGAAAAGTGTGAGGTGATGCACTTTGGAAGGACTAACTAGACGGGGGAAATACCCAGTGAATGGAGGACACTAGGAAGCTCAATGGAACCGAGGGATCTACCCTGAGATTCCTGTAGGGAGCAGGACAGGTTAATTGATAGTTAATAAAGCATATGAGACACTTGCCTTAATCATTGTGGCATAGATTATAAGAGCAGGAAGGTTAGGCTGCAGCTACAGTACTGTGTGTAATTCTGATCACCTCTCTGTAGGAAGAATGCAGAGGTGGTGCAGAGGCGATTCACCAAGATGTAGCCTAGGATAAAGCATTTGAGCCATGAAGAGATGCAGGGTATATGTTGTTTTCTTTAAAGCAGGAGAGGGCTGAGGGGGATCCTTATTGAAGGTATGGAAAGGGTGGATAGAAAGCAGCTGTTCCCCTTAGTTAAAGGGTCAATACCTAGGGAGCATAATTTTAACATGAGGTGCAGGAGATTTAGAAGGAATTTGAGGAAAGTTTTTTTCATCCGGAAGGTAGTGGGAGTCTGGAATGCACTGCTTGGGAAGCTAGTGAAAGCAGGAAATCTCACAACCTTTAAAAAGTACATGAATAATCACTTGAAATGTTATGACATATAAGGCTATGGGCCAAGTGCTGAAAAGTGGAATTAGTGTAGATTTAGTGTGGTTTTATCAGTGCAAACTCAATATGCTGAAGAGCCTTTTATGTACTGCATGACTTATTGGGAAAAATTTTCCCATCTTGCCTGCTATGGGAATTGTGAGATTTGGGGCATAGATCATGCAAAGGCCCATTGACCTTGAGGAAGATTTTCTGGCTTTGGGGTAAGCATAATAGAAAAATCCCACCCTATAACTCCAGTGGCAGTGCAAGGGTGATTTTTGCATTGGATTTGTGCAAGTCTTTTAATTTAGCTTTTATTTCTAATTATTTTCTGTTCTCCTTGATTGGTTGCACTTAACAACATGTGTTCTTTTTTGTTAGTTACTTCCCAATAGGTATCGTTTTTCTTATTGCTGGAAAAATACTGGAGATGGATGATCCAACAGCAATTGGAAAGAAACTGGGTTTCTATGCTATCACGGTGGTTTGTGGTTTAGTGGTCCATGGCTTATTTGTTCTACCCATGGTATATCTTTTCATCACCAAGAAAAATCCCATCGTTTATATAAGAGGAATTCTTCAAGCTTTGCTCATAGCTTTGGCTACTTCATCAAGGTACATTCCATGATCTTTTGCCAGACTCAAATGCTATTAATTAATAAAAATAAAAATTAAATTTGATCAAAATTGGTAGGTCTTTTGGTTTATTATTAACTCCAATCTCACTAGTGTGTTCATTCGTACACTATCCCTCCTCTTAGGCAGCACCTCATGATTAAAGAGGATTTGCTTCCATTCCAGTTTGATGGGTTTTGAGATGCAAATTCTGCTATACGCAAAGCAGGTGGTGCTTGGGGGGCCTTGTTGAGTTGCTGAGAGGTTTGTGTGTTCTCTCTGATGCCATAATTTCACCTCTGCATGTTTCCATCAATGTCTCTCAATCTGTTCGATGTCTCCTGAAATATACCTTCTCCATTTTGGTTGCTCACAAGCCAGGATCTGCCACGAATCAGCAGGATATTTGACCTCTTCAGGGATGTTTAGAGGACATTCCTAAAGTATTTCTGCTCTCCTCCGCTTGCCAAGATTAAGCTCCAAATAGAGCAGTTGCCTTGGGAATTTAGTGTCTGGCATTTGGAGGATGTGCTGTTCAGCTGAGCTGATTTGGAGTGATTAGCTGTTGATGTTGGCTTGGAAAATGACACTGCTTTGGGGCACCTTTTTTGCCACTAGATTTTGAAGATCTTGCAAAGGCACCACTGATGGTCCATCTCCAGTACCTTATGGTGCCTGTTATAGGTTGTTCAAGATTCTGAAGTTATATAACCATGACCTTATGTTGCGTTTGAGATCCTGGCACTCAAATACTCCCCTTCTGCTGGCCAAAGGCTGAGCTGATGCACTGGATTCAATGGTGAATTTTGTCATCTATGTCTGCTTTCATCCAGAGCAGGCTCTAAGATATGGGAATGGCCCACATTTTCCAGAACCTTGCCATTGACAATTAATGGGGAGAGTTGTGCTGTGGGAGCTAGTTAGCAGAAGACCTTGATTTTCTGGGTATTTGGTGGAAGTCCATCTTTTCACATTTTTCAGAAAAGGTGTAGGCAGTAACAGATCTGCATGAATCTATCCGCTATTTGAGGTATGCACTGTAGTTTTAACTGTGGTTATCTTTGATTATTTGTTCACAGTTCTGCCACTTTGCCTATTACCTTCAAGTGCCTGCTGGAAAATAATCATATCGACAGAAGAATTGCAAGATTTGTTTTGCCTGTGGGAGCGACAATCAACATGGATGGCACTGCGCTGTATGAAGCAGTGGCAGCAATATTTATAGCACAGGTTAATAACTATGAACTGGACTTTGGACAAATCATTACTGTCAGGTAAATGAAATTCTTGTTTGTGTGAGCAAATTGGGATTGAGTAGCTTCTTATCAATTTTCCTCTCTTCTATTTCTAACTTGGGTTTGGGTCAATGAGAGCCACTTGCCCTCCAACACCTATTCCAATTTGATGTTAAGTGCCATCTAGCATTAGGGCTATAGAAAGCTGGCCCAAACTTGTCTTCTTCGAACAACAACAAAGGTGCACTTTTTAAAAATTTGTAGTGTATTTGAACTGAAGCCATAAGAATTCTTGAATTTTGAAGTCAATGCTTGGAAACCTTGAGCCATATGCACTTCTATCTGATATGTAGCCATGATGTGGACATACCAGCACTGAACAGCATGGTGGGGTGAGGGGGGCGGGGGGGTGGGGGGGGCAGTGTACAGCAAGCTGTCTCACAACACCAGGTTAAAGTCCAACAGGTTTATTTAGAATCACAAGCTTTCAACGATTAAGCACTCATCTGATGAAGGAACAGTGCTTCAGAAGCTCATGATGGTTCCAAACAAACCTATTGGAATTTATTTAACCTGGTGTTGTGAGACTTCTTACTAGGAAATATCCTGGAATGATAATCATTCTCAGATGTAATAGATGTAATTCTGTTGTGGGCCCTATTTTACCATTTTGATTCTAAACACTGGGCAGACTTGAAACTGGAAGTGCTTCAGATCCAACTTCTAATCCCGCTCTCAGGTGCTCCCATATGCATTCTGCCTAAAAAAAATCACCAATTCCAAATTGCACTGCTCAAGCCTGTGGGCAGTGCCCAAAATCCTGTAGCTCTGATTGGCACCTCCAACTGCGCATGCGCAGAAAAAATTGATAGAATGCGGCTTCCCTGCCACAGCGTTCCCGGACCGGATAGTGGCTCCCCCTGGCCTTCACAGACATTGCCCTATATCCACAACACTACTGACCCTCTTATCCCCCAACCCCCATGCCAGCCAGCCCGATCATCGGTTCCTACCCCCCTTCACCCGCACCAGTCTCTGGCAGAGTGGCAGCGAACCCCTCACTGATCTCAGGCAGAGTGGCAGCAAGGACCCTCTTCCCCCTCACTGATCTCAGGCAGATTGGAAGCATACCCCACTTTCCACTGACCCCCCTCCCTGCCCCCACCAATCTCAAGCAGAGAGCTGTCTGACCCACCTTCACCCCACCCTTCCCCACGTCCCCTATCGATCTCAAGCACTGACACGTTAAATGCTCAGCACTTATCTCCTCACTAACTGGAGCGCCCGAATTGGACTTCTGTGGAGCACGTATGTTTTGCACTGAATCTGGATCGGCGAACGTAATGTAAAGGAGGAAATGCTAGTAAGGTTTGGCGTGCTGTTTATTAAATCAATTTACATGCATGCATTTTGGTAGTGGTCCAGATCGCGGCAGTTTTTGGGCCTTGGTATAGGGGGAACTGGCGTAGAAGTGGGTACAAATCGCGATACTTCCCTCACATCTGACTTTCCCAAGTTTTCACGCCTGAAAATGGGTTCAACATAACGGTAAAATCGTGCCCCGTGATCAAACTGTTCCGAGAGACAGCACTCCCCGAGTGGGTGGTGAGGAGAAATTTCCAGAGTCAAATAGAATAGGATAGTTGGAGTGCCTAAATGCCTGGATCAGTGCCTATACATCCTTCCGATATTTCTTAGTTTTGCATCTGTTGTTTTACAACTGAACAACCTGCTAGGCTGCTCCAGAAAGCAGTAGAATAAATCAATTAGTTTGGTTCTGGAGTTCCAGCTACTGTACATATCCAGAGTGAGAACAAGTGGCAATTTCCATCCCATTCATAAATGTCTTACTGAGATCAATTAACCAAGCAGGGATTAAATTTAGAAAACCAGGGTTTGTATTGGGGAGGCCAAAATTTAAATTTATTTCATGGTGCTGCTCTGCTATGTGTTAGATATATATATATAGTTAGATGAAAATTCATGTCTCAAATAACTGTAAGCTCCCAGGCTTATGCAATCTCAGTGTTTTGGGAATGGAACAGTTGCCATTTGGACTTGACATCATGTTATCTTGCTGCTTTCATAGTTTCTTGCTGTCACAATGTATTGATGGTTGGGTTCGATTTTTCATAAAAAGAATTGTAGAATCTCTACAATGCAGAAGGAGGCCATTTGGCCCACACATCTGCGCCTACCCTCTTAACCAGGCCTTCTTCCTGCAAATCCACAAATGTACCATGATGAATTCATCAAACCTACAGATCTTGGGACACTAAGGGGCAATTTAGCATGGCCAATCTACCTAACCTGCACATCTTTGGACTGTGGAAGGAAAACAGAGCATTCAGGAAACCCACACAGACACGGGGAGAATGTGCAAACTCCACACAGTTACCCAAAGCCAGAACTGAACCTGGGTCCCAGGTGCTGTGAGGCAACAGTGCCACCAAGGTGCCCTCTTAAAATGTGTCTTCCATGCGTCAAGGTGGGCACATTGTTCTTGTCTCCAAACCCAACAGTTCTCTTTCAGTTTACCTTGTGGTAGCCTGATTTGAAGTTGGACAGTACATGCTATTTAATTTTTGAATGCATATTGATCATTGGGACCTAGATGTAGTACTGAAATGTAATAGCGAACCGATTTTGGTACCACAATATAAACAGCAAAGCCTCTATATCAATTAGTCTGCGGGCATACAATTTTTTTGAGAACTGCCAGCACTTATGGGATTTGAACACTAGCACCCAATTGTTGTCTTTAACCCAGCATAACTGAAGTTCTGATGCCTCAGCGGTGCTGAATGTGCTGCGATGTACCAAACAGGATGGAGAGGTTGGAAAAAAAATGATAGAATGTGACTCCCCTGCCACATCGCTCCAAGGCTAGATATTGCCTCCTCCTGTCCCCCAAGATATTGCACCATCCTGAATGCTATTCTCATTTACCCTGGAACAATCTAGCTTTCGAATAGAATTATTGAAGGTGTGGCTAAAGGTCACCTTCTCAATTTACAGGAGGAGGGTTAGAGATCAAGAGCCTGTATTAAAAAGGTGGAATCTTACCCAACAAAAATAGTTTGTATTTCACTTCTTTTCCAGCATAACAGCAACAGCTGCCAGTATAGGTGCAGCAGGGATTCCACAAGCTGGCCTGGTGACCATGGTTATCGTCTTGACATCCGTTGGTCTTCCTACAGATGACATCACTTTAATAATTGCAGTAGACTGGGCATTGTAAGTTGTGAAACAGAATTTCCTTTTACTGTATTTAAACCTTACATAACATTGCTTTTACCTCAAATAGCTGACTATTATTTTTTACACACTGCTAACCTACAGTACTTTTGTTTAAAGGGATAGATTTCGGACTATGATTAATGTCCTGGGAGATGCTCTGGCAGCTGGAATTATGGCTCATATCTGCCGAAAGAATTTCACTGAGGCAAATGATGAAGTAGGAAAATTATTTTGCTGTCCTTTTCAAACATTATTTTATTCAGCAGATGTGTCTAGTGGCTTGTTAACTCTTTTGACAACTGATAGTCTGATAATTAATCATGGAAAAGAATTTATATGCTCCACCGGTGGCCATATACATGAACAATCTGGTATGACAATGAGCTATGCAGCCCAGGAAGATGCTAGATTTGATGCCAGATTGGTATTAACTTATCTCAATCAAAGTAGCCAGGAGTTCCCTTGGAAAGAGTGTGGATAGCAGGTGAAGACAGAATCAGTTTCAGCAATGATATTCCCTATGGATACAAAGCTTCTGTCTGCAGTGTCTAGGTTTAGGTCTTAAGAATGTGCAAAAAGCTGACTGCCAGTACTCTCAAACTTCTACTGCTCTCAGGAGAGGGGAAAAAAAAACCTCACTCTGGATAATGATTACAAGAACTAAGTTATCTTTGCTTTATTATTGCTATGAGTTTCTTTTTTGCCTTAATCCCTGCTGTGTTATTTAATTCTTGCACAGGCAACTGCTGCTTGCGGTTTTCGAATTGTAGAATCTCTACAGTGCAGAAGAAGGCCATTCAACCCATTGAGCCTGCACTAACAACAATCCCACTTGGCCCTATCCCCGTAATCTCACATATCTACCCTAGCTAGCCCCCCTGACAGTAAGGGGCAATTTAGCATGACCCTTTTCATCTGCACACCTTTGAGCTGTAGGAGAAAACTGGAATACCTGAAGGAAATCCACGCAGACGCAGGGAGAACATACAAACTCCACACAGTCACCCAAGGCCGGAATTGAACCCGAGTTCCTTATGCTGGTAGGCTGCAGTGTCAAACACTGTGCCTGCTATAGTGTTAACCACTGTGCCATTATGCTGTGTTGGAGTCTTTCCATGGTCACCTTGTAATATATAAACCTCAAAGTAACTTGACTATGAAATTTTTAACAAATGTAGGATATTGTCTCGAGGCTTTGTTGTCTGAAGGGCCATTGTTTTCATGTAAAACTATTTCCTCCAAACTATGTTTTAATTTGAGGAGGAGAAAAGAGCCTTTAGGATATTTAGGTTGCATTGTGATACATTTTATAATAGGTTTAAAAAATAGCTTGCTAAATAATTCTGGATATAGATTTATTGAAAGAAATGTAGTTAAGGAGTGATGCTCATAGTGCATGACATTGTCAGTTGTGGAGCATGTGAAATATAATATGCTTTAGGATTAGTGATTGGGTGACACTATGCTTTGAATCAAAAAGCCTGTCAATTGTTGTATAAAGGGAAGTCTGAAAGGATTAAGAAACTTCATGGTTCTGAGGTATTAGAATAGAATGATGTCAATCGGGAGACAGGGCATTAGGTCTTCAGTGAGGACAGTATGTGGAGGGATTTTTTAAATTGAGAATTGGGAATTAATGAGATAAAGTTCAGAAATATTAATAAAATAGTGAAAAGCATGAAATATTGCACAGGAAAGAGGTTCATGTCACTTTAATAAACAAAAAGGTGTGAATATGGCAGCAATTCAAGAACAATAGTGCTTTGGCATGAGATGATGTTAAATGTTAAACCAGACACTGTGTGTGATAAATCTTCACATATATTCCCGGTCTGAGTTCATTAGGACTATCAGGAGCTCACCATAGGGATCTGGAGTTTTAAGGGGTGGATGTTTACAGACATAAATCTGAATATATTAGCTTGTGTGGAGTCGGTGTTCAGAGAAAACAATGGATGTGAAACTCCCATTTGAATTATCCTACAAAATTTTCTATTTATTTTATCAGTATCTATATTTCCTGACCACATGCTGTCAGCTTTGTTTTTCAGCTATTTCAGTTAGTTTACATGTATCCTTCATTTCTATCTGGATCCTTTCATCAACTCATCGTCTTTCATACGTTTATCTCCATGTTCCAGAACAAGTTTATGTCAAACGTTAGTGTCTGGCCTGCACTGGCTCTTAAGCCCCAGCTGTTAATTATCTCCTTCTACACCAGGTTTTGTACTTAAAAAAGTGTGGGTCTTCTTACTTGAACAGGATAATCTTGACATTTTACAAATTCATCTGCAAAACTAGTTACTGCAGCTTTGCCTTTCAGTTCAAACACCCCAGGCTGCCTTTTTTAAATTTGATTTATTATTGCCACGTGTTGGCATACAGTAAAAAGTATTATTTAGTGCACATGATATAGACAGAACACACCATTCATACAGTATATAGGGGATAAGGAAAGGAGAGGATGCAGAATATAATGTTGCAGTTACAGATAAGGCACATAGAAAGATCAATTTAATATATAGGTCCATTCAAGAGTCTGATGGCAGCAGGGGTGAAGCTGTTCTTGAGTCAATTGGTATGTGATCTCAGATTTTTGTACCACCTTCTTCACAGAAAAAGGTGAAAGAGAATATGCCCAGGGTGCATGGGATCCTTGATTAATGCTGGCTGCTTTTCCAAAGCACTGGGAAGTGTAGATAGAGTCAATGGATGGGAGGAAGGTTTGCGTGATAGACTGTGCTATATTCATAACATGTTCATATAACATTCATATGAATGTTTGAAATATGAACTATGTTCATATTTTCTTGCAGGATCCAAGCTGTGATACAACCAGAAGGAATGCTTTCTTGGCGAGAGACATGGTGGGTATGCAGAATTTCCTTAGCCTCCTCAGAGAATAGAGGTATTGGTGGATTTTCTTAACTGTAGCATTGGTGTGGAGGGACCAGGACAGATTGTTGGTGATCTGGACACCTAGAAACTTGAAACTCTGAATCATTTCCACTTCATCACCATTGATTTAGATAGGGGCATGTCCTCCACTAAGCTTTGTGAAATTGCTGACTACCTCCTTCGTTTTACTGACATCGAGGGAGAGATTATTGTCATCTTGATATCTTTGTCCTGTTTTCTTGCAGTCGAAGATTAAAACTCGTAAAGTAAAACATTCAATCAACTATTGTTTGCTGACATTACTACTGGAAAATCAGTTCCCAGAGTGGAACTGCGGCTCAATAAATCATACCTTTAACCTTTGTTTAGATACATGGATGAACAGAAATGTAGGAGTGTAAATTAATTTTTAACAAAAGAATAAAACATTTATTAAACAAGAAAATATTAACTACTCCTTCACCACCACTATTCTTTTACACATATATACAGATTTATAAGGATAACATAAGATACAAAATATATCTTTTACTCTAATGTTCTCAGTCAGTACACGATACATGTAAGATAATAGGTGAAACATCATATTCTGAAAGCAAGTGACAGATGCCACCCAAAACAACAACTGTGGATTTCTTATCACATTCCCCCTCAGATGGTTGTCACATCGTGAGCCAACCAATCTCACTGGAACTCTGATTGTCACACAAGGATTTCCAAACTCCACTCTCAAAGAACATGTTTAGCATCTTCTTAACCAGGAGCGAATGGCAATTCAGAGACAGGAAAGCAGGAAAAAACATAAGCCAATGAATCGACTGCAAAAGAAATCGAAGTAAACCAGTAGATACAACAAAAAGAACAAAAAAAACTTCCAGAAATCAAGGAAACTATTAGAATTACTGAATAGGTATTTCTAAAAAAACCTTAGCTTACCTACTTGGGAAGTTTTCTGACATCGTGCTGACACCTGCTGAAAATCAAGTGAGGGGGGTTGTCCTGAAAGAGTGCTTCTTAATGATGTGTTAATATATTAAAATAAAATAGGAACCGCTGAGGTCCCTATTTGCTTCAAGAAGATAACCATCATCCCAATACCAAAGATAGGCAAAGCAATATGCCTTAATGACTATTGCCCAGTGGCTCTGATATCCATCATTATGAAGTGCTTTGAAAAACTAGTCATGGCATGAATTAATTCCAGTCTCCCAGACTACCTGAATCCCATACAGTTCACCTACTACTGCAACAGGTTCACAGCAGACACCATCTCCCTGGCCCTGCATGCAACTCTGGAACACCTAGACAACAAAGATACTTATGTTAGACTCCTATTCATTGACTATAGCTCAACCTTCCACAGCATTATTCTTACGAAACTCATCTCTAAACTCTGTGATCTGGCCTCGGCTCCTCCCTCTGTGGCAAATCCTGAACTTCTTAACCTACAAACCACAATCAGTAAGGATAGGTAACAGCACCTCTTCCATGATCCTCTTCAACACCAGTGCCCCACAAGGCTGTGTTTTCTTTATACATCTGTGAATGTGTGGCCAAATTCTCCTCCAACTCAATCTTCAAGTTTGCTGACAATACCTCATAGTGGTTTGGATCTCAAATAATACAGGAATGTACAAGAATGAGATAGAGAATCTGCTGAACTGATGACAATAATCTGTCCCACAATGTCAACAAAATGAAGGAGATTGTCATCGATTTCAGGAAGCGTAAAGGACTACATCAACAGGGACGAAGTAGAAAGGGTCAAGAGCTTCAAATCTTTAGGTGTCCAGATCACCAACACCTATCCTGGTCCCCCCATGCTGACACTATAGTTAAGAAAGTCAAGCAATGCCTCTATTTTCTCAGAAAACTAAGGAAATTTGGCATGTCTGTTACAACTGTCACCAACTTTTACAGATACACCATAGAAAGCATTTTTTCTGGTTGTATCACAGCTTGGTATGATTCGTATTCTGCCCAAGACCGCAAGAAACTACAAAAGGTCGAGAATGTAGCCCAATCGATCATGCAAACCAGCCTCCCATCCATTGATTCTGTCTACTTCCCATTGCCTCAGCAAAGCAGCTAACATAATTAAGGACTTGCATGCACCCCAGACATTTTGTCTTTCCCCTTCTTCCATTGGGCAAAAAATATATAAATGCCTGAGTCACGTATCAATCGACTCAAGAACAACTTCCTCCCTGCTGCCATCAGACTTTTGAATGGATCTATCTTACATTAAATTGATGTTTCTCTGCACCTTAACATTGAGTGTAATACATATATTAGTATACAGTAAAAAGTACTGGTCTTTCCCCGCTATACTCTATGAATGGTATGCTTTGTCTGTATAGGGCAGAAGAAACAATATTTTTCACTGTATACTAATATATATGACAATAATAAATCGAATCAGAACTCCAAGCTCACTGGTGTGAATCACACTCTCTGGATTTTGAGCACACACTGGCATTCCCGCAGACAGAAAGTCTAGGCTCAAAACCCCACCCACCACATCAGTCCAAAGACTCCAACACACAAAACCCCACCCACCTATAGATATCTGAGAATCATAAATATCTGTTTATTTGTTGGTTATTTTCCTGATTACTTAGACTCTCTGTATTGAAGTTTGAAGCTACAAATATGCTCCATGTGAGTCAAACTATCTCCAACCAGTAGCCTAGGAGCAGCTCTGAAAACAGATGTTTGAGTCATTTAGCACTATTCATGAAGATTAAAAGATGTTTGCCCATCATCCCCTTCTTTGCTAGAGCAGCTATTGGATAATCAGCATAAATATCAAATGTACTTTACAGTGTTAGTGTCAGCCAGCTGACAAGACTGCTTCCTAGCCTTGACAAGGTTCATTAGAGCCTTCCATATTTATAGTGCAGAGATGGTCTGTTCCTGGTCTCAATATTGTGCTCAATCTTGATCTCAACAATGGCCTTTATAGGCTTTTTTGT
The DNA here is from genome assembly GCA_024679065.1 of Sphyrna mokarran. Taxonomy (NCBI): domain Eukaryota; kingdom Metazoa; phylum Chordata; class Chondrichthyes; order Carcharhiniformes; family Carcharhinidae; genus Sphyrna; species Sphyrna mokarran. The sequence continues at coordinate 45,309,385 of JAGIQG010000009.1, read as the reverse complement.
TCATATTTATAGTGCAGAGATGGTCTGTTCCTGGTCTCAATATTGTGCTCAATCTTGATCTCAACAATGGCCTTTATAGGCTTTTTTGTTAGACTTATTTGTCATTGTTATTAACTGGATGGACACTTTAATTATTGTTGGTGGCCTTTAATAGAAAAATGATTTAGGATTCCATTTTGTAATTTCAAATCAGTTGAAACCTAGTGTTTATCTCCCAATTCATGTCATACTCCATTGTAATCTACCTACAGAACAGCTTCTGTCATCCCTGAAGAGAATACAAACTTAGCTATCGTCTCAAAAATCTAACTTCTCTGCACTTATATTGAAGTGATTATCTGTTCTTCTATTAGATAGGGTGAGAAAGGAGCACCAAATTTGATCCGAAACATTTTGATTGTGACAGAAGTTAAGGAGCTTCAAGATATCTCTTCCTGCCAGATTAGAATTGGATTTGCATCATGAGTTTCCTTGTGGATTTTCCCAAATCAGCTATTGTACCTCCAGCAGAGACTCATAATAGACTTGTGAGCATGGTTTCCAGTATACTGCTGCCAATGTTATGGTGGCCCATTGAAAGTATAGTTCATGTGTGCTGTGTTTTCTCTATAACGCTTCACTATGCAATATTTTGTATGAGATCTGTGATGCGAATGCAGCATCACGCATCCTACATGAGAGAGAATGCTGCAGAGACATCTAACATGAAACTGGAAATTTTATCCTCTCATTGTTTATTTATGCTTCAAATATCAAAATCCCAATTCCCAGCTGCTAGTGAAGAACAGGACTCACAGGGAGAATAGTGTGAGAAATAAGGGAAGATTTGTGATTCATTAACTTTAAATTTGTAGCATCACTGGGAGGGGTGGACAGTGGCGTAGTGGTATTGTCATTAGACAATTATTCCAGAGACCCGGGTGACTGCTCTGGAATTAAAGTCTAATGATGACCATGAAATCATTATCAATTCTTGTAAAACCCATTTGGTTTACTAATGTCCCTCAGGGAAGGAAATCTGCAACTCATACCCAGCCTGACTTACAGATGATTCCAAATCCACAGCAGCATAGTTGACCCTTAAAAATGCCCTCTGAAATGGCCCAGCAAATCACTCAGTTCAAGGACAAAATTAGGAACTCGGAGTAACAAATGCTGGCCTTGTCAATGAAGCACACATGAATGAATAGAAAAATAAAATTGTGTGCATGTGATTTCCTCAACACAGCTTATGTAGCATTTAAGTTTGCATGTTATTTGGACTGCACTTGTTATAATTCCAATCTCCTCAACGGGAATGCATGTTTAGATCGCATACAGTGACTAATCCATATGTACATAGGAGTGTTCTGCACACTGTCAATCATCACACTTGTTTATTTTGAGAAGTGTGTTCTGGAAAGAGAACCACTATAACCTGTTTATTTGGTTGGCAGTGGTATAAGCAAGACAGCAGCATAGTGGTACAGTGGTAGCACTGCTGCCTCACAGCGACATTGACCTAGGTTCAATTCCAGCCTTGTCTATGTGGAGCTTGCAATTTCACTATGTCTGATTGGGTTTCCTCTCACAGTCTAAAGATTTGCAGGTTAGGAGGTTTGGCTGTGCTAAATTGCCCCTTAGTGTCAAATGATGTGTAGCAGGATAAGTGGATTAGCCATGGCAAATGAGAAAGGATTCTGGGGATAGCACAGAGAGAAGGGCCTAGGTGAGATGTTCTTTCAGAGAGTTGGTGCAGACTCAATGGGCTGAATGGCCTCTTTTTGCATTATAAGGACTGTATGGTTCTAAAAGTAGAATGAACATCACAAGTTCTCACTTCTCTCAAATAAGTAACTGACTGAATTCACATGGTGTACTAGATTTTGTCCAATTCCTGTCATGTAAGCTAAAATGCTATCCACTACTTTCTCTTCCCTAAGAAACTCTTTGATTCATCATCTAGGACGCAGAGGTAAATTTTCACCAGCATTGGACAACAATATAAGAGATTGGGTAACAAATTTTCTCATTCCACCTGCCATAGGAATCGTAATGCTTGAGGAGAGGACCATGGAAAAATATCCATTGGCCTTGGGTGGGATTTTCTGGTTTTGGGGCAAGCATAGCCAGAAAATTCCACTCTGGATCATTCATCCAGTCTTTAGTCCATTGATATCAATGGAATATAAATCATTCAGCTCTGTAATGGATGGTGATCAACTCCACCACACTACTGCCCATGCAATGAAGATTAACATTTACCCTTATAATTTTGAATTTTATCATCTTAACTTAATATAGCAAAGCAATGTAATCATTGTTTGAGTGACTTAGAATTAATCAAATTGTTCAGATCCAGTCCATGATCTATCTATCCAATATTCTCATAATTCACTCTTATTTAGGTTCCACTGATTCGTGAATCAAAACCTACAAGCATTAATCAGATCATGGCCTATCAGAGAAATGGATGCACGAGCGATGCTAACAGAGCAGACAAACAAATCTATGCTGTTACCATGGATGGAACCCATAATGTGCAAATGGAGTTGGGCCTCGGCACCAAAAAGGATCACTGTTCCATTGAAATAGATGAGTTGGAGACCAAAGTATAGTGACCCAAATTTGTATTGAACAGGAGTATTTCATGCCATATTGGTAATGTGTATGACTACCTCATAGTTGGAGATATAATATGCACGTGAGAAGTGGAAAGCAAACTGATAGCTGAAGATGCACAGTTGTAAATTATTATTCATGCTTTGTGAAAACATTTTATTTTTTTTAATAATTGCCACGTAATTGTTGTCCGCAAGGTTATTTCTTAAACAATGTAATAGAATAATTTAAGAGTGCTACGTTCTTGCATTTGTTTCACCTGCAGCAATCTCTCCTGCTTTCTTTCTTCCTTTTTCCAAAGGTTAGGAGATTGAGGAAGCAGGGGTATGTTCTTTTGATATATGAAGGAGTAAGATGGAAGGAATAACAATCATTATCTAGGAACTTTCCTTCTTTGGGGTGCAGTTTCTAGTGTTAGAATCTGGCTGTATTACTGACCAAAGTTACGACTGATCTAAGTTACACTGGCCAAGTGGGATATAGCCGTGTGAAAATTTACTTCCTAGATCTCTTCAGTGGTCTCCTTTCTTGTCTGGATGGAGGCCAAAGGTTTGACCTCTGACCCTCCCCCAGCTCTTCATGCTCCAAGAATGGTCAATTGGGGATTCCTGGCAGCTAACATCTTATGCACTTATAATGATCCTTCCCTGTCTCTTACTGTGATATATAGAAGTACCATTCTGGGCAGACACATTTAACGAATTATAATCTGCATTTCTGGAAGATGCATGATGTGGTTTTAAGCTATTTGGAGCCAAATTTAACTCAATAGCACCATGTTAATATGTATTTATTCAAAATCTTTTCCAGGCACTTATAGTTAAAATGCCTGATGTGTGTCAGCATCTCTTTTATGGGTTTCAGCCTTATCCATTAATCTCAGAGGTTTAAAGGAGAGTGGTCAGAGCCCATTAAGACAACAAAAGTAGTGAGCAAGCTAAACATCATATTTTAAAAGCCTATTTATTCTGGGATAAAAAGAAGATCAGTTCCATAGTTTGCGTTTGAGAAGGAATGATGGAAGAGAGGCTTAATGTAAGCTTTATTCAGCTGTTGAAAGATAAATAAATGTTTGGTACTGAAATAAGATTCTACAAAGTTCCTTCCTATTCCTCTACGAAAACTCCAGAAAATGTACCTGACCTTCCACTCTACATTAAATATCCTTTACTCAGAATTAAGGTTTGAAGTCTCTAGCAATTAAGCTGAATACTAGGGGGCATGCACTTAAGATGAAAGAGGGAATGTTCCAAGAAGATGTAGGAGGTAAGTTTTTTTATACAGAAAGTAGTAGTTGTCTGGGATGCACTGCCAAGACTGGTAGTGCGGGCAGATATGACATTTAAGGGGCTTTTAGATAAACACAAGGATATACAAGGAAAAGAGGGAAATGGGCCAAGGGCAGACAGAAGGGATTAGTTTAATTTGGCATCGTGTTTGGTGCAGTATTATAGGCCAAACTGCCTGTTCCTGTGTTGTACTGTTCTATGTTCTCTTATGCTCTGTGCAGAAATCAATTGTTTGATCTATACTAACCCTGGAATTATTCAAGAAGTTCCTGTAAACATTCTCCTACCAAGTAAACAGTTTTGCTTCATTGGAACAGTCTTTCTGTTGTAAAATTATGCTGACCTGACAACAATGGAAGATCAAGATCATTTTATGGAAATTTCTGTATTGAAGGACACTAAGAATGTATTTTTTTCAATGAATTGACCATAATATCTTGGGATAGCTTGTAATCAGTTAATGGTCCACTAATCACCTAATGGATGCCCTTTGATGTCATGTCTCTAGCACCGTGTTTTTATGGAATAATCCTTTCACCATTTTAGCTTAAATGCTTCATCCTTTAGTATTACCTGAACCTGAAGCAGACTGCATGCTACCTACAGTCTGATGTTTGATCGAGAAATTTAGAATTTTTGCTACTTAGAGATGTGGGAAACTTTACAATGTCAGCCAAAATAAATACACTAATTCTCTTTGTATATTGCATCTAGATGGAAGTAATTTTTTTGTGAAGGTATAGCTGATGCTTCCATCAGCATTATTTTTATCAGCCGGAAACAGTGAACTCTCAGATACTGTATGACCCACTCTATTAGGTCTGTTTGCTAGAAAGAGAAAACTATATGTCATCTGCCATTGTTGAATAATCACAAGTTATTGCTACTGATGACCATTTTTGCAAGTGATAATAAATAATGCTTTTTAATGAAAGTATATGTACATTATCTATGATTACGCCAGGCTATTAGTAATTTGTAGACAGAAAAATGTTGCTTTTTCATTGTCATTGCTGCTATTAAAGTTTATTTATGTATTAGTCACAAGTAAGGTTTATATTACCACTGCAATGAAGTTACTGTGAAATTTCCCTAGTCGCCACAGTCCAGCCTGCTCATGTCAATGCGCCTAACCAACAAGTCTTTCAGAACGTGGGAGGAAACCAGAGCACCCAGAGGAAACCCACGCAGACACAGGGAGAATGTGCAAACTCCACACAGACAGTGATCCAAGCTAGGAATTAAATCCGGGTCCCTGGCGGTGTGACGCAGCAGTACTAACACAGTGTTACAACACTGGCCGCAATTGTTATTCATTGTTATATTTTCTGGTGATCTCCACTGGTAAACCTACAATGCATTCAAATTGGCAGCTTGTTATTGAGAGAGATGACCATTCCAACTTTTAAAACAAAGTGATGAGAAAGAAACACTTCACAGCAGGAGTTTCAGCATGTAATCACTATAGTTGTGCTGCATGTAGTATAGACAGAGCTGTGTTCCTTACGTCATATCCAACACTGAGATACGTAACTGCCAGAGTTTTTAAATGGATGTTGATTTCAAAGTTTGGCTCTGTTACACCAATAGTTTCAATGCCACAGATCTTGGTTTGGTTTCAAAATGGCGAGCACATTATGTTGGACATTCTTGGAGCAGGAATGTGTCAGAAGTAAGGAGAATAGGTAAATTAACATGTCATATTAATTTGAAGCCAACATTGTTATTTTGGAGTTCAATACTCTAGCTTTTACTCTCTATTAAATATATACAGCTAACTGTGTATTCAGCAGCAGGAAGGACCCCCACCTCCCCCACCCCCAGCCCCCGTTATGCCCGAGACCTCCACTAATAGCTATTTAAAGAGCAACTCATATTAGCTGCTGCTTAATTAGTTCTAGCTCTCCAAGTGTTTGTAGAAATGCTCTAACAAAGGATCATTTAGACTCGAAACATTGGCTGTATTCTTCGTAGAATCCATGGAAACCCTACTGTGCAGGAGGAGACAATTCACCTAACAATATTCAGCACTGACAATAATCCCACCTGGACCCTATCCCCATAACCCTATTCATTTACCCTACTAGTCCCACTGACACCAAAGGGCAATTTAGCACAGCCAATCAACCTAACCCGCACATCTTTGGACTGTGGGAAGAAACCGGAGTACCTGGAGGAAACTGGGAGGAATGCTGGAATGGTGGTGTGCGCTCAAAATCTGAAGAATGTGATTAGCGCAGAGAATTTCTGAGTTTTGGTCTTCCCAGCCATCACAGTGGAGGGACGTGAAATTCTCTGAGAGATTGTGGAAATTTCATTTTAATATTTTAACATATCACTAGCAAGCACACTCTTCAGGACTCCCCTCTCTCCACCGCGCCCCCCCCCAACTCCAAATTACTGGATATTCAACAGATGCCAATGTGACATCACTCCAGTACCATTTAAAACAGGCCTAAGGAAATTCCAGAGCAGAGTGCTCAGACACCCAGCACCCTCCAGGGCATGAGCTGCTCAGGGGCACCAGAGAGGAACTCGAGGGACATGAATAGGTTCAATTCGAGGCTGGGATCGGAGGTCCCAGTATTGCCGGTTCAGGGAGAAGGGTTGGGAGGGCTCACTTCCAGTCCTTCCATGCTGGGCTGCCCCTTGCTTTAAGTGGAGTTGGCAAGAGATTGGAAGGGACATAGCCCTGCCATTCTCAGACTTCACAGGGATGAGTTTGGTGATTTTTCCAAGCTTGGTGTCATGAACAGACAGGGCTCTCTGACTAAACAAACTCAGAACGAAATAGTGATCTTGCTACACCAGTTCTCAGTGGTGCTCATTAAGTGATTACAGTTTCTTAATCTTTCTCATCTTTTCACTATGTCTAAGTGGATCCCAAGAATCCATAGTTGATATTGAGGCAGCCTGCTGACTTCCATGTCTTTTGCCTAAGATGACCTTGGAAAGCACGTTGGAGGGGTGTAGGATGTAGCAGGACTTTGAAGGTCCAGGCCTGCTTATTGGCATCATGGACTGCTTCCCTGCTCGGCGTCAGGGGCTGGAGATGTGTCACCTATTGGAATAGTGCGCTGCAATATCCTGTGCCCAATGTGAGATCAAATGAGAGATCAATTTACACAATACAATTGAAACTGAGGCTCAGAGCACAAGCCAAGCGGACATCCCTCCCCTTCCAAATGGAAAAGAATTAGAAGCTGAATTAACTCCCTCTTGTTGCTCTTAGCGCACCATTGCCAGTCCTGGGAATTAGTTACCCAATTCCCCCATGCGTGGTGTGGACCAAGACAATAAGGCAAACAAGTAAAAGTAACTATAATTTCAAGAAAACTAGGAATTTTGGGAAATATTGGGTGATTAAAACCTAGCTTTTATACTGCCATACTACAAGGGGTGCAATAATCAATCTTGCAGTTTTAACTTTCTACCTAATACCTCTCTGCAGATTGTAAAATCCCAGGATGGGATTTACAAGAACACTGTTACTAACATCAGAAAAAATATCACATGCCATTCCAAAGGACCTTGTCAATTCCCTGGGAGCAGAATAACCATGACCCATGAATGCATTTTTAAATTGGCAGATATATTTCTCAGCTTTCAGCTCTACGTTTGAGATAAGACTAGATTGTGTACTGACCCATAAGTGAACGAGGAGTTCAAAAGGGCTAAAGGATAAACCTTGCCAGATATATTTGGATTAGCACGGACATTTGTGATATTTAACCTTGATCCTGTCTCTCAGAACAGGCATCAGTTGTGTTAAGTCCACAGTCAGGTTGTTTTGATTTTAATTGGAACCTATTGCCCAATTCAAGGATATTTTCAGTTTTCTACCCATATCTGTGACAACTGAATTCAAATCAAAAGATATTCTAAGCCAGATTTGGAAATTTTGCTAAAATGTGTGATGTCCTGAAACATTTATCAAAATGTGATTACTTTATTGTGACATTTTTCAAATCATAACACTCAGTTGATTTTGCAGCAGAGCGGACTGGGAGACTTGAGCTAAGGCCATTTTTTGGGCTCCCCACTGGGCACCATGGCCTCCATGTATCTCCGGCAGCCAGATTTCCACACTGGCAGATTCACATAGCGCAGAGCTGCATAATTTTTTGAAATGCGCATTTAAATCTGTTTTAGGTATCATTAACAGGCTCAGAACTGAAATCTCCAGGCCCACTAAGCGCCTCCCGTCCCTAAAAGAGTGTTTCATTCCTGTGCGGTTTACTGTTGCTCCACACTTCTGTGGAGCTGGTGGAGTGAAGGAGTCCTTCAGAGGGTTTGGTCCTGCGGAGGCCTTTGGCAGTGCCAGCCTGGATCTCCAGCACTGCCCAATAGGCAAAGTGCCAATGTCCAGGGAGCATCTTAGCACTGCCCATTGGGAATTGGACAGTGACAAAGGTTTGGGGCCTATTGGGGGTGGAGGGTCTACAGGGCGATGTGTGAGGGTGAGGGGTCTGCCTAGGGATCAGTCAGGGAAGAAGAGAGGCCAGCAATCAGGGCGGATTACGGGGGCCAGGGGTGGGGAGGCGGGGGAGGGAGCGCAGTAATCCGGTTGTGGGGAGAGCAGCGGAGGGCCAGCATTATGGAGGCCATAAGGCTGGCCAGCAAACCAGCTGGCCAGCAATGAGGGGAGGTAGTCAATGCCGATCTCAGCACTAACAGACCAGTGCTTGTCCAGTGGCCCACTCAGCATGCTGATTTTAGCCTCTCTGATGGGAATAGGCCCCACCTCCTGGTGATCTCTACAGTGCACAGAGTGCAGGAGATTTGTATCTGAACTCCCACTGGAAAAACAGTGTGAATTATTATAGTTTTCATGTGATTTCAACACTTTTTAGGAGAACTCTATCCTAAACGTCTACAAATAAATTCTCAGATGTCTTGAAGCTATTGCAAATCTCACTTTATTTGAAGTTACCTGCACAACAAAAACATGAAAGGTCCTATTTTACCATTACGTTGCACTCGTTTTCTGGGGCACATGAAGGTGGTAAAGTCAGGTATGAGGCCATTAATGTGATCCACCCCCGCGTCCACGCAGCTGGCTACTTTACTGAGATGATGTAGAGATGACTTGCCTGGGTTAGCAAAAAACCTCACTTACCGTGCTGTCTGGAGAAAATACACAATACTTCACTGAGACCCAGAAATGGCTGCGATCCAAATCAGGTGCAACGGCGACTTAAATGCATTTGCGTATATTGAAATTGAATTAATGAAGTGCTCAACCAACTTTATCAGCATTTTCCCCTGTGCTGCCATGTTTGCCGATCCGGAATTGTACCGAAATGAACCTGCTGAATAGAAGTGTGAATTGGGTGCTACAACTGCTGAAGACTGAGTTCAGAGCTTCCAACAGTTCTCTGACTCGGATTGGTGGTGGGGGGAAGGAGGCAGGTCAGATTGTTCTTTGGTTGGTCTGGTGGGGGGGGGAGGAGGGCGATCATTGTTTGGTTGTGCAGGTAAGGACCAATTATTGTCTGGTTGGGGACGAACGGGCAAATCGTTGTCTGGTTGGGAGGGGGAGGGAGATCGGCCAAATCATTCTATGGTTGAGGGGAGGAGGGGAGTGAGGCCAGATCATTGTCTGGGTGCACGGGGAGGTGGGAGAGGCCCGATCATTGTCTGGCGGGGTGGGAGAGGGAGGAGGGCCAGATCATTCTCTGGTGAGATGGTGGGGAGGGAGAAGGAGGTGAATCAGTTATTCCTCTGGAGGGGGAAGGGCAGGGTGAGGCCAGGTCATTCTCTTGGGGAGGGGGGTGTAGTGAGGTCATATCATTCTCTTAGGGAGGGTAGGAGGGGGGCCATTTCATTCTCTTGCAGGGAGTGGAATGAGGCCAGATGTTGGGGTGGGGTGGAGTTGGGGGGGGGGGGGGGGGGGGGGGCGGTGCGGTAGGTGGGCAGCGGATAAGATGTATCTCTGGAGGGAGAAGGGCTGATCGCTCACTAGTGCGGTGGGGCGATTTCTGGTGGGAGTGTGAGTGCGGGGGGGTGCACTGCGACTCTGCTGGAGATTAGTGGGGGAAGGGGGTAGGGGATGGTTTTTTTTTATTAAAGAGCAACACAGCACGGGAAACAGGCCCTTCGGCCCAACGAGCCCGCGCCACCATCATAACTATATAGTAGCAAATCCATTATCCTATTTTGTTATTCCTATATAATAATATATATATATTATTCCTAATATGGAAAATTCTCACTATAGGGACAATTTGTTTCCCAATCAGCCTAAGAGCGAATTTTTGGGTTGTGGGAGGAAACCTGAGTGCCCGGAGAAAACCCACGCAACCACGGGGAGAACGCGCAAACTCCCGCAGACACCGGCCCAATTCCAAGTGTCTGCACAGCCACATCGATAGTCTCTGAGCTGTCATGGTGCCCTTCAGATGGTCCACATAAAGCAATCATTTACGACATGAGGTACCAGGCAACCCATGAATCAACATCCAAGAGCTGTACCCGCACCAACTGCCGAATGCGTGCTCAAATTATGGACCGAATTACCTGTGGAAAAAAGCCGTAGTTAAACAGTCCTAATATATCCCTCTATCTGCATACCGCTCATGTGGCGGTCCAAGAGACCCTTAAACAGCCCCAGCGTGCCTGCTCCCACCACCTTACTCGGCAGTGCATTCCACACCCCCATTACCCTTTGTGTGAAAAACTGCCCTCTAATATTCATCCTATACATAGCCCCCCTCACCCTATGGCCATGACCCCTCGTCCTATCCATTTCTAAAGGCGGAAAAAGTTTACCTCCATTTACTCTATATATACCCCTTATAATCTTATACACCTCTATGAGATCCCCTCTAAGCCGACGTCTTTCAAGGGAAAACAACCCAAGTCTATTTAATCGTTCCTCATAAGACAGTCCTTCCATACCAGGCAGCATCCTGGTAAACCTCCTCTGCACTCTCTCCAAGGAATCCACATCCTTCCGATAGTACGGCGACCAGAACTGGACGCAGTATTCCAAGTGAGGCCTAACCAAAGTTCTATACAACTGCAACATCAAACTCCTACTCTTGTACTCTATACCCTTTTCTACGAAAGCTAACATACTATACGCCTTCTTTATCACCTTCTCCACCTGTGAGGACATCTTCAGAGACTTATGAACCTGCACCCCCAAGTCTCTCTGCATCTCTATGCTCCGTATAGTTTTACCTTTTATCCTATAACTCTCTTCTACATTTTTCCGGCCAAAATGCATCACCTTGCATTTATCCGGATTAAATTCCATTGTGATCAGTCTGGGTACTGGTGGGTAGTGATAAGGGAGACATCGCTCCCACTTTTCACTCCCAGGCCACTTTCTCCGCTTTCTGCAGCCTGGGAGCAATCTGACGCGGATGCGCTTATTCAATTTTTTTTTCTAACTACACATATGCAGTTCAGAGCTCCAATCGTTTTGGGCGTGCTAAGCCCCGCCCACAGCTCAAATCAGACCCACAATTTTTTTTCCAGGCTACGTGCATATGGGAGTGCCTGAAAGTAGATTTCCAAGTTGGATCTGAATCACGCCCACTTTCAGCACTTTGAATGAAAATGGTAAAATCAGGCCCAAAGATCCATCCTGCTTGGGACAGAATGGGTTAATTAATCCAAACTCATCTGACAATTCAAAACTTTAAAATTTTACAATTATACAAGTCCCAATTCCTCCATAAAAATAATCTTCAGCTGTTAACAGATAAGTTAAAAAAGGATGGACTAAAGTTCTGAAATGGACATCATCATGACATTACCCTTGGTCCAGGAATCATTCTGTCTCTCTTTTTCCCCAGTATCTCATTTCAAAATCATCCTTTTTGTGGTTCTAATTATATCAGGAGCAAATCTTTCAGCCTGACAAGAAATTTTAACCCAAGATCAATCCAACACAGGGTTTGTCATAATAATTTCAAATATCCCAAATTTTAATCAACCTTTACAATTAAAACTATCTCAGTTTCACAGGTGTGAATTTGTAACCAGTTTAAAATTCCAACACTTTTCTCAAAATATTCTGGAATCATGCTTTTGATGTGGAGATGCTGGCATTGGATTAGGATAAACACAGCAAGAAGTCTCACAACACCAGGTTAAAGTCCAACAGATTTAACTCCAAAAGCTAGTGGCTTTTGCTAACAAATAAACCTATTGGACTTTAACCTGGTGTTGTGAGACTTCTTATCATGAATCCAGATCCATTACCTATGATAAGAAACTTCAATTACATTTCCTGTTTTTTTAAATCTATTTGTCTTAAATCACAATCTATGATCATAAAATCATGAAGAAAACATTAAAGCAGAGAAACTTAACACCCAATTTAAAACAGCAATGAATTCCGCAAGCATTCTCGTGGTTCTGTTTTTAACCTTTAAATTCCTGCGATTAAAACACAAAGTTTATCCCAAGAAGGAAAAACCTTGTGTTCAAAACCAAAATAGTCAAATCTACAAACATTTAGATAAACCAAGTAGAACTGCTCACCTTATAATTGTAATTAAACCCTTCCTGTAGGCAGATATTAATAAATGCCTCTCATATTTGTTTTTAAAGAGAAAGTTTCAAGTATTTTACTGTGTCTCCTCCCTATTCAGTAATAAATTTCAGTTCTGCCTTTTCGGCTGCAGCTTTGCTGGCATTCGCTTCTTTGTGGTCTTTTTGAGCCTGCGGAATTTTTGACCTCTGCACACTCACACAATTTTTCAAAAAAATAAACTTTGGTGTCCACCCATCACTTTTTCACTCCCCTTGACTGGTCCACTTTGGGTTCAGATTTCACTCAAGTCAGCTGCTACTGCTGGGTTTACAATTGCTGAGCTTAGAGTCAGATGACTCATACTCACCACTATCCCCAACTGGTCTGAGCGATATTCCATCTCATTGCCAAATCTGTTGGGGGCTATTATGATGGTTTTCTTGTATTTAAAATCTATCATTCCCCTCATATAGCCAGACAAAGTAACAGAGTGTTTTCAAAATGATTTATTAGAACTATACCTATAGAACCCTGAATGAAGCCTTTCGGATCATTCAGAGAGAAAAATTCAGAACTACAGAGGTAATTAAAGTCTCAGCTTCGATTACAGGTAATTAGCATATATCAGCAAAATGAAAAGGAGTTGTTTCCATCCAATCATAAAAGGTTACATCATATAAAAGCAGTTTTTAAAACCAATCACAATCATCATGCACTTGCTTAACTATGATGTCCGATTAATGAAAGGTTTTTTACTTGCTTCAATTGAGTATTGTTTTCCCATATCTTTAGGCATGCCAGCTGTGTCTGGTTATTAGAACATAGATCATCCCCTTGTCCAATGCATGATTTAAAGGCCTCCTCTCAGCATAGTATCTTTCTCTGTTTGTTATCTGAAGGTCAGGTGGCTGGAACCAACTGCTTACTATTATGCAGTTAAACATTGTGTAGGCCTTTGTGATTTGCCTCTGTTAACTCTTTCACTGGATACAGTTATTAATTTGACTTTTCTTCCTCCATAATTAAAATTATGAGTATAAATCCCCCTCAATGGCTCACACCAAGATTTTACTTGTTGAGTCAAGTGTGTGCAAAACACATTTATAGACTAAGTCTTATGCAACTCATTAAAATATATCTGATTCACATTTTGTATTTTGCTCAGGAGTGAATGGTAATTTAAAATAAAATCTGAAAACATTGGATAAACTTAGCCAGTCTGGCAAAATCTGTAGAGAGAAGCAGAGTTAATGATCAGAAATCTCTAGCCATTCATCCTGGCGGGATTCTCTACTCCCACTGGCAGCGCATTGTGTCTGAGGGTTTCCCACAGGGTGGGGTGATGTCAGTGGGAACACCACTGCTAGCAAACAATGCGCCACCTCCCACCAACAGGTAACATGCAGCTGGGAGGCAGAGAACCTCACCCAACCTTTCAGCTCTAAATTGTTCTTCTACAGAATTATAATTCATTGCTTTCTTAGCCTTATCCTCATCTTAATTATTCATCCTTTAAAGTGAATCTCTCCAATCCTCTCACTTGCCAAGTCACCACTATTCCCATTAAGGAAGATGTGTGCTATGCTAAGGGACTGCTAATGAGAAGTATAAGGTATTGTCATGGTTGAATCCTTTTTCACTGTGCTGTAGGCGAAATGATATGGTAAATCCTGCAGATTCAAATAAACTACGGCTTCAATTAGAATCAATATTATCTTTTAATAAATGATTTACAAATGATAACATTTTAAGACAACAACAAGACTTCAAAACATTCAAATCACCCCTGTTGAAAATTACACTTAGGCTGGAAGTAGCCTCCTAACATTGGGTGACCAAATTAAAACCCAATTCACAACATATTCAGTCCTGTCAAAATAAAATTGTACCAATACCTGCAAAACAAAATATTTTGCCACTTATTGCATTAGGTCATTAGCTAAATAGGTTATGTATCTCACCATCACAGGCACAATGGACCAAATGGACAATGCAATATCACTCTATGATCAACAGAACAATCCATTGATGGGGATTTGACACATTTGATAAAAGTAGTTTCACCTCCCAATGCAATTCAGAATTAAAATATATATCTGTTAGATAAATATATTTTTGTTAGTTTCGAGATTCATTCTAAGTAACATATATGGTTATAAACAGAAACAAATTTTTCTTTTATAAAATACCCGAGTAGCATCATTGCCATTGTTTTACCACATTTCCCATTGTCCTTCCCTGCAAATATATAACTCTTCTTGCATTTATATAGTATATCTTACATTGAGAAGGTTCAGAGCACATTACTTGAAGGAGGAAATGAAGTAGTCAGAGGGCAAAGGGGAGATAATATGGTGAGGTTAGGATAAGAAATCAAAGATGCAGTTGATCAGGAGAGTTTTGAGAAGGACTTGGAAACAGGGAAGGAGGAAACCAAACAGAGGAGCTGGGTACAGAATTTTACTAAAATACTGAGAGCGAATAAACTGGTACAGATAATGGAACAAGGAATAAAGAGGTCCAAGGCTAGAGGAGCAGAGAATGTGTGTTGGAGTAAAAGATTGGAGGAAGTCATATAGGAAGAATTGGATGAAGGTCTCATTGAAAAATCCATCTGAATTTTCGTCTGCAGATCTAACATGGACTTGATGGGCCGAATAGAATGCTTTATAAACAAGGCCAGGAATTAACGTCTAGGGAACAGTGGAACTTGAAGTGAACAGGAGATGGAAAAGTGAGATGTCAGGTGGGATTTTCCAGTTCTGCAGTGGTGGGCATCACCATGAATGTAATGAGAAAGTTTGGGGAGCGGCTGAACATTACCTGGATTAAAAATGTGATTGTTTATGGATTGAATGGTTGAGAGGTAATGTCGGAAAGTGCAACTATGGATGTGTTACAGAAGTCAGGCACCTTGACAGTAGAGGTATGGATTGTTAGGTTTTTGGCATCAGCAAGACACAGATAGTGCTAAGACTGGAGATTTGAAGAGAGAGAGAGGAGTTTCATTAACAGAAATAAAAAAGAAAATCGAGCTCAGGGCTGAACTGGATGCTACATTTTTGTATCTCCTGAAACAGTTGGGGAGACAGACTGAGGATTTTTATGAAATTGGACTTAGTAAAGCAAGTGGGGGAAAAACACTGGTGAAAGCTTTAACTCATTTAAATCTTATCAGACAAATGATTTCAGAGAATGACAACAACCTTTAGACCAAAAGAAGAAGAAGCAAGATAGAACTATATACCTTCGATATATACGTGAACATTAACCTTAAACTTATGATCTCTGGACTTCAACACGAATTACAGCATGCAATTCATCTTTCATTTTTTTATTCTGCAGATTAAGCATTTTGCAACATATTGTAATTATTTGTATGCAAAATATTAATAATTGTGCAATTCTTTACTTACTTTACACTTGACTTTTACTTTAATATTTGTCTATAACGGCCATGAATTATGATTATTTGTTTTATTTGTATCATAACAATTTGGCACCTATTGCTTTGATGATTTTTCAGTAAACAAAACCATGAAACCAACCAAAAAAGTGCCAGCTATACTGTTAAAGCGTAGCTTCTAGACATTACTGAGACTACATATGGAATACTGCACACAGTTCTGGTCCCTTGAGGAAAGATGTAATTAGAGGCAGTTCAGAGAAGGTTCACTAGATTGATTCCAAGATGAAGGACTTGTCTTATGAAAAGAGATTGCATGGTTTTGGAGCTATACACCCTGAAATTTAGAAGAAAGAGAGGATATATAACAGAAATATATAAGATGCTGAAGAGGATTGGCAGGGTAAACATAGAGTGGATGTTTCCCTTGTTGAGCATTCTAGAATGGGAGGTCATAGTTTTAGTCTAATGGATGGCAAATTTAAAACAGAAATGAGGAGGATCAAGCATGATGTTGAAGAAGCCAAGTTGACTGATCAAGAACATGGCTGAGTGGATATCAAGGAAGCAGATGGGCTGTATAGATAAGATGATTGAGTGTGAAGAAGATGGAGGATAACATGGAGGTAAGAGCATTTTGTGGAATTCAGGGGAGTATAAACTAAAGGATCATGAATTTGTGGAATTCTCTAACCCAGTGTGCAGTGGACACCAGAACAAATTTAAGGAAGGGATAGATGGGTTTGTAATTAGTGGCAGGATGAAGGGTGATAGTGAGCAGGCAGGAAGGTGGAGATGATGCTGAGATCAGCCATGATCATATTGAACTATGGAGCAGGCTCAAAAGGCTGAACTGCTTACTTCTGTTCCTAATTCTTATGTTCTAATGTTATTATGAGCTATTTGCTGTCTCTATTTACTGCCCCTCAACATAATCTGGTGAAAAGCATTTAGTAGCAGTATCACTTCTGCATTGAGACTAGAAACCAGAACATCCCTTTGAATAGAACATAGAACATAGAACATTACAGCACAGAACAGGCCCTTCGGCCTTCGATGTTGTGCCGACCAATATAAAAAGCAATGCCCCTCCAAACTAAACCATTCCCTTCTCTTCCATATACTTATCAACTAACCTCTTAAACGCCACCAAACTTGGCGCATCTACAACTGCTGCAGGCAGGGCATTCCACTCCCGAACCACCCTTTGGGTAAAGAACCTACCTCTGATATCCGTCCTATAACTATCACCCCTTAATTTAAAGCTGTGTCCCCTCGTGCTAGCTTTCTCCATCCTAGGAAAAAGGCTATCACTGTCCACCCTATCTAAACCTCTAATCATCTTATATGTTTCGATTAGGTCACCTCTTAGCCGCCTCCTTTCTAACGAAAACAACCTCAAATCCCTCAGCCTCTCTTCATAAGACCTGCCCTCCATACCAGGCAACATCCTGGTAAACCTCCTCTGTACCCTCTCCAATGCCTCCACATCTTTCTTATAATGTGGGGACCAGAACTGCACACAATACTCCAAGTGCGGCCGCACTAGAGTTTTGTACAGTTGCAACATGACGTTGCGGCTCCGAAATTCAATCCCCCTACCAATAAAAGCTAAGACTCCGTATGCCTTCTTAACAACCTTATCGACTTGACTGCCTACTTTCAGGGATCTATGCACAAATACACCAAGATCCCTCTGTTCATCAACACTATTAAGAATCCTACCATTAGCCCTATACTCTACACATTTATTATTCCTGCCAAAGTGCATTACCTCACACTTTTCCACATTAAACTCCATTTGCCACCTCTCGGCCCAGCTCTGCAACTTGTCCAAGTCTCTCTGCAAACTATAACACCCCTCTTCACTATCTACCACTCCACCGACTTTAGTGTCATCTGCAAATTTACTAATCCATCCTTCAATACCCTCATCCAGATCATTTATAAAAATTACAAACAGCAGGGGCCCCAAAACAGACCCCTGAGGTACACCACTTGTCACCGAACTCCATGATGAATATCTCCCATCAACCACCACCCTCTGTCTTCTATCTGTGAATAGGCAGATATCTATCTGTGAATAGGCAGCACATGAGAGATACCAGAGGCAAATTGAGCAGACAATAGTGTCAACTGTTGCAGAAAGGTCAGCGATCTGGAAGTAGATAGGGAGCTATAGTCACACAGGATGTTGTTTATAATTTTAATTAGTGCAGACATGTTATTGTGGGCTAGACAAAACTAGATTGAAGATACTTGAATGAGGAGTCATGAGAGGACAAGACTGTAGTTGCAAAGCAACCACCTAATTCCAATCTTTGAAGCAAAACAAGGTTGAGAAAGGCTGGCAGTTAGAGATGGTGAAAACATTCAGTGAGTTCCTTGAA
Source organism: Sphyrna mokarran (assembly GCA_024679065.1). Classification (NCBI taxonomy): domain Eukaryota; kingdom Metazoa; phylum Chordata; class Chondrichthyes; order Carcharhiniformes; family Carcharhinidae; genus Sphyrna; species Sphyrna mokarran. The sequence goes on along the minus strand of JAGIQG010000009.1, from coordinate 45,291,211 downwards.
GAAGAAGGTGATGTAGACATTTTTTAAAAGATTCTGGGCAGATGCAGGTAAAATAAACAGGTCAATAATGTCAGCAAGCAAGAGGTTCAAGAAGTCAAGTTGACTGATAAAGAATATGGCTGAGTGGATATCAAGGAAATAGATGGGCTGCATAGATAAGATGATTGAGCGTGAGAGAAGATGGAGGATAACATAGACGTAGGGGCATTGTACGATTAGAACATTTTGTGGAATTTAGTGGTAGGAACCAATTGGACGAGACAGAAATGTTAATTTAGGTGACCTCTATTTTGTAAAACCAGCCAGCAAATGGTATATGGAAACCACAAGACTCATTTCTTAGTTATTTCCATATGCAATTACTTATCATTCTGAGTAGCTTGTTTACTGTCAATCTCTAAGTTGTATCCTGAAGTATCATCCTCCTTTTTGGATGTGAAGGAAGACTCAGAATATGCTCCCATATCCAGCACTTGCAAGAACTTCAGCTTTTCAAATGCAGTTTCTTTGACTCTGCTTGTTGTGAGTCTGTTGTCTCTGTGAAATAAAAAGATCGAGTACAGTGAATGTGATATAAGATTGCATTTGCATTTAAACAGCATCTTTCATGACCTCTCAAAGTGAATCATAGCCCATGAATAAACATCATATTATGAGAAGATACATCAGCCAATTTGAACACTAAAAGTCTTCACTAACAGAAATGAAATAAAGAGATAATCAGTTTTATTAATGATAGTCGAGGAATATATATTAGCTACTTACTTCCTGACTTTTCTTCAATAAGGATATTTACATCTGCCTTCTTGGAGCCGCAGTTTAACACCTCAAATAAAAATGTCAACTCTTACAGCACAACACTCCAGAACTATTATAATGAAGTTTCATTTGTGCACAGATTCTTGATTGAAGAAGCTCCCTTCTTAATAATTAACTTTTTAAACTTCAACTTGTTTTCTTTGTTCTTGAATCTTTTGTCATAATGAACTCTTTGCTCAAACCAATATCATTTATGCTTGTGCCAGCTGAGGAATATATGTTCCACACTGTCATTCTAGCAGCTGATGATTCTTTAAATAGGATACATGGAAAACACCTCTTTTTCCAAATCTGTCATTAGAATAGTTACCAGCTAATGTCAGAATTGACCTATCATTATTTTCATTTACCCTGGTGTGCTTCCACAAATTGTTTCTTGTCAGGTTTTCTCCACCAATTTTCTGTTCTTCAAAAACCTTGCCCAGTTTCACAGGGACTGCTGGTCTTGTGTCGATGCCCGTGAGCTGTTTGATGTGAGCTACATCATCAAAGATAAATTCTGTTCTTTTCCAAAATGCACATAATCACACTTCCAGAAAGAGTTGTTTTTGAACAGTAGCAGGAATACTTTTACTCTCTGCCCCAGGAGCACAGAAATCAAGTGTTACCTAGCGAACAGGAATAGGAATGATATTCTTCTCTCTGCCCAGAGCATTGAGTCCAATTGTAGTTTCACTCATCACTTCTCTGACCCTTTTCCCATTTCTGGCACCATCCATCCTGTCTGACTGAGATTGCCAAATTACCTGCAACATTGAATTTAGTGTTCCAGCTCTACAGCTGCTTGTAACTGGATTCACACTGCCTAATTATAATTTTTATATCCTAATAATGGAATTGAAACCAGTACACATGTGATTAAGAAATGGAAAATCATTGTTTAAATTCATTATTACCTTAAACCAGGACAAAATAGTTGGCATACTCAATTCCCCACTTCTCCTTTCCAATTCTCTCTTGCTTTCTTACAGTCATTTATCATGTTGCTTTCCCTTACTTGTCTGAAACTCCAATTGTGTTGCGCCATGAGTTCTTTTTTCTCCCTGCTGTTTTGTATTTATGATTCATGATTGAAAGACATTTTTTGGTGTCACAAAGATTGATCTGTTTGAGAGGTAAATCCATCCAAAAGACTCTTGTACGTCAAGAATAGTTGATTGCCACAAAACCGTGGACCTTCCAGTTTTCCTCAGTACTATCTCCCCAAACTCAACTTATTCAGGGTGGTCCAAGGGCCAAAGGATTTACTACCACAGTTAGTGTACTGGGCAGTCAGAGAGCCTCACATATAATTACAGAAGGCTGGCTTCCTTTTCATGAGCACTTTCTCTGTATTGAAAAGAGAAGCATTCTTTTCCTCTTTGACAATAAACACCTATAATGGTGTTGATAATTAAAATCAACTTACCTAAGATAAATTCCTTTGATGTTTGGTGTGGATTCAAAAGCATCCTCTGGAATGACAGAAATCTGATTGTTCTGGAGGTAAATATATTCAAGAGACTCGGGCAGATCAGATGGAACATAGGAGAGCTGATTACCTGATAGATCCAAAAGCTGAACACAGAAAACAACAAATTAAAACTGGCACTCTTATCTGTTACACAGAAAGGAGGTATATTATTTTCATTACACAAACCATAGAGCGAATAATTTTAATGCCCTCAAGCAGATATTGTAACCTTGTAGGCAATTTGGCTTTAGTTGAACAAATTGAAAATATTGTCAGGTATAAATGGCACTAAAGGTTTAAAGAAATATGGTTATAAAAGCATAAATCCTCTCATTCTCTTCACTCTATGCATCAGTTCCTTCTCTCTTCTGAAGCTTTTCCTATTGCCACTTAATTTCATTTATGTTGCTATTTCAATGATCTTCCACAGTATTCAATAAATCTATTAATAATGGAGTGAAAATTGCCACCTGAAATTCATCTTACTCCCAAATGATTAATTTTTCAGTAGTATTGTCTGATATGTGAACCCATCAACACAGTTCAGAAAGGGTGCAGAAACTCACATTACTTTTCAAAGTTTGAGACAATTGGCTAGAAACAATGATTTTTTGAATGTTAAATAGACAGCTAAGCCTCTGCTGTGCTAGGCAGGAATACAATGCTCACCAAGCTGTTATAGACTACAGGTATCCATGCCCATGTCTGCATATACAAATACTAGGCCTTGTTTGAGGTCCCCTTTGCAAAATTGGGTCAGTCTAAACACAGCCAGCTTCTCCTTAATCACATTGCAATAAAAACAAAATTTCTGACACAAAGCCATGGCACCCATTCAACTACCCGATTTATCCAACAATTGCACTTTCCACATTTCACCCAACAAGCACAGCCAGACTTTAGGAAGATCCCAGCTTCAGGCAAACTGTTCCCTATTACTTCACAGCTTGCTTCATTCAGCTGAGGATCGATGTACTGAAAGCTAACATTAAAGACTGCATGTGTAGCAGGGAGGAAGCATGTGTGTTCATTTATATATCCAACTTTACCTCTGCCTCCTGATCTCTTTCCCAAACATGCCCATATTGTTGCATTTTTATAATGTTATAAAAGTGCCAATCACTCGTATGGGATTTGATAAAGACTTTGTTAGTTCATTTATTGAAACGAGGCACATGGAAACATTTATCAGATATAAAGCTTGAAGACATCAGCAGCAAGGCTGTTTGTGTGTGCTCTGCTTAAAAGCAAAGTGAAACTAAACTGAATCGCATGATACATCTCCTTTTCAATCATATCATAATGCAATCCCTTAAAGACATTTACAACATACATCAGGCATCACTGTTCGAGTCTCATCCTCTTCCATCTCTCCATGTTTTCCTTATCAACTCCTTTGCCCGGCTTTTTTTGTTAAATGCTTCTGACAAGTTTAATTCAAAGGACAAAAGAGAAACTTGCACCTTACGCCTTATCACAACACATAAAAAAGTGATAGAAAAAATAGCAAGCCTGAGGATTGGAAACAATCCAGAATTCAGCAAAGGAGGACCAACAGATTGGACAAAAAACAAAGAACAATAAAACACAGGAACAGGCCCTTCAGCCCTCCAAGCCTGCACAGTTCATGTGTTCCTAACTAAACCATTCGTTTGTATCCTCTTTTCTCAGTCTGATCGTGTGGCTATCTAGGTAAGTCTTAAATGGTCCTAGTGTGTCTGCCTCAACCACCTTGCTTGGTAGTGCATTCCAAGCCTCCACTATCCTCTGTATAAAATACATCCCCTGCATATCTGTATTGAATCTTGTCCCCCACCTTACCTTGAACTTGTGACCCCTTGTGTTTGTCATTTCTGACCTGGGAAAAAGCTTCCAACTGTTCACTCTATCTATGCCCTTCATAATTTTATAAACTTCTATTAGGTTGCCCCTCAACATCTATCTTTCCAGGGAGAACAATCCTAGTTTACTCAATCTCACCTCATAGCTAATACCTCCATACCAGGCAACATCTTGATAAACCTTTTCTGCACTCTCTCCAAAACTTCCCCATTTTCCAAATGTGGTCTAACCAACATTCTATATAACTGCAACATCATATGCCAACTTTTATAATCTATTCTCCATCCAATAAAGGCAACCATGCCATATGCCTTTTTCACCACCTTCTCTACCTGTGCTGCCACTTTTAAGGATTTAAGGATCCCTCTGTGTGTCTGTATTCCTGATGGTTTTGCCATTTATTGTAAGGCTCCCCCCTGCACTAGATCTACCAAAATGCATCACTTTGCATTTATCTGAATTAAATTCTGTCTGCAATTTTTCTGCCTGATTTTCCAGCCTATCTATATCCTGCTGTAATCTCTGACAATGTTCATTACTACCTGCAACTCCAGCAATCTTGGTGTTGTCCACAAACTTACTAATCAGATTAGCTACATCTTCTTGCAAATCATTTATATATAATCACAAACAGCAGAAGTCCCAATATAGAGTCCTGTGGAACACCACTAGTCACAGACCTCCAATCAGAAAAAGACCCCTCCCGACTATCCTCTGTATTCTACAGCCAAGATATACAGATGCCGGCGTTGGATTGGGGTGGTAAGAACTCAGTAAGAATTTAGCAACACCAATTTATAATCCAACCGATTTATTTGATAGTAAAAACGCGAGCTTTCAACACTGTGTCTTCCTTAGGCAAATGCAGTGTTCTCAGTGTTGAAAGTGTTGAGTGTTGAAAGCTCGCATTTTTACTATCAAATAAATCGGTTGGATTATAAATTGGTGTTGCTAAATTCTTACTGAGTTCTTCTACAGCCAACCCAGCTCTGTACCCATCTAGCTAGCTCATCATTGATCCCATGAGATTTAATCCTTTGCATCAGCTTGCCATGAGGGACCTTGTCAAATGCTTTACTAAAATCCATGTAGACGACATCCACGGCCCTTCCCTCATTAATCATTTTTGTCATCTCCTCAAAAAACTCAACCAAATTTCTGAGGCATGACCTCCCTCATACAAAACCATGTTGTCTACTGCTAATGAAATCTAGGACAGTTTCCTAGATTTCATTAGCAATGCAGATCTGTCTACTTTAACGTTTCCTGAAACACCTAACACTTCTTCCCTTGTAATTATGATTTGTTCTAACAAGTCTACACATCTCTCTGAAACACTAGCAATCAACGTGTCCCTCTCCTTTGTGAGTACTGATGCAAAGTATTCATATAGGATCTCACCTACTTCCTTGAGTTCAAAACATAATTCCCCTCCTTTGTTCTTAGAGGTCTGACTCTTTCTCTGACAACCCTCTTATTCCTAACATATGTATAAAATGCCTTGGGATTCTTCTCAATCCTGTCTGCCAAGGATATTTCGTGACAAATTTTTGCCCTTCTATCTCTCCCTGTTCGAGTTCTTTTTTACGTTCTCTATGTTCCTCCAGTGCTTTATCTGTTTTTAGCTGCCTGGAACTTATGTATGCCTCTTTTTTCTTTTTGATTAGACCCACAATGTCTCTGATTACCAACAGCTCTTAGCATCAGGGGGACCAACTTGATAAATATGTGGGATTACAGGGATAGGATCAGGGTGGGATTGTTGTCAGTTCAGGCTCAATGGGCCAAATGGCCTCCTTCTGCACTGCAGGGATTGTATTCTATTTTACTGTGTTCTATCTGCTTGGTCCATTCAACTAATTCACTAACAATACATTGTAACTAAGGCTGAAGGGCTGACTGTGCAGCTCCTCAATAGTAAGAGCCTGCCAACCTGGAAATAATTCATTTATCCCTATTTTCTGGTTTCAGTTCCTTAACCAATTCTCTATCCTTGCTGAAATATCCCTTCCAACCATATGAACAATCCCATTTTAGGCTTTCCTCCCTCACTCCTCCTTCTCCTTCTTGCCTCAAATCTTTTGGGGGAGATTCTCCCAGCCCACTGCAATAGTCAGGGGGCCGTTCAACTAGAGTCGTCAGCTCTGCATGGGAAATGCTGATTTAATTGTTATAAACTCTATTTTAATATCACTAGCTTCTCCACCCTGCACCCCCTTCCCTGCCAACAAGGAGTGATACACTCCAGTGAGGTTTACAACTAATGGGAAGCTGGAGGCTTGACCCTGCTGGAGTGAAAGGGGGCAGTGGAGGCCCTCCAGGTAGTCACAAGGCTGGCTAGTTCAATTGCTGACCGGTGATCGGGAGGCCGGCAGTGAGGGACTACTGCACATTCGCCGGTGTCCACTCTGACAGATAGGCACATGCACAGTGGCCTGCTCAGCACAATGCTGCCGGCCTCTCTAGCGGGAATAGGCCCCACCCCCCAGATTTTCAGCCTGAATCTCCCTGAGGCATTACTGTGCACAGGGTATGGGAGATTCATTTTGAAAATCCCACTGAACAAAAGCAGGAGTTACTCCAATTTTTAAGCAAATTTGGCACTTAGAACACTTCTGGGAGAATCATGGCCTTCATGTGGCATCTAATCAAATGCTTTTTGAAAATCCAAACATACTGCATCCATTGTATTTAATTTTCTGTTATCACTCCTCAATAGTCAGTTCCATGAGTTAGAATCCATAGAATCCCTACAGTGCTGAAGCAGGTTGTTCGGCTTGTTGAGTCTGCACTTACTCTCTGAAAGGACACTCACTTAGACCCTTCCTCTGCATTTTGACAGTAACCATGCATATTTGCTGTGGCTAATCCACCTAACCTACACATATGGTGATAGTAAAGGGCACTTTAGCTTGACCAGTCCTCCTAACTTGTAGGACTGTAGGAGGATATTAGAGCACCTGGAGGAAACCCACGCAGATACAGGGTGAAGGTGCAAACTCCATACAGCCAGTGACCCGAGGCCAGAATTGAACTTGGGTTCTTGGCGCCACGAGGCAGCAATGCTAAACCAGTATGCCTCCTGATGACAGTCGAACTGACTGGTGGCCCCCTGTTTTCTCTCTTCTTAAATAAACATAGTTAAATTTGTTCCTTTCCAATACACAGGAACCATTCCAAATCTGAGAAATTTTAGAAAATATCAGAAGCAGCAAATCCACTAATCCTGTACTCACCTTTTTGAAAAAAAAATAGTGTGAGCTGTCAGGCCCAGGGAATCTGTCACCTTTCTGTCCTTCTAATTTCTCCAGTGCCTTTTCTTTAGTGCTACTAACTACTTAACTAACTTCCTTGCTTTTGGGGAATCGTTGATTCTCCACTATTTAGAATAGAATAAAATAGAATCCCTACGGGGCAGAAAGAAGCCATTCAGCCCATCGAGTCTGCACTCTCTCTCTGACAGAGCCTCTTACTCAGGCCCTCTCACTGTAACCCATTTATTTATCCCACTAATCCCTCTAACCTATACATCAAATAGATTCCTTGCATTTGGGTGTGTTTTCTAATGTGAAGACAAATATAAAGGCAGCAATTCGCCCATCCCGACTCGCTGATATTTTGGCAGATCAGGCTGGGAAAATTGCACGTGCATCGACTTGTAGGTTTCGCACATGCATTTCCAGTGCGCACACTTCTCCCAGCAATAGCTATCCGAAGTGACTAGGAACACACTGGAAACTGGTGGGACCAGCAATTAAGTAATTTTAATGTTATTTGAATGTTTCTATCGGGCCTGGGACTGAATTCTCTGGGCCTGATAGCATCTCCCACCCCGCCAGTATAATTTCATTCCGATGGGGTTTAGAGTAGCTCTCTACTTTCAGGGAACTAGCGGGAGATACCGCTTGAATGAAGAAGCGGCAATCGAGGGCACTGGAAGGAAAGGGGTGGGTGGTGGTATCCCTTGGTCAAGAGCACCCCGACAGTGCCAGCTTGTTCCCCTGGCTTTGCTCAAGGGGGAAAGTGTCCAAGCTCAGGGGCACATTGGCACTGCCTGTTGGGCATCAGGGCATGGCAGGGGGGGCTTTGGGCAGTTGGTGTGGGTGGGGAGGAGGATCCCGCTGCATAACAATTGGTTGGGACTGGAGGGAGGTCGCAATCAAGGTGGTCTAGGTGGGGGCCATGCCGTAGGGGATGTGCCACCTGTGGGAGGGGTGGAGGGGGGAATCTGCCGGGGTGGGGGGAACTGCCTCCTGGGGGAGTCTGCATCCCATAGAAGTGATCTGTTGGGTCAGAGTGGGATCAAAACTCATGGGATGGGAAGGTGTTGGAGATCAGGGCACTTCTGGACAGAGGTGGGGAGTCGGGGCTGGCTCAGGAATGCTTGTGGGGGCTGCAACCAAGCCATAGTGGGGGGGTGTGGATGAAACGGTAGCATTGCAGGGGTTTCAGGCTGACAGTTCGGAGCCTCTGTGCAAACTTAGAGTTCCAGAACTGTCAGATTCTGATGTGAATAGGCTCTGCACCTTGAGCAATTATTCACAATTGTGACCTCTGTATTGGACGGAGTGTAGGAAATTTAAGTCTGAACTCCCATTGAAAAAACAGTCATGATTTACATCAGTTTTCTCACAAATTCAGCACTTAGAATTTTTTTGGGAGAATTGCCCCCAAAGTATCAGATTATTGCCTCCGACATTTCCTATTCTCCATTATAATTTTTCCTTTTTAACTTCTAAAGATCCATCTTTACTTTTGCGACTCTCTTCCTTTTTACATATTTGTTGAAGATGTTTGTACATTGCTGCCTAGTTTACTGTCATATTCTATTTTCTTCTGACTTCTCAATATTTTGTTGATCTCTGAAACTCACTGCTAATATTATTAATTTTCTCGCAATATTCTAAACTGCTTTTAATGCAACTCTATCCTTCATTTCATCATTAAACTATGGATGACTCTTCCCCCATGGAGTTAATCTCTCAATGGAATAGTGATTAATTGAGAATAATGAAATAGTTCCTGAAAACGTTCATCATGCCCTTGTAAGTTGGATTTTCTATCAGTACTTAAGTGTGATTATTTATTTTCAAGAGCCCAAGGGTTGTGGATTAGGTAAAAGTAGGTTTGACATGGCCTCTGCTATTTCCAGAGATAAGTACTTAATTCAGAACAAACAGAACCTGCTTCATGGCACATTATCCGAAAGGCGCATTGGTTAGGTGCATTGGCTATGCTAAATTCTTTTTCAGTATATCCGAATAGGCTTTAGAGTGTGGCAACTAAGGGATTTTCATAGTAACTTCATTGTATTGTTAATATAAGCCTACTTGTGACACGAATAAATAAGCTTAAGCTTTACATCCTCGATGCCAAATGGGCAAACATGACGAAAAATAATCTCTGCTCCTGACTTATTTCAAAACTGCATGCATCAACTAAAGGAGGAATCCATTTAGTTAATAATCTCTTTATATACGAATGGGCAGCCAACACTCACTCCCTGGACTCATACAAGAAGAATGGGTCAGGTAACACAAACATCAAGATGAACAATGACTCCCAGGAAAGAAGATGTAGAAAGACAATTGCAAGGAGTTATGAATGGAAAAGTGCTATTCTTGCAATTTCTCCAGCGATATGTTCTGATAGTGCAATGGATATTGATAATCTCTTACCTGTAGATTAGCCAACTGTTTCCACACCCCTGGATAGACAGAGTTCAGTTTAAGTTTGTTATTGCTCAAGTAGAGTTCCTTCAGTTTTGTCATTCCTGAGAGTGAGCCTTCAGGAATTGAATTTATTTCATTTTCCTTGAGCCTTAGGACATGCAAGTTCTTTGGCAGACCTCTGGGCACTACATTTAGATTATTTCCAGAGAAATCCAATGACTCAAGTTGCCTCATTTTCCGGAATGCCTCTGGGTGGATTTTGGGACTTGTTAGTTTATTGTAACTCAGATTAAGCTCTGTCAAAAAGTATGTGTGAGCAAAATCATTTCTGGAAATTTCTGAGATCTGATTATGGAGAAGCATTAATGTCTTCACCCGTCGTGGCAAACCACTTGGGATTCTTTCGAGCATATTATTGTAGAGATGGAAGGTATGGAGTTTTTTCAGCCCCTTGAAAGCAAGTGGGTTAATTTCTTTTGCCTTTATCTTGTTGTTATGAAGTAAGAGGTATTCAAGGTTTTTAATCTGCGTCAGCCAATTACCAGGTATTGATTTGATAGCATTTTTCTCCAAGTGTAAGAGAATAATATTCCGAGGTAATCCTTTTGGTATTTGAGTCAGATTGTTACTTGACAAGTCCAGGTATTCTAAGCTTGATAGTTTCCTTAATTCAAAAAGAACAAAAAGTTACGGACAATTCAGAATTAATTTACATTTTTCTAAATATTTATGGCAGCCTTACCATTAGTGTAAGGCCTACACTCTGAGTGTGAGCTACCACAGACATGGGAGGAAGAAAATGTCCTGATGAAGAGATGCATTTTCCACTATCTAAGGATTGCAATGAGACTCATCCTGTTACGGCCAGAGGAGAGGAATCAGTGGGACAAGCTTTACTGCTGATGATCAATTTAGAAAACTCACCCAAAATAGTGGAAATGCCTGGAAGCTGTCACTCAAAGTTAGTACATAGCAAAATGGAAAATGTGAACCCAATGGAAGTTGGGAGCAACTCTGGACTGTTTGCTATATGGACAGTAATTCCTTGGAAAGCGAGATGTGTTAACCAAAAAGAAGATTGTACTTTTCTTTAGTTTAAAATACAAGTTACCTACAAAAATAGTATTAAGTTAGTGATCTGTTAGCCACTTGTTACAATAAAAATCTCAAAATGTAAAATCTTGTCATATCATCCTTTCTATTATTTGAATTTCTTTTTAAACTCTATAGATGTCAATGATTGTAACCTTGTTTGAATATTTTGAAAGATATAAAGAGCACAAATTTCCAACAAAAAATGCTTTTATTCTACGCTATATCTTCTTTATTATGTAAAGTCCTTACCAAAATGTTTCATTATCTATTCCATCATTGGTTATGTAATTGTTGTGAAGATACAGTTCTCGAAGATTAGAAAGATTATCGAAAGCTCCTTTAGGAATCTTTTCAAGTTTGTTGTTCTGCCAACATTTCAAAATAGAAAGAGTGCAATGAGATAAAGTTATTACTTTAAACTTGAAATAAAAACTACTGTTTCTTTTTGAAAGAATTCACATACTTTTAAATGCAATCTGAACAAATCCTTTGGCAAATTCTTGGGAACGTACTTCAAGAAATTACTTGACATGACTAATATTCCAACGCCATCAGATCCATTAAACATGTGATCAGGTAATCCTGCATCCGTAAGCTTGTTGTTATGGAGATAAATAGACCTATTAACACAGTGAAAAAATAATTGTCAATAATTAACATCGTCGAATGCTATTAACAGTTGCAAAATCCAATGGTCATAGAAACCCTCAAAAAAAGGAAAAGTGCTAAGATTAATACTTGAAGTTCTCAAATATACTTAAATAGGAAGTCCAGTTTGTAACTATTTTCCCACAGCAGATGTAGTGATTTTTCTTTCATACATTTGTATATTCTAGTTACATTAACACCAGAGAGCTGATTTAAATGCTGCAGGTATTTGATTCTTTGATGAAAACAATGTATCAGGAGTGGTGTTTGCACATTCTCCTTGTGTCTGTGTGGGATTCCTCCGGGTACTCCGGTTTCCTCCCACAGTCTGAAGATGTGCAGGTTAGGTTGATTGGCTATGCTAAGAAATTGCCCCTTAGTGTCAAGGGATGCGTAGGCTAGACTGCTTAGTGGGTATAATATGTAGGGATATGGGATAGGGCCTAGCTGGGATTGTTTGGTGCAGACTCGATGGGCCAAAGGGCCTCTTCTGTACAAGTCTGAGAACAGCATGCAGAGTGCTTTTAGTTATCAGTCTATACTAAGGGTGCCAGAGGAAATGACATTCCTGATTCAGTATAAAACAAGATGCTCTCTGATTGGCCCAACAATTTGGCCCATAATCTGGGAGTTCATATTCTAACAGGCAAACCTCAATTGCCTGATTAAATTCATTACAAGCAAGAACTGATGACTTTGATGGAACAATACCCCAGCATGAGTCAGTAACCCTGGCAATGTAATGGAGAAAATGACAGAAAAATGCTTTCTGCTTTGGGTGATAGTAATGGGGTTCTTTGGACCAATCAACTTTAATACTCTCTGATTTGTTACACTGATGTAATTATATATTAGTTCACATGACAAAGCATACCTTAGATTAGGCTTCTGCCCAAAAGTGAGGGGATAGATCTTTGTAAGGTAATTTGCTGCAACATCAGCACTAACCAAGGTTTTCGGCAGGTATTTTGGAGCAACTGTGAGCTGAAACATAGCAATCAATAGATCACTGTCCAGTCTGGTTAAAAGAATCAGTCAAATTCAACACTGGATTATTCATTAATATAAAAGCAAATTACTGTGGATGCTGAAAATCTGAAATAAAAATAATATGTACTGGATAAACTCAGCAGACTAGGCAGCAACCATAGGGGAAAAAATGTTAAGGGCAGAATCTTAGAAGCATTTGGAGTGGAGCAGAGGTGGAGTGCAACTATCCCCACTCTAGGAGGTAGCCTTCCAGTAAGGCCACACACCCTCTCTCCCTCTCCACCTCAGGATACAGTAGTAGTCTTTGAGAGTGTCAGCCCACTGCAAAAGAGGATGGGACATCAGTGTTAGAAGAAGATGATTAATCTTCTTTGCTCAGCCAGGTAAGTGAACCACCATTTTATCTCTCTGGATCTCGCACACTCTCTTACCTCCAACTCTATCTATCACCCAACCACCTCAGGAATTGCTAACACCAGGCACAAAGCCCCCTCCTGCCTCCCCCAATCATCATCATCACACCCATAGCTGATCTGTTCCTCACAATTTAGCTCCCACTCTGGCTCCATGCCTGCCGCAACTCATCAACACCTTCAATCTCACGACTCCACCTACAATCTCCTTATCTATGTCAGTGCAAGGCAAACTCAACCACCAACCCATCAGAAAAGTGAAACTTTTTCCTCCCCCTCCGCCCACCGCCTTCCTACCACCACCGCATAGGAATGAGGGTGACCCGAACCAAATCCAACAACATCTTTTGCCCCTCAGACTCCATGCCACACAGCACCCTTCCCTCTTCATGACCTTCCCATTCAGCCTGTCTTCAGGCCAAGCACCTTGGCAGCACCAACAGTGCATTGTCTCCCTGTCACCCTGGCACTTACATTGTAGTCTGGCACCTTGGGCTCAAAGGGGGATTCACAAGATAGGTCCAGTGGCCATTTGCCCCTTTGCTTCTTGGCTGCAGAGCAAGTGTCCTTCAAGGATCCTAGGTGTTTAATGGGCCCAGACTGGAGAAGCGTTTGACAATGTGACTGTTTGCCAGGATGGGGGTGTTGTGGCTGGACTGTCTCTTCTAGCCCTGCCAGGCCTGAAGATCATTTCTGATATGGTGATTTCAGGCTGCATTTCTATATGTTAGCTGTGAAAACTTTGAAGTGCCCAGGCCACTTTAACCTCCATGTCCCCGGTCACCTGACAGGATTTTAAATCATTGTAACACTCTATTCGACAGCAGAGAGTTTACTTTTACAAGTTAGCATGTAAGTGCTATGACTGGCACGGTGGTGATAGAGGCCATAGATAGCATGAGTTGGTACGAAGCGTCCTTGGATAAGACCTTTTGACTGTATCTTTCAAAAGCTTCCCAAATCCATACTATGGTATAGATTTGGGGTGGCATGGTCGCACTACTGCCTCACATCTCCAGGGACCTGGGTTTGATTCCCAGGTTGAGTCACTGTGCGTAGGTTTTCTCCGGATGCTCCGGTTTCCTTCCACAGTCTGAAAGATGTAGGGTTAGGTGCATTGGCTATGCTAAATTGCCCTTGGTGTACCAGGATATGTAGGTTAGAGAGATTAGCAGGGTAGATACGTGGGGTCATGGGGATAGGTCCTGGGTGGGATTGTTGTTGGTGCAGACTGATGGGTCAAATGGCATTGTAGGGACTCTATGATTCTGTGACTCCTCTGAGGGAGAGAAAACTATGAGAAGCTGGCCTGACTTCATGGAAAACTTCTACTCTAGCAATGGAACTGGTCAGATCGGAGTGTAGAGTGCAGAGGCCTATCACCCACTCTCTTTATATCACGCCAGTGAAAACTGGGGAGTCTGGAAATAGAGGGCCAGGATTCCCAAAATCTGGTCTCATTGGTCATTTTTAAATCTCCTTGCCCCCATTTCCAATGTAGTCAGAGGCATGAAAATCCAAGCCAAAAGTCTGCAAGTTTATCTGAATAATACTTCAGTATCTATGAAAGATGCAATTGTAAAATCCTTGTTGACTAAATACGTTTAATCACAATGAAGAAATACTTCGAAGTGGCAACAAAAACATAGCAGAGATGTTCTCATTGGATGTGGAAAACTATTCCTAATAATCCAGCCACAGGAGAACCCTCTGGAAAAAAGTTATAAATTAATCATTTCATGGTCAAGTCATTGTGGAATATTTTCTGTGCACCTTGGTCACCTGCCATGTGTTCTGCTTATACCATGAAACTGAAGTTCTTTCAGTTTTAAAACATTTTGAAACAATTAGAATTTCCAGTACTTGTGCAGTGTTTTTCTTTTCTGCTTGCAGTTTCATTGAATCACAAGAGTTCCCTGGCGTTTTGGGGACCTAATCCCAAAGACTGTATTGTAATTGTTAGAGTGTGTGTAAAAGGCAGCAAGACTAACTTCCCATTCTTATTGTTACGGGATGTCTGGTGACCACATGGTATCACCACTCGACTGAATAGTTGCGATCATAGTTGCATCCCTTTGTGCCATCATGTCAATGCAACACCCTGTAAGCACATCTGAACTTTGTTTTACACTGGATCCTTTCTATGGGAGTGGAATGATATTGACAGCATCAGGTGATCAAGTTCCTTACTATTGTATGCAACAATTTTAGACTATCACCCCTCCCCCCCGAAATAGGCCTAATCTGCTGGTTTATTATAATTATGTAATACTATTAGCTGAATGCTGTTTTACAGTGGCTCATGAGATCATTTCTTGGTATGAACAGAGATCACTCAAGGGTAAGTCATTGGGGGCCATTTTGTACCCATATGCTCTGCCTGTGGGAATAGTGGCATATGATCAAAACTCAGAAAGCGTGATTAGCACTGGTGATTTTCTGAGTTCCAACCTTACCAGCCTCTTACCAGTAGAGTAGCGTGAAACATCCCACAGGACAACAGAAAGCTTATTTGAATATATTAGCATTTTATCAGTGAGCACGGGCATTGGGGATTGGGAAATAAGGGGTCAATGATTTTGGAGGGGGTGGAGAAGTGCGTGCTCTGGTCTGAGATGGGGAGGGAAGCCTTTGAGATCTCCATGGTGGGCTGGGGCAGGGGATGAGGGGGATGGGGTTTACTCCTGTTCTGTTTGGGGTGCCTTTTGAAGATGGCGCCCCAATCTCTAAGTAGTTAGGTTTTGCCAGTGTGTTGAGACCCTGCACCCCCTGTTTGAAAGCGTGATACACGACCCCCTTTTTTGTTTGGCAGTGTGTTGTAAAATCTGATAAGCCTTTGCTCTATGAGTGAGTGGAACAGATTAATTCAGTTGTAGAGCAGGCCAAGTCAGCTCAGTCAAAAAAGATTTGCTTTTAGTCACCACCTTGTCATGTTACTTAGGAACTTCTCATATATAATTTAAATGGCTATATAACACATAATGTAGATAAACAGCAGCTATTGTCTATACCAAGATTGCAAACCCATCAATGAAACGCTGGATCAACTAATCCATGCTATTGGTTAGTAGGACAGTGTAAGAACTCTCTACTCCCCTTTGAAGTGTTCTAGGAGATTTTCATTTCCACCTAAACATTGGAATGGGAGACTGGAATTTTACCGTCTCACCCACCCGAGGTCAACGGAGGATGCCGTCCTGCGAGCCTCCTGCGCCCTGATTCCGGGACAGGCATGCCGGTAAAATTCTAGCCAGCATCTCCATTTAATATCTCATTGTTTAGTAGCAGAATAAAATCCATATTTATTAGCTTGTCATTGAATATTTTGTAGGCAATGTAAATATTAATCTGGACATATTGTAAGAACATTTGCATTTTACCATTGCACCAACTATACTTAATCAGAATGATTTAAAATGCAGATGGCCCTTTTATACCTCCCATGTCTTTACGTGATGTAGCTTTCACCTCTGTTGAAGATTTTGTCCATTTTATCTTGAAAAACCTGTTAGTGAGGATTAAAGTTAGAAATTATGGGCAGATACAGCCCTGAAAACCATATGCATTCTCTTTTCTTTGATGACAGCATGTACTCTTTCTGCTTTTTTTACTTTCTCTCCCTTTTTTCCTGGTCTCCTCAAGCCATGACACCAACTGCGGCATCTGGCCAATTTACATCCAAATCCATTTCAGTAGTATTGTTCACAACCTCACAGGAAGCACATAGCCATCGCTCTATTGCTGATACCTGATCCCTTGGTAGAAATCACTGGCTTTTACTCTACAACAACATTACTGAAATCAGAGATGTGGATAAATTGTGGGTGGAGACCAATATGCCACCAGTTCATACTCCATCATGTTAAGTAAAGCTATTGTGGAATTGAGTGGGGAGTATTTTACACAGTTTAATATACAAATTAGCTATATTTTAATTTTATAGATTATTTAAAATTACCAATGCAAAATTAATGTTGAGCAAATTGATGAGTAATATATTTGACTAACATTTTTCAATATTCACATTGAAGAAATCCAACTTATATTCTCTCTATCACACAGTTGTTAGCACTGCTGCTTCACAGCTCCAGAGTCCTGGGTTCAAATCCCAACTCAGGTTACTGTCTGTGTGGAGTTTGCATATTCTCCTCGTGTCTGGGTGGGTTTCCTCTAGCTACTCCAGTTTCCTCCCACAGTCCAAGATGTGCGGTTTAGGTTGATTTACCATGCTAAAAAATTGCCCCTTTTGTGTCCAGAGATGCGTAGGTTAGAGGGATTAATGGGTATAACATATAGGGATATGGAGGTAGGGCCTGGGTGGGATTGTGTCCGGTGCAGACCCGATGGGCCGAAGGGCCTCTTTCTGCACTGTAAGGTTCTATGATTTTATATTCTGAATCGTAATTGCTCTGAGTTCCAGTACAATGGTTAAATGATAACATGTAATAAATTTCACCAGCTCTTCAAAAATAGTAGGTCTCAATGATTGAAGACTCAACTCTTTCCACTTTTATGCCAAAGCCAAACACCCTCAGTCCAGACACAAAAAGTTTAGAAAATCCACGGCAATGTGCCAGATTCTTAATAGGGTGACATTACTATTTTAAAGCCACATGGTGCCAAATTATGAACAGATTTGCGGACTTGGTTGTGACACTTCCAAATGAATTTATTTCAGAGCCTTCATAGCCAACAGACAGAAGAGGCTTTTAGCTATAGGCTAGATTTACGTCTGTGCAAAAAACATTATAATTTATTTTGTTTAGCTTGTAAAAATTAATTAAATAAATCATATTCAGATAATTCCATGAAACTGTCTGAAATAATCAAAATATTTTACCTTATTGTTCGCCAGGTATAAATAGAGCAAGTTCTCAAGAGAACAAAATGCGTCATCTGGGAGCCCTTTAAAAAGTCAAACAATGGAAAATTCAATCATCAACCTTCAACATCAGAATTGCTTAATATATCAGATCAGATAATTTAATTTGTTAACAGTAAATTACTCCTTTGTTGTATTATTTATTTTCCTTAATTCAATTTTATGGACAATTTAGGTTTTTGCCTAAAATGAACTATTAAGAGTAGACTGTAATATGAAACATTCTTTGACTGAATGAGCCCTTACAGTTTAATATTACAACAGATGGTTCCAAATACATGTTTAATATTAGATATGTGAAAATCAAAAATAATGAGCAGGCTTGGATTTTAAACATATGCAGATTCCAAAAGCAGGAAAAACTTTGCAAGAGAAGGAATTAAACATCTTCAGGTCTTTGAAAGGAAAGCAGAAGGTGGCGTGATGAGCACTGCTTTCAACACTGAAAATGCAGAGAGGAACAGCATCATGAATGGAATGTTTGGATGCAATAATTTGTCACAAAAATGTGATCTCTTCCGATTCCTTTTGTGTACAAATAAGGCAGGATTTTCAACCCTTCCTGCCGGTGGGATTCTCCAGCTCCATCAAAGACGACCCCATTGTGGACTCCCCAGAGGTGGGATAGGCAAGTATGCAAAATGCCTTGGACTTTAGTGGGACTGGAAGATCCTGCTGGTAACTAATGGCGAACTATCTCCGCCACAGGTTCTTGGAAAATTTCAGCCTAAGCATTGCTACTTTACAAAGAACAAAGAACAAAGAACGACACAGCACGGGAAACAGGCCCTTCGGCCCAACGAGCCCGCGCCACCATCCTAACGTCTTAATGACATATAGAGACCAATATAGGGACAATTTGTTACCCAATCAGTCTAAGAGCACATTTTTGGGATGTGGGAGAAAACCCACGCAACCACGGGGAGAACGCGCAAACTCCCGCAGACACAGGCTCAAATCCATATCCATACTTATAACAAAATTACTCAGTTTAATATTACAACTTCATTCGATAAAGTTCCCACTTGCTCTGTATTGATGGAATCATCACCACAATTTCTGTCCCTGTAAAGAAAACAATCAACTGTTCTGACATATTTGTCTCAAGATTATAATAGCATGACAATATTAATAAAAACCTTTTTTCTGAGAATCTACTGAATTGTGCTATTATGTCAAATGGAAGGAAGGAAACTGGAGGAGCAAGCATCAATGGTGTGCTTTTGAGTAATTTAGAAGAATGGCTACACAAAAGAATGGAAAGTGTGAAAAAGGTGTCGTCAGACATGTTACTGGGCTTTTGGGAAGACTGAATAAAGAGGATAGAAAATAAATAATAGTTGTTAAAAAATTGAGATCTCCAATAGATATTCTCTTGAGTTGAGCATCACTGGCCACTCCCATAAGTGAGACATGATCTACAATCAGGAATTAATCTTACCATTGTCTGATATCATGAACTAAGGTCATTATATGAAGATCCTTTCTAGTGTCTACTGATACTGCATGTTTCTCCTATCTTTCTGAGAGATGGATTGATCAATGAAATTGCAAACCTACAAACATTTTACATGTTACATGTTCATTTTACATGTAATATATAAAGAAATAAAATGAAATTTCAAGTGAAAATGAAGTTACATTCTATTTCATGTAACACCTCAAACTGTAAAGAAACAAATATATTGCCCTATCATTCTTAATGCAACATACTAACTTTATTGGATCTCACTCAGCTCAATGTGGAATTCTTTCTGCTTTTCCCTGAGCTGTTTCAAATCTAAATTTACTTCAGATTGTTTTCTTTTCAATTTAGAAGAAAAGCCTAAAGCTTAATCTCAGATTCTCCTTTAGCTCACTATCTTAAGGATTGGATTACTGTGTTGCTAATGAAAACCACTTTAATACAGGAACTTGCCCCTTACTGCAGCACCTATGGAGCTTGGTTGACTCTGTATCTAGCGAAGAGCGCTCATTGTAACATTAAGTATGAATGTCCCTAAAATATATCAACAAATTCCAAAATCTCAAACTGATAGGGTGTGCAAGAAACACATACCCGTGAACATTCATCTAGCTCCTGCTAACAGGCTGAATAAACATTACTAGCTGCTTGTGCGCAATGGAAAGTTAACCCTTTGTACACTGAAAGTAATAGCTCAGTATTAATTAACCTGCAATTCTTCTTATGCCAGATAAATTTCGGGCTATAAAAATAATGCACAAAATTAGATGAGATAAGAACTCAAAATTTTGAACATACAAAAGTCCTAACCTTGTGTAGAGCCATAGAACCATAGAACATTACAGCACAGAAACAGGCTTTTTGGCCTTTCTTGGCTACGCCTAAATGTTTTTCTGCCTAGGCCCACTGATCTGCACCAGGACAATATCCCTCTACACTCCTCTCATCCATGTACCTGTCCAAGATTTTCTTAAAAAGTGAACCCACTTTCACCACTTCATTTGGCAGCTCATTCCACAATCCCACCACTCTCTGTGTGAAGAACCCCCCTAATATTCCCTTTAAACTTTTCTCCTTTCATCCTTAACCTATGTCCTCTAGTTTTTTTCTCCCCTAGCTTCAGTGGAAAAAGCCTGCTTGCATTCACTCTATTTATATCCTTCATAATCCTATACACCTCTATCAAATTTCCCCTCATTCTTCTACGCACCAAGGAATAAAGACCCAACCTATTCAACATTTCTCTGTTACACGGTTTCTCAAGTCCCAGCAACATCCATGTAAACCTTCTCTGCACTCTTTCAAACTTATTAATATGCCTCCTGTATTTAGGTGACCAAAATTGCACACAAGACTCTAAATTTGGCTTCATCAATGTCTTATACAACTTCACCAAAACACTCCAACTCTTATACTCAGTACTTTGATTTATAAAGGCCAATGTTCCAAAAGCACTCTTTAGGACCCTATCTACCTGTGATGCCACTTTTAGGGAATTATGTATCTGTATTTCCAGATCCCTCTGTTCTACTGCACTCTTCAGTGTCCTACCATTTACTTTGTATGTTCTACCTTGGTTTGCCCTTCCAAACTGCAATATCTCACACTTTAAACTCCAAAAGGGAATGGTTTAGGTTAGAGGGTCATTGCTTTTTCTTAATTGGTCGGCACAACATCGAAGGCCGAAGGGCCTGTTCTGCGCTGTAACGTTCTATGTTCTATCCGCTGTTTTTCAGCCCATTTTTCTAGCTGGTCCAAATCCCTCTGCAAGCTTTGAAAACTTTCTTCACTGTCCACTACACCTCCAATCTTTGTATCATCAGCAAACTTGCTGACCCAATTTACCACATTATCATGCAGATCATTGATATAGATGACAAACAACAATGGACCCAGCACTGATCCCTCTGGCACACCACTAGTCGCAGTCCTCCACTCAGAGAAGCAATCTTCCACTATCACTCTCTGGTTTCTTCCATTGAGCCAACGTCTAATCCAACTTACTACCTCTCCATGTATACCTAGCGACAGAACCTTCCTAACTAACCTCCCATGTGGGACCTTGTCAAAGGCCTTACTGAAGTCCATGTAGACAACATCCATTACCTTCCCTTCATCCACTTTCTTGGTAACCTCCTCGAGAAACTCTAATAGATTGATTAAACATGACCTATTTCACACAAAGCCATGTTGACTCTCCCTAATAAGTCCCAATCCAAGTATTTGTAGATCCTATTTCTTAGTACTCCTTCCAATAATTTATCTACTACTGATGTCAAATTTACCAGCCTATAATTTCCTGGATTATTTTTTTGAACTCGTTTTAAACAATTATCCGGCACCTCACCCGTGGATACAAACATTTTAAATACATCTGCCAGGGCCCCTGCAATTTCAATACTAGTCTCCTTCAAGATCTGAGGGAATACCCTGACAGTCCTGGTGATTTATCTACTCTGATTTGCCTTGAGACAGCAAGCCCCTCCTCCTCTTTAATCCGTGTAAGTTCCGTGACCTTCCTACTTGTTTGCTTTATTTCCATAGATTCATGCCAGTTTCCTTAGCCAGTACGATGCAAAAAACCCATTTAATATCTCCCCTACTTTTTTTGGTTCCATACATAGCCAACCACTCTGATCTTCAAGAGGACCAATGTTATCCCTTACTATCATTTTGCTCTTAATATACCTGTAGAAGCTCTTACAATTATCCTTCACCTTGACTGTCAAAACAACCTCATTCTTCTTTTAGCCCTCCTGATTTTTTTCCTTAAGTAGTTTCTTGCACTTTTTATACTCCTCAAGCATCTAAATTGTTCCCTGTTGCCTGTGTCATACATCTCTCTCTTCTCCTTTATCAGAATTCCAATATCCCTCAAAAACCAAGATTCCTTATTCTTATTCACTCTGCCTTTAATCCTGACAGGAACATACAAACTCTGCACTCTCAAAATTTCTCCTTTAAAGGCCTCCCACCTCCTTGCCAGAGAAAAGCCTGTCCCAATCCATGCTTTTTAGATCCTTTTTCATTTCTTCAAGTTTGGCCTTTTTTCAGTTTAGAACCTCAACCCGAGGACCATTTCTATCTTTATCCATGATCAAGTTGAAAGTAATGGCGTTATGATCACTGGAACCAAAGTGTTCCCCTACACACACTTCCGTCACTTGTCCTAACTCATTTCCTAATAGGAAATCTAATATTGCATCCTCTCTAGTTGGCACCTCTATATATTGATTTAGAAGATTTTCCTGAACACATTTTACAATCGTCTAGACCTTTGACAGTATGAGAGTCCCAAGCTATATGTGGAAAATTAAAATCCCCTACTATCACAACTTCATGTTTCCTGCAGTTGTCTGAGCAGAAAAAAAATCAGGAGGGCTCAAAGAAGAATGAGGTTGTTTTGACAGTCAAGGTGAAGGATAATCGTAAGAGCTTCTACAGGTATATTAAGAGCAAAATGATAGTAAGGGATAACATTGGTCCTCTTGAAGATCAGAGTGGTTGGCTATGTATGGAACCAAAAGATTGCTCCTCCAATTCTCGCTGACTATTGGATGGTCTATAATACAATCCCATTAACGTGGTCATATCTTTCCTGCTTCTCAGCTCCAGGCACATGGCCTTGGTAGCCAATCCCTCTAATCTGTCCTGCCTGAGCACTGCTGCAACATTTTCCCTGACTAGCAATGCCAATGCACATTCCCCCCCCCCCCGCTACCCTTCATCCTTCTGCCTCTATCACGTCTGAAACATTGGAACCTCGGAACACTGGGCTGCCAGTCCTGCCCCTCCTGTAGCCAAGTTTCACTAATGGCTATAATGTCACAATCTCACCCTCAACTCATCTGCCTTTCTCTCAATACTCCTGGCATTAAAATCAACACACCCCAGAAGATTACCAACACTGACAACCCTTCTATTTGTGATTCTGCATGAACTATTAACATCATTTATTTTCATCCCCGCTCCACTATCTGCTCTGGCACTTTGGTTCCCATCCCCCTGCAAATCGAGTTTAAACCCTCCCCAGTAACACTAGCAAACCTCACTGCAAGTATATTGGTTGCCTTGTAGTCAGATGTAACGCGTCTCTCTTGTACAGGTCCCACCTGCCCCAGAAGAGATCCTACTGATCTAGAAAGCTGAAACCCTGCCCCCTACACCAGTTCCTTAGCCGCATGTTTATCCGCCTGAGCATCCTACTCTTACCCTCACTGACATGTGGCACTGGTACCAATCCTGAGATTACTATCCTGCTTTTTAACTTTCTACCAAGCTCTCTATACTTACTCTTCAGGACGCCCTCACTCTTCCTTCCTACATCATTAATATCGATGTGTACCATGACATCTGGAGGATCACCTTCCCACTTCAGAATGCTATGCATGTGATCAGAGACATCCCTGGAGGCAACAAACCATTTGCGAATCTCCGTCACCACCACAGAACCTCCTGTCTGTACCTCTGACTATCGAGTCCCCTATCACTACTGCTCTCCTCTTTCCCTTCTGCACTACAGAACCAGACTCAATGCCCAGAGATCCAGCTGCCACAGCTTGTGCCAGGTAAGGCATCCTTCACAACAGTATCCAAATCAGTATACTTATTGTGAAGGGGAATGGCCACAGGAGCCATTTCCCCTTCCCTCACCTGATGGTAACCCAATTACCTGTGCTCTAAGCCTTTGGCTGTAATCATTTCCCTGAAGCTATTATCTATAAACTTCTCATTCACCCGAATGATCCGGAGGTCATCCAGCTCCTGCTCCAGTTCCCGAATGCAGTTTGTTAGGAGCTGCAGCTGGATGCACTTCCTGCAGGTGTCGATGACAGGGACACCAGAGGCCTCCCTGACTTCCCACATCCTGCAAGAGGAGCATTCCAGCATCCCGTCTGGCATTCTTTCTGAACCTATCCTTACTATAGCTGAAGCCTGTTTGAGCCAAAGTTGTCCCACCTCACTCTGCTGCCCATTGGATAGAGCAGCCTGCTTTTTAAACCTTCTGCGTGGTACTGGCTGATGTCAGATGCCTGCGCAGTCTCGCGTTCCACTCACTGCCTCCCTTGCTCTGACTCTTCTATTTACTTGCTTTCGCCCGAGACTTTTTTTAAGGTTAGAGGAGCTGGGAGGGTGGGACACCCTACGTGTGCAGTGTCTCGGGAATCCTCCCTGTTCAAATTTATTGTGCAGATACCTTCCCAAGCCACTCCGTGGTCTACTTCCGGTTTACCGGTGTCTTGTATTTGAGAATGACCTTCAAAGAAGAACTTTAAGAATAAGAACACTGAATGGTTGCCTTGATTACTGTAGTCAAATAGATTGAGTAAGTCAATCTGCCAATCTTTCCTACATGTGGTAAGAATGGCGGTAAGAGCAGGAAGACTCCTGGTCAGTTTTAAGTGGAGTGACGTCTCTCAAGCTATCAGACCCTGGTGACAGACTAGAGATTTGTTCTGGGAATTACTACCTATGGAAACAGACAAAATGCTGCCATAGTGCAGTGCACCACTAGGTGCAAGAAGAGAATAGGAATTGAAATAGTGAATGATATCTTGACATCAAATAGAGGTGAATAACATATCCCCTTCTTCCCGTTTCCTGAATTTATAGCAAATATGCAAGGTCTCTAAAAAATCTGTTTATATAATAAAGGTAAGAGGATGCCAATATCCTCAGGCATCATAATCATAAATCTTAAATATTGTGATCACTCTTGTGACTGTACCGTATGGTAAAATATAAGAAAACAAATAGATATGACCAGGTATTTAGACCATGGACACACATTAAGACATTCCCTTTCTTGCTGATAAAAATTCACTGATATCTTTCGAATATTATCAAATTAAATGGCTCCACTTCCACTTCATGAGGAAAAGTCAGAATTTAAAAAACAGGTTGGAGTCCACTTTACATGTAAGTAAATTCCATTCAAAAAAAAAGTTAGACTGTGCAGGTCTAAATTGGACAGGTTGCAATTCTTTTTTTCCACTCATGCTCAATCAGCATTTATTGTCCATTCCTACTTGCCATCCATTTCAGAGGTCAATTGAAAGATAGCCACATTACTGTGGGTCTGGACCCACATGTTGGCCAGGCCAGGTAAAGGCAGCAGATTTCCTTCCCGAAAGTGCATCAATGAACCAGATGGGTTTTTCTAACAACCAACAATAGTTTCATGGTCATCATTAGATTATTGATTCCAGATATTTTAAAATAGAATTCAAATTTCATTATCTGCCATGGTGGGATTTGAACTCGGGTCACCTGGATCTTGCAATGGGTATCTGGATTACCACTACAGTGGCAATACCACTCTGCAGCCGCCTCCCCAAGTATTAGTCTTTGGAGATAAAAAACAAACCATGGGAAAAGAGAGTTGGGCAGAATGAAAAACCAGCAATTGGCTCACTGTTATCCATTGTGTGACAGTCCAGTCATTCACCCCTTGCAGAGATCATGAATAAGCTGAATGTATCACCTTAAGGGCAGATAGAAGGAGTTAAAACCTTGTGGTGAATTTTGGGTGGTGATCTATCCTAAGCTGTCAGTATTCAAAATCTTCTATGACTTACTCTCTGTTGTAACCATGACAATCCCAATAAGAATATAAGCTAGATTGACTCCAGATGTAAACAATGAGAACAAGAATTTGGCTGCTTGTGAGAAAGGAACATCTGAGAGCCTCCAGCAATTTGGAGAACAGGGTGATATATCCTTTCTGTGGTGCCAGTTTGAAAAGATAATAAGGGGGGGGGGGGGGTGTTGGTGTGTTTCACTAGCCCTGTTCATCTTGTCACTGCTGCCAGAAAGAGCAGAGAATTTGGCATTAGCTGCAGGGGACCAGAGAATTCCAGCCCTGTATCTGCATGAACTCCGTGTGTGGTATTTAATTTTCACTTGTAGAAAATCTTGTTGCTTTCTAACTCCCAATCTTTCTGTCTCAAGCTTTTCCCGACTGAGTCTGTTTCACTACATTATCAATATTACTGGGGGTAATTAATCCTTTTCTGTTCTTGTTCCTCTTAAATTCCAAGTATGATCAGCCACTTCCATTTACTTTCACTGTGTTACAGTCAGGACATGTCATTTCATCTCCTAGTCTAATTCATTTTCCTTCAATATATTAAAATTATCTCCTTTAGTATCCTATTCATTCTACATGTTACAACTTCTGAGCACCAACAAAATTGTCAACATCTGATCACTATTTCCTGATTTAACATAATTACTCTCTAATTCTTTTCAACTTTAGTAATCTTCCCAAGGCCAGTCTTCCATCCTTTATTTGCAGTAATATCTGAGTGCCATTCAGAGGCTACAGAGTGCAGATCAGCTCTGAGTCTATCAACTGCTGGCTTGAGTAGAGCTAGTTGGTTTTAATCTCTCCCACTGCTCCTTCCCTATTGACATACCTCCACTTACCTAATAGGAGAGCTCAGATTCCGATCTATCAATGATTCCCCATGGCTATTATAAAATCCCTCCCTCCCTCAAGTCCATCTCTTTCTCTGCACCCCCATTCTGGGAGTCTAATCCACTGCTTACCATTCAGCCTGACGTTGGGTGGAGGCAGGATTGGATAAGAGGGCTGGAGACTTTCATTTCCGAAGAATACGCTGCAAAGCCACTGACTTTGCCTCTTCCTGAGGTCTCGCTTCAGTACCAGAATTCTCACTTCTGTATCTTCGTCACTTGGAGGGGCCGGAGTGGGGTTAACTTCCAATTGTGGCTGGACAGTGGCTGGTAACGAGGCCTGTATTGGCTTGAGCCCCTACTCTGGAGATGGTCCAGGCATTTTCTGTCCCTGTCTTACTCTGTACTTGGTCTTTATATAACACGGGTTCTCCATTATGATCCTGGGGGCCCAACTGAGATCATTCCCAAAATTCCTCACTTTGAATGATCTGTCTTAACAGAATCATCTTCTGGGTCTCTTGTTGGGACTCCACTCCCCCTTGTCAGGTTTGGGAAAAGCAAACTTAATTTTGTCTGAAGTTTCCGTCCCATTAATAATTCCACTGGACAATTCTTGCTGTTGAGTGAGGGGTAATCCTATAGTGGAATAAAAATCATGTCAGTTTGATTTCTATGAACACTGCAGGTTTCTTCTTCATGCACTGCTTGTTCATCCAATCTATTCGATGGTGGATGATAGAATGCAGTGCTAATTTATTTGATTTCATTGGAAAGCATGAAGGTCTGAAACTCTGTGCTAGAAAAGACAATGCAAATATCAGAGTATTCCGTGTGTGCGGAAACTTTGTCGTAGCTTTTCAATGGTAACGTAGGAAGTGGTGGAGTTCTTATAACGTATTTCCAACCATTTGAAATAAACGTCAACCATAATCAGGAATACAAAACCCAAAAAAGGCTGGTCAAGTCTACATGCACTCGCACCCAGGACTTATCAGGCCATTCCCATGGATGTAAGGAGGCTAAAGGAGGTAGTTGTTGATTGTGTTGGCACAATTCACACAGTCTGACCAAGTTGCTAATGTTTGCATCAAGGCCAGGCCACCATACATAGCATTTTCATCTTTGAAATCCCAGGGTGACTATTGTGAAATTCTATAAGCCTTGGACATCATCCTAAGGAGGGACACAGGAATCCTAGAAATATTACCAACCTCAATACTGAGCTCATCTTTCTTTGCCCAGTAATGTTTCATTTCATCTGAAGTCTGTCCTTTGAAAAACCATGTTGTATTATGTTTTCTAATATCGGCACAACTGGGTCCTTTTGTATCCAGTCCTTGATTCGCTTCACAGTTGCCTGAATGGTGTCCAAAACATTGAGGGTCATCTCAACCTATTTCGCAGCTGGTGGTAGAACCAGGCCTCTGGGCAATGGCAGATGATTGGCATTATCTATCCGGGTTCCGGGGCAGTGCTCTATGGAGTATTCATAATTCACCAGTAACAAGGCACAACAAGGCCAGAGATGGGGGGCAGTGGTCTTCTTTAAAATGTCCCAGCCATGGTTTATGATCAGTTATTATGAAAAGGCATCTACCTTAGACATCATAATGGAACTTTTAATGCCAAAGACAATTACTCAGCTCTGATCAGGGATATACCCACTAAACGTCCAAGAGGATTCTAGATGTGTATGCAATAGTCTTCTTTGTCCCATCTCTTCAGCGATGTTCCAGTACAGCCCCAACCCTGTAAGGGGAGGCATCACAACTCAAGATAATGGTCTTTTTAGGATCAAAGTCAGTCAATAAATTAGAGGACAAAAGTTGCTGTTTAATTCCATTAAGAATCTTCAGCTGCGGTGCCGCTCAAGACCCTTGTTGATATTCCCATATTAGGGCACGCAGGAAGGCACTAAGAAGCTAAATCATGAATAAATATCCGATAATAATTCACTAATGCCAGGGAGGAATTCAATTTTATGGGATTCCTTGGAGCTGGTGCTTCCTTAATGACACTCAACTTATCCTGCACCAGATGAAAGTACTTGCTATCTACCCTATAGTCCAAATAGGACACAGTATTTGCTTGGTACATTTAGAACATTTTCCCTTTTTGGGCATACCCCGGCCTCCAAACATCACTGTCAGACCTTTACTCGGTGTTTGTGTTTCAAAGTTCCTGTGACCAGTACATCGTCCAGGTACACCATTATCTGTGATAACTCTTGGAGTATGTTCTCCATGACTTGTTGAAAAATAGCGCAGGTGAGCCCTTAAACGGCAGGTGAGTGTACTCATATAGGCCTTTGTATTCATTGTCACATATTTTCAGGAAGGTTTGTCTAATTGAAGTTGGAGATGCACATTGCTCATATCCAACTTTGATAATATTTGATCTACTCCTCCCCTACCCCATTAATCTGGCATACAGATCTTTGATCCAGAACTTGGGACATTTGTCAATTTTAGAAACATGATTGACTGTAAGTTCACAATCCCCATAAAGTCAGAACACCTTATCTGGCTTCAGAGCCTGTAAAAAGAAATCTAGATGTGATCTACGGAGAAATATCAATGATGTCATGAGACAATACTGGACCAACCTACAGTCCCAGGCTAGCCACACGAGCACCCATTGATTGTGGCAAGTCTACATGACATAAAGGTCACAAGATGAAGGTGAATAGAATTGCCGGCAATTACGTACCCCTCTATACTGTTTTAGAGCCAGAGGTCATCAAGAGAACATCATATGCTTAGCCAGCCTCAATTGAACTGATATCCAAGGTCTCCATCGCAGACGTCACATCGGTCTTCTTGAACATTAACCCATACAAAAGCAACTGGCCCAGATGTGGTACCCAGCCAAGCACTCAGATCCTGCACAGACCAGCTGCTGGAGATTTTCACAGACATCCTTACCCTCTCTTTACATTAACCTGAGGTCCCTACCTGCTTCAAGAAGATGACCATCACCTATGTACCAAAGAAAAACCAGGCAGTGTGCCTTAATGACTATTGCCCGATGGCTCTGACATCCATCATTATGAAATGCTTCAAAAGTTTAGTCATGACATGCATCAACTCCAGTCTCCCAGATTGCCTGGATCTACAACAATTCATCTATCGCTGCAACAGGCCCATAGGAGGTACTATCTTCCTGGCCCTGCACCAAACTCTGGAACACCTGGATAGACAGTTATTTGTTGACCATAGTTCAGCCTTCAACACCATTATTTCAAGAAAACTCATCCCCAAGATCTGTGGTCTAGGGCTCGGCTCCTCGTTCTATGACAGGATCCTAGACTTCCTGACCCACAGACCACAATCAGTTAGGATCGGCAACACCACTTCCTCCACCATTATCCTCAACATTGGTGCCCCACAAG
This sequence comes from Sphyrna mokarran, assembly GCA_024679065.1. Classification (NCBI taxonomy): domain Eukaryota; kingdom Metazoa; phylum Chordata; class Chondrichthyes; order Carcharhiniformes; family Carcharhinidae; genus Sphyrna; species Sphyrna mokarran. Next base: position 45,261,119 of record JAGIQG010000009.1, on the reverse strand, counting down.
CTTGTGTCCTCAGTTCCTTATTGTAGTCCTTATACAGCTATGACTGCATGAACAAATTCCACTCCAACTCCATTTTCAAGTTTGTCAATGGCACCACCATAGTGGGTCAAATCTCAAACAATGACGAGACAGCGTAGAAGAAAGAGTAGAACACCTAGTGAACTGATGCGACAACAATAACCTTGCCCTCAATGTCAGCAAAATGAAGGAGATAGTCATCTAATCAGGAAGCGTAATGGAGGACATGCCCCTGAATATATAAAAAGGGGATGAAGTGGAAATGGTCAAGAACTTCAAGTGTCCTGATCCCCAACAACCTGTCCTTGTCCTGCCATGCCGACACTATAGTTAAGAAATCCCACCAATGCCTCTTCTTTCCCAGAAGGCTAACAAAATTTAGCATGTTCACTATGATTCTCACCAATTTTTACAGATTCTCCTCAGAAAGCATCCTTTTCAGATGCATCACAGCTTAGTATGGCTCCTGCTCTGACCAATACCTCAAGAAACTACAAAGGGTAGTGAACCTATCCCAGTCCATCATGCAAAACAGCTTCCCATCCATTGACTCTGTCTACACTTCCCACTGCCTTAGAAAAGCAGCCAGCATAATCAAAGACCCCATATACCCTGGTCATACTGTCATCTTTTGCAATCAGGAAAAAGATACAAAAGTCTGAGAACACGTACCAACCAACTCCACAACTGCCGCCATCAGACTTTTGAATGGATCTACAGTAAACTAAGTTGATTTTTCTCTACACCATATCTGTGACTGTGACAGTATATTCTGTGTCCTCTCCTTTCCTTCTCCCCTATGTACTGTATGAATGGTATGTTTTGTCTGAATAGCACACAAGAAACAATATTTTTCACTGTATATTTGTACATGTGACAATAATAAATCAAATCAAAACATTAGACTCCTTCTAAGACCAATATATTTTTATGAAGATGTGGTACCCAAAATTTCTCACCAGCATTTTGTAGAGCACTTTTTTAAAACTAGTTATCAAAGTTGTCAAAAGAGGAAGTACTTCTTGAAGTGCAGTCAGTGATCTGTAGATAGCAACAAAAAGAATTGTTGACAGAGTTGATTAAAACAAGTGTTTTTCAAGCAACCAGGAAAATTTCTTGTTCCTCTTTTGACAACTTTAATAACTAATTTAAAAAAAGAGCTCTACAAAATTGGCAATACAGTGCATGAGCCATTTGGCCAGTGTTAGCATTCCTACTATCATGAGTAACTCAGCTCCTGGCTCCCCAAAGCCTGTCTTCTATTTACAAGGCTCAAGTCAGGATTGTGATGGAATACTCTCCACTTTGGATGAATGCAACAACAATGCTCAAGAAGCTCAGCACCATTCAGGATCAAAGGAAGCACCATATTCACCATCTTAAACATCATTACTGCCACCACCAACCAATGCACCGTGGCAGTGGTGGGTACCATCAACAAGATGCACTGCAGTAACCCACCAAGCCTCCTTCGCAGGACCTTCAAACCCCTGATACCTGCCACCTAGAAGGACAAGGGTAGCAGGTGCACAGGAACACCAACACCTGGAAGTTTCCTTCCAAACCACACACCATATGATTTAAAAATGTGTCACTGTTTCTTCACTATTGCTGGGTTTAAATCCTGGAACTCCCTGTCTCACAGCATAGTGCATGTACCTACACAATGTGGACATGACTAGTTCAAGAAGGCAACTCGCCATCACTCTATAAAGGGCAATTAGAGATAGGCCCACATCTCAGGAACACATCTGAAAGAAAAGCATTCATGATTTAAAGATCTCTAATAAGGAACATCACACTTGGATAAAATAGCCTGTTCCTCTGCTGTATATCCTGCATAATCCTATCTAAATATGCACAGTAGGTGGTCTTGAAAATCATCCACGTACAGTAAGGAAATATTTAGAAAATAATCACAGCTATGTTAACTCATTCCAAAACCAATTGAAGTAGGAAACTAAATTATGATCTTTTAATTAATACTAGATTTATTTACAGGTTGCAATATTATGAATAACTGCCTCCTCCCTAATCAATACCTTGAAGTCTTTATATGCCCATGTTAAAAACAATAAATACAAACGTATGATTGATAAAACAAAATAATCAAAGAGGAGAGAGGTGTGACAGCCTATAATTAAAATAAACCATCAAAACAAATTTAACTAATTCAACCAAAATAGTATTCAGGGAGGAGAGGATGGCTAAGGAGTTGGCAAGGGGACCGGGTGGGGAAAGTCTTTACTTTGTACTTAATTCATCAATCAATGCCCTTTATCTGTGTATCCAGTTAGGAAAACAAGGGTACTTTTAAGGCCTTTATATTTGTATTGATAAACATTACAAACAAAGTATAGTATTACGTGGGTTTAATTTAACGTTTCTGTATTTGCAAGGCTAAATCCTCTAGCTATATTCATGCTAGACAAAAGTGTTTGTATGTGTGGGGATTGGTTAAGTTCCAGCTGCGATTCTATTGTACTTAAAGAGGGTTATGATGTGAAAATAAGTAAAAGACATTCGCATGTGGCCATTGCTTAATAGCTGGAGGACCTTGTAGGGTAGAAAGGGTTTTTTTTTGTTTTAATTTTAGCTAAATATATTGCTATTGGTGACAGAGCACATGGGAACAAACCTCTCTCAACTCTGTCATGAATGGTGGACAAAGATGAAGGTTTCCTAAGGAACAAGTTACAGTCCAGGTAACCAGGGAATTGGGACAGATATAATGGCTTAAGACTGAAGTTAAGAGAACAGAAACCAAGGTATTGGGTAGAAGAATTCAAGAAAGAGTAAACAAGGTGTTGTGAGTTAAACAAACAACTGCAGTAACCAGATTTAAAGTAGAACAGCAGACTTTAGAGGTAAATCAAGCATTTGATGCCATTTTGCTAGAATTTGGGAATCGAGAGTTAAAGCAATTGTATAGCAGTCAAGACCAAGAACTCCAAAAGGAGTTGGCTTAAATTCTAGACTGGATTCACTGTTAAAAGTTGAGTGGAAGCTTTTTTAAAAAGGTGTCGTTTGAAAGATCTGGACTGGATTTTGGAATGCAAACCACAAAGAGAAAGCATTATTATGAGAGAATGTTTGAAGTCGTTTTTGGAAGGGTTACTTGGAAATGTAACATTATCTGAGGGGATTCCGAGAAAAAATCTACAGGTAGTCACATCAGGTTCAGAGTAGAGAGTGTATTATAACATAGTCTTCTAGTGTGTTTAAAGGGACGTTGAGTTACTGAAACTGTTATAATTTGAATATACTTCATAATCCATGTTAATCTTAAAATCTGTGTGAATTTAAGATAAGGAGGAGAAAAGGAGTATTGCATGATAATCGGACTTTTCATGTTTAATAAATGCTTTTTTTCTTGTTAAATCTAATTAGCAGTCCTGTGACTGTTCCATCACATTTTCTAATAAAAGTAGAAGTTATGGTCGTTTGAGCCAGGGTTCCATCCTGCTATCTTCCTGATTAGTTATAACATTATAATAGTTCTTATCCCTAATTATACAATTAACATATCATTAACAAACTCCAATGTGCAGATTAATAACTTAACACATAAATATTTTTCATTATTTTTCTAACTGTTAGCTGAAATTTCTCAGTTGAGAGAGCATTGAGCTGAAGATTGTAAAATCCTTAGTTCAATTCCAGGTTTTGGCATGCAATCAGACACTAGCTCCCTTCACTGTCTCCTAATTCTTGATAATTTTGTGTTTCTCCTATGGTATAGTGGTATAAGATGTTGCACTGATAATCGCCAAACTTGGAGCACTGTCCTGGGGTTCCAGATTCAAGTCTCATCGCAATAGATAGTTAATTTTGAATTCTAAAACATGGCTTGATTTTTTTCATTCTGCAAGATAGTTAACAGTGCAAATGATGAAAAACAAAACTTTATTTGTGTCCTGTTTCCATGGCCACACTGCATTTATCTAAATATTGAGCCCACAATGGTTTGTCAAAGAATAAGATACATGAGTGACAAGTGAGAGTGAACGTGTGACACACCAGGAAAAGATTCTTACAAAAATCTAGACTAGTATTGAAAGCCTGCACCTCTTGCAAGGCAGCTGAAAAAAAAATGTAATATTTAGAAAAAAAAAATGGAGAAAATGACCACAGATGTGAAGTACAAGAAATGTTGGAATGCTTCTGAATCAGCCTTATTGTGGAAACTATTTCTCAGCTAAGTGTCAACATTTTACTATTGATGAAGCAGTAACTCAGAAAACATTTGAATTCTCTCACAGGTTAATGGATCAATAAATTAAATGTTAATGCTCTCTTAAATATCAATTCAGATTTCAGAGAGATAATGATGCTATAGTCAATATTCTCTACCTGAGAATGAACAAATTACATAGAACTTTACATCTTTGGACATTAAAGGGCAATTTATCATGGACAATCCACCTAACCTGCACATCTTTGGACTGTGGGAAGAAACTGGAGAACTTGAAGGAAACTCACGCAGACACAGGGAGAATGTGCAAATTCCACATGTATAGAAAGGAATGAGACTCCCCACTTCTAAAAGTTAATATTCAGTGCCAGAAAGGTTGTATGATTTACCACATACTTAAAAATAACACTTTAACTGAAATGGACACATTAATATTCTGTGATGAGTTTAGGTTGTAATTTTGTAAGTTTAAGGTATTTCTATGCTGACATATAGGATGGAATTTTCCAGCCCTGGAATCGGGATGGGCGAGGCTCACAGAACAGCATTCTTCATTGGCCTCAGGTGAAATTTTATGAGCCTCGGGTGGTCAAAGTAGTAAAATTCCAGTAATAATACCAGTTTAGGAACATCATGCAGTTCAATTTGGGAAATTGCCAGTAAGGTTGCCATTTTTGCACAGTTAATGAAGGAGCACCATATCTCACAGTTACAGGCCAGAATTGCATCTGGGTCCCTAGTGTTGTGAGGCTGTTGGGAACATTTATAGGATTACGGGGACAGAGCCCGCATGGGATTGTTGTTGAGAGTTGGTGCAGGCTCGATGGGCTGAATGGCTTTCTTCTGCACTGTAGCAATTCTATGATTTTATGATTCAGAAACCTGATCCACTAGCCATAAAACACAAAGAGAATCACTGAGGAAAAGAAAGATCAGTATTGAAAACCCCAATAAGTACTACAACCTCAACATTCAAATAATGCCAAATCTGCATAAACCCACTCTAAATATTGGAGTTATGGGTAATATATGAAAATGGATAATAAGAATAGTTCGACATTTATTGTCATTGGTAATAAAAGTAAAAGCCATCAAGCAAAGTTACTTTCCACTTTAAACTACAGATATAATTCTGCCTGAATAGTGAAAACAAAATTATTAACAGTTATGGATGCAAAAAAATAATTCTAGACATTGGCTACCTTTTCAATACCATTTTAAATACACAGAATTTTTGAACAGGCCTTTTGGAACATCTATAACTTCTGAGGAATTTCAAAGGAAGCTTCATGAGGCACCTAAAAATCTAACAGAAATCATTGCCACCGCAAATTACATTTATTCTGTGGCACAAATCAACAAGGCCATAATCAGCAAATGGGAGCTCTCCTGAAGTGATGCTAACAAAATCTATCAAATGAAACAAGGATAAAATTAAGCTTGGGAAAAAAAAACTTATTGGCCCTAAAGCATGTTGAGATATCCTGAGGCCATTAAAAAATGCTATGTAAATATAAGTATGTCTTTCTTCTGCATCAGTTTGTTGTTGAGCAAAGTGAACTCATTACCCTGCAGGTAAGTAACAAAATGGTGCAAAAACCACATGTCAACACTGACATTTATAAACAATTTTAAAACTGCTAGGTGTTACAATTAACACAGATTGTTATCTTTGTCAGTCAAAATATTGTTATTAAAATTTTTATTTCTTTTGAGACTGAACACATACAATATCTGTATACCTATAATTAAGTATTGGATGTCTCTGACCTGAAACTGTACAACTGACAATTGCGTGAAATTTGATTGGACAGTAAGTAGCACATTTGTTAATAATGGGGAAAAAAAAACACAACAAAATGCTCTCATTTTAAAAAACTGTTTTCTTTTCCCTACCTATTCGTTTGCTGCACAGTTCTCTAGTAACCTGCCCTGAGACGGCTGAGAAGCATAAGACAGACCTGCAATCACTTTGACTTCCTTTTTGATTCTTAGAAGGAAATGAAACAAGAAGGAAATGCAACATCCGGACAATATCCAGACTTGGGCTGACATTTGCATAATTAAAATGCCAGGCAATGATCATCACCAATAAGAGACCACTGCTTTCCCCCGCTGTCAACATCCTTGGGTCACCATTGACCAGAAGTTCAACTGGATTCACCACATTAACACAATGGCTACAAGAGCAGGTCATAGGCTGGGAATATTACGGCGAAGAACTCACCTCCTGACTCCTCAAAGCCTAGCCACTATCTACAAGGCACAAGTCAGGAGTGTACAGAACATAGAACACAACAGCAGCACAAACAGGCCCTTCGGCCCACAAGTTGCATCGATCATATCCCTACCTACCAGGCCTATCTATAACCCTCAATCCAATTAAATCCCATGTATGGAGATTGTGCCAGAGGACTAGAGAGCGGCAAATATTGTTCCTCTCTCAAGAAAGGAAGTAACATAGATAGAACACTACAGCGCAGTACAGGCCCTTCGACCCTCGATGTTGAATGACTAGTGGAACCAATCTAATGACCCTCTATCTAAACTATTCCAATATCATCCATATGTCTATTCAATGACCATTTGAATGCCCTTAAAGTTGGCTAGTTCACTATTTCTGCAGGCAGGGCATTCCACACCTTTACTACCCTCTGAGTAAAGAACCTCTCTCTGATATCTGTCCTATAAAACCACACCAACCTCCTCACAAGACAAACATAACACACGGTGGACAGAATACCCTTCGTCGCCCAGTACTTCCCTGGAATGGAGAAGCTATGATATCTTCTCTGTAGCCTTCAACATCTCACCAAGGTCATTCCCACACTCCCACTTCTTGCCTTCAAACAACCAAAGAACCTCAAACAGACCATTGTCCTCAGCAAACTACACAACCTTCAGGAGAACAGTGACCACGGCACCACATAACCCTGCCACAGCAACTCTGCAAGACGTACTGGATCATCAATGCGGCTGCCATCATCTCACGTAAGAATACAATCTACCAGGGACACGATACATGCTCCTTCAACTCAGCTAACGTCGTCTACCTGATATGCTGTAGGAAAGGATGTCCTGAGGCTTGGTCACTGGGGAAACCCCCATGCAGACGCTATGACAACAGATGAATGAACACCGCTCGACAATCACCAGGCAAGACTGTTCCCTTCCTGTTGGCGAACGCTTCAGCAGTCACGGGCATTCGGCTTCAGATCTTCAGGTAAACATTCTCCAAGGCAGCCTTCATAACACATGACAGCACACAGTCGCTAAACAGAGACCGATAACCAAGTTCCGCACACATGAGGACAGCCTCAACTGGGATCTTGGGTTCATGTCACACTATCTGTCACCCTCACATCTTGCCTGGACTTGCAAAATCTCACTAACTTTCCTGTCTGGAAACAATACATATATTTTTAGAACAAACAATTTGTATCCCTCTATTCCCAGTCTGTTCATGTGGCTAAGTCTTAAACGATCCCAGCGTGTCCGCTTCAGCCACCTTGCTTGGCAGTGCATTCCAGGCTCCCACCACCCTGACAATACATGTAAAATACATCCCCCTGAAACTAACCTGTGCTTAATGCTCTCTCCACTCACACTGTGTACATTTAAGACTTGATTAGCTGTAAAGACTCACATTCCAATCATTATTCATGTAAATTGAGTTTGTGTCTTTATATGTCCTGTTTGTGAACAGAACTCCCACCCACCTGGTGAAGGAGCAGCCAGTTCCAAAATTAGTGGTGTTTGCTACAAATAAACCTGTTGGACTTTAATCTGGTGTTCTGAGACTTCTTACTATCGTTTGGAAAATCGTTGGTGCGCACAAATGCAGCAACACTCATGTCAAAGTGTGGTGTCATGAGGATAAGGCCTGAGTGGGATTTTTGTCGGAGTATGCTCAATGGCCCTTTCTGCACTGTAGGGATGGAATGCTCCCCACTTGCCTGGATGTGTACAGCTCCAACAACATTCAAGAAGCTTGAAATCATCCAGGACAAAGCAGCCCACTTAATTGGCACCACATCCACTCTTTCCACCACTGAAGCTCAGTAGCAGCAGTGTGTACTATCAACAAACCGCACAACAGCAATTCACCAAAGATCCCCAGACAGCACCTTCCAAACCCACTTCCATCTAGAAGTCAAAGGCAACAAACACACGTGAACACGTGTTTCCATGCTGAACTCAAAGTCATGGCACCCTTGAAAACCTAGAAATCCTCCCCGAATTAACCCACACCCCAAAATGCTTAGACTGGCCAATGACTAGAGAACTTGAAGTCATTTGTTTGCTTCAATCTGCATAGTGCATGATGGGTTCCACATAATTTCCAGGAAACAAACCAATAATTCCATTGATGACCCCTTCATACCAGCCATCATCATTGTTCTTTATCACATAAATGATTGAACCCTCCAAGAAGGACAACTCATCATCTTTATCCTTTGAGTAGTCATATATGGCCACAACTTTTTCAAGGTAAATCTTTGGTGCACAGTGAGGGTCTGAATCAGCATATGGGTCATTGTATTGCACATCTGCTGCTTCTTCATCTTCATAGTCCACAGGAGGTGGGGGAGGGGAGGAGTCACCATCCTGACTTGGAAATATATCACCACTCCTTCACAATCACTGGGTCAAATCCTGGAATTCCCTCCCCTAACAGCACTGCGGGTCAATGCACAGCACATAGACTGCAGCAATTCAAGAAGGCAGCTCATCACCACCTTTTCAAGGAAACAAGGGTCTAGGTAATAAATACTGGCCAGCCAGAGAACCCGTGTTCCATGAATGAATAAAAAAAAAAATAATGGCAGCTTAATGACTTCACCGATTTCTGTTTATATTTTTGTGTAGAATTGCCTTGAGGAAGTTTTGATTAGCTTCCCTCTTGAATAGTTGTAGTCCATCTGGTGCAGATATGCTACCCACAGCTCCTGTACAGAGGGAGTTTGAAGTTTTGACCCAGCAACAGTGAAGGAATGGTAATATATTTAAGTTAAGATGTGTATAGCTTGATGAAGAACTCCACTATGGTGATGTTCCCATGCATCTATTGTTCTGTCCTTCTAGGTGCTAGAAGTTATGAGTTTAGGAGTTGCTGTTGAAGGAGCATTGGTGACAAGTGGTAGACAATATAAGTTGTTGCCATTGTCCATCGAGGGAGTGAATGCTCATGCTGATAGCTGGTGTTAGTGAATTGGGCTGCTTTGGACTGCATAGTGTTGAGTTTCTTGAGTGTTGTTGAAACTGCAATAATCCTGCAAATGAGAATATTCTATCATTCTGTGGACCTGTGCCTTTTAGCTGGTGGACAGGCTTTGGCTAGTCAGGAGATGAGTTACTCACCATTGAGTTCCCCAGTCTTTCACCTGACAGTGTTTATTTGGCTGGTCCAGTCCAGATCATGATAACCTCTCCGGATGTCAGTGATTTGGGATTCAGCAATTGTAATATAATCAATGGACATCAACGGGTGATGGTTACGTTCTCTCTTATTGGAGATGGTTATGCAAATGTTACTTGCCACTTCTCAGCCCAAGCTTGAAAGTTCTCCAGGTTTTGTTGCATTTGGATATGGACTGCTTCAGTATCTGAGACATTGTGAATACCATGTAATCATCAGTGAACATCTTCACTTCTGACCTTACGTCAAAGGGAAGGTCAATTATGAAGCAGCTGAAGATTTTTGGATCTAGGACCAAAGCTTGTTCAAGTACAGCATAGTCAGAGCCCCCTCCTCCCAGCCCTTATAAAGTACAGAATTCCATTTTCATGTTCCTTCATGCTTGGATTCATACCATTGAAGGTCTGTGCATCCACATTCCTGGTTCTCTTGGATTCCCTACTATTAAGTATATTTCCATTTAGCGTGCACATGTTTACCAAATACCTCACTTGTATTTGTTGTTATTTTTCTTCCCACACCTGTTACCATGGTGGGGTTTTCTCTGGCAAATAGCTTGAAGACAACGACTCTACATCAAGCATGGCAGACCAGGTGCTTGTCCTGCTCTTTCTACCTGCCATTGGTGTGTCTGGAGGGATTTACAGGTTAATATTCATCCTGTTGGACCATGTTATGTTCGGACCTTCCTTGGCCATCAAGTCCTGGGGTAGGACTCAAACCCCGAGCTTCCAGCTCAGTGGTGAAGATATTACCCACTGTGTCACAAGACCTTCTCACATGTACTAATATTGAACTTTATCCCACCTATCCATCTTGCCTATGTCTGTGTACTATCTCCAGTATTCTTTCATACAGTTTACATTTTCTTCAAACTGCAAGTGTAAATCTCATTCTTCTTCTACCTCCAAATCATCAATATAAATGGGAAATAGAAGGGCAGCCTACACAAATCTCTGATCACACCATAATCTGGATCCTGCCTAACAAGAAAACAGCAGATTACCTTTAAAAACCTTCAGATTTCTGTGCACATGCACCCCTCTATCCCTTGAGAACTATGCCACCAGATTAAATATTTGTCTGAACCTCTACGACCTGGGAAAGGAAATGAGTCAGCAAAAAAAACAAATGTTCATCAAAATGATTCAATGAACTTCTTGGTTCCTTCAATTTGTTAACAAGTGAAGGCAAGATTACAAGGCCTATTTTTCAAGGATAATCCAATTGTCTAATCACCAAGAATTAGTGAAAACTAAATATCTAATTGAGGCCATGTTCCTTCTGTTGTTTCTGGAGGGTGCAGGGGATTTTTTTTTAAGCTCATGGCTGCTTTTAAAGTGTTTTTGTGTGGCTGCAGAAGCACAGTAATATAAATGGGCCGACTGGGTGGTGGAGTTTTCAGTTGCGTGCACAGCTTAGAGGCAACATTGGTTATGACACATATACTTATGAAAACAGTTTTCAATCAAACTATTAGCGTAAAGAAGTATTGTCAGGCGAACAACTGTCTGAATGAGGCTTGAGCTGTCCAGTGATTTTTGGAAACAGCACAAAATCAAAGCTTTTCCTTACCTTTTGAAGTAAGCCGGTTGTTCTGTAAATTAAAAGTCTCCAGATTCTGAAGTCTTGATAACTCCTCCATAGGGATCACCTCTAAAGCATTGTTCTAAGTAACAAGAAATGACGTGAGTTATTTGACTTCCAGCCAGCATTTCTGCACTTATTCTCCACAGTTTTAAGCATAGCTGATGATAACTGAGTTGCTTGTATGGGAGTCTCTGTGTAGCTTTCAATGGAGGGAAATTTTCAAAAGAAAACAGCCCTATGGTTAACATGTAGATTGAAAAATTATGTGTAAAACAAAACAGAATGACAATGAGGCAGCACAGTGGTTAACACTCCTGCCTCACAGTGCCAGGGATTTCAGCCTTGGGTGACTGTTTGTACATTCTCCCCGTGTCTGCATGAATTTCTTCCAGGTGCTTTGGTTTCCTGCCACAGATTAAAGATGTATAGATTAGCTGGATTGGCTATACTAAATTGCCCCTTAGTGTCCAAAGTTAGGGGAGATTCGCAGAGTAAATGTGTGGGTTTATGAGGCTAGGGCTGGGGATTGGCCTGTATAGAATACTCTGTCAGACAGTTAGTGCAGATTGGATGGGCTTAATGGTCTCATTCTGCACTACAGGGATCCATGATTCTATGAATAGTTCTGCAGCTTATTCAATGCATTTAACTTCTGTGGTTATTACTGTAATAGGTTACTTTTATAATGTACTTCTTGCCAAAACAAATGTTATACATATACCTGCCAACATTCCACTGAGAATTATTTCTGCATCTAATCATGTATAGAAGAGGTTTAAAATGCCAATGGTCATATTCTGCAAGTTTCAAATCACTTCTTTTCACCATCTTCGGGACATTTTTATAGCATTTATTGAGATACACCATGTAGTGAATTGTATAGAAGGGCTCTGACAATTGGAATAGAGTAATTCATAGCAATTTTCATTGTTGGCTAACAATTAAGTGTCTTGTGTCACTTTGGATCTTCCCAGCCATTTTCTATTATTTTTATTAATACAGTTATACAGCTTAAATGGTTTTGTGGGAATGCTATCATTTTGGAACAGGGGTCTGACTTTGTCACAAGTATGATTTGTGGTTTGTTTCTTTTTGTTCATTTCTAACTGAAAATGACATCCCATAACAATACCAATTACAATTGTTATCTTGAATTTATTAATTCTGTGGATTGTCATTTTCAAAACCCATAAAGCAGTTATTCAAATATTGGTATCAGTAATGAAAAAGAAAAGGTGTTATGAAGTTATTTTGGCATAAAATTGAGAGTCAAATTATTAGAATTTGAATACAATAAAAATTCCCATTGTTACCTTTGCTGAATTAATATCCCAAAGGAGAGGGTGAGTTGATAAATCCACTGCTTAGTTTGGAATTAACCCAGAGAGATCCTGCAAGAACTTGCAGCTTTTTCCTTAGTCTTACTTAATTCAGGTAGGGTGAAGGCAATAGCACTCTGACTGGCATCAGTGTGCTTGATCTTAGCTACCTCTCTATTCCTAATTGCAATCCAGTGATTCTATTCTCGATAGGGTCAGCTGTATTGTCAGATTGACAGTAATTCCTAAAATTCACACAAGATCATTGGAGTTAAATAGAGGAGAAGGTTTAGCCTGCATTGCCATGAAGAATATGAGGACAAGTCAGGAGTACCCCAGAGGGAGAACCTGGAGGTAGGAGAGATGAAAGCAACAGACTACACTTTATTAAATAGAATTGAGGACAAACAATTATTGCAGCTGTTATTATTAATCAAAGGGAAGGTCACACATAGCTAGTTTTGGTAGGGGATCAAGACAAAGATCTTGCTGAGAGATTTATCCTATCCTTTACCTGCAGAGACAGGTGCAGTATTGACTTTGATAAGTTCCTGGGAAATTCCTTTAGATCCACCCCACCACAGTCTACGGTTCCATCCATGTTACAGCTGCAGTCAGGAGGGCAGTAAGGCACTTGCACTTCAGGAGCAGTTTTTCCTCTTGTACGAATCTCCATTGAGTCAGATAAATCATTTTCCTGGCACATTGCGCTGCAGCTGAAGCTCAAGAGCCAGAGCAACAAGGAGTACCCACTGCTCCAATACATTTGACCTCCTAAAGAAACAGATTCCATTTAATTTTAAACACATACTGGTTAAGGTGATATCTTCCCTAATATTAGCTTTCAATTTACTTATTCTACTATTTAAATACCATTACTTTCTAAAGAATCCTGATTGTTTTGATTGATCAAGAATGTAACAAAAATTAGCCTTCAGTAAAATGTTGATATATAACTCCATATATTAAACACATGTATGCATTTAAATTTCCAATCTATAAAATATTCAATTATTTATCTTGATACACATAGTACAATTAAAAAACACATAAATATATCCAGCAATTTCCATAATTGGCACCGTTTCATACGTGAATAGTTGACAACGAGATTTAAATATTTTGATATGATTAATTGTTTTATCCGCTGCATATTTTCACATTAAACTGCAAACAATAAAATAATTAATATTGTTGATTCAGGAAGTGGACTCAGCTCACCGATCTTCATTAACTCTTAGCAATTAATTCAGTGTTAAGCTTCACAATGAGAACAAGTAGTTTTCATGTCTCCAAAGTGCCCTGGGTTTGGAAGAGTTTTTCAGAAAGAAAGGAAGATCCTTTCCAGATGTGAAACGTAACACGGAACACTTCATTGATTTCTATACAGAATTTCCACCCTTTCTTCAAAAATGTGGAAAAGAAATGCTTCGGCCTACTCCAGGGCTATCGTATAGAAAAGCACAACTCTACAACGACAGTTTGAGAGGAAATCTCTGGAGAGCCAGGTTGAAGCCTCCTATCACACAGGCTGTTTTTATATCTAATCACACATTTTCTGTTTGGCTAAGGGCCATAATAACACAGAGAAACGTGTCAAATCCACTTTAAACACAGTACATAGAGTGAAAACAGGAAATTGCCACGTATTAAATTTAACAGAAACAACTAAATCCCATGTCAATTAAATTTTAAAAAATACTTTACCTTGCCTGGTATTATTAATTACGACTAGAATTCTCGCACCAGTCAGTAGGCACTGAGATAATCACTAACAGGACTGAAGCAACAGATTTCTGTTTGAGGAATTATCTGTTTGACTTAGATCCGATTAAGCAATCTTACTTAGTAAAAGAACAGTTTCTAAATATATGTTGCTTTATTGTGACTGAAGTTGATTAATATCCCCTTTTTCCAGGATTCTGATGACCCCATCTTGAACTCATCCTGTACCAAAATGACCCATCTAAATATTTCATAAGAAAATCGATAGCCTGTGCCTGTACACATGTACCTATAGCTATTTTTAAATCATTGTATTAACTTAATTTGACCTCAAGAACTCAACACATTGTTAGATAAAGTAACAATAATTTTCTTTTCTGGATTTAACTTACTGCATTAGCAAATATAGTGCTAATGTGCAATTGTTTACACCATTGTCATAAGAAGGGAATGCTGCTGTAGAGCACAGATGTATTTTAATTTGAATTCCTATTAACTCAGCACTCCTGGGGTGACTGTTTTTGCTGGCTAACGAGTTAAAAACTTACATGTCCAGTTAGTTACTGATAAACAGAAAATTCACGTAACAGAATAAGTTGAACAAGCTTCTGTCCTAATAATGTCATGCAGACTGATACGCACCTGAGTCTGTTTAAAATCAATGTATATAGAGCTTATTCAGCAGAACAGAGGCAAATCATCAATGCTCCCAAGTGTAACCTCAAGATATTGCTTTGTCTTTTCTTCTTGCCGGGTGTTACTCTGGCTCGAAGTTTCAGTAATGAGGTGGCGTCAGAATACTTTACTTCTGTTTAGGTTGGACTGACAATCAAGTTTAAGTCTTGCACCTACCCTTGACAATACCAATCACGGCAAAGTTCTCTGAAGGAATAAGTCTTCACAACAGTGCCTGATTCAAATGTTCATAGTATGACTATGATTTATAGGAATGTGTTGCTTTGCTCTTTTGGGACTCCATAACATATGAGATGCATGTTTGAGACCACACAAAGTAATCTACCATATTTCTTCAATTAGAATCAAATTCTTCTTTTAAATACTGACATATTCTGGCTAGACCTAAAGCATGCTTTCTGTTTAAAGGATTTATTATTTGCTAATTAAACTCATAAAGATATTAGATGTAGTAAAGAGTCCTTTTAAAGAGCCAATAATCAGCTGTGCATTATTTGGCCTCAGTCTATTAAATTACCCTTTGTCAACTTAAACCCTGCAATAATTTTTATTCTTATTCATTAACTGTATTCTTTTCAGTATTCTGCTCATCCATTCAAGGGATGGGGCACTTTCCAGCCTGGAATTATTAATACCTGGTTAACAGACTACAGATAGAAACAAAGTAAAGGTCTATTTAATCAGTCTGAACAATGCATCTAAAAAAAAGTAAGAATTTATTTATTAGTCACAAGTAAGATTTACATTAACACTATAATGAAGTCACTGTGGAATCCCCCTAGTTGCCACATTCTGGCACCTGTTCGAGTTAATGCACCTAACCAGCACATCTTTCAGATTGTGGGAGGAAACTGGAGCACCTGGAGGAAACCCACGCAGACACAGGGAGAACGTGCAAACCCTAAACAGACGGTGACCCAAGCCAGGAGTCGAATCGAGGTTCCTGGCACTGCAGGGCAGCAGTGCTAATCGCTCTGCCACTGTGCTGCCCACCTCAGCAGTCATTTCCACAGCCCCTATTAATATATCTATATATTTGTTTTGGAGATCGGAGTGTGCTGAGAAGGCCACTTTCATTTTCCTTATAAGGTGGTGGTTGGCCTTACTTCTTGAAATGCTGCAGTCCTGATGCTGGTGCTTCCGTTATGAGGTTCTTCAGGAAAATGCCAGAATTTTGCCTCATTGAAAATGAAGGAAGATAGCACCTTCCAAATCAGGATGGTGCGAGAACTGAAGGGAAGTTTTTATTTATTAGTGTCACATATAGGTTTACATTAACACTGCAGTGAAATTATTGTGGAAATTCCATAGTCGCCACACTCAGATGCCTGTTTGGGTGCACTGAAGGGGAATTTAACATGGCCAATGCATCTAATGAGCACATCTTTCAAACTGTGGGAGGAAACTGGAGTGCCCAGAGGAAAACTATGCAAACACAGGGAGAACTTGCAGACTCCACATAGGCGGTGATCCAAGCCAGGAATCAAACCCAGGTCCCTGGCACAGAGGCAGCAGTGCTCACTGCAGTGCTATTGTGCCATTTAAAAGTTAAGAATATTGTCCTTCTTGCTGATACTGGTCACAGGCTGGAAGGTGCAGCTTCATGTCTTGGTGCTATGCATCTTGCATTTACGGCAGCCACAGTGCATTGGTAGTGAAGTGAATTACTCCTACTCTATGTGTAACTGCAACACTATATTCTGCACTTTCTCCTTTTGTTCTCCCCTATGTGTTCTATGAAAGGTACATTTTATCTGTAAAGTGTGCAAGAAACAATCCTTTTCACTCTATCCTAGTACATGTGACAATAATAGATCAAACCAAAATCAAACCTTGTTAAGGCTAAAGTATGTTTCTAGATCCTGGTCAGTCTAGCAGCAATTTTACCCACCCAGGTAATACAGTGAGTATTCCATTAGATCCCTAAATTGTGCCTTATAGAAGGTAGCGAGACATTTAGGGCCCAGAACCTCAGCAAGTTCTTGCAGAGTACCCAGTTCTCTCTCGTGCTCATTCTAACCCTCATACCCTTCACTTTTCCCTGAGGTTATATTGTTGGAGACTCAGTAATGATGATATTGTACAAAGGTCAAGAGTAGAGGTTGGAGATGGTCAATACATGACAATTACATGGTTCAAATATTTCCTATCATTTCTTAATTCAAGCCTGACTGCTTCATAATCGAATTGTGAATGGAGATGAATTCTGCAGAATCATTTATGAACAATCTCACTCAAGACCTTATTGATGAAGCAGCTAGATTGCTAGTCCAAGGGCACTCCCCTGAATACCTCTGTTGGTCTGATGATTAGCTTCAGACAACCACAATCATCTTTTGGTACATCAGATGTGAATGCTCCCAATGACCTCAAATATTTCTGGGACTCCATTATGTCCTATCTGGTTTAATACTGCCTTAATGTCATGAGTAGTTACTTTCACATTTCCTCCAGCAGTCAGGTCTTGCATTAAGAATTTGAAGAGCTGATTCTGGTGGAACCGGAACTCAGCATTTAAAAAAATTTTCATGGGATGTAGGTGTCACTGGCTGGTATTTATCAACGAGGGTCAGGCCACAGATGGGTTCCTTCCTCTTAGCTATGGATGTGCTAAGGCTACTCAATCTTTTCCTTGTCTGCTGCTTGCTGTGAGGTCATGAATCAAATGATTTTCACCTCTCCTGTTGAAAACAAGTAAATGCAATCAACTACCAGTGCATAAATAAGATCTTCCTAATGAGTTTATCATTGGTGGTAAATCAAAAGTGCATGAGGCAAAGAATGCAACTGGGGACAAGGACTGCTTTGAGATGGGGTGAGATGTGAGAAAAGGTGAGAAGGTGAGTTGGTGAGATATGGTGAGAGGATGAATCGGTGCTGCTGGAAAGGTGCAGTGTTTACATATGTTGGCAGACGGCACTGAGTATGCATCTCAGGATATGGCGAGATCAGCAGTCTGAGCTTATTACTGGTTCTTCTTGGAACCTGACTGGCTTGTGGCCTCATATAGTTGCATGATTCCAACTTTCCACTTAGACATTCTGTCATCTAGTATCAAATCCAACAGCAGTCATGCAGAATCAAATTTATTGAAGGAATCTGTTGGAGATAGACATTACTGCAGAGGGTAATACTGTCTAATCTCTCTTCGGCATTCACGCAGGGAGATGTAAATGTAGTTGTGGAGAACACTGGGATACAGGGTTGCAAACTGGAAAGTATTGAAGTAGATAAGGAGGATGTGCTAGATATTCTTGAGGGTTTGAAGTTAGATAAGTCCCCTGGGCCGGACGGGATTTACCCTAGGATTCTCTGGGAGGCGAGAGAGGCGATTGCAGAGCCTCTGGCTCTGATCTTCAGGTCGTCGTTGGTTACGGGTATAGTGCCGGAAGACTGGAGGATAGCGAATGTGGTCCCATTGTTCAAGAAGGGGAAGAGAGACTTTCCGGGGAATTATAGGCCGGTGAGTCTTACTTCTGTTGTGGGCAAAGTATTGGAGAGAATTATTAGGGATAGGATTTATAGTTATTTAGAGAGAAATGAATTGATTGGGGATAGTCAGCATGGTTTTGTGAAGGGTAGGTTGTGCCTTACTAACCTTATTGAGTTTTTTGAAAAAGTGACCAAAGAGGTGGATGGGGGTAAGGCAGTTGATGTGGTATATATGGACTTTAGTAAGGCGTTCGATAAGGTGGCCCATGGAAGGCTTCTGCAGAAAATGCAGATGTATGGGATTGAGGGTGATTTAGCTAATTGGATTAGGAATTGGCTAGCAGATAGAAGACAGAGGGTGGTGGTTGATGGGAGATATTCATCGTGGAGTTCGGTTACAAGTGGTGTACCTCAGGGGTCTGTTTTGGGGCCCCTGCTGTTTGTAATTTTTATAAATGATCTGGATGAGGGTATTGAAGGATGGATTAGTAAATTTGCAGATGACACTAAAGTCGGTGGAGTGGTAGATAGTGAAGAGGGGTGTTATAGTTTGCAGAGAGACTTGGACAAGTTGCAGAGCTGGGCCGAGAGGTGGCAAATGGAGTTTAATGTGGAAAAGTGTGAGGTAATTCACTTTGGCAGGAATAACAAATGTGTAGAGTATAGGGCTAATGGTAGGACTCTTAATAGTGTTGATGAACAGAGGGATCTTGGTGTATATGTGCATAGATCCCTGAAAGTTGGCAATCAAGTCGATAAGGTTGTTAAGAAGGCATATGGAGTCTTAGCTTTTATTGGTAGGGGGATTGAATTTCGGAGCCGCAACATCATGTTGCAACTGTACAAAACTCTAGTGCGGCCGCACTTGGAGTATTGTGTGCAGTTCTGGTCCCCACATTATAAGAAAGATGTGGAGGCATTGGAGAGGGTACAGAGGAGGTTTACCAGGATGTTGCCTGGTATGGAGGGCAGGTCTTATGAAGAGAGGCTGAGGGATTTGAGGTTGTTTTCGTTAGAAAGAAGGCGGCTAAGAGGAGACTTTATTGAAACATATAAGATGATTAGAGGTTTAGATAGGGTGGATAGTGATAGCCTTTTTCCTAGGATGGAGAAAGCTAGCACGAGGGGACATAGCTTTAAATTAAGGGGTGGTGGTTATAGGACGGATGTCAGAGGTAGGTTCTTTACCCAGAGGGTGGTAAGGGTATGGAATGCCCTGCCTGCTGCAGTTGTAGATGCGCCAAGTTTGGTGGCGTTTAAGAGGTTAGTAGATAAGTTTATGGACGAAAAGGGAATGGTTTACGTTAGAGGGTCATTGCTTTTTCCTAATTGGTCGGCACAACATTGAAGGCCGAAGGGCATGTTCTGCGCTGTAATGTTCTATGTTCTATGTTCTAATCATTATGCAATCAACTGGAGGATCTTTTCACAAACCACAGCTGAACATCACTGCTTACACAAGAATAAGTAGCCCTTCTGATCTCAGGATGTGTGCTTTTCAATTTTGGTATAGGAATTTCAGATATGTTATTCCTTCTTTTCCAATATCCTCTGAAGTTGATGGTGGAATCAAAAGTGTGAGTGTAAGTCATCTTGCTACTCAATAAAACTATTGTGGTTTAGACTTTGGATGGCACGATGGCACAGTAAATAGCACTACTGTCTCACAGCACCAGGGACCCAGGTTTGATTCCAGTTTGGTTTATAGTCTATGCGGAACCAGCACATTCTCCCCATGTTAACGTGGATTTACTTTGGGAGCTCAGGTTTTCTTCCACACTTCAAGAGATGTTTTGGTTAGGTGCGTTGGCCATGCTAAATTCTCCCTCAGTGTGCTCAAACAGACGCTGGATTGTGGTGACTAGGGGATTTTCACAGTAACTTCATTGCAGTGTTAATGTAAGCCTACTTGTGACTAATAAATAAATAAACTTAAACTTGCTCATTCTCCAAGCAATCTACCTCTCATTCTGTTGAACAGAAAAGAGTTGTTCTGGACTGCCAATAAAAACCTAAATTTAATTAAGATTAATTTATCATGGTATAATGTATTACAAAATTGTAATGTTTTATCGCACAGTGAGATCTTTTGGCTGTTCGCAACATTGTCAACTCTTTGAAAGAGCTATTCATTTAGTCCTCTTCCTCTGCACACTATTTTAATTCTTTTAAAGTATCCACCCAATTTCTTTTCATTTAAAAATAATTATGGATTTTGTTTCCATCATTGTTTCTGGTAGCACAATACCCAAATTCTTACAGTTTTCTTTTCGTTAATATTTATAGTCTTTAATTACTGACTTATCTACAAGTAGAAATAGTATTATTTTATCAAAGCCCTTTATACAACAATACAGATGTGATTCCTCTTCGTGTTCTCTCTTATAATGAAAATATGACATTTCTCTCTCCTTACAACTAAATCCTCATATCTTTAATGGGTCTTCTCTGTACCCTCTGCATGACCATTCAAAACGGGACATAGTATTCCAAATGTACCTTAATCAATTTGTACAAGTTCAACATTGTTTTAAATGGATGTCCCATTTTAAATATATAAAATAGCAATGCATTTTCAACTTTCTAATGAACCTCTCACTGTATTTTTTTAAAATGAAATACAAGTGAACACAAATTGTGAAATATTTAATTGGGAAGTATGCGAAAGGACTAAAAGCATTCCTTTCAAGCACAATTAAATCTTATCTGCCTTCCTGATTTAAAAGATGTCCAGCCAGATATTGAAAAGAACACATTTTCAAAATTTATAATATTATAAACCATATCCTGTTGATGCAATGCTTTCTAGTTTGATATTTCTTACATTCAGTGTTTTAATTGAAATACTTGGTCTTCAATGTGTTTTCTCTTGTATGTGCAATGCTGATGCTGGGAACTATGGTCCATATCCTAGCAATAATGTTCTTGATGCAAGTAAAAATACTAAAAGCAACAGGCCTAACATTCTGCAGACCATGTGAAGAAGTGGAACGTTGGCGAGGTGGAGCAGAATATTGGGCGTACGTGAGTGATACTTTAACCATAAATGCCCAGGATTTTCACCCACAAAACTGACTGCACGTTGACTCTCAAATGCATATATCATCCAATTGTGCTTGTCTGAAGAGGTCTATTAGCATCACAGCCAGAGGAAATAATATCAATGATCAGTTTCAAAATTGCAATTTTTCGAGTTTTATTTAGAACAAAAAATCAGAGATCTTCTCTGTAGTAACCGCTTCCCTGATGCATTTATAATGCAAAAGTATAAATCAGATTAAAAATATTGGGCACATATAGTGATACTATAATCATAAATGCCCAGGTCTGCTCAATTATTTATCAAACCTTCCACCTTAAAGAATTCTCACCAACAAAACTGACCACAGTTTCTCCATGTGATGGTGAAGCTGAAACTTTAAATTTGTGAACACTGTAATGAGATTGGGAGGATGCTTGGAAGTAATGCGACACCAACAAAGTTAATGCAGTTCCAACATTGCACCCAGGGAGAAATTTCAGTCCAACAGGTTTTGGGTCCTGGGGTGATGCAAAACCAGAAGAATTATTTCTTAGTTCTTAAGTCTTGGTAAATACTTTGTCCAACGCTGAGAGAAACAGAAAGTAGTGAAGATAGATAGCAGTGGGGAGGCGGGGGGGGGGCAAGGGGGAGAGGATGGGGGAGACTACCTGAAGAAGTCCTGCTCTTTTCTCCAGCAAGATTTCCATGTTTCTCTTCCCCTATCCACTATCACTGCTTTCCATTTCTTTCTCAGAATGAAATTGGTAAAATCGGGCCCTAAGTGCTGAATCTGGGCACAATTCAGATCCGACTTGGAAATCTGCTTTCAGGCACCCCCATTAGCACTCAGCCTGAAAAAGAAATCGCGAATCCAAATCGCATTGTGGGCAGGGCTTAACGCTCCTGAAACGATCGGAACTCTGAACTGTGCAATCACAGTGAAGAAAAAAAACTTGAAAAACCTGCCCCGTCACATCACTCCTGGGCTGCAAAAAATGGACAAAGAGTGAAAAGCATGAGTGATGGTCCCCACAGACGTCACCCCACTCCTTCTTCACCCACTCTTCCGCTACTCAGGTTGATCGCGACCCCTTGCCCCCCTCCCCACCAATCATCCACACAGTGACAGCAGACCCCCCTGCCCCCACCTCAATCAGAGATCCATTTGGCCTCCCACCTTTCCCTTCACCAAAGATCCATCTGGCCTCCCTTCCAATACATTTCACATTCTCACAGCCAAGTATTTTGACGGTTTTACTAATTAAATGCACATACACTATTATAATTGTGGAATTCCTTCTCTCTGCTGCCTGTACTTGCAAAATCCACTGAGGTACATATCCAGGTCTTTATTGAAGTTGTATAATGAAATGTATAGGTGCATGTACAAACGACTGTTGCTTGATTCAACAACCTTCGCAATTGTAATTAGCAACAGCCAATTGTAAGAGCTGCATTTCCAAGTTTAGAAGATAATTTGGGAAATGGTAATAAGATGATTTCTACTTCTTCTGAACTTGCTGATGTAGGGGAAAAAAATTCATGACAACTGAAATACAGTCTTAGTAGCATTTATAACAGGAATAATCAGAATTAGAAATGTGATGGGGTAGAATTAACTTACCCCCACCCCCACCAGAATGATGGAGCCTCCCCCACCCGACCCCCAGAAATGATCTGGCTTCCCCCCCACCCATTCAAGGGGATATTTGACCTGTCTCCTGCTCCTTCCCCACCCACCCCTCCTTCCCTCATCAGAGAATGATCTGGTCTCCCTCCCATCCCCCTGCCACCAGATACATCTGACCTCTCCCCCCACTCCCACAACCACCAGAGAATGATTGGGCCTTCCTCCCTGTCCTCCACCCCCCATCCCACACCAGAGAATAACTGGGCTCACCTCTCCTCTCCCCCAGGGAATGATCAGGCCCGCCTACCCTTCCCCACACTCCTCCCCGAGTATGATCATGCCTCCGTTCTCCCGCCTCACCTGATCTGACCCACCTCCCCCTCCTCCCACCTATCACCACTGATCTGAGTCAGAGAGCCATTAGAAGTTCTGAACTTACTTCTTCAGCAGCTGGAGCGCCCAAAACAGACCTTGGCCAAGCATGTCTGTTTTGTGCCGAATCTGGATGCACAAATGCAGTGGTAGAAGGGGAAATGCTGATAAAACTTGGGCAGGCAGTTCACTAATTCAATTTAAACATATGCCACATTCCGGCTTGATAAAGTGGGCATCTGCACGGGTGCGGATGGTGTTAATGGCCTCACGCCCGACTTTATCAAGTTTTCACGCCCGGCAATGGTAAAATTGGGCCCTTAGTGTTGGACAAGGTATTTATCAAGACTTGCT
This sequence comes from Sphyrna mokarran, assembly GCA_024679065.1. Taxonomy (NCBI): domain Eukaryota; kingdom Metazoa; phylum Chordata; class Chondrichthyes; order Carcharhiniformes; family Carcharhinidae; genus Sphyrna; species Sphyrna mokarran. Next base: position 45,237,347 of record JAGIQG010000009.1, on the reverse strand, counting down.
TGCACAGCCACATTTCCCCTTCTTCAGTAACTGCCTTTGTCAGAATAATTATTGACATGTTTCAGAAGACAGAGAAATTAGGGGTGTTAGGAAATAGTTTAGTTTTTCACTTGCAAAGGAAGATTTTTGGAGATTATATATTGTTTAAAAGAGTAAATGGTATAATAAAGGTAAACTTTAGACTCCAGGTGTGGGATTTTCCTGCTGTGCATGCTGTGAAACCAGAATATCCTACCCATGATCAGCGGACCTTTCCATGGTCCATCCCTTGCTCGCTAGGATTCACACAGTGGGAAAATTCACCTCTAGGAGTAAACTGCGGCATAAGACTTTCTTTTATTCGTGGGACAAGGGCTACACTGGCTGTATCAGCATTTATTGCCCATCTTAGTTGCCCTTAGAAGGCAGTTGAGAGTCAATCACATTGCTGTGGCTCTGAAGTCAAATGTAGACCAGGCCCGGTAAGGAATGCAGATTTCCTTCCCAGCAACAAAAACAGAAAATGCTGGAAAATCTCAACAAGTCTGACAGCATCTGTGGAGAGAGAATAGAACCAACATTTTGAGCATGGATAATCTTTATCAGCTCTTACATGTTGTTAATTATTACAATTACTTTGGCTTTTAAAATTTCCATCAATGGCTAAATAAACTTCAGGCAGCCCGCACCACTCCACCCTGGTTTGATTCCGAATGACACGAATAGTGCCAGTTGTGAAATCTGGATTACCAAAGCGAATCCAAAAACAAAGTGAGTCAGACATTCAGAAAGAGATAAAGCAGGATTTATTTTCATTCTTTTACTAAGGATGCTATAACATCTAGCACATAAATCCTGAAAAGTTATTAGTTAAGGAACAGCAAAGATGATAATTCAAAGAACCCGTTAGTAAGGCAAATTTAAAAAGTTTGTTTCACTAAGTTAAAGTCAGACAACTAATTCCATCAAGCATCTAACATTCAATGGTTGTATTCATTCAATGCAGATATATAGTTGGTAATAAAGCATTATACAAAATATATTCAAAGTTACATTTACATCATTTTCAGAAACAGACTGAATCAGTTAGAATATAACTAATTGCATTTTTTCTTAAATCCGCTCAGCAAGATACCAGTGTTACAAACTTCAAGTGTAATTAGAAAGTATTGGAAATTATTCCAGATTGTTTCAAACATGAAGACAACGGCTCCTAATATCCTCTCTGGCAACCTGCCACTCACATCATGTGATCAGGGGCTTGTACTCTGTCCATTTAGTTGCGAAGACCACTTGGGGTGAGTCCTCACAGTTTGGCTTTGCCAGGTTGAAGCTGTAGATTCTGAAGTTTCATGGCCAGACCCATATTACCAGCAATTTTCAGTTTCCCCTGAAAGAAGGCCTAAAACAGAAACATATTTTTAAAACAAGTATTCTCCACTGTAAAGTGACTTATTGTATTGCAATGAAATGCTTTTCAACTATTATACTACAGAGTGCACTTAACCTATGAACTCCCAATTTAAGGAGAAATTAGATACAAAGCAATGCTCAATAATTGCTTTAATTCTTGGCACGTCAAGTGCTCTTTCCGTACTCAACCTAACTGTTCTGTGGTTTAACTGCTGTTTAAGAAGGGAGGGAGGCAGCAGATGGGAAGTGATAGGCCAGTTAGCTTGACTTCGGTCATTGCAAGATTTTGAAGTCCATTATTAAAGATGAGATCACAGAGTACTTGTAAGTGCATGATAAGGTAGGATTCAGTCAGCACAGTTTTGTCAAAAACAGGTCAAGTCTGACAAATCTGTTAGGAGTTCTTTCAGGAGGGAACATCAAGATGGATGGCAGAGCAAAGTGTACAGAGGATGCTGAAAGTCTGCAAAGGCATACAGATCGTTTAAGTGAGTGGGTGAGGATCTGGCAGATGACGTACATGTTGTAAATGTGAAATCATCTATTTTGGTAGGAATAACAGCAAAATAGACTATTATTTAAATAGTATAAAAAAATTGCAGCATACTGTTGTGCAAAGGGATCTGGGTTTCCTTGTGCAGGAATCTCAAGGAGTTGGTCTGCAGATGCAGCAGGTAATTAAGAAGGCAAATGGAATTTTGTCCTTCATTGCTAGAGGGATGGAGTTTAAAAATTGCGAGATTAAGTTTCAGTTGAATAAGATGCTGATGAGGCCAAACCTGGAATACTGTGTACAGTTTTGGTCTCCTTACTTAGAAAAGATGTACTGGCACTGGAGAGAGTGCAGAGGAGATTCACTAGGTTGATTCCAAAGTTGAGGGGGTTGGCTTTTTGAGGACAGACTGAGTAGACTGGGACTATACTCATTGGAATTCAGAAGAAGGAAGGGAGATCTTATAGAAACATATCAGATTATGAAGGGAATAGATAAGACAGAAGCAGGGAAGTTGTTTCCACTGGCGGGTGAAACTAGAATTAGGGGGCATAGCCTCAAAATAAGAGGAAGCAGATTTAGGACTGAGTTGAGGAGGAACTCCTTCATACAAAGGGTTTTGAATCCGTGGAATTCCCTGCCCAGTGAAGCAGTTGAGGCTACCTCATTGAATGTTTTGAAGAAAAGGATAGATACAATTTTGAACAATAGAGAAATTAAGGGTTATGGTGAGTGGCGGGTAAGTGGAGCTGAGTCCATGAAAAGATTAGCCATGACCTTATTGAGGCCAGATGGCCTACTGCTGCTCCTAGTTCTTATATAACAAGGAGAACCAGTGAACATGATTTATTTAAATTTGCAGAAGGGCTTGGATAAGGTGCCAAATAGGAGACTGTTAAATAAGTACCCATGGTGTTAAGGGTAAGATCCTGGCATGCGCAGAGGGTTGGTTGACTTGTAGAAGGCAGGGAGTGATGATAAAGGGGTCTTTTTCAGGATGGCAACTAGTGACTAGTGGTGTGCCTCAGGTGTCAGTGCTGGGACCACAACTTTTCACAATATATATTAACGATTTAGAGGAAGGAATTGAAGACACTCTTGCAGATGAAACAAAGATATGTAGAGGGACAGGTAGTATTGAGGAAGCAGAGGGGCTGCAGAAGGACTTGGACAGGTTAGGAGAGTGGGCAAAGAAATGACAGATGGAATATAATGTGGAAAAGTGTGAGATTATACACTTTGGAAGGAGGAATGGAGGCATAGACTATTTTCTAAATGGGAAAATGCTTTGGAAATTAGAAAAACAAAGGGACTTGGGAATCGTTCAAGATTCTCTTAAGGTTAACGTACAGGTTTAGTTGGCAGTTAGGAAGGCAAATGCAATGTTAGCATTCATGTTGAGAGGGCTATAATACAAGCGCAGGGATGTAGTTTTGAGGTTCTAGTTAGACCCCATTTGGAGTACTGTAAGCAGTTTTGGACCCCATATATAACAGAGGACGTGCCGGCTTTAGAAAGAGGCCAGAAGAGGTTCACATGAATAATCCCTGGAATGAAGAGCTTGTTGTATGAGGAAATGTTGAGGACTCTGGGTCTGTACTCATTGGAGTTTAGAAGGATGAGAGGAGATCTTAATCGAAACTTATAAGATACTGCAAGGCCTGGATAGAGTGGACGTGGCAGGGAAAAACTAGAACCAAGGGCACAACCTCAGGCTAAAGGGATTAGGCTAAAGAGATGAGGAGGAATTTCTTCAGCCAGCGAATGGTGAATCTGTGAAAACTTTTGCTGCAGAAGGCTGTGGAGGCTAGGTCATTGAGTGTCTTTAAGCCAGAGATAGACAGGTTCTTGATTAATAAAGGGATCAGTGGTTATGGGAAAAGGGAGGAGAATGGGGCTGAGAAAAATATAAGCCATAATTGAATGGCAGAGCAGGGTCGATGGTCTGATTGGCCAATTCTCTGTTATGTCTTATGGTGGTCTTATTGAAAGAAATGATCTTCCTCTAGCTTTAAAATTTAGACTGAATGAATGTGGAAATATATAACTTAGTTTTAAAAGTTTCAGGAACAACCTAATCATTGACATACATTATTTTGTTAAAAACAGGGTAATTCAAAATGGAGACAGGGTAACACAGTGATCACTGCTAACTGCAGATGTAGCTTCCAGATTAAGTTAGTTCTGAATGGGGGCAGCAGAAAGTGGTCCATCATTAAATTCAGATGAATATATTAAAGGAGATTATTAAAACACATGGAAAAAAACAGAACAATGAAATCAATATCTGTAATGTGGTAATCTCACAATGGGCAAGTTGTTTCTTTCCAACTTCATTCTCTTCAAAATATCATTGAAAGGTGACAACAATGGCTAGTAAGGGCCTCAATATATCACAATAGTGCAGACAAAAAGTCTTTTATGCTGGAATTAAGATTCCATGCAAAACTACCACCTTTCAAGGTTGTAGCTTAAGGATTTCGAGATTTATCTTAGGATTCAGTCATCTGGCAATTGTAGTTATCTTCACAGTCATTCTCCTGCTTGCCTGGCTTGGATACTTGTCTTGTTCCTTGCTGAATGCAGTGTTACCAAGCTGGGAGCTGAAAAAAGGAGAACTACTCTGCTTGGCAATATTATGTGCGCGCTCACAATCTGGTAACACTTATCATGTCCAAATCATTGAGTCTACTATCTACGCAGGTTTCTCTCAGCCTATCCACAAATGAACTGAATGCCGCTTGTGAAATAAATGTGTTCCTTTTTTTTCCCCCACCCGTTGCTTACTTATGACATAGAATCTTACTATGTGCAAAGCGGCTGCTATATTAACCTGCTTAACAACACACTATATTTCAAAAGTAAATTATTCTGACAGTGGGATGCTCTGAAGACATGGAAGTTGCTTTTAAATTGTTCCCTTTATTTTCCTCCTGCACAGCTCCTTCTATAGTTTCTCTGTTACTGTCTAAAAAGAGGTCACTCATTTAAAATGGAGAAGAGGTGAAATTTTTCACTCAGAGGGTTGTGAGTCTCTGGAACTTTGTTCCTAAAAATATAGTGTACACACAGACTTTGAATATTTTTAAAGAAAAATGGACAAACTCTTGGCAAGCAAAAGGTCGATAGGTCATCAGGAGTAGGGGGGATGCAGATTTGATCTGATTAGCCATGATCTTATTAAATAGTGGAGCATGCTCAAGTGGCTGAATGACCTTCCTCCGCTCCTTGTTTGCGTGCTTGTATGTCCCCATTTTAATGCACTCTCCTGTTTAATATCATCTGCTTCTTGATTAATTTGCATTAAATTAAAAATTGGTAGAGATTCTAATAAAGAATCCCTGAGGCATCACCCTGAGCCTGACATCCTTCCTGAGTTAGTGTCTGCTGCTTCCTCTTTTTCCACTAAATCTTTATCAGTTTCCAAGTTTTAATTTGAATGTCTATTCCTTTCATTTTATGTAGCAGTGTTTCACCCAAGTATCAAAGGCCCTTTGAAAGTCATTATATGGTTTTCATCATCCACTTGAGTGTAACTGCTTTAAAAAGAAACAAGGTAATTAGTCAGCTTGCAGACGAGCAATGCCTTCTCTCATAATGACCCGATGAGTGTCTCCAGTGTTTGCATGTCATCAGCTTCTTAACTAATGAATACTTACAGGAAACAGTTATTTAATAGGCCTTTTTTTTGATCAAATAACAACGTCAACAGAATTTGCATAAATTTGACAATCCCTTGTCAGATTATTGGAAGAATATTTTCATTATGTAAAATACTGCAGGTGCTGAAAATTTGGAATAAAAACAGAAAATGCTGGAAATATTTAGTAGGTCTAGCAGAATCTATGGAGAGAGAAACAAGAGTTGACATTACAGATTTGTGACCTTTCATCAGAACAAGGAAAAGTTAAAATTTATTAGCAAATGAAAGGGAAAAGAACAAAAGGAAAAGTTGGCGATATGGTGGAAGGAAGGAAGACAAAAAAGACAAAATGTTTCATGGTACAAAGTCAAAGGGAGTAGTAATTGGACATGTAAAGAAACAAAGGATATATCTAGAGAATAAGTAACAATGGAAAATGCTGGAAACACTCAGCAGGTCAGAAAGCATCAATGGAGTCAAATATGAGTTAATGCTTCAGATCAATGACATTTCATTAGAATTGAGGAAAGATAGAAATGTAATCGGTTTTAAAGGGAATAGGGACCCAGGAAGAACAAAAGGGAATAGGGTGGAGAGCAGAAGATTCAACAAAAACTGTTTATGGTACAAAAGCCAAAGGACGTGGGAATAGATGAAGAAACAAAGATGTGTTCCAAAGAGGTGCAAATGTCTGGATTGCAACTGTCAGAATTCAAAGTAAAGGAACAAAGAAACAAGCGAAGCAAATCAAACCAACAGATAAAAAGTTTTCAGAGTGGAAAGATGAGGTGTTGTTCCTCAAACTTGGACTAAGCTTCTCTGGAAGACCAGTGAAGGCCAAGGACAGAACAGTCAGAATGGGAACAAGATGGGAAATTGAAGTAACAAGCAACAGAAAGCACATGGTGACTCTTAAGGAATGAACAGATGTGCTTGGCAAAGTAGTCACTCAATCTGCACTTGGTCTCCATAATGGAGAGGCCAAATGGTGAGCAGCAAATACACAGCATGACCAAACTGAAAAAATGCACAGTAAAATAACTACTTCATTTGGAAGGAGTGTTTGAGATTTTTGATGGTGAGAAGGTGAAAAGGCAGATGCTGCATCTCCTGTGGCTGCATGAAAAGGTGCTGGAGGGAATGGAGGGATTGCTGAGGGTGATAGGATTAGAGCAGGGGATTGTGGAGGGAATGGAGAGAATGCTCAAAGGAAAGGGGAGGAAAAACATGTTTGGTGGTGGAATCAAGCTGGAGGTGGCGGTATTAGATCTGATGATCCTCTCAATACGATTTATCTCAATTGGCTGGACAACTGGTTAGTCATGCAGAGTGCTGCCAACATCAGGGGTTCAATTCCCCGACTGGCTAAGGTTATTCATAAAACCTCACCTTCTCAGCCTTGGCCCTCGCCTGAGGTGCGGTGATCCTCAGATTAAATCACCACCAATCAGTTCTCTCCCTCAAAAGGAAGGGCAGCCTATAGTAATCTGGAATTATGGTGACTCTACCTTATATATTATGGTACTAGACTACTAGAGATCCCGATTTCACATCCTGTTATGGGAAGAATTCAATAAATTAGGTAATTTGGCTGGCAGGAAAGAGATTGTGTGTAAATTTCCATAGCACATGGTTGATACTTAATAACTTCAGAACTGGACAACAAATATAAATCATTAAATGATGTAAATTAAATGACTAATCAACGAAAAGAGGAAAAGGTGATAAATACATCATACATCCAAATTTTCTCCTTTAAAGTTTTATTGATATTGTTACATATTAACTTGAGCTATGTACATTTCAGTTCACAAGTAAATAAATACATTAAAGAGGTCTTGGTACACTGCGGTGTGCAATGGAAAAGCTGAGTCATTCCTTAGCGGGGAATAGATGGGGACCATACACCAATGAGGTTTGGGGAACACAAGGTGCTTTCTTGGGTTGGGAGCAGAAATTGTCCCCATTTTCCTTAACTGGGGAGAGGAAGGGTTCTTTGCCAAGATTTATCAATTTCAGAAAAATAAATATTCCAAGTGTGTTTCCAGACCTTTCAAGTGAGCTTTGAATTTGGAAGTGAATTACGGCAATAAAAAATAAACTTAACGTAATGCATTTTTCCAGCAAAGTGTATCATGTATGTCTGGGGAGTTTGATGCCATGTCTGCATTTTGTTTCCATTATTCACTTTGCTACAATACGTGTTAAAAGCAACATTCTGGAATGTAGGAAAGAGGCATTCAGCCAAATAGTCTGCAAATTGAAAAGTAATCAATCGATTTAATATATGCAGTTTTCTATTCAACATTAGATTTAGATATGCAAACTACTCACAGTCTGGGGATTCATCTTGCCAGTCATCAAAGCTAACAAATCATCATCAGACATAGTTATGGTGCAGTCAGCTTTCTTCTCTAAATGCAGACACACAGAAAAAGAGTTAAGTTCTCTTGAAAGTAAATCCATTTACAATATAAAACATCCTCAGCCCATTCACTCTATGTTAAGGGGAAGCAGCTCCCCTGAATTGTCATAATTATTGATGGTAATAGTTATACAAAAGCACACAGGATCCACTATAAAGTATCTTTTACTGACCTCCAACTTTCAATTTTTCCAATTCCTACACAGTGAATCTACCAATTACTGTCAAGTTCAGAGATTTCTACGATTGGTACATTAGTGATTGAACCCTGACTATCAAATTCAATTTACTCAGGACTCTTGCAGCCAGTAGAGACTTATCTCATTAATCTGAGCAAGATTTGAAAATGGACGGGTCCTAACTATTCTTTGCTCCTGTCCTTAAAACTCATAGAATCCTTACAGTGCAGAAGGAGGCCAAACGGTCCATCAGGTCTGCACAGACCACAATCCCACCCAAGTCCTATTTCCACAACCCCTCATATTTACTCTGCTAATCCCCTGACACTAAGTTTAATTTAGCATGGCCAATCAACCTAACCTTTGAACTGTGGGAAGAAACCAGAGCATGTGGAGGAAACCCATGCAGACAAAGAGAGAATGTGCAAACTCTACATAGATAGTGACCTGAGGAATTGAAGTCAGGTTCCTAGCACTGTGAAGCAGCAATGCTAATGACTGTGCCACCCAAAATCTTGAAGCTATTGCTCAGAATTCACTGGCATTTTGTCTCCAGTGAAATAATTTATATATAAAAAACAAAATTTCCTTTAAACAGAATTCCTATTCCATATTGCCACCTTTTGATGAATGCACTTTTAGTTTTGTAAAATCTTTTCCATCATTTTGTCTTCCCTCTATCCCAGCATTGATCTTCTTATCTTTCTTTACCATTGGTCATAGCAGCAGAATTTTAGGCATTCAGCCAAAGACACTGTACTTCCGAATGAGATATTCATCTATATTCAAGTATTGAACAAGAACAGTGACTTTTATTGACAGACCAAACCTCCAGTTTCAAATGCCTTGGGAGCAGTATAAAAAGAATATTATAATGAAGGAGCTTTATAACATATGGTGACGTCTTTGCAGCATTTTAATAGCTGTTAAAAAGGCATTAACTTCAATAGATATCTTTTAGTAGAACTGATTAAATTTGAACGCTCACTTCCAAACCAAAGCTCAGGTTGGGATTTTCCGCCCCGTTCACTTTGGGTCGGTTTGGAAATGGAAAATCGTGTTTTACGTTGGTGTCAATACCTGATGCAATTGTCCCCTCCTCGTGGTGTGGGCAGTGCTGAGGGTGCAGAGGCAGTGCCAAGAAATGGGGTGAAGGCTGTGCCAGAGTTAAATGGTTTGGTCATTTTGCACTAGGGTAGCCTTTCAAAACGGCACCCGATCCTCACCTGCTGGAAGGGCAGGTGAATCAGAGGCCTGTCCACCAGTGATATATTTTTTACTAAGTTCCAAATCGTACAGTGGAGAAAGCCACCACTGCCATCAGCAGATTCAACGGCCAACACAGCGCCTTTATCGATATCAGAGAAAATATTGTCCTTTTTATGAGCTTTAGCTTTGTCAGTAAAAACGTCAAGAGTGCCAGCCCCATTCCACAACTTGAGCACATTATCTAGACTAACACTCAAGTGCAGTACTAAATGCTGCACTGCTGGGAGACCCATATTTTGTGTGAGATGTTAAACTGAGGTCTTACTGCCCTTTCAAGTAACATTGAAGATCTCCAGTAAATTCTGAAGAACAGCAGGAGTATCCTAGCCAAGACTTATCCCTCAAATAACAACAATAATACAGTTTAACCGAACCAAAGTACTTATTTCATTGCTGTTGCTGTAACTCCCTGTTGCATTTCTCTTTCATTACAACATTGACAATGTAAGGGTGATCAACTGTCCTTTATCTTAAGTGACATGTTCTGATTGTTTGCTTAAGGGATGCCTTTTATCCTGGATTTCCAGGATATCCAAGGCTGATTTGTGGGAGATTGAGCCTGGAGTCTAAGTTCATTGTTCTTAAGTGGATTTTAAGTCTGAGATTCAGCAGGCAATTGTGACTCCACAAGATAAGTTCTGAGTTTTGGTTACTTTGAAAGACTCTTTGCCAAACTCTCTCCACTCACTCAACCAGCACAACCAGCTCTTATGACCACTAGCACCATCCCTCCCCACCACCCTCCTCCCCTCTCAAGCTAGTCACCAGTAACTCTCCCCATCCCGTGTGTCTTTTTTATTTCTAAAGAGTCAGCCACTTTGGCTAGAATAAAAAAATTAATTGGTTGTGAAACATGAAAGGCACTGTATAATCTTTCTGCTCTCATTTCTCTACTCTTTATTTTCCTCAATTTGAATTAATTAGTCTTACAAAAGAGCTTCTTTAATGTGACTGTGTCCATTATGACAAAGTGCAGTATGTCTACCCAGTCACCTCGAACCAGATTACAGAATTATAAAAGCTTATAGTAGGAGGCTACTTAGCTCACTGTGTCTGTGTTGGCACATTTTTAGAGTAATCAAAACCTACTTCCACTGCTCTGCTCTCTGTCTGTATTTTCCTCTTCAATTGTTTATTTACTCTTTCATTAAAATAGTAAATGTATCTTTCTCGCATATTCACTGTAGCAAAACTTTTCATCACATGGAAGCTTTCTGTCTGAAAACATTTCTTCTGCTACTGACAATTCAAAATTGATGACTCCTCGACAGGGGTTTCACAGAATCATACAAGGCAAAAGAGGCCCTTCAGCCCATCAAGTCCATACTGACATATTAAAAACACCTGAATTCCCACCTAATCCAGTCAGCCAGCACTTGGCCATACCCCTGGATGTTACAATGTGCCAAGTGCTCATCCAAAAACTTTTACAAGGATGTGGGGCAACCCACCCTTACCTCCCTCCCAGCAACACATTCCAAACCATCACCACCCTCTGGGTAAAAAAGTTTTTTCCTCACATCTTCTCTAAACCTCCTTTCCCAACGATTCAATAGTCCTTTCCCAACTATTCATCTTTTCAAAATCCTTTATGAATCTCTATTAAATATAATTTAGCAATTTTTACTCCCTGGAAATAGTTTCAATGTCTCAAGTCTTATCTCATAGCAAATGTTTCTTATAACTGACATTATCCTGCTGTAGTCTAATAACCAAAATCACTGTTTTTGACTGATGTCTTCAAAATAAAACGTTGTGCTTCAGTGAGGCAAACCCATTTTAAATGCTGCATTTCTAATTGAAAGCTTCCTTTTTTGTTTCAGTTTGGAAAATGGTTGGCAACTTATAAATGTACTTCCTGAAATGTTCATAAAGGCACAATACCGTGAATGCTGGAACTTGAAACAAAAACAGAAAATCCTGGAGAGAGATTGGAGCCAATTTGGTCAGGACTAATGAAGGTCATGTGGACTCAAAACATTGGCTCCATTCTCTCCCCACCTGAAATGTTCAGCTACTTTGCACTTTCAGATCCTGCCCAACATTGAGGCAGGATTCTCCAATCTCATTTGTCTTGCTCAGCTAAAACTCCATTCATCACAGCGGCACTGGAGAATCCCAGACACCGAAGAGGTTGGTAATTTCTGATGATAATGTTTTTCTAACATCTTAACTCTTTTTGCTTCCCATAAACTTATCAGGTAATAAAAAGAGCTGTCTCCATGCTAGATTATACTAAAAAGGGGTTGATGTATCATATAGTCAAATACCATTGAATTTCTTGAGGGACTATGTGTCTATAAAATGATGATTACTGGGGACTAGAGTACATGATGTATCAATCTGGGCTGAGTTTAAACCCTGAAAGAAAAGGATTAATGCAAATCTATTATTGAACACTTTGCAAATTTATGATTTAACAAAATTAAAAGGATTGGTGTGCACTGCCTTTACTTTACAAGAAGAAAATCCCAACAATAGGAATTCCCAAAAGATTCATTTGTGATTCAGCATTGTAACTTAAGGTTTTAAAAAGGTAGATGGCCTTGTTCCAGCAGTACATGTACTATAGTTGCCAATAAGTAGATGTGCAACTCTCCCACTTCTCCTTTATTAAAAACACAGCAAGCAGCACCAGTTTTCTGTAGTCTCAATTCCCATAGAATCAGTAATATTGTATTAAAGACACAAGATTCCATAACATGTTCCAAACTTTGTAGTCAGACTCCAGCTGCTGCTGGAACAAACACCTGTAAGCACAAGCTCTCAGTTTAATTTGGCACAGCATGGTGGCAGGGCAGCACAGTGGTTAGCATTGTTGCCTCGCAGCACAAGGGACCCGGCTTGGGTCACTGTCTGTGCCGAGTGTGTATGTTCTCCTTGTGTCTGTGTGGGTTTACTCCGGATATTCCGTTTTCTTCCCAAACTCCAAAGATATGCTGGTTAAGTGCATTGGCCATGCTAATTCCTCCCTCAGTGTACCCGAACAGGTGCCGGAGTGTGGCAACTGGAGGATTTTCACAGTAACTTTGTTGTAGTGTTAACATAAGCCTACTTGTGACTGATAAATTTAAACTTTAACTACTTTTACATAACTTCTTTTATTTAATCCCTGATATTCTGAAACACATAACCTCCTTCATTTTTAAATGGTGCTCATTAATTCTGCAACTGTTCAATCTCTTTTTTAAAAATATCTGAAGGATAGTGTCACAGTTATAAATTTGGATAAATAGCATCTTCGGTTCAATTGCTCCTCAAACTGTTGATTATTCCACATCTCTGATGCTCCTGTGCTTGATGACAATACCCACTCAGTATTTATACAAATGATAGTGTAACTGAGGGTGTAATTACACATAGGAGCCAGAAATTGTGTTTTTAGCACATTTTGACATAAAAGTTCTTCAATCTTTCTGGAGTCGGACCAAGAAACGGAGTGAAATAAGATATAAATCACTTTAACTTTACTGTAAGTGAATATAACACATGAACAACTAGACCTGCCTGTTTTGTCTAATTAAAGAAAGCTATACAGTTCACACTCGCCCGATCCTGCATGCTCAACATTATAAACTACTCTGAAACTTTTGTAGCTTTAGTTTGGAAATCAGGTTGTCAAAATATGGCATTTTTACTTACTTTCTTGCCTCCGAAATTATAACCTGGGTTATACCTGGACTGCCATGTAGCAGTGGTCTGGGAGACTCAAGTGGAGACCATGTAGTGGGCATCACAGCCTCTGAGGGTCTTGGGGCACCAGATTTCCGGCATCACAATCCCCTCTTCATGCAATTCTAAAAGATATTAAAAGCCCCTCAAAGTGTCCATGATTTTGTAATGTGAATGCCTAAATAGCAAGCATTCTTTCATTCAATGAAGTTAATTCTGAAGTATAAAGTGTCAGGTAGCAAATAGAAACAGAATGTTTAAAGAAACAAAAGAGTGAGCTAAAGTGACTGAAGAGAGTTTGCATGCTACAGCATGGGAGGTGGTAGCATATTAGTATTGTCACTGGGATGCAGGGAGTCCTGGGTTCAAATCCCATCATAGCAGACGGTGAAATTTGAATTCAATAAAAATCTGGAATTCAAATTCTCACAATAATCATGATTCTTATAAAAACCATTCTAGTTCACTTTAGGGGAGGAAATCTGCTGCCCTACATGTGAATCCAGATCCACATCAATGTGGTTGACTTTAAAAAGCTCTTTGAAATTCACTCAGATAAAGGGCAATTAGGGATGGGCAATAAATGCTGTTCCAGCTAGTGACATCCATATCTCCTGAACAAATACAAAAAATTTGAGTAACCAATGTTGTTCTACACAGAGTGAGCGTCCACAAATAAACAAAAGAATTTGAATTATACAAATAGTCACACTTCATGATTGTAATAGATCTTACCACTTAAAAAAATCTACTTTAGCAGATTCACCTCCAGATGTTGCTGTTCCTCACTTACATCGCCTATCGAGCTTCAGTGCAAAATAAGAAGACTTAATTGCAGTAGAAGTGCCAACATGTAGACAGGCTCCATATGTTCAGCTTGTTGCAGCAGAAGGTTTTGACATGATGTAAGATTCATAGACTCACATTCATTACAAAAGTATTAATGATGTTAACTGGGTGAGAGAATTAAAAGCACTGAAATGCCTGGTTCCACTTTGCCTACATCGTCAATCAGATTTTTAAAAAATGGAAAACAGAGATTGGATTGATTTTTATGAATTTATCTTCTGAACTGCTCTATAATCCTAAATGTTGGTCCTAAAATCACTGTCGAAATAAATAAAAGCCTAAAAGCCACGTGCAATTGCCACAGCAATTTCATGCAGTTGCTCGATTAAATGCAGAAAGAGAGAAGTTGCTGTCAGACATGCCATTAGCTTCATGAAAATGTCACCTTGCAGGTTAGATTCTATTCAAATACACTAACGTGACACAAACCGCTCTGTAGATATGAAGTAGATTCAGCACAGAACGTTGAATTGGATAATTTAAATTCTAACGACCCTTCAAACAATATGCAACATTAATTACTGTCAGTCAGCTTCTTGGCACCGAAAAGTAACAAGCACAGTCTCATTCCTAAAGGTTTTAATTTTGTGAGTTTTTTTTTTAATTCCCTCTCTCAATCCAATCTTTCTTTCCCTCTGTCTCTTTCTGTACTGGATTGGACACTAAATTCACTGCTCTACTTTATACTTCTTGTTCAAACCTTTTGTTGTTCATTGATGATCCTTCAATCTGACTGGTGAAAGAAGTCTCTCCTGTCATCCAGGCCCCAGAAACCCTCGTATTTGCTGTGCAAAATATCTAGGCAATTAAGTAGGCAAGGGTAAGTCCAACTAATGTCGGGCATTGTTTGTTAAGCGTTTACATGAATTCTTGGATCATTATATGTTTGCTTTTACTGAAATCTTCAGTAATCCCTATGCATTTATTATACTTTACTATTTCCCAAAAGCTCAAAACTGCAGAATGCCACTGGCCAGGGAAATTTAACAGCAAATAATTTGAGGAAAACTCTTAAGATATTGAGTCCTAAGATATTGCTTCAATTATATTAATGGGAACATTATGCAACAGACAGCAATCAGCATTCAGGAGAATGTGGTTATGGAACATTACAACATACAGGAGCGTTATATCTAATGCTCTCAAGCCTCCAACAACCAATAATAAGTCATAAATAAAGGTTGCTACTTGACAACAGCATGCAGGTGCTTCCCTTTATAGTATTAAAGATGAAAAGGCAAAGTAAAACAAAAATTCCATTTGTCAACAGAAGAAAATTCATGGTACCAGAATTGAAATCTACTGATCCTTTGCCATTTTTGACATCCACTACCCATAATCCTTCTTGGCCACCGGGGCCATCTTTGACTTTAAACGCAAACACTCCTCCAATCTTCTTTACAAAGAGCTCTCCTTCCTGGGGGAAAAAAAAGTATAGAAAAATAAGATTCTCAATGCTAATTTCATCTTAGATAATTCTAATTTGAAATGTATCAATTTAAAAGT
The DNA here is from genome assembly GCA_024679065.1 of Sphyrna mokarran. Lineage (NCBI taxonomy): Eukaryota > Metazoa > Chordata > Chondrichthyes > Carcharhiniformes > Carcharhinidae > Sphyrna > Sphyrna mokarran. Next base: position 45,221,919 of record JAGIQG010000009.1, on the reverse strand, counting down.
CAAGTAGAATGTGCATATTTGCCATGACTTTTGCACTCTTGTACAGGATTAAAAATAAAATCTCAATATCTATTGGCTGACCTTTCCTTCAACGTTGCATCTATCCTCTGCATTCATTATTCCCGTTAAAGAAACAACTAACTAGGATAAACAAACGACAAACTAGTGCTCTGCATGGCTTTGGTGAAGAGCTGAACAATGGCAACAGCACAGAATTCAAAATTGTCAACAATTTTTCAAGCAGGCACAAAATACAAGACCTGCAAAGAGTTTTTCCCTAGGCCTGCCAGATAGTGGGGAAATGTAATGAGGAGGAGACTTCCAAACCGTAGCAATCTCATAAATCGTAACAAATGTTACCACATGGGGGCTTAGATCAAAGAAGTATTGTAAATCATTACAATGGGGTAAATGTCAAAAATCAAAGCACTGTTTAGCTACTTAACTACACAGATTTTCACCATCAGCTGCCTGAGAGACACTGCTCAGTTCATACTAGCTTCTGACAGAAAATAGACTGCCACCTCCGCAAGGATGGAAGGGCCAAAACTGCTGGCAGGTTATTTAACATACATGTTAAACTCATAATAAATGTGAATTGATAGTCACATTCAGGAGTCATTTTACAGTATATGGTTCCCGAATGTAAACGGTGTGTAGAAATTTATTATAATCCCCATGTTCAAGTATAAAAACTTGGTGGGTAAGTAATCAAATTGCAAAATGAAACAGACACAGTTGAATAATTCTAGTGTGTAAAGGTAAACTCATGGCAGAGGATAGTACGGTAACATAATATACAACATAATAATTATAGATTTGTGAAAATATGAATAGTGGAAATTATAGTTAAATATGATTCAGAGGCAACAAGCATTGTGAAAGACCTAGCGGAGTTTAAATTTCAAAGCTTGCCAACAAATTGGTGAGATGCTTATTGGATGAACTAATGAACTGTGATAACAGATGACATAGTTTTTGAAAAAATAATTTCAGTATAATAAATCAAGGGCGACTTGATGTGGCTTAAAGTAGCAAAGGTTTTATTGCCAATGAATTACACTAACAGGATCAGACAAAACAGCTGTGACTGTATAACACTCCTCTGTTTTCCAATTGAGATCCCTCCCTGAAGTGGGACATGCACCATTGCACTTGATTTGCTCAGTTTTCCACCTCAACACTCTATACGGTCTGGCTCAATTATGTTGCCCTTAAGGAGCCACCTTATCACGTTCATTGGAGATAAATTAAAAATAATATTTTCCATAATAATCACTCAACAGTTTCCAAACAGCTAATGACTGATTCAGCTGGTCAAAATGTCAGAAAATCCAAGGGGTTCAAGTAGCTCTCAAAACGCATAGTCCGCACGGGCTGTCCGGGCTTGGGCATGCGTCCCAGCGCTGAACTTCTGATGCAGCCAGCTCCACGTTGGCAGGCCTCGGATTGAAATCTCCAGGCCTGCCAGCATCTTCCCCCTGCCAGAAGTACTTCACTCCAGCAGGGAGCTGATGGCTTGACTCCACTGGACTGCGGAGCATGTGGTAGCAATCATCCCAAGGGGACGAGCATGGTGGAGGCTGTTGCCCTCCAGGCATTGGTACCTTGCATTGCCCAAGGGGAAAAGTGCCAATGCCCCGGGGACACCTTAACTCTGTTCTCCAGGCTTGGGGTAGTGCCAAGGGCCAGGCCTTCAGGAGGTCGATTGGTGGAGGTGGGAAATCCCGCTGCCACTGTGCAGTTGGGATCAGTGAGAGGGGGAGAGAGGCCAGCAATCGGGGCTGGGTGGCCATCGGGCTGGGAGGGGGGTTGGTTTGGGACTGCAGTGGGAGGTGTGTGGGGCAAGGCTGGCCCGGATATGTTCAGAGACCAGTAACTGGGCTATGGAGAGAGGGGTAAGAGGTTTAGCAATCGGGGGGCAGGCAGTGCGGGGCTATTGTCCGTGTGCTTATCTCAGCACTGACAGATTGGTGTATACGCTGTAGCCCTCTCAGCACTACGCTGCCGGCATCTCCAATGGGAATAAGCCCTGCCCACAACTTTTCATCGGAATTTACGCTGAAGCACTCGACAGGGCACAGGGAGTCTTTTTGAAGCCCCCACTGAAAAACCAGTGGGATTTGCTCCAGTTTTCACATGAATTCAATACTTGGAATTTTCCTGGGAGAACTGCCGACACCCCTCCCCCCAAAAACCACTAATACAAACGTCATCCGTATAACTGACTTTACAGCAGAAAGTAGCAAGAGCAATTTTTCAAGGGAATGAGATCCCAGAGTGCAGAAAATGAGGCATATATGGTAGAACACAAAAATAATATAAACTGTGTCAACGATCTGAGTGACCCAGACAAAAGCGAGAAATAAAGTTAACCGATTTAAAAGATAATCTACCAATATTACTGTGGAATAGCTGCAAACAATATGTATGCATATCTTGAAACTGGAATGAGAAAAAGATACAAGCCAAAAATTAACAGAAAAGCTGTGAATTACTTGACGATTTACAAGAAGAGTGGTCAGCGATCTGGTGGGTGAACGAGAGTCAGCACTGAAGGCAACAAAATAAACTCTTAGCAGCAATGCGAGTCACAGAGTTAGCACACACTTTCATTATCTGCTGCGGATTTCCAGTTGACTATGTACCTCCCAGAAGCAATAATAATTGTCTTTGCTGGAGGAGATCATAGTGCTGGTATGACATATAGCAGAGAAATTCACCAGAAAGACACATTAAATACGCACACCACAAAGTAAACTAATAAATTTAATTTAGTGCTGTCATTCTCCCTCCAGAAAATAAAACATCCATTGTCCAAAGGCAGGAAAGCAAAACAGCAAAAGTATCATCTATGATATTCATGTTAGAGTTAATAGGTCCTGGTTGTGAAAGGCAAAGTGCTGGTTATGATGCGGATAAGGCCTTCAGCAAGTTCTGGAACCTCTTTTATCCCTTAAAATCCTGGTCTGTCACCAAACATTTGGTCACCTGTCTCAATAATGCCTCCTTTGTGAACATTTTTTCTGTTAAGTCTGAGCTCTGGGAGCCTTGTAGTATTTTCGTATGGCAAAGTGCTATATAAATTAAAATTACTGTTGATGTTGAGTTGAAGCCTTCTTATAGTATTTTAATCTCCTTTGTACACTGTTCCACTAAACAATTAGCTGACTCTGTTGATGTACTTTTGCTGTCTACGGATGCAGAATCTGTTACAACATAGTTAAGATGTATACACTCTAGACTTGCAGGCCATGCCATCGTCCTCTGTGTATTGATATATCCACAAATGGCCTATCATCCAGGATCTCTGACAAGCAAAATATTTATTTATCCCCATCACATGATTAGCAATACAGAAGAAGCTAAAGAGACATGAGGGAGAAAAAGGTGCACTGATGTGGGGTGGGAAAAAATAAACATTGGCAAAGACCAGTTTGGTTACATAGATTGTTGCTGTGCTGTAAATCTTCTCGGTTAGTTTCTTTGCCAATCAGAGTGAAAAGCAGAATGTCAAATTATAAGCCCAGAGATGGGGCTGGAATTATCCACAAGACTAAGGAGCAGAATTAGGCCACTCGGCCTATCGAGTCTGCTCTGCCATTCAATCATGGCTGATATTTTTCTCATTCCCATTTTCCTACCTTTTTCCTATAACCCATGATCCCCTTATTACCCAGATTTATTTCACAGAGCACTCATTACAGCAACAAAGTTAGCACAACACAAACATTGCAAGATGCTTCACAGGAGCACTATAAAACAAAGTACGACACCACATCTTCAAGGAGGTATTCGATCAAGGGACCAAAAGCTTTAGCGCAATCTTACTGAGGAAATGGAGATAGATTGATTGGGCTTGTTTTGGGCTGAATTAAATAGTTTCCAGAAATAAAAGGAGAACAATCCTGGCTCATCATCAGTATATAACTGACATTTGACTTACTGTAAAATTGACTTTTAAAAGGAAGAGAAAAAAACTAGAAGATTTTCACCAAATAAACAGGAACAGCTCCAGTTATTTTGAGGCAAATGGGATAAAAGGTTATGGGGAGAAAGCCGGATTAAGCTTTTGAGTTGGACAATCAGCCATGATCGTGATGAATGGCAGAGCAGGCCCGAAGGGCCAAATAGCCTCCTCCTGCTGCCATCTTCTATGATCATTTTATAGAAGCACTGAATCATTCGTTAGCACAGCATTCTTTAGCACTAAACAAAGCTTTCCTCTTTCTATGCCAATGGCGCTGAAGTCAGTTGCAATGTCTATATCCCACAAGACCAGTTCATTTGGCACAGACTATGTCGGAATCTAGGCTATTCTAGGAGATGAGTAAATTAGTAAATTAGTAAATTTGCAGATGACACCAAAGTCGGTGGAGTGGTAGATAGTGAAGAGGGGTGTTATAGTTTGCAGAGAGACTTGGACAAGTTGCAGAGCTGGGCCAAGAGGTGGCAAATGGAGTTTAATGTGAAAAAGTGTGAGGTAATGCACTTTGGCAGGAATAATAAATGTGTAGAGTATAGGGCTAATGGTAGGATTCTTAATAGTGTTGATGAACAGAGGGATCTTGGTGTATTTGTGCATAGATCCCTGAAAGTAGGCAGTCAAGTCGATAAGGTTGTTCAGAAGGCATATGGAGTCTTAGCTTTTATTGGTAGGGGGATTGAATTTCGGAGCCGCAACGTCATGTTGCAACGGTACAAAACTCTAGTGCGGCCGCACTTGGAGTATTGTGTGCAGTTCTGGTCCCCACATTATAAGAAAGATGTGGAGGCATTGGAGAGGGTACAGAGGAGGTTTACCAGGATGTTGCCTGGTATGGAGAGCATGTCTTATGAGGAGAGGCTGAGGGATTTGAGGTTGTTTTCGTTAGAAAGGAGGCGGCTAAGAGGGGATCTTATTGAAGCATATAAGATGATTAGAGGTTTAGATAGGGTGGACAGTGCTAGCCTTTTTCCTAGGATGGAGAAAGCTAGCACGAGGGGACACAGCTTTAAATTAAGGGGTGATAGTTATAGGACGGATATGAGAGGTAGGTTCTTTACCCAGAGGGTGGTTAGGGAGTGGAATGCCCTGCCTGCGGCAGTTGTAGATGCACCAAGTTTGGTGGTGTTTAAGAGGTTTGTTGATAAGTTTATGGAAGAGAAGGGAATGGTTTAGTTTGGAGGGTCATTGCTTTTTTTTTCATAATTGGTCAGCGCAACATCGAAGGCTGAAGGGCCTGTTCTGCGCTGTAATGTTCTATGTTCTATGAAGATAGCAGCACACTGTCAATTTATCAAGGAAGCTATTATGGTAGCTGATAAGTGCTTATAACATCCAGTATGATGTTAACTCACCGTTTGCAAGATGTAAACTTAACTGATATTATAAAAGCATGCACAAAATCTGCACTTGCACTGATAATCTCTGTGTAATTTCAGAATTTAGCTGTGGCTGAACAATCCATCATGCAGGATCTTACTCAAATTTAAAATATACTAAAATAAGCAAATGCAGCTTCCGTATAAGATCAGTTCTTGTTAGCCGCTTACCGCAGTTTAAGCTATTTGAGCAGAATGTCACATCTGTTTCGTAGTAGGTTTCCTCAGGTAAAAAGGGTTCATTCAGAAATTATAATGAAAGCAAATCCCAATATTATCCCTGGGCCAGTGCTCATACAAGCATTGCAATCAAGTCTTCTCCATGGCCTTTAAAATAATAATGGTTTAATATAAACTGACATTTACCTGATTAATGTGCACGTCAACAGTTCACTATAACGTAAACATTCACGGGGTAGCGCAGCATGGCATTTTTACCATAACCGGAGTACAGTTTTATCTTACATTGCTGTGAGTTTCAGACCTCAAGGGATGTATGCCCATTTCAGCCGAGACTCATGGCATACATTTTTTTCCTGCTAATGTCCAAAGATTTTTAAAGTTAACTTATTAATCACAAGTAAGGCTTACATTAATACCGCAACAGTCTGCCTAGCTGCCACAGTCTGGCACCTATTCAGGTCAATTCAGCTAACCAGACTGTCGGAGGAAACCTGAGTACTTGCAGGAGTCCCACGCAGACACAGGGAGAACATGCAGACTCCACAAGCTGGGAATTGAATCCAAGTCCCTGGCACTGTGAAGCAGCAGTGCTAACCACTGCGCTACTATGCTGCCAGTTAGATGGATTAGCCATGCTAAATTGTCCCTTAGTGTTAGAGAGACTAACTAGAATAAATGCATGGGGTTGCAGGGATAGGGCTTGGGTAAGATTGTGGTTGATGCAGATTCAAAGGGCTGAATGGCCTCCTTCTGCACTATAGGGATTCCATGATGTTGTGGTAACAAAGTCCGAGAAAACTAGACTGCTTCTAGTGCATCATTCAAATTCACATTGACTACATATGAGTCCAAGAATACTCACTGTCCATGTTATTTGAATAAAGAGGCATAATTCTGTCTTTACATTTCTCAGCAGGAGCCCACAAGGCAAATACTGAGAACAAAAATCTTTGGGGGATATTTTCCCCATTTCTAACCCAGGAGCTCTAACTGCCAATTACTGGACCCCAGTTATACTCCAGAAAATATCAGAACATGGGGTCATTCATCCCTGCTTCTTCTGGAAAAAAAATGCCAATTAGTGTGCTTTCAGGACACAAAAAAATTTTGAATTTCCCTTAAGAATTATTAGTATCACAGATTAGCAAGGTCCTAGGACTTGAGTTACCTGGGCTGGTGAGAGAGACATCACAATTAGGTTCTCTCCTCATGATCTTGTGGCTCCTGTATAAAGATCAAGTCGATGACCTTTCAGACAAAACATCAAACTCCATTTTCCTTTCCACAAACACTACTTGACCAGCTGAGTATTTCCAACATTTTCTGTTTTTGTTTATAATTTCCAACACATGCAGTTCTTTGCTTTCATATGAGCAATGCCCAGTTGGGATTTTATGCATTATTAAGTCATCACATGTTACTGCAATATGCATTATAAAATGAGCCACAAAAGCACACAAAAAAAAAATGAACGAATACATCCATTTCTGGGACAATCCGTATGGAACAAATATCTAGGCAATTTCAACCACTGTATCCCATCACATTTTGCTCTTTATTCCAATCTAATGAGCTTGAGTAAGATATCTTCAATAATACTGCCTGCTGATACAATTGGCCATTCCAGCCTCCGAAGTTTACAGCACTACAAGCATATGTGTACTGCCTCAAAACCATTAAGTAGACGTGCTCTGAAGTTTGTAAGAACTTAGATGCCCAGTCCATGCTGTTAGCATACAACACAACAATAAATTATCAAAACCACTAGACTAATATCAGTGCAGATCCATTAATCTGTTTTACAGCACATCAGTGAACAAATCAAAAATATTGAGTTAACTTCAGCTTTTATAGACCATGGCCTTCACTGATTGGGTGAAACGAGGGTGGTGGGGGGCAGAAACAAAGAGTCCAAGATGAAGGTATAGAGGTCAAAAAGAATGGTTTACTCAAATTAATATCTTGAAGTAGCGATTAAAGAAATGGAGGATGCTCATGGATGTTATTTATATGGAGTTCCAGAAGGCATCTGATAAAACACTGAATAAGACATTATTACTAATGTTGAAGCTGATGGAATTGAAGGTAAAATATTGATCTGGTTTGCTAATCAGCTGAGAGGCAGGAGACAGATAATAGGGACAATGAGCATATAATCAAATTGGCAGAAGTGTTGAGACTATTCTTTAACGATATTTATCAACACCACATATTAGGAAAGACATATTGGCCTGGAAAAGAGCATGGTGTATATTTACTAAAATAATATTTGGATTCCAAGGGCTAAACTTTGAGGAGATATGACATAAATTAGGATTACATTCCTGGAATTTAGAAGTCTAAGGGGTGATGCGATCAAAATTTTAAAGCTATTAAAAGAAAAAGACAAGTTAGAAAAAAGTGAAACTATTTCTGCTGGTTGGGGAATCTAGTACGAGGAGAGCTAGACCAAGAATAAGATTAATTCTGTTTTCTATAAAATAAAAGGCATTCGGGACAAAGACAGATTGTGTGGTGTAGGTCACAGATTGGCCATGATCTTGCTAAAGGGCAGAATAGGTTCAGGGTTGCCTCCTGTGCAAATTGTTATGGCTTTATTTAGAAGAACAAGGAAATCTGCCCAGTTTCCTGGCCAATATTTCTCCCTTAAGCAACAGATGGTCTGAACATGATCATACTGCTGTTGGTGCAATGTTGCTGTGAACAAATTGACTGCCACGTCTCCATTATAACAGAGGCCACACTTCAGGAGTATTTAATTGGCCGTGAAGAATTTGAGCCACGTGAAAGACAAAAATATATGGCAAAGCAAGTTGTAAGAGAGATGCAAACAATTTACAAAGAGATGTTGATAGGTTAGGTAAATGGGCAAAAAAATTGGCAAATGGAGTACAATGTGGGAAAACGTGAAGTTGTTCATTTTAGAAGGGAGAACAAAAGAGCAGAATATTATTTAAGTGGAGAAAAACTGCAGAAAGCTGCAACAAAAAGGGCCTTATGCACAAAGCCCAAAAAGCTAGCCCACAGGTGCAGGTGGTAATCAGAAAGAGTAAGAGAATGTTGGACCTTATTTCAAGGAGGTATACTGGTGGGGAAGTTTTGCTGCAGCTGTACAAGATACTGGTGAGAACGCAAACCCTTATTTAAGGGATGTTATTTGCTGGAATTCGACCATCCCACCAGCCACAGAATTGGAGTGGGTGAGAGACAGATAACAGAAATGTCTGTTGAGCTCTGAAGGAAATTTCCAGTCATGCTCGAGTGAGGCTGTAAAATCCCACCCATTGTTTCATTGCAGGTTTTTCAGATAACGTTCACTAGGATGATCTCCGGTATGGAGGAATTGTTTCACGAGGAAAGGTTAACCAGGTTGGAGCTCCATTCATTGGAATTTAGAAGAATAAGAGGTAAAATCTCATTGAAACATATGGGGTCTTCAGGGACTTGACAGGGTAAAGGCTGAGAGGATGTTTCCCCTCTTGGGAGCGTTTAGGACCAGAGGGCATAGTCTCAAAATAAAAGGGCACTAATTTAAGATTGAAAGGAGGAGGAATTTCTTCTCTCAGAGGATTGAGAGTTATTGGAACTCCTTGCCACAGAGAATGGTAAAGTCAGAGACATTAGCTGGAATTTTATCAGTACACCCGCCCCGGAATTGGGGTGGGTGAGGCTCGCAGAACAGCATTCTCCTTCGACTTGGGTGTAACCATATGAGCTTTCGGCCGGCGAGGCAGTAGGGTTCTGGCAATTGTGTTTATTTAAGGCTGACATAGATAGATTTTTGATCAGTAAGCGAAGCAAGGGTTACAGGATAAGGACAGTAAAGTGAACATGAGCAATGTCACAACAGCCATGAGCCTATTGAGTGGCAGAGCAAGCTTGATATACCGAATGGCGTACTCCTGTTTCTATTTCTTATGGTCTTACGTTATATAAATCTGGCCAAAATTCATCATATAACTTTATGTGTGATTGGTGAAAGATGAGTGGCCCCTGAGATGTGTGTGTTCCTCTAATTCTTACCTTCCAAGCATATCCCCTACCCCCCTCCCCGATTTTAATTACCCCACCACTGGCAGACATGCCTTCAGCTGCCTAGTGCCGAATCTTGGCAATACCCTCCCTCCACCTCCCCACATCTGTTTCCTTCTTTAAGACATTCCTTAAAACCTACCGCTTGAAACAAATTTGACCTAATATCTATTGTGGCTCTGTGTCGTATTTTGTTTTACATTCTCCAAGAAACATCTTGGTATATTTTATTTTATTAAAAATGCAGCATGAGTGTAAGCTGCTTTTGGTGATTAATTGCACACCATGCTTCAGATTCTAGTCAGTAAAGTTTTATTTATGTTTCTTAAAAATAGTAAAATCAACAGATCAAACCAAATTGCATTGCCTTCATCACTGAGTGTTTCAGTTTTTTTCCAACTTAGGACAACAAGAAAGTTTGCAAAGAGTTAATACTGACAATCAGTATTAAAATGATCTGGATTGAAGCAAACTGCAAGACATATGGTAGAAGCATGCATGCAAGGTCAACTGGTGTTAATAATATACATATACATGATACATACACATATTCGAGTAAGCTGTTTCACATCAATTTACTAAATGCTTTAAACTGATTCCAAAGCAGACAAAACCTTCCCATATAAGTGCAGACAGGAGCCAGAGAAAACATCCAGGTCTGAGCCAATTGTATAGCACCAGCAAAGACCTATCAAGCCAATATATCTCACATGAGCAAGCATCTGCTTTAGATTTGACGTCAACACCAAAGGCCTTTACTCTGACTCTATCATTGCATTCTCTGTTTACTGTGCTAACAGCTATTTAGACTTTAACGAGTTACCACTGATTTCGTGACTTTTAAGTGACAGTTTGTAAGCAAAAAAAAAAGTTATTTGAGTAAACAAGTAAATTTTCCCAGATTAACTTTTTGGATTTCTGGATACATATTGTGTGTCATCCACTGAATATTACTGGTGAAGGAATAAGTTGTTGTTTTGTAAGAAAGTCTGATCAATGAAACTAGAGTAATCTGCATCACAGGCATTCCTTGCATTTATGTAAATTCCACTGCATACATCATGTGCTACAGCAGGGATTATTTATGTATTGTACAGATAAGTACAAGAATGCAATAACTGTAATGTTGCAATATATCAAGCTTGTTAGACAGTTGATTCACTAACAAACACACAAATGAGGAAAAGTATGTCATTTGCCCCCTTGAGCCTGCTGTGCCATTTGATAGAATTATGGCTGATTGGATTGTGATCTCAACTCTACTTTCCTGTTTATCCCCAGTACTCTTTTTGACTCCCTTGTCGGTCAAGAATCTATCGACTTCTGCCTTAAAAATATTCATATGACCCTGCCGCAACCACTCTCTGAGGAAAGTGAGTTTTACAGATTCGTGACCCTCACAGGACAAAATTATCCTTACTTCCATCTTAAAACAGACATCCTTTCTGTTTAAACTGTGCCTCTAGTTTTAGACTCTCCCACAGGAGGAAACATCTTCTATCAAGTCTCCTCAGGATCTCATATGGTTCGGTAATATCGCCTCTCATTCTTCCAAACTCGAATGGTGGAGGCAGGTACTCTGGAGTTATTTAAGAGATACTTACATGGACAAATGAACAGAATGGGAATGGGGGGATATAGAAAACTGATTTAAAATAGGGATCATGAGCCTTGGGAGTCCCTGGGAAGTGTGTAAATAGTCGATGATATTGATGTATTTGTTTTTATCCTACAGGTGCTTTGGTCCGCCTTGTTGTCTAACAAGAGGCATACACGCGATGGGTCGTGGGAGGGCTGCTCTTGGATTTTTTCCAGAGTACTCTAGTGCTTCACGTCATTAGTGTATGCTTGACCTGGACCATTTGATGGGCAACACGACAGCTCAGTGACTGTCGCTGTGCTGTGCAGGTACATGGATTTGGGCCTGTGTCTGTGGGAGTTTGCGCATTCTCCCTGTGCTTGCATGGGTTTTCTCCGGATGCTCCGGTTTCCTCCCACATCCCAAAGATGTGCTCTTAGGCTGATTGGCAAAACAAATTCTCCCTAAATTGTCCCAAATTTGGCTTTTAATCCATAGACCAAAAACATAGACAGGGATCACAGGCAGAAGTGGGAACATTGAGGTGGCGATGCGGGCTTGTTGGGCCGAAGGGTCTGTTTCCTGTGCTGTTTTGTTCTTTGTTCTTTGAACAAAGGACCCAACCCATCCAATTTTTTATCATTAAATAGCATCCACTCTCACAATCCCAGGTGTCAGTTGCATGAACCTTTTCAAAACTGATTCTAATGCAAAACTGATTCTTATACTAAAATAAGGAGATCAAAAAAACTGTACACAGTAGTCTAGGTGTGGTCTAATCAATGCGCTGTACAACTGTAGCAAAATATTCCTACTTAAATGATTTTTTTTTAAAAATCGAAGAATAAAGAAGTAAGAATATTTTGCTTTATTCTGTACTTCAATTTAAAAGAGAATTCATTTATGCTATGTGAACATTGCTGGCTAGGCCAGCATTTATTGCCCACCTCCAGTTGCTCTTGAAAGGGTGGCAGTGAGCTGCCTTCTTGAGTTGCTGCAGTCCATGAGATGTAGATACACCTATAGTGCTGTTAGGAAGAGATTTCCAGCATTCTGACCCAGTGACAGTGAAGCAACGACTGATATGTTTCCAAGTCAGGATGGTGAGTAGCTTGGAGGGGAACCTCCAGGAGGTGGTGTATGCAGATAACTGCTGTCCTTGTCCTTTCAGGACTATAGTGGTTCTGGTTTGGAAGGCCTTGGTTAGTTTCTGCAGTGCAATTTGTAGATGGTGCATACTGTTGCTATCATGTGTTGGTGATGGAGGGTGTGAATGTTTGTGAAAGGAGTACTTTGTCTGCTTTGTTCTGGATGCTGTTGAGCTTCTTCAGTTTTAACAGAGCTGCATTCACCCAGGCAAGTAGAGAGTATTCCATCACACTCCTGACTTGTGCCTTGCAGATGGTTGGCTTTGAGGAGTCAGCTGATGAGTTACTTGCTCTGGGATTTCTAGCCTCTGGCGTACTCTTGTGGTCATAGTATTTATCTGGCTAGTCCAGTCAGGTTTTGGTCAATGATAATGCTTAGTATGTTGACAATGGAGGAATCAATAAGTAAATGTCAAGGGAATGGTGGGATTCTCTCTTGCTCTGAAGAGTCACGAATAGTGCTGAACATTTGCAGTTATCAGCGAACATCTGCACTTCTGACCTTATGATGGAAAGAAACCATTGATGAAGCAGCTGAATATAGGCCTAGGATACTATCTTGAGGAGTTCAGGCAGTAATGTCTTTGAGCTGAGATGATTAGATGATTAACCTCCACCCTGCATAATCATTTTCCTTTGTACCTCATATGACTCCAACCAATAGAGGGTTTTCCCTCTGATTTCCATTGGCTCCAGTTTCATTAGGGTTCTTTGATGCCAAATTTGGTCTGCTTGATGTCAAGGGCAGTCACTCTAACCTCTTTTATCCACATATGACTCTAACCAGCAGAGAATTTTCCCCCTCATACCCATTGATTCCAGTTTTGTTAAGGCTCTTCGATGCCATACTTGGTCGAATGCAGCCTTGATGTCAAGGGCTGTCACTCTCACTTCATCTCTTGAATTCAGCTCTTTTGTCTATATTTGAATAAAGGCCATCATGAGGCCAGAGCTGAGTTGAGCCTGGACTCAAACGGAGTGTCACTGAAGAAAGAGGTTACTGCTGAGCAGGTGCTGCTTCAAAACACTGATGATGACCCCTCCCATCACTTTACTGATGTTCCAGAGGAGGCTAATGCAGTGGTAATTTGTTGAGCTGGATTTGTCCCGTAACCAAGGCAATTTTCCACATTGTTGGGTAGATGCCAGTTGTAGATTTAGTTGAACAATTTGGTTAGGGACATAGCAAGTTCTGGAGCATTAGTCTTCACGACTATTGCCGGAATATTGTTAGGGTCCATAGCGTTTGCAGTATCCAGTACCTTCAGCTGTTTCATGATGTCACGTGGAGTGATTCGAATTGGCTGAAGACTAGCATCTGTGATGCTGGGGCCCTTTGGAAAAGGCCGACTTGCATCATCTATTTGACACTTATTTGAGGAACCTTTTCCTTCAGTGATTTGCTTAGTTATCCACCACCATTCATGACTGGACATGGCAGGACTGCAGAGCTTAGATTTGATTTGTGGAGTTTCTTAGCTCTGTCTATTATTTGTTGCTTATGCGGTTTAGCATGCAAATAGTTCTGTTTGGTATCTTCACCCGGTTGACACTTCATTTTGAGATATGCCTGGTGCTGCTTTTAGCATGCTCTTCTATACACCTAACTGAACAAAGGCTGATCCTCTGGCTTGGTTTTAATGGCAGAGTGGGGTACATACTGAGCCTTGAGGTTACATGTTGAAGCTGAGCACAGTTCTGCTGCTGCTAATGGGACTCGGCACCTTGTGGATGCCCAGTCTTGAGTTGCCATATATATTTGCAGTTTATCCTATTTAGTATGGTGGTAAAAACATTAGTGAACAGATGCATTTTTGCAACAATCGTCAACGGTTTCATGGTCTTGATTAGACTTTTAATTTCATATTTATTTTTAATTGAATTCCATCAATAGCTATGGTGGGATCTAATGCCAGTTACCTCAAGCATTGCCCTGGGTCTCTGAGTTACTAGTCAAGAGACAATTCTGCTGTCTCCCTGCTCTCACCATTAAATAATGATAAGAATTGATGGAAGATACTGATGTGTACAAGAGTCATATAATAGACTTGCGAGATCAAAAGCAGCAATGATAGCATAGGTTCCAAATTGGCTTAAAGACAGAAAATAAGGTGTAATAACTAACAGGTGTTTATCAGATTGTAAGGAAGAGCTGTCCCTCAGGGGTTGGCATTTGGATGAGAGTTCTTCTTGGTATATATATTAATGACCTGGACTTGAGTTACATGGGGAGATTGAAGAAGCTTTGATAGTTCTCCTTTGACCAGAGAAGGTAAAGAGATTTGGGATAAAAACAGAAAATGCTGGAAAAGCTCAGCAGAGGTCTGATAGAATCTGTGGAGAGAAACAGAGTTAGCATTTCAAGTTCAACGTGACTCCCAGAAAATTCCAAAGAGAGTCATTAGTCTTGAAATGTTCGCCAGAATTCTACTGTCATGCCCATCATGGGAATCGGAGCAGATGAGGGGCAGACAATGAGAAAGTCCATTGACCTCGGACATGATTTTCCAATCGTGGTTGGAGCAAAGCTGTAAAATCCCCCCCAATAATTCTGTTTTTCTCTCCTTAGATGCTGCCAATCCTGCTGAGTTTTCCCAGATTTTGGATTTTTACTTTAGATTTGCAGCATCCACAGCATTTTGTTTTTATTTTAATGAAGATTTAAGAAATTTGTTCAAAATCATAAAAGGTTACTTTCGGTGGGGGGAACAATTTCAAATAGAAAGAGGATCATAACGAGTTGACATTGTGGAAGTTACATTGTGAAAATTAAACTTCCATAATTGTCAAAAAAACTCTGCCAAGTAATGGAAAATGATTATTACTCAAACATGGCTTGATTATTAGCCAAACATGGCCTTCAGTCAGTCCAACAGGATAAGTAACTTTATCTAAAACCTTGTTCCATAAACACAGCATTCCAGGTTAGGACAGCAGGATGAAAACAAAAAACAAGTTACCATGATGATTATCAAACAGCAAGATCTGGGGACATTTTATGCTGATGAGAGACTGGTTTTCTATTCGGTAAGAAAAGGCAAAAGGGGTAGTGCCATGATTAGTGGATATGTATGTCAATGAAAGATGTGAAAACCTCTTGTTCCTGATTTGCTGTAATTGACTATAACTGCTGAACTGTTTCTCTGCAACCGCAGAACTCCTCTGGCCATCCAGTGTTGGCCGTTGAGAGCTTTCCTTGTGCACAAGTAATTAAAGACCTTGCATTGGATGCTAAGAGTTGACTAAGTGTGCCTTTAGATTGCTAATACCCAGGAAAACACTAACAATATATATTTAAGATATTTTGGCAAAAGAACCAGGAAAAAAGTGAGTTACGAAGATCTGGAACTGAAAAGGTGGTGTTTGCAGATCTAAAAGGGAAGTAGATATATAACTGAAAAAAGGAAAAAAAAATTGCTGGACTATACAGAAAAAGCAGGAAATTAGAACAATTGGATAGCTTTTTCAAAGAGTTGGCACCAGGTACAATGGAGTGAATGGCCTCCTTCTGGCTGTAAGATTCCAATAAATTAGCTTGATCACTGAAATATACTCAATGTTTTGCATGTTTAGGTTCTAACTTCAATGTACTTTTCTTAGGAGGAAATATAGCAGAGAAGAAGCAATCCATCTATTCAGCCCTAAAAGTGTGCCTCAGCCATAGTCCCATAAAAGTCTTCTCTACCAGTGCAACATTTCTCTCCCATCATGTCAGCTAGTTTTATGCTATAGGTTCACACCAACTAGAGAATGGGGCTCAGGCTGCTAGGAACCATTTCATTTAAGACTGCAAGCAGTCAGCAGAAGGTACTTTCATCTCATCAATTGGGACTGGAGATGAAAGGATAACATCTTATCCACTGAATCCCTGACCACTTAACCTTTTTGAAAAATTCAACAAGACTTTAGGAGTCAAACATTAGACTCACCTCCTGAAGTTTTTTCTCAATTTCTCTAAATACAGTTTGAGCTTTGAATCCATTGACACTGGCTACAGCACTCGTTGGAACTGGCTGGATATTTTGTCTTCTGAAAAAGAAAAGATTGCAGTTAGAACAAAATAAGTAAATGACAACATTTCATAGAATCATCATAGAATCATAGAAACCCTAAAGTGCAGGAAGAGGCCATTTGGCCCATTGAGTCTGTACCGACCACAATCCCACCCAGTCCCCAGCCCTGTATCCCTACATATTTACCCGCTAATCCCCCTAACCTACACATCTCAAGATTCATTTTTAGCACGGCAATCAACCTAACCCGTACATCCTTGGACTGTGGGAGGAAACCGGAGCACCCGTAGAAAACGCAGACACGAGGAGAATGTGCAAACTCCACACAGACAGTGGCCCAAGCTGGGAATCGAACCCAGGTCACTGGAGCCGTGAAGCAGCAGCACTAACCACTGTGCTACTATTTAAACAGAGCAGCTTATTGTCACACATTTTATCAGAATCTTTATTTAGGTTAAATCAAAATTAGAGCTTTCACGAGAGCTCTAAAACCTAGGAATGTGAATATGTACACAGAGAGCCAACGTTAAGCACTGCCAGGTCAGGTATAGAAAAGATGCTTCTCTGTGGATGGGTAGAATAGTGGATGTTTTTACCTACTTTGTAAACATTTCCATTTGGAATTTCATTGTTAGAATATGAACATTTGCATCTAGTTTGTTCCCTTTGATGAATCTAAGATTCAGTAAAAAAAATGTTTTTTTTTTAACCATGCAACTACAAACTGGTACATCAGGTAGCATGGCTAACACTTCCCCACAACCGTTTAAATTAATCTCTGAAAAAAAGTCATATGCTTATTTTTCTATGATTTACTATAGTAATTCCAGGAAAATTTCAAATTAAATTTAAAAATTACATATTTCACAGTATTGTATTTACCCAATGATTAGATTCCATGCTTTTTAATTCTCTCACTAAAGCATTTACTTTAAAGCCTCAGCCTATCTGAGGAGCCAAGCCTTTAACTAGCTACTTTTAACTCAATGGGTGGAGTTTTCAATTGTTTGTCCATTCTGAGTATGTACTGTTTGTAGAATTTCCTAGCATGAAACAGGCCTCATCCTGCAAAGGAGTTGAGTTGAGTTTTCTTTAAAATGCTCCGAGCAAATTGAGTGAATCCTCAGTCCATTACTTCAGTTAAGTGATGATATTTATATAAAGCTCGATGTAGTGAGATCAAGGCCATGATTTTACTGCCTTGCTCCACCTATTGATGGGCAGAGTGAGCCAAGAAATCAGGGTTGTGCCCCATTTCTCACAATCTTACCATAACTGGATTTCCAGTATAGTCAGCCCTCACCCATCTCTGACGAGGGGCTGAATAAATTATTTAAATTCATT
Source organism: Sphyrna mokarran (assembly GCA_024679065.1). Lineage (NCBI taxonomy): Eukaryota > Metazoa > Chordata > Chondrichthyes > Carcharhiniformes > Carcharhinidae > Sphyrna > Sphyrna mokarran. The sequence goes on along the minus strand of JAGIQG010000009.1, from coordinate 45,204,256 downwards.
ATAATATGCTTTCCATGTGATTAACGAGCCCAACGCACAATCGTCCGGGCACACTTGCCTTTATGGCTTCACCAGGAGAGGTTCTCTCCGGCAAGGCAAACACGTGCTCATGAACGGGAAACAGCCATGTTGCCCTTGCTAGCCTGGTACCTTGGCAATGCCCACTGAGCAGTGCCAAAAAGCAGGATCTGAAGGGGGTAAGGCCGATTGGGACAGAAAGAGGGGGCCCGCTGCACACTGTGCCTGCGATTAGGGAGGGGTTGAGGGATGGCATGCTACACACTCTGCGTCACAATTGATGGAGGAGGGCCCATCAATTGCTCAGCTTGCAACTGGAGGATGGGGGGGGCACAAGTCTTTGGCAATGGGGGCTCACAATCAGCCGCAGCCTCCCCGTGATTGCTGTGGGGGACTGTGTTGAGGTTGGCTGCAACAGCAGAGTACTGACAGCTCTCTCTCTCTCTCTGTCAGACATCTGCTTTTGGAATTGTGCATGTGCAGTCACAGAGATCAGCACAGGCGCAATAGTTCCCTCTGCTGGTTGCAGAAGCTAACTGGTGAGTTAAGCCCAGCCCACTGTCTCTAGTGGCTGGAACCAGTCTAGCCCCTTTTTATGTATTATGTTCACAGGAATTGGAGCAAAAACCTGCACAAAAATGGATCTGCAACTCTCCCATTTTCAAGCCAGCTGGACACGTAGAGTTTTTTTTTGTAAACTTTTGCTGTACAAATCCCAAGACAGTGAGGGAGTTCTCCAACATGACATCTGGGGACCATAGTCCTGTAATTAACTTAGTGCAAATAATCTGTATTCTCCATCTATCTTCCACTCATTGCACTTTGCTAGAAACTAGTGTCATTTTAACAGGGGCCTCATGAGTTCAGGTAATGAGTTCTGTTTGCTGTATAGATAGACTGTTCTCTTCAACGCACTAATGTAGCTGTCAGGGAGACTGAGCCCGATTCCTTACGGGAGAGGGAGTGGGTTAGGATTATATTTACTGGAGTTCAGAAGAATGAGGGGGGACATTTAACAGAAACCTACAAAATTGCGACAGGACTGGACATAGTAGATGCAGGAAGGATGTTCTTAATGGAGGAGGAGTCCAAAAGCTGGGGTCACAATCTGGATCAGGATAAACCACTTAGGACTGAAAGGAGGAGAAAAAAAATTTCTTCACCCAGAGAGTGATGAGCCTGTGGAATTCTCTACCACAGAAAGCAGCTGAGGCCAAAACAGTGTTTATTTTCAAGGAATCAGGGAGAAAAAAACCTCTTAGGGCTAAAAGGAGTTAGGTAGGCTTCTTGGAGCTAAGGGGATAAAAGGATACATGAAGAAACGGGAACAGGTTACTGAATTGGATGATAATAATGAATTAATGAGCAGGCTTGTAGGGTCAAATGGCCTATTCCTGCTCCTGCTCCTGTTATCTATTTTTGTGAGAGGGATGCAAGAACACTTTAGGATTTGGATTGTCCCTTGAGGAAAGATTAAATGGAGTGGAACTTTACTTCTCATTCTTGCAAATTCTAGTAATATCTCACCCAAACATACAACATTTTTACAGGGTTCGACAGGGTAGATACTGGAAGCATGTATTCCTTGGCTTGGCAGTGGGAAAGGTGGAAGTTGATCTAGAACCGAGGATGTAGTTTCAGATGAAAGGAAGGCCATTTAGGACAGAGATGAGGAGGGATTTCTTCACTTAGAGAGCTGTGAATCTTTTAAAATCTCGATCCCAGAAGGCCGTGGAGGACCAGTTGCTTAGTATGTTTATATTTCTGCATATTAAAATATCAAAGATATCAGCATAATGCAATAAAGTGTTGTTGAAGTAGAAGTACAGCCATGACCTCACTGAATGGGGAATGGGGAATGGGTTGGAAGGACTTAATGGTCTACTGCTGCTCCTATTTCTTATGTTACATTCAAATAGCCAACACAAGTCCAAAATGAGACATTTACTAGTTTTTATGGATAGAATACTCAAGATATGTACAAAAAATAAAGCTGTAATTCATAAAACTTATTGTTTTTTGTACATTGCAAAGTCAGCAACTAGTCTTCAAATGAGACTAAGTTTCTGCAACAATAATAGAATTCGTTTCAGCGTTTTCTTATGTTACGTTCAAGTCTCCAACAACTCCAGCTAAGTTAAGCACTCCCACCCTCAGCTTTACCATACTCAATACCTTAATGTATCTCAGCAATCCAATACTTAATGGCTGAATTTCCATCTTTGGGACACAACTTGCACTGCTCCCGCAAACGTTGAATCATAGAATCCCCACAGTGCAGAAGGAGGCCAGTCAGTCCATCGGGTTTGTAGCAACTCTCTGATGGAGTATCTTGTTCCCCATAACTCTATACATTTATCCCGCTGATTCCCCTAATCTACACATCTTTGGACACTAAAAGGGTAACATAGCATGGCCAATCAACCTAACCTGCACATCGTTGTCCAAATTCACCCACCAAGTTCATACATTTTGGCAGGATGAAGATTCTGATTGCAGATTTGAAGACATGTTCGAGGTTTGAATATGACCAAACACAAGAAAGGTTCCTCTGCCCATAAGGGCATCAAAGAGCACAGCACTCATGGATGAGCTCAGATATCAACCTGATACATTGCTGGAGGTAACCGTCATCCCTGGAGCCTAAGTATTTGCATTTGCTCTAGTGCTCAAGAAGAGGCACATTTGACTCAAAACATTAACACTGTTTCTTCTTCCACAGATGCTGCCAGACCATCTGAACTTTTTCATTCCTTTCTGTTTTTATGTCAGATATCCAACATCTGGAGCATTTTTGTACTGTTTTGTTGGCAGAGACCTGAGTAACTATGGCACTGATGGTAAGGATGAGAGGAAAAAAAAACAAGAGAACCAGAAGGATCTTGATGTGCATGTCCAAAGATCCTAGCAGGCAGCGGGACAATTAGATGGTTAAGAAGGCATATTGGATACAGTTGAGATGGTTCACAGAAGATTCACTAGATTGATTCCAAGATGAAAGACTTGTATTATGAAAAGAGATTGGGTAATTTAGTCCTACATTCGCTGGAGTTTAGAAGAAAGAAAGGAAATCTAATTGAGGTATATAAGATGCGAAACGGGGTTGACAGGCTAGACATAAAGAAGATATTTTCCCTTTGTTGGAATCCAGGAATGAGAGGCTACAGCTTCAGATAAGGGGTAGCAGAGTTAAAATGAAAATGAGGAGGAATGACTCAACAAATAGTTGTGAATTTCTCCACCCCAGCATGCAGAATATCAAACAAATTTAAGGAGATAAGATAGGTTTTAATTAATGGCTGGATGAAAGGTATGGGGAGCGAGTGGCAAGGTGGAGATGAGATAAATCACGATTGGGGCTGAATTGCTTATTCGAGCTACAATTCTTATATTTTTATCCCATGACAAAAATAGTTGTTATAGTTGAGAGAGTAAGAAGAAACTGCAAATACCCAGTAGTTCTGTAGAAAAAATGCAATTAGACTGCATACATTTAACTGAAGTTTTAGATTCCAGAAACATACAAGTTAGGTTGATTGGCCTTGATAAATTGCCACTTAATGTCAGGGAGATTAGCCAGGTAAATGCATGGGGAAATGACCTGTGAATGTTGTTGGTGCATTCTCAACAGGCCAAATGGCCTCCTTCCGCACCATAGGAACTCTATGATTCTAATTATATCAACCAGACTGGCACATTTCCTGTTTATAACCGTAGAGTTGATTTGTCAGTATCAAGTCAATTGATCTGAAGTTACAGCTGTGAAAATCTGATCACGACCAACACAAGTGTTTAGAATGTCTGTACGTTGGCATGCAAAAGAAAAACATATGTTGGAGATTGTACCGAGGAGACAAGAAATCGACTCATGTAAAATCAGATCGGAGATGCAGAGTCCGAGGCTTGTTGGTCAGAAATATTTGGCTTGCATCATTTTGCAACCCCATCATGGAGAAAGCCTCAAGTAGCACTAGGTCTTGCCCTGACTGTATGCTTGAGGCTACAAGGGGAAAAATCAGTCAGGTCATGATTGTCTTTCAGTGTCGACCCTTGGAAAATACATTCAAATACATTTCTTGTGCAGACAGGACTGATTTGGATGTACTGCCTTTATTAGAATTTTCTAAAAGCCCTTTGTCAAGAGATTGTGAAACTTTTAAAGTTAGCAGTTATCACAGCAGTGCGGTGGGATGTCCAGTTTAAGTCTAACCACAACGCATGTCTTGTCAAATAGCCAACACAGGCCCAAAATGAGACATTTACTGGTTTCCATAGGTAGAATACTCAAGATATATAAAAACATAAAGCTATAATTAGTAAAACTTATTGTTTATATTGCAAATGTAGGAACTGATCTTCAAATGAGATTAAGTTTCTGCAACAATAATTGAATTACTTTCAGTGTTCCATTTGAAAGACTTTAAGCTGATGGGTAACACTGAATCGCTAACATTTTCTGCCTGTTGATATTTTCACTTGGTCTCATGGGCTTTACAACTAACTTCCAGGCCTCAAAGATACCATGAGCTAACACCAAATTTTTTAATCTAAATGTGGAAATTCAATGTATTAGCCTCACTTAATTGAATTATGAATTAACCTTTTCTTCTTTCTTTCTTGGGTGGCAGGATGATCCAGTGGTCAGCACTATGGTCTCACAGCGCCAGGGGCCCGGGGGTTCAATTCCCATCGTGGACCACTGTCCATATGGAGTTTGCACATTCTCCCCATGTCTGCGCAAGTTTCTTCTGGGTCTCCGGTTTCCTCCAACAGTCTAAAGATGTGCAGGTTAGGCTATGCTAAGTTGCCCCTTAGTGTCAGGGGGACTAACTAAGGTAAGTGCATTGGGTTGTAGGGAAAGGCCTGAATGGGCAGACTTGATGGGCCAGATGAGCTCCTTCTGCACTGTACAGATCTATGATTTGTGTACAAACTGTCTATTGGCTGTAGTGTTTGCAGGGTGAAGTGGCTAGGATGAAACTGGTTTGGAGAATGTGATGCATAATTGAACCTGACAACTTCAGTCACTGTTTTGTTCAGGGTTGCTGAGAGTAGAATTGAGAGGGTGTGGCATGAGAAAAGCACTGATGTAGAATAGAACTTGAAATCCACCATTTCAGCTATAAAGCCAGGCAAAGTAAGTATGTTCCAACTCTGGCGAGGTTGAAGGCAGTAAGAAATCTCACAACACCAGGTTGAAGTCCAACAGGTTTATTTGATAGCAAAAGTCCTAGCTTTTGGAGCACTGCCTCTTCATCAGGTGAGTGGTGGCTTTTGCTACCAAATAAACCTGTTGCATTTTAACCTGGTGTTGTGAGACTTCTTACTGTGTTTAGAACATAGAACATTACAGCACAGAACAGGCCCTTCGGCCTTCGATGTTGCGCCGACCAATATAAAAAGCAATGCCCCTCCAAACTAAACCATTCCCTTCTCTTCCATATACTTATCAACTAACCTCTTAAACGCCACCAAACTTGGCGCATCTACAACTGCTGCAGGCAGGGCATTCCACTCCCGAACCACCCTTTGGGTAAAGAACCTGCCTCTGATATCCGTCCTATAACTATCACCCCTTAATTTAAAGCTGTGTCCCCTCGTGCTAGCAAAGGGCTGGGGTTTACTCCAGTCCAACACCAGCATCTCCACAGGTTGAAGACACATGTTTGATATTTGATATTATTGCATGAACTTTCATTCAGGCTAATATCAAGCACTTTTCACATAGCTGAATGAGTGCAATTCTAACAAACTCAGGAAGCTCGACACTACCTCAAATAGTCCACTTGATCGGCACCCCACCTCCACCTTAAACAGTCACCCCTCCACCACCACTTGTGTGTTGAGAGGGTCCAAGCAGTTGCTAACAACAAAACCAAGACACAGAGCTTTTCATTATTGAGAGATATTGTTGAGAGTTTGTTGAGTCTCACAGCTCTGCTCACACACATAGCCAGTGGGCCAGTTAATGTATATTTATATACTCCTTTTAATGATAACAAATGATCAATAAAATAAACAAATTAAGGACGAGTGACAGACCCTAATAGGACATTGTAACTAATACAAAATGTCAAAGGAAACGTAATGAATGCAAATTAAAATGTCATTCTCACAGGTTATGATGTACTCCAGCCCCTGCAATGCCACTGGTCACAAATCTTCAAGTATATGATTTGAACAATGCTCTTAACCTGTATATTCTAGCAGTATAATTAGCTTAGTGGAGGCCCTGTGCACCATTTACAAGATTAACTGTAGCAACTTGCTAAGACTCCTTCAAAACCTGTGACCTCCACTCACCTAGAACAAGGGCAGCAAGAACATAGCAACACCACCATCTGCAAGTTCAGCTCAAGTCACACACCAGCCTGATTTGGAGCTAAAATTATCCTTTCTTTACTTGCAATTTCCATCCTAACAGCACTCTAGGTGTATCTACACCGCAAGAAATGCAGTTGTTCAAAGAAGAAGCCTCATCACCAGCTTCTCAGGAGCAATTAGTGATGGGTAAGCTCATGTCCCAAGAGCGAATTAAAACATCCTCTCCAGCTGTGACCATATTATTAAATGTGGTGTACAAACTTTACTTTCCATCCTAGCAATTTGCGCCGATTCTCAATTTAAAAAGAGCTATTTTGAATAACATCTGGGACTTTTCTAAACAATAAACAGCACTACAAGTTAGAGTCACAACATCTTAAAGATGAGGCAGAGCAATGACAGAGAAGGAAGTAAATCCTGTACCTGAGATCCCACCACTCACTCAAAAATCCGTGGGTCGAGAATCAACCTGTACAATCATCCGAATGGCCATGCAAAAACTCTCAGCCCTAAATAGATGAGTAGAGGGACAGCCAGTTCAGCGTGTGGCACAATGGTTAGCACTGCTGCCTCACAGGGCCAGGGATCCGGGTTCAATTCCTAGCCTGGGTCACTGTCTGTGTGGAGTTTGCACATTCTCCTCATGTCTGCATAGGTTTCCTCCAGGTGCTCCGGTTTCCTCCCACAGTCTAAAGATGTGCAGATTAGGTTGACTGGCCATGCTAAACTGCCCCTTAGTACCAGTGGGTCCAGCTAAGATAAATGCATGGGGTTATGAGGATTTGACCTGGGTGGAATTGTAGTCAGTGCAGATTCAATGGACCAAATGGCCTCATTCTACACTGTAGGATTCTGTGATTTTGCTACAGTCTACAAAACAGTGTCTTGCTTGTGGGATATCCACAGGAATGCTCCAACACCTTGCACCACAAAATGGTGGGGCAGAAGATTTTCCATTCACTTCCTTTGCAAACCTTAAGCCAATAAGAACAGATCTGATCACTTCATGGGAATCTGTAATTTGGCCTATAAATGGTGAGAAAACCTTGCTATATTTAGCCTGATGGCTAAGAGAAATTAATGGGAAGGTGGGCTGCTTTGTAAGAGCACAACTACTTATTCTGAACATGGAGTTAAGTGACAGTGAAAGCAGTGGAACTCTTTTTGCTAAAAAATACAATCATAATGTTGTAGGGCTGCTGCTGCTCCTGGGACAGTCCATAGTGGTGTCTCTTGCTAAGACAGTCCTGCAGACTCAAAGCACTTTGCCGAGTTAACGATGTTGCTGGAAAGACCTGAAGAAATTGAGATTGTGTTTGTAGTAATGAAGAATCCCCATCTTTTCTCTCACCCTTTCACAAGCCCAAAAGGATACCATCTGACAGTTAAAAATAATTTTTAAAAAAATGTTAAATTTGATAGTATAATTATTATCCATATTAACTTGATCGTCATTTAAATCTACAGTAGCAAGAATTGCTACCAGCACAAGTGGCCATTCGTTTTTCTCCAACATAGTAACCTCAGCAACATTTTATTATGTTAAGACTTATAGAACACTTCAGTGTTAAAGCCCCATTGTTCCCTCAGGACAGAAATGTTGCTTGATGTTGATCCACTGGTCAAAATGTTTAAACATATGTTTAATGGCTGCACAGGAGCAGAAAAATGTCAAACTTCTCTATACAAGAATCAAGTGTAAAGTTGCTGGAAGGCAGTAGACAAAGGAAGGAAGAGCTAGCAATCGACAATCCTGCTTGGTTTTACCCTCCGCAGTGTTAAGATGAGTCAAAACTGAATTTTTTATTTTGGGGGCACAATACGTTTGGACAAAGCCAACGGTAGTGGGTACGTAACCGTGGAGACACGACAGAATGTAACCCAGGTAATTAATATTAATCCCATTCATCACCAGGGATAGATAAAGCAGCTTTGTCTGGATCAAGTTCTTTAAAATTAAGATGACTGTTTGTATACAGGGAACCACATTGTTCCAATCTGTCCTCCAGCTTGATTTGCAGCGATGCAGGCATTTTCTAAATGTGCAGTTTGAACATTAACGTGGGATCTCGGCCTAGCATAATTCCAGACAGGCATCTGTACTGTGCTGCACTTTCAGTTTGCTAGGTCTCCCTCGGGAACAGTGAAATACTAACTCACCTGGCTGCTTGTGGAAATCCCATCCTGTATAGTGTTACTACCACAGCACCACCAAGCCCGATGTTATGCTGCAAGGCGACCTTTGCCCCAGGAACTTGCCTCTTCCTGGCTTCCCCTCTCAGCTGCCAGCACAGTTCAGCACACTGGGCCAGGCCTGACAATCAAACACAGATACCATCGAGTTTTAAAGCTATCACATTCACACTCACTGCCAAAAACAGATTAAAGAGACGGTGGATATTACACTAATTTAAATGTCAATGTCTACACTAGCATCTATATTTTTTATACATATCTATATTATATGCAAATCATAACAAGTTTGTGCTGTATCAGATTATACTGTCAAATATTTCCAGCGTTCCCACACAGAAATTGCTTCCAAATTTTGCAGTGGAATTTTCTGGCTGCACTCGCCCCGAAAATCCTGTCCCAGGGCAAAGGACCTTTCTATGATTCGCCTCTCATCCACTCAGGTTCCCGTGGCGGATGGAACAGGAACATTTGTCCCGAAATGTCTGATAAATAGGGTTGGCCTGGAGTCACTTCAGCAATTGAAGATCAATTTCCAGGACATTGCTGTCTGCAATTCTTGAGAAAAATTATTGGGACATTAAAACTGATTTGATTTTCTTTAGAATTTCTACTTAGAAAAACTATTGAAAATGGGAAGATGGGAAATGGGAGGGGGATGGCCGACAATACCTGTTTGGCTGACAGTCAAGCATCATCCAAATGGGTAAGGAATGATTTTGCCTTCTTATTGATGTATGTCACAAGGATGGAAATGTTGGCCAATGAATGACTGCAACATAGACAAGTCATAGTGGGCGGCACAGTAGCACAGTGGTTAGCATTGCTGCTTCACAGCTCCGGGGACCTGGGTTCGACTCCTGGCTCGGGTGCTCATTTGTGTGGAATTTGCACATTCTCCTCGTGTCTGTGTAGGTTTTCTCCAAGTGCTCTGGTTTCCTCCCACAGTTCAAAGATGTGCAGAGTAGGTTGACTGGCCATGCAAAAATTGCCCCTTAGTGTCCTGAGATGCATAGGTTAGAAGGATTAGTGGATAAAAATATGTAGGGATAGGGGGTAGGGCCTGGGTGAGATTGTGGTCAGTGCGTAATCAACAGGCCAAATGGCCTCTTCCTGCTCGGTAGGAATTCTATGATTAAAGGAATATCTTTAATCACTGTTAGCAACCCTACTGGCAAAGTCAATATGACCAAAATTTACAAGCTTTTATCTACTGAGCAAGCCAAGGGAGGTCTGGCTTATGTGTCTGTTTCATACTTAAATATTTTCAAGCAGTTTATTTAAAGACACTGATTGAAGAATGTAGGGGGGAGTTTCCCTGTCCTGCCTGCCACGGGAATTGTAGCGTGTTGGCGGGGGTGGCAGGCAGACCGCTCATAGTCCTTTAACGTCAGGCAGGGTTTTCTGGAAGGACTCATCCAATGAAGGGGCAACGCTCCAAAAGCTCGTGCTACCAAATAAACCTGCTGGACTTTAACCTGGTATCGTGAAATTACTTGCTGTGCCTTTCCCAATCCAACACTGGCAACTCCACATCGTAATTTTACATGTATAAATGATTATGCTTTATGTCTGTTCTACTACACTGTTACATCTCAGTACTACTGGTTGTCCCAACTCAAATGGGAAAGATGTAGATTGGGTGCTTACATAGATGCTGGAATGACACAGTTATAAAAGGAGTCATGTCTCAAGAGGGTGAGAGTTCTCCCGGAGCATAGTGAGAGACACAGCATATAACAGCTGCTTGGTCACATTAATAAACACTGACTGTTGTTAATTCCTAATACCAGCCAATACTTTCTATCCAACCTTAATGAGATAATCCAACGCTAGAACAGTGGCCTATTCAGCCTTTTACAAAGTGTAGCAGCAAGTGTCGGACAACAGAACTTCCACAAGTCAACAAAATTCTTCATAGTCAGAGCAGTTATCATCAGTACGCTCTTATACTGCAGTGAGGCTGAGACTGTATTAATGACAGGTAAAAGAGTTGGAAAAATTCCATCAGCAATATCACCATCACATCCTCTGGCTTCAATGGATAGAAAAACAAATAAATGCCAGTATCCTTCTTGAAGCCAATTCCACAGATAATCAGACAAAACTCCTGCAAAATCAGCAACATCCACCCTATTGAAATCATCTATCAGCTAATCCTGTTTTCTCAACTCCAAAATAGCCCATGTTCCAGGGAAGGACAAAGAAAGTACTTCAAGGAAATTCTCAAGCTCCTTAAAGCACAATAGCATTGAACTTAAAGAGTGGGAGAAGCTTGATCAGCAAACTAGCCACAACTTGTCCACTAAGCTCTGTTGTACTTTGAATCCCAACACCTTAACCTTGAAGCAAAATGATAACAGAGAAGGAAAGAAAAAGAAACAGTTCCTGCACTCTGAATCTCCAACCTCTTTGTGGGAAGTCCTGCCCCGTGTACCCAAAGATCTTCAGTTGAAAAATCTGTCTTTTGAGTTACACAAAAACTCATGTCAGAACTTGCAACAGTGAAGCCGATGAGAAACACAAGACGTTAATGAGAAAGCCGGTTGGAGGATATTGGTGAACTAATAATTGCAGTATCATAGAGGTACACAGCCAGAAAAAAATCCATACACCTGCACTAGTCAAAGACAAACCATCTAACCATTCTAATCTCATTTTCCAGCACCTGGCCCATAGCCTTGCGTGCCTTGGTATCACAAGTGCACATCTAAATATCCTTAAATGTTGTGAGGGTTCTTGCACCCACCACCCTTTTTTTTTTTTTGAGTTCCAGACTCCCACCATCCTTTGGGTGAAAATGTTTCTCCTCGCATCCTCTCTAAATTACCTGTGCCTATCTTAAATCTATGTCCCCTAGTTATTGATCCCTCCATCAAGGGGAAAAGTTTCTTGCCATCTACTCTATCAATACTCCTCATAAACGTCATAACATCTTAGTCATGTCCCCCTTCAGTCTCCTCTGCTCCAAGGAAAACAGCCTCTCTTCATATCCAAAATTCTCCAGCCCAGTGAATATCCTGGTAAATCTCCTCTGCACCCTTTCCAGTGCTATCGCAGTGTATGACAATCAAATTCAGGATTTTTTTTCAATCTAGTAAGAAGAGCAGTATGGGCTTTCTGAAACAGTGTTTGTGAAGGAGCAATGATTTTAAAATGACATGATAAACGATGGAAGGAATTAGCTGGACTTGAAGAGAGCAAGAACATTACTAAGGCTAACAGCTGTTTCTAATATTGCCCGTGCTACTGATTCTATATTTCCTCATGAATAGAATGTTGGAAAAAGCAGAAGATTTTTGGGGCCTCAAGATCAAAATTATATGTAGTTTTGTGAAATGGCACATACAAGATTCACTATGTAGAATTACTTCTGTACTGATAACATGAAAATAATCATAAATCTGGAAAATTATCTTAGCAATTTGGTTTTAACTGAAAATATAAGCCATGTTTTTGAATGATGTGCAACAGACAGATCAAAAAAATGTTGACAAAGTAATTTATTTTTCAGCTGCATGATTCAAATGATATTCCATCCCCCTTCATTGATGAATGGTCTCATGCACCTGCCAAGTATATACATATTTATTATATACAATACGTGCATTCACAATATCTACTGGGAATATGAACTCCTAATTTTTACCAGCTGGTTTAACTCTATCACAGAGAAAAGATCAGAAAAAGCAAACATATTTCCATTTTAGGAAATTACATTGAATTTGACAGCATAGAAATCAGACAGTCACCCAATAGCTCTGTGCCTGTGCTCCAAACCTTCCATCATACTTCACTTCATCTCATCAACATATCCCTCTATATATTCTCTCATATGTTCATCAATTAAGTTGAAACAAAATTCTATTTTTGAAAGTTATCCTTTTACTGCCACATCGACAAGTAAAGAACATTAATTTCTCCATGGCCCTGATTATCCTGGAGGCTCTGGCTCCCACTAAAACAAAACAAAGAACTTTATCCAACTTCTTCCTGAAATCAACAATGTTTTGGTAATCATGGCCAAAGCATTGGGTGATTTCAAGAAGAAATTAGATATTGCTGTTGGGGCTAAAGGGACCAAGGGATATGGGGCGAGGGGAGGAGGAGGGGAAGCAGGTGGGATCAGGGTATTGATCAGCCTGATCAAGCTGAATGGTGCAGCAGGTTCGAAGGGCTGAATGGCCTACTCGTGCTTCTATTTTCTAAGTTTCTCTGTAAAAACACTTATAAGTTTCTGATCAAGAGTGAGCTGACAATATGAACATTTAGAAGTCGAGAATTGGATCTGTGTGGCAAACATGTAAAACTATCTGATGCAATCTTCTCTGCATACCCTGCCACTCTCAGGGAACTATTCTCTTTGAGATAAATGATGATCTTAGCTCCTGGCTTTGTGACCAAGATGATGATGGTATTGCCAACAACAGGCATGTTCATGCCATAGATGGGATCTCATCCGTTCCAGTTGAGACCTGGACTATACAGGAACATTTCAAGTTCAATCCTTTATTGAATTAGCTGATCATAGTCAGCTCAATGATTAGGAAAAGAAAAATATTTTGTATTTTCTTGCTATCCAGTGAGTTCTGCTGGAAATGAACATTTTAAAAATTGGGTTTAGAGAGGTTCAAACTCCCTCTCTTCCATGATTGGAGTCACCTAGCAACACTTAGCATCAAAATTCAAAACTGAGTATTGCAACTTGAGTAATTTTAGTGTCTTTGGGTTGGGAGAGCAAAACATCTCCTAGCTATAGTGATGTAGCTACTAAACCCATTGCATATTAGGAGAGCACTTGTTCTTATTTCACAATCCTACTTTCCAGCCCACTGCAACAAGAACTGAACTCTGCTAGAGTAATTCCAGTAATGTCAAAAACCTTCTAATTCCTGATCGTAAATAGTACCAAAAGACCACCATTAGATTGGAGAACATCTGTTACTGTATCCCACAAGATGATGACTTCTGGTCAAGATTAAAAAAAGGTCATTGTTATGTTTAAATTATGATATTTTACACACATTCCCCTGTTATGATTCAGCTGCTTTTCTAACTATATCTGTATACACAATGTGTAGAAAAATTCAAACTAGGAACAATGTTAAAACTCCATTTCAAAAATCAATAAAATGCACAGCTTTTAAATGTGCCTTCTGCAATTTGTAAAATATAAAGAAATGACTTCTGACTGGCAGTTTTTTCATCCTGTTAAAATCTTCCAACCGATAAATTCTCAATAGTAAAATTATTGGTCACTGCTAATATGGTGACCATATGGGTCATCTAAAAAAAGATTAATTTCCTGTTATGAAGTCAAAGAATATGCTTTCCAGATGGAGTTTGATGTAAAATGTTCGGAGAAGACTGAAGCTGGTAAAATATGAAAAGCAAATTAATCAGAAGCAGGGGGGTGGTTTCTAAAAATATACAAATGAGGATGTAAAGCCGGGCAGGGTTAAAAAAAAAATGTTGATTTGCATTTAGTAAGTTACTTTTATGAAATGGACACCTGTCAGCTTGCAAATGAAAGTTTAGTTTGGTTTTGAGGTTATTAACGTGAGACTGAATTTTCATAACCTCGAGGAATGTGTAAAATTCAATCAACATATGGGGAGAATGTACAAATTGGCTTAAAACAAATATAAATCAACTAATTAATATATTATGTAAATCTATTAGTCATAGAATCCCTACAATACAGAAGGAGGCCATTCAGTCATCAAGTTGGTACTGACCACAATCCCATTCAGGCACTGGAACCCAAGGAAAGCATCTCATTTATCCTTTATTCCTTCTTCATTTTCCTCTTCATACATGAAACTACAGCTTTGAAAATCACCATTTATGAGTATTTGACATAGCATTCCTTTCTAAATTCAACCGATGGAGTTTTCAACTTTGAAAGTAAAATATTCTGATGCCATAAAGATATATTTTTAAGAATGACGCGAAACTCCTGAAGTATGCCTTTAGATCTGGAGCATCTGAAATCTTGGGCATAAATGTGCAGTCCATTCAGAATTGGTACAACTTCAATAACACGGTTTAAGCTGTATTTTAACACTATAGTGTGTAGTATGTTAATGAGGGCAGAAGATTTCTGTGGAATTTTTATGGAAATCACTGGAAAAAAAAAAATCAGGGAAATTCAGTCTTGGCATTAAAAATTCTCTCCCATTTTCTTCCTTCATGTCCTGAAGGTGGTGACTGATCTTAGAACATAGGCCGCGATTCTCCCATCGTGACCTCCAACTTTTCTGGCTGGTTGCAGTGGGAGATGTGCATCTCCAGGCTTGCACCGGGATTCCAGACTGGTGAACAATCAAACTATGCTGGAAACCGGTGGAAAGGCTGGTAAGCAATTTGAATCTTTTTTTTAAAATGTATTTTAAATCTAATTATCAGAAACTTTCGGGTCCCGATTGAATCTCCCACCCAGCCAGAAGTACTTCATTCCGACGGAATTCAAACTAGCTCCCCATGTCCAGAGAGCTAGTGGGAAACCCCACCAGAATGAATGGGAGGGAATCAGGACCCCCCAAGGGGTCGGGTGGCAGGGAGAGTGATGCCCTCTGGGCATGAACACTCTGGCAGTACCAGTCTGTAACTCCTGGCATGGTCCAAGGGACAAAGTGCCTCTGCTCTACACTGCCCATTGGGCATCAGACAGTGCCAAGGAGCAGGATCTAGGGACAACTGGTGGAGGTAGAGAGTGTCTCTGCTACTCTGCAGAGAGGATCGGTCTATGATGAAGGGCAGCGATTGGTGTGGGCGAGGTGTGGTCAGCCAGGTGGGACTTGCCTCTCGGGGCAAGGTGGAATGTCTGCCGGGGTGATCGCCAATGCGGGGGATGCTGGACATCAGGGCACTCCAAAGGTCCCAGGCTGGCCAGCAACCGGGGAAACTGACAGATCAGAGCCACCGTACATACGCTGAATTCCAGCCTATAAGACTCTGGTGCGAATAGGCCCCATCCCTGGGTTTTTAATGATATTCACAACTGTGATCTCTGGAGATCACAGAGTACAGAGACTCAGGCAAGAAGCTGAACTGACGAAACAGTTAGGATCTAGAACAGTTTTCCCACCAACTCGGCGCTTTTGGGAGAATCGCAGCCATGGTTTCAAATGCATGCAGCCATTCAGTATCTCATTAAGTGGATATTCCTCATGCGCATGTATAGATCATGTCAATGATCTATTCAATTACATATCAGAGACTGAGCCTGCCCTCATTTTTGGCAGTGCCACAAATGTACTTTCCAGCAGAATTCACTGAATAAGCAACTAGGAGTACGAACTAGTTTTAGTTTTTACCCCAATATACTAGAGTTACCGAGGACAACAATACCTCCTCCCTCCCTCTCCAGCCCCCCCGGCTCTACCTGTCTGAGTTCATCTAACTCAGCAGCGACCTCAAGAACGCTAACATGATCCAATCTTTCAGAAAAACATCACATGGACAAATAACACTACAAAGATCTGATAAGTAAAAGGGAGAGTTTTTAGAGACATTGGTCTCTAGAATCTGTATGAAGTGTATAGTTATTCTCAGGTTCCACCAGCTGACAGGTTCCAGCAATGGCAGCATAGCACAAGACGTTAAATATTTATAAAGAATTAGGCACAGTAGTCTTATTCATAAAGAAGGTAAGCTACCGTTTTGTCTTTGGAAAGAGACAATATCCAAAACTTACTAAGCTGACAGGTGTGCAGTCAGAATTTAGTTCCCAGCCAATAAACAAAGGCTATAAAGATCACTAATAACAAGCTGAAACAAACATAACTCAAATCCAAGAAATAGGCATTTCATTAATCTGAATACATTTCACAGTTTTTCAAACTAGGGGATTGTAAAACTGGCAAACTAAGCTGGTGGATTTACAATTGCCTTTATATCAGTACACCTGCCAACTGAAAGCAGCAAAGGTAAATAATTTCATAGCAACTTTTGCCTTTTGAGCCATCCAAGTTTGAATGAAGCCTAAACAGATGGGATAAAAGACTTTTTCTCTTGGACAACTTTAAAGAGATTGAAAAAAAGAGTTTGGCAGAGTCCAGTGCAGTTCCCACTGGACACCAAGCATAGAACACAGAATACATCACTAAATTGCAACTTGAACTGGACTGGAGTTCTTCCTCTGCAAACATTCATAAAATAGGGAAAAATAACCAGGATTGGGATTGAAAAGAACAACAAAAATCAGGTACATTTGGAAATCGATTACCGACTGTATATTAGCCAATATAGCTGGGATTAGGCGAGGAAGGGTATCACATCTGGTTGTCAGGGCCTGGTAAGGAAGGGGAGTTAGACTGAGGAAGTGAGTGTGCATGGTGGCACAGTGGTTAGCACTACTGCCTCACAATGCCAAAGACCCGGATTCAATTCCCACCTTGGATTACTATCTGTGTGGAGTTTGTAAGTTCTCCCCATGTCTCCGTGGTTTCCTCTGGATGCTCCAGTTTCCTTCCACAGTCTTAAAGACATGCTAATTGGTGTATTGACCTGAACAGGCGCCAGAGTGTGGCAACTGGGGGAATTTCACAGTAGCTTCATTGCAGTGTTAATGTAAGACTTACTTGTGACTAATAAATAAACTAAACAATGCAATATCGCCAGCGAAGCATAACTATTTCTCTCTCAACAGATGTTGTCTGACCTACTGAGTATTTCCAACATTTTTTGCTTTTATTCAATATGCTGTGAATTCCAAGCTCCAGGGCTCGGAATAAAGATAGAACAGCATTGCTCAGGAAGCGCAAACTTCCAATGGGCAATTGCCCTGCACTGGGAAACATCCGAAAATGCAAGTTCAATTGCAAATTTCGGATGGCTCTGACTGTTACAGCAATAGTTACCCAGAAAAAAAAGATTAATTAAAACTATTTCTGTCTTTTGATAGTTATTTTCCAGACCCACCGATTACCCAACCCTTTGGATTTCCCCCCAGCACTCCTCATCATGGGAATGCCAACTACCGCCCACTCCTCTCTTCCCTGCCAGCAGAACACAACAGCCCCTTGGCTAGCACAGCGCCCCCACCCCCTTTCATCCATCGCCATCTCCATGGACTCTCTCTCCCGACTCCAAGGTATTCCACGCCCCCATGGGAGTCTCTACTCATACTCTGACTAACTGCGCCTCCCCAACGGGAACTCCATCTCCCCATGGCCTGAATGCTGACCTTTCTGCCCTGCCACTCAGCCAGGCTCACTTCCCCTCTATGCCAACCCCACCAAGCCATGCCCAACACCTATCTGCACCCACTCTTTCAGTCTGATACCCCATCCCCACCAGACAACCTGGTCTGATATCCTTCCTCCCCCAACCCCAGCCTGGCCTAAAAATTATTCCTTCCAGCTAGGCCCGACTTCCTTTTCCACCCGCTGCTTGTATCCAAGCCCAACACTCCTTCCCCTTGTCCTGGCCAGATTCCCCTGTTCATGTCCCAGTCAAGCTCGTCTTCAGCACCCTCCCCGCCAACAAGGCATGATTGCCTTAATTGGTCACTTAAGAGCTTTAGTTGGCTGAGGGACAGAAAGATAGTGACCGACACACCAACCCTGGCTGAATTTGGGTGGGGAGGACTGGTGAGCATTATATTCCACTCATACACACAAAAAATGTGTGTATGAATACCAACTGACTGTTAAAGACCAGGCTAGAGACAGAGGCTACAGTTAGTGGGTCCTGCAATCACCTTCATTTCAGGGCCTCTGGGCCTCCCCCCAACAATCTCACCCCATGGAATGCAGAAGTGGAAGCCACAAAATGAGGAAAAATGTGCACAGTTCAATATGACAAATTGTCTTTTTGCCAAGTTTTGTGCTCTTGCCTTGCCATGACTTCTTACTCAATCCACAACTCAAAAGGACAGAAAAGTTTCTAAAAAGCCATTGATCATGTAAGAAATTGGGCTGATTACATATAAAACAAAGCTTTTAACAAAAAGCTAAAGTTCAAAACTGGGTTTTTTGGTCCAGATTTTCTTCTTGAAAATGATGTTTCATCATTGGCAAACTGGAGAGCTGGCCAGTCTATACTTATTTGGCATGAATCCTCTTTCCATACTAGAGACTGCAAGGTTATGAAACAAACAAGTTAAACCCTCCTCACTTTGGGGAGTTTTGGTTTAGTAATTGCTCAATTTGTTTTTCCATACTTCTCAAAACACAGCCATTAATATCTTACTGCATTTTCATTGGTGGCATGTGATTTAAGATCAGACATGACAACCTATTAATCCTTTAGGCTGGCCTGTGGTGGATGTCTTCTGGTGCGATGGTAACATTCCTACCTCTGGGTTAGAAACTGTGGGTTCAGGTCCCATGCCAGGAATTGCTGGCCATGGAAGTCTGTTTATGATGCAGCTCAGCAGACTAATAGTCAGCTAGCTCCAAATCCTTCCTGGCTACTACCCAAGGGAAAAGTGTGCATGAAGATATGCTTAAAAAAAAACATTATCTGCTGTGCATTTTGTAAAGGCTGAGTTTGGTGATGCTGCAACATCAGAGGATGCTCTTTCTGCACATATATCTGCACTGCCTGTGATATCAAAGCCAGTGTCTGATTTTTAAGAGCTTTGGCTGTTACAATAATAGGTCTGCAGAAAAGCTGAGACAGATGTATGGAATTTCCTCTGGATTAGGTGCCATGTCAGAAACAAGTCAGTAAACTTTGCTGCACATTAATTCCCATGCAGCAAAAAAAAATGTTCACCAGCTTAAGCAATGTAATTTTCTGCTTTAGAATTTTGCAAAATCTGATCTAAAGGCTGCCTTACATGTTGTCAGATGCAGTGTTATTTTGGCATCCTGACAATGTTCAGATAAGGCTGCAGCTCGCAATGGCCAGAAATGGGAATATATGCCAAGCAAGGCTTGAGCGAGGGCCAGTTAGGGTGCGAGGTGATGGAAGGAATAGACCAACAACAGACATACCATGACGGAGAGAGGGCTGAAAATATCTGTACTGGCATTGGCTAATGGATGCTCACCATGACATCAGTGGTGGGGAAATGTGTGCAGATGCAGTGCAAGTCAAGTGCACATGTGCAACTGTTCCTGGTGCTTCGCTAATGGGTGCCTGGAGTTACAATGATTTGAAAGAGACTCAGCAACAATTTTATTTTGAAAATTGGCACTTACCACTTCACTAACACAGTTTGTACATTACTGGAGACAAAAGAAACAATATATTTCCACTGGACAATAGGAGAAAACTTGCCTGGAGAAGAATAATAAACTTTTCTTGTATTGAAAACAGAGTGGTGTACAACTTAAAGGTGTTATTGGTGGTGTCCAGTTATGAGCAGCATTATTTTAAACAGCATCAGAACCTATTTATTGTAGGTTACAACCCATGATAGAATTAGATGAAAGTAGTTGAAAAAAAAAATGGCAATATGGCTTCTCTGTCATCTGATCACAGTGTGTGAAGTTTAAGAACAATTTTCTGTGGAATGCACTCTTTCAAGTTCCCTATAACATTCCTTTTGTTTAATGCATCCGTACATCACATTAAGTCAAGAAACTAATCTACCAGCAACCCAGGTAATCTTTCAAGTTTTCAACAATGTTCATTAATTCAGGTATAATGCCTTGGCCAGAACTCTTGAGAGCAGTGTATTCAGTTTTAGACACCTTACCTCAGGAAAATTGCACTGGTCTTTGAACAGCTCAGTTCAAAGTCCCTCAGTGACACTGGAGTTTTTAACATTTTTTATTTTATTTAGTTATTAGCATCACAAGCAGGCTTACATTAACATAGCAATGAAGTTACTGTGAAAATCCCCTATTTTGTTCATGAGATGTGAGAATCACTGGCTGGGCCAGCACCCATTTCTCATTCCTAATTCCCTTGAGGAGATAGTGGCGAGCTGACTTCTTGAAGCAAGCGGAGAGGTTCCGTCACACTGGTGGACAAGCTTTGGAGAGTCAGGAAGTGAGTTACTTGTTTCTAAATTCCCAGCCTCTTATCTGCTCATGTAGCCACAATATTTAAATATTGTCCAGTTCAGTTTCTAGTCAGTGGTAACCCCAGGATGTGGATAGTGGGGGATTCAGCAATGGTAATGCCATTGAATGTCACAATGTAATGGTTAGACTTTCTCCTTTTGGAAGTGGTCATTGTCTGTTGCCTGTGTGGCACAAATGTTACCAGCCTAAGCTTGAATGCTGTCCAGATCTTGCTGCGTACAGACGTGGCACTACTTTAGGAACTGTGGGGTTGCAAATGACACTAAACATTTCAGTGAATATCCACACTTCTGACCTTACTGATGAAACAACTACAGATGGTTGAGCCTAGGACACGACCCTGAGGAACTCTTGCATTAATGTTCTAGAATTGAGATAACTGACCTGCAACAACCATCTTTCTTCATGTTAGCTGTGACTCCAACCATAATAGAAACTAAATTATGAGGGTATAAATTTGATTTGCATTCCTTTGAGGAGAGAAGATCAACATATGATCTGACTGAAGTGTTTAAAATGTCACAAGGATACATGAAGGCGAGTATAGAGGAAATGTTTTCTCTGATCAGGAAATCAAAATTAGAGCCAAGCTATTCAGAAATAATATCAGGAGCACATTCTCCATACAAAAGATAATCGAAATTTGGAATTCCCTCCCCCAAAAAACTGTGGATGCTGGGACAAGTGAGATTTTAGAACTGAGATCTTGAGATTTTTGTTAGGTAAGAGTATCAAGAGTTATGGATCTAATGAAGTTGAAGCACAAATCAGCCATGGTCTAACTGAATGGTGGAGCAGGCTTGAGGAGCAGAATGGCCTCTGTTCCTACACTCATATGCTCAACAGCAACGCACCCCTGATTTCTTTTTTCTTGGTTCAACAATTAACACGTACAATATTGCATCACATCAGCCCAATGATGTGTTGCAATCAGTAAGATTACTATTGATTTCTTACACTAAGGATGCGATCTTACTGACTGTTCACACTTGGTTCCCGCTGCAGCAAGGTTGGAGAATTTGGCAGCCAGCGAAATCTCCTTTATTGCAACAAGATGGAAAATCCCACCAGCATGAACGGGGATAAGATTCCGCCCAAAGTGTCAGTATGAAGAATACTAACAATCAAGGTTTTTCAGTCAGCAGCAAAGCCTTGCCCACAAAGTTCTAGCTATTGATGTGGCATGGATTTCCCCTTTCCTGCTCTTTGTTTGAATTTGGCATCCTATTAACAGGGTTTTCAGTCACCCAACAATGATGATATTATCAAATGGGGGAAGCAGCAGCAAATCACACTGAAGAATTCCACAGACAGGATGTAGAATGCACTAATTATCTTTCATTAATTAATTCCTCTGGGAGGCGATAGAAATAACTGGGAGGAACGGATTACTTTCAATCAGCAAGTAACATTGCAGCTCAGACCAATCCGTTCGGAATATCTATCTGTACGTAAGAATACCTGTAGCACCCAATGGGTGTCCTTTTGATATCAGTCCGCCACTTGGATTTATGACCCATTTTCCACCATATGTATTATCTCCCTTGTCAATCAACTGTGCAGCTTCACCTAGAAGAACAAATACCAACCAACTTTAAATTAAAAAGCATTAGAAACATTAACATTACAAACCTGTGAAATATGTTTCAGGAGACCAGGGTACCTGATAAAGTGCTGACATTTTTTTCTACATTTTAGTGACAAAATTTTATAGGCTTCTAATGTTCACCATTTCAATTCTGGTAGAACCTGCGAAGTATTTTTCAAACTGCCATGGAAAATTTCTGCCTGCGCCTTTATCCTCTGCAAGTAGTGATTCACACCTGCATGATAGCGCATATGTTAACTTTGACACAACAGTCAATCTTTGTGAGTCCAGATGATGAATGCTATCATGCTATTTAAATGTAGGAGCTATTATAGTCAAGACAAATCCTTGTATTCAACATTTTCCTATATGCATTCTACAATATAGGCTGCTGAACAGCAATCAGGAATGCAAACTCTAGCTGACTTTGTTTCCTTGTAAGGAAAATAGTACTTATTATTGAATCCTCAGCACTATCCATAATGAAGTTAGCAAACTAGAACATTTGTATAGCATGCAGTATAGTGCCACAGTGGTTCACATTGCTATCTCACAGCACCAGGCATCCAGGTTTGATTCCCGGCTTCGGTCACTGCCTGTGTGAAGTCTGCGTGTTTCTCTGCATCTGCATGACTTTCCTTTAGGTGCTCCGGTTTCCTCCCAGCTTTCAAAAGACATTCTGATTAGGTGCATTGGCCATGCTAAATTTTCCCTCGATGTACCTGAGCAGGCACTGGAATGTGGTGACTAGGGAATTTTCACAGTAACTTCACTGCATTATTAATGTAAGTCTACTTGTGACTCTTTAAATAAACTTTAAACTTTTCAGTACTACACCATATGATATAAATTATCTGGTAGGTAATCAAAAAGCTACAAATGGAAAATCATGGACGCAATCTTACTCGCCAGTCAACAATGGCTTTATGCCCAAAAAGGGTGCAAAACCTACTTGCATGGAATTGACTACATTTACATGTAGTTACCAGATTCGGCACAGCCGCCCTCCACCCTTTGGGATGCTTCCGCCCTCACCCGTGTGTTGTCACACCCGTGAGTTGTCACACCCGTGAGAATCATTACTGCTCTGCAGTAACGGGACCAGGTATGACCATGCCAATGGCAAGTGGAGACCACAGAAGCCCTCTGGATGGTAAGCGGCATGGTCGGACAGTACCCAGCTAGTACACTGGCAGAGGCTGGTAGGGCACCATAGATGTGTCTGGGGCAGTGCCAAGAAGATGGGGCTATGATGGGGAAACCTATGCGGGGGGGGCGGTGTCGTGCAAGGAAAGGATCTCTGCAATCATCTCATCTCAAGGACATTACTGCAGGAGTTCCTCACTGTTGTGTCCTAGGTCCAACCATCTTCAGCTGCTTCATCGATGACTTTCCTTCCATAAGGTCAGAAGTGTGGATCTTCACTGATGACTATACAATGTTCAGTAACATTCATAACTCCTCAGACTACATTTTCAAATGTAGCAAGACCTGGACAATATCAAGGATTCAGCTGACAAGTAACATTTGCGCCATACAAATGCCAGGCAATGACTATCTCCATCAAGAGAGAATCCAACCATCACCTCTAACATTCAATAGCATTATCATTGCTAAATCCCCTACTAACAACATTCTGGGTGTTATCATTGATCAGAAACTGAACTGGACTAGTGATATAAATACTGTGGCTACCAAAGCGTGTTAAAAGGTCCCTCAAAGCCTGTCCACCATCTACAAAGCACAAGGCAGGAGTATGGTGGAATACTTTCTACTTGCCCAGATTAGTGCAGTTCATACAACACTCTAGAATAGAGCAGCCCGCTTGTTACCCCTTCCACAAACATTCATGTCCTTCATCACTGACAAACAGTGGTAGCCATATGTACAATCTACAAGATACACTGCAGGAACTCACCATGGTTCCTCAGGCAGCACCTTCCAAATTCATGACCACTACCATCAGGAAGGATAACATGGGAACACCACCATTTGGAAGTTTCCTCTCCAAGTCACTCACCATCCTGTTTTGGAAATATATCACTATTCCTTCATTGTTACATAACAACATAAGAAATAGGAGCAGGAGTAGACCATCTAGCCCTTCGAACCTGCCCCGCCATTCAACAAGATCATGGCTGATCTGAAGTGGATCAGTTCCACTTTCCCGCTTTCTCCCCATAACCCTTAATTCCCTTGTCTATAAGAAATCTACCCACCTGTGACTTAAATATATTCAGCGAGGTAGCCTCCACCACTTCAATGGGCAGAGAATTCCAAAGACTCACCACCCTTTGAGTGAAGAAGTTCCTCCTCAACTCTGTTGTAAACTGCACCCCCCACCTTATTTTGATTCTGTGACCTCAAGTTCTGCTATTCTTTCTAAGCGGGAAGAATCTCTCTACCTCTACCCTATCTAGCCCTTTCATTATCTTGTAAGTCTCTATAAGATCGCCCCTCAGCCTTCTAAACTCTAACGAGTACAGACCCAGTTTATTCAATCTCTCTTCATAAGCTAACCCCCTCATCTCAGGTATCAGCCTGGTGAACCTTCTCTGTACTCCCTCCAAAGTGGCTATATCCTTTCGCAAATGCGGTGACCAAAATTGCACACAGTACTCCAGTTGCAGCCGCATCAGTGCCCTGTACAGTTGCAGCAAGACCTCTCTGCTTTTATATTCTATCCCCATCACTATAAAGGCGAACATTCCATTTGCCTTCTTGATCACCTGCTGTACCTGCAGACTGGGTTTTTATGATTCGTGCACAAGGACCCCCAGATCCCTCTGCACTGTAACATGCTGCAGCTTTTCGCCCTTTAAATAATAATCTCTCCTACAATTATTTCTACCAAAGTGAATAACGTTAGCAAATACGAGGTTATACTCCATCTGCCAGCTCCTCGCCCACTCACTCAGCCTATCCAGATCTCTGAGACTTTCCGCATCTTCCACGCAATTTGTTTTTCCATTCGTCTTCGTGTCATCAGCAAATTTTGTTACCCTACACTCAACCCCCTCCTCCAGATCATCTATGTAAGTGGTAAACTGTTGAGGCCCCAGCACCGATCTCCACGGCACTCCACTAGTCACCAACTGCTAACCAGAATAGCACCCATTGATTCCAACTCTCTGCTTTCTATTAGACAACCACTCCTCAAACCATCCTAACACCTTACCCTCAACTCCATGCAGCTTAACGTTTTGCAGCAACCTTTTGTGAGGCACCTTATCAAACACCTTCTGGAAATATAAAAACACCACATCCACTGGTTCCCCTCTGTGTACCACACTAGTCACATCTTCGTAGAAATCCAATAAATTCATTAAACACGACTTCCCCGTCATGAACCCATGCCATGTCTGCTTGATCAAACCGCTCTTTTCTAGGTGTCTTGCTATTTCTTCTTTGATGACAGATTCTAGCATCTTTCCAACTATAGACGTTGAGCTAACTGGCCTATAATTCCCTGCCTTTTGTCTGCTACCTTGTCTGTGGCGTAACATTAGCCACTTTCCAATCGTCTGGCACTTCCCCAGAGCCCAGTGAATTTTGATAAATAATAAGGCATCTGCTATCACCTCTGCCATTTTTTTTTCAGAACCCTGGGATGCATTCCATCCGGTCCCGAGGACTTGTCTACCTTCAGCCCTGTTAGTCTATCAAGCACTACCTCTCTAGTGACAGTAATTGCATTAAGGACCACATTTCCTACCATCCTTAATATTCGGCAAGCTATTTGTGTCCTCCTCCATGAAAACCAACACAAAAAACTTATTTAAAGCCTGAGCCATTTCCTCGTTACCATTAAATCCCCCCTCTCGTCCTCCAAGGGTCCAACATTCACTCTAGCCAGTCTCCTCTTCTTTACATAATTTGTAATAACTCTTACTATCACTTTTTATATTTAGAGCTAGTTTAGCTTTATACTCTATCTTTCCTTTCTTTATCGCTTTCTTAGTCATTCTTTGTTGTTTTTCAAATCTTTCCCAATCTTCTAATTGCCCACTATTTTTAGCCGCATTGAATGCATTGGCTTTTAATTTAATACTCTCCTTTATTTCCTTCGATAACCACAGTTGGTTATCTCTTTTCTTACAGTCCTTCTTTAGCATCAGAATATATTTCTGCTGAGTACCGAAAAAGATCTCCTTAAAAATCCCCCACTGTTCCTCAGCCATCCTACCAACCAATCTGTGCCCCCAATCTACATTCGCCAATTCCACCCTCATCTTATCATACTCTCCTCTGTTCAAACAGAAGACACAGGTTTGGGACTCCATTTTCTCATCCTCCATCTATATCAGAAATTCAACCATACTATGATCACTCGTCCCAAGAGAATCCCTCACAAGAAGATCCCTAATTCTACCTGCCTCGTTACACAGTACCAGATCTAAGAAAACTCGCTCCCTCGTAGGTTCCGTTATATACTGTTCAAGGAAACAATCCTGACAGCATTCCAAGAACTCTTCCTCAAGCCCTCGGTATCTGACTTGGGTCAACCAATCAATATGCAGATTAAAATCCCGCATAATTATCGCCGTTCCGTTTCTGCACGCAATTATTTACTTGTTTATAGCCTGCCCCACTTCAAAGTTATTATTTGGGTCCCTATAGACCACACCCACCAGTGTCTTTCTCCCCTTACTATTCCTTACCTCCACTCACGATTCCATGTTTTGCTCTTTGGACCCTATATCTTCTCTTACTACTTGCTCTGATATTATCCTTTATTAACAGAGCTACCCCACTTCCTTTTTCCTCCTGTCTATCCTTCCTACATGTCTGATACCCCTATATATTCAGTTCCCAGTCCCGGTCACCCTGCAACCATGTTTCATTAATGGCCACTAGATCATATCCATTTGTGCTGATTTGCGCCATCAGCTCATTCACTTTTTGATGGGTCAAAATCATGGAATTCCCTCCCTAAAAGCACTGTGAACGTGGATTGCAGCAGTTCAAGAAAGCAGCTCACACTACCTTCTGAAGGGCAACTAGGGCTGGATAGTAAATGCTGGCCGAGCCAGTAGTGTCTATATCCCATAAATGAATTTAAAAATTACATTATTCATAGAATCCCTACAGTATAGAAGGAGCCAATTGGCCCATTGACCCTGCACC
This sequence comes from Sphyrna mokarran, assembly GCA_024679065.1. Lineage (NCBI taxonomy): Eukaryota > Metazoa > Chordata > Chondrichthyes > Carcharhiniformes > Carcharhinidae > Sphyrna > Sphyrna mokarran. The sequence goes on along the minus strand of JAGIQG010000009.1, from coordinate 45,177,022 downwards.
AACAACAATTCCATCGAGGTCCAATCCCTGTAACCCCACATATTTGCCCTGCTAATTCCCTAACACCAGGATCAATTTATCATGGCCAATGAGGGAGAGATTATTGTCATTGCACCAGTTCACCAGATTCCCTGTACTTTCTTTTGTCATTGTTTGAGATCCAATCTGCTATGGCAGTGTCATCGGCAAACCTGAAAATTGAGCTGGAGGGGAATTTGGCCATTGTAATCATATATCTATGATTACAATCATACTTACAATCACAGAGGAGATGTCAGGGATAAGTTTTTCAGTCAGAGGGTGGTGAGTGAGTGGAATCGACTGCTGTTGGTGGTGGTAGAGGCGAACTCGCTGAGGTCTTTTAAGAGATTTCTGGATGAGCACATGGGATTTAATGGGATTGAGAGTTACAGATAGGCCAGGTAGGTACAGATGTGATCAGCACAACTTGTGGGCCGAAGGGCCTGTCTGTGCTGTAGTGTTCTATGTTCAAATCTAAACTGAGTTTGTGCAGAGACTTCAGCATAAGTTTACCAAGGCAAAACTGTTCCGTATCCAAGTCATCCTATGTGCATTTTACCAGTTGTGATTTTAGCAAAAATTTCATGCCACAACTCCCAAGCCATTGCTGTAGTGAGATTCAACAACACACCAATGCACAAATTAATATATACATAATAATCTCTAAGCTCCAGAGAATTCAATATAATGAGATATCTAATGGAAAGCAGCAAAAAACACATTTTACAAAACAAGTAACAATAATTGGTCATTTATAAGTCAGCACAGATGCACAACAAAAATATCATAACAATAATTTGCAGATGCCTTTTTAATTTACAGCATAGGAGGCCATTCAGCCCATTGTGTCTATGCCAATCAACAATGATCTGACTACACTGATCCCATTTTCCAGTGTTTGGCCATAGCCCTAGATATAATTGCTGTGCTAGAGAATATCTAAATACTTCTTAAATTTTAGGAGAGTTTTTGATTCAGACTTCTGTTACCCTCTGAGTAACAGAACTCAACTCAACTAGAAAAAAGTGCCTTCCTAGCCACCTTACCCACACCCTTCATTATTTTATACACCTGTATCAGGTACCCTCCCAAAGTTCGCTGGTCCAAGGAAAACAGCCCCAGCCAATCCTCTGTTTCTTTGTAGCTCTTTGGACTGTGGGAGAAAGCTGGAGCACCTGGAGAATGTGTAAACTCCATATAAACACTGACCAAGGGAGAGAATCAAACCCAAGTATCTGGTGCTATGAGGCAGCACGGCTAATCACTATGCCACCGAGCCACCCAATACACACATACACAAACACACTCTTAATATACACACACACACACATACATACACACACACACGTTATATTATATATTGATAATGTAGAGCAATTGTCTTTTCTTAAAAAAGTCAACAGGAAGATTAGTGGCACAGCTTGTTAGTGCACTGATTGAAATAGAATTTCAATCTAGTCAGATTAATGGGATGAATGTTACCTACATTTGAAATTTGCAGTATATAAAATTATTTTAAGACAGTTTCAAATATATCGCGAATGGTAGATATTCACAGTGCATAATAAAAAAAAATCAGCAATTCATTTAAAACATCCAAACAGAAGAGGGTTTTGTATACAGAACTTCCACTTTCAGGTAATGGCGTAGAGGGGTTATCCAGTCAAATTTGAGTAAAAGATCACTGGTTAGCTTTCCTGGAGTAATCCAGATTTTGGTTCAATAATCATGGGTTGGGGCAAGGGAGTTACAAATACTTCTGTAAAAAAAAATGAAAGAAATTGGGGAGTCAATTAATGGTATGCTCTACACACAGCATGCAAGGACAGGTCTGAATATGAGAAAAGGCTGATTTCATTACATATTTTCTTAATTTTAAAATCTGAATTTTTATTTAGCCAGTTCCTAGCCAAATGCCCTGCTGCTGTAACAGCAATGACAACCAAAATGGGAAAATAATCTATGTATAAAGAATAAACAGGACAAATTAATATTAATACCCGTAACTCACAAGCCTAAAGAGGACATTATGGGTGAGATTTTACAGCGAGACTGGAAATCCCCCCCCCCAACATCAACGAAGATTTCTGTTGTCAGACCCTTGCCCACGCCCATTCCGTGGCAGGTGACGTAGTGGCCTGGCCTATATCAAACAAGAAACATTATATTTCTTAATAAACTTCCAAGCACAACTTATTCAGCTGGTATCACACTTCCCAGGAACATGTTGCTTGTGGCAAGAATAACTCATTAATAGAACTATCACAAGTTAAGTTGCAGTACAAATAAATAATTAACTAAAAGCAATAATTACCTTCAGAGCAAAGCCCAAGAGCTTCATAAGTAATGAGCTCATTAGCAGAGAAGCAATCATGAAGCTCAATGACATCCACATCATTAGGCTTGAGACCAGCTTTCTGAAAACACTTTCTTGCTGCCTCCTTGGTCATGTCAAACCCAACCTGCAAAGTGAAAATAACATACATCTCTTTCATTTTCTTCCTTTCTAAGTAAGTGTATAAGTATATTCTGAGGCATTAATAATATGCCAAAGTACAAGTTTAAGATTTATTTATTAATGACACAAGTAGGCTTATGTGACGTTACTATGAAAATCCCCTAGTCGCCACACTCTGGCACCTGTTCAAACACATTGAGGGAGAATTTAGCATAGCCAATGCATTTAACCAGCCCATCTTTCCAACTGTGGCAGGAAACCAGAGCATCCAAAGGAAACCGATGCGGACATGGGGAGAATGTGAAGTCTCCGCACAGTAACCCAAGGTGGGAATTCAATCCCAGTCTCTCGCTTTGTGAGGCAGCAGTGCTAACCACTGTGCCATCCATACTTAACTCCATTGATAATCCTTGCAGTATAATTCAAAACAAGTGCTGGAATTCTACTGGCCATGGAATCAGAGCGGGCGAGGGGCAGACAATTGAAATGTCTGTTGACCTTGGGCGGAATTTTCCAGTTTTGCTCGAGCGATGCCGTAGCATCCCACCCATGGAGTATAAAACTGGCTATTTAACTGTAGGGGCATTTCCATTGAGCCAATCCTAGAATCCTACAGGCCATTCAGTTTATCGAGTGCACCAACACAATCCCACCCAGACCCTATCTCAATAAACCCAAGCACTTACCCTGGCTAATCCCCTTGACACTAAGGGGCAATTTAGCACGGCCAACCCCCCTAACCTGAACACCTTTGAATTGTGGGAGGAAACCACATACAGACATGGGGAGAACGTGCAAACTCCACATAGAAAATGACCCAAGCCAAGAATCATGATGCTGCAGTGCAAACCATTGTGCCAGTCCACATCCCATTCTTGCCCAAGGTATATTAATATATATATATTCCAATGGAGATCTCCTGATTCCTCCTGCTTAGTTCCTGAATACCAACTCCAAAGATGCACTCTTGATAACATTCTTGCAATGAATAGAAAGCTCACACCAAATGATACACAAGAGTCTGAATGGGTCAGTTCTATCATAAATAGTGTACTTACCAACCAGAACCTGATTCAATCATTTTACTTACACAGATTTTACAAGTTTTCCAGTCACCAATGAGACCTATAGTGGTTAGACTGTAAAATAGCCACACAACACTGGCTGGAGTACCATGTGAAATCTAATATGAATAAACAAGAACCTAATATTGCTCTCTGCTTTTAAACATGTTTATGTTCTTGATGTGAAATATTAAATATACTCATTCACAAGTGAAAATCTTAGATGTTGCCTGTAACTGTGATCAGTGGGTATGATTATTTTCAAGTGAACTACATGGAGGACATGTGACTCATCATAAAGAGGATATGCATTCCACAGTTGACTCTTTCTCATCCTTAAAACACTACAGGTGGTTCAGCCAAAGTTTAGCTTCACTGGTGCTTACACAATGAATGAACAAAATTCAAAGTACATTCATCTCTTTTACATGAAGCTCACATTCCTTAACCTATTTGTCTGATGGTAGCCAGACTGGTAGCAGCCTTGATTTGCACTATGCTGTCAACTGTGTTAAGCATTGCCTGCTGTGCTCAGGAGTCTCACTCTGGCATGGCAATGTCTGTCACAGCTGCTGCAGGGGAAGACAGTGGGCTGAGAAACACACAATTCGCTGGTCTCGGTTTCCTCGGAGCCCTCTTCTCAGCCAGCTGAGCTTTTGATTCTGCTCACCTCTTCCGAGCAACAAGACTCCAGTGGGCATAGCTAAAAGCGACAATCTCCCAATTCTTAGTGTCAACTTTTGCCATCTTCACGTTTTGCTTGCAGGTGTCCTTTTGGGTTCCAGAAAGTTGTGACTTAGTGCCAATTCACCCAGCAGAGATCTTTGGGTGTACAGCTGTCATTCAATCAATCTGATTCAACAATGAGTGTATGCTGATGGAACTGGCACCCTCATGGCCCTCTGTTATTTGTTCACTATCTTATTTAACCATATGTTGCAGCAATTAGTCTAGTCATAAATTGTAATTAATCATTGTTTTTTTTAAAAAGATAACCCTACAATTTGGGAATAAAATACATCAAGCTGATGACAATAATCCATCCCAACTCTGTCTAAAAGAGATAGATAAATCCAGCCATTAATATAATGAATATGCTCTCGATAATAATCTTCCTTTTTGTCATTAGGCCTAAAATCTTAAGTGCAGCAGCTGTTTTGATGTTGTGCAGTCCAATGCCATCAATCTATATTCTCAAAAAGCTTTACAAGGTTCTTGTGTCTGTGAAGAGTATTAATTTCACTAATGTTTCCTTTCACCAAACATTTCCATTCAAAAAAAATTTACTAATTTCATTAACAGTAATGAATCTTCCCAGGGAGTAGGAGTCACCACATCACCACTCCATTCCAAATTTCTTTATGCATAATGTCAATATGCAGCATTTCTGGCTTGGACTTCAGAAATGCAGATCCCTCTTCAGAAATGCAGAGGGACATGCCTGCTCTGAGATCACCTGTGTGTGGGGTGGGGGGCGGGGGGCACACCCACCCTCTTTTACAGTACTAGTTGCTATATTTTGGTAAGTCTTTACTAACTAACACAGTGTTTGTCAATGGTGAGTGACATAATTGGATAGGTTGCCAATTGAATGGGTGGCAGTGATGAGATCAGCTCAGATCTGTCTTGAGAGCAGGGGAAGCAGAGGGTTAGTGGAATTTGAGGTCCTCAAAATGAGTGGGAGAGTAACAGAGGGTCGGTGGGATAGTTGAGGTGGGAACTGGAGGGGGCCATTTGGAGAGTCAGGAGGAGATGGAGAAAATTGGAGGTTCAGTGCGGGGGGTGGGCAGTGGAGAAGGAGGAGGAGGTAGGACATTGGGGAACAAATGAGGGGCTGAGGCAGAGTGTTGGACAGTCAATTGTATTATTACCTAGGAGTTAAATACGTCTTTCTCTGTCTAACATATCCGGGGTAACTATCCAGATAAATGAGTCAGAAGCCTCTGAAGTCTGACTATAACTCAAGTGTTTGAGACTTTTTTTGGAAGATTCCAGTTGCAAGGGAATTGCCTATCAGAAGTCGAAACTTCCCAGGCAATTCCTGCAGAATTCTTGCATTGGAACATCTCTGCTCATCTTCTGGGATACAATCATCCAGAAACTGGAAGCTCTGGGCTGTTACGTGGATTTTGCTTGGAGTACAAAACATTTCATTTTGTTAACTGTGATGGACCAGTGTGTGACTTATCAGACGCCAAAGTTTGGCTGCATCCATATAATTTTCAATTTGCCTGCGCACCATCCTAATCAGCAATATTCCATTCACTTTGCACTTCGGTATGTCATGCCTACCAATAATCCTTTTAAGGACAATGCTCATGTCAACGCCTACATGAGTACTGGTGTCACTCAATGATGAGATTGTCCTTTCCAGCACTTTGTAAGATGATGTGCTCTGGACAGTAATAGAATTCATAGTTGGTTTCATCAGAGTTTGTCAAAGGTTGGTAAAGAGACACTAAAAAGAGAGACGGGAGCATAATACAATGTTACTGGATTTATGATTCAGAGGTTTGGACTCTAGAGAGGCTAGTTCAAATCCCACCATGGCTGTTGGGGAGAGGGGTTGGGGGGGAGTAGTTTAATTTAATTCATTAGCAAAACTGGAATAAAAAAAGTCTCATTAGTGATGATAATGAAACCACATTTTCACAAAAGCCCATCTGATTCACCAACATTCTTTAGCCAGAAGAGGGAATCTGTTATCTTTGATATGGCCTGCTTCTGATTCCTAACCCGCAATTATCTGGTTCATTCTGAAATGGCCTAGTAAGGCGCTCAGTTGCAGGTAGCTCACTACATCTACTCAGGGCAATTCGGCTTAGGCAACAAACACTGTCCATGCTTTCATCCCAAGAACAAATAAAAAAACCTGATGATATCTGACAAGACAATAATAAATTAAATTCAATATGTAGCAGGCCATTTCACTGGAAACTCACTGTAAGTACTCGCAATATCAACAGGAACTTGCATTTATTTAACACTTATTTGTTTTGGAAAAGTGTCCCAAAAGGTGTAATTGAAAAAGAAACTGATGACAAGTCAAAAAAGGATGTAAGAAAAGAGGTAACCAAAACTTAAATCAAAGAGGGAAAAGAGAGTAAAAGGATAGTTTATTCTAAATGTATCAGGTCAATGATTTACCATAACTTGAATGATTTGTTAATCTTGTCGTGTTCTAGAAGTGCTATTTTGCAATTAGAATTGTATTTACACTTTTTTGTCAAAGCTTTGAATCTAGCAGCTGTTGGAAAAAAACAATTCTCCTAAACTACTTCTGCTGTTACAATTTCTGGGATCTTTCTTCTCTATGTCGATGTAATAATCAGACAATGTCCATGGGGCTTATTGAGTAGAGCTCCACTGGTAACAGGCGATGAAATTCATTACCTGAGCCTTTCATAAGGCAGGTCCAGGACTGGGCCTGCTGAGCTGTAGTCCCCTGCTGGGACTAGTGGGACAAGATTAAAAAATCATTCAGTTATGGTAAATCATTGCCCTGGTAGCCACAGCACTGGTTTTACTTTGTGTTCTATAATAAACTATGTTCCTTTCCAGTCAGACTTCCTGCGTCATACAAGAAAAGTTTTGGACAGCCTTGCCTTTCAACAAACCCAGTAATTCAATAAAAGGAAATTTTGAAAATGCTATTGTTTGAGAAACTGGAAACTTATGAAGTGTGAGTGAAGAATTGGCCCCAGTATGCCATAAGAATGCAGTATTTCTTCCATGCAAGTGGGACTGGCAAAACATCATCCTCCTGACCGCTTGTGGTGGCCCCGATTTTCAGCATCATAACAAGTTCATCCTACCCAGCAGCCCTGGATTCAAAATCTTTTGACAAATGATTAATATAAATATTGTACAATAATCTATGTTCCTTTCCTGAGTCATTACAACTGGCTATCCTCCACCACCACCCCCCACCCTTCCATCTTTATCTCATATTCCAAGACTACTCCTTCACTAACTCCATCCCATGACAATCATCCCACAATCCCATGTCTTGTCATTCCCCCATTCTCTCTTTCAGACTCCTGATACAATATTTTATTGCTCCTGTCTCCATTTCTCTCTCCAACATACACAGAGTTGCAGACGTCTTTCCTCTTAGCCTGTGTCTTGGATATTTTTTTCAAAGTGATTTGCCAAATAGATAGCTACACAAACATAACAATCTTAAAGGCACAGATTCAAAACTTTTGACTAAAAATGTAAACACAATTCCAATTGCAAACTGCAAAATAGCACTTCTAGAACAGTACAAGATTTAAAAACAACATTCAAACTATGGTAAATTAAAGAACAAAGAACAAAACAGCATAGGAACAGGCCCTTCGGCCCAACGAGCCCGCGGTGCCACCTCGATGTTCCCACTTCTACCCATGATTGCTGTCTATGTTTTAGATCTATGTATTGAAACCAGATTTGAGACAATTTAGGGAGAATTTGTTCTGCCAATCAGCCTAAGAGCACATCTTTGGGATGTGGGAGGAAACCGGAACACCCGGAGAAAACCCACGCAAGCACAGGGAGAATGCACAAACTCCCAGAGACAGGCCCAAATCCATGTATCTGCACAGCACCGCGATAGTCACTGAGCTGTCGTGTTGCCCATCAAATGGTCCAGGTCAAGCGTACACTAACAACATAAAGCACTAGGATACTCTCGAAAAAAAATCCAAGAGCAGCCCTCTCACGATCCATCGCGTGTATGCCCCTTGTTAGACAACAAGGTGGACCAAAGTCCCTGTAGGATAAAACAAATACGTCAATAACATCGACAATTTACACACTTCACAGGGAACTCTCAAGGCTCATGATCCCTATTTTAAATCAGTTTTTTATATCCCTTCATTCCCATTCTGTTCATGTGCCCATCTAAGCATCTCTTAAATAATTCAAGTGCCTTCCTCCATTACTTTACTTGGCAGCGCATTCCATACCCCCACCACCCTCTGTGAAAAAACTCCCTCTAGCATCCAAATTATACCTTACCCCCCTCACCCCTCATGCTATTTGAGTCCATCATAGGAAAAAGCTTAACCCTGTTTACTCTATCTACACCCCTCATAATCTTGTACATCTCTATTAGATCTCCTCTAAGTCTACGTCTTTCTAAGGAAAACAGTCCCAACTTGCCTAACCTCTCCTTGTAACTCAGACCTTCCATACCAGGCAGCATCCTGGTAAACCTCCTCTGCACTCTCTCCACAGTCTCCACATCCTTCTGGTAGTAAAGCGACCAGAACTGGACGCAGTATTCCAAATGAGGTCTAACCAATGTTTTATACAACTGCAGCATTAAAGGCCAGCTCTTGTACTCTATACCCCTTCCTATAAAGGTTGGCATAACATATGTTTTCTTCATAACCTTCTCCACCTGCTCTGCCACCTTCAGAGACTTGTGCACCTACACCCCCAGGATCCCTCTGCGTTTTTATACTCTTAATAGGTCTACCCTTTACCATATACTTCCCCCCTACATTCTTTCTCCTGAAATGCATCACCTTGCATTTATCAGGATTGAATTCCATCTGCCATCTATCTGCCCAAGCTACTAATCTATGTCCTGCTGTATCACCTGACAATGCTCTTCACTATCTGCAAGTCCAGCCATCTTTGTATCGTCTGCAAACTTGCTGATCACTCCACTTACTCCCTCTTCCAAGTCATTTATATATCTATTACAAACAGAAGAGGTCCCAGTACCGAGCCCTGCGGCACACCAATAGTGATCGACCTCCAGCTAGAAAAACACTCTTCCACTATTATTCTCTGTCTCCTATTACCAAGCAAGTTACTCATCCATCTAGCTACCTATCCTTATATCCCATTAGCCTTGACCTTTTCAACTAACCTCCCATGAGGGACTTTGTCAAACGCCTTACTGAAATCCATATAGACGACATCAACTGCTCGCCCTTCGTCAACCGTTTGTCACCTCCTCGAAAAATTCTACCAGATTCGTAAGGCACAATCTCCCTTTAACAAATCCATGCTGCGTATCCCTAATCAGATCACAACGCTCTAAGTGCCTATACATCTTATCTCTAAGAATCCCCTCCCACAGCTTCCTTACCACTGATGTCAAACTCACCGGCCTATAATTTCCAGGGTTATCCCTACTATCCTTTTTAAACAACGGTACAACATTAGCTATCTCCAGTCCTCTGGGACCTCACCTGTGTCCAAAGAAGAGAAAGATTAGTGTCAGAGGCCCAGCAATTTCACCTCGCACCTCCCTAAGCAGCCTGGGATAAATGCCATTAGGCCCCGGAGATTTATCAATTTTAATGCTACCTAGAAGCTCTAACACTTCCTCCCTCAGTATGGATATTTCCCCCAACTGGTCTACAGCTACCTCAGAGACAGGACCAGCCAACAAGCCCCTCTCCTTCGTGAATACCAACGCAAAGTATTCATTCAGGATCTCCCCTATTCCCTCAGGCTTTAAGCACAGTTCCCCTCCTCTGTCCCTAAGAAGTCTGATTTTTCCTCTAACCACCCTTTTATTCCTAATGTAGGAGTAAAAAGCCTTTGGATTTTCCTTAATCCTATCTGCCAAAACCATTACATGCTCCCTTTTTGCCCTTCTAACTCCTCGCTTGAGCTCCCTCCTACTCTCTCTATATTCTTCCAATGCTCTCCCTGGTACTTTATTCTAAATGTATCCTTTTATTCATCATGATTCACAAGAGATTGCTAAATCAGAAACACTGCACTTCTCGATCTCTTATTGAGCTAATTCCATGACATACTTATTACATCATTCTTTTCCATTTAATCTGTGTATTTTAATATATCGCTATTACCCAGCTGAAATCAATTGCACTGTCAGAGTCAAAACAACAGGCTAAAACTCCATAAGACACAGTTACTTGCTAAAAAACATAATTGGACTTTAACTGCTTCAGAACTTTGACAGTCATACATACACCTTACATTTTGAAGTGGCTTTGAAATTCATGGGCACTGTTAATTTTTCTCCATGGTAAGACATCCCCACCTAATGGTCTGCAGAGGAATTGAAGCTCATTGCCCAGGCTGGTTGTTTGCATTCTCAGAATCAAAAATCAAAGGTCACCCCTATCTTCTATTCTAACCCAATTGCTCCATAAACTATGGTCAGCTGTTTCACTCTTCCCTTTCCAACATCTTTATTCTCTGTCACTCCTTGCAGCGTTGATAGCATTTGGCACCTCAAATGGAATATCAAATGCCAATAATACATTTTCTATTTGAGATGTGTCACTCCTTGTAAAAACAAGTATTACTCTCAAAGAAGCCTGGAGTTTATTTCTTCTTTTGTAGACATTTTGTCACAATTGCTGAATGCGACAAGAGTTACAAACAGTTTACATACATGAAAAAAAACACTATAAAACGTAACTATAGCAGAATTCTAGAAATAAGCTAATCAGCAAGATAAGGTTATTGTTTGGGTAACATCCTGACAAAGCTTTATTCTTAACTTTCACTGAATTGTTGTATGTGTAGGAACCTATTTCATGGTGATAATCAATTTGATAGCTGAAAAATAACTTGCTTTCTCCATTGCAATCTGCCTCTACAGCATACGCACTCGTCAATAAACTGAACTACAATGCAATTGATTTTCCAGATAGGTAATTAGCAGCTATGCTAAGTGTTACTGAGTAGAATCATTTTGTTGTGCTTGTCCCGGAGGTTTCAAAGTCCAGTTATGTTTCTTAACATGCCAGCACCAATTTTTGTTCTTGGCAGTAATGTGGTGGTAGTGTGAGAAAAATAGCAATGTAACACTTGCTTCTCAATTCCCACTCCAATCTGTCAGTTGCCAATTCTGGAAATGGGCAGCTTCAGCACTTATTTTAGACAGAGCCACGAAAACTAGGAGCCTAGTTCAAGCCCAAGATCAGCCGCAATTGTACTGAATGGTGCAGCACGCTTGACAGAACATACTGTCTACTCCTGCTCTTATTTCTTGTGTTCTAATGCATAAAAAAAAACCCAAAACAATGTTCAGGCATCTCTGGGCAATACTTGCACCAGGCCTAATCTGCCTGTTTTTCCTTGAACTAAAGCAACCAAACAGGTGGCTCTTAAATGGACCGCTACATACCACTCAAAAGCAGCAAGTAAGAGATGTAAAATATAACGCACCTCCTGTGGCCTCACCAAAATCTTCCCACCTGCTGTTCTAGTCTAGTAAATCAGATGCTAAAGGATAAAACTGAAGCCAGTTTTTGCACACATTCAGAAGCATTTATTTACAGCGATCCTAACCCAACAACCACAGTTTCAGTCTGTTCTCAAATATGAGGAAAATGAATTCTCAGTCAATGGCTACCACCTGCATACAACTATTTACAATTAACATTGATTCACAGCTGCTGCTAGCCCTTCAATGCCCCTAACCCAGTGCCAGTCCTTTAGTGCTTCCCAACTTGTTGCCAGCCTCACTGGTCTTCAACCCATTGCCAATCCTTGGCTTCTGGGAGGAATAAGCACATTTCTTGTTCCAAGTGGGAGCTAACTGACTTTATTCAAATGTGGCCCAATTGTGCAAGATGGATCAGGCCTTGCATCAATTTCACCACAGTACCCATCTTCTACCCACAATAATTAGGTATGTGAGGACCTATCTCTCTGTAAAACTCCGATTCCTGGCAAAGGCAAATTAAATTTAAAACCTTAAATGTTGTTCTAATTGATCAAATGGGAGCTCTGCTACTTACACATTTTTTTCCATACACAATTCACATGGAGAGTAATCAAAAATCTTACCGCCTTTATACAGCTATTTTCCTGAAAGCTGCTTGGGAAATCGGTTATCATTTCCTGGGCAAGAATTTCAACAGCTTTCGACTCCAGGCCATGTCTCCGTACAAACTTTTCACTTGCCAGGACAGCTGCTCCTGCCCCATCAGACGTTGGGCTATTTAAAACAAAGTTTTATACAAAGTAAGGAAAAAAAAACTTCACCACTTATCCCAATTGTTGCATACGTGCGAGCAAATACTAAAAAGTGCACATAAGCGAGCTTTATTCCACTCCTGAATTGTATTAATCCCTCAGTTATCAGATTCTGCCAGCGCACCAGTATCTTGTTCAAGTTGATATGTATTTGAATTGATTCTTATTAGCTGCGCTAAGCACCATCGTATTAATGCATTAATGTCACAGGTCGCCAGCGCAGGGAAATTGCCGGAGAAAGCAGCCACGTATGAACATCACCCTGTAAATAAAGCTCTGTTATTTTTAACCCTCTGTGCTTCCTAATGTCAATTCTCCAATATATAAAACAAGTGATCATTCTTTAATGTTTCAATGTGTAACAATATCACCGATTGAACCACACATCCACGAACAGTATAAGAATTACTGGATAATAAAAGCCTGGGTCCATCTCCCACTCCCTTCATTTCAAGATGTTGGCACTAGGCCAATGGTATGGTCCTGCTGAGATCACTTAACTTGGCATCAAAGTTGGAACTTTTGATGTGGCTCACAAATGCTGTGCTTTCACCCAATGATCCCACAAAGACTCTATGTTAAATATTCCCAAGGAGCATCTTTCCAGATCTATTAGTTTCATTTCAACATCAAAAAAAAACAATGGCTTGTTTATTTTTGATGTGAAGATGCCGGCGTTGAACTGGGGTAAGCACAGTATGAAGTCTCACAGTGCCAGGTTAAAGTCCAACAAGTTTATTTGTAGCACAATTCACAAGCTTTCAGAGCGCTGCTCCTTCATCAGGTGAGTGGGAGTTCTGTTCACAAATAGGGCATATAAAGACACAAACTCAATTTACAAAATAATGGCTGGAATGCGAGTAATCAAGTCTTAAAGATACAGACAATGTGAGTGGAGAGAGGGTTAAGCACAGGTTAAAGAAACGTGTATTGTCTCAGCCAGGACAGTTAGTGAGATTTTGCAAGCTCAAGCAAGTCATGGGGGTTACAGATAGTGTGATATTAAGCCAAGGTCTCTGCTGAGGCTGTCCTAACCGGAACCAGGCTATCAGTTTTTTTTACCTTTTTAACATTATGGGTTGTCTAACAGTGTATTATGGAAAAATGAACATGGCCCTATTGCTACATTGCAACCCAAGGCTTCAGCAGCCTCAGTGGTGGAAATCTGCACTTGCAGTCAACATGTTGAGGATTCAATCTCACTTCAAATTCTTGAGCACTAAGGTCTACACTTCAGTGTGCTACTAAAACAGCTGGCGCACTTGCCAGTGCAGCACTAATAGAAAAGCACTTCAATGCAGACTCTGTCTGTCTTCAGGGAGAGGCAAAAGATTCTGTGCGCTTTGTTAGAGAAGAGTTCTGTGTGTTTTAGCCATCTATCTACTCCTCAACTATCACTAAAACAAATTATCTGGTAATTTATCTCATTGCAATATGTGAGGCATGATTGTGTGCAAATTAGTTGCTGCATTTCCCCACATGATAACTGTGACTACAAAAGTTCAGCAAGGCATTATGGGATGTTCAGAGATCATAAAAGGCACCATAGAAATGACAATTCTTCTTTTTCACCATTTGTACTTTTGGATGCTGTGAAATTCTTAACTCCTAATAGTGTCTTCCTGTTTTATCTTTCCTTATGGAAAAGACAGGAGAAGTAACGAAATTGAATCTTGGCTCAGTCAATATTCCACAGCTAGGCAAGCTGTGAATAAAGGTTCAGAGGCATGTGGAGTAGTCTTTTGTTGAAGAGAAAGTTCAGAGACAAAAGAGCCCAAATCATACTTTTAGCGCACTCATCTAGTTAAATTGCATTTGAGATTGTTTTTTTTCATATGAGCACAGTCTGCAAATTGAAAAGTATCCCATTCTCACCAGCACTGCAGCAAAGTCAGGAACTCAAAGATCTGACGAGACTTCATCACCTGGTCAAGAGTGAACTCATCTTGAAACTGAGAATATCTAAACAAATGAACAGCAATTACTTATAATTCAGATGAACTAAATAAATCATGATAATTTACTTTTATACACTGTACCAAGTTTATGATGAAGTCATCAACTTCAGGAAGCATAGTGGAGAACATGCCATCTACATCAATGTGGATGAATTGGTTGAGAGCTTCAGGTTTTTAAGGATCCAGATCACCAACAATATGCTCTGGTCCACCAATGCTGACACTATAGTTAAGAAAGCCCACCAATGCCTCTACTTTCTCAGGAGACTAAGGAAATTTGGCATATCCACCATGATTCTCACCAATTTTTGCAGAAGCACCTTAGAAAACATTATTTTTGGTTGTATTACAGCCTGGTATGGCTCCTGCTTCATTTAAGAAATTACAAAGGGTCATGAATGTAGTACAGTCCATCACACAAACCAACCTCCCATCCATTGACTCTGTCCATACTTCCTGCTGCCTTGGAAAAGCAGCCCACAAAATTAAGCCATTCTCTCTTCCACCTTCTTCCATCGGGAAAGAGACAAAAATCTAAAGTCATGTACCAATCGACTCAAGAACAGCTTCTTCCCTGCTGCTATCAGATTTTTGAATGGACGTACTTGGCACTAAGTTAATCTTTCTTTACACCTAGCTATGACTATAACAGTACATTCTGCACTGTTTCCTCTCCTTCTCTACGAATGGTATGTTTTGTCTGTAGAGCATGCAGGAAATAATAATTTTTACTGAACTCAGCCATGAGTTTGTAATTAATGCTGAGTTCGAACCAACCCATTTTCGCTGTTCTAAGAGCCTTAAGTGTAGAATCAGAAATGGGTATAAACAGTTGTGGATAAGGCCTGTTTTAAGTAATACGATCTTAAGATTTTTAGATTTCCTGGCCCTAAAAAAACAGGTCCGGAGCTGTTGTCAGTTATAGTTTTAGGAAAATCTTCTACTTGATGGCTTTGATTCACAGGTAGTGTTGATTAGGAAAAAAATCATTACCATCTGTTCCTGTTGCAATTGAGTTTTTTTGCTGAGATTTCCCAAGGGATATTATTACAGTTGAGGTGATCACGAATACATGACTGAATTTCAAAAGCTAAAAGAGTGCACATTTTGACTGATAGTTTAAAAAGGCCATTAAATGATTAGCTGCCTTTGATGTGGTTACTGAATACAGCCTTGTTTTATAGCATATTAAACAATCGATGATACTTAAAATATTTCAATAGGTTTCATGAATCTTGTGTTTTTTCCTTAGTATGATATACGTACAACAGAGTTCTGTTCTCCACATGGTTCCTAAGGTATCGCACATGGATAGTGGGTGAATTGTTATGAAGGTGGCATAGAGAAACATAAAAGGTGCTTTGGAAGAGGCATGCATTGGCATGCAGGCATGAGGAGTGGGTGAGGGGTATATCGGGTGCAAGGGGTGTGGACCTAATTTTTTCTAAATCAACTGGGAAGAAGTCCCAGAGAACTTAGATGGGCCTTCTAACCTCTGCATTCTCCAGCCCTCATGCCCACCGCGATCCACTTTCAGAGTTCCTGGGTCTAAATCTATTATGCCACCTTCCTCCCTATTTAAACTGAGCCTATTTAAACTGGGGCCTATTTAAAGTGAGGTGGGTCTACCAAGTTGGCAAAATTCCCAACTCGAGCTATCCCTCTCAGTAGCAAATATCCTGCCTTATTGTCTGTGGCGGACTAGACACCAGGAGTAAATCACTGAGATGGGATAATGGGCAAGTATTTTGCACTTTTGTTTTCAGATCAAAATCTTCTTGGTAGAACTTGCTCTTCCACGTGGGGTGGGATTCTCTGGCCTCCCCCATGGCATTTTTCTTGCAGCGGGAGGTAGTGCGCCGTTTGCCATCGGTTAATGAGATTTCCCACTGACTTCACTCCATGTTGGAGTGCGCCATTGGCAGGACTAGAAGATTATGCCAATGTGAACAGACAGACAGTTCCAGCCATGGTATAAAGTCAAAATAAATGTGATGTGTATGATATGCTTTTTGAAAAGTTGGCTTTTTAAGGAAATAAGCAAGTGTTGTTTCCTTATGTTCTAGCCAAGACTCCCATTGAAACCAAAGCCAATAATAGAACTAATTTCATAGCAATAATTTAGCAGGTTTAAACCCCAGCTTTGAACTGAAGGTGAGGGCAATTCCTGCACCTGAGAAAATACTTCTGGGTTTCCCTCTAATCCTGAATGCAACTAATTTTAAGTACCATTGTAAATGACCATCTAAAGGTTTGTTGGCAAATTTTGCTGACAGTTTGGAGTAACTAAATGGGAAGTCTGGGTTGGGAAAGGTGGGATATTTCCTGCTTAGATTAAAAACAATGAATACATACAATGCTGACTGCAGAATTTCAGCCATACCATCATTAAAAAATTTGGCATTAACAAGTTTATTTTTAGGCTTGCATTAACACTGCAATGAAGTTACTGTGAAAATTCCCTAGTTGCCACACTCTGGTGTCTTTTCGGGTACACTGAGGGAGAATTTAGCATGGCCAATGCACCTAACCAGGGTGTCTTTCAGACTATAGGAGCAAACTGGAGCACCCACACAGACACTGGGAGAATGTGCAGAGTCTGCACAGTGAGTGACCCAAGATGGAATCGACTCAGGTTCCTGGCACTGTGAGGCAACAATGCTAACCACTGTGCAACTGTACTGCTCGCATTATTGTCTGCTGGCAGAAGTGTAAGGAAGTATGCATTTTATATCAAAAATAAACACAATATACAAAAGTTCAATGGATAAGAACACAAGGACATAAGAAATAGGAGCAGGAGGAGACCATTTGACCTGTTGTGCCTGCTCCATCATTCAACAAGGTCATGGTTGATTCTCTACCTCGACTCCATCTTCTTAAATTATCTCCATATCCTTTAATTCCTTTATATCACCTAAAAAAATCCATTGACCTACACAGTCTTACGTCACAACTGCTTTATTCACGCAGAATGCACATCAGTAATTCAAACATCCTAAGGTCATGCAAATACAAGTTAAAACCAAAAGATAAAATGGTTCAAATGAGGTACTTTGCTTAATCCTTTGACTATTGGACTCTGCAAAGACAATATTTATATAAAATCTATAAAACTGTAATCCTGCAAAGTCGCAAGTAAGGGGGATAATAGAAACAAACAGGAGATTATAAATGATTAGCGATAAATTTTCTACCCTGGTCAGACATTTGGTCTCTTTTGCTGCTAAAAGGAAGAACAGACTGGGCCAATGACCTGAGCCACATCAGTCCAAACAGTGGAGATAAAGCAGTTAGTGTCCTCACCATCCCACAAAAATCAGCTTTTAAAATTTAAAATTAGAAATACCAATATTTATCATAAAGCTTCCTACTTCCAAAAATTCCCAAATTCCAGAATTCCTTATTTCTCTCGCTATTTTTTTTTCACAAATTCTACAAATGCTGAGGCGTTATAAAATTCCCTGCTTTTTTCATTCTTGCTGATCCCCTGCACTGCGGGCTTTGACCCCTCACTCTGATTTCTCAACAAACGTAATGCAAATATCATTGTCAATGATTAACCAAAAAACAATCAAAACTTTACTTACGGATTATTTGTGGAATGTTTGTGATTTTTCCAAGCTATTTTGGCAAAGTGCTCTGGTTTAGTACCTGTATTAAAAACAAAAGGACAAATTGTACTGGAGATTGGATGCTGTACTACAGTGGGATCAAACTGAATACATGTCAGAGCAAAATCTACTCTCTGCCAACCACAGTTTCTGTGCAAGATGAACCTCAATTCAGCTTGTCATGAATTAGAATTTAATATTATAGAATTCTTACAGTGCAGAAGAAGGCCAGTCAGCTCATTGAGTCTGCACCAATCACAATCCCACTCAGACCCTATCTCACAACCACACGTATTTACCACGCTAATCCCTCTAACCTATACAAGCTGGGACACTAAGGGGCAATTTAGCACAGCCAATCAACCTAACCTGCACATCTTTGCACCATGGGAGACAGAATGCCTCTGGAGAATAAGACTTCAAAACTACAACTGGAATGATATCAGGCCCATTACCCTTGTTTTAACCAGTACACTCAGTTCCTTGATGTACAGAATGAATCCAATTGTCTGACATTTAGAATTTCTATTGGTGAGGATGTCAGGAGGAGTCCAAGACAGATCATCAGCTTGGCACAGACAGATGTGGGGAGAATGTGCAAACTTCACACAGACAGTGACCCAAGCTGGGAATTGAAAACAACCACAGTACCATCCTTAATAAAAGTACATGGAACAGGACTTAATTGGAAATGTGCCAAGCTGATTATTTGTCTTGGATTCCCCCCCTCACCCCAATTATTTTATCTGAACCGGTCCTTGTAGCGCCAGAACTACCAGCTTCACAAAACCCATTTTTGTCATCACTTTACAATTTTCTTCAGAGTGGATCATAACTTTAAATATGCCTGCACTGAAATAGATGACATATGGCCAAGTACGTTAATTATAAGTACCGTATTTCTCCATGTGCTCTTTGCCAGCACTTCCAAATAATTGTGGTGCTATTGGAGCTGCAGAAATCCCATATTTATTAATCAGCACCTCACAGTGTTTGTCCATGGGATTGGTCCGGTCAGTGAACTGAAAACACAAATGAGAAATAGTCACACTCCATGCAGCAACACAGTAGAATTTGAGGGTGGGAATTGATCTCACCCAGATAAAATGGACAGAAAAGTAGGCTATTGAAATAGTACACAGTAAGCTGATGAAATAGATTTTTTAAAAATTCCATCAAACTCTAAACTAATTTTACCAAAAGATAGAGCTCTACATTCATATAAAAAGACAGGGACAGGAATAAGCCATTTACTACTTGAGTCTATTCTGCCAGTGATATCTTACTTGACTTGTGACTGAGTTTCATCCATTTACCTGGGCCTTTGGCCCTGATCCCTTAATACCTTTGATTGACTGGAATCTATTAATCTTAAAAGTTCAAATTAACATTTAACCCAGCACCAACTGCTATTTGTGGAAAAGATTCGAAACTTCAATCACTGTTTGCGTGAGAAATGTATTCTAATTTTAATGTTTTTAATGTTGTGTCACCCAGACCAAGTGAAACTAGTTTCTCGAATTAAAAAATAAGTACAATAAGGTTTATGGCAGTAAGAGAAACAAAAATAAGTACCCAAAAAATTAAAAAGATCTGAAGGGATAGAGCAGAAAATAAACATGGTTAACTTACAAGTTAACAATAGCAATTTTGATAGACTCGTAAAAAAAAATGATCAAGGAAGGAGTGGGCTACAAGAAATGAAAGTAACAATCTTACAGTGGGAAATTAAAGAATTATAATACTGCTCACCAAGTATTTTGCCTTACTTAACAGTGAAATAAAGGAAAGGGTACAGGAGTACCATAGGAGGAATATGGATGAGTAATTAATAAACATCAGTACTGTGAAGCAGGATTAAAGGGTTAATGAAACTTACAAAATTAATTTAGAGTTTTGGATGGACTATACTGAGGCAGGTCAGAGATGGAACATCAGGAGGAATGAAGCATGATATTTCAAAATTACATCTCCAAAGGGCTAAAGAGGCTGAATATTGCATCTTTGTTAAAAAGCAATGAGATAAACTAGCTCAGATGGCTTCATATAGTGATAGGAAAACTGCAAAAGATCACAATTAAAAATATTAGCAACACTTTGAAAAGTATGGCTTAATTAAGGGGCAGTCAAGACCCAATATGTTTGACTAATTTGAATCATATTTTGGAAGCAATTAATAAAGGGAACATATTAAACGTGGCATACATGGATGTACAAAAAGTACTTAATGAAGTATTACATCTGAGTCGCATTATGAAGATTAAAACTCATGCCAGCATATGTAAATGAATGATTCATGGACAGAAATCAGAGCATAGGAATAAATGGAAGTTCCTCAGATTGGCAACATCCAGCTATTTGGAGACAAGTGGGATTTGCAGAGGAAGTTGTCTCATTTTCCATAAAGATGAATGATCTGAACATGAGCATAGGTGGAATTATATCAAATCTTGCTGGCAATATCAAATGAAAGAAGGTGGAATATTGAACAAGAATGCATCACACTACAAGAGAACATTTCTCCCCAATGTGTTGCCTTGTGTTTTTAGGGAAAATGCTGTCTCCATAAGTAAATGAATCACTACGAATTGAAAGTTACCTTATGTACATACTGCAAATGAGATAGAGCACCCAATATTAGTAAGTGTAACATGCAACACTAAACATAACATGGGATTCACACCACATTCTCTTGCATCTTTAAAAATAGGAAGATACCATATTTAATTTGCACAAGCCAACAAGTATAATTTCGTTTGCAGATTGAACAGTACATAAAAACATTAAAAGCATTTCAACACAAAGCACAATACTTAAAGGAGAATAAAATTGGAAACATTCCACAATTTTTATTCTTAATTTCTTGACATTGGATAGAAACAATAGCTAGAACTTTCTGGCTGTTCTGTTGGTGGAATCTTCCAATCCTGCCAATGCTGAACCCTGCTGCAGGTTTCCCGACGGTGGAGTGCAAACAACTGGAAATCCCATTGGCAGAGGACAGACTGGAAGATCCCTACGCCAGCCATTGACAGGCTGCCTTCGCCACCACGAAATACACTGTTTGGAGGGGTGGAAAATCCAGTCCAATATTGAATTGAAACAGATTCCTCATTAATTTGCAAATCATAACTTGGCAAAACAAATCTCAGCTCACTGTTCAAAGTTCATGTGCACTGACAAAAGGAAAACTTATTGAGAATTCTCACTATTGAGTTAGCTGAAAATCCTCTGAATATAGCCCTTCAATCATCTGCGATTAAGAAGATAATCCTGGCAAATAATGGAAAAGAAACTGACGAACAGCTGCTTACACTCTACAAGTTGTTAATACCTTTATCATGTACAATTTAATTAGCAGGATTAAAAAAAGCATCTTATATCTTGACTATATCTAGATCATCTGATCTGGACCTGTAGACAATTAATCTGAACTTCATTTTGCATTGATAAAGAATGATGATAGTTTCACTATTTTAACTCCAATTATTTCAAAACTGCATAATTGGCAATATATTCAGTAGTAAAGAAGTTTAGGGACTTAAAGGCTCAGATAATAGATCTTTAAGAATAGGACTGAAAGTAGAAGAAAAGCTATAGAAAGGTGAATTAGGGTTGAAGCTTTTTATATTGAGGCATTTCACGCAAAAGCAAGGCATTGACCATGAACAAACACACTCGGGGTCTCCAACCTTTTGGAGTAAGGGGTAAAATACAACATCCCACAGCCAGTTAGTGGGTGATCATGTTAGAAAAAAAACATGTAATCATCCATCCATATACAAAAAAACTCCAAACCACTTCCATATCAAAACATTATCACTGATGTAAAGGAAAAATGTTTCAACTTATTCAGGTCATACCAAGAAAAAAACAATATTAGTGATGTGCATTTTGGAATCAATAATTTTTTTAAAAATATGCACATTACACTAAATTGAGGAGGAGCAGGATATCACTACGGAGGAGGATTCCACCAAATTAAAGGTAAACACCAATAAACTTGCACAATGGTCATTGGCAAATTAATTTCAAAAGAGTGAAGTGAGGTAGTACGTTTTGGCAGAAAAGTAAGAAGGTAAATTATACTTTGAAAATAAGAACCTCAAAACGAGTAACAGCAAATGTATCTGAGCACACAAATCATCAATCCAAGTGTGCAGGTTAATTAGGCCATAAAGAAACACATCAAGCACTAGAATTAATACTAGTCTCTAGGCATAAAAAGTTTAATGAAATTATACCGAACTTGTATTGCAGCTTGGATACGTCAATGTTAATGCTCTAAAAAGTCATATTCAGCTGAAAAAGTTAACTCTGTTTCTCTCTTCACAGATTCTGCTACACTTGCTGATAAAAATGGAAAGTGTTGGAAATTATTTCAGATTTCCAGCATCCGGAGTACTCTATTTTTATCTTGATGGAGTACTGTGTACAATTCTGATTCAATATTATAAGACGGATAGAGAGGCAATAGAGAAAGTAAAAAAAAATAGTCATAGATGATATCAGAGCTGCAAGGTTATACCTATCATAAAAAGATAAACAGCCTGGGTCATTTTTCTGTAAAGAAAAGAAAAACTGAGAGGATGTATTGATTGTAATCTTTAAAATTATGAAAGGTTTTGATATAGTCAATATGGAAAGAAGACATAGGGAAGAGTAAAAGTAGAAGCCATCAAAATAGTCACCAAGAAATTTCTTTAGAGTAATAGGAATGTGGAACTCGCAAACATAGAAAATAATTAAAGCAAGCAGTAAAGATATGTTTAAGGAGAAGCTAGATAAGAATGAAGAAGAAGGGAATATCAAGTTATGCTGATAGAATTAAATCAGCAAAGATGGGAGGGGGCAACTAAACAGGCTGACATGCTTTGTGATTCCATGGACGCACTTGAAGATGACAAAAATGAGAGAGATTTACGAAATGATTAATTCATTTAAGATATCAAGGCAAAGAGACACATCCATTAGAAGAAAGAAAATTATGTAAGTGTTTGAAAGAAAATATTGAAGATCATTTTCAATCATTCATGATGCGTCAACGTGGGGCTAGTACTAAGAATTTAAGTCAAGGTTGGAGGTGGGGGATATTTGCATGGTTATAGAAGTAATGATTTTATGCAAGAGTTATCAGGACATAGAATTATTTACTACAAATGGCTACTGAAGCATAGTCAATCACAAAATTAGAGAATGAATTACATTAACAAATTTACAAATATAATAACAAATTAGATTGAATTTTTCAAGGAGGTGATTGGTGTGTAGATGAGGGCAGTGCATTAGACATGGACTTCAGTAAGGCTTTTGATGAGATCCCACATGACACACTGGTCAAAAAGCCAACAGCTCATGGAATCCAGGGCAATTTAGTAAATTGGATCAAAATTTATTTTTAATGGCAGGAGGCAGAGGGTATTGGTCGAAAATTATTTTGTGACTGAAAGCCTGTGTCCAGTGGTGTATCGTAGGGATGGGCTCTGGGTACATTCCAGTTTGTAGTGTACATTAATGATCTAAACATGCAAATAGGAAGTATGATCAGTAAATCTGCACAAAAAATTGATGGTGTGGTAAATAGTGAAGAGGAAAGCCTTAGATTACAGGATGATATAGATGGGTTAGTCAAATGGGCAGAACAAATGTGAGCTGATGCATTTTGGTGGGGGGAGACTAACAAGGCAAGGAAATATATAATGAACATTAGGATGCTAGGAAGTGCATAGGACCAGAGGAACCTTTGAATACATGTCCATAATTCCCTAAAGGCAACAGGACAGTTAGATAATGTGATTAAGAAAGCATACGGGATATCAGCCTTTATTAGCTGAGGCATAGAATATAAGAGCAGGGAGGTAATTTGGAGCTATATAAAATGCTTATTGCATCACAAGTAGAATAGTGTGGGCAATTCTGATTGCCATAGGGTGTGATTGCACTAGATAGGATGCAGAGGAGATTCAATAGGATGTTGCCTGGCCTGGAGGATTTCAGCTTTGAAGAGAGGCTGGTTACACAAGAGTTGTTTTCCCTAAAGCAGAGAAGGCTGAAGGGGGACCCAATTGAGGTGTACATAATTTTAAATAGGATTTTTTTCCTTAAATGAGAGGTCAACAACCAGGAAGACAGGTATTTAGAGGGGATTTAAGGAAAAGATTTTCTACCCAGAGCATGGTGGAAATCTGGAGCTCACTGCCTGAAAGGGTGGTAGAAGCGGGAACCTTTACAACAATTAAAAAGCATTCAGATGAGTACCTGAAATGCCATAGCAAGACCCTAGACCAAATGAAAATTGGATTAAAATAAATAGATGCTTGATTGCTGATGCAGACACAATGGACGAAAGGGCCTTTTTTTTTGCTGTAAAACTCTATGATTCTATGAAACAGTTGAAGAAGAATATTAAAAGAGTACAGAAAATTGCAGATAAGTTACGATATCTGCAATGAGGAGTTAATTCTGGCACAGACCCAATCATTCTGTACTAAAATCTGATGCTGTAAGATCAATGCTTTCATGAAAGCAGAGGAAATTACTGGGGGTTGAGTGGAGAGGAAATAATTTAAAAGAAATGAAAATTCAGTACATGCAGTATTGAACTGAATAGACTACAGCATATTTAATATTTCAATGAGATGCATCAGTTTATGGGAATGCCAAATTCTAAGTCTAATTGACAATATATTTCAGCTACCTTAGAAGAAAGTGATCCTTTTTCCATCTTCTCAAATCCCAAAGCTAGAGTACAATCGGCCAGTCCTTAAAAAGATATAAAAAAGGATATTGCAACACTATTTTAAGACAGCCGGGAATAGGAATCACTAAATTAATTCAATCAATTTGAAATTTACTTGCCTAATACTTGGCTTTCATTGAAGGTCAACAACTAATACTTCACCTTGACATTTGCAACGCATCCTTTTAAACCATTTGATTTTTTTTTAATACTTACATATCATGGTCATTCACTTTTTTTTGTCGGATGCTGTCTCTAAGAACATCTTTAAAAATTAAAACTTTGTTCATGGAGTCACTGGAGGATGAGGGCCTTTGGTGATTGAGGGATTTTGTAAAACTGTTTCGACAAGTTAAAGGGCGGAATTCTCCGGTCTCACACCCCGCTACCACTGCCAGCAGGAATGGAGATTTGGAACTCAGCCAAATCTTCATTCACAGCAGTGGGACCAGAGAATCCTTGCCATGGCCAAGATGGGAGAAGTTCAACCTATATCTTTGTAGCTTAGAGACAATCATGATTATGTCTTTTTTGATGTTATGAAATTAACCAATTTCATGCTGTAATGCAAAGTTTAAATGTTAGCGTTGCATTTCAGATGCGTTATGTAAGAGGCTCAGCAAGGCCAATGGCTGGAGTTCTTGGAGCAGCAGCTCTTAAACAGTTGTTTTTAAAGTTTATCTATTATTATCACAAGTAGGCTTACATTAACAGCGCAGTGACCCAAATCAAGAATCGAACCTGGATCCCTGGTGCTGTGAGGCTGTAGGCAGCAGTGCTAACCAGAGCTGATGTCCCCAAAAATCTACCTTGCAAATGATGAGCAACGCAAAAAAGAAATAACTCCCATATTAGCTTGCATTCTCTGACACTACTGAGTGTTCAGTTATTTATCTATAAGGCAGAGTTGTGAAAGGATTGCTCTCTACACCAGAATATGAACTTGTAGGCAACATGAAACCTTGCCAGGTAAATTATATTAATCAAAGAAAGACAATTTCTATAATATTAAAAAGTGATAGGGAGTAGGTACAGAGGAGATATCGGGGTAAGCTTTTCACTCAGAGGGTGATGAGTGGATGGAATCAGCTGCCGTGAATGGTGACGAAGGCAAATTTGATAGGGTCTTTTAAGAGACTTCTGGATGAGTACATGGGACTTAATAGGATTGAGGGTTATAGGTAAGCCTAGTAGGTAGGGATATCATCGGTGTAACTTGTGGGCCGAAGGGCCTGTTTGTGCTGTGGTTTTTCTATGTTCTATTTGGGATTTTTTTTCCCCCAAGGAGATCTATCACTGTTCTTCACTTAAAATGGAATCATACCTCTCTGCCTGCAGATTGGGGGATGGGGGAGGTGATGTCGCTTGATCGCAAACCTTAATTGATGGCCTGCCATCCCATGCTTGACTGGCTGGTAGGACACAGAAGCAATCAATCTGACTATGCTGTTTAATCTTCCTGCTCCACAGGGGGATGCTGAGATTCCTGCTCCTACCACTACAGATTTGTCTTAGTACTATACCATAATTCTCACTCAGAAACAGGGTGTGAGGGCATATTTAGTCATAATATGGAACTAATAACCACCAAGGAATGATTCTGCCCTTTTTAATATCTGCTCAGTTTATAAGAAGTTCACTTCTGAACTAACCTGTCAACATCACATTAATCAATCAGAAACAGATCAATCCAGACACTTCATTTCAATTTAAAGATGTAGCTGATTACAATTATACTGGATTTGGGTTCTGATAGTTCTTGCATGTATATTGTGCTGGCTTACCTCCTTGTATCAATTGCCTGGCCACGAATAGGGCTGTTGAACCAGTGGAACAATTGTTGTTAACATTAATGATGGGTATTCCAGTTGTTCCTAAACTGTGATAGATTGCACGCTGGCCACAAGTTGAATCACCTTCATCGACAAGATGACGGAAAACCATTAGTGCAAGAGTTAGAGTTAATCAAGCTTACCAGAAACTAAACAAAAGAGCATTGCATATAAGGCAAGTGTGGTAATTAATCATCTCAGCTAATGCCTTCTCTCTTCATAGCACTCTCTTCCTCCAAAATAGCTTTTTTGATTCGAAAACTTGCTCACATTAGGATCCTGCAAGACCAATAGAACATTAACATTCCCAACTCATCTCCATTTCCCCAAACGTTCCAACTCCTGACTCTAGAGATAAGCAACTTATTAATAGAACATGCAAATCTTTAACAACTGGAAACATTAGTACAGTGTGTTGTATCTTAAACACTTGCAGATGACAGCACTGCCACTCAAGTCAAAAAATTGTGGTTTCAAACAGCCCATGAATATAAAGTCTACACTGGCACAGAGTTACGTTTCAGAGTCCTTCAGATGAGATGTTAAGCCAAGGACTTGCCTATCAATTACAATGATTCAGATGAATCTTATAGTAGAGGTCATGCCATTGTGTTGCCATTGCATGTAGAAAAATAGAACTCTCATGCAGTTGTTGACCAAGGCATCATAATTTCAAACGTTGTTGTTTATGCAATATTGAAATGTGCAACATTACAGAACTTCAAAAGAAATTTATTGTACTTGAAATATTTTGAGATATCCCAGATAAAGGTAAAATCAAGTTCCTTCCTAAGTGAAAAACCAAAGAAAATGTAATTATCTTACAGCCTTAGGCCCAGAAGCAGTAACAGTAAGGAAAATGTAAAAGAACTTTAAAATGTTTGGGGAATGTGTGATCACATTTTAAAATGTTGAAAAAACTTTTAAGGAATTTGTAAAGAGATCAACTATAATTTTTAGATAATGAGAAATACTGGTCCAAATAAACAGATGACCCATGACTTAAAAACAATATTAACATGAAGGAAGTTCGCGCACCTACTCGCCTCCCCCAAAGCAATCCTGTCCACTTACCTTCTCTCAGTCTACTCAGTGGCTAAACCTTCAAACCTTCCCTATTTTACATCAGCTATTGCCCAAAATAAGGGTATGTCCTCTTTTCCTCTAGCACTGAAGCCCTAGACAGAAATCTTTGGGAATCTGCTGTGCGACACAGATCTCACTGGGCCCAAATTGGAAGGGTAGGTGAGGTAGGAATGGCTGAATTTCCAAGTAATTAACTACAAATAGTGCGACAATCCAATTCAATTCCCTCTCCATCAGAGGTTATGATCTATTATCTTGACAACAGAAAACTAGAGCAGAATCTTAGTAGTCTTTGGACAGAAGAACAACTGTATCCATCCCAACTGGAAATGATGCATTGCTCATTTAGAATAAAAAAGCACCATCAGAGAGATGACCCTGAAGTTGCTGCAATGTTGCAAAACAAATCTTTTCATTAATATCTCTCAGCGAGCAAACTCCACTTTATCTATCTGACCTATTATACGATAATATGGAGATGCCAGCACTAGACTGGGGTAAATACAGTAAGAAGTCCCACAACACCAGGATAAAGTCCAATAGGTTTAGCAATCGCCACCAACTTTTGAAGCACTGTCCTTCATCAGGTGCGTGGAATTTCGGTTCAGAAACAGGGCATATAAAGATACAAACTCAATTTACAAAAAAAACCACAGCCTGGATCCGCGGGTTACTGTTTAAAGCAGGTCCACGAGAACAATTCTCCCACTCACTCAACCCCTCCACATTTTTTTCTTTCAGCAGCGCTTCAAAAGCTAGTGGCTTTTGCTACCACATAAACAACCTGGTGTTGTGAGACTTCTTACTGTTCTATAATACAAGACCATAGCAATGTGATTGATTCTTAACTATCTCTTGACACAGCCTAGCAAGCTACTAAGTTGTACTCAAGAAAGTGGCTCATCAATATCTTAAGAGCAATGTGAGATGGGCAATTAATGTTGGCCTTGGCAACAATGTCCACATTCTACAAAGAAATATTTCACAGATTTGCATTTATATAGCATTTTTCACAACCTCAGGATGTGCCACAGATAATAAATTATTTTTGAAGCATAATCATTGCTGCAATGTAAAAAAGATGAAGGCCAATTTAAGACTGTAAATTACTTCTAGCAAAGCTAAGGCAGCAAAAAGGAAGCAACTCCAAATAAATTCACATGCCTTGTGATTGAACACAAGGCATATGACGTACGATCTTTAAAACCTAGTTTTTCGTAGCATTTCCTCCCAAACATTGATAAGCTACAAGATAATGAAATGAAATAATTTGGTAAAAGAGTTCCCTCACCGTACACATAGCCAACGCAAGCTTGTTCCACAGCAGAGTATGAAATGCCAGCATCAGCCAATGCCTTCTGAGCTGTAATGGAAAAAAAGACAACGAATTTCTCAAATTCAAACACATCAGTGTTACTAATCTATTAAATAGTTGTGAATCGACTATGACAGTGATTAGAAACAAATGGGCTGGAATTTTATCACCCTACCAACCATGGGCATTGGAGCAGGTGAAGAGTGGATGAGGGAAGGTCTGTTGGCCTCGGGTGGGATTACGGTTTCAGGACCAGCGAGGCTGTAAAATCTTGCCCATGATTCATTCATGAGATACGTATCAAACAGAAAGAACCTACTCCTGCATTTTATTACATTAGGAGTGCTGTGCTATAACATAGAGAGACAATATAGCCCCTGTAATCACAGAAACCAATCTCTGAAGTCCCTGGCAGGGATGGCACCACGGCTAGCCTACTGCACTCCAGATGTGCTGATGCCTGCGATCATGATTTGCCTAAGTTAGGTTAAAGTCCAAGTTTATTGGAATCATGAGCTCTCGGGGGACTGCTCCTTCATCAGGTAAACTAGGATGAGTATTGGATCAGGGTAGGCAATGAAATTAAACTGAGGCTTGACTTGATGCAATTTTTCAAAACCATCTTGGCTTTTTAGTTAAGGTGAAGCATTAGATCAAGCCTGGGAAAGCGTGCAATGCCTCATCCTATCAGCTTAAATCTTGTTTGATCAAGCCTGAGGTGGAATGCAAAGTCTTGTCTTGTCAGCTCGAATCTGGTTTGTCCCTCGTGTGGGGACCAAGATTGATTTAATTTGAATTGGCTTTTACAATTAGAATTGAAATACTTAAAAATACCAAAGACAGGTTGATCTGTTGAAGACAACAGGTCTGGAACTAATTGCAGAGATGTGACTGTATAACTGGCACATGCTACAATCAGATTGAGCATTCTGCCCACTCATAAGATCAAGCGCAGCTTCTGTATTTCTGACTTAAGCAAACTTTCTCCCAATATAATGCCTGGTAACCACATGTCTCATCCTAAGTTTTAGTAGTGCAAGGTTTGAACCCCAAGATTAAATTATTTTAATTTCAAATCAATTTCACTATACATTCATTTTAAATAAATATCTTATCGACCAAATATCTCATCTGTATGGATAGATCAGTGCAGAGTTCTGTATAGTTTTCCAAATTGGTCCACTTTACGTGTTAACCACTTGATATCATCCAGTCAGATCTCAGAAACATAAAGGAAACAGCCATTAAACCCTGAACCATTGGACTTGTCTCTGAGATCAACTCCAAACAATGAATATTTCTCATTTTCAAACTTAAGTTTTAACTTATGAAATTCAGGTGTAATTCCCAGGTTTTAAAACACTGTGATACCATGTTTGTTTCAAACGTCCAATTTCTCTGATTTCACATGTTCAGAACAAAAGATTCAAAATTATTCTAATACCTGCTTCCTTAGCCATGTCAGGATAGTCAACATCTCCCAGAGCTCCAGGCTTTTCAAACTGGTGGAAAAGAAATGACAGATCACATTTTCAATAAAGTTCATTAACTGATGTCAAAGAAATTCTGTCTGAACTGCCCAATTTCTAGCTAGGAGTAACGAGAGCTAGTGCTGGACCTTAACAAAATGGAGACAGAAGGAAAACATTATTTAGCTCTTTATAAATTGGATATCCCAATCACAGTAAGAAGTCTCACAATACCAGGTAAATCCAACATGTTTATTTGGTAGGAAAAACCACTAGCTTTCAGGCCGCTGCTCCTTCGTCAGGTGAGACTTCTTACTGTGTTTACCCCAGTCCAACGCCAGCATCTCAACATCATGACTCTCGATTACTGTCATTGCATCCTTAAATTCAAAGGCCTGAAGCCACATGCAATTTCTACGACTTAGAAGAATCTGTTTTATTACACATGTCGCATAAGAGTGTTCCAGAGAACCTCCTCATAGGACTGACCCTGGCATGACCAGAGTAGCCACAACACATCTAGGCAATGGTAAAGCCTGTGCCCAGATCTTCCTGGAGATGGAGCATGCAGTGTCCACTGGTCGACTTGGGTACCGGGGAGATTGGCATACTTCTTCACTCATTGAAATGAACATTAGATTCAATTTGTTAAATTTCCCTTAATTTTTGTTCATGGCACAAATAACATTGAAACAGACATACATAGCAACCTGGTAGAACTTTTTTTAAAAAAAGACTTTCAAAGAACAAAGAAGAAGAGAACAAAGAACAAAGATTTTCAAAAGAATTTTCAGGCTAAGTGTTTAAGCTACAAATAAATTAAAAGAATATTTACAAACCGTCAACCCACACTAGCTTATGGTGGCGGGGACAGGGAGGGGGAAGACTATTTATATACCAGTGGAATTGTCATACAAATTGTCATGAGCACCGAATGGCCCTTATGCTGAGAAACAGCTGACAAGCAGATTCAGGTGTGTGAAAAGGTGAAACTTGCAAGGTTTGTGTGACAACTTTATCTAGTAGTATCACAAATAGACTCACGCTGCAATGAAGTTACTGTGAAAATCCCCTAGTCGCCACATTCCAGCACCTCTTCAGGCATATTGAGGGGGAAGTTAGCATGGCCAATGCACCTAACCAGCACGTCTTTCGGACTGTGGGAGGAAACCACAGCACCTGGAGAAAACCCATGCAGACACGGAGAGAATGTGCAGACTCCGCACAGACAGTGACCCAAGACAGGAATTGAACCTGGGTGCCTGGCACTATAAGACCACTGTGTCACCCTCACTGGCCAGAGGTAGGGATATGCACCGTACCATCCTCACTGGCCAGGTGTAGGGACATGCATAGCACCCTGACTGCTTCTGTGCTACAGGCACCAGAGTGTGCAGGCTACATTTAAAGTTAAACAAGGAAGGGATTCTGTCTGGGAAACAAATTCATGGATGTCAGTCGCTTTCCCACAACACATACACAGAGCACAAACGAATCCACCCACCCCCCTCCGTTTTTTTCTCCCCTCGAGTGAACACAAATACCTTGGTCATTCCCACTCCCACCACAAACACTCTGCCCATGGTGGCTGCCATCTTCCAAAGCGGAGAGAGTTTCACCAGGAACAAGATTCAGTGTGCGCAGTCCTGCCCTTTAAAGCTGCACACACAGACAGGGACCAAATAACCCGCCCCAGACACGGCAGCTCCACCATCATCCTCAACGCATATTTTATTAATGGACACTTTCCTGCCCATTGTCCGCATATTAAATGGGATTTACCCCCTTTTTAAAATTTCGGTTGTGCAGCAGTAAATGCGGACTCCCGTTCTCTGCATTTGACAGCTCGAGTCGCGGGAATAACGAGACTTTCCTGCGTCTCGTATGTTTTGCAAAGTATTGCAACATGAAATAAAAAGTTACAATGTTTCAATGCAAAGGAAGGGAGCTGGAATAAAATGCATTTGTATGTTCTGTTTACTACGTATTTAGTTTACCGTCATATATTTCTGCATTGTTTGTCTACCATCTACTGGTGGAAATCGGGAAAGGTCCTTCCGTTCTGGATTTCTAGTTGCTGTCCCATCCCCTTCATCAATGGCTGAGACGGTGGGGAAGGGATTGATTCCTGTTGAACCTATTTTTGCTCGACTGCAAAATTCACAGCGCGGATAATTAAAATAAAACTCAGTTCTAATACCCCATTCTGCACAAACTGCAGGTTATCTAAATCTCTACATACTCTACCCCCAACAAAATCCTGCTTAGCAATCATTCCCATCCTGCTAAATGTGTTTTCTCATTTTAAAAAATCACAATTTCTAATTTTTTTTTGGCTGGCTTTTTTTTTAAACCTATTAAGACTGTGGAGGATTGCCAGTCAGCCACAATATACAAACTTGCAGTCCACCCAAGTGGGTTAAAAAGGAACAGACATTCAAGCCCCCTAAGGAGTTTGATAGACCTTAACCATTGTTGGTTTTTGCATTATACTGAAACATTTCAAAAGTTTGAGATGAGACATCAAAATGCAATTACCTCTTCAAAAAACAATGACTGCAGCAGAATGAATTCATCAAATTTCTTTGGAATAGACATCCAATAGGATGTCTAGATATACGAGGTATGTTTTTGACACAGACGGTGGTGGGTGTCTGGAACTTGCTGCCAGGGGAGGTAGCAGAAGCTGATGTGATAGTAATTTTTAAGGGGCGTCCTGACAAATATGTGGATAGGATAGAGATAGAGGAATATATTCTCCGAAAGGATAGGAGGTTTTAGTTCAGATGTGCAGCATGGTCGGTGCAGCCTTGCAGAGCCTAAGGACCTGTTTCTGTGCTGTAATTTTCTTTGTTCTTTGTTTGACTTTAAGAATTGTTAAGTTGTAAACTTTATTTATTAGTCACAAGTAAGGCTTGCGTTGACACTGAAATTTCCCTAGTCAATACAGTCCAGCACCAGTTCGGGTCAATGCACCTAATCAGCGCGTCTTTCAGAATGTAGGCGGAAACTGGAGCATCTGAAAGAAACCTGGTGTTGTGAGGCCTTTTACTGTGGAAACCCACCAGGCACGGGAGAACATGCAAAATTCACACAGACAGTGATCCAAGTTGGGAATTAAACTCAGGTCCTTGGCACTGTGAAGCAGCAATGCTAACCATTGTGTTACCATGTCATTGTGTTCACCAAGGTAGAGAGATTAGAGATCAGAATTCTATACTGAAAGAATGCAAGTTCAAGTCAAAAGTGGAGAGGTTTTTAATTGACAAGGGAATTAAAGGTTACGGGGAGAAAGCGGGAAAGTGGTACTGAATCACTACAGATTAGCCATAATCTTAATGAATGGTGGGGCAGCTCAAGGGGCTGTATGGCCTACTCCTGCTCCTATTTCTTATGTTCTTATGACTGCAAAAAGCTGTTTCCTGCCTCTCTCTTTTTTACTTTCTTTCTCTCTCTCTCAAAAGTATTGTGTTCAAATTTGCAAAGTAACTATTCTGAAAAGAGGAATCTACTGTAAACCATGATCTTTCATCATAAAACATGAAAATCTGCTCCAAATAACTACATCCAGGAAGACAACTGAACAAAATAACTGAAATGCAGAATCACAGCATTGAGAGCCGCAAACAAACAGCGAATCATATACTTCTTTGTTTACATTCTTCACAAATTGGGGCTA
The DNA here is from genome assembly GCA_024679065.1 of Sphyrna mokarran. Taxonomy (NCBI): domain Eukaryota; kingdom Metazoa; phylum Chordata; class Chondrichthyes; order Carcharhiniformes; family Carcharhinidae; genus Sphyrna; species Sphyrna mokarran. The sequence goes on along the minus strand of JAGIQG010000009.1, from coordinate 45,142,826 downwards.
GGGAATAATGATGTAGAGATGTCGGCATTGGACTGGGATAAACACAGTAAGAAGTCTCAGAACACCAGATTAAAGTCCAAACAGTTTATTTGATAGTAATCCCACAGCTTTCAGAAACGGTGTTCCTTCGACAGGTGTGTAGAAAGTTTTGATCAGAGAAGAGCATATAAAGTCATACACAGTTTACAGAATACTGATTAGAATGCAAGTCTTTACATCTAACCTGCTATTCAAGTCTTAAAAGTGCAGACAATGTGAGTGGATATAGCATTAGCATAGGTTAAAGAGATGTGTATTGACTTCAGACAGGACAGTAAGTGAGGTTTTGCAAGCCCAGGCAAGTCATGGGGGTTACAGATAGTGCGATATGAACCCCAGATCCCGGTTGAGACCGTCCTCATGTGTATGGAACTTGGCTATCAGTCTCTGCTCAGCAACTCTGCGCTGTCATGCGTTGTGAAGGCCATCTTGGAGAACGCTTACCCGAAGATCAGAGACTGAATGCCCATGATCGCTGAAGTGTTTGCCAAACAGGAAGGGAATAGTCTTGCCTCGTGATTGTTGAGCGAGTTCATTCATCCATTGTCGTAGCTTCTGCATGGCCTCCCCAATGTACCAAGCTTCGGGACACCCTTTCCTGCAGTTTATTAGATAGACAATGTTAGCCGAGTTGCAAGAGTATGTGCTGTGTACCATGCAGATGCTATGATAACACATGAATGAACATTGCTCAACAATCACCAGGCAAGACTGTTCCCTTTCTGTTTGGTGAACACTTTAGCAATCACGGGCATTCGATCTCTGCTCTTCTGGTAACAGTTCTCCAAGGCGGCCTTCACGACACACAACAGCGCAGCATTGTTGAGCAGAGACTGATAGCCAAGTTCCGCTACATGAGGACTGGGATCTGGGGTTCATGTCGCACTGTCTGTAACGCCCATAATTTGCCTGGGCTTGTAAAATCTCACTTACTGTCTTGTCTGAAGAAAATACACATCTCTTTAACCTATGCTAATGCTACATCCACTCACATTATCTGCATCTTTAAGACTTGAATAGCAGATTAGAATAGGGACTCACATTCTAGTCAGTATTCTGTATGAATTTATATACCTTTTCTGATCAGAACCTTCCACACATCTGACGAAGGATCACCGTTTCCAAAAGCTTGTGGGATTACTATCAAATAAACTGATTGGACTTTAACTTGGTGTTGTGAGACTTCTTGCTGGGGAATAAGACATAAAACATAGGAGCAGAAGTAAGCCATTCAGCCCATCAAGTGTACTCCATTATTCAATGAGATCATGACTGATCTAATAATTTTCAACTCCACTTTCTTGCTTTATCTCCATCACCCATGATTCCATTGTTGCAGAGAATCCCAAACTCTTGGATGTCTGCCTCACGACCAGCAAACATGCAAGGTTTAAAAATAATCAGAGAAATCAAATAGGCCAATCAACGTAAGGCCTCTTGAAGCAAGGGATGCTGAGAGTGCACTGAGAGGCCTTGCTCTGATTGGTTTCATGGGCACTGCCTTGTTCCTGACCACCCAGGCTGTTTCAATGGCTTCCAGTGCCACTGACAAGGACATCACATCTGGTCCCCATTGGTGAAGACCATCTGTGATTCTCACCACTAAGGTCCTCAACTGGCGAGGGGACTAAGGAAAATCAGCCTGGATGATTGCATCCTGGGCTTGTTAAGGACATGTTAAATGTTTTATTAATATTAAAATCAGCCTCACGTCCTTTCTGGGCATGAAGCTGATTTTGCCAGCAAAACAGGGCCAGCAAGATCACGAGCGATGAGAAACCAGGCACAAACTCGATCTTTTGCCCCTCACCTTATTATACCAGCTTGCCATAAGACAAAGGAGCAGAATTAGGTCATTCGGCCCATTGAATCTGCTCCATCAATCAATCATGGCTGATATTTTTCTCATCCGCATTCTCCTGCCTTTACCCCATGACGCCTGTCCCCTTATTAATCAAGAACCTATCTACCTCTGCCTTAAAGACACTCAATGTCTTCGGCAGCAAAGAGTTCCACAGATGCCACTCTCTGGCTGAAGAAATTCCTCCTCATCTCTGTTTTAAAGAATCATCCTTTAGCCTGAGGTTGTGCCTTCTCATTCTAGTTATTCCTACTTATTGAAAGATCCACGTACACTCTATCCATTCCTCGCAATATCCTGTAAGTTTCAATAAGATCCCTCCTCATCTTTCTATACTCCAATGAGTAAAGACCCAAAGTCCTAAACCATTACGCATATGACAAGTTATTCATTCCAAGGCCATTCTTTTGAACCTCCTCTGCACCCTTTAAAGACCAGCACATCCTTCCTTAGCTATGGGCCCCAAAACTGCTCACAATACTCCAAATGGGGTCTGACCAGAGTCTTATACAGCCTCAGAAGTACACCCCTATTCTTGTATTCTAGCCCTCTTGACATAAATGTTGACATTGGATTTGCCTTCCTAACTGCCGAATGAACTTGTACATTAACTTTAAGAGAATCTAGAACAATGACTGTCTTTGGTTTTCTGATTTTCTAAGCATTTTTCCATTTAGAATATAGTCATACCTCCACACCTTCTTCAAAAGTGCATAACCTCACACTTTTCCATATTGTATCCCATCTGCCATTTCTTTGTCCACTCTCCTAACCTGTCCAAATCTTTCTGCAGCCCCCCTGCTACCTCAATACTACCTGTCCCTCTACATATTTTTGTATCATCTGCAAACTGAGCAACAATGCCTTCAGTTCCTTCCTCCACATTATTAATGTATATTATAAAACGTTGTGGTCCCAGAACTGATCCCTGAGGCACACCATTAGTCACCAGCTGCCATCCTGAAAAAGACCTCTTTATCTCCACTCTCTGCCTTCTGCCAGTCAGCCAATCCTCTATCCATACCAGGATCCTACCCTTAACACCATGGGCACTTAACTTATTTAACAGTCTCCTATGCGGCACCTTGTCAAAGACCATCTGGAAATCTAACTACATCATGTCCACTGCTGATTGACTGTTGTGACCAGTCGATAAGATCTCACCATTGAGTCAATGTAGATCAGCAAAGATAAGTGAAAGGGGACTATGTGACTTAGTGCAGGACCGTGTACAGACAGCTGCATTTTGGATGAGAGAAACCTTTGGCAGAATTTTACAAAAATGATTTTAAGTGTCTGGTTAAGATGAAAATGGGAGAGTTCAAGTCCAGTTTTACAGACCTAGGCATTACAAATATGGGTTAGGCTGTTTCCAGCTTCTGCAAGCAGTGGGCTGGTTTAATTCACCAACTATCCAGAAGAGGGAGCTATTGCACATGTACAGACCTCTGATTCTGTACATGCACATTTCTAACAGCAGGGGTCTTGGCAGGTGGACAGAGAGATGTCAGGCCCCAGATACAGGGGCCAGCTTGAACCAACCTTGTGCCTCTACAACCACAGAGCCCACGGCCGTTCGTGAGCCCTACACTGCTCAGACAACTAGCCCCCTCCACTGCCCAGACTGATTGTGCCCCCCTCCACTCCCCCAATCCGATTGCCTGCAGAATGGCAGCCAGCCACCCTCTCTCTCCCCAAGTCCGATCACAGACAGGGTGCACAGCCTCTTCCTCCCTGATCAAGTGGCCCCTTCAGGTTACATCCCTTCCAGGTCACACCACTATAGGGCACTGCCCCATGGGCTTTGCCTTCTTAGGCTCCCCCAGGCCTTGCCCAAAGAGGCGTTGCTCTTGTAAGATCACAACAGCTGCAAACTTGAGCGGAATCCTGAGTTCTCAGCTCCTGCACAATTTCACCAGCTCGCTTCACCCCATCAATGGGCAGGGAAGGCAGTACAATCCTGGTCACTGTGTCAAAACATAGGAGGAATTGCAGTTGTGGCAGAGCTGAGGTGGAATAGTGGTAGAAAATGATGTGGAAATAGATGGTCTTGTAAATGGATACGAAGTGATGTTTGAGGCTCAGCTTGCCATCATGTTGGATGCCAATTATGACATAAATGTGCAGATTTGTGTGCTATCATCTTTCTAAGTGACTTCAACAGGTACATAAAGCAACTTTTGGTCGTCAGATTTTAATTAGTTGACTAATGTCACATTGACTATATGATATTTCACTATTTTTGTATTATATTTGATATAAAACAGGAATGCATTACTTTCCTATCTCTCAAACAGTAAAACAATGGAGAAATTGTTCTCATTGGTCTTTCTCAGAAACAAAACGAGGAATATTTTATCCCTTCAAACAATGCAGCTAAAGCAGAAGAGACCTTGAAAATATTTTAATATCAGTTATTTTAAAATCCTTTATAGTAAGGGTGCTGTCTGAATTTCCCAGTGTTTCTTTTTATCCACTGAATTCTGCAGTGTTGTATAATTCGCTGTGGTCTGGAAAACCAGAAGCTGTTCTGACAAACTACCAAAGTAATTTTGGCAGGAATCTTGTCAAAATGTTGGGAAATTATGCAGTGATCTGAATATGTCAGATTTCAGATATGTATCTGAGTTTCTGGAATGTTTCTGTCAGAATGGATTCTCGGTTTGCTCCTTATAAAGTAATCATTGTGAATAAGGCTCTAGGTCAGGGGCAAGGATTCCAAATTAGAGATTAGATGCTGATGTATGACTGATATGGGTAAGCCTCATGAGGCTGGTGTGGTGACCTGGACACTAAAAGAGTGGGATCTTTGAAATAGAAATTCTGGGAGGAACAAAACTGTTTGCCATAATATTCTTCATAAACCCTAGCATTCACACTGAACTTACTAACATTACTACAGTAGCAGGTACCCGACATCACATTGGCAACATGGTGGCACAGTGGTTAGCACTGCTGCCCAACAGTGCCAGAGACCGGGTTCAATTTCATCCTTGAGTAAATGTCCGTGTGGAGTTTGCACATTCTCCTCGTGTCTGCATAGGTTTCTTTTGGATACACCAGTTTCCTTCCACAGTCCAAAGATGTGCAGGTTAGGTGACTGACCGAGTTAAAATTGCCCCTTAGTGTCAGGGGTTAGAGCGATGGGACTTGAATGGTTGAATTGTTAATGCAGGCTTGAAGGGCTGAATGGCATCCTGTGTTGTAGGAATTCTGTGATTTTATTCTCCATTGTGAGAGATATGGTGCCTACCAATACTTTTGGGATCATGTTTTAAGAAAGTATTTTTTACCAAACTTATGAAGAATGTTTATTTATCTTACGAAGCGATTATGAATGTGTACATTTATGTGCTTTATACATGACAAAATATATAGATATTTAATGATGTGTAATGTTACAATTATGAAGCTTATAAGATTGTTATATCTCGGGACTGAATCTTTATTTTAATGTAAAAGCAAGGCGGTCATGTGACCTGCTCTGATGTTTGTCTGACAGCAAACCTGGGTGATTTGATTTTTCAAGGTGTTTTAGAGGGAAGAAGATACAAGGGCTAGAATTCTCCCATTCTGCCTGCCAGAGGAATTTTAGCAGGTGGGTTGCAGAGAATATGAAACGTCATTGACATTAGGGTGAGAATTTCCAGCTTTTAGACCAGCGTGGCCGGAGAGTTTCACCCAAGGTGTTTACCCGTGAAGTCAATGTCACCAGCCTGTGTGCTGACAGTGAATAGATCACAAGTCTCTAAAAGTCCCAGAAAAATGCTGAGAATGGTGAGTTGTAAACAGTTGTGAAATGTCCATTTATTTCCAAAGTCAGTGTTTTGGTCTCAAGTATCACTGAACAGCATTTTGATATGGATACAATGCCCATGTGATTCACACTGCCTTAGAGTTAGGCTTGAGAGAGGAAGAGTTTAAGATATCCCTGTGAACTCACAGATCAATTAACCTGCCAGGATCTGGGGAGAAGGAGAACAGGTATGGGCAGTATGACCCCATTATTCACTATGCAGGAGTGTGACTGAAAAGAGAAAACATCTGGAGAAAACTCCTCATTGTGAAAAACAGGTCTGAGATTAACGGAGTTTCTATTCCCATTCAGGGTGCGCATCATGGCAGATGGGAGTGGTAAATATTGTGAGAGAGCCAAAAATCAATTTATGGCATCATAAAGCCAAGTCCTGATAGTACAATTCAGCCATCAGCGGCAGTTTTCATTACCCACGATAGCACACCAGGAAAGTAATTTTAAAATTATTGCATGCCATATAAAATATCTCTGCCAGAATCATTTCCCACACTGGATCGTCCAGAGACATCTGCATGTAATTAGAATGATGTGTTTCACAATAGTTTATAAATAACATTCACTTTTGACCTGGCATCAAGCAGCACTCACTTACAGAAATCAACATCACTTTCAAGGGGGAGTGTCATAGGCAAGTCTCCATGTAGCAGATCAGTGGTAAAGTGGGTAAACTGGGCAACAAAGTGAGGCCTGTATTGAGAAAGGGGGGGCGAAATGGTTTCATGCCAGCAGCAAAAGGGGGAACAGAAAAGAGACTGCATTTGGGCAAGCAGGGTAAGTGACACCATTGAGGAGGAGGGGCTGCACTGGGTGGGGGAGGGGCAAGGGAGGCCTTGAGCCACACTCCATTTGCCATCATTTCCAGCACAAATACTCTCTCGCTCTTGGACCCACATTCACTATCCAATCATTGACAGGAACAGGATCTTTCGAAACTAATTCTGACACTTGTCTGTTTCTCATCAATATTGCAAAGAGATCAGCAAGAAGGTGGAGCCAGGATTTATCGCTGCCTGCACCATAGTTTAAAGGCAGGAGAGAAGAAGAAGATTATGTCTGAGGCACTTAGATCACAAAAAGGGAGGAGCAATACCTTAAGGCCAACAGTCAGCAGAGCTTTCCCTGGATACAAAGGATGAGGTTCACTTAGACATCGTGCGTAAATATCTTGCAGGCCTCCCTGTACATGGACGACAAGGCTGTCTTTTGCTCGGCCCTGTTGTCTGATCACAGACTCCTTCGGGTCTGCGAGCAGTTCGAGCTGGCCTCGGGAGCCAAAGTCAACCAGGGTAACAGCGAGGCCATGTTCTTTCGGAACTGGGCTGACAAATCCTTTGTCCCCTTCACCGTCACAGCAGATTACCTGAAGGTGCTGGGGATATGGTTTGGAGTGGCAGGGGCATGCGCCAAAAACTGGGACAAGCCTGTCGCGAAAGCCAGGCAGAAACTGGGCTAGTGGGAGCAATGCTCCCTCTCCATGACAAGGAGAAACCTGGTAATCCAGTGTGAGGTGCTGTCCGTGTTGTTGTACGTGGCACAGGTGTGGCCTATCCCCAAATCCTGCACTATAGCAGTGACACAAGCCATCTTCAAGTTTATCTGGAAATCAAAAATGGATCGCGTTCGGAGGGAGGCGATGTACAAATCTCCAGAGAACGGAGGGAAAATCGTTCCCAACACTGCCCTCATCCTGATGGCCACCTTTGTGTGCAGCTGCATCAAGCTGTGCGTAGATCCTAGTACACTAACAGCAAGTGCCACTTTTTGAGGTTCTACCTGTCCTGAGTGCTGGGGGGGAGGGGTCTGGTCACACTGCCGCAGAACACTCCGAGTAGTTGGACATTGCCACAGCACCTGTCCTCAGTGGAGAAATTTTTTCGCAAACACACCTTTGACCACATGGCGATTAAGCAGTGGTCAGCACGTAATGTCCTCAAGGCCCTGAGAGAAAAGGAGATGATGGATCCTGTCGGATGGTTCCCTGAGCAGACTGTCAGTGTCATCTGGCAGAACGTCACATCATCAGAACTTACAAACAAGCACCAAGATCTGGCTTGGCTGGTGGTGAGAAGGGCACTCCCCGTCAGGTCCTTTAAGCACACTCAAGGTCTCAACATCACCACACACTGTCTTTGAATTGGCTGCGGGGCTGATGAGACAGTCGCACACCTCCTTGTGGAATGTGCTTTTGCAAAGAAGGTCTGGAGTGAAATGCAATGGTATTTGTCCAGGTTCTTCCCGAGCAGCTCGTTGACGCAGGACTCTGCGTTCTACGGACTGTTTCCGGGGACGCATACTGGGACGAATACCAACTGCTGCTGGAAGGTCATCAGCTTGGTGAAGGACGCACTTTGGTCCGCCTGATACTTGCTGATCGTCCATTTGAAAGAACTGTCCTCGACTGAGTATTGCAGACTGGCACATTCCAAGGTCCAGGACTACGTGCTGAGGGAGGTGCTGAAGCTTGGGGCAGCTGCCACAAAGGCACCATGGAGAAAGGCCACACTATAAGGCCTTTTAACAGAGGCAGACCAAGGACCCAGGAACTGCAGAATACCCTCAATCTGCGTAACTGTGTGCCAATCTGAGCAATAATGGCACACAGTAATTTTTGAGGCATGTATATAGTTGTAAGTTTGAAATGTTATGACTGTAAGTTGGGTGGAGCTGTTAAAAAATTTTGGTTTTGCACTGTTTGCAATTCAAAAGCATATAAATTGCATGGTTTGAGATTTTTATGAATAAAGTATATTTTTTGAAAAAAATAGATATCTTGCAAGATCGATGATCTAAAGAATTTGTATGTCTTTCCGCAGATAAGCGATAACTGGTGCCATTGATGACTTTGCATGCTCAGGGATCTAGTGACTGATATTTGAAGCATTGTCTAGGAATTAGCACCATGGGGACTGCAAAGGCATCAATTTCTGATAGCTGTGAAAGTAATAGCCACTCTGAACTTTTACACCAGGGTTTTACTGAAGCTGCGGGACCTCTGAAGCATCCACACACAAATGCACTTAGATGCACTTTTCAAATCCTTCAATGCCTTAGCCTCTCCATATCTCTATAACCTTTCATGTGAACAACATAGGGCCGTGCTAGGGGCAGAGAACCCAACCCTTAGTCCAACATAACAGATCACAGAAAAACAGGGACCATCCAATTCAAAGAAAACAATTCCTGAACTACCCAACAGAGTGATCTTGCCAGCGATGTGGTGCAAAGTGGCCTTGCAGGAAAGAACGATGTTCTGTGAACACTGCCCTATGCTTCCACTGCAACAGATAGGAACACTTTGATAAACTGTGCAAGTCAAAACCCCCTAGAACCGCACAGATATCCCCAAGGTAATCCATGAGTTGAGATCGAAGACGCAGAAGATGCACATTTGCGATGATGCTAAGCTACTGATACATTTTATGTTTAAGGGGCACTGCTTTAAGATTCAGTGTTTTGTTACAGGGAGTCAGTTTGTCTGGAGGGAATGCAGCAGATGCTGAAAAGCAAAATAATTATTTATTTTAGCCATGTAGTGTGTATTGAGCAGAAGGCTTAATGTGCTCTTGTTTACAAAAGGAAATTATCCAAGGGGTGTTTTTTTTATTAAAGTAATGGAAGGTGAGTTAGTTATATAGAGTCATATAATCATGTGGCATTAGAAGTGGGAGGAACAGGGTTTATATTTGAGAGAAAAATATCTTGTTGTTTAGTTGCTGACTGGAGCTGTTTAGACAGATGTCTGGAGATGTCTGAAAAGTTAAATCCTCTCTGGAAGCTTGAATGCTGTTATCCAAGGCACAGCAAGTACATCTGTGTTTGCTACCTATAGTAAAAGTGTGTTTTAAGTCCATAAGAGAAATATTGCTTAACTGGAACTGAAATAGTGATAATTCAGAAATTGTTGTTTCTTTTCATGTTTAAAGATTGTTCAACTGTTAAAAGTTAAGCTACTTTATTTTGTTTGAGCTACATGTAAACTGTGTTATGAATAAAGTTTGATTTAATAAAAGAACTCTAATGTGTCAGTAGAATCAGAGCTGGAGTGGAGAAATCCATCCTCATGTTTATGCCAAAAATAAAAAAATGTTGGGTCTAAACTAATATCATAATATACTTTGGGGTTTTTGTCTAGCACCCTGACACATTGAACTTCTGGTAGAAGTTGTAACAAAAAAGGATCTGCTGTCTGAGGAACCTCTACCTCCAACTATGATGGTGGTATAGTTAGTGAATGCACAGTAACTTCCAGCAATGTGCCAAAACCACAGAGAATGTGGAACCTGGTAGCAGTTCCACATCATCAACAACAGAAAATAGAGGTGAACATGCTACCCAATCCTCTTCTTGCCACGAGTGGTCTTCCTCTCTCAGGAAGCTTCCAGACAGCTTAAACAGGAAATAAAGAATAAAAAAAAACTGGCAAGTAATCAAACACCATTCTCAACTATTTTGCAAGAAATGATCAAGACAAACAACAACCATACACTGCCAAACCATCCAGACTAACCAGACATGGTTTAACCTCAAGCAATGGAAGAAATGGATGTAACCATACCCAAACTCTAGTTCGATATCCAAGCTAACAACAAAAACAAGCAATACATCAGCTTACTGCTCTCCTGACAGAACAGTGAATGAGATGTGGAGAGGTTATAAGGACTCTAGACCATTTGAACCTTCAAATTCAAGAATTTGAAGGGAAAGATAGCACTACAAGAATGCAGTTAGTGTTAATATTGTAACAGCAAAATGTTAAAATGCTATTAACATAGCATTCAATTTGTAACGACGTATGATGTATAAAATGGGATATAGATTTAGGAGGAAATTCCATAATGGTATGTACAATGTTTAATTACTGTTACTATTTCTCATGTGCTCATTTGTTCTTTGCATGTCTATTTTTAAAATGGTATTACCTTGTTAATATTAGAATTTTATTAACTTTAGAATTTTCTTTCCCCTCTATGTTACAGACAATGTACCCCTATATTACAGACAATTATAGACAATGTTATAGACTTTCTAATCCAAGCCACAGATAGGAATACTTGATGGATGTTAAACATATAGGAAAGGCAGGAATTCTGGCTAAAATCCCGCACAGCTTTAAACAATTGTGTCCGCCGAGTACGAGTTAGCGGGGAGAACGGCAAGGATTTCTAGCAATAATCTGAGACAGCGAATGCGGCAGAAGGAATAATGAACACATCTCCCATTGCTTTAACCATCCGTGGTCCTGCTCTGTTCTCCCTCTGGTGAGTGGCTACTGTCACATTGACTGTCTGAAAGATGGCGGCGCACGTTGCCAGTCTTCCCTCCAAATAGTCACAGTGGCGAGTTGCCATGCGCGCTGGCCGGCCGCAGGGTAGACTGGGTAGAGGGAGTCCAGCGCGATGGCGGAGAAGCAGAAACATGACGGGAGGGTGAAGATCGGCCATTACATTCTGGGAGACACCCTGGGGGTGGGCACCTTCGGAAAAGTGAAGAGTTAAGTGTATTGTCCTAATGTCTGTGGGAGTTCCCGGTATTTTTCCGCTCCTCGTGCATTGATAAGCAAATGTCCGCCTGTACTCGGACACGGTCACTCTCTGGTCTCTATTAATTTGGACATGGTCACTCTCTCTGGTCAGCATTGACTCCGACATGGTCACTGTCTGGTCCGTATTGTCTTGGACACGGTCATTCTGTGTTCAGTATTGATGTGGACAGGTCATTCTGTGACCAGTATTGATTCAGATAGGGTCACTCTCGTCAGTAGTGACATGATCACTCTGGTTAGTATTGACTCGGACACAGTCACTCTGTCTCGTTAGCATTGATTCGGACATGGTTATTCTTTGTCGCCGGCATTGACTTGGATGCAGTTAGTTTTTTCTGGTCAGTTTACTCAGACATGGTTACTTTCTGGTCAATATTGACTTGAACATGGTCACTTTGGTCAGTATTGACTTGAACATGGTCACTTTGGTCAGTATTGACTTGAACATGACCACTCCCTGGTCAGGATTGATTTGGACACAGTCACTCTCTAGTCAGTACGAACATGGTCACTCTCTGGTTAGTATTGACTTGAACACAGCCACTCTCTCTGGTCGGTATAGACACGGTGGTCGCTCTCTGGTCGGTATAGACACGGTGGTCGCTCTCTGGTCGGTATAGACACGGTGGTCGCTCTCTGGTCGGTATAGACACGGTGGTCGCTCTCTGGTCGGTATAGACACGGTGGTCGCTCTCTGGTCGGTATAGACACGGGGGTCGCTCTCTGGTCGGTATAGACACGGTGGTCGCTCTCTGGTCGGTATAGACACGGTGGTCGCTCTCTGGTCGGTATAGACACGGTGGTCGCTCTCTGGTCGGTATAGACACGGTGGTCGCTCTCTGGTCGGTATAGACACGGACATGGTCGCTCTCTGGTCGGTATAGACACGGACATGGTCGCTCTCTGGTCGGTATAGACACGGACATGGTCACACTCTCTGATTAGTGTTGACTCGGACGCGGTCACACTCTCTGATTAGTGTTGACTCGGACGCGGTCACTCTGGTCAGTGTTTGCTTGGACGCGGTCACTCTGGTCAGTGTTTGCTTGGACGCGGTCACTCTGGTCAGTGTTTGCTTGGACGCGGTCACTCTGGTCAGTGTTTGCTTGGACATGGTCACATTCTGGTCATTGTTCACTGAAACACAGTCATTCTCTGGTCAGCACTGGCTCAGACTCGTCATTCTCACTCTGTGGTCAGTATTGACTTGGACACGGTCACTCTCTGATCAGTATTGACTCTGACATCTTTTCTCTGGGTCAGTATTGATTCAGACATGGTTACTGTCTCTGGTCAGTAGGGTCAGACATGGATATGTTCTGTTTCTGGTCACTCTCTTACTGGTCAGTTTTGACTTAGAGGCATAGAAGTTACAAGGTCACTCCCTCTGTTTCTCTCAATACTGAGTCAATATCGACTTGGACATGGTCACTCTCTCAGTCAATTGTTTCTTACAAATAGTTTCTCCTCCTCCTCCCTCTTCCTGGTCTTCCCTGCCAACCCTCTTGAAAAAGTGTAGTGCTTCTGATGCTAAATGATGTTATCTTTCTTTCTGCAGTGGGAGAGCATCAACTAACAGGACACAAGGTTGCAGTTAAAATCTTGAACAGGCAGAAGATTCGTAATTTAGATGTAGTTGGAAAAATCAAACGGGAAATTCAAAACTTGAAACTCTTCCGCCATCCTCACATTATCAAACTGTGAGTGATATTCGTCGTGCTGTATCCTGGTGATAAATGAGGTCAGAGACCATTTGGAATACTGTGCTCCGTTTTGGGTATCACACCTCGAGATCAAGATATTCTTCAAGGGACATAATTCAGATCCACAAGGGTTTAAAGAGCTAAATTTTGAATCCATTTGTGTAAATTTGGTGCTAATGGAGTTAAAGTACATGGTGTGATCCAATTGAAGTATTTAAAACTTCCTTTGTCGGGAAGACCTCAAAGTGAAGAACAATCTTGAAATTAGAAATAGAGAAATAAGAACTGAAATCTGGAAGCATTTTCCACCAAGGGATAGTTGAAATTCAGAGTTCTCCCTCAAGTGACTGTGGATGTTGGATTGGTTGTTAAAGACTGAGGATGATAGATTTTGTTATGTAAGGATATCTAAAGGATGTGGATAATCATAGAGCAGCATGGTGGCATAGTGGTTAGCATTGCTATCCCATTGTTCCAGGAACCCAGATTTAATTCTGGCCTTGGATGATTGTGTGGAGTTTGCACATTCTCTCCATGCCTATGTGGGTTTCTTCTGAGTGCTCTGGTTTCCTCCCATAGTCCAAAGACGTGTAGGTTAGATGGATTAACCGTTGGAACTGTGTGGGGTCATGCGGTAAGATAGGTGAGAGGATCTGGGTAAGATACTCTGTCAGAGTTGGTGCAGAGTTGGTGTTAAGTGGCCTCTTCTGCGCTGTGGAGATTCTATGATGGGTAAATGGATCTGACTGAATGATAAATAAGCCTGCGGATTCTCTTGTGCATCTGCTCCCAGACCTCCCCCAAGATGATACTCCTTATCATCCTTATCAGTTACTTTTATAATTATAATTCAGATCAAATCACCTATTCAATTCCTTGTACTGAAAGAGTATAAAGTACACTTTATCCAGTCTTTCGTTATAGCTCAAACTCATAATCCCACTTTTAATGCTGGACCTTCTTCTTAATGGGAGTCCCCAAAATTGACCCTGATATTTCTGATGGCTTCTGACCAATGTTATATATAATCATAATGCAACCTACTAACTTTTATGTTTTGTCTTTTTTAATGATAAAACTTGGTGTTTTTTTTGCATCTGCTTTTAATGACTTGATTTTTGTATCTCTAAATTCTTTGCCTTGTACTTCATTTGGATTGAAGTCCAAAGTGCGCTGTACTATCACGTTAAAATGCTTGATTTATCTGTGTTGCTGTGTAACTTTGCTGCTCTTTGCATTTCAGCCTACATCCTACTGTAATATCATCACTAACATTGAATAAACTCCCCATTCCCAAATGTACCAAAAGGAAGGGAAAATTAAACAAAAAACTGGAATCAGCAATGATTCCTGGAGGACGTCACATGTAATTGCATATCTAATATCTATGCAGAAATGTGACTTTCATCGTCTCTCCCTCTTGCGTGTCTGTCAACTATATGCTTGTGCATAATAAACGGATGTGTCTAATTACAATTTTAGCTGAGAGTCTCTTGTGGAATCATACGAAATGCCTTATAAAAATCCCTTAATCTTCCTCTAGCTGTTCATTTTTTTGCCCATATGTAACCACTATCGTGGTCAGCATGGTAACAGTGTTAGCACTGCTGCTTCACGGCTCCAGGGACCTGGGTTCGACTCCTGGCTTGGGTCATTGTTTGTGTGGAATTTGCACATTCTCCTCGTGTCTGTGTGGGTTTCCTCCAGGTGCTTTGGTTTCCTCCCACAGTCCAAAGATGTGCAGGTTAGCTTGATTGGCCATGCTAAAATTGCCCCTTAGTATCCTGAGATGCTTAGGTTAGAGGGATTAACGGGTAAAATATGTAGGGATGTGGAAGTAGGGCCTGGGTGGGATTGTGTTAGTGCAGACTCAATGGGCCAAAGGGCCTCTTCCTGCACTACTGTTCTATGATTCTATGATTTGATATTATATTTTGATGCTGGCCCTGATTATTTTTCATGCTCTCTCCCCACCAGATTTGTTAGTGAAGATGTATTTTGATTCCATTTCATGTTAAATTCTTCATTTTGTAGATTTAAAAAAAAAATAAATTGACGAAATGTTGGACAACTAGTGTGTATAGGTCATCAAGTTGGCCAAAATATCCCTAGTTGGTGCTGATTGTTGTTATTTCGATAATGTGGATCTGATCTTTCAATAGATACAGTTGTTTGGTGACTATGTTTACATTTTCTGCACATTTAAGAACAGCTTTTGATTGGCTCACTCAGGAATGCTGAGTTGGTACAGGTTAATGTAACCAAAAGTGAAGGTCATGGAAGTGGCATGACAGCACCTATTAGCTACAGCATCAAGTGAAGGTAAAAGGAAGGCGGGGAGTTGTTAATCACACTGTTCAGGAACTATGTTTTTTATTGTTATGGAATATGAGAGAAATATTGTTTTCATTCAAATTGGATGTATAGAATTAACCATGTTTGGAATATTTTGGTGATTTTTACATGAACTAAGAAATAGGGCAAAGTTTTATGATCCCGCCAGGGTGGTTTGCAGACAGAGGTTGGAGGCTGGGGTCGGGAGGGAAACTGGGTCATAAAGTCGATTTCCAGTTGCCCACTTACCTACCCAACCATCCCTGACCTGCCTGCAATTTAACTGAGGCTGAGCAGATTAGTCTTGCTCCAGTTTAGGCCTTCAAAGGGCCACTTTCCACCTGGCTATAATTTTGAGGCAGGTGGGAGGAGTGCAGGGACACAGGGGAATAACCTGACAGATTACCTGCTTAGGCCTAGGGGGGAAAAGAGGGGTGGGCCTCCATCACTGATCACTTTACAGATTGTTTACCCCCCTCCCCAGGGGTGTTCTTTCTCCACCAGGCCTGAACCCCCATCTTGTTCCATTTTCCCGAACCAAGCCCAGTTGTCCCACTGCCAGATCCCAAGAGCTGGTAGCTCTTTGAGGTGCGACTTCGTCACTGATGTTAAACAATTGTGGGGTTGCCATAATTCTGGTGATGCATTTCCCGCTAATGTTTTTGGGTGAAGGGACCGGAAACACTCCATCTGAAAATTCCTACCTATTAACATAAATGAAGTGCCATTTCTGAACAAATATTTATATTTTCACTGGAAAGACCGAGACTGAGGTAGAGGTCTACAAAATTATGAGAGGTGTATACAGTAAGACTTTTCCCTTGAGTGGAAATATCAATTACAAGGAGGTACAGCTTCAAGGTGAGAGGGGAAAAGTTTGAGAGAGATGTGCAGGGGAAGTTTTTCACGCAGAGAGTGGTGGGTACCTGGAATGCGTTGGCAGAGGAGTGGTGGAAGCATGCCCATTAGTAATATTTAAGAGGCATCTGGATGGGTACGTGAATAGGGAGGGAAGAACAATATGGACCAAGTAAGGAACGAAATTTTTTTCCTAAATTTAGATGGCCCATCATGGTCGGCACAGGCTTGGAGGGCTGAAGCACCTGTTCCTGTGCTGTACTTTTCTTTGTTCTTATGTATTCTTCATAATTTAAATATTAATGTAATTAACAATCCCAAATTCAAGTGCATTAAATGCAAAATAATTAAAAATACATTAATGGAAAAATAAGAAGGCAATTGCATGAAAAATGTCTGAAAGCTGAGTGAGTGAGTTGTCTCGATAGAAGCCAATAAAGAAAAAGTTTGAGGTGCCCAGAGAAAATTGTAAAGGAATGTACCAGAAGATTCAAAATAATACTCCAAATACTTGTTACACCATAGTCAAGGATAGTTGGAAGAGTTGAAAACCAGCAAATCTTTGCGACAGATTAACTGTGTCCCAGGATCTTAGGCATGGTTTCTGGTGCTTATTCTTAATGGTTAAATGGAAAAACTGAAAATGTTGTCTTCCTTCCTGCTGAAGGAAAAGCATCGAGCTGCATCATGCTAACAATGTCTACAGTAATACGCTATTAACTTGGTGTTAAATTTAAATAAAGGATTGTTAAGGATTTTGATTATATTGCGGCACTGTTCCTACTGTATGATATTTCATTACCAAATATTATCAAGGTAACCTCACAAAAGGGTTAAACCAGCACTAAGTCGGAATCTTATAGCACAGAAATAGGCCTTTTGATTTAGTGCATGTGCAGTTCTTTGAAAGAGCTGCCGATTAGTTCCAGTTCCCTATTCTTTCCTCTGCAAACATTCCCTTTATGTGTATATTATGTATTATAGATATTTACAGCACAGAAAAATTGTGATCCAATAGATCTGTGCTGGTGTTCATGCTTCATAAAGCCTCGCCCCATTTCGTTCTATCAACATATCCTTCTGCTTCATCTTAGCTTCTCTTTAAATGCATCTGTTCTAAATACTCCAGCAATTCTCTGATAGCAAGTGTAGAATCACTTTCATTTGTTTGTTAATCTACTTTCACTAGCCTTTCAGATGGTGTTTTCCAGATCATTATACTTTGTCGTGTAAAAACAAAATCTGATAGTCCTCAGTTATCTTGATCTGTCCTCTGATTACAGGTTCACCTGCTGGAAACAATTTCTCCTTATTTACTCTTTCAAAATCTCTCATAATTTTGACAGTTTGCTACATTTCCCCTTAACCTCTGTTGTGGAGAGAATGTTTCCAGTTTATTGTAATCTATACATTGTGGTATACTTTACCAGTGCTATAATTACTGTATTATACTTTACCAGATACCAGGTGATCAGCACTCCAACTGACTTCTTCATGGTGATGGAGTATGTGGCTGGCGGTGAGCTTTTTGACTACATCTGTAAAAATGGAAGGGTAAGAGCTACATAGTACAGCTATTGAACCAATGGAGGATTGACCTTCAAGCGACGAAAAGTTTTTCTTTCTTTTGTTTTTATTTTTATTTAAAATGCTTTTAAGAAACAAGTATATTTTAATTTAGTATTGCATCCTTTATTTTAGAAGCCAATTGTTAAATACACATTCAATCCTCCACATCTCTCATTTAATTTCTGTGGTGTACTGTTTTAACCGTCTACGTCTCAACTAGCTACAAACCAATCTGTGGTCAGTGTCATTGATTTGATGCTCAGTTCTTGAATATCCAGCAAGAGCTAAAAGGGAACCTAGCCCTATTTGTTTTTCTGGTCTACCCTCCTCTTACCCACGAAGAAGAAATGCTTCAGCTCTGCAACTGACCAGACCAAGAATCAAAAGTGACCATATGCATGTTAGTAAAAGCTGTTGCTTCTGAGGTGGTTTTTAAAAATGCATTCATGTGAGCATCTCAAACAAGACCAACATTTATTTCCCTTCTTGAATTGCTGAAGTCAGTTTGGAGTTCATTACCTTTTGCTGTACCAGTTTGTTACAACTGAATGGCTTCTGGGTCATCTCAGAGGGAAGGCCTGTGGATGTTGTCCGTGTAGACTTTAATAAAACATTTGACGTGGCCCTCATGGCTGGCTGGTATGAAAGAGTAAATCTGACAGGATCAGAGGCAGGTTAACTAGGCGGATTCAGAAGTGGCTTGGCCACAGAAGACAGGGTAGCGATGGAGGGGTGGTTTTCTGAATGAAGTTCTGTAACTAATGGTGTTCCGTAGGGATCAATGCTGGGACCTCTGCTGCTTATATATATATAACTTAAAAGAAAACATAGCTAGTCTGACTAGCAAGTTTACGAATAATACTAAGATTGGTGGAGTTGTGGATGGTGATGAAGATTGTCAGAATACAGCAAGATATAGATAGGCTGTGAAAATGGGTGGAGAAATGGCAGATGGAATTTAATCCAGACAAATGTAAGGTGATGCAAATTGGATTTGGTAGACCAATTCAAGTGGGAGCTATAAAATAAATGGCAGAATCATCTGGAGCATAGACACACATAGATGCACAGATTCTTAAAAGTAGCAGCACAGATAGAAAACGTGGTGAAGAAAGCATATGGCATGCTTGTCTTCATCGGATGGGACATCGAATTTAAAAGTCAGCAAATTATGTTACAGTTGTATAAAACATTGGTTAGACCACATTTGGAATATTGTGTCCAATTCTGGTCACCACACTATCAGAAGGATGTGGATGCTTTGGAAAGAATACAGAAAAGATCTAGGATGTTGTCTGGTATGGAGGTTATTAGCTATGAGGAGAGATTGAATAAACTGGGATTATTCTCACTGGAAAGGCATAGACTGTAGGGTGACGTGATAGAAGTTTATAAAATTATGAGAGGTATAGATAGGGTGAACAGTTAGAAACTTTTTCCAAGGGCAGAATTGACAATTACAAGGGGGCACAAGTGCAAGATAAAGGGGGAAAGGTTCAGTGGAGATGTGTGGTGAAAGCTTTTTACACAGAGGATGATGGGGGCGGAATACACTGCCAAGTGAGGTGGTTGAGGCAATCACATTAGCCACATTTAAGACTTATCTTGATAAGCATATGAACAAACAGGGAATAAAGGATGTAAGCAGTTGGCCTAGAAAGGACATGGTGATCGGTACAGGCTTGGAGGGCTGAAGGGTGTGCTTCTCTGCTGTACTGTTCTTTGTTCTTTGAAAGAGTCAACTACATTGCTGCCGATCTGGTGTCTCTTAAGACTGCTGAGTAAGGACAGCATATTTCCTTTCCCAAAGGAAAGAAAACATACTATTGAATAACAATCTTGTAGTTTCATGGTTACCTTTTATTGATGATAACTTTTTGTTCGAAGTTTATCTATTCAGTTAAAACTAAATTCCGCGGCTATCATGTGGGATTTGAACTCATGTCACTGGATTA
Source organism: Sphyrna mokarran (assembly GCA_024679065.1). Classification (NCBI taxonomy): domain Eukaryota; kingdom Metazoa; phylum Chordata; class Chondrichthyes; order Carcharhiniformes; family Carcharhinidae; genus Sphyrna; species Sphyrna mokarran. The sequence goes on along the minus strand of JAGIQG010000009.1, from coordinate 45,123,148 downwards.
TCAGTCATAAACTCTGACTTACTAGTCCAGTAACTTAACCGCCATGCTGCAAATCCCATTGGAATATTCTTGTATGTTTAATTGTTTATTATTATAACAGATTTAGGGACTTCTACAGTAATATTGTGGCATGCCTAATGTTCTGTTGTTATTGTAGGTGGAGGAAGCAGAAGCTTGCCGTCTCTTTCAGCAGATTATTTCAGCTGTTGATTATTGTCATAGACACATGGTGGTTCATCGTGATTTGAAGCCAGAGAATGTTCTCCTTGATGCACAAATGAATGCCAAGATAGCTGACTTTGGTATGTGACTCCTGGTGTATGTGAAGAATGTGTCAGGCTGCAGCTAAGTGTTCCAGAGAAACAGAATTACTAGAACAGTTTGCATCTCAGTCTGCCAGAAATACAATGTAGAATTCAATTTGTTTCACACAAGAATTAAAATTATAGTGGAGTAATTTAATTCTCATGAAATAAGAGTAAAGAGAGTTCAGTTGATTGCTGATGTGAATGATGTGTCCTATAGCTAATATTCTATAGGATGAGTGCAGAAGAAATGGACCATTGTAAGTAATTTAGATTACTGCTGTAATGTTGATATAATGTTCCTTTGAATAAAAACGTGACAATGTAAATTATGGTAACCACAACTGAGTCCTGTCTAATGATCCATGAAGTCCTTTGGTTTGTTGGATAGGGATTATGAATGGTCATGCCATGTAATTGGGATATTTGCACCTATCGTTAATGGCATGAGATTTTGTTCTGACCAAAAAATAGGATGGCGATTCTTACCAGAACCATTTTTGAACTGGTTATTAAGAGTAGGGGCTAGGCTTACCTTGGTTTGGTTTTTCTTATTGTTGCCCATCTGGAGTTCAGCAGAGTTGAATTTGGGATTGAGTAATTGTAATTTCTGGTTTAGGCTAATCCTGGGTGGAATGAATTGAGCAAATTAATTGAAAACTTCTTTTGACTATTTTTATTTGCTTAATTGAACATTAGTGATGTACTATGCTGAGGTACATTAACTCTTGTTTAAATTCAATTTAAATAAACAGATAAAGTTAATTTTATGAAAGAATGATTTTATGGCTGGGAATAGCCTTATTGAAAGGAGATCTAGAGAGTGGGAGGAATGTGAAAAAAAATGATGATTGTATTGTAAAGTTTAGAGAAGGGCAAAAGTAAGGTTATCTTTACATCAGAATACGTTTTCTTAAATTGAGTTTTGGCATCTAAAAATAGAGAAAATTCTTCTGTTTTGAAGTGTAGATAATTGTTTTAGTTGTTGAGAATCTTAACTAAAGGAAAATTAATTTTTAGCCTTTTTAACTTTTTCATTATGGTCAGGTTTTATATTTGAGACATGTTGGGAGCAGAAAAAGAAAAAAACAAAGGGCAACACGATAGCACAGTGGTTAGCACTGCTGCTTCACAGCTCCAAGGACCTGGGTTCGATTGCCGCTCGGGTCGCTGTCTGTGTGGAGTTTGCACATTCTCCTTGTGTGTGCATGGGTTTTCTCCAGGTGCTCTGGTTTCCTCCCACAGTCCAAAGATGTGCGGGTTCGCTTGATTGGCCATGCTAAAATTGCCCTTAAAAGAAAGGAAGAAAAAGAAGAAATACAAAAGTGACAAATAGTAGGGGTAAAAACACTTTGCATTTTCAATTGCTACTTACTTTTCAAACAATTCATTATGAACTTTTTATGATCAGCGTTCAATTTGAAGGAATATGATTAGATAACGGTAAATTTAAATGATTCAGAAAATTCATGGACACACTCTCTAATTGTAATCTCTTCATTGTAGGGTTGTCTAATATGATGGCTGATGGGGAGTTTTTACGCACCAGCTGTGGCTCACCAAATTATGCTGCTCCTGAGGTTATCTCGGGCAGGTGAGATCTATCTTGTTTGTATTTTTGTGTTCATCCTAAGCATTTCCTTCAGTTTATGTGGTCTTTTAAGATTTGATTGACTTCTCTGTCCAAAAACATTTCCTGGTTTGCTTTTATTGCTGCCTTGTGTATGTTTATAACTGCAGTCTAAAGGTTATTTTCTCGCATAACTTTTTAATGCTGTTTTATGGCCTTGCTCCATTCTTGGAATGTTATGTATGAATATATCTTTTGGATGGACAAAATGCTGCAGAATTCAAGATCTTGTTCTGTATATTCCTAGAATTAGTGTTGCAACACTAGATGCAGAGCAAACTTCTGCCAGCTCTGGCCAAGAACCCTCATTTTCAAGAATATTGTTACATTTCGAGTGCCTATATTGTAGCTGGCTGGGAAAGTGAGATTTCTCTTTTTTGTTTCAGGGCACGCTGTGATCTAGTGCCCAACAGATTTAGAATTGAGATCTCTAGATTGAATTCTCATGATGTATGATTTGATTGTATGACATAAGATTTTCAAAGCTGGTATTGTTTATTACATTATTGGGAATATTTTTATACTATTATTTGCTCACAAATTCTCATTTCTGGCAATACTCAGATATTTTTGAATTTAGATATTAAAAAACATCAATAGTCCAGGATTCTGGTCAGTGGTTCTTAACTCACTTAAATTGAATACTTTCTGCTATTTTTAAATAGATAGAAATGTTTATATGCAAATATTTTAAGAGCTTTTTAATTGGTTTCATTTATTAATGAGCTGCAGTGAGAATGTTTTTCCTGATTGAGTATCCTTACGCTCATAGGTGCCGCCATCTAAGCATAGTGCAATAGTTCAGATGAATAGATTGAAAGGTAGAAATGGAACGTTGTGAGAGGTAAACCAGGGGACACAGTGAGACTAAAATGAGGATGAATTCCTTCACTCAAAGGGTGGTGCAATTTTGGAATTTTCTACCCCAGAGGGTTGTGGAAACTTAATTATTGAGCGTGTGGATTTGCACGGTACAGTGGTGTTGAGGTAGATGATCAGCCATGATCTAACTGAATGTGGGGTAGGCTCAATGGGCTGATTGGCCAACACCTGCTGATATGTTCTTCAGTGGAATAGTCATAGGATAAGAGGTTCACTTCATTTTGCAGAGAGTGAAGTTTAATCAGCAGGTCAGGAACGCTAATGGTTGCTGGACATGATCACTTTTATTTCTTCCTATTTCCACTTGATTCCATTACGTCCTTTTCTTGAAGCCCAAGTAAAAGTGTTTTGTATTGTGGTTTACTCAGCTGATTTTTTTTTTTGTTGCTTTACCTAATTTTAGATTAGCTGATTTTTTTTTTAAGGGAGTTGGTTGTGTAAATATTTTTAACAATTATTCGTATATGTACAATTTGATCTATTTATTTACAATTGCTGATTCTATGGCAAGTTAATAAACAGGAAAAAAGTACAAGTACAAAATCTACAGAATCAAATACTAAGCAGTATTTGAGTGCTAGGTCCATTACCATATCTCCAAACATTAGATTTTTAATTTGCTATCACCTGGATTGCAATTAAAACAATAAAGTACCATTAAAGATTCCTATAAATTATATTTCAAAGGTCATAAGAATTTAATCAGTATGTCTTCATTATCAGTGAAGAAGTTATGATTTATTGGAACTCAGTGTTTATCTTTATCTTATGGTGGTTATAACTGCTATCAAATATTACAAATGCAAAATGGAATGAGAAAGACAATTTTCCAGAAACCTTTCAGATGTTAACATTACAATAGCTCTGCAATACAATATATTGTTTCAGTCACTTGGTGGCAATTGCTATTTTAGAAATATAGAATTGAAGCCAAAATTGTGGTGCTCTTTGGTTAAATTCCCAGGTTTGGTGACCTGTGCAGAGGAAATGCACACATTATATCACATTACAGTTATTAAAGCAGCCATTCATAGAATCTGATTTGCCAGTTATGTTACAATGCTTTTCACACTTAAGAATAAATTGAATCATTTTGCAGAAAAGAGGATCTAAGAACCAATTTTTTATAAGTACTTTTTCGGTACTTTTGAATGAAAATTGTCTCAATCTTTGCTCCCTCTTTTCCCCCTCCATATAATCTTACTCCTCAATGCCAGAACTTCAGTGCCACATGTATGCATATCAAGACTGAGGAAAGATGGCAAGTTTCTTTCCTCAAAGTTGAAGAACAGCTTTTTTTTTAAAGACAACTTTGATAGCTTCACAGTCCAGCTTTTCAAACTACCATTGTGGAATGTGACCTCGCATTCTCTGGATGATTCGTTCAGGCCTCTAAATTACTACTTCAGTAGCATAATGCCAAATTATCATATCCTTATTTTTTTAAATTGTGAATTGACCTGAGCAGATTTTTAGCTCTATTTAAAACTGTATTTTGTTCCACTTGTATGCGTCTTACTTGAATGTCTTTTCTAATGAATTTCATTGAGTAAATGGACAAAAATAAATTTTCAGAGCAGAGCATTAAAAAAGACATAGCTGGAAAAGCATTGTTATATAACTAGCAAATTAGATTCTAGGTGACCTTGGCCTAGAACCATTTGGTTATTACTGCAGACTTTATAGTACAGGATTTTTCAGTTTTCAACTGTAGAAATATGATTGACATGGTGAGTATTACAGTCAACCTGCCTTTGTCTTAATTATCAGAATGTGGATTATAATCTAGTAGAGCACCTGTAATTGAAGCAAAAGAGATTAGTTTTACCAAAATAGCTATTAACATTGTCTTCAACACCTCGGAACACAGTTTGTTTCAATAATAGTTATTTTTGACAGCCAACATTTTCTCCCATTCATTTCTAGGGAATCTTCTTGTGTTACGTATAAAAATAAAGGTAATCTTCATTAATTTATATAGTTGTGCAGTTCATGCCTTCCATTTTCACTTTTTGTAAATGCTAATCTGTTAATTGCTTGACATCTCATTTTCAGCATCTTCCAGAGTCTGGCTAATGCAATGCAATACTGTAAACACTTCAACTGGAGCGAACTGGTCATTGTACTTTCTCTCTATTCTTTTGTTGTTTTTCCCATTCTTTTGTTCTCTAAGTAGTCCTAAACTGATCAAATTTTGTGGAAGCTGCATCTTTAGCAAGAAATTAGTTTTTGTATTGCCTTCTATTTTATATATCTTTCAGTGTACGGGCTTGGTAGTGTACAAAAATATTATAGAATTTTGCCATATTATATTTTATTTGTTTATCAGGTTGTATGCGGGCCCAGAGGTAGACATTTGGAGTTGTGGTGTGATTCTTTATGCCTTACTGTGTGGAACGCTGCCTTTCGATGATGAGCATGTGCCAACATTGTTCAAAAAGATCCGTGGTGGTGTATTTTATATTCCTGAGTATCTGAACCGCTCAGTTGCTAATCTTCTCATGCATATGCTGCAGGTTGACCCGCTGAAAAGGGCAACCATTAAAGATATCAGGTATGATTTGTAACATGTCTTTGTTTGTTATTCCTTCTCACCTTTCATTCCTTTTTATGAGGGTATGAATGTTTTTTTATAAACTATCATATCATCTGCAGCAACAAAGGCAAAATGGGTAGTGTTAGTTTTCAGCTAAGTTTCTCTTCACCCAAGCAATAATGGGAGCCTTATGATAGTTTCACCTCTAATGAAATTTTTGGGACACTCTTATAACATTAAAAAAATGATTCATCCCCTTTCCAAACACATTGTTGAAGGCTCAATCAGATGTTTTTTTAAATGCAGTACCTTAGCCACTGAAGAAGAATAGGTTGGGGGAAGAGGAATATTGGAGGAAATCTGGGATTTGAGGAGAGAGAAGAGCACGGGGAGAAGGGTCAAAGGGCACTGCACACTTGCCTTCTCCCCCACCGCCCTCTCAAAATCTGAGTAAATATTTTTCCATCATAAGTTAATATTGTTTTGGGCGGCACAGTAGCATAGTGGTTAGCATTGCTGCTTCACAGCTTTGGGGACCTGGGTTCGATTCCGGCTTGGGTCACTGTCTGTATGGAGCTTGCACATTCTCCTTCTGTCTGTGTGGGTGTCCTCCAGGTACTCTGGTTTTCTCCCACAGTTCAAAGATATGAGGGTTAGGTTGATTGGCCATGCTAAAAAATTGCCCTTAGTGTCCCAGGATGTGTAGGGATATGGGGGTAGGGCCAGCTGGGATTGTGGTTGGTGCAGACTTGATGGGCCGAATGGCCTCTCTCTGTACTGCAGGGATTTTATGCTAGTCTATTATTAAATCTCAATGAAAGGTTGGTCATAAAAATGCCATTCATTTATTTATTTTTCTCAAATGGAGCCCATGCTCTTGCTTCACTTGCTTTTAAATTGGAATATAGTGTCAGATTGGCCCTGGGGTGGATTTCAAAAGGAGAGAGTGTTATAGGAAATAGAGATGCAGAGGAGAGGGAATGTAGATGAAGGAAAGGAGAGTGCAGAGGTGGAAGAATAAGTGAAAGAGGAGTGGAATTCTGTCACACATCATATAAACTTATTATTCTTTAAATTTCATTTAAACCATTGAATTCCAACATGTCTTATCTTTGGAAATAAAGTGCACCAATACAATCTATAGTTATCCATGAGAAGGTTGTCGTTTATAGACAGAGCTATTACATGGTATCACACATTTGAAAAGATTAGTATTGTTTTGGGCTGAAATTTTGATACTGTTTTGATTTAACACAATGAACACTAAAATTGCATTCTCATTTCATAACAGGGAACATGAATGGTTTAAACAGGATTTACCAACTTATCTGTTCCCAGAGGATCCAGCTTATGATTCCAATGTCATAGATGAAGACGCAGTGAAGGAAGTATGTGAAAAGTTTGAGTCTACTGAATCCGAAGTTATGAACAGCCTATACAGTGGTGATCCACAGGACCAGCTTGCTGTAGCATATCACCTCATTATTGACAATCGGAGAATTATGAATCAAGCCAGTGAGTTTTATCTGGCATCCAGCCCTCCCACAGGTTCGTTTATGGATGATAATGGGCTGCATATTCCAGCTGGTGTCAAAGCACATCCTGAGCGCATGCCCCCTCTGATGGCAGACAGCCCAAAGGCACGCTGTCCCCTTGATGCACTTAACACTACTAAACCCAAACCAATGGCATTGAAAAAAGCAAAATGGCATCTGGGTATTCGCAGTCAAAGTAAACCATATGATATTATGGCAGAAGTCTATAGAGCCATGCGGCAGCTGGATTATGAATGGAAGGTAAGAAATAACAAGCATAGATTTTAAAAGCAAAAGTCATTATTTCTGTCATGTTCATTCATCACTTTGTACGGCCTTTATTTTGTCTGTTTCTAAGCCTCAACCAACATTACTCTGACACCAGCTGCTTGAAAAGGTGTGACTGGCATAGAGGACTCAACTATTTAATTTTAATCCCAAAGTATTGTATACAATGTCTTAATTTTAATAGAGTGATTGAAATTGGGAGCTTGTGTGGTTGAGACTTACGGTACACAAACTAACACTTCGTTACGCTTTTTCAGTGATTTGTGCCACCTCATCTCAGCTTCACCCACATTTTATAATGCTTTAAATTGAAGGGCATTATTGACTCATGACATGTCAATGATATCAGAACATAGAGACCTACATAATACTGAAACATGACTATTGCATTTTTGTACCTTTTTTAATCCTAATGTTAACATGCTGAAAGATGCGAAAATAGAGTGGTAGAGAATTTCTTGGAGCAACTGCTGCTGTAATTTCATGGAAGTATGATGGAAACCTCATTTTAGACAAGATTTTCATTGCACTTCTGATTTGGTCTCAGCTTTAGGACTGGCACAATGTCCCAAAATTTCTCCTCCTGAAGACCCTACTTTGAGATCTTGCAAGCATTTAGTAATGCACCTTTTTAGGAGTTCATATTGGGATGCATTACAGGCAGGGTTGCTATTGCCAATCCTTAATTGCTCTGTGAAAGTGTTGTGGAACTTTCCTTGAACAGTTGAAACAATGGAGTGGTTTTATAGGCCACTTAAAAGGACTTTTAACAATTAATCATGTTGGTGTTGGTCAGATGTGTTTTAGGCAAGACCAAGCAAGAAAAGTCTGATTTTTTTTTCCCAAAAGGACAGTGATGAAACAGTTGGGTTTTTTTAACAACCATATGACAGCTTCATGATCACTTTTACTGTTAGCAACTTTTTATTTTAGCATTCTTTTACTTCAGTTGATTTCAGTCCTTCAGGTTATGATGATAAGATTTGAGCCCATGGTTTTTTGAATTAGTTATCCAATATCACTTATTCACATGAGTAAATGTCCTTTTGCTAATTTACAATTAGTTTCTGAATTACTTTAAGTTTCTAGGAAATGCTTCTGTCTTCAAAAGTGAAAAAGCAGCTCAAATTTATTAATGAAATCAGTAAAACATGTAATCTATCAAATATAGCTTTATTTATAACTCAAATAAACAAAGTAAATTGATCTCAACTTTAAAAAAAACGAAGTGAATTCATTATAAATAATCTTATATATACAAACCAGCATTTGCCTCAGGACTGCTCCTGCCACTGGAAGTGCAGTTCAGACCTTGTTTCTAAAAGTTACTTGTATTTGCCTTAAAGTTATGGCAGTGGATTGGGAACAATTCTGAGGAAACATTCATTAGCACTGTTTATCATACCTTTCAGCATGTTAAACTGTTTTTCATTTGCAACTGTTTCCTATTTTGCTGAGATTTTATAGATGAATCTATTCATCAGATTACCTGTTTGCTAACTGCTGTTCTGAGCAGGACATTTGGAAACAGTGCTACTTCGGTTTTTTTCTACTAAATTGATCCTGAAAGATTTGTATTTCCTTTAGAAAAATGTACAGGACAGTTTGAGTTGAATTGTTGTTTACATTCAAAACTAGGTCTAGTTTTACTTCATAGATATCTGTTCATTGTTATCTAGTCTTAACATAGGTGGCAATAGATATTCTGAAATATGTAATTTTGGAATGAAATTAATTATGGTCAAACCCTTATTTTTGCGCTTTAGAAATTTTGATCAGAGGGAAAAGAAAAACGAAAGGGAAGATGGAGAAATATGGGAATTTAGTGGCCAGATCTGTGGAGTTCATTGACCAGTTTGCGCAATGAAAGTGAGAAGCTTACATGGGCTTTTTCCATTATAAATCTGATCAAAATGGAAAATTTTTGACCAAGCTGTGACATTTAAACATCTGGACAAACACATGAATAGGATGGGAATAGAGGGATGTGGTCCCTGGAAAGATAGGGGTTTTAGTCCACATGGGCAGCATGATGGATACAGGCCAATGGACCTGTTCTATGCAGTAATTTTCTTTGTTTTGTGACAACAGGAAATCAACTGGCAGAGGTGGAAATGGTTTTGGATGGAGAAAACTTTTCACAGATTGATGCATACTTTCATATTTTTTTCTATTTCCTTTTATGATGAAGAAGCATTTTTTAGCATAACAAGATTTTGGGGAGATCAGAAATGAAAACAGGAAGGTCTGTAAATACTCAGGAGGTCAGGCAGCATTACTGGAGAGAGAAACGGGTGGATTCTCCAGGCCTGCTGGCTGCAATCATGAATTGTGATGGCCCAGAAAATAGGGAGTTGGTGGGAAATTGATAGGGTTCCCACCTGCCGTTGCATATTCAAATCCACATATTTCAATGTAATTAGCAAGGTTGTAACCCAAGTCAAATGGCCCTCATATTCACCCACCTCCTCAGTGGGATCTGCACTGACTGGACTTTGTACAGGTCCTTACAAGCAAGGATCTGGTGTATTGGTCCCCTAGAATCAACCTCTCAGCAATGAGAGACAGGGATCACGGATAGAGGTGGAAACATTGAGGTGGCGGCGTGGGCTCGTTGGGCCGAAGGGCCTGTTTCTCGTGCTGTTTTGTTCTTTGTTCTATCCTCCCCCCCCCCCCCCCCCCCCCCCCCACCACCCCCATTCCACGTGCAGGCATGAGGTTTATCTGACCTGAGCCCCCATTCAGCCCTCTTCCCCCTCAGACTCTCACTCAGGACCTTTTGAGCTATATACCAAACAGTGCACTGGAACCCTAGTCTGGTACCTTAGGCTGAATGGCGGCTCGAGGAGGTAGATCCAGTAGCCATTTGCAGTGCCTTGTTAAAGATTCAATTACCAGAGGAAGAATTTCTCTCATCCTCCAGCCATCTGTTTATTTGGATTTTCTTTATAGTTGACAACACCTGAACTACTGCATTGAACCCAACTGCAATGTAACAGAGTCTAATCTTGATTGATAGCCTGTGGTTTCACTTTGAAAAGGCACACTGCTTGAATTTGCTGCAGAGCAAACGCATCAAGTACAGTGAAGAGGTTTTCAATGATTTCTGCTTGCTGGGGAGCTCAGCAATGTCAAATCAAAGCTGCGTGCATCCCCTCCCCCCTCCAACAGGTGAAATTGACATCTCTCTGTCAGAGTACTCCAGAACGATCTGCTCTCAACTGCAGCTTCTGATAGGGAAAAGGAAAATCTCTACTGCAGTATAGAGTGCTGCAATGATTTAAAATCCTGCCAGGCGACCACGGGACATGGAGGTTAAACTCACCTGATTGCTTCAGAATTTGTACAGCTGACGTTCGTGAATGCAGAAATTGATCACAGGGTTACCTGAAATCACCATGCTAGAGGTGATCTTCAGGTCCCTTGGGCTAGTGGGGCCATTCAAGTCATGACACCCCCATCCTGGTAGAGAGTGCCGAGATCAACCTTTTGCCCCCCTCCAGCCTATGCCCACCTAGCCCCCAGGACTCTTGAGGGACCCTGCCTCTGCAGCTTAGCCTCTGGGCATAGCTCCTCCAAACCCCACAGAGCTGAAGATGCTAGGTCAGGGTGTTCGTGCCAGGGTATCATCATTTGTTGCTGCTGCAAGGTGCTTGGCCTCAGAAGAGGCTGAATGGGTGAATCTGAGTGTAAAGGGGACTTGAGTGGGATGGTCTGAGGGGGAGGTTGGCTGAGTGGAGACTGCTGGGGAGGGTTGGGTCACCCTCATGCCTGTGGGGAGGAGGGAGGAATTACTTATTTTCTTGTGGACGGAGGATTAGTGTTACTCCCTTAGTCTGTGTGGTGAGAGGTGGGGGGGGCGGTGGTGTAGGGAGGGCACCATTGCTTTTTGTAGGAAAAGGCTTGTCAGTTCCAGGCATATTTAAAAATGAGTTGTCAACCTGGTGAAGGCACAACACAAGATTGCTTGCCTGCCAGACATCAGAGCAGCATGCAATACACAGAGCTAAGCAATCCCACAACCAACAATCGGATTTAAGCTCCTGAATATCCACTTCCAAATGTTCTTGGACAGTTAAACAACTTGTACTGCAGAACTAGTCGCACCTCTAGCCGCCTCAATTCCAGAACAGCTAAAACACTGGCATCAACCCAATAATGAGGAAAATAGCTAAGGTACATCCTGTCCATAGCACCATCACTTGCAAGTTTCTCACATTCTGAATTGGAAATGTATCATCGTTTCTTCACTGCTACTGGGTCAAAATCCTGGAACTCCTTCCCTTGCAGCACTGTGGGTATACCTACAACAAAAGACTGCAGCAGTTCAAAAAGGTGACATATCACCATCTTCTTGGGCAATTCGAGATGGGGAATAAATGCTGGCCTAGCTAGTGATGTCGCACTGTATTAACAAAGGTAAAAAAAACTTAAAAGGCCGAAGTGGGTGGTGATGGTGAAAGAAAAGAAATCAGCAAAATGTATGCATGAAGCAAGATGCTGTTGTCTGAAAATAAAAGAAAACCAAAACATGCAAAGTAAACAAATAGACTTTATGGTCTGAATTTGTTGAACTCACTGAGGTCGGCAAGCTGTATAGAATTGAATTGAAAGATTGTTGTTCCTCAAGCTTACATTAAGCTTCACTAGAACAGAGCAGTAAGTCAAAGGCAGGAATGTTGGCTTGAGAGCAAGCTGGAGAATTAAAATGGGAAGCTATCATATTCGCTGCTCATGGTGTGGTTGTCTCAAAATTGGGGAGATCAAATGCAAATTGCGTGACCACTTTGAGAATATTTGCATTCATTCTTAGGATATGACCCTGAGCTTACAGTCACTTGACATTGGAATAACAATGGCTTTGGAACCTTATATTTGATCAGAATTAATGACCTGAACTCTCTTGTGATAGATTTGTAATACATTACTTTTTCAAGGTGGTGAATCCTTATCATCTGCGTGTGCGTAGAAAGAATTCAGTGACTGGAAATAATGTGAAAATGAGTTTGCAGCTGTATCAAGTTGACAATCGCAGCTATCTGCTAGATTTCATGAGCATTGATGGTAAGGTGACACTTGCTTTGTCTCATTGTGTATTATCTACAATTAAAATGTGGCGAATGTTATACTATTGTCCAGTAGCCAGCTTTTTACATTTTTCATCTCAGTAATTCCACAAGGTTTTTCTGGTGAGAAATAGTTTTACTATCACTGGCTTGTGTGGACTAAATCATTAAGATGGTAATTGTATCAAATTGTGCACATGCTGAAAGTATCAGAAGTACATACAAGGCCAACAGTATTTGGAACATAGAACAGTATAGTACAATACAGGCCCTTTGGCTCTCAGTGTTGTGCTGAGTGTGTCAAAATCCAAGATCAAGCTATCCCACTCCCTATAATTCTGGTGTGCTCCATGTGCCTATTCAATAACTGCTTGAAAATTCCTAAACTATCCGACTCCAGTATCATAGCAGGCAGTGTATTCCACACCCCAACCACCCTGAATGATGAAGCTGCCTCGGACATCCCTCCTACATCTCCCACCATGAACCTTATAGTTATGCCCTCTAATAACAGCTACGTCCACCCGAAGAAATAGTCTCTGCATGTCCACTCTATCTATACCCATCATCATCTTATAAATCTCTATTAAGTTGCCTCTCATCCTCCTCCACTGTAAAGAGAAAAGCCTCAGCTTCCTCAGCCTTTCTTCATAAGACCTATCCTCCAAATCAGGCAGCATCCTGGTAAATCTTCTCTGCACTCTCTCCAATGCTTCCACATCCTTCTTATAGTGAGGTGACCAGAACTCAACACTATATTCCAAATGAGGTCTCACCAGTGTCCGGTATGGTTGCAGTATAACCCCACAGCTCTTAAACTCAAAACCCCTGTTAATAAACGCTAACACACTATAAGCCTTCTTCGCGGCTGTATCCACTTGAGCGGCAACCTTCACAACCCCAAAATCTCTCTGTTCCTCCACATTCCTCAGAAATGTTGATGCAATCGTGGAAGCCTAACAATTTTAATGCAAGTTTATTGATGCCAAAAACACATTGAAAATTGTAGAAAATATATTTTGGTTCCAGTAAGTAATTTTAAAGAAGAATCACCATAAAACACCAGAAACATCTCTTTGGGCATATTTGTAACTAGTTCAGAACTGACATAAATTCAACATGTTAATATGAGCTGTATCTTTGGGCGCAAAACTTTGTTAAATGAATGGCATGGCAGAGGATTTTGGTAGTAGTTAATAGTCTTTAACAAAAGAGCAAGAAAATTTGGTCACTGTAAAAACAAGCAAATTATTTGCTTTAAATTTGTGGCACTTTTTCAGTTATGCTGTTGTTTTGACTCAAGTTTTCAGGAAATTCCAAACTTAGGTTGCTTTAACACTCAAAACCCTTCCATTTTGAAATAAAAGCAGAAAATGTTAGAGTGAAACAGCAGGTTAGTCAGCAACTGTGCAATAAATAAGTTAATGATTCAGTGGAATTCTTCATTTAAACTTATATGGTTATGTTGATCACACTTGCGTTATTAACCAATCTCTTATTTTACATGTTGTATAGTCTGTGTGTCTAGCATATTTGGTTTTATTTTTAATTTCCTATTTGTTTTTTCCCCCCTCCTTTTGTGTTTGCTTTTTGCTCTCAATCTTTCTTACTTTTCTTTGGTTATTAGATGATATTATGGAACAAAAATCAGGCTCTTCCACTCCCAAGCGTTCAGGATCAGCGGCTCTGTTACACAGGCCAAGACTGAGTACTGATGCCACAGCTACTGACAGCCAGCCTTTGACTCTTGTTGGATCACTCCCCAGTTCTTTGACTGGATGTTTGAGCTCTACGACTCCACGAAATGGAAGCCATACGATGGATTTCTTTGAGATGTGTGCTAGCCTTATTACTACATTGGCTCGCTGACAGAAAAATAGCAGCCTCCTGTTAAATCATAGAGCATCAGCTCTTAAACCCAGAAAGAATTTGCAAGAAAATACCCTTTCCACTTTATGCATCATGTACTTTAGCACTGGTTATAAACCATGCCAGTTTACAGCTGATGCTCTTGTTACTTTGGAGTAGTGGAGGCTGAAGGGTAGCATTTTGCATTGCTGTTTTGAAACTCTGCAGTAATATTGTGGAGCCTTATTATTGCATCCTGTTTTGCCAACCAAATTCATGGTATTATACAGGTTTACAAGTACAACTGGAAAGGTGTAGAAAAGCGACAGTTTTTATTTTAAGGCAGTGATATATTACAAATGTTATTTAGTGAAAAAGCTAAAGGACGAGTGAAACACGTTTAAAGGACATGACTTGTGATCAGGACAATTGATAAGATGTGTTAATGGCGTGGATGACTTTGGCCATTCATTCTTCAGCCATGTTGTGAGTAGGTTGACATACTTATTTCAGATTAGTTGTAGCTAGAAAGCTGTAACATTAAAACTCTGGTCTATAATAAAATGAGGTAAATTACATTGAAGTTAAAATGGCTAATTTGAAGCCCTCAACTTACATTGTATGCAATTGCTAAGGTTTATTTTACTGCACGTTTGTTTTATTGATGATGGCAAATAACTTTATTTGCATGGAACTGTAGGTCTAACTATGGCTTAGTGCACAAACAAGATTAACCTGGAGAATGGTCTTTGAAACACTTCTTTAGAAATATATCCCAACTCACATGAATACTTCTCCATGGCATATCTTTTACTTAGTAAAGTCAGCAGCGTGTAGAGCTAGATTTGGTGTAACTTGGACTGAGTGATGAGTTTTATTTGAATGTATTTACTGTACCTTTTATAGTAAAAACTGAGAGAGAACATTAAATACTATCACATAAATATTTGACATTTATCTTTAGCATTTAACAAAGATCCCCAAATCAGGATCCTTTATTAATGATTAATGTTATCATCCCTTTTTAATGAGTATTTGATTTACTAGTGGGTCTCTGATTCTCACCACATCAGATATGCTATTTTGTAAGGCATGTCAATTTGAAAATTGATTTTAAGAGGAATCAGGCAAATTTAAGGTTGGATCATACTTTTATTTTGCAAAACGGGGAAGCACTTCGAACTAATATTTCATCTAAACTTTCTTTCCCGCTTTTCTGTTCTTTTTCACGGGCTGATCTGTTGTACATTTCCTCTATTTTCAGGTTTTATTTCAGTTTTGCAACTTTCACTGTTCTTTTATTGTTGTTGTATTCATTATGCATTACTGTAATCATTATTGTATTTCTGCTACTAAACATTTAGTTCCCTTTGAAGCTTAATAGCTCAGCTAATTGATAGTATCAATGTTTGTGATTTTAATTGATTGAAAAGGATTTTGGTTATAATTCTTTGCGAAATTTTTAAGAGTGCTGATGGGGATCTTTTGTCTTTAATCTAGTGAATAAAAGTGATACATATATGCTTGATAATGTATACTATCAAAAAACTTAGGATCATTCTGAACATAAAAATTCATGTCTGGCCCCCATTAGATTTCCTCTTTCCCAGATCTCCAGATGCATCATTCCCATTTATTTTGTTGCGAGGGGGAAGGCATACTGACGGTGTGTGAATATTGAACATTAGCAATAGCTGCCCATTCCAAGTAGCATGGTCAGATGAATGTACTCCAAAGCAAGAAATTCTTTTGACTCCGACTGGATTGTAGCAGCTCAAAGAGGACGCCTGTCAGCATCTTGAGCCCATCAGAGGTTGCTGTCTTGGTTGCGTGAGGAATGTGATAAGCTTTAAGAAATATGTTCCCAGATCATTTCCCCGACCCCACCCATTTTGCCCCATCTAAAAATTAGAGCTCTTTGCTCTTCTAAAAATTAGATGGTTATTGTTGTAAACTTCCTCTTTCCTTCTCCCTTGCCAAGAAGCCATGCTGTTCTCCTGGGGAAATGGTGGTTGATCATTTATGTAAAAACAAAAACTTTATCCTTATTTGGAAACTGGTTTTCCAATTTTGTCAATTATTTGCAAATCGTAGTCCCACAAATGTTTTCAAGGCTTTAAATCTCTTAAAAGTTTAAAAATCTTTGCAAATTTCAGAAATAAAAATATTTGTAATATATCAATTACAAAAAATGTTTAATGAAGCTTAAATGAACCATTTTAACTAAAAATGTTAAGTATGCAGGAATGGTGCTTCACTGTGTGGAAGTCTGAATATTTGTAGTTTTACACTCTTGAGGTTTTGTTTACTTCTGTTACTTTCTTTCAAATGTGTTTTCCCAATTCCAAATTCTAAATAGTGTAGTAGATAAGACAGAAATCTACAGTGCATTTTGTCAGTTGTTCTAACTATATCAAGAAAATGTTTATATTCCAAACTTGAATCAGAAATGCTTACTATAAAATAATTTGAGAAAATGTCAAGCATCTGCATGCAAATAGTTCTATTACGGGTGAGCAAAGTAAAGGGAATAGATATATAAATGGAAGGCAAGCATGATAATATACATAGAATGGATTTTGTAGAATAGTATTTGTTTATCACTCTCCAATTTTCCTCTTAGTTCTTTTCTCTTGAAGGTTTGGAGCACAGTTCAAAAGTAACCGTCCAAGACTAATACCATTTTAAGATAGAATTCTCCCCTGCATTTTCAACAGAGCTCCATGAATAACAATCAGGAATAGGATCCGCATGTGTTTTATTGCCCCCTTTTTAGTTTTAACCCATTGAGACTGATCATAATATTCCATTGCTATCATTGACTATCATAACCTAGATCAGGGATTATGTTTAAGTTATGCATTTTGCTTTAATTTTATTAACATTATCTGCCATTTGTAAGGAAATGTGTAAAGATATGCTTGAATCATAGTTGCTGATGTAAGAGGCAAATGTTTCAAAAGTGACTTTGCCTTTGCCTCAGCTCCTCTTCTGTCATATCCCTAACATGTTTTTGTTACCTCTGGACTTGACTTTCCAATACACTCCTAGCTGCTTCCTATTGTAAATGTGAGATCATCTAAAACTCAGCTGGGTTGTCCCAACTCACACCAAATCACATTGCTGATCTACGTGGGCTATTTATCTTGCAATGCAATTATTTTAAAATTCTTGTCCTTCTGTTCAAATTTCTTCACAGTCTCCCCTTTCTTTTCTCTTTATATATCCCTACATATTCAATATGTCTGCTCTTCTTCAATTTTGGCCAGTTGGAACATCCTTGGTTTTAATCACTTCATTAATAGTAGTGATATCATCTGCCAAAATCCTATATTCTTGAATTTCCTCCCTAAATTCCATCTGAAAACTTACGTTTTAACCAAACTTTTGGTCATCAACTCTAACATAACCATGTGGCTCCATGTCTACATTTAGTTTGATAATGCTCCTGTAAAGTGCCTTGTGGCAATTTACTATATTAAAGGTGCTATATAAATAGAAGTTGTATAATCAATGTAAAAATAATTGAACTAACCGGAAGTGGTGAACTACACTAAATAAATGCAAGTTTTTTTTCTTTTAATTTCCCCCTCCAAACTTTCAAAATGTGCATTTACCATAGATAAGAAAGAAAAGGTAGTTCTGAAACTTAACATATTGAACTGAAAGGCGGAATCACAGAACCTGTCGATGTTAATTTCTCCTACTGGCATTGCGTCACCCAGGGCCACAGCTCCATAATCTTTTTGGGTCAAAAAATGATGACTCATTCTCAGTATTTAAAGGAAGTTATTCATTCTTCATGACTTGGAAAAGTATTTTAATGAACAGACTTTGCCGTAGGATGCAGGCTGTTATCTGAAGTAAGTCATTTATATACAGTTGACCATTTCGGAATGTCCCAATCTTTGTATGAATAAGCTATACTGGATGGATTAGACATAAGTTTCTAGTTTATAAAGGAATAGAGATTCTGTGGGTACATTAAAAAATAAATTATTAGTACGATAGAGAATGAAATGCACGTAAAGGACCTTTGTAAGTTTGTACTATGCATTTTACATGATAAAGTAGCTTTGAGAGTTTTGTTTCTTTGCATCTGCCCATAGCAAATGAAGCTTATGACATAGGTTGATAAATAAATGAGTGGATGGTTAGCTTTCAGTTTGAAGTATCAGAGCGTGCAAACTTAGTATCTGCTTGGAATTTTTTGTAGATTAGATTGTTGTAATTTCAGCTGCCACCTCATGCCTGATATATGACTTAGTTGTATACACTATATATCCATGAAAATAATGTAAAACAATCTGGAATATTTTAAAGTCTGATTTACGTGAAATTGTTTTTGTAAATCTCTAGAACTCAACTTTTAATTATGCTGGAGTGCATATTTAAAATGCAATTTAGATAAAGCAGATAATTTTACTTTGTACTTACGTTTTTCACAATTCCAAGTTGCTGTAAAGTTCAGAATGAAAATAGGACACTTAAAAGAACACCAAGATTAAGCATATTCCACTGTTTTGGAATACACTACAATATATTTCATTAATGAAACAAGAAGGCCTACAGCATTAAAATTTTACAGCACTACAAATTTGAAAATACTGACAACCTAGGTTTCTGAAAGGGTTTAGAATTGGTTTAGTTCACCTTGAAATAACATTTACTGGGATATTTCAGTTACCCCTTATTTAGTACTCTGCTAAAGTCTTCCTGGCGTAGACAGTATGCAGCATTTCTCCCAATGCTGTGATGCCATCAAGGGTGTATACTGGTGATAATGCAAATAGGAACAAGGAGGTCTTGGGAAATATTTCCCCAACATGATATCACTGAAGTAGAATTTTTTTGCCAGGCATAACTGGATAAAATTGTAGAATGTACTTCTCTAGTTATTGGGTAGTAATTATTCATTTTTTTTAAAACTGAGATTCAACCAAGCTTCACTTTTTTGAGAAATTGAATTGTTTTGTCAAAGAGATATCTGACTAGGTGATGCTAGATATTCCTTTGGCATTGATAAGTTTTTGTGAAGTCAAACAATATTGTATATGTGTGTGAAATGTGAAAATTGTGTATATTTAGTTTTGCCAAAAAGGGTTGCCACAGAACATAAAGATGCACATGACAAATCAAATTTAGATACATTTACTCTACCTTGAGCTGTGAAGTTGAGTATTAAAATGCATCTTGCCACCCTGTGGCAGTTTGAAGCTATTGCACATGGTAAACCATGGACGGATTTTAGTCCTTTTTGCTGTGTCTCTGCAATGGTTGCCTTAAAATTTGAACATTATATCATCATAGCTTTATCTTTTTGTCTTGCTTTAATGTATTTATATAAAGAATGTACTTTTTCTTATGTGTAAGAATCAAGTAACTGAAAAGGTTTAATGTTTGAAAATTTTCCTACAGAAGTGGTAAAGGCATGATATATCTATGTTCTGTTCTACTGTGTGCATGTTTGTCTGTACAATTGCAATGTGTGGAACACTACTTCACCATTTGCATGTATAAAGAGAAATCTCTGTTAAACTCAGTGCCAAATGTTAAACTTTTTTCCTGAGCAAAAAGCTGTAACCTTCCAAAGAACCATAGAAAAGTTACAGTGCAGAAAGTGGCCATTTAGCTCATCATGTCAACATCGGCCAAAATTCTGGGTGAGAAAGATTTTCCTCATGTCTCCTCTAATTCTTCTAAGTCACATTAAACCTTTGGCCTCTGGTAATTGACCCCTCAGCTAGAAAAACAGGTCATACTGTTTATCTCAATTAGGTTAATTGTTAACCTCTTTCTTTAAAGGAAACAACTCTAATCTCCATAGTTTCATCCTATTTTGCTGATTTCACAATTTAATGTTTACTAATAAAGAATAGTGAAGATTTATGAAGTGTCTTTGGATGAAATACTAGGCAGTTGGAGATTGGAAACTAACTTTAAAAAAAACTGCATATACTGGGAAGAGTCAAGCTAGTCAGAATCTATGGAGAGAATTGGAATTGTGGCAAACTTGATGATCCAAAATGTGAGCCAGCTGCAATGCAGTACTGCAGTGGACTGTTACCAGGCCAGCCAATCTTAGTCATTAATGACAGCTGAAAGGATGGGCTGTAACTGAGTGCTGTGAATTCTTTCCACTTGACTCTGACTGACAACTGTCATAGGTAAGATGATGTTTGTTGAACAAATTATAAACTTAGAAATACTTAGATTTTTCTAATTTTAGTCAGGAGACTTTTCATTCTTTAAAGAAAGTGTCTTAGAAAAGCTGGATCTGGAAACAATTTTGCATTACAACTATGACAAGAGGCCACAGATTCAAGCAAGTAAAACACATTTGAATTTGTATCACAAAATCTTTTATTAACACAATGAGCAATACATAAATTGAACTCCTAGCTAGAATAATGGCAAAATTCTTTTATTACCAATTTAGATGTTGCAATGAGAATAATTTGGCATCATAAAATGGCTCAAATGATTTTCTCAATTTAGTTTGTGACATTATTTAGGCAATTGGCATTCCTGATGTGGAGCTATTCATATTGTTTGACACATTGGAAGCCTGCGGGCCAAATTTTCCAATCTGCACCCCTATTAAGTGATACCTCATGTTGACGAGCTGCCTCAGAGTTTTATTATTCCACTCCTGTTTCTTATGCCTCAGTGTCATTGATTATTAGGCTTTTTAATCAGTTTTAAAGCCATCAAACCGAAGTTTATGCTGCTGGCAATTTTTTTGATTTGCTAAACGTAGCAGTAAAGGCTAAGGTACAGCCAGTGATAATATGCCTGTTATTACATAGGTATTATGATGACCTATTTTCTTTTCTCTTGGGAACAGAGCTACTATGTATTTTGAAAGTGACATGATTAGGGTAATATCTTTCTTTTTTAAGGCCAGAGTTTAATTAGTTCAAATTCATTCTTCTGCCTGCTGTTCAGATTCTATTCAGGTTTGTGATATATATAAATGATTTGCTGCTGTTTCTGATATATATAAATGATTGGAAAGAAGATGAAAGAAGAATGATTTGATAAATATATATATATTTTTTTTGCTGCTGTTTGTGATATATATAAATGATTTGGAAGATGTAGCAAGTCTGATTAAGATACAGATGACAAAGATTGCTGGAGTTGTGGATAGTGATGAACATTGTCAGAGATTACAGCGGGATATAGATAGGCTGGAAAATAACGCTTAAATCCTTAAAGGTGGCAACCCAAGTAGAAAAGGTGGTGAACAAGACATACGAAATGTTTGCCTTTATTGGACTGGGCATAGAATATAAAAGTTAGCATATGATGTTGCAGTTATATAGAACATTGATTAGGCCACATTTGAAATATTGTATCCAGTTCTGGTCGCCACACTACCAGAAGGATGTGGAGGCTTTGGAGAGAGTGCAGAAAAGATTTACCAGGATGTTACCTGGTATGAGGGTCTTAACCATGAGGTGAGATTGAATAAACTAGGATTATTCTTCCTGGAAAGATGGAGGTTAAGAGGCGACCTAATAGAAGTTTGTAAAATTATGAAAGGCATAGATAGGGTGAACAGTTGGAAGCTTTTTCCCCAAGTTGGAAATGACAAACACAAGGGGTCACAAGTTCAAGGTAAGTGGGGGGAGTGACAAAGTTCAATACAGATATTTTACACAGAGGGTGATGGGCCTTGGAATGCACTACCAAGCAAGCTGGTTAAGGTAGACATGCTAGATCATTTAAGATTTCTTTAGATAGTTACATGAACAGACTGGTAATAGAGGAATACAAATGGATGGTCTAGTTAGCAATACATTAACAGTGCAGGTTTGGAGGGCCCAAAGGGCTTGTTCCTATGCTGTATTGTTCTTTGTTTCTACTGGATGTTGCACAGTGAACTTGGTAGATTTCACCCTAGTTCAAAAGGTTTTCTGAAGTGACATATTGGTGCATATCATACCTATATTACAGCTTGGAAATGCTTATAATTTGGGAATTTTGTATTCTAGTGCACAGATCATTACTTTTAAGTTGCATTTTCACAACTTTTTTTGCCTACTGAGCACTGAATTTGACAGCAGTTCTTGTGATTTTTGTACTGTTGTGACTATAATCAGAAAATTGACCACACGTGCAACTTGTCATTGTTTCTGAAATGTAATGCACTGCATGATATAGATGTTATCATGGTTGCTATTGCACTTTAATAAAGTTCTTCAATTATTTGAGTTTCTGTGATCTCATTTTTGAGTCTTGCTCTGTTTGTCTGGACATGACATCTCAAATTATTCATAATGATTGTCCTGAGAATAGGCTGATTGATAGTATGGGAGTAGTGGATGCTTTTTTTTTCCAGCCTGTGTTCAGAGGCTTAGTGGGAGGAATCACTAACCTTTCCTCTAGGTGGAATTTTCAGCAGTGGTATAGTAGGCTGGAAAAATGGCATTGAAGTTGCAGGCAATTTTGGCTTTCTCCAACACTTCACAGAGCTAATGGTGGATATAAATTGAAGCGTGGGTTGAATGGCAGCAACTTAGTTGTTTAAAAAAAAGTGCCAAGTCAAAACTGAAGATTCCCCCCTCATTGCCTCATGATGGGGTGTGCAGTGCCCAGGCATGACCCTCTCCCTGCTGAACACTTCTGGCCATTCCTCCTTGCCAGGTGCATACTTATGGAGACATCCTAATTCACATCACTGTCTCCTCTAACATGAATGTATTATGTAGCAGGAGTTATCAGCATAGAGATAATTATTTATTGTAAGGGGTCCCCAACGTTGAGGTTAACTATAGATCCTTATCATGGGTATGAGGATAGCTACAATTGCCTTCATGCCTTTACATGAGCCTGAATTGTGATTTGGGCCTGTGTTATTTGCTTCTCCTGTTTCAATCTCTCAAAAACAGGAATGGAAAATTCCCCACCCAGTAATAAAGTGAGATGAACCTGTTTCTAAAAAGCTGGTGCACCATCTCCAACACCACTGCTCCAGAAACATGCATCACTTCTGGAAAATGTTTTCATACAGGTTCTAGTGAAAGATAATAAAAATCAGCTTGATGGACACCTTGTCCAGGGTGATCTTTGAGGAATGATCATTGAGTGCTACTGGGTGTGTGGAACAAACTGTTCCTACAAAAGTTGACATCTTTAAGGGTTAAGCAAAGGAATGAATAATATTATGTATAGATAGAATCAAAGCACACAGTTTGACAAAGTTCATCTACTAAAAACAACCCAAAATATGCTCTTTAAATTGGTTTATTAGATTATATATATATACACCTTCAATTGAGATGAAAGGTTTAAGTATACAACTTTAAAAAAAATCAAAATGGACCTTTAATCCAAATAACTGTATGCAGACATAGAAATAAAAATATTTACTATAGCTCCAGTAGTAATCTCTAATTTTTTCAGAGTAGCTTATTGCTGATTAACAAAGACCACAAATTTATTTATTAGTAATTTAATTGCACTGTTAATTGTAAACCTACTTGTGAAAAACCCTTATTCGCCACATTCCAGCACCTGTTCAGGTACACACAGAATTTAGCATAGCCAATATACCAGCTCGTCTTTCACGCAGAGAAGAAACTCACACAGACACAGAGAACATGCAAATTCTATACAGATGGTGACCCACGTTGGGAACTAAATCCGGGTTTCTAGTGCTAACCACTACCACTAAAGATTTAAAATAAGGGAATCTCAAACATGAAGTTGAACAGGACTGGAAAGAGGAAACAATTAACAGAGGTGAAAGGTCGCTTTTTGGAGCAGTCCTTTGTGAGTAGGAAGGGTTTTAAACCCAGAATGTCAAGGCATCCTCTTGATTGCTATTTGATTCATCATACACTTTGCTAACCATGAGTATTTTGCACATTTTAGGTATGTGAACAGCATGGCAAAATTTAAACAAACAACAAAGAAAAACAATTTACCAATGTAATGTGAACAGGTAAGATTTGATAGAAAAAAGGAAACCTGTCATAGTGATCACCTGTGTTTTCCTGCTAGGCTAACAAACCTGTTGGTTTGGCTCTGGTATTTTAAACTGAAACACAAACTAGTTTAAAATGCCGTCAGTGAGCATTTTTTTATATTCCATTGATTCTACTTTTACACCTGAATAATGAGGTATTCTTCGGAATCAAAAGCATATTGACTATTTGAGCCAGAGGCACATTGAAAAACTGATTATTAAAATAAATCATAGGCAACAGGTGGTATATAGTGTGAATTGCAGAGAATGTTTAAAGTCTTATTTCTATATACACAGCTAGTCACAGCTGACTGGCATGCTGTTGAAATGATTATGGATTAAAGCAATGACTATAAATTATTGAACTTGATTGTGAAAAAAGTCTTATATATTACAAATTTTTTTTAAAAAAAGTAGTCCTTTGAAAATAATGACTGGTGTTCATTTCCTTCTTTCCAAAGTATACACCCAATTAATTCTGGTTTCTGTAAATAAAAAATATTTTTGAATATAAATTACTGTTGTGTAAAAATTAAAATATTAATAAAGGAAATCATGAAAGGTACTTACCCAAATATTAAGTGTCGTACATGAACATAACCATCTAAAAATATAAACAAAATAGCCAATGGATAGTGTTAGGGGATGTGGCTTTGATTTTAGCTTATGCAGATAAACATATTTTCTATCCCTCTGTGTAATAAAGTGGGAAGTAGCTCTTCAAAGTTTCATCAGTGTGCATCGTACAGGAGGAATGTGCCTACTTGGCATTAGTCCTAGATTTCTGGTGAGAATTGGCAAAGCTGTTTACAGGAATAGATGAAGTGTAAATTCAGTTCCACGGTTGCATAATTATTCAGGAACTTAACTATTGAACCAAATGCTTGTCAGAACTATTTACTTCTCATCAAGGAACTTCCCTTAAAATTCTAACGATTTATTTTCAAATGTCAATGCAATGATTTTACTAGCTGTTTGAACATTATTTGAAAACTAAAACTATTGCAAAGAAAATTAGGATGGATAAAGCCAGTAACCATGAGGACAAAATTTCAACTTAGTCGTACTGAATTGACAGTACAAAGTAGAAACGAGTAACTGAGAGAAAGCAGAAACCATAATCGACAAATACAAAAAATTGCTATCTGTCAGAAGTGGCAAGTTGCTATTCTTTGTGTATAAGCAAAGGCCTCTTTTTGCACTGTAGAGATTTATGATTCTAAGAAAGGTGAAATATTTAAGCTTGGTGGGAAGGTGTCTGGGTTTGCAGTGATGCGAAATTAATCAGTGTCTGCGTATTTTCCTGAAGAATCTGGTTCAGTGACCAGAAACTCAAGATGATTAGCCTAGGGGCAGTAAAGTCATATGTAGCCATCTTCCTGCCACTCAAACTTAAAACTAACCCAAGCATCAGCTGTGACCTTCATAATCTGTTCAGCATAGTACAATGCAAAACCATCAAGGTGCTGTGTTTATTAAGCAATGCAATGATTTTGAATTATGTTCATAATTTTTATTCAAAAGATTCAATACATTCTGTATTGGGGTATTAAGCAATATTTTATATGCAGTTAGAACCTAATGTGATCATCTGTAACAAGTGCTACTTACATTTACCATCAGCATTCCGGCAGATTATTTGGTTTCCCTCTCCGACATCTATTACGTCCAGCTTCTCTCCAGATTTTATGGGTAAATATAAAGGTCCTTTTCTCTCTTGCACAGCATTCTGCTCCACAACTGCAATGTTCTCCACAACTATCTCTTTAGTATACTAGAAAAATATTCACAAAACATTAAAATTGGTGTTTTAGCATCCTGCATGAATTTCACAAACTGCAAATCTGAGTCCATTTCCACCTGTTTCTCAGTCCTTAACTACTTTCCACTGATCTGCATCTTTAACTCCTGGCACAATTATTCTATGCAACCAGGATGATCTTCTGATGAAGGACACACGTAAGTTGCATATAGATGGAATGGAAATCCTCTTGATTCACAATTGCTCCTGGATTTCACAATGGAGTGTTTTTTTAGCTAAGTGGGTACAACTGATGACAACTTGAACTTGGAGAATCCTGCTATATAAGCAAAGCATTTGGTTTACTTTGCTGAATAGAAATGAATTCATTTCCTCGCCTAAACATTGGATCTGTCACCACTTTTATGCAATGGTGTGCTCAGACTTGCTAAATGCTACATTGGATTATGTCTGGAATGACCACAGTGCATAAAAGTCAAGGCCACTATTATTTTGAGAGTGGCAGGTTTGGGTGGCCACCAACATGAATAGAGCCAAAGTTTTGAATCTAGATGACTCTTCATCAGAGCTGGGACTAATCTCCCCAGATAACAATTCACAGAGGGATGTCAATATCTCCTTGGAGAGATTCAATCCTAGTTCTTGTGTTCTTATTCAGCAGTCAGAAGGCATTTGCATTCTGACCGCTGAAGGTAGATCATCCCATTGCCTACACATTCTATGTACAGTATATTGTCTTCTCCTACATTAGGCTTCCTATTGACTCTTCTGCTAGAATTTAAATACAGAATCTAAGAGGCCTTTGCACAGTAGCAGATCCCCTCACCTGCCCTCCTCTTCAGTTCCTCATTGGAACAGGAGCCTCCTCAAGACAGCACAATTTTCATGGACAATGGCAAACTCCAGTTCCCATGCTGAAGTACCTTCCCATCTGGAGACTCCTTCCCTCTCCCTCCCTCCCTCCTTATTTATTAAGGCAGCCTAAGATGGTGAGTAAATAAAGAGCAACAAGATCCAAACACAGTCACCTTCACCAGCAGACTCTGCTGGTGAATGCAGCCATCACCACACATGTAGACCTTTTCATGACCCTTGCCCTGCCTCCTCATACCCACCAATGTTTCTGTGCACCTAACAAAAATGAAGTGGACAACATAAAATCATAATGGATTGAGCGTTTGACAAGATCACTTGCTCATTGATTGGATTTTTAAAAACGATGGCTAAGATTATAATTTCAGCACTTGAGTGCCTTCGAAGACTGACATGATAATGTCCAGCTGCCAATTTGCGGCTTTAAAATCCAGCCCATAGTCTTTAAACTGAAGCAGAGCTCTTGTTGCTGACCCTAGTGTATCCACCATATATTTTCAGTGAACATCATACTGAATTGTCTTTGCAGAATGCTTCATTTAATTTTAAAGTAAACTCACGTTAAATTTTTCTCTAAATTCTTGCTCCTTTAACAGTTTCTTCTTATCTACTTTCGTCTCCTTTTCTTCATTTAAATCTTTTCGCTTGCCTTTGAATATTCCTTTTGCCTTCTCTCTAATAAAAGAAACAAGTTTTACAGTTTTACATTGGTCTTTCAGATTTATTGACAAAAAAGTGGCATTTATGCTTAAAAATGTAGAATATGGAGATAAATCCATGTGAAGTCCACATCCCTGTGGAGCTGAGCCCACCAAATGATCAGCCACGATCTTATTAAATGGCAGAGCAGACTTGAGAGGCCAAATGGCATACTCCTGTTCCTAGTTCTTATTTTTCTGCTTTATAACAGAATTAAACATCTAAAGCCAAATATAACTTTGGTGTGCAATACTCAGCGTTAGCCTAAGGATACAAGATCTTATTGAATTTTTCTCTTTTAGTAACTTCCTATGTTATTTGTATTTATGTCAAAGTTTTAACATCCATTCCAGTTTTTTGAACAAAGTAAAATATTGAAATGTTTAAAAGTTTTTTTTAAAGTTTATTACTGAAGTCACAAGTAGGCTTATATTAACACTACAATAAAGTTACTGTGAAAATCCCTTAGTTGCCACACTCATGCGCCTGTTCAGGTATACCGAGGGAGAATTGCAATGGTTTTTCTCTTAATTAATAAACTGCAAATTTGCAGCTGCCAAATGTTTTGCAAAGAAAACCACCAGTGCAACAATTGGGAAAAAAAGCTCAGTATTCTTGTGTTCAAATGTTCTTCTCTCCCAAAGGCGCCAAACCTTATTGGGATAGATTTCCACCAGCACTGCACTCAAGAGGCTCGTCGTTCATTTGTAAATCGACAGTCGCAATATGCACTTTGACTATGGCAAATCTTGTAGCCATGCCAAATTTTGTTTTTGTTCAACTCTACCTCCACAGACCTCTTTAGATCCAGTAAAGAGTGGAGTCGCAATCAGAAATGGGAATCTCCCCCCTTCACTCACCCTCCACCTAACCTAGTATTGCTGATGGCAATTATGGAATTCTACTGCAACTCAGTTGAGACTATTACAAATGATCTGAATTTTGTGTTGCACTGAATGGGAAATTTATTTAAATCAAGTAGGTAGTTTGTGAAACTATATAAATACTTAGACACATGGTACAAAAGGCTGGATTCAAATTATCTGAAGAGTGAGCAATATATCTGCACAATTTATCAATTTGATGTGGATTGTTAACGTGTCAAATACAGATCACAAGTTTTCACAATTTAATTTCACTGGATAATTTTTCTGATTGTTTTCACATCATGAAATCACAAATTAACCTCTGTAAAGCAAACAATTTACACATATGTAACTGAAAAATGGAACGTGGATGGGTCTGCTTTCTATACTGGTTTTTAGGTGAAGAGGAATTATACTAAAGTTCACTGACCAGGAGCCATAGTAATTGAGGACAAATAAAATAGAAATTGTATCAAGATTACTGCATTAAGATGTAGATTGATTCATGGGAATGTGCAGAGTTGGAAAATGCAATTCAATCCTGAATTGTACATTTTGGGAAAAGTGACAGCAAAAGGAAGCATGCCCTTAAACAAATTTCATAACAATGAGAGAAGAGAGAAATCTGGTGATTTGCAGATTTTAAAAAAAGTGGGAGTGCAGGTAGGAAAGTTTGCAAAAGTACAAATTGGATTCTTAATTTCATTCACTTCAAACATGATGAAATGGTGCTGAATTTGTGCAAGGAATTGGTTTGGTCTCAGTCTGAGCAGCAGACTTTTAAGACTGCTATGAGAGATGGGTTAAATAGGAAAGATTTACAAGAAATGATACATTCGGAAGAAAGATTCAACATTTGGGTGGCACAGTGGTCAGCACTCAGCGCCATCCTTATTGCACCATTTTTCCAGCTATATTCAGCTTTATCCCACTTTTATACTCAGTTATGTGTGATACCAAGGATAATTTTGAGTTCTACTTGCTAATTCCCTACTTAACTCCTTAAGTTCTGACTGCAGAACCACATCTCTCTTTCTGCCTATGTTGTTGGAATCAATATGGACCATGATTGCTGGCTATTTGCCCTCCCCTGCTGCGAGTGCTCTGAAAGATGATCAGTAGCCTCCTTGACAATGGCACTAGGAAGGCAGTGCACCATCCTGGATGCACAGCAGCAGCCTTTATATTCCCCTACCTATCGAATCTCGTGTTACTATTGCCATTCCAGTCTCTTTTATGCCCCCCCCCCACCCTTTGTAAAGCTATGACTCCATGGCCTTGGCTCTGGCTGCACTAGAACACCTAGTTTATTAAGTTTTTAGTCAGCTCTTTAGTTCATTCTTTTTAGTTTAAGTTGTTTGGTTTGTCCCTTGCCATATATACTTTTATAATCCTCCTCAAATGCCTGTTCAAAACCATTATTTAACAATGTTATAAATCTCCCCTGTGAGTGAATTATGTTAATCTTTGATTGTCAAAGATCAAATCTTATGTAATCCAGTTACAGCCAAGACAATGTTCTGACTCTGTCTTTCCTTGGTCTGCAGTTGCCTTCCTCTAACAACATTCATGACAACTAAAGCAAAGACTATCATTGATAGGAGGCTTTTCAGGAAGGAAGAACAGTTAGGAATAAGGATATCTGTTTGGTGTGCATATGGAGATGCAAGGCCTAATTTTTTTAATACGCTTTATTAAGTAATCAGAACTGAATACTGGTTGGAGAGTGAGATGTCCTCAGAGGACCCCTGCCTGTTAATAGTCACACATTTCCTCTCTCCTTGTGTAATCCCTGCTATCCATGAAGTTCTCAACTTCAGGGATGTAGGACTGTGACTCCAGCTATCACTCAAGTTCTGAAACCTGAAGCTTGAACTGCTGCAACTGATGACATTCATGCACACGGGAAGCGTCTTGGAGTTCCCACATAGCACCGGATGTACATCAATAGTAGGGGGCATGCACTTAAAGCAGGAGGGGGAAGTTCAAAGGAGGTATGAAGGGAAAGTGGTTTTTCTCCCCAGAGTGATAGATGTCTGCAACATATTGCCAGAAGTGATGGATGCAGAATCGATAGGGGCAATTAAGGGGTTTTTAAGATAGGATCATAAATATGCAAGGAATATAGAGGGATAGGGACCAAGGGCAGGTAGAGGGATTAGTTTAATTTGGCTTCCTGTTCAGCACAACATCACAGGCCAAAAGGGTCTGTTCCTGTGCATTTTCTACATTTTATACACAGTTGCAGTTGGAGCAGCCTTGGGGTTCCTCCATTAAATGATAAATCCTGCTATTAATAATAAATCCTACCAAGATATAGAATATATCTTACTCTTTAAAAAGAAAGACTCACTAGCTCCTCACATCCCTTCTGTTGTCATTGCTTAAAATATAGAGAAGAAAATCGAATGCTTTAATTACATTTTTAACATTTGTTTAAAATTTTACAGCTGCTTAAAGTTAGTTTATTTGTCACATTTAAGGCTTACATTTACATTGTAATGAAGTCACTGAGAAATTCACTTAGCTTAGACACAGTCCATAACTCTGGAGAAAGGGAAACGTAGCAGCAGTACTCACCATTCATTCAATCAACTCACAGCTTTCCTATGATTTCACTTCAATTTTCTGCATAATTTGTTTCAAATTTCAGTGGAGTGTCCGGTTCCCAAGTCTCTCCTCAGGTAAGTGACGGATCCTACAACTGGGCCTCAATTCATCTTTTTTCTAGTGCTCCTGATTCCTCCGAGGTCTACTCGAGCTACTAAGTCTCTCCTCAGGTAAGCAATAAGGTCCAGGCTTCAATCTGCTTCAATTGACGTTGATCCCTCCCAGCTCTGTTCCTGAGTATCTCGTTCTGTGTTCTTGGAGATATCAGGAAAGAACGCATTGATGGATTCCTGTCATCTTACCCCCTATAGGATGGTTTGTAGATGAAGTATAGCATTGATAACAATTAAAGCAAAGACCATCATTGATGGGAGGCTTTTCAGGGAGAAAGTATAGTTAAGAATAAGGATACCTGTTTGGTATACGTATGGAGGATGCAAGGCCTCATTACTTGCAGCGTTTGCAGAGCAGAACTGCAAAGTCAGTTAGGATTATATTCACCGGAGTTTAGAAGAGTGAGAGGATATCTCATAGAGCCTTGATCCAATGGTGGGGGAGTCTAGAACTTGCAATCATTGTTTGAGAATAAGATTTTAGAACTGAGGTAAGGAGAAGTTTCTTTACCCAGAGAGTGGTGAATTTGTGCAATTCACTACCACAGAATGTAGGCAAGGCCAAAATGTTGTCTAATTTCAAGAACAAATTAGATATAGCTCTTGAGGGTAAAGGGATCAAGGGATATGGGAGGAAGTGGGGAACCAGAATATTGAATTCAGTGATCAAGATGAATGGTGGAGCAGGCTCAAAGGGCCAAATGGCCTATTCTGCTTCTCGTTTCTGCAGATCAAGGAAAGACAGTCAGAGTCTAACCACTTCAGAACACTGTCTTGACTGTAATTGGATTACATTAGATTTGATCTTGGGTGATCAGAGATTAACATAATTCACTTACAATGGAGATTATAACATTGTTAATTAATGGTTTTGAACAAGCATTTAAAGAGGAGGATTATAAAAGGATACGTGGCAAGGAACAAACCATACAGCTTCAATTAAAACGAGCTGCCTAATGGACATGTCTTCATCAGTGCTTTATTTCTATGATAAATACTCAAACTCTTCAACATAAAAGAAAGTGGCAAAAGCTTGAAATAAATCATAAAAAGACAAAGGAATATTTGAAAGATACACCAAGTGAATCAGCATGTAAAAGAGAAAAAAATGGGTCAAATTTAAGGTGAGACTTTCTCTAGCCTAAGTATATAATTCTGAGTTAGTATATCAGGTCAATAGCCTTTCATCAGGCTAACGAAAAGTCATTGACCTGAAACACCAACTATTTTATTTCAGATTTCCAGCATCTGCAGCAGTTTGCATTTGTACAAAAATTCTGAAGCTAGGCCCTTTTTTTGAAATTTTGACCAGCTTTTTCCTTGAGGAACTGAACTGGATCAGGCATATGAAGACTGTAGCTACCAGAGTAGGTCAAAGGTTAGGAATCCTGTGGTGAGTAACTCAACTCTCCAAAGCCTATCCACCAACTACAAGGCACAATGTAATGGAATACTCTCCAGTTGCTTGGATGAGTGCAGTTCCAATAACACAAGAAGTTTAATACCATCCAGAACTCAACAGCTGCTTGATTTCTCCCCTCCCACAAACATCCATTCCCTCCACCATTGACAAACAGTGGTAGCAGCATGTACCATCTAGAAGAACTCAAGTCCCTTAGGCTGCAAACTCACAATCGCTACCGTCTAGAAGGAAAGAATAGCCTACACTCAGGACACAACCACCTGGAGATTCCTCTACAAGTAATTACCCCCCCCCTTCCTGATTTGGAAATACATCGCCTTTCCTTCATTGTCACTGGATTAAAATCCTGGAACTCCCTCTCCCTCCCTGACAGCACTGTGGGCGTACACAATGCCTATACCTCAGGCACTACAGCAGTTTAAGAAGGCAGCTAACCACCACCTTTTAAGGGCAATTGGGATGGGCAATAAATGCTGATCTAGCTAACAACAAAACATTCGTTAAGTGAATTTAAAAAAAAACTCAAGTGCTCTGTATTCCAGCATTTTACTTTGCAACTTACTTATTTGTTGCAAGTGGGCTTGCATTAACACTGCAATGTAGTCAACTATTTAGTTTATAAAAGTATCAATTTACCTGAGCCCTTTAGCATCTGCAGTGAAGTCATCTGTGAAATTAAACAAAACAATTTAACATTTAAAAAAATGAATAAAAGTTTACTAGAGTTTATTTATGAACTTTTAACATTAAAAAAATTTATTAAACAAGAAAAAATGAACTGTATCGCACGAGACAAAAACATATTGGAAAGATCTCCGTATGAACACAAAAATGACTCAACCCTCTCTCTTTCCTTCAACCAAGCTATAACCTTACAGACACAAAAAGACTCAGTGAAGATTTACATCAAGGCTTTTTACTTGGGCTGGCCCTGCTGCAAACAGTTTTCTAGCTGCTGATTTCTGAGCATTCACTCGATGTATTTTTCCCAGCTGCTATTTTTCCCAGAGACACCCAAAACCGCACTTTAAACCGTCACTTCAATGGCCAAGTAAACACAAGTCCCCTAAACTCTGACACCCCCCGCCCCCAGCAGCAACTTTTATCAGAGAGCTTGGAACTCTCCAACATACTCCAAATTTCTTCTCTGCTTTCCCCATCTCCGTGTCTCTCACTGCACCCCTGTCACTAGGCAACATCACACCCTTTTTCTACTTTGTATTTTGCTTCCCCAGAAAGTCACTAAACTACTGTGTGACCTACCTCTTCACTTCAGGAATTATAAAACTACATTCAAAAATCAGAGCATACAAACAAATCTGGAAAATCTGATCTTTTTTGCTCAGAGGCCCTCCAAATTTCCTGGTACCAAGCTCAAGAAAAAAATAAATGAAACTGAAACCACGTTCCACCTTATTTAACACAAAAAGTATAAATACAAGTTGTACATTATTTCTAACAATATCCAAATATAGATTTAATAAATACAGTGGCATAACTTACCTTCATTACTGTCAGTGGAGAGAAAAAATAAAAATTAAAATCCACAAATAATAATTGATAACAAAATATGTAACTATGAAAACCATATTCACCAATAACTTTAACTTGACTGATGTGCAAATTCGTACAATTTTAAAATAATGTGATCCTTTTAACAGACCTGGAATCACTGAGTAAGATTGCTGATTCTTATGTTGCACCAAAAGATACTAGCAGTGTCAAGCCTGAAGGAATTTATCTGCTCTCAGTAGGCCAACCATCTGGCTAATCACATCAGTAGCTGGATGTAATCATCAAGCTCTTCAGCACAATTTCTGGTGGCATATGGTTAGACTTGTCATAGAATCCCTATAGCGCAGGTGATGATCATTTGGCCCATCAAGTCTGCACCATCCACAATCCCACAGAGGCTCTAACCCTGTAATCCCACATATTTCCTCTACTAACCCCTCTGATACTAGGGTCAATTTAACATGGCCAATCCACCTAACCCGCATAACCTTTGGAGTGCAGGAGGAAACTGGAGCACCTGGAGGAAGCCCACGGTTGAATAACCTTTTAAAAAGAAAGTTGATTCACTAAATCAACATTTATTTCCAACTTGAGCATATTGCAAATGGCTGGAAGAAGGTGAAACATTGCCACAAGGTTTCCTGCTATCTCTAGAATGTTGCAAGACAACATTAGAAGGAAAAAGGTGGAGAAAAGATCACACTAACTGCACTTAGAAATGTTGGTTATGGATGGGAGAGGAAATGTGCTGCAGAAGCACTACGCCAGGCACTTGAATCCAAACATAGGGAGAGGTTCAATAACGTCACTAGATCAGCAAAAGTTTGTGTAAAACAAAGCAGGGTGAAATATTTAAAGAGGTCATTCTGTTATACCATAATAACATGTTCAAAATGTTTAAAAATATATTCACCTTATTTGCATTTATATATCTAGAAATCTGGCTAAAAGTTGCCACTGCTGCAAGGATTCAAATGGTAGATTGCTGCTTTCCTAACTAGTTGATTAATTCAAGTTATCAGTAGACTGAGCATGCCAACTGAATAATAAGTATATAGTACTAATGCAATCATATTCATTTTCACCAAAACCCAGTCTATGCTCACTAGCCAGGAGAGATTTTAAATCTTAGATATTTCTACACATCAGGAAGGATTAAAGATTGTATTGGCACAGAAAGTTAGCAGGGCCACATGATACACATAACACTTTGTCATCATGTTCTATGTTCTATCAAATCAAAAACAGCACTTTCAAAAGTAAAATTCAGCAAGTACACCAGTTCTACCAGTAAAAATATCATTTTCTTCAAGTATCAGGAGGTGCAACACATAATTTACTTTACCCTTCTGTATCTTCTAACTTTGTGTTCATTTCTCCAATTCTCGTTACGTTTTCTTCACGCTTCCTGAAGATATTTTTCCAGCTGCTCTTACCTGTGTCTGATTTGGATGTTCTGTCCCTATAAAGAGCACAGAAAAATACCAGGGAATGAACCATCAGGTTTTAGTTACCTCCACTAATTTCACTAGAATTGGCATACAAAATTTCCTGATGTATGGAGGAGAGAGGCCTAAACATCACTGATAATCATCATCTGCTGACATTCATTGACTAGACCACATGAATAACGGTCACTTGGAAAATTTTTCTGGAATCATACTGCAATACAAATCATAACCACAAGAGAGGAGGGAAAGAAGTAGAAAGATGAAACTTTTAACAATTAAGAAATTTAGTTTTTTTGAGAACATAGGCACAAGTAATCTATAGGTAGCAAAGTGACAATGACAATTCAATCACTTACTCAAAATCACCATGTTCCTTTACGTTGTTAACATCTTCATAATACACACTACTTGCACTACTTTCTGAGTTAGTCATAGCTGAGAAATATAAACAGGATTTGATTAGAAGCAAAGCAAAAGGAGTTTTAAAAACATATTGTGCACATTGAAATTTAGAAAAATATATTGCTATTTAATCCTAAAGCAAGCTTTTCCATTTCTCCCCGCATAAAGACTACCAAATTCTACCTCCATAATATTGTACATGTCCATTCCCAATTGCTGCTGTAACGACTATTTCCACCCCATATTTGACCATTTGTATTTTGATAGGTTGCCCACTCTCCAAAAATGTCAGCCTCACCATATTCAATCCTGTACCAAATCTTACTTATTCAATATCTCTGTCCTTAGTGTCCTTTTGGTTCCTGTTGGACTTTAACCTGGTGCTGAGAGACTTCTTACTTTGCCCACCCCAGTCCAATGCCAGCATCTCCACAGCATCCATTCCCTCCACCTCTGCTGCATCGTGGCATCAGTGTGTACCACCTATGGCATGCACTGCAGCAGCTCACCAATGCTCCTTTGACAGCATCTTCCTAACTCTGACCTCTACCATCTAGAAGGACAAGGGCAGCAGGTTCATGGGAATATCACCACCTGCAATTTCCCCTCCAAGGCACAGAACATCCTGACTTGGAAATATATCATTGTTCCTTCACTGACATTGAATCAAGATCCTGGAACTCACTCCTTAAAACCACAGAGGATACACCTGCACAAATGGACTGCAGCAGTGTAAGGAAGTGGCTCACTACTAGTTTCTCAAAGGAAAAATCAGGATGGGCAATAAAAATGCTGGCCTAGTGAGCAATGTCCACATCCCATGTAAGAATAAAAATCTAATCGGCATGATGTCAGAAACAATATACAAATTAGTTTCATTCTTTAGATAAATGAACGTTGAAATAATTCAGAATGGTTTTGGAAGTACATCCACTTATTGCACATCAATATCATTACAGACTATTTTCACTTAAAAATATTTATTTTGGGTCAAGTGAGAAGAGGAAGTTTCAATTACATCTCAGTTTTGAAGGCCACTGCACTTCAGATAAATTCAATAATGTTTAAGACAAATTCCAAACCTCAGTAAAATGGCTACTTACATGAAGTGGATTGTGATCTTGAATGTGCACTGTGGAAATATGAAATGGATAAATTGTTTGAGAAATAAACATCTAATTTCAAACTAAGCACCAGTCTCATCAGAGCAGATGGGCTTCCCCAATCATGCCTGCTTCCTGACCATGCCAGAACCACTTGCCTTTGTAAACATGTTTTTGAAATTGCATGCTGTTAGGGTACATAAGGAGGGGAGACAATACCAATGTGTGACAGCATGTGGCTGGGGATTTTGTTCAGGTGGTAAGTTTTTTCTCAAGTTTAAATTTAGATTAAAAGTCAAGCTCCGACATTAAACTTTCAAATGAGTTAAAATATCCTTGTTGAATATGGAGATGCCTGGCAGTGGTTGTTATGTCAATCAGCAGAAATTAGTTGGTTCAATTAGTGTTAATATAGTAGAAAGCTAAGCTTGCTGGCTGCTATACCAGCAGAGATTTTACAAACTGCATGAAGGGAAAATCCTGTCAGAGTGACATACACACAGAATAATAGTTGGGAATTTGGTTCAGGTGAAAATTAAGTGCCGAGGAGCAAAGAGCTGCACTTTCTTCTACTTTTTTTTTTAAAAAGCAAAAATCTCAAATAGTTGGTGAGTATTTTTCCTTTATCTCCAAGCTGGATTTTGACTCCAACTCCTCAAATTCTCTCAGTGAAACATCTTTCCTGATTCTATATGTTGTTGGTTCTCATTTGGGGACCGATTACGTGACGGTGAGTCAAGCAGCTCTGGGATATCAGGAAGTACAAAGAACAAAGTAGTAATGGAGGAAGCTCTGAATTGGTCCAATACGTACGATGTGTTTGTTACCTGTGATGATGAGGAGGACTACAAGATGGCTGTGCCAACTGACTGTGGCACCATGTCATTAAACTGGGGGAGCAAAGGGGCATTTGGTAGTGACAGGAGACAGTATAGTTAGCAGGGATAGATACTGTTCTTTGCAGTCACGATCAGGAGCTCCAAGAGTTGAGTTGCCAACATAGTGCCAGGATTA
This sequence comes from Sphyrna mokarran, assembly GCA_024679065.1. NCBI lineage: Eukaryota > Metazoa > Chordata > Chondrichthyes > Carcharhiniformes > Carcharhinidae > Sphyrna > Sphyrna mokarran. The sequence goes on along the minus strand of JAGIQG010000009.1, from coordinate 45,085,251 downwards.
GGGCATCTCGTGGCTGGAGAAGAACTTGTGAGGAGGGAAGGAACCCAGTCATCATAGTCAAAATGAGAATCAACGACATAGGCAGAACCAGGAATGATGTCCAGCTGAGAGAATGTGAGGAGTCAGGGTCAAATTAAAATTAAAATGCAGAATATGAAAGGTAATCATCTCTGGATTGTTATGTGGGCCATGCACCAATTGACATACAGTCAAGCTGATCAGAAAATTAAACCATAGCTCAAAAAGAAGTGTGGAAAGAGGTGTTTAGATTTAGGGTGCAGAGCAGCCTTTAAACAGACAGAGAGGAGTGGGGAGAGTTCAGGAGAGGGGAAATATTGAAATCTAAAGAGTAAGATCAAGGCATTAAAAAAAGTGCAACAGTGGGGGTAAAGACAAGCATGGGGACAGAAAACTTAACAACAAAAAGAAAATCAATGAGTAAGATCAATGCAGGACACAAATAGTGATACAGGATTTTGATCTATTTACCATTACAGGAACATGGTTATAAACATTCAAGGTTGGGAAATAAATATTCCAGGGTACATAACATTTGAGGAAGACAGCCAGAATGGCAAAGGATAGTACTCTGATAGTAAAGGATGGTTTAAGGATATTAAGAAAAGATCTACCTCAACAACATCACAAAGTAGGATCAGTACTGGGGAAAATTAGGAATAACAAGAGTCAGAGAACACTTGTAGGATTAATTTATAGGGCCCCATAACAGTAGTTATACCACTGGGCACAGCATAAAACAAGAAATCATAGGAGCTTCCAATAAATGCAATGATTATGGAGGACTTAAATCTGGACAATCAAATTGGCAAGATAATCTAGAAGATCAGTTTGTAGAATGTTTACATGACCATTTCTTGGAGCAATACATTGTGAAATTGACTAGAGATAGAACTATCTTAGACACAGTATTGTGCACTGAACCAGCATTAACTACTAGTAGCAAAAAATTCACAGGGAAATAGTCATTATAAAACAATTGAATTCCAATTAAGATTGACATAATCTGGTTCCTAATAAGAATCTGAAACAATACCATTACGTGGATACGAGGAGAGAACGCATTGTGGTTAATTGGGTGAATAGACTACAAGTTATGGAAGTAAATGAACAGTAGGAAACATTTAAATAAACAATTCAAAATGTGCAACAAAATACATTGAAAAACAGAAACTCAGCAAGAACAATCCATCTGTAGCAAGTCTGAGGATTGGGACTGTTCAGAAATCAGCAAGGGCCACCAAAAATTAAAAAAAAGGAAAAATGTATGCCTCAGGGGAATTCATGACACAAAGTGATGTTGGGGCCTCACTCAGCTTATGGAGCCAGAATTGACATGCCGAGTGGGTCACTGATCTGTTAGTGAGGAGATTAGTGCATGCACACTGGACCCCACCCCAAGATCATTGTTTCCCGACCCTCTCCCCGACCCTCTATCACTGGCTGACCTGGTCACCCCCAATCCTCTGGAGCAGCCCCAATTCATGGCCAGGCCTACCTCGTTCTATTGCCAGCCCGATCTCACCTTCCCCCCTCCCCCTCACTATGGCCAGCCCTGATCTTCCCAACTCTCCACTATGTGCAGCCCCAATCACCACCTTCCTCCCTCTCCCACTGAACCCATTGCAGACTGCACAGGAGGTTCCCAATCACACCACTGATCAGCCCCAGTAGGTGCCACCCTCCCACCCCAGTAGGCCCCGTCACCTCTGGCCTCACCCTTTTGGCACTGCCCAGTGCAGCGCCCCCGACCTCAATGACCTCTGCCCCACCAACAGGATTAGCCTGCCTCGTCCCCATTGATGGGTCCAGATGTAATCTCCATTGGTGGGAATCTCTCCCATCAGGGGAAGCAGTGGAGGAGGAAGGGGGAAAGATTGGTGGGGAGAAGACCCTAGCAGATCCGGAGCTTATCTAATTTCAATATGGTAATCAGCCAGAATAATCTGGGAGACTCATGATTTGCTGGACGACGGTCACAAGTCTCACTACAGATCCCTTGCAGATATCTCCTGGCCTGTTGTGCTATTTGAGCAGCGCAGTCCTGGGCCCACATCTGGAATACCATGTGCAGCTTTGGTCTCCACATTTAAGAAGGGATATGCTCATGTTGGAGTTCACAAGATTGTGTTCACAAAATTAATGCCCGGGATGTCCAATGATGAGAGACCGAGTAAATTGCTCTTATACTTTCTGGAGCTGAAGACAAAATTGAGCTTATATTCTCTCTGGAGTTTAAGAGAATGAGTGCTAAACTCATCGAGACCTACAAAATTCTGAAGGGTCTAAAAGGACGGACTCAGATTACATTCACTGACCACAGTCTAAAACAGAGTAGCACATTCTCAAGATAGAAGGGACAATTCCCTGAAGGGGACAATTCCTTGAGAATCATGCGGCAAAGTGATGAGGAGAAATCACTTCACTCAAAGGCTTGTGAAATCTTTGGAATTCTCTACCCCTAAGGGCTGTGCATGCTCCATCATTAAATATGTTTATGGCTAGGTTGGATAGAATTTTGGTGTCGTAGGAATTAAGGGACTTGGAGAGCAGGCTGGAAAATTGAATTGAAGCCCAAGAACAACCGTGATAGCATTGAAAGGCAGAGCACTGTCTACTTCTGCTCCTATTTCTTGTGTCAAGGATCATGTCCTTCAGTAACAACCTCTATCACCCAAAATATCATCTCTATCTGCTGGCCATCCATTCATTCATTCACACCGGCTGTTCATTGCAGTCTGATCTCTAGTATTGAAATGAAGGCCAGTAGTAAATTTCCTCTTTACACAATGATGTTTGCCATGCATCCTAACATCTGAATGCCGCACTCAACGACAGATGTTAGCATCATGAAAGAGCGTTTTGTTTTTCTACTAATTACATTCAGTTTTTGCATCAACTATTCTCAAGTCTGGTGTACAATATTGTTTGATTGCAAGTTAAAACTTTTCCCGTACTGCCTTAACAATAATGAATCATACTGCATCATTGTGCAAAGTTCCCCTTCTCACCCTGTGAGCTTTGCTGCCTCAGAACAGTGACATTTAAAACACATTACGGGCAGGTTTACACTGTGGCTTACCTCCAGTAGAACTTGGATTGATGAAACCTATTTCCTATAAGATTGTTATAACCAGCAGGTTGGGACTACTTTCACATCATTAGATTGAGCGATTTCAGATCCAAATCTCTGAGGTGCAAATAAATTGTTCGCTGTGACACTGCATTATTCAGTTAGTTAAAAAAATTAACATGGAACATATCCCAAAGCACCCTCTTCAAATTTATTCTACCCATAATCTTGTCTTTGACATATTGCAAAAGAAAAAATTTCAGATAGTAATGAGAAATGATGATTAAAAATGCTTGTGCTCTAATCATCTTTCTTTGTGGTGAAGTACTGTTAGAAACATTAGGAATACTTTCTGCTGATGGTCTCAGGAGTACATTCAAGAAAAATGTGTAAAATCAGACTTGAAATGTCACAATTATTTAAGTAGAATTTCAATTAGCCAGTTATTAGACACAATAAACACCTCTGAGGGGAAAAAAGATCTTGAGCTTGTTCAAGGGAGCTATTTGAGACAGAATGTGTTAAGTAGAGAGTCAGACTAATGTCAGATCTGCCAACTATAGAAAACATTTACTAGAAAAAGACAAATAAGAAATTGTGCTGCAAGAGGAAATTGCTGCAATATATTAACTGGTTTTCCCTTTTGTATGGATCAAGAGGTTAGGCAGAGGAAACAGAAAGCACTTAACTTCTTTCGTTCATGTCCTCCTCTATCAGTATATAGTGGCAGCAGTGTGTACCATGTAGAAGATGCACTAGAGCAACTTGCAAAGGCTTCTAAACACCTCACAAATCTGCAATCTCTATGACTTAGAAGGACAATGGCAGAAGGTGCATGGAAACTAACACCACCATTCTCTCAAAGTCAAACACTGTCCCGTTGTGGAAGTATGTCATCATCCCTTCATTGTCACTAGGTCAAAATCTTGGAATTCTTTTCCTAACAGCACTGTGGGAGTACTTTCACCACATGGAATACAATGGTTCAAGGTGACAGTTCATCACCAACCCCTCAAGATGAACTACCCCTGAGAGCAAATATAACTGAAGCAGTCATATAAAATGAGAATGCATGGAGAATAAACTTAAAAAAAATATAAGAATGAGGTGAGATAGAGCACATGTAAATTGAGAAAACGAGGCAGCTTGTAAAGCTCCTATTATAAATACCTGAGAAGATCTTGTGCTTTTTCTTTTTTCATTTTCTCCTTTCCTCCATCACCAATTTCCTTCTTGAACAGCTTTCCCAGTTCTTTCATTCGATCTTTTTTAAGAGCCCTGGATAAATGTGAGCACATTAACACAGAATTATACTTATATTTTCCAAGGGAATTGCCTTTTTGCTGTGAATATGAATAGGCATGTTTGGAAATAGCTCAGGTTTTAACAGCAGTGCCCAATCTTGTTTGTACACACGGTCCACACACATACATTTTCAACATGGATCATTACAAAGCAATCCCAAACAACAGCTGATGTTTGTTCTCCCTACATGTGGAGCTAAGGCAGAATATGGCAACCCAACTGTTTCCTTACTGAGATAAGTTAACACAGTGCATTCAAGGATTGAAACTCAAGACAAGAACTTCATCGTACAGATTTGAAAGTTTTTGATTTGGTTTCTAATTTATGTTAAACTACCTGATCTTAACTGGGTGACATTAAGGTGCTACAAAAGGGACCCTTGCTGGAAAGTGAAAGTGGATATAGCATGGATAAGACTGTCTTCATCTCCATCAGCACAGATAGACCAAGAACGCTCATTGTGCAAAACTGCAGAATAAAGTATCATCAATGTGTGACATGCTGAATGGTGAGCCACTAATTTCAGGAAGGAAAGAAATAATACAAATATTGCTAGTCTAAAATAAAACATCACTTTAGATTTGACCATCAATTATTTTAGATAGAAAATGGGGCAATACCATTGAATATATTGCACAAGCCTGTTTTAAGTTGCATTCAGACCAAACAAAAGCCCCAATATTTGGCCCAAATCATTTCTTGATATTATAATTGTTCACACAGTAGATCACAAACATTCGTGGAGGATAAATCCCATAAGACATAGAATAGCTACTGCCTAATATTGACCCTTTCTATTGCTTAACAGCACGTAGATATTGGAACAATGAGATAAGCCCTTGCAATCTCTGATATCTACTCACTAAATCATGATAATCATTTTATGTACATCAAAGGAATGAAAAGATAAGCAAAGCTTGAAAAGATGTCTGATTAATTGAACTATTCAATCACCACAGTCCATAAAGGACAAAACTTAGCAAAGCTTCTTTTTCCTGATCCCCATTCCATGGTTATTACTGTAATGGTGAAACTGTTGGGAAAGATTAAGATAAACATCAGTTATGATGCTGTCTGTGTTAAAATGGCTCAAAACCATGGATTTTGTTTAAATCATTTACATTTTTCCTTAAACATTAATACGCGAAATCTTTTTCCATGAATAAAGCAGTGCTCTTACACAAAGCCAATATCATTTCAAATAGCCATCTCCAGTGGCAGCATCCAGAATTTGTGTCTGTAATTCAAATAAATGGAAAAATAAAATCAATGTAAAATGCTTACACAGAGCCACTTGTTTCCACATCATCGTATACTTGCTCATGCAGTGATTCTGAAACAGAAGAAGATACATATAATAAGTCTGACAGAGAAAAAGAGCGAACTGCAGACTGTAGACAGCCACGAACAGTAAACTGCATTAACCTCTGTATGGCTGAGTTCAAGGAAAGTTTGATTATTGTAGCCCAATGGGAAGAAATTATTAAAAAGATAATTAATATCAAAACTGATTACATTTTGCATATTTACACATTTATTTTATCATCCAGAAATACACCATTAATTTCCACTAATCCATCCTGATGACTCTGATTATTACCTCATTAGCACTTGGCTCGATTCCTCCACTGCCAATAAATGATCAAAATTGCTTCTTCAACATTCAGTACTGGATAAGCAGACATTGTCTTTTACTAAATACTGGTAAGACCAAAGCCATTGGTGCCTGCCGCAAGCTCTGTACTTTAGCCATGAACTCTATCCTCCTCTCATGCAACAGTCACAGGTTGAATCTGGACCAAATAGGTCACCTAAATCCACCTCCATTATATCACCTAGCACTGCTCCTACCCAAATTCACGCTGCTGAAACCCTCGTTCAGGCTCTGAACGTTACTATTCTAGTACCCAACACTACACTCACTTCATAAACTTCAAGTCATCTAACATTTTGCTGCCCAAGTTCGAAATTGCACCAAGTCTCATTTACCCATCACCCCTGTGCTCGCAGACCTACACTGGCCTCTAACCCTTGAAGATACCTGCACTCTTCCATTCAGCCTCTTGAATGTTCCTTCCATCATCAAAACTCTTGATACACCTCTCTCCTCTCTTTCCCTCTTTAGTTTATTCCTTTGAAACTAATGACTGCTCCAATTTCCTCTTTGTGGCTTGGTGTCACATTTTGCTTGGTAGTGCTCTTGTGAGCTATCAAAGCATGTTTTATAATGTTAAAGAGCTACATAAATACAAGTTATTGCTTGTTGTTGCATTTTAACATACAAGGCTAGCCACGTTTTACAGGAAGAAACAATCATGATCAATTTACAAAGTTTCAAAATTCAATTCAAAGGAACAATTATTTAATGTTGAAAGTTAAAATGCCCCACACAAGGAGAGGCCAAAAATATTTTTGTAGAGACAAATCCAGATCTAATAAGAAGCATTATCCTTATCTATGTAGCATTTGACTGCAATGTGGCCAGATAGGTGGATAAATAAGAGTTTTAAATTCATTGATTCTGGCAGTACCATAACCACTTGCATTTATATAACATATTTAATTCTGACAGTGGTTCCAAAACATTCAGAGACATAGGAGAGAAATAATGTTAAATCAAATGAATATTAACAGAGATAACTAAAGGTTAATAGGTTTAAATGAAGGACAGGAAAACGGAAAGGTTTAAGGTAGGATGAAGTATAGGGAGTTTAAGGCATGATGCGAGACATGCAGGGTGGAATTGATACACAAGATATTGGAGTCAGAGGAATAAAGTTCATGATGAGGTCTTTAGTACTGGAGGAAGTTACAACAATAGGAAAAGACAAGAGCATAAAGAATGAAATGGAAGGAAAATCCATTTTTAATTTTGACATTTTGAGGTCTGGGTGCCAATATTGAAATGATGGATGAGTGGCCTTCGGTAGATATATGCTGTAGAGTTTTCAATGAACTGATGTGTATGGAAGAGCGATGGCACACAATAACTGTATCTGATTTTATCTGACGATAACTTCAGCATCAGATCTACTTTGAATTAAGAATTAAACAATATTACAGAGAGAGATCATGACCAATGTGATATTGACTTTGAACTTCAGCTTAAGGTACAAAGGGCATTTGAGACCTCCAAATTCAAATAACACAAGCTATTCATTCTTGTATTAGAAACATAGAAATTAGAAGGAGTAGGCCATTAGACCCTCAGACTTGCTCTGCCATTCATTTTGATCATGGCTGATTCCCCTTTCCCCCTATATCCCTTGATTCCTTTAGCCCCAAGTTTTATATCTAACTAAAATAAAAGCAAAATACTGGAAAAGTGCAGAAAATACTGGAAAATCTCAGCAGGTCTGACAGCATCTGTGGAGAGAGGACAGAGCCAATGCCCGGATCTGATGAAAGTCAGATGAAAGATTTGAAATGTTGGTTCCTCCCACAGATGCTACCAGGCCCCAGAGACACTTTCTGCCTGTCTCTGTTACATCTAACTGCTTCTTCAAGGTCACACAATGTTTTGGCCTTAACTACTTTCTGAGATAGTGAATTCAATACATTTGCCAACTTCTGGGTGAAGAAGCTTCTCCTTATCTCAGTTCTAAAAGATTTATCCATTATCCTCAAACAATAATCCCTGGTTCTGAACTCCCACACCATCAGGAACATTCTTTCTGAATCTGCCCTACTTAATCATATCAGAATTTTATAAGTTTCTACGAGATTCCCTCTCACTCTTCTAACTTCAGTGAATATAACCCTAACCAATCTAGTCTCTCCTCACATGGCAGACCTATTAAATCCCTCCATCACTTCATCCCTCCCTATCTTTATATCTTTCTTCAGCCCTAACCATCCCTAAAATTCTCATTCCTTATTCAAACTTTTTGCATATTTCTCAAGTTACTTTATGGTTATGATGCAATCCTCTTATGATCCATATTCAGGAATTTCTTCCCTAACCCCTTCATCTTTCAAATTCCCTTTCCTCTTTCAATACCTTTCTTTAGAACCAAACTCTTGGACCAAGCTTTTGGTTCTCCCTCTTAATATTATTTTCTTTGGTTCCATTTCCCTTTTTTTAAAATTAGTTCCTCATAAAGTGTTTTGGAGTATCTTTCTGCATTAAAAGGATTTACAAGAATGTAAGTTGTTGTGGTTTTATTTTGTGGTTTTACTATCACATTTTCTGGCAACAGTTGTTTCAGGTCTCGTGTTTCAGGACTGCCCCCATTAATGTAAATGCTCAGTATACATCAGGGCAGATCCCCAGTTCAATGCTGCTATATCTAAAATATGATCATGTGTTTAGAAAGGTGTCACTTGACAGAGGATTTTGGACTTACCGTCATCAGTAAAATCGTTATGTGAACTGTTAAAAGGTTTTGATTGTGTTCGCCATGAAAGAGACAAAAAAGTAAGAAACCACTTTTAGTGGTCTTGTATACAAGTTCTTCATTCAGAGCAATATAAATGGTATTCTTAAAAAATCCATATTAAACTTAAAATATGAGTAACAGGTTGAGAAAAGCCAAACTAATTTGATTTTAGATTTTTAATCAAACTTAAGCTTACTTGTATGGTTCCCTAATAAATTTTAAGGTCTGTTGGTCACACATTCTTCATGCTCAACAATCCAGAAAAATCTACATTTTGCTTAAGGGTACAATATCTTCTCCTTTTCTAATTTAACATCGACGTATGCTGCATGAAAATATACCTAGCATGTAATTTGTTTGGGAACAGACAGCATGCATCACAAACACCCGTATTGGCAGTTTCCCTAACCTGCTGAATATCTCATCAATTCTCCTGAAGATACTCCTCATTGGGCTACAGATCCACAGACACCTCTATAGGTAGCTAGCCAGGATCACACAACTGCAGTCATGAAGTAAAGTTTGCTTATTAGTCACAAGTAGGCTTACATTAGCACTTCAATGAAGTTATTAGGAAAATCCCCTAGTCGCCACACTCCGGCACCTGTTCAGTTACACTGAGGAAGAATTTAGCATGGTCAACTCAATTAACCTGCACATCTTTGGACTGTAGGAGGAAACCGGAGCACCGAGAGGAAACCCACATAGACACGAGGAGAGCATGCAAAGTCCACACAGACTGTGACCCAAACCAGGAATCGAACACTAGTCTCTGGTATTGTAACCACTGTGCTACCGTGCTCCTCAAATCTTAGTCCAAGTCCTAGCTTCGCTTGACAACATGCTCATTCTTACTTTCCACTGGAAACACAAGTAGGAGCAACAGCTGCTTGTTTTTTTATTCCATACTGAAACCAATTGCAACACAAACAATAATCACCATCACAGACTGTAGCTGAAATGAGGGAGGTCTGCCTGTCTGCATGGCTACAACCTTGCTGAACTATAAGCATGTTGTTTGGACTTCACTGGGATCTCCATCATTGAAATGTATATGGCAGACTTTTGCTTATGCGCACTCTCTGATCAAGAGCAATGAGCCTTTAAAATATTACAGTAATACAGCTGCTGTAACTTACAATTTTATGCACATATATTTTAATTGCAGTTTCTAGTTATACTAGTCCATCAAATCCAAGGCTTATTAATATTCAAGAAAAGTGTTGCTCTACTAACTTCAAAAAATTCACTTCCAATGTTTTCATTAAAAATCATTACAATTACATTATGTAAAAATACTAAGTGGCATCAATTGCATAGCCTTAATTCCCAATATCCTGGAATCCTATCATTTATTTTGCAAGTAGATTTTCAGAAATACTGGCCACAACACTACCATATTTGTATATGCCTTTTGAACACACAATTGCAACTTTAATCGTCTGGCGATAGACTTTCCCGGACATTTGGTGAATTTTCCCTAGGGAATCACGTAAAAGTAGTGCAAGTGAGTTGAGTCTACCTCTAACCAGGAAAATGGCAAACATAAAGGTCACGTTGCTGGCAACAATTATTTGCATTGCCTCATCAGTGCTACCTTCACTGCGGATACAACGGACAACTACCTCAAACTGATATTCTGTAATACTACTATTAGCAAAACCACTGGATTGGGATTGGAGGCAGGCTGGAACTGTAAATAAATTAATTGGCTGGTGTGCTAATTCACCCACAAAATCCACTCTGGGTCATTGTTGAGGAGGCAGAAATGTGGCAGGATCCAATCAGGTTCATTACAAGTCTCATTGAAGCCAACTAAAGGAGGACAAGAAGAATTTGACAATGTACCTCCAGTTTCTTGCACCAGTGGGGGTAGTTCAGGTGCCTGGAAGTGGGTAGCAGTGGTTAGCAGGGCAGGAAGGGACCAAGACGACCTAGAAGCACTCCCTGACTGAGTCACAACAGCAGCCTCATGCTGCCCTGTAAACAACTTCTCCCACATACCTGGTTGCATAACCACTGATGAGAGCGCATCTCTATATTTCTCGCTGTGATATGCCATCAAAGCCTGCTGCGCCTCTCAAACTGGAAGATCTCTGATTGGAACCAGTTTCCAAACCAATTAATGAGGTATCCAGGTAAAAACCCAACAAGTGACTCTTTCACCATTAAGGTGGTTTTGGCACTTCTGTTTCCTAACCCGGGTGTGAAAATCCAGCCCACTGTATTGGAATATGTCTTATTTTAAGGTGTGCTCAGATTGTGGAATAGAACTTAAATCACTACTTGCTGATCTCTCACTTTTGAGTTAGGAGGAAGTGGGTTGAATCATTCCAGAATTAAGCACATGATCTTGCCTGATTCACCAATGCCACAGTGACATAGTACTGCATCATCAGAAGTGGTATCAGAAATCATTATCAGAAATACCACATTCTTGCAGGAATTGCCCTACAAAGTCAGGGCCCCAACAATTTGCACTAATACTCCAAAGAGAAGTCAAAGCTCATGTGGTATTATTCAAATAGCAAGGAATTTTTGCTGTACCCTCCTTTAAATCAACACAAACAAATGGTTATTTATCTCATTGCTGTTTGTGAGACCAGGCTGTACCTGCATTGACTATACATCTGCCTACTTACCAACAATCACTGTACAGCAAAAGGTAATTCCTTTCAAACACAAAGCTCAAAGATATTTCTGAGACATGCTAAAGCATTATAAAAATGCAAATCTTTCCTTCAATGTAGCTCTGCCAGTAAAGTTAAAGCTTCCAGCAGCATTCTTTACCTTGACAACAATGACTTTTAATCTTCCACACTTAGAACAGACTCTATGACTGATATAATAGAATGGACAGACAACTGTCAATATGTGCTTAATCAACGATAATTTACAAAATATATTTGGACATCCTGAACAAGAGATTCAGTTTACTTCCCAGTTTGCCTTAACAAGAAAATAATATCTATGCTGGCAATTTATGTACCTTGGCTTTTGATTTTCCAGCACATTGCTCATTGAGTCATCATAAATGTGTGATGCAGATTCTATTAAAAAGAAAACACAGATGTACACACAAACCCAATTCACAGTGTTATCTTCACTTTGGGATAAATTTTATATTTCTCATTACAAATCAGCAGTAAGGATATTAATACAAGAATTAATTTTTGAATATCCACTTCAGGTACAACCTTTTCATTGAACTCAATGAACTGGATTGAATCTTGTCTCTCTTAAAACTACATGTAAATTTTGATATTATTTGATGCTTATTTCTGACTGTAAATTAACTGTAATATGCTAACAGGTTGGTTCATTGTGGCATCCTCTGCCCAGTCCAAAATTATGGACACATCAGGAGATGATTCCTTATCCATGTTATTTCTGCATTTTCTCACTGCCTGTTTGATGCAGTGATGCTGATTCTTGTGCCTACAATCAGACATGGTCAGAATTATAAGTTTATAAGATATGGGAGCAGAATTAGGCCATTTGGTCCAATGGGTCTGCTCCACCATTCAATCCTGGCTGATGAGCTTTTCATCTGCATTTTCTTGCCTTCTCCCCTCAACCCTTCAACACATTGCCAATTAAAAATCTGTTGAATTCCTCCTTAAATTTACTCCCTGTCCCAACATCTGCCACACTTTGGGGTGGCAAATTCCACAGATCCACAACACCTTGGGAAAAGTAGTTTCTTCAACTGTTTTAAATTTGCTACCCCTTATCTTATGAACTCTCATCCTAGAATGACCTACAAGAGGAACTATCTACTCCATGTCTACTTTATTCATACCTTTTAGCATCTTATATAACTCAATTTGATCTCCCTTCATTTATCTAAATTTCAAGAATTCCAAGACTTAAAAAAAAACTAGTCATTTGCGTCACTGGCAAAGCAAAAATTTATTGCACATCCTAATGGTGCTCAAGATGATGTTAGCGAGCCCCCTTCTTGGGCTGCTGCCACCTACCAAGTGAAGGCATTCCCTCAAGTGAGGAAATAAAAGATTTGGACTCAGTGATGAAGAAGGAACAGCAGTCTGTTTTCAAGTTAGGAGTGATCGTAATTTCATGTGTCTTGGCCCTTGTCCTTCAAAGTGGTAGAAATTATGGATTTGGGACTTACTGCTGAAGAAACCATGGGGAATTGTACCACTGTCCTTGCAAACTACCACTCCATTGCCAATTTCCCTTTCCTCTCCAAATTTCTTGAATATGTTGTTACTTACCAAATACATTCCCATCTTTCCTGGAATTTCATGTTTAAATTCCTTCAATCAGGTTTTCACCCACTGCCATATTACCAAAAGCATTCTTATTAAAGTCACCAATGACATCCTACGTAACTGTGACAAAGATAAACTTCCCTTCCTTGTCCTTCTTGGCTTGTCTGTAGACTTCAGTACTCTTCCTCATCTTTCTGCACTGTCAAATGGCAAAATTCTTATTGATCTAATCATAGCCAGAGAATCACTTGCAATGACTTCCCTTACTATTTACACTGTTACCTCAGGTATCCTGCAAAGATTCAGCCTAGGCCACTTCCTGTTTCTCACCTACAGGCTACCCTCAGATGACATCATCCAAATATACAGCATTAGTTTTCATAAAAATACACATCACTATTGCTATCATATTGCTTACCTGATATCCCATATTAGATGAGCAAAAAAACTCTTCCAATTGAATGTTGGGAAGACTGAAGCCATTGTCTTTAGTCCTCAGTGCAAACTCTGTTGCTTAGTTACTGACTCCATTTCTCTTACTGTCATCAGTCCAAGGTTCAGCTAGTCTGCTATAATCCTGGTGTCACGTTGAATCCAAACGTGTTTCCAACCTGATACACGTGTGATTGCTAAGATGCCCTCTTTCCACCTCAATAACAGTGTTCTTCTTGGCCTATCTCAGCTTATCTGCTCCTAAAATCATTATTAGTTTAAGTTCAACTATTCAAATACACTTCTGGCTAGTCTTCTGCATTCTTGCCTCCATAAACTTGGAGTCGTCCAAAACTATTTCCCATGTCTTAATTTGCTCCAGGCCCTACTCCCCTATTACCCATGCTTGCTGACTTTCAGTGATACTCTACCAAACAATGTGTTCATTTTAAATTTTTGATCCTTACTTTTAAACCTCTCCATGACCTCATTCCTTCCCACCTCTGTAATTGCCTCCAGTCCGATAACTCTCCCATGTTTTCCGCACTCTTTTTAATTTTGTGCTTTTGTTCATCCCCAGTTGCTCCAGCCTTGGTGTCTGTACTTTCAGTTACCTTAGACCCAAACTCTAGAATTTCCTCCAGACACCTCACTCATTCCTTTTTCACTTTTAGGATTCAACTTAAAATCTGTGTGATCATTGATCAAACAGCCCAGTTTCTCAAGTAGTTCGGTGTCATTTTTTTGTTTTATAATGATTCATATGCCTTAGGACATACAATTACATTAAAGATGATATGCAAGTATAGGCTGTTTTTTTTTTTGCTGCAAACCTCCAGATCATTAATACAGGCCTCTGGATTACTAGCTCAGCAACATTATCACTTGGTTACCATATGCCAAAATGTACCTTCATTACATGGATCACTGATCAGTAATTCTGATGTTTTGATTGTGAAAGGCATGACAACAACAGAAGAAAGCACATCTTTATGAGCAGTCAATATCCTTTAACCTTTCCTTGGACGTATTAACCTGCCTTCAAGTCTGACTTCAGCAAAAATGTACTATATGTTATTAGCTATCTAAACAATCCCACCTTGCACTACATCAGAACCAAACTACAAGACCTACAGTATCCTTTTACAAGAGGAAAAAAAAGTGCAATTTTAGTATTAAAAAATACCAAAATATAAATCTTACCAAATTCAGATGGCAGGACATGTGAAGAACTGCAATGAAATATAAAAAATATTAAAACAGGATACGTTCTTGAAACTTGAAAGAAGCTTGTTAACTCTATTTTCTTTAAAAGAACTGTAGTAAATACAATTATTTTATCCAAAAAAGTATCAATTTTACCTTTCATACCCCTTTCTTTTCTTCTTTTCTTTTCCTTTATGTAAGATTTTTGTCAAAGGATTCATTTTATTTCCAATACTGTATAAAATGAAAAGTAAATCAGTGTAGTTTTATAAAAAAATGACATACCATCAAGCCTACATCATTTCGGCCTGAATATGCAACTAAGAGCATGCACATATTTTCAGTAAAAGTGAACTGAATGGGTGTTGGTAAACATTCTGCTGTTGCCATTTACGCTGACTCCAGATTCATAATTTGTTTCTTTACCAATGCCCTCTTGCCTTACATTATTATTACTTACATCCCTCCGAGATAGCTACAAAGAATCCAATGACACTATTTGAAAAGAAGGGAGAAAAGGGCGATGGGGTAGTTATCACTATGTTGTGGCAAATATTTGTCCCTCAATCAACAGCACAAAACAGATTAAAAGCAAATTACTGCAGATGCTGGAATCTGAAACCAAAAAAGAGAAAATGCTGGAAAATGTCAGCAGATCTGGCAGCATCTGTAAGGAGAGAAAAGAGCTGTGTTGAGTCCAGATGACCCCTTGTCAAAGCTAAAAGGCATAGAAAAGTGGGAGATAATAAAATCAGGACCACTGACTGACTGACCGATATTCAAGCAATTTCCCCAATGTATGATACACAAAATTATTAATTTTAATGGGCTTGTATGAACATTTTATTGAAAAGGAACAAATCAATCTGACAAAAATCATTCAAACCAAATATTTTGATCTGCCTTTTTCTCTTTTAGCCTTTGCACAAGCTCAAAATAACATTTACAACATGATAAATTGTGTGAAGTTGACTTGTTTATCTGCGTATGGATTCTGGCAATGGTTTGGAGTAATCTCTACATTTTGAAATATGTTCCAATTTGTTATCAGATTTATTTCAAATTAATACATTCTAGTTACATTTTTGTTTATCACAGAGCTCAAAAACACACAAGAAAATTATTCATACGAAAAAGTGGAAAAGGTGTCATTCATAAAACACGCCAATATTCGCTGTTTGTATTAGATTAGGAAAATTTTACTTATTTTTCAGGTGTCAGACAAAAACATTTATTTTACTGTCGTATGAGGTCTGCTACTAAATATCTTTTTGAGGCTTCTCAATGGAGATGTGACCCTTCCATTTCCACACTCCATTCATCCAATCTAACAAGATAACAGATGATTTGCCATGAGCAATGTCACAGGAGCACAAGTTGTATTTGATTATTTTTCAGGAAATAATTACCTAATTAAAATAAATAATAATATGTAGAAACAAGCGATTAAAATAATTATTTGAGAATATATATGTTCTTAGGGTTTTTTTTAAATGGTAAAAAGAGAGACTGTTGTGGAGGGGGAGGTGGAAGAGTGGGGTGGAAATGATTCTCCTAAAGAACTAATTATTAATGCATCCAAACAGAAATAACAAAGCAATTGAGCTCAACTTTACCACTTAAAGTATTAGACAAGACAAAATTTTACCGTCATCTACGAGGTATAATGACAACTTGCATGAGACTTAGCTCAGGTTACCCAGTATATTAAATTCTGATCACTGACCTGATTCTTTTCTCGGAATCTTTTTTGGTGTCCGTTGTTTCATGTGGTTGTTCACAGTCTTGATTTATTTGTTAAAAAAAATCCAACAGAACATGCAGTTTAAAACTAATTATTTTTCCATTAGCTTTGCTGAAATTCAATTTCAATCATTTCACAACACAGAACATCCATTAAAATGCAATTATGGGATCATGGTCTGCATTAGAATAAAATAAAAAATACATCTTAACCCTCTGATTATAAAGAATATCCTGTTATTAACTTATGAGAAGTTTTAGTAAAATTATCTGAATGATTACAGTACCAGATGATCTTTGAACAATTTTCGTTACAGATATTAAATCTTACCCACATATTAGCCAGAAACAATGAAATATATGCTTCAGAAACAAAATTTCTTTGGCTAAATAGAAATGCTGCATGAACAGTCATGGTCTATGTATATATTTAATTAAGCTGAATTGTTAAGGAACTTCATTATAATGGTGTTCTTTATAGCAGAATATATTCACATCCAGGTTATCTATCATACGGTTATTCCAGTGAGTTTATGTGTTATAAACTCATTAATGGGGAGGGCGGGGCATGATAACTCAATAGGCCTGCACTCCCCTAGCAAAATCCTGAAAGAAAAGTTGTTGCACAATTTGGTGGTAGATTGTTGCGCTTTGGCAATTAGTACTTAGCTGCTAGTGAAGTCATGGGAGCAAAACTGTGGGCTGAGTGACATCAGTGGAAGCTGTTTCATGGGCTCCCTACTGGGTGCCATGGCCTTCACCAGAAATTGGTATGGAGCTGATCTGAATATTAAAATCATATTATCAGAGCCAGACTGAAGTCTCTGGGCCCATTAGCCTCTCTCCCTCTGCGAGGAGTGGTTCACTCCAGCCAAGTTTACAACAGCTTCCCACTAGCAGGGAGCTGACAGCCCAACTTCGCTGGAGTAAAGAGAAGCCCTGGAGGCACCCCAGGATGTGGGGTGTGTTCCCTGGGCATTGCCAACCAGGCCACCTGGCATTGCCCAAGGGCCATCTTGGCACTGCCCACCAGGCATCAGACAGTGCTGGGTGCTAGTGAAGTGGGGGGGGGGGGGGTGGGGAAGGAAGAGATCAGTGATAGAGGGAAGGAGGCTCTTCAGGGCTGTTTTGGAGAGACTGGAACTGCTGGGGAAATGGTGGGGTGAGGCGGTGCAGATTGGGGCTGATCTAGAGACGTCCCAGAGGCCAATGATCAGAAGGATTGGGCGGGGTAGTGGGTGATGGTTTGGCAGGGACAGAAAAGTGGGTCAGTCAGTGATTGGGAGGCCAGCAGTGCAGAGCAACTGTGCATGCGCCAATCCCTGCTCTGACAAATCAGTGCACGCACAGTGGCCCGCTCAGTGCTATACTGCCAGCCTCTCCAGCAGGAATAAACCCTTCCCCCCCCCTCACTGATTTTTCAGTGTGGAAAATCACTGAGGCACTCTGCAATGCACAGATTGTGGGAGATTTGTTTTGAAAGTTCCGCTAACAAAAAAAAACAGCAGGAGCTACTTCTATTTTTACATAAATTCAGCACTTAGAATTTTTTTGGGAAAATCCCAACCAACATCTTTCATAGATTTTAGGTTGTAAAATTGACTGTTAAATGCTTTCTGAAAATGGCCTAACATACCACTCAGTTCAAAGGATGGGCACCAAATACTGGTTCAGAAAGCAATGCTCACATTCCCTGAACAAATAAATAAAACTCTTAAGATTACTCTTTGATTTTCATCAAGTGTTCCAGAAATACTCAGTTTGAGATTTTTTTTAAGTCATTCCACTAGTATCCGGCTAGGTGACTCTCCAATTTTCCTTCAACCCCTCACTATTGTGGCACCCAAGCTCAAGCATGGGCATCACTGTTTTCCTAGTTAGTGACACCAAATCAGGAAATACCCTTAGTACTCTGTTACTAGTCTGCAGTTTCCTAGCAGATTCCCCCTCTGCTTGACTCAAAAGCTGTCTGCTCTGTGAAAAATCAAACAGTTAAAGACAGATACTCTAGATCTGCTGGTAGTTTTCATTTAGCTTCCATTTAAAAAAATTCAATTCTTAAATTAAATTCCTAAAATACATGAGTCTTGAAATTGCATATTTATAAAAATAGTTCCCTATAAATTTAATCAATTGAAACAAACGTTAAAAAAGGCAACACAACACCTGGCCCATAACATCAATTAATGATATTAGTGTAATGAAATTCCAAGAAATCACTTACCTATACTTGAGGAATATGATTCACTGGTTCTGTTGAAGAATTGTCTGCATTAATGAAATATGCAATTTCCAAACCATCTTCTATGCATCACATCAGAGTTTAACACTAATGGATAAAATACTCTTTTGTTTAACAACAGAAAATTAACTATATCAATGTTATGGACAACTTCATTCCTGGTAGTGCCATTGTGGTAAAGCACTTTACAACACACAAGTAGCAGGAAAGCTATTCACTGATTAATTTTCCATGCAAAAAATAAATAAATGTTTAGGTGAAGAAATTTATACTTGCATTTCAGACAGACCAACATCATCATATATCTCCTCAAATATCTGAGATTGTTTCAATAGTCTTTTACTAATTTCCTTAATTTCAGTATCATCCATTTTAACAGCATCAATTTGGACGTAACCATCTGCAAAACAAAAAAAAAAATCATATTCCAAAAACTCTCAAAAACAGTACAGATTAAATATTACAGCAACCATTGAATCAACCATTCAACCCATCCCTTTACATGTGTTTACAAATAGGAAATTCTCTCTTTCGGATATCTCCCAGAAATGCTTTAAATGTGAAGCTAGTTAAAAGCAAGTATAAATGAAAAGGTAGCAAGAATATACAATGGACATTCAAAAGAGCCTTGTTTATAAGTCCTGAGATTAGCATCCAACAGGTCATTACAACAGTGACCACACTTAGAATCATAGATTTCCTGCAGTACAGAAGGAGGCCACCTGACCCATCAAGCTTGCTCTAACAATCCCATCTTATCTCGTAACCCCATGTATTTACTCTGTCAATCCCCCTGAAACTAGTTAATGTAGCATGGCCAATCAACCTAACCCATACATAATTAGACTGCTGGAGGAAACCCATGTGGACATGGGGAGAACATGCAAACTCCACACAAATAGTGACCCAAGTTGGGAGTCAAACCTGGGTCCCTGACACTGAGGCAGTAGTGCTAACCACTGTGCCACTCCGTCAAAACTATTTAATTGACTGCAGAGTTTTCAGCTATGTCACGGTCATGAAAAACACTCGACAAATAAGTCTCTTTCTTAATTGAACAGCAAGATGTTTACACCCTATTCAATCGGTATCAAGAAGGAATAAAAAATCTGAATCTGCTATGATCTATTTGGACAGTTTCAATTGCACAGATGGCTCAGGAACATAATGTTCTAGTTCTTCTGGACTCAGGACAGTCATACCCTGGAGGATATGCAGGGGGATCCCTCAGCTGGGGAAATCAACACAAGGACTTGCAGGCATTGCCCAGGAAATTTCAACTCCCAAATGGACAATTCCCCCTGTCTCTGGAACCCACAGAAGCTCTTGAGTTTGAGTCAGAAGATGGGATTTTCTGGCTGTGGTCTCCCCAAGACCAAAAAAATCCTGCCCAAGGTCAATGTACCTTTGTATAGACTGCTCCCCCCCACCATTTCCTCCAATTCCCGTGGCAGGTGGGATGGGAAAATTCTGCTTAGAGAGTTTGGATGATTCTGATTTATCAGAATAGTTGCCAGGAAAAAAAAAACGGAAGAATTAAAACCAGTTGCTGGATAATTATGCTACTGACAGTCCTGTCATCCTGCTGACTACTCCCTGACCTCCCAACTATTCACTACCCTTCTGACTAACCTCTAATGCTAGTGGGCACAGGAGGACTTGCATTTGCCCCTTCCAACTACTAGTCAAGAATGGAAAGGCTGACTGATATGTTCTCTACTTTAGCAAGCGGAGAGGAGATTATTTATAGTGCTCTTACATGACTAGTCTGGTTGAGATGACCTAAATCAGCACAGAATGTTTGACCTTATAGGTTTACATTGCTCAATTTAATTCTACCTATTACCTCTGCTTTGAGTTCACACAAATGTAAACCTTTACCTTTAACAGAATGGTACTGAAAGTGATCAGGTGATCCACGTGTCCTAACGAGTCAGCAATTCTACACCTCACAGTGATCATTAAATTTTAATTTTGTTAACTATGACAAACTACTGTAGTTCACGAGTCTCTATAAATCAATAAAATGAAATGGATGGGTGCAGAGAACAAAGAAAATTATTTACATACAATTCCCATTTTGAGATTTTGCCAACCACTTCCCAGTGGGACAGTCAACCATCCGAATAATTTCCACCATTTCACCCTGTTTCACTGTGAGGTCCAGTTTCCCTCCTTTTAAATGCTGCTGCACTTGAACTTTATATATTGGAATTTCCAAGCCTGTGATCTAAGAACAAAAACAGTTAAATAAAAAAAAATTCAATCACAATGATGAAAGCAGAAGTTGAATGTCTGATGATTTTTGAAGTCTGTTAAACTAGTCTGGTGGAATGAAATCACTCCCTTAATAAGTGGTTTCTTGCCTTGTATCTCCTTTTGTCAGAAACTAGATTCTTAACAGGTTAACAAAATCCAACTTGTATTTTCACACTAAACAAACACTAAATTACACGAGAAATTCAAGATCAAAACATACACATATGAAAACTGCCAAGATAACACTGAACATAGCAAAATGCCTTGAGATGTCTCAATGGGCAGGTAATAGTAGTTATTTATTTATATAAAAGCAATTCACTGGAATTGCAAAGCAAGTTAGCCAGGATGAGAAAAAAATAGATTGAATTATGCAAATTTACAGCACAGCGGCATTGACTCCATCACATCTGTCTTGACTCTTTCCTAGATTAACCTAAAGCTGCCTTATAATGTCTCAATTTTGTAGTTTTCAATGCTTCAAACTTGCACCCAATTTTTCCTTAAAAAAAAAGCAACAGGTTATTGTTTCAGAGAATCTTTCAGTAATTGCCACCAAGAATCTAATACAGTCGATTTTTGGTTGAAACAGCACAAAATAAAAGAGCAGAAACGTTATGATCCTAATTGAATGTTCAGTGCTTCCACTACTTTTATTTCTACAATTTTCTACCAGTGGAGAATATAGGTAGCAAGTGAGACTAAAAATGTGAAAAAAAGAGAACACAAAATCTGCAGCTTTTCACGTGGAAGGGAATAGCTGGACAAATTTGGCATTTGAACCCACAGAAAAACAGAATCTGAAAGGATAGATTTGCAAGCAACCATAGGAAGAGGTGCAGAAATAAAGAAAGATACTTTGATTAAGATTACTACATTGAATATTACACCACAGCATGAGGTGTAGAAGAAACCAAGCTCAAACTTTAAAGAAATTAAAAAGTGAAAATTAGTGATACTATCATCCCCCAGAACCACAATATAGCAAGCTGTTATAACAACTGTATACATTTCACCAAATTTACAAGATCTTAAACATACATTGAATTTCCTCTGCAACTCTTTTTTTCTCTTTTCTTTATTTTCACATTCCTTAACTTGACCCGAAGATTTCTCTTTTGTTTCTCTGTTGGGTAATTTATTTTTCTGCTCCATTTCTCGATGTTGCTTCTCCTTCTTCTTAAAGGTTTCTTCTTGTGCACTGTTTCAAAAAGAAGAAAGATCCAAGCGCTAAATCAAAAGGATGCTTTTTTTCCTTTAAGAAATTATCTTCACGATTGGTCTTCTGCATAAAAGATCCTAATCACTCAAGTAATGTTGCTGGATAGTGTGATATGGAGATGCACAGTCCCAGCAGACCTTGAATTTGGTCTCTGCTGAGTTAGCTGATCTCAAACATAGTAGAAACTGTACATTTAATTCAGTATCTCCGGAAACGACTGCAAAAAAGTAGCAAGAGTTGTCCTATTTTATAATACGCAGTGACCTCTGCTGAACCTTAAAGTACAAGCAGAAATCAGGCGAGAATAGTCTATCAAACTGATAGCCAAGTTCTGCACATGAGGATGGCCCTAACTAGAATCTTGGGTTCAAGTCACACCATCTGCAACACCCACGACTTGCCTGGGTATGCAAAATCTCACTAACCGTCCTGGCTAGAGACAATTCACATCTTTTTAACTTGGATTAACCCTCTCTCCACTCACATTATCAGCATTCGTAAAGACTTGATTATCTGTTAAGACTTGCATTCCAATCATTATCTTGTAATTGAGTTTGTCTCTATACATGCCCTGTTTGCGAACTGAACTCTTCGTTCACCAGATGAAGGAGCAGTGCTCTGAAAGCTCGTGCTACCAAATAAACCTGTTGGACTAGAACATAGAACATAGAACATAGAACATAGAACATAGAACATAGAACATAGAACATAGAACATAGAACATAGAACATAGAAAATAGAACATAGAACATAGAACATAGAACATAGAACATAGAACATAGAACATAGAACATAGAACATAGAACATAGAACATAGAACATAGAACATAGAACATAGAACATAGAACATAGAACATACCCTCGATGTTGCACCGACCAAATAAGAAAAAGCAATGGCCCTCTAACCTAAACCATTCCCTTTTCATCCATAAACCTATCCACTGACCTCTTAAACGCCCCCAAACTTGGCACATCTACAACTGCAGCAGGCAGGGCATTCCATACCCTTACCACCCTCTGGGTAAAGAACCTAACTCTGACATCCGTCCTATAACTACCACCCCTTAATTTAAAGCTATGTCCCCTCGTGCTAGCTTTCTCCATCCTAGGAAAAAGGCTATCACTGTCCACCCTATTAAACCTCTAATCATCTTATATGTTTCAATAAGGTCTCCTCTTAGCCGCCTTTTTTCTAACGAAAACAACCTCAAATCCCTCAGCCTCTCCTCATAAGACCTGCCCTCCATACCAGGCAACATCCTGGTAAACCTCCTCTGTACCCTCTCCAATGCCTCCACATCTTTTTTATAATGTGGGGACCAGAACTGCACACAATACTCCAAGTGCGGCCGCACTAGAGTTTTGTACAGTTGCAACATGACGTTGCGGCTCCGAAATTCAATCCCCCTACCAATAAAAGCTAAGACTCCGTATGCCTTCTTAACAACCTTATCGACTTGATTGCCAACTTTCAGGGATCTATGCACATATAAACCAAGATCCCTCTGTTCATCAACACTATTAAGAGTTCTACCATTAGCCCTATACTCTACACATTTATTATTCCTGCCAAAGTGAATTACCTCACACTTTTCCGCACTGAACTCCATTTGCCACCTCTCATCCCAGCTCTGCAACTTGTCCAAGCCTCTCTACGAGAGACTACTTAAAGTGTCTGATAACTCATGATGTCTAACTTGCACATAAATAATGAGAATTCTGGCAAGAGTCAGGACAACAGAAATATTTGTCACAAAATGAGTATTTTGGCTATAGCTCATTTTGTTATTCTTTCTATGTTCTTTAACTTAAATGTGGGACCGTTTAAGAATAATATCTTTAGGATAGCTTCTACATCAGCTTCTGCTGTTTTAATCCCCCTAAATAATTGTAGAAAGATGTTAATACTGTGGATTACAACATGTGTCTGAGGAAACAATTACTGGATGTCACAAGCATTATCAATGCTAAGTTTATAAAGATTGTTATGTTTTTGGACTCTGTTTAATTTTGGAATGAACGGAGTCACGTGACTAGTTTTCAATGCCACCCGAGAATAATCGGGCAGATTGGCTGTTAAAGTTAAAAGGTGGCCCAGGATGTTTTAATGGGAACAAGGTGCAAGATGTTCACACGTATACACAAATGCAACAATATTTGTACATGCCATTTCCAAGTTTTACAGGGAATTATTAAGAATGCTGGGTTTTATAAACAGTTGTAATTTATAGCCAATTAGCATTGTTACCTGAATAAAAAGCAATGTGATTCCTGCTATCATTAGGATAGACTTTAAGGAGGAAAAGTCAGTAGAAAGGTGTTAAGATATCTGGTTGCAGATTGAGAGAGGGAGCAAGAGAGTGAGATATATAGAGAACTCAGTAAGAGTCTGGCAACACCAATTTTAAATCCAACCAATTTATTTGATAGTAAATCTGCAAGCTTTCGACTTTCGTTTTTGTCAGGCAAATGCAGTGTTCTGGTCTGCAATAGCATACATATCAGCACAGACAGTCACAGATTGCTGATTAGAATGCAAATCCTTACACCTAACCTGCTATTCAAGTGTTAAAGTGGCTAACAATGTGGGTGAAGGGAACTCTGAACACTGGTTAGAGAGCTGTGTATTGTCTCCAGACAGCACAGTGAGTGAGGTTTTTTGCTAACCCAGGCAAGTCATGGGGGTTACAGATACTGTGACATGAAGCCAAGATCCCGGGATCTTGGCTTCATGTCTGTGTTGTCTGGAGACAATACAAATCTGTCTAACCAATGCTCAGAGTTCCCTTCACCCACATCGTTAGCCACTTTAAAACTTGAATAGCAGGTTAGGTGTAAGGATTCGCATTCTAATCAGCAATCTGTGACTGTCTGTGCTGATATGTATGCTATTGCAGACCAGAACACTGCATTTGCCTGACAAAAACGAAAGTCGAAAGCTTGCAGATTTACTATCAAATAAATCGGTTGGATTTAAAATTGGTGTTGCCAGACTCTTACTGAGTTTACCCCAGTCCAATGCTGGCATCTCTACATCATATATAGAGAATACATAGAGCCCTGCACCTGAAGCAGAGAAGTGCTGTCCTTATTTCCTACCACACAGATACCAAGTTCATGAGAATTTAAACAAAGCCAAAAGATTCATCTTGTTTTGGCTAGAGGGAGAATGCTCCTAACTTGCACAGCGTAAGTCAGTCCAGAGATGGCAGTGGCATGGTGATGACATCAGTGGACTAGTAATCCAGTGGCCCACTTTAATGCTGTAAGGACATGTTCCAAATCTACCAGGCCAGCTGGTGCAATCTAAATCCAGTGAATAAATCTAGTTAGCCCCAGTAATAGTAACCATGAGACTATCATCAATTGTCATAATGCAGCAAGATGAGTGGAGACAACAGTTAATTAAGCATACAGTATTCTGAGCTTTATTAATAGGGGCCTAGAATACAGGAGCAATGCAGTTATACTGAATGTATTAAGACATGAGTTTGACCTCGGCTGGAATAGTGTGCATGGTTCTGGATGCCATACTATAGGAAGAAGGTGAATGCAATGGAGAGTGCGGAAGAAGTTTACGTGAATGATTCCAGGAATAAAAACTTTAGTTATGAGTATAGATTGGGTCTGTCCTCCTTGGGAAGGAGGCAACAATTCACTGATACACAGACAGATGGAGGATAATACTTCAACAAGCATGCCAAATCCCTGCCCAAGTTTTTGCAAGGACAAACTGAGGGGACGTGATGGCCTATTGGTATTATCACTAAACTATTCATTCACAAACTCAGCTAATATTCTGGGGACCTAGATTTGAATTGTGTCTCATTAGACTGGAATTGGAATTCAATAAAACATTTCTGAAATTAAGAATCTACTGATAACTGTGCAACCATTGTCGAAAAAATAAAGCATATCTGGATCATTAATGTCATTTAGGGAAGGAAAGCTGCTATGTTTACCTGGTCTGACTTACGTGCGACTTCAGAGCCACAGCAACATGGCTGATTCTCAACAGCTCTTGGGCAACTAGGGATGGGCAATAAAACAATGCCCACATCCCATGAATGAATGAAAAAAAAAATGTACATATACAAAAACCAATCATGAAAACCTGGGATCCAGTAAAAGCTGTTGGTGAAGATGAGATTCAAAGGTTATGCATTGAGATTGAAACCTGTAAGCAAACGAAGGGGAAGAGAGCTCACACTGGAATTACACCCAAGCTGAAAAGCAGGAAAAGATCAATAATAACACGAACAAGATAACCAACCAGCAGGACAATATTAACAGCATCACTAGCAAATGGCATCAAAATTCTGCCATTTCATTGATACCACGAATAATCTCTTGTGGAAATGAAACTAAGCCAAAACAAATTCGAATGGTTTAATTATATAAATTTCATTTCAGAAATAAAACAGCACGAGGAAACAGAAAAATGGAATTGAATCAGTCGTAAGGTTTTGGAATTCTGAATTACTGTTCCTTGAATTGGAATATTTAAACTGTTCATGGACTCCAGTTTTAACCATCTACTTTCACACATGCTCATTCCTCTCTCAAGCAATGGATTTGTCTTTGTATATCAACAGACTGGAGAGCTAGGCTTCTTTGAACCCACTATGTTCAGAATAGCATCCCTATCTGACGTCTGCACCTATACAATTTCAAACAAGTTCTGTAGCTCAGTATTGGAGTTGGAACTTTACTTTCTTTTTGCTGCCCCTTAAACCAATCATCATTCCTCTAACCTAGTTGAGATCAGCTAACAAAACCTAGACTGAAATCAGGGCCTTTTTGATCTATACAGCTTACCACCATACATCTGGATGCAATATTTACTAATTGAAATACTGAGAGGACAGGAATTACCGTTGCTGAACTATATAAATCTTGCAAAATAGAATATTGTATTTATACAGAGCCATTGGCACAGTTTACCTAATGGCAAAAGTAGTAAAGCATTGCATTCAAGAAAGATTGGATTGCTAACAAATATATTTAAAGAAAAGTGCTCAGTCACCTTGTTCTCACATTAACTCAACTAGAGAAAGAAGTGAGCAGTTAAATCCTCTCAAATGTTTTGGTGCTTTTTGTTTGAAAAGATATTAACTGATCTCAATGGGGAGTCAACACTGATAGTTGCCTGGAGGTGAAATCGGACGAGAGAACGGGAGATAACTTTACTGGGTATGCAAACATAATTCAGCTCCCATTTTAAAAATTATATAAGTACTGTCCTTAGTTTTGAATTTCTATTATTTAGACTTGTGAGACCGCATGTAGTCCCTGAGATAGTTACTGAACTGATGACACTCCTGGGACTGGAGTTGCTGACCAATCTGATTGGCTGGCAGCTCTCAGAGGCAGAACTTCTTCCACTACTGAAACAGGTGATAATCTCACTGACAACTTCTGAAAGCTGGAGGGATATGTGGCCATAACTAGCCGTGGGAACTCTGCCATCAGTCCTTCTGTCTCCTTGAGGAGCATTTAATTGCTGCACCTCCCTAGGAGGGCTGAAATGTTTGCTCTGAGCAGAGACTCACAGCTCTCCATGACCAGCAGCATCAACAGGACCAGTGGTCTTCAATGGGAATCATCATTAGATCTTTGATGGGAGGTAGCTGAGGGCAGGATACGGTCTGAGGAAAGGGCAAGCAGGGAGCACCTCTCCCTCCTGAATGTGATCCATCTGATCAAGAAGAGAGTGCCTTTGAGTGAGCGGCACTAGCTTGACAATGTTTGCTTGTTCTACTGCCCGCATGACAATTACCCCAATCATTTCTAGCGAATTCTAGCAGGAATGGGATGATCCCCTCAAGCAATCATTAATTGCTGGGGTGGAATAGACATTATATTCCACTTAAATGGCTGGTTCAAGCAAGTTTTTGATCATGGTGAACCCCAGGACATTGGTGATGTGGGATTCAATTATGCTATTGAATAAGGAGGACAGCGCAATAGCAAGTGGTTAGCATTGCTGCTTCACAGCTCCAGGGTCATGGGTTCGATTCCCAGCTCGGATCACTGTTTGGAGTTTGCACATTCTCCTCGTGTCTGCCAGGGTTTCTTCCCACAGTCCAAAGATGTGCAGTTGATTAGCTGTGCTAAGAAATTGCCCCTTAGTCATCAAGGATGTGTAGGTTGAGGAATTAGTGGGTATAATATGTAGGGATATGGTGGTAGGGCCTGGATGGGATTGTATTCAGTGCAGACTTGATGGGCTGACAAGCCTCTTTCTGCATTGTAGGGTTCTATGGGTACAGACTATATCCTTTTGGAGATTATCATTGCCTGGCACTTGTATGGTACGAAAGATCATTTGCCAATTATCTAACTATGGCTGAATGTTGTCTAGATAATGCTGCATGCAGGCACAGTCTATTTCAGTAACAACTTCTACACTGTACAATTATCATCATTCTGACTCAATGAAGGAGGGAAGGCTGTTGGCCTTGGACACTACCCCTGAGAAACTTCTGCAGTGACATGCTGACACAAAGCTGGCTAGCCTCCAGCAACCACAACCACCTTTCATTGAATCCCATTGACTTAAAGCTCCTTCAACTCGGTGAGTGGAGCAGGAAGTATGATTTATGTCAGACAAATTTCACTTTTTGTTTAGAAGTTACTAGCCACAAATGTTAGTTGAGATTCTTAAAATACAGTAAAAAGAAATTTTTGCAAGATTTGATTTCACTGCAGAGATTGCAAAAAATATGCATTATCTGTAGCCTTTTCCTACTTTACCTTTCAGTATTTAAAATGTTACATTCCGGAAGGTGTGATATTGTTGATAAAGGAATGCCATTCTTCTTAGTTGCTGTCAAAAGAAATACAACATAAGTACAAAACTCAGATTTCTGGTTGGCTTGCAACAGCTGTTAGTATGTATCCTTGAAGCAACACGTGACAAAAGAATGTTGATCATCAGGTTTTTGGAACATCCCCAAAAATAACAAACTTAAGGAAGTATTAATGTCTCATTGAAGTTTAACTTATATATTTGTATAGTTTGACTATAAGATAAGACTTTGGCCTAATTCTGCTC
This sequence comes from Sphyrna mokarran, assembly GCA_024679065.1. Lineage (NCBI taxonomy): Eukaryota > Metazoa > Chordata > Chondrichthyes > Carcharhiniformes > Carcharhinidae > Sphyrna > Sphyrna mokarran. Next base: position 45,056,080 of record JAGIQG010000009.1, on the reverse strand, counting down.
CTCTCAGCCATCAAGCCTGCTCTGCCGTTCGATCATGGCTGATGTTTTTCTCTTCCCTATTCTCCTGCTTTCTCCCACATTTCTCCTGGTCCCCTTATTTATCAAGAACCTATCTATCTCTGTCTTAAAGATACTCAATGACCTGGCCTCCACAGCCTTCTGCAGTAAACTGTTCCACAGATTCATCACTCTTTGGCTGGAGAAATTACTCCTCATCTCTGTTTTAAAGGAAATCCCTTTAGCCTGAGGTTGTGCCCTCTGGTTGTAGTTTTTCTTACTAGTGGAAACATCCTCTCCATATCCAGTCTATCCAGGCCTCACAGTATATAGAACATAGAACACTACAGCACAGAACAGGCCCTTCGGCCTTCGATGTTGCGCCGACCAATATAAAAAGCAATGCCCCTCCAAACTAAACCATTCCCTTCTCTTCCATATACTTATCAACTAACTCTTAAACGCCACCAAACTTGGCGCATCTACAACTGCTGCAGGCAGGGCATTCCACTCCCGAACCACCCTTTGGGTAAAGAACCTGCCTCTGATATCCGTCCTATAACTATCACCCCCTAATTTAAAGCTGTGTCCCCTCGTGCTAGCTTTTTCCATCCTAGGAAAAAGGCTATCACTGTCCACCCTATCTAAACCTCTAATCATCTTATATGTTTCGATAAGGTCTCCTCTTCGCCACCTCCTTTCTAACGAAAACAACCTCAAATCCCTCAGCCTCTCCTCATAAGACCTGCCCTCCATACCAGGCAACATCCTGGTAAACCTCATCTGTACCCTCTCCAATGCCTCCACATCTTTCTTATAATGTGGGGACCAGAAATGCACACAATACTCCAAGTGCGGCCGCACTAGAGTTTTGTACAGTTGCAACATGATGCTGCGGCTCCTAAATTCACTCCCCCTACCAATAAAAGCTAAGACTCCCTATGCCTTCTTAACAACTTTATCCACTTGACTGCCTACTTTCAGCGATCTATTGACACATACACCAAGATCCTTCTGTTCCTCAACACTATTAAGAGCCCTACCATTAGCCCTATACTCTACACATTTATTGTGCCTGCCAAAGTGCATTACCTCACACTTTTCACATTAAACTCCATTTGCCACCTCTCGGCCCAGCTCTGCAACTTGTCCAAGTCTCTCTGCAAACTATAACACCCTCTTCACTATCTACCACTCCACCGACTTTAGTGTCATCTGCAAATTTACTAATCCATCCCTCAATACCCTCATCCAGATCATTTATAAAAATTACAAACAGCAGGGGCCCAAAACAGACCCCTGAGGTACACCACTTGTCACCGAACTCCACGATGAATATCTCCCATCAACCACCACCCTCTGTCTTCTATCTGCTAGCCAATTCCAAACCCAATTAGCTAAATCACCCTCTATCCCATACATCTGCATTTTCTGCAGAAGTCTTCCATGGGCCACCTTATTAAACGCCTTACTAAAGTCCATATATACCACATCAACCGCCTTACCCCCATCCACCTCCTTAGTCACTTTTTCAAAAAAACTCAATGAGGTTAGTAAGGCACGACCTACCCTTCACAAAACCATGCTGACTATCCCCAATCAATTCATTTCTCTCTAAATAATATAAATCCGATCCCTAATTATTCTCTCCAATACTTTGCCCACAACAGAAGTAAGACTCACTGGTCTATAATTCCCTGGAAGGTCTCTCTTCCCCTTCTTGAACAACGGGACCACATTCGCTATCCTCCAGTCCTCCGGAACCACACCCGTAACCAACGACGACCTGAAGATCAGAGCCAGAGGCTCTGCAATCTCTTCTCTTGCCTCCCAGAGAATCCTAGGGTAAATCCCGTCCGGCCCAGGGGACTTATCCAACTTCAAACCCTCGAGAATATCTAGCACATCCTCCCTATCTACTTCGATACCTTCCAGTTTGCTACCCTGTACCTCAGTGTTCTCCATAACTACATTACATCACCCTGCGTGAATACCGAAGAGAAATATTTATTCAGTACCTCTCCAATCTCCTCAGGCTCCACGCACAACTTCCCACTGCTGTCTATGACTGGCCCTAATCTTGCCCTAACCAATCTTCTATTCTTAACATATCTAAAGAAAACTTTAGGATTCTCCTTAATCCTATCAGCCAAAGTCTTCTCGTGTCCTCTCTTAGCTCTCCTCAATTCACTCTTTAGCTCCCTCCTGGATAATCTATAGCTATCCATTGCACTAACCGAGCCTTCAAGCCTCATCCTGACATAAGCCTCCTTTTTCCTTTTAACCAGCAAATCAACTTTTTTTGTACACCAAGGTTCTCTTGCTCGACCATTTCCTCCTCCAAAATATTGTAAGTTTCAATAAGATACTCACTCATCCTTCTAAACTCCACCAAGTACAGACCCAGAATCCTCAGCTGTTCCTCATATGACAAGCTCTTTATTCCAGGGATCATTCTTGTGAACCTCCTCTGGAGCCTTTTCAAGGCCAGTATATCATTCCTTCAATATGGGGCCCAAAACTCCTCACAATACTCCAAATGGGATCTGACCAGAGCCTTTTGCGGCCTCCGAAATACATCCCTGCTCTTGTATTCTAGCCCTCTTCATATGAATGCTAATGTTGCATTTGCTTTCTTAACTGCCAACTGAACTGCCCATTAATCTTAAGAGAATCATGAACAATGACTCCCAAGTCCATTTGTGTTTCTGATTTCCTAAGCATTTTCCCCATTTAGAAAATAGTGTGCGCCTCCATTCCTCCTTCCAAAATGCATAACCTCATACTTTTCCACATTGTATCCCATCTGCCACTTTACCCACTCTCCTAACATGTCTAAGTCTTTCTGCAGCACCCCCCTGCTTTCTCAATACTACCTGTCCCTCTAGATATCTTTGTATCATCTGCAAACTTAGCAACAGTGCCTTCAGTTCCTTCTTCCAAGTCATTAATATATATTGTGAAAAGTTATGGCCCAGTACTGACCCCTGAGGCACACCATTAGTCACTGGCTGCCATCCTGAAAAAGACCTCTTTATCCCCATTCTCTGCCTTCTGCCAGTCAACCAATCCTCTATTCATGTCAGGATATTACCATTAACACCATGGACTCTTAACTCCTACACGGCACCTTGTCAAAGGCCTTCTGGACATCTAAATAAATCACACCCATTAGTTCTCTTTTATCTAACTTCCTTGTTATCTCCTCAAAGAACTAATAGAGTTGTCAGACATGACGTCCCCTTAATGAAGCTATGTTGACTCAGTCATATTTTATCATGCACTTCCAGGTACTCTGCGATCTCATTTTTAATAATGGACTCTAAAATTTGCCAATGACTGAAGTTAAGCTAACTGGCTTTAAGTTCCTGTCTCCTGCCTCCCTTTTTACATAGCAATGTTACATCAGCTATTTCCCAGTGATCTGGGACCCTCCCTGTCTCCAGTGATTGCTGAAAGATCACCACCAATGCCTCCACAATAAGTTTCATTAAGTATGATAATGATTTGTCATCACCATTTTACACAAACAACTTGTACTTATATAATGTTTTCAATGTTATAACGCAATCCAAGTTACTTGGTAGGAATGTTATGAAGCAGAATTTGACACCGAGGCACAGATGATCTGAAGCTTGCTTAAGGAGAAAGGTTTTAAGGAATGTTTTAAAGGAGGAGAAGGAAAGACATTCAGGGAGGGAGTTCCAATATTTAGGGCCCTGGCAACTCAAGGCAAGTTCAGTAACGATGAACTGAATAAAATTGGGAATGCCAGAATCAGAGCAGTTTAGTGGAGATTAAAGACAAGAAGAGAGAAAGAGGCGATGGATAGATTCAAACATCAGAATGAGAATCTTAAAACTGAGGCTTTCCTTAGCCAGGAGTCAATGTTGGTCAGCAAACAGAGGTGATGGATACAAGAGTGGTTACAGGCAGAAGAGCTTTGGATGACCTCATATTTAGAATATGGGAGGCTGGCCAGAAGTTTATTGCAAAGCCAAATTTAGAAGTACCAAAGGCATGGATGAGGGCTTCAGCAGTATATAAGGTGAAGTAGCGGTGGAGTTGGGCACGTTACGAAGGTGGAAATATACAATCTTAGTGATGGTGCGGATATGATATTGGTAGCTCATCTCAGAGTCAAATAGGAGACCAAGGTTGAGAGCTTTCTGGTTTATCCTCAGACAGTTGTCAGGGAGAGAATGGAGTTTGTAGTGAGGACCAAAGTCAATAGCTTTGATCTTCCCAATATTTAACTGGAGAAAATCTCTGCTCATCCAAAACTGAATATTAACATCTGATTATATTTGCAAAGAGTGGAGGGGCAAGAGGAGGAGTGATGAGGTAAAGCTGAATGTTGTCAGTGTAGCTGTGGAACCTAATGTTGTATTATCGTATTAAGGTCAAGGGCTAGCATGTACATGAAAAATACGAGGAGGCAAAATATAGATTTTAGACCCCAGAATATTTCACTTGAGTTGGGTTAAAACAAAACAGAAAAATCTGGAAACGTTCTGCAGTTCAAGCACCATGGACACAGAAACAGAATTCAATATTTTAGTTTTTCTCTTTTTCTTGCCTGTGAAATGCTGTTGATATAAACTAAGATTCTATTGCCTCTTCTACCTTTTCTCTTTACCCCATTTGCCTTCTCCTTACCTTCCTTTTGTAATGCATGGTTAAATGTTATATTCTGACATTATTAACCCCTCAACCAATGCTCCATTACTCCTCGCGAATACTCTTACTCCCCTCCTTAGTCATATTTTTAAAGATTTATTTAATATGTATTTTAAAACTGAATTACACTGAGGAAAGGCTGTCTTTCCTTCATCTCTCATTAAGTGTTGCAAATATCTTCTAAAACCTAACTAAAAACTAAGTAATCAGAAATAATTACAGCTGGATTACTGGTTGATTGAAAATGCTATTTTTTTTAAAAAATGGCTAACATGGATGTGTTTCACTTTTCACTTTCTAACCTATCTGGAATATAAACAAACAATTGATTGGTTAATCAAAAATCTGTAATTTTTTCATCTTCTCTGATTCAATATTTCCGAAGTAGAATTCTCCCCCAAAAAATTTAAAGTTCCAAATGTACAAGAAAATGGGAGTAAATCCCACCTTTTTTTTTAAAAGCGCAATTTCCAGAATGAATCTCTGACACTGTGCATCAGAGTGGCCTAGTGGAATTCCCTCTAAAAATAAGGGGCAAGGCCTATCCCCTCTGGAGCGGCTGGCAACAGAGCACTGAACTGGCTATTGTGCATGTGCCAATATTAGCGCATATGCAGCAGCCTTCCATTACTGGCCACTGGCCAGTCCTGCACCCCCCATCACTGATCTCCTGGACCTTCCTGGGCTAGCCCCTATGTCCTCCTCCCCTTTCCTGGACAGTTTTCATCTCCCTGACCTGTCCCATTCTCCCCCTGACAGTCTCAACCCCCCAGCCCATCGCAGCAGCCTGGAATTACCCCCACCCAGATGGCCAGCCCCAATTGCCTTCACTCCTCTCTCCCACTGAACCCGATCGATTGCAGAATGGCTTCAGAGGAGCAGCAGGTTATCCCTCTACTTTGTGAAATATTTCACAGTATTTTGAGCGATCAGTGGGAATTGAGTGGCCAAAATGACATATTTTTTATAATAACTTACAGCTGCGTGTGTCATACAAGGGCCAACTGAGCACTGTCTAGTGAAAAAATTCTCCTAACAAGCTTTCAGTTGATGTGTTAAATTTAATGTTATTATGGATAGGTGTTAAAAATATATTAATTAGTCTTGAGTTCTTGTAAAATTCTGACACTATGAATTTTGGCAAAGATAATACAGTTCTTACATTCTGTTGTACTGCAATTGGCCATTTTGACATTTTGTAGTGCACAGAGATCCACTTTGAATGGTCTGGGTGGTTTCACTGGAGGAGGCCCAAGTGCTTCAATAGATGGGAGTTCTCGACGTCGCATGCAAACGTGTTGAGAGTTTCTCTTATGGGCAGCTCCTTCTCTTTGATCCATCAGAAATTTTGGTTCTTGATGGCTAGTTTGATCCAATCTTATGACCCTGCCTGGCAACCCTGGAGAAGTCTCTGATTCGACAGTGATATTGTTATTCAGTTCAAATCCTTTTGGATTTATTTCTGGGGTAGCAAGGTATGTTTTTGGTGGAAGAGATGGAGCAGAATCATTTTTTGTTTTAGAATCATCACTGCTTCGGATCAGCATGGGTGGCTCCTTAAGCTGGGACATTTCATCCCTGGCACCTGACATCTGCATCTCTGGCTCCATACTCAAACCTTCCTTTATAGGTTGTGTAGAAGAAGTGGGCCTGAAAAGTGGTTCAGTGCAATACGTTGTCTGAGATGGAGAATAACAATGTGATCCCAAACTTATTGATGGAGGGAGTGTAACACATTTCATCTTTTCAGTTGGTGCTTTAGGCTCAAAAATGCAGCGTGAAGAGTTCTCCCAAATGTTTAACTTTTCTTTAAATGAGATTGCGTCCAATTGCTCATTTTGTGTGTTGTCTTCTGAAGTCCTGGATTCTGATGTTTGATTTTCAGGTTTCTGAAGTTTGTTGGGACTAATCCCCACTGACGTTCCTTTGGAGGTAGTGAGAGCTTCACGCCTTCTTCCACTTTCTACGGGAACACTGGATTTGGTCCACTCGGGAACAGGCTTTGGAACGATTGCTGATTTTCCAAGAGGAAAAGGAGGATGAGATGATTTCACACAAAGCTGCTGACCAGAGGCACTGTGACGATTAAGAGTCTCAGAAATGTCCACGTTGGTTACATTTTGCATGGTTTCAGCATGAAGTACTCCAAGTGCTTCGGAAACTTGTTTATCCCTGGGCTTGACCTTTATTATATCAGATTTCTGAAACTTTGCTCGGAGAGCTTTAAAATCAGTTACTTTTTCCTAGAAAGAAGAGCAGAACACTGATTACTTTTTGTAGAGGGAATTAAATGAGTTTTCCAACTTTTGGCAGTAAAATTTATTTAAAGTAGAACTATTTCAACAAGGTCAGGCATCAATGTCACTTGTAACATTTCTACTGATGCGTGTTTGAAATCAAGTTGGTAATCCTTACACTAAACCCGGAGGCATCATAGTTTTCTTGATCTAATAAGTGTGCTCCAGTTGATAACTGCAGCTTGAGACCAGAGAAAAAGATCAGTCATGTCCAGTAATCTTTGCCACTCTCTTTTTGGATTTGCACATTAAAATACTGACACAGTAAAAGATTTGGTGCAGCATGGAATTATTATACCAAAGATTTTATTTCAACGATGAATAATTTCAAACTATGAAAGTAAACTAGAAATTGTTTTCCTTGGAGAAGCAATGGCTTTGAGGAGATTCATCACCATGAGGGGTTGGGTCAGAGAAGAAAGAGGGAAGCTGTACCCTCTCATGAAAGGATCAAAAACGAATGCAGAAATTTAAAGTCAAAGGCAGAAGCAAAACGACAAGCGGAAAATATGTTTCACGCAACGAGTGGTTGGGGTCTGGCGTGCACTGCCTCATTGTGTGCTGAGCAATAGGATTCTCTGCAATCACTGACTCTTTATCCCTCCCCACTCAATCTTCCCATTTCCTCCACCATTTCCAACCTCTGGCCTCCCCTTTTTTAGGATCATGGAATCCCTACAGTACAGAATGAAGCCATTTGGTTCATTGAGCCTGAACAGATAGCAATTGCACCCAGACCATAGTCCTGTAACCCTAGTTTTCTCCTGCTAAAGGTAAATCCTTAGCGAGGAAAGGAAACTGGATCACCTGGAGAAAACCCATGCAGATACAGGGAGAACGTGCAAACTCCACACAATCACCTGAGGCAGAATTGAACCCACGTCCCTGGCACTGCAAGGCAGTAGTGCTGACCACTGTGCCATTCCTAGGAATCCAAATTATAACCAAAAACCCTCCCTTATCCTCAATCTCTTCCTCCCTTTTCTTCCCTTCAAAAAAAGTTAAATCTTCCTTTACAACCAAATGTGAGAATATTGGAATTAGTTCTTAAGAACTCAGATTAACCTATTTATGACGTCACAAAATTACACAGGTGACATCCATTCAATCCTTCAACAGCACATCAGAAAAACATAAAAACAATTCTTTAAAACAACACACGTTCATACAATTAAAACAGAATTCAACTTGAATCAACAGCATAATTAAAAATTACACATTATTGTAAAACAAATCTAAAGTACTGACTCATACAGCAGCTACAGTTGGAAGGAAGATGATTCATTGAGATTGATCTGCCCTTTGGTATCTAATAGTTTAGCAGGCTTTAGCTGTGGAAGGAATAATAAAACTATAGCAGTTGCAATAAAATCTAATAATTGCTATGAAAATTGCACATGTGCACCAGGAAGAATCAAGTTTTGATGTGATTATGATGGATGGTATATTGGCTGATTAAATGAAAATTGGTCAGTTTGATAAGTGTTAAAAGGCCTGTTTAGACTGTCTGTGATAAACCATAGAATCCTACAGTGTAGAAGTAGACCATTCAGTCCATCAAGTCTGCATTAACTACAATCCCACCAGACTCTATCCCTATAATCCCATGCATTTACCCTAGTTACATCCAACACTTTGGCCATGCAAAATTGACCCTACCTACCTAAGCTGCACAGTTTTAGACTTGGAGGAAATCCAAGCAGACACAGGGAGAATGTGCAAAATCCACACAGGCTATGACCCAAGCCAGGAATCATTGCGATTACTGCGCTATCCCAATGAAAATTGACACCAATCTGACTTAGCATCTAAGGTGAGGAGGGTGGGTGCAGAGAGAAAGATGAGAAAAAAGGGAAAAAAATTCTTAAAAAAAGAATTATCTGTAGAACATTATCAAAGTTAAAAACTACATGCACTGATAAGCTGAGTTTGAATAATGTTCAGCCATTCATCAACAGCAAACAAATCTCAAATGACAATTTTAATGGAGATAACAGAATAGACACAAATAAGGAATTTTAAATAAATAGACAGGCAACTTGTAAAAGTAGTTACAGAAAGATTGAATGGTTGCTGGAAAGCATGGCAAGTTAATTTGTCGTGGTTTATATTGGAGAAAGGAGAATTAGCATTGTTTACAGGAAGTACAAGCACATCATTCCAGTGGCATTTGAGGTACGTTTGAGCACAGGTTTGGAGAGCCAGATGAAATATTTATGGTGGCGTCATTAGAGTCCAATAGGTAACAAGCTATTGGCAACTACACATATTACCAGGCAGATCAGAAAAAACAACAAATAATAAAACTGCTGATTTGAATAAATAATCCCTCTCTGAGGGTAGTCAATAATTAGTTGGACTTGTAGGGCTACATATAGAAAATTAGGTATTTAAGAGTTTGAGATGTGAATGGGTGCCTGGCAATAAAGTGATATTTGAAGATGATTAAGAATGAGAACCTTTGTTGTGTGTCTGTTGTAATTCTAATTGAAATATCTCTACGTGGAGAATGGAACTCAGTGGTTATGCAACAACCTTAACTCCAATGGAACAACTGGTTACATTTTGACTGGTCATTGACATTTTCTCAGCTCTCAATCCCTTTTCTGTCCAGAAATAAAAAAAATCTCATACAATTAATTGTATTAGCCTTCTCTGCCAATTATTCTACAATATCAATATGCTTTGGATAAAAAAAAAGGTTCTGCTCCATCTCTCAGTTTTCTCTCAATTTCATCTTTTAAACTTGTGCTCCATAGCATTTGAAACATTCATTACAGCATTCAATTTGCTTGGACCAACTGTTATAATTTTACAAGATTGTGAATTGAGGAAGTGCTTTACAGCCAACTAAGTATTTTTGAAGTATAGTCCAAAACACTCATCATTTTCTGGTTTCTCTTACCATTACCTACGTTCTCTCAAAACTCATCTTTTCAATGAAATCTACCTTCTTCTACCATATTCCCACCAAAGTATTACCCACCCTAGTGCCGATACCAGAAGATATGCAAATGGTCTCAATCCTCAGGAACCTGTCCCCCTCACCTTCAAATCCACCATCATAATTCAATTCCTGAAAAAGGATACCCACAATCTTTCTGTCCTCGAAAATATCAACCCATCTCCAACCCTTCTCTCCTCTCCAGTATCCTTGAGCTTACTGTTCCCTCCCAAGTCCAGAAACATCTTTATATAATCCCATATTTGAATCCTGAGAAAGTACTAAAAAGACTCCTTTCAAACTCACAAATGATATCCCATATGGCAGTGACCATGGTAACTACTGCTCGTTTTCAGTCTCAGACAAGGATGACTAAATCACCCATCTCCACTTTATTGCCATTTCTCAACTCCTCCATTGCCTATAATCTGCTGAACTACTCCTCTGAGATTCAATATTGGATAAGCAGGAACTTCCTCCAACTAAAGTATTGGGAAGACAAAAACCACCATCTTCAACCGCTATTATAAACCTCACTTCTTAGCTAACAATTCCATTCTGTTCTCAAGCAACTGACGCAGAACAGACTGTTTCAAACCTCAGCATTATTTGACTGTAAATGGAGCCCATACATCTCCATTTCAACAAGCCCAAATCCACTTTGGCAGCATTGTCCTCTCTGTTCCAACTCAGTTCATCAGCTGCCTAAAGCCTCATCCATGCTTTGGATGCCTCAAATATTCCAATTCTCTTCTTCACTCTCCATAAACCTGAACTGAAGTTCCACTAGCCCTACTCTAATTCACCAGAAGTTCCATTCACCCATCCAGCACACTAGCTCCCTGTCAAACAAAGCCTAATACTTGCAACTTTTCTCATTTTCGAATTCCTGTATGACCGTGCTGCTGTTGGTTCTATTGATGGATACTAATTATCTCATAGTTTAAAGTAATGAGGTTGGATGAATGTTGGGTAATGATTAATTTTCCTCAGATGAGTATATAAAGAGTCAGCCAGCGCTGGGGAGTCAGATGATGTTGGAATGGAGAAGTAAGGTCTATGGCAAAGCAATAAACTGTTGCCACCCAAAGCATTCTCATCATGATATCTTCTTCACAACCATGCTTGCAAGCTTCCCTGACATCTGTAACTTCTTACACCTTATAATTCTCCAAGAACTTTGACTTCTTATGCATCCCTCATTTTCTTTGCTCACCATTAGTCAGTGTGTCTTCAGCCATTCAGCTCTGAAATTTTCTCCACCTTTAAATGATACTCTTTCAAACATATGCCTTTGATTAAGCTTATTAGTCATTTGAGTCATTTATTAGTCAATCCTCATTTGACATGGTGTCAACTTTATCTCTGCATTCTCGTCAAACACCTAAGAACATTTTGCTACGTTAAAGGCGCTGTATAAAATGTAAATCGGTTTCTTCACCTTTGCAGAAAATGAGTATTACCCTGGAAAAAAAGTGAAGAAAACCTGCTCTGTCGTCCCTTAGTCACTTCCAACAGAACCCAACATAGCCCTAAGATTTGTCAAAGCTTAAAAATTGAGCATCCAAATTCATTTTTTTTTATATTTGCCTGGAATGAGGTCATTCCTGGGATAAACTTTGCAAAATATCCAAGGTGAAAGCTCCACCCTCATCTCCAAGTAATCTCTAAACAGCATGTGTTGACCCATAGACAGCTGTGCAGCTCAGTAATAAAACAACTTTGGCACTGAATATACATGCAATTTAACCCTTCATCTCATATTAATCTTAGACTCATGTATCTGCAATATGTTTCACCCAAAACTTGGCAGCTATACTTTCAATTACAGTGTTGAGGCAAAATTCTGAATTGACTCAATAAATAAGTACAAATAAAATGCAACCAATTGGGACCAACCTCGGCATTGTAAGACCTCCAAGCAATGAAAGGATACCCCAGAAAAAGGGATCACCAGTATACCACATTTAGGACAGGATGTGACATGGTCGCATACACTCCCATACACAGGGGCCAGTAAACCAAGAATTCCTACACCACACCAAGACTCACATCACAACAGACTTCACTCCTCTCCAGTCACATCAGAGGCACCGTTCAGGCCCCACCATCACCAGAAACTTTAAACCATTTTCCATCAAGCAGACCCTACTGACAAAGGAGGAGAAATATTGTCAAGATATCCATCAAAAGGATATTTTGGTGAGAGATACAATTCTCATCCTCCCAACTAGATAAGGGAAACTCTTTAGAATTACCTCACTGCCCAAATAAAGAAAGGAAACCCTAAAGAAAGTGGAACACCAGGATTAGCCAATAGACACTAGATATAGTGTAGCAGTGTACACTTTTGCAAAAAGGACACCTGGAACAGAACAGCATAATCTTATAAGAAACAGGATACTGCCCCCTAAATCCAAGAATTAGAATTCAGCACACAGCCAAAAGCAACAGGGGGCAAATGCCCTTACCCACCCTTCCTCCCTGGTACCACACATCAAAACCAAGATTAAACACAAATAGTAATGCACATTAAACTATAACCTCCCTTATTCTACTATCAAAGCATCCCACTGGATGAATACCATATAGAGAAAAAAAAAAATGGACAATCCTAATTTGCACAGTAAAATGGCGTAATAGGTGACAAACCTATTGCTCCAACAACACTCAAGAAGCTCAACACCATTCAGGACAAAGTACCCCACTTGACTGCTACCATTTCCACAGAGATTGAATCCCGCCACCACCGATGAACAGAGGAAGAGGTGTACCAACCACAATATGCACTCCAGAAACTCACCAGTGTTCCATATACAATATCTTCCAAATCCATACCACTACTACCTAGGACAAGAACAGCATATATTTGGAAACCCCACCACCTGGTAGTTGTTCTTCAAGTCATCACCTTCCTGACTTAGAAATATATCACCATTCCTTCACTGTAACTGGGTCAACATCCTGGAATGCCCCCCCAGTAGCATTGTGAGTGCACCTATACTTCAGGATCTGCAGCAGTTCAAGAAGGCAGCTCACCACCACCACCACCTCCTCAAGGGCAACTAGGGATGGGCAATAAATGTTAGGCAGTCAGAGATGCCCACATTCCATATACGAATTTAAAAAATGCTTCTGTGCTCATATCATACACTCTGGTCAGGATAAGGAGATAATATCATAAAATCAGGAGTATAAACCCACAGAAAGTAAGTTCAGGATTAATGATGAGCTGCAGATCACGATAACTATCCACGGAGATTCAAAAAGCCAAAGCCACGACAGGATCATCACACAACATCCAGGATCCATCCAGAGTTTCACTGAAGCCCTTGCAACTCCACCATATCATGCCCTGAAGCCCAGGTAAAGAGAAACTTATGCTTGGAGGATGGTGAAGATCTGTTTTATCCAGCTTTTCTCAACGAACATAAAGGACAAGACAACGTACGACCAGTAGTCGGAGTCCTTGACCAACCCTAGACCTTAACGGCCAGTACAACCTTGCTCCAGTGATCTTGAAATGCCCAGCCTTCAAGATTGAGATTGTGAAAGCATGGCGGCCAGTTCTCAAATTCAGCCAGGAATTCATCCTCAGCTCCCCTCAGGAGACCAGGAACACAGACACTGCTTCTCCAGCCCCATCATCCCAAATCAATCAGGATGCCTGACAAATCATGCAGCAGGATTTCTAAACATTAAGGGGAATCCCCAACGAGGAAGCTGCTCTGTCCGTTTGATGGAGCAGAGAAGAGAATCCCGTCATTCTCGCTGTTCATTTACGTGAGCATCAATATTCTCTGCCGTCGTCCACAACTTCACTCACAAAGGCAACCATCTTGATGCCTACAAAACCAGCGAAGCCCAGGCCTGTCCAACAGCAAAACCATCACTGTAAACTGGGTCTCACTCCAGCTGTCTCCAATCGCCTCAGTTAACTAAGGATTTTCTTGACTTAATTCAACTCCTCATTACAAAAATTTAGCCAGACTCTTTCAGGAACATTGCACAGATTATATACATCAGGATCAAATAAAACAAATGCTAGAACCTGAAAGAAAAGCAGAAAATGCTAGAAGGTCTCAGCAAGTCTGACAGTATCTGTAGAGAGAACAGAGCTAATGTTTTGAGTCTGGATGACACTTTGTCAAATAACGTGTGCATCAGGATTTAAAAAAAAAGGATTGAAAATGTAAGTAGTGCCAGAGGTCCCAAAACTATAGGAAGAGAGGTTGACTAGCCAACAATTTAGTGTAAATAAAGTCAAAGGGGCAGAAGGTGCGTCGTAATGACAAGATGAACTTGGAGAAGGCAAGGGGGCAAGAGGAAAGAATCACGCAAGTTTAGAAATGGGGACAATTTTAGAGAAAGTTGAACCTGTGGGTTAGTAGAAGGATTTTTAAAAATTCATTTTGCGGGATGTGGCAGTGGCTGGTTAGGCCAGTATCAGCGGCAGAGACCATTAATTGGATGGTCTGAATTTTAGTGACAAGCCAGTCCATGAGTTGTTGAAAATACAAGAAACAGAAGGAGGGATGTAAGACAGTTTGCAGTCAGGAAAGGAAGCTGATGGTTTTCTTTGCTTTCTACAACGAGACAAGAATAGGTCCTAATTGTGCTTTATGTGATACAGCCAGACCTGATGGTGAATGGTTCAATCAGAGACCTTTCAAGTCTGCATACTTGGACTTAGGGGAGTGGAGATGAGGGCCATATAAAGGGGAACATTTAGTATTAGGGAAAGATATGGTCTTAACGAGGGCTAAAGAAAAGTTGGAAGTGGGGGGTGCAGTTCAGCAGACCAGTAGTTGAAGAGATGTCATGGCAAATGGAAGGTTATTTGAGGTTACAACTAAGTAAATTGGGGAATGAGTTTTTTGAGATGCAGAGATACAAGGAAGTATAACTGAGAAGCATAAAGGAGATATGAATAGACAATGAAATGATAAAATGATCAAAAAAGGCCTTAATTTTCAGTTTTGTTCCTGATTGGATGAACAAGATTTATTTTAACTTAAATAGCCATTGATATTGTTGTGAACTGTATTTAAAAAAAAAATAACAAGTGTAACATACAGGTGTATAAACTGTAGAAGATGATCCAAGTAGTATATATAAACAGCAATGGACACGAGGGAATTATTAAGCAGATGTATTATAGTGAGAGGGAGACCAAAGGTTAGCCAGCTATAATTTAGAAGTGCAATTATAAGTGAAATATAAACATAAAATGCTGAAAATAGTTAATAGTTCAGGCAGCAGTGCAGATAATGTTGGACTTGTTGAGTATTTCTAACATCTTTAGTTTTAAATTTCCAATTTCAAGCATCCACTGTATTTTGCTCTTTGAGTTGTAAATGACATGGGCAGGCGAAGAGAGAGTTTCCCCAACGGCAAACATAAGGTAATTGGACTGGAACAGCGAAGAGGAATATGGGTCAAGAACGTTGGAACGTACCTTGATTGTGATTGAGGCCAAAGGAACAGTGGGGCCACATAAGAGAGCAAGGCTGCGGAGCTGGGCTTGAAAACAGTGAGGAAACTTTATAAGGAGGGGCAAGAGGTGGTTAGTGAATTCAGAGTAAAATTGGTTATATGGAGTGGAAACAAAAAACAAAAACAATAAGAATGAGGAGAGGATAAAAAGGGACAAGGATATCTGAATGAGAAATACAGTTCTAACTTTAGTGCAATGTGTATAATGCTTCTTAAATATTGTGAGACAAATAGCTGAATATATTGCCTTTTATGTATTGTATAAACTTTTTGTTTAATTCCATTACACTTTAAAATAAATTTCTTTGCCAAGTTTCTGATACACATCAAAACTAACTACTCATTTCATTGTTTTATTTATGTGATATGAGATAAAACTGGGAAATTAGAATAATCAAATATTGGGAATTTTCTTCACAATTTAAAAAAAAGTTAAAAGTTCATTTATTTGTGTCACACAGGCTTACAGTAACACTGCAATGAAGTTACTGTGAAAATCCCCAAGTTGCCACATTCCAGCACCTGTTCGAGTATACTGAGGGAGAATTCAGCATGGCCAATGCACCTAGCCAGCACATCTTTCAGGCTGTGGGAGGAAACTGAAATACCCAGAGAAACACCACGCAGACACAGGGAGAACATGATCAGCTAGATACTCAATATATGTTTTTCCAAAAGTAGGGGAGTCTAAAACTGGAAAGCATAGGTTTAAGGTGAGAGGGGAGAGATATAAAAGAATCCAGAGGGACTTTTTTTTTCCCCCACAGAGGGTAGTGAGTGTCTGAAACTAGTTGGCAGAGGTGGTAGTAGAGGTGAGTACAATGTTGTCTCTTCAAAAGCATTTAGACAGTTACATGGGTAAGTTGGTTATATCCCTCTATACCCATATGCGGGCAGTTGAGATTAGCTTAGGGTTTAAAAAAAGGAAGGCATGACAAGTTGGGCTGAAGGGCTGTTTCTATGCTGTAAACCTCTGAGTCTATGAATATGCAAACTCCACACATTCTTCCTCCTTCAGGAAAAAGATACAAAAATCTGAGGTCACATACCAACCTACTCAAGAACAGCTTCTTCCCTTCTGCTGTCAGATTTTTTGAATGGACTTACCTTGCATTAAGTTAATCTTTCTCTATACCCTAGCTATGACTGTAACACTACATTTTGCACTCTCTTCTTTCCTTCTCTATGAATGGTATGCTTTGTCTGTATAGCACGCAAGAAACAATACGTTTCATTGCATGTTAATAAATGTGACAATAATAAATCAAATCAGGCAATGATGTAAAGCCAGAATTGAACCCAAATCCTAGCACTGTGAGACAGCAGCACCAACCACTGTGCCACCATGCCAATTTATGAAACCAATTACAATTTTAACAAGGTTTCAGTTTAAAAATAATCCCTGTATTTTTGTAAACAAAATATACACAAGCTTCTATGAATGACTATTTAATTTTCAATTCATTCTAGAGGAACATATAACATTCACCATGATTAATTTTTTTCTTACCTTGACCTCTCTGCACCCTTTGACATGATCCATAGAATCCCTACAGTATGGAAGGGGCCATTCGACTCTGAATCTGTACCGACCATAATTCCACCCAGGCCCTATTCCCATAATCCTCATTTACCTTGATAAAGATGGGCCACATTCTCCCCTTATTGTTCAGCTAAGCAGGACTTGACTCCATTTTACCATTACATTTCCAGCAATGGTTTCACTCTCTGTTCTAGCTTCCAGAACCCCTCGGAATCTATCCTTGTCACCACCTCCCCTCCTTCACCTGCACCATACATACACCATGGTACAAAAGCAATAACAAGGGATTTTCACAGCAACTACATTGCAGTGTTAACATAAGTCTACTTCTGACACTAATAAATAAACTATATTTTTAAAAACTATGAAGACTAGACATTGGATCAACTTCAACACGTACATTAACAACTAACCCTACACTCCCATACCTCAGTTGACTCCTTTTCTGCCTCTGTATTTTCAAATTGTCTGTTTGACACTGAAGTCTGGGACAAACCACAATGTTCTCCAGAGATTGATTGCAGTCTGAGTGCAACACGCTTCACATCAAGAATGGGAAATGGCACTAACTCTGGAATTGTAGGCTTTGCACTCCATGCGAGATTCTGCCAAAAATGTTTTTTTTTGCTAATTTTAAGGTATTGCAGAATATATTTCCATGCCATCTAAAACAACATTGAAGGTGTGCGGTTATTTTAGTCCGTGTTATTTTCATCAATTTAGCTCCATGGACACCACAGTTGACTTCACAAACACGAATTACCCACCGTGGACCACAACATTTCAAAATTGGATAAACACAAGATTGAAGCTGCTACCGATGCATCTCACGTTTGGACTCTCTGCTGACCATTCTTTAAGCATGAAAACAAAGTACTTAGGGAGATAAAGTAGCAGACGGTAATAATGAACCGTACACCAACAACAAGGAAATGCAAAATATAGATTCAAGTTGCCGCATGACTTAAATCTGTACAGCAAAAATACTGGCACACAGCGACGTTATAAACCACCAGGAAATACAATCATATTAAAATCTTTTTTATCTTTAATTAATCAATAAACCGCATAAACATGAATAATACTGCAATTCTGTGGCTTCGGTTTGAGTGCGTATCCTTTTAACAGTATGGATAGCAATCTATAGCAATGCATATTACAAATGCGTTAACCATTTGGCCTATTACTTGTGCTGGAAGCGGGTGGGGGAATTGGATACCAGAAGCCACCTTGGCAGGACAAGTTTATTGTACAGGTAAATGGAGTTGGGTCACGCTGAAAAAAGTTTGAGCCTCTTGCAGTTGACAATTGAAAGCAGCAGCAATTACACAGGCACCTGGAAAGCGATAACATATGCTGTGATTTCAATCCAAACTTACCGCCTCTGTATCCATCGGCTGTGGTTGCTGGCTCTCCCGGGTAGTTTATATGGTTGGAGTTATAGTGGTTACTCCGGGCTGGCTCTGTCTCTCCCCCAAGTCTCTCTCGACTAGCTTTGTTTGGAGTTGTAGTGGTTACTCCCGGCTAGCTCTAGCTCTTCCCCAGTCCCTCTCGGATAGTTAATGGTTATTACTCCAGGCTGGTTTATCTTTCCCTCTCGGATTCCCAGCGCTGCTTCCTCCTCTAAGGCAGCAATTGGGAAATGTTCACGCATTGCGTGCCTTAATGATTCCGAGTAAAGCGCGTCCAGCTGATTACCAGGCTGTGAAGTCCCACCAAGTTTCTATTATTTTCTTGGTTTTGTGAAAAACTCCCACTGGTTACATTTAAGTCACTCTGAAAAGTAAACACCACATCCACACAATGATAGAACACACGCGGACAGTAAATTCCCATAAAGTCCCCGCTCCGCCTCCACTGGCAGGAACCCCGCTCCTGTTCCCCTGTCAGTGAGATTCCCCGGGTGGAGACCGGCAGTTCCCCGCGGTAACAACTCCGAGAGGCTGGGGCATGAACCTGAGAGGCTCAGTGAAGAATCGAGGGAATGAGTTAGGCAATTCTATCATTATATGAGGGCAATAAATTAACCTCGGCATAAACGCAGCAGATTTGTCTGCAAGTACTGGCTTTGAGGAAGTATTTTGCCACTTTTTTTTTTCAACAGAACAAGTGATTATTGATGTTGTAAGGTGGATATGAGATGATTAAATGGAGGGTATCAATGAAGAAGAAATTGTGTAAATTACCCAAACTTAAGGTAGCTTTTAAGAAAGAAGTTGAATCTTCTTTGTATAACCCCAGGACATCTCAAAATGCACAGGTACTGAAATATAATGCTGATACAGTGCAGTGAAACTCAAAACTCTGTACACATCAAGGGCTCATCATTTGGATAAGTGGCCAGATAATCTAGTGTTAGTGTTAATAATTGGTAGATAATTGTTGGCCAGAACATTGGCTTTTTGTATTTATATATACATACAGATCCATTGGATTTTTTTAGAATCCACCTGAAGTGTCTGATGGGACTCAATGTTGATACATATTTAGAGTTTAGAATGAAGGTGAAACTATAAGCCATCATTAGAACTGTGAAGCTGATAGCATCATCTGGTGTCCACACATGTACTGAAGTACAGAAATCTAGAAGTTGCCCCAGTGATTCCCTGCTCCTGTGAAATGTGTAGTGTTTAAGTCCCCATGGATGGAAGGCTGGACAACCAAATGGAGGTGTGTGGATGGGGTTCTTTATCCTAGATGATGTTGAACTTGTTGAGTTGTGTTGGAGTTGCACTCATCCAGGCAAGTGGAGGATATTCAATCATATTCCTGATTTGTGCCTTTGAGATAGTGGATAGGCTTTGAGGAGTCAGGAGGTCAGTTACTGTTCACAAAATGCTCAGCTTCTGGCCTGTTCTAGTAGCCACTGTACTTATATGGCTAGTCAGTTTCTGATCAACAATAAGCCTCCTCCATTCCAATCCCGGATGTAGATAGTGCGAGATATAGTTCCATTAAATGTCAAAGAGTGATGATTAGATTCTCTCTTGTTGGAGATAGTTGCTGTTGTCTCAGACTTGTACGCTCTGAATGTTGCTTGCCCCTTATCAGCCCAAGCCTAAATTTTGTTTAAGTCTTTCTGTACATGGGCATTTGTTGCTTCAGGATCTGACGAGTTGTGAATAGTGTGAACATTGCACAGTCATTCATGAATATCCCTACTTCTGCCCTTATGATGAAGGGAAGGTCATTGAAGCAGCTGAAGTCAGTTTAGCTTAGAACACTGCACTGAGGAACTCCTGTTGTGGTTCCTGGGACTGAGATGATTGACCTCCAATAACCATAACCATCTCCTTTGTATTATGTATGATTTCAACCAGTGGAGAGATTAGCCGCTGATTTCCATTAACTTTAGTTTTTCTAATGATGATTCTACATTCAGTCAAATTCTGCTTTATTATCAAAGGCAGTCACTCGCCCTTTCCCCATCTAGCTCCAAACCTGTTATATTTCTAACTTTTCTCATTTCCAATTAAAGGTCATTGAAATATTGATTCTGCCTTTCTCTTTCTCCCTCCCTCCCCACAGATACCCTCAGGCCTGATGAGTATTTCCAGCCTTTCCTGCTGTTATTTTAGAGAAGATAGACTTTGCATTTTTGTTTACCCTTTGAATGCAAAAATGATTAACTTTCTGTGCCACGTGCTAGTGAGGCTAGGAATAGGCAGATAGTGCAGCTTAACATGTTGCTAAACAGCTGGTGTAGGAGGGACGATTTCAGATATCTGGACTGTTGAAGATTCTTCTGGGGCAGATGGGAGTTGTACAAGAAGGACCGGTTGCATCTAAATTGGAGGGACGTAAATATTCTGGCTGGAAGGTTTGCTAGTGTCACATGGGAGGATTTAAACCAGTTTGGCAGAGGGATGGGACCCAAAGCAAAGGTGAATTAGATGAAGGGGAATGAGAGAGTAGGGCCAATAAGACTTAGAGAAACAGCAGACAGGGTGGGATTGCTGATCAGAAACAGTCTGGTGGACTGAAGTGCGTTTGTTTCAATGCAAGGAGTTTAACAGGTAGGGCAGATGAACTTAGAGCTTGGATTAGTACTTGAAACTATGACATAGTTGCTATTACAGAGATTTGGTTATGGGAAGGACAGGATTGGCAGCTTAACATTTCAAGATATAGATATTTCAGGCATGATAGAGCGGGATGTAAAAAGGGGTGGAGGGGTTGCAGTACTAGTTAAGGAAAATATCACAGTTATATTCCGGGAGAACACCTCAGAGGGCTCGTACAGCAGGGCAATGTTGTAGAACTCAGGAATAGGAAAGGTGTAGTCACAGTGTTTGAGGTTTACTATAGGCCACCCAGCTACCAGTGAGAGATTGAGGAATAGATGTGTAGGCAGATTTTGGCAAGGTGTAAAAGTAATAGGTGGTGGGAGATTTTAATTTCCCTTAC
The DNA here is from genome assembly GCA_024679065.1 of Sphyrna mokarran. Classification (NCBI taxonomy): domain Eukaryota; kingdom Metazoa; phylum Chordata; class Chondrichthyes; order Carcharhiniformes; family Carcharhinidae; genus Sphyrna; species Sphyrna mokarran. Next base: position 45,034,716 of record JAGIQG010000009.1, on the reverse strand, counting down.
ATTGACTGGGACTCATTTAGCGCTAGGGGCACGGATGGGGCAGATTTTGTAAGGAGCATTCAGGAGGGCTTCTGGAAATAGTATGTGGATTATTCAACTAGGGAAGGGACCATACTGGACCTGGTAATGGGGAATGAGCCTGGTGAGGTGGTCAGTAGGGGAGCAATTCGGGAACAGTGACCACAATTCAGTAAGCTTTAAGGTACTGATAGATAAAGATAAATGTAGTCCTCAAGTTAAAGTATTAAATTGGGGGAAGGCTAATTACAATATTAGGCAGGAATTCAAGAATGTAGATTGGAGGCAGATGTTTGAGGGCAAATCAACATTTGGCATGTGCCAGGTTTTCAAGTGTAAGTTGATAGGGAGTCAGGACTGGCACATTCCTGTAAGGATGAAGGATAAGTGTGGCAAATTTTGGGAACCTTGGATAATGAGAAATATTGTGAGCCTAGTCAAAGAGAAAAAGGAAGTATTTGTCAAAGCTAGAAGGCTGGGAACACACGAAGCAAATGTGGAATGCAAGGAAAGTAGAAAGAAACTTAAGCAAGGAGTAAGAAGAGCTAAAAGGGGTCATGAAAAAGCATTGGCCAGCAGGATTAAGGAAAATCTCAAGGCTTTTTACACATATATAAAGAGGGAGGGAGGGTTGGCCCACTCAAAGACAAGGGAGGGAATCTACATGAGGAGCCAGAGGAAATGGGTGAGCCATTAACTGAGTACTTTGCATCAGTATTCACCAAAGAGAAGGACTTCGTAGATGATGAGTCTGGGAAAGGATGTATAGATAATTTGAGGAAGGGATATTGGGGTTCTTGAGAAACATTAAGGTAGACAAGTTTCCAGGGTCTGATGGGATATACTCCAGAATACTGAGAAATGCAAGAGAGGAAATTGCATGGGCCTTGAGAGAAATCTTTGTATCCTCACTAGCTACGGGGGAGGTCCCAGAGGATTGGACAATAGCCAATGTTGTTCCTTTGTTTAAGAAGAGTAATAATCCAGGTGAATATGGGATGGTGAGCCTTACATCAGTGGTAAGGAAATTATTGGAGAGGATTCTTCCAGACAGGATTTATTCCCACTTGGAAATAAGTGGACATATTAGTGAGAAGCTTCATGGTTTTGTGAAGGGGAGGTTGTGTCTCACAAACTTGATTGAGTTTTTCAAGGAAGTGACAAAAATGATTGATGAGGATAGGGTAGTTGATGTTGTCTACATGGACTTTAGTAAGGCCTTTGACAGATCTCTCATGGCAGACTGGTGCAGAACGTGAAATTGCATGGGTTCAGAGGTGAGTTGGGCAAGTTGGATGCCAAACTGGCTCGGTCTAAGAAGACAGAGGGTAGCAGTGGAAGGGTGTGTTTCTGAATAGAGGGCTGTGACAAGTGGTGTTCCTCAGGGATCAGTGCTGAGATCTTTGCTTGTAACATATATATACTTTGGAGCAGGTACAGAAAAGATTTACCAGGAAGTTGCCTGGTATGGAGGGCATTAGCTATGAGGAGGGGTTGGAGAAATTTGGTTTGTTCTCACTGGAACAACAGAGGTTGAGGGGAGAATAGAAGTCTACAAGATTATGACAGGCATGAACAGAATGGATAGTCAGAAGCTTTTTCCCAGGGTGGAAGAGTCAATTATTAGAGGACATAGATTTAAGGTGCGAGGGGCAAGTTTTAAAAGCGATGTACAAGGCAGATCTTTTACACAGAGAGTGGTGGGTGCCTGAAGCTCGTTGCCAGGGGAAGTAGTGGAAGGGGATGCAGTAGTGACTTTTAAGGGGAATCTTGACAATTACATGAATGAGATGGGAATAGAGGGATATGATCCCTGGAAGCGTAGGTGGTTTTAGTTAAATCAGGCAGCACGGTCGGTGCAGGCTTGGAGGGCTGAAGGGCCTGTTCCTGTATTAATGTTTTTTTTTGTTCTTTGTTGATTAAAAATATCTAACGAGCAAATTACATTACTAAACATTCACACCTTGAACTTGTATTCCTTGTTCTTGGCTTGGCAGCCAGGTTCTAGTTCTCAACTGAAACAAGATGTTATGGATACTGGTATTCTGAAATAAAAAACTACAGTCTGGAAAGATTCAGCAGGCAAGTAATAAAATTACTATTCATCATTCAGCAGAATTGAAAAAGATTCAAGATGCTGCAGTTTTGAGCAGGTTCAGAGGAAGAGAGGAAGGAACAAATGAGAAGGTCAGTGAAAGATTGGAGGACAGGAACGATTACTGAAAGGATCATGGTGTAAGACAAAATGGATGATAATGTTTTAAATAAACAAACCAAAGAAGGGTCCAGATGAATTATAAATGGAAATAATAGAATCGTTATCTGCTCCTGAAACATTGGTCTGAATTTTACCACAGGCTTTGGAATCCCAGAGTCAAAATAAAAAATGGATCTTGAACCTACATTTACCAGCACCAGAATTGCCAGGAATTTTACCACAGATGACTCCTGAATGTCTGCCTCTTGGCTTGCTGTCCAGTAAAGGATGGCAGGCAGGTAGGTAGGCCTCTAATGCTGCTGGACCAATTGGAGCATTGACATCTGAACCCTCTGCAGCATCACTAGGAGAAGTATCACTGCTGAGGATAACTGGGGACTTTGGGAGCCTCAAGAAAGAGGTACATGTAAGTAGAGATTAAAATTCAGGATGATGAAAGTGGAAGACCACAGTGATTGCAATTGTTGAGGCAGCAGGGGCCACATTTCAAGTCATAGCCACTATTTTGGACTAGAGAATCGCATGGGTGTTCCCCCTCTCCCAATCAGAAAAAAAAATGGCTCCATGAAATGGCTCATAATTGGGTTTTTAAGTAAGGCCCACTTCAAAAGAATCTTTTTCAATAAATAGTCACACTGCATACATTGGAATGAAAACTCAATAAGATTGGAAAAGAGTTCTGAGCAAATCATTGTAAACGTTCTTTAAAAATAGAATCATTAAACAGATGGAAATGCAAACAAGATATTTTCACAGAATAGTGAAAAGTATAACTTCAAGGACAGAGGGAGAGATAGACGAAAAAGAGTAAATAAACATGCACAGCTTTAACTGATAAATGAACACTGGTCCTTTGTTAAGGCAATGAATTGCAATCTGCCATGTATTAGTCCTGGAGTTGTGAGTAGCCAGGGTGCATGGAAGGCACTTACATGACTTTCAGATCATTAACACTAAAAGAAATGAACTCCTCTGGAATCTGTAGCATTGGGACAGTCTACATTTGGGACTGTTCTAATGAGCCACATAATGAGGAAAGTGAAGTAATTTTTAAATTGAATGATGGAGGCGAGGGATCAAATTTGGGAAGATGTAGTAAACTAGACTAGCGACCAGGCAAGAGGAAAAGCTATTAAAATGAGAAATGATAAACAGACTATGGCAGAAAGGGACAGAGAGTGTAAATCTATGAGTAAATTAGCAGATAAGGTTAGGCACTACAAAAACGATTAAAAAAAACAAAACTAAAGACTCCATATCAAAATGCACATATCATTCAAAACAAAATAGATGGAAATAGAAATTAGTGAGCTATCTCAAAGACATGGCTACAGGATGACATCAATTAGAATCTGAATATTGAAGAGTATATATGACATTTAGGAAGGATAGGAAGTTAGGAAAGTGTGAATTCAATCATGAATTAATGATGATATTAGCACATTAGAGAGAGATGACCTAAGTTCAGGAAACCAGGATATAGAAGTGGCTGGAGTTGGAATGAGAGATGATAAAGCAAAGAAGTCACTTGTCAGAGTGATGTATGGGCTCCCAGATTGTATCTGTGGAAGAGAAAGTATAAAAGAAGAGATAATGGGAGGTGGTTGGAAAGATATGTGATAATCGTGGGGGATTTTAATCTACATATAGATTGGAAAAAATCAGATGGGCAAAAGTATTGCAGATGAGGAGTTCATAGAATATTTTGGGACAGTTTTTTTTAGAACAGCATGTTCTGAGCCAAATAGAGGGCAGGCTATACTAGACCTGGTATTTTGCAATGAGATCGGATTAATTGATAATCTCATAGCCAGCAGCAATCATATTATGATTGCATTTTACCTTCAGTTTGAGAGAGGGTAGAGTGCATTCAACACTGGTGTTTTAACCTTAAATAAGGCAATAATCGGAGCATGAAAGCAAAGCTTTGTGAACTGGCAAATAAATTTAAGCGAAAGGAATTGACATTCAGTGTCAGACATTTAAAGGAATATTTCAGAATACATAGAATAGACACATTCCAATGAGAAAGAAAAAAATCATGGGGAAGGTCCATCATTTGTGATTAACTAAAGGAGGTAACGGCAGTATTAAACTTGAAGAGAAAAAATATATTTGCACAAAGACAGGTGGCAGATCAAAAGATTGGAGAGAATGTAAAGAACAACAAAGAATGATAAAAAGATAGATAAGGACAGAAAAATTAGAAACAAACTTGTGGTAATATAAACAGGATCTAGTTTTAAAGCGGATGAAATTGGATATCCTAAATTAAAGAATTGGGCATATTAAAATCAAACACAGTCAAACCTCAAGCAGGTCAATTGTACAAATACACAAACGTGTCTGGGCCTGACCATCAATCACCTATCAAAGGTCATTGCACCCCTGATACTTAGGAGATCATTGCACCCCATTGAAATGCACTGGCCTACTGTTAGAAGCCCAGATCAGGCCAAACTTTCGGTCACTGAGAATTCCTGCAGTTGGTTTAATCTGATAACAGGTTACATTTAAACAATAGCACGGAGATGGACGCTGGAAGGTGGACCCTGGTGTCTTGTCAGGCAGACATCAAGAAACCCACTGGGTATTGGAACCTCCTCCTGAGACCTCATTGGTTGGAAGCCAGAGAAGTTTCTGGAAAAGCAAACAGGCAGGGAATAGAGGCACACATTTTCAAACACCAGCAGCAAAGACTTGACATGGGAAGCACCTTGACCATCCGGGAGACTGGCCAGAGAAGGAAGGAAGAAAAAAGCTGCCATTGAGACTCACCTTCATGATGATGGACCAGAGAGACTCAGAGAATCGAGACTGCAGTTTAACCAAACCATCTTTGTGGGTAGTATAGTTGAGTCTGAGGTACCCTCTTGATTTGTGTGGGTAATTTAAGGGTTAATAGTGTTATTATTAATAAACCGTTGAATCTTTACTTGTGTTTGTCCTTTGTCCATCTTGCAAATAAGGGCACCGAGGTAAAACCTTCCAGTAAGCAAACTGGTTGAAAGTATCTGAGAATTAATAGGTACAACAAACTACATCCCTTCTCAAGTAAGAGGACCAAAATTATACACAATATTCTACGTATGGTCTCATTAATGCTATGTATAGTAGCAACAGCATTTCACTAATTTTATCTGCTGTTCTTTTTGCAATAAATGCCAAGATTCCATTTGCCTTCCCTATTGCCTGCTATATTTGCATCCTAATTTTCTGCTTTATGCATGAGGACACCCAAATCCCTCTGTACAAAAGCACTCCGAAGTTTCGCTCCATTTAGACATTAATTTGCCTTTGTATTTTTTCTACCAAAATGGATAACCTCACACTTATCCGTGTCGAATTTTTCCTCCTATGGGCAGCACATTAGCTCAGTGGTTGGCACTGCTGCATCACAATGCCAAGAGATCTGAGTTCAATTCTTGGATGACAATCTGTGTGAAGTTTGCACATTCTCCCCATGTCTGCATGGGTTTCCTCCATGTTCTCCAGTTTCTTCCCATAGTGCAAAAGTAGGTTAGATGGATTAGCCATGCTAAATTGCAACTAACCTGTCCCAAGATGTGTAGGTTAGATGGATTAGCTATTATAAATGTATGGGGTTCAGGGGTTGGGGGTGGAAGGCAAAGTCTGGATTAGATCTCTGCTAGAGAGGGATGCAAACTCAATGGGTCAAATGGCATCTTCAGTACTGTAGGGATTCTATGATTCGCTTAACCTAGCAGTATCCATTTTAAATTTCTTATTTCATTTATGCAACTTACTATCCCATCCATTTTACTGTCATCTGCAAATTTGGCTATGGTACCTCCTATTCCTGCATCCAAGTCATGAATGTAGATTGTAAATAGTGGGTCCAAGGTCCTGTGACACCCCATCAGTTAAATCTTGCCAACCCGAGAAAGACCCATTTATCCTGGCTCTCTCTTTCCTGTTGGTTAGCCAATCCTCTATTCAAACACTAAATTCTCCCTATTCCCATGTAAACTTGTGTAACTTTTTGTGTGACATCTTATCAAATGCCTTCTGGAAGTTGTCCTTGAGACAGAAAGCATTAAACTACAGGCCAGTTAGCCTAACATTCATTACTGGGACAATTTTCGAAGCCATATTAAAGATATTCAGGCAGGGTACTTGGAAACATTCAAAGCAATTAGGCAGAGTCAACATAGTTTTGTGAAAGGGAAATTATGCATGACCGATTTATTGAAATTCTTTGAAGGAGTCACATACAGTATGCACAAAGGGGAGCCCAGTGGATGTACTGTACCTAGATTTCCAAAAGGTATTTGATAAGGTGACATGTCAACAGTTAATGCAGTAGATAAAAGCTCATAGTTTAGTGGGTAACATTGGCATAGATTGAAGATTGACGAGCTAACAGGAAACAGAGTTGGCATTAATGGGTCTTTATCTGGTTGGTTAGATGTGACAGGTGGTATGCCACAAGGATCAGTGCTAGGGTCTCAACTTTTTACAATTTATATAAATGACTTGGAGGGGGGACAGAAGGTACAGCTGTTAAATTTGCTGATGACACAAAGATAAATAGGAAAATAAATTGTGAAGGGGACACAAGGAGGTTACAGAGGGAGAAAAATAGATTCAATGAGTGGGCAAGGATCAGGCAAATGGAATATAATGTGGGCAAATGTAAAATTATCCATTTTGGCAGGAAGATTAAAAAAACAAGTTGATTATTTAAATGGTGCAATACTGCAGATTTCTGAGGTGTGGAGGGATATTGGTTCTTAGTGCATCAATCACAATAGGCTAACATACAGATACAGTAGTTATCATTTATTATGAGGGGAATTGATTACAAAAACTAGGGAGGTTATGCTTTGTTTGTACAGAGCATTGTTGAGACTATGTTTGGAATATTGGGTACAGTACAGGTCACCTTAATCAAGGAAAGATGTAAATGTTTTGGAAACAGTTCAGAGAAGGTTTATTTGATTAATACCAGGAATGAGTGAGTTGTCTTATGAGAGAAGATTAAACATGATAGCTTTGTATCCACTAGAGATTAAAAGAGTAAGAACTGACCTGACTGAAACCTTTGAGACCCTGAAGGATATTAACAGGATGGGTGCGGAGAGGATGTTCCCTCTTGTCAGAGAATCAAGAATTAGGTGTTACTGTTTAAAAATACAGAGTGGCTCACTTCAGGTAGAAATGAGGAGATTTCTTTTCTCTAAGGGTCATGAGTCTCTGGAATTCTCTTCCTCAAAAGGCAGTGGAAGCAAATCCTTTGAATACTTTTAAGGCAGAACTAATTGATTCTTGATTAACAAGGGGGTGAAAGATTATTGTGGGCAGACAGGACGGTGGGATTGAGTTTACAATCATATCAGCCATAATCTTATTGAATGATGGAGCAGACTCAAGGGGCTGAGCAGCCTCCTCCTGCTCCTGATTCATACATTCATATTTTTGTATGTATATACAACCCAGATTGGTCAACAGGTCTATGGCTTTTCTCAAGATCAAGAAGATAGAAGATTGTACTTTGACAAACCTTTAGGTTTAAGTACTTTTAGACCTTTTGACTCTTTAGTTTATGATTGTTTATAATCTATACTTAGTGTATGTAAAATAATATTTTTAAATGGACACATTTGCATCCATGATAGAAAGGGAGAGCTCAAACTACGTAACTACAGCATTGGTAAGCACACATTTAAAATGAATAAGTTTGCTCGAGATCAAGAAAGTTGAGATTTAAATCAACAAATATGGAGACTGATATCAATGAGTAAAGTGGATTTACATATTTGACACAAGATTGAGAAAAAATTGATAACATTTCCACATCATTCCAGCAGGAGGCATGCAAACAGCTCAACCAAGCAGCTTACAAATCATCCTATGGAATTGATTAAAGTCTAAAGGTTTTAAAACTTGTCAAGTGTATAAGGAGACTAATCCTAAATTGATGCCACAAACTCATATCAATGTCAGACATTGACCTCAATAATAATTTGATAATCCAAAATGTGTGCTAATTATTTTCATATTCAACTTTTACTCATTGTTAATAATTATTTTGAAATTAGTGAAGTGTTAAGGACATGACTTGCCTGATTTCTTTGATAATTTGACAAGAATTGGTTAATTTGATCATGAGTCTCTGAAACTCTCTTCCTCAAAAGGCAGTGGAAGCAGAATCTTTGAATATTTTAAAGATAGAGCGAGATAGATTCTTGATAAGTAAGGTGTGGAAGGTTATCAGGGGTAGACAGGAATCTGAGATTGAAGTTACAATCAGAATAGCAATGATTTTACTGAACAGGCTGAGTTGTCTACGTCTGCTCTTACTTTGTATATATGCATATTGCTAGAATTGCTATAGTCAGGAGCAAGAAGGATATAGTTTTGTTAATCTGTAGATGGTGAGGTGGTGAAGGATTGAACTGCAGTCTACTTAACCTTTATGCACAAACTCTTATTTACAAATACACACACGTTGACATGGATCCTGGATGGTACTAGTCTTTTAAACTCAACCAACAGTTTCGCTCTGCTACTATATTTTATTTTAGTCAATTTGATTTATCCTACTTGGGCATTGTATATAAAGGTTAGGTCATCATAGTCACACATGACCAAAGGCTCTCTTTTGAAGGAGAGAGCTGACTGGTGGTGCACAGTGGCACAATGGTTAGCGCTGTTGCCTCACAGTACCAGTGATTGGGTTCGGTTCTTAGCTTGGGGCACTGAGCGGAATCTGCACGTTCTCCCTGTGTCTGCATGAGTTTCCTCCGTGTTCTCGGGTTTCCTCCCACAGTCTGAAAAGCATGCTGGTTAGGTGCATTAGCCATGTTAAATTCTCCCTCAGTGTACCCGAACACTGCTGGAGTGTTATGATTAGGGGATTTTCGCAATAACTTCATTGCAATGTTAATGTAAGTCTACTTGTAACACTAATAAATAAATTTTAAAATTTAATCTGAGGATCTCCACACCTCAAGTGAAGAGCACGGTTGAGAAAGCAGAGCCTTTCTGAATAACCTCAGCCGGTACACTGTTGGCATTGCTGGACATCAGGAACCAACTGTCCAGTCAACCAAGCTAGCTGACCCCCCAGCACTATCTGCAGGAACATATGTAAATCATCAGTTAACACCCACTATTTGAATGCAATTAGAACCCAATTTAACCCAACATACAATTAAGCAATGGGAGCATGAAGCCTGCAGCTTCATCAAGGCGGCATGGTTGGAAGCAGCTGAGGAGGTAAACAGCATATCCTGTATTGGAAATTGACCTGACCCAGGCAAAGGAAGTTATTGGAGGCAATTCTCCTAGCCCACTGGGGTGACTCAAGTGGCGGCCATTTTGTGGGCTTCCCCTTGGACTGGTCGATGTGCCCTGCTCTATATGCCGTGATTGGTATTGGGCCTGCTAGAGCTCCTCCCCCTCACTCCACCCCAGCCAGGAATATTTCACTCTAGCAGGTTTTACAATAGCTCCCCACTTGTAGGGAGCTGGCAGCCCAACCCTACTGGAGTGAAGGAGGGCCATCAAGATCCTCCAGAGGGAGAGGGAGGTGCCCCCGGGCCATTGCCAGCCTGGCAGTGCCTAAGGACAAAATGGCAATGTCCAGGGACATCTTGGCATTGCTATTTATTACTTCCTGTATATTCTGTTCTACAATGTGACCATGTGTTTGGAGGCCTATAAGCTATTCCCACAAGTGACCTTTTCTTAATCTTATCTCTACCCAAGCTGATTCAACATCTTACCCTTTGAACTAATTGATTTCTTATGACTGCACGAATTACATCCTTAATTAGCAAAGCTCTCACATTTTAGCTTGCCCTAAGATAATGAAGGGGATGGATAGGGTAGAGGTTGAGACACTTCCCGCTTAGCACAGATAGCAGGACTAGAGGGCACAGCCTCAAAACAAGGAGGGAGGGGCGCAGTTCAGATCAGAGTTGAAGAGGAATTTCTTCACTCAGAGGATGGTTAATCTTTGGAATTCTTTTCCTGTTGAAATGGTGGAGGCTTCCTCGCTGAATATGTTTAAGTCAAGGGTGGATAGGTTTTTGATTGATAAGGGAATTAAGGGTTATGGGGAGAAAGTGGGAAAGTGGAACTGAACCATTACAGATCGGCCATGATCTTGTTGAATGGCGTGACAGGCTCGAGGGGCTGGATGGCCTACTCCTGCTCCTTTTTCTTATGTTCTTATGCATTTTTGTCAGTACCTCATCTACTCTGAGTAAAAACATAGCTCCTAAATTCTCAATTTTATAAATGTCTATCTAATATCCATGGTCCCCAGTTCTGATCTCCTTCACAAGCGAAAACATCTTCATTACACCTAACCTATTAAACCCTTTCATAATCTTAAAATCTCTTACAGGTCCCTTCAGCCTTCTCTTTTCCAGAGGAACAGTCCCAGTATTCTCAATCTTTCTTTATAGGTATAGTCACTCAGTATGCAAGAAAAGAGAATAAAAAATGATAAGAAGAGAAACAGCACTTGAGGTGGACCATTATAGATTGGACAACATACATGATGCAGAGGAGGTTGCTTTGAAATCAAGTGACAGACAGATGTCCCTCTTAATTGGAGATGCAGAGACTGCAAGCACATAGATGGCAGGCGATGGTATTAAAATAGGTGTGAGGTGATTTCATCAATGACTGGACTAGGGGAGGGCTGGATATGGTGATTGGAATTCTCTGCCCAGAAAGTATTGGAACCGAGATTGATTTACTTTGGACTTTTGGATATTAGTGTGATCGAGAGATATGAGGATAGGGTAAGAAACTGGAGACAAAGTAAAGGATCAGCTGTAATCTAATTTCATAGCAGGCTTGAGGGTCTGTGTGATTCACTCCCGCACCTATTACTTACATTTTTATGATTGTCAAATCATTACTTTGGCACAGCAAATTTGTATAGTTTCTTTTGTCTTTGACAGCCTTCATTCATGTGGCAAATAAAGCTGGAGGTGCTTGATAATTGGTTTCTCAGAGAACTTATTTCTTCTGAGTGTGCACCAGTGCTAATATTTGAACTTCAGTAGGTTCAGTTTGAGAGTTAATTGGGTTTTCAACTGGTGATTCTCAATTCACAAGTAAGAAGAGGCAGATCTTTCAATGACATCTTCGAACATATGAGCTTTGCCACCAAGAAGTATAAAGACAGCAGATATGTCAGAACACTACCACCTGCAAGTTCCCCTCCAAGCTACATACCATCCTATATTAAAACTATATTGCCATTCCTTCACTGTTGCTGGGTCAAACTCCTGGAACGCCTCCCTAACATTGTGGGTGTACCTACAGCACGTGCGCCACCAATTAGCAATGGGCAATAGAAACACTGGCCTGGCCAGCAATGCTCATGTCCTGCAAGAAAATGTGAAAAAAGACCTGACTGCAAGGAGCAGCTGTGGAGAAGCAATTTCAAAGGGATGCAATTCAATGCAAACTCTGCTCAGCTGCCCTCAATGCTGATCACTGGAGCTATCATTGAGAAGGAGAACACTAGAGGTATTTCAGCAATTTAATGAGGTATTGATTGACCTACCAAGCACACTTGTCATAATAGCAGAGAGGATAGAGGTATTCAACTCAAACATTGATGGATTCTTGGTAATTGTGAGAAGATTGAGGCCACCTCCATGGCATGGTTAGCACTGCTACCTCACAATGCCAGCGACCTGAGTTCGATTCCCAGCTTGGGCCACTGTCTGTGTGGTGTTTGCACGTTCTTCTGGTGTCTTCATATGTTTCCTCTGGGTGCTCCAGTTTCCTCCCACAGTCCAAAGATGTGCGGGTTAGGATGATTGGCCATGCTAAATTGCCACTTACTATCTGGAGGGATAGCAGGGTAAATATGAGGGGTTACAGGGATAGGGCATGTGTGTGATTGTGGCTGATACATACTCGATGGGCCAAATGGCCTCCTTCTGCACTGTAGGGAATTCTATGGAATCAATTCTCTAAGTCCCAGCTCTGTTAATCAATCCATCATGATGCCATTTACATGTGGCGGACTGTATGGTCCTTGTTATGGGTTTGATAGTGTCCTGGGAGACAAAACCTAAAGAGGCTATTGTGACCACTGATAATGTATAACTGCTAAGTCCAGTAGTGAATTTGTCCTCTTCTAGGAGACTGCAGACGTGATGATCTCAGCCTGCAGAAGTACTAAAGTACTGATGTTTCAAACGGAAAAAGAAACTGAATGTTTTTCTGTGAACCCTGTTGTACTGCATCCTATGACCTCAAACCCTCTGTTGGCTACCGCTTTGCTGTTTATCTTAATATGCGTCTGTTGATCTTACCAGCACACCATCGCTTCTGTCAATGCTTATTTTGTTTCTTTTCTAATATGGTATCAAAACAACTATGACCCTTCATATTCTGCAGATGCTATTGAAGCTTTCAGGACCTCCAAACTCTGTGATGATATGAAATCTCTGCTAGATATTTTCCAGAGGGATCTGGCAAAGCAGCTGTAAGAAGTCAGCCATTATTAATTTCAGGCAATCTGACATTTAAAGAAACCCATAAAATTCAGGCTGAAACCAGCTTCTTATTCATGCTGGAGACATTAAATCCAAAAGAAAGTTAAATTTATTTACAAAACCCTCATTTGCATGTAGTTATGAGGTTCCTTGGTGTAATTGTCCATCTGCCTGATGATTGTGCCAACCTCAGTGCAACAGATTACTTGTATGTGGTCAAGCATCTCTCAATTAAAATTGAAGTTGGAATGATGGAGTCACGTTGTGGATGTACTACATTTTTCTCTGACTTTAAATATGTACCTGATCCCAAACCAGTTGTTCATGTTAGTTAAAAACCAGCTGTTGCCCCTGTCACTCATACTCACACACACACACCTGCATCCAGGAACCAAAATGTCTTAAAGAAAAATATAGTTCTCTTATTAAAGGTTATCACCAGGTTTGAGACCACCACCTAACAAAAGCAATGCAAGAGCTGAGAGAACCAAATTACATTATTGACTGTGTCTTTCTCTGGTCAGAGATAACAGAGTTCAGTTCTGTGCACTCTTATCTTCATTGTGTAGTCTGCTCTCTGACACACAAATCAAATTGGTTAAAATATAATGTTAACAGAGAGCCAATGAGATAGTCAATATTCTGCTAACATTAAAAACATTCAGTGTTCAACTCTAAGAATTTCTCAGCCAAGAGTGTTTTAAAAATTGATTTGCATTGGAGCTGTCACATTGCTGGAAAGTCAAACAAGTGGCCAGCCTACATTCAATTCAGCAGACTTTGTACCTGAATATTGCTACACAGTTTTTTTGCAATATGAAACCAAAAATACTTTACAACACAAATTGCATGATATAAGTGGCTTGAAACAACATAACTGATAAAGAATAAACAAGATCATGTCAAAAGATAGCAACATCACCATGATAAAACAATGATTTCCTTGTGTGACGGTATCACATGTGACCACATGCTACAAGAATGTCAGAAGTGTAATTATTTATTCAGATTAAGATTGGAAAAAAGTGTTTCATTTTATCTACCAGAGATACCTTAAAATCCCAGCAATAGATGGTTTATGAACTTCAAGAACTGAATTTATCTATCTGTGAAACAAACTGTCATTGTTCAATAAATTCTCCAAAATAATAATATCCTCCAAAATTACTCCCAAAATAAGAAGTCCCACATCACCAAGTTAAAGTCCAACAAATTCATTTGATATCACGAACCTTCAAAGTGCTGCTCCTTCATCAGGTGAATGACTTTTCCATTAGAATGAGAACATGGAAGAAAATCATTGTAAGTTTTACATTTTTTAGAAGCAATGGTTACTTTCCTGCAAATTATTTAGCACAATATAAACTTGGTTTCCTCATTCACATAAAAGTCTTTTCTTCTTTATCAACTATCTAAAAATTCAAAATCCAGTTTTAATAAAATTCAAAATCCAGTTTTTCAGATAATCATTAGCAGGATGCTTTGTATTGTTATAATGACATAAAGGTATCAATCATTCATAAGGGAATGGGTAAACACTGCAGTCCTACAATCGTTTGTAAACCAGTTTTGCCATAGTGACTAATTGCTACCGTCGAGGATTTCCCTCCTCCAGCCCATATGGCGTGTTTTGTGAAGGCTGTAAGTGAGCTGACATTGGACAGTAGAGGGATTTTCTGGTCCCACTGCAGTCAAAGGGATTTCCTGTTGTTTGCATCCTCAGCTGCCGGAGAACCTGATGTGGGGGCTGCCTTTTGGCAAGATGGAAGATCCTGCTGGCAGGAATTTCAGCCATTATGTTTATTCATAAAATGAAAAGCAATTGAAAACTTTCTCCTCCCTCCAATTCCATCCTCGCAAAATATGCCATGGGCGAGATTTTACGGCCTCAGGCGAGACTGGAAATTCCCGTCCAAAATATTTGGACATTTCCACTGTCGGACCCTTGCCCATGCCAGTTCCGTGTTGGGCGGGATGATAGAGTTCTGGCCGGTGTGAGGTGTGCGAGGAGGGAATCCCCCACTACTTTATTCACCAAGATCAGCAATTAGTCATTGTGGTGGAAAGGGGTCTACAAATGATTGTAGGGCTGCAGTTCCTCTCCATAATTCTGAAATAGAAAGAAATTTAATTTTAATCAATGGCCTCCTCCAAGCTTTAAAAATTCCATTTGATTTTCTAAAATCAAATTAAACCTTCTTCACCTCAATCATGTGCAGTAATACTCATGGAACAAAGCAATTAATTGTAATAAAAGTTCTTGGGCTGAATTTTTAATTGGTTCTGGCGGTGGGGACTGGACCACAATTTCCTGCAACTGGCTGATGTGCTGAGGACAGCCCTCAGGGCCATTTCCCAGGAGGTCAGGTTGGGGGGCAGAATGGACACCTTCTAACCACTTAGACCAATTAAGAGACCTATTAAAACTCCACTGCAATGTCAACTAGAATTTTCCATTCAGCAGATATTGGCCCCCTAAAGTGGCAGAAACACAGGTGATGGCCTATGATAAAGACATGATGGGGGGTGACAGTGAAGAAGTGGGGGAGGTGACATTGGGGAAGGGAAGTGGGTGCAGAAAAAGTGCCATTTCTCTATTTAAGCAAGCCCTCCCCCAATCTGCACCCGAACAGCAGACCTACAAATGGTCATAGGCCTGTATATTGAGGTGGGATGGGGTCTCCCCATCAAGGACTGAGCCTTTTCGAGTTCTGGCCATTTTTAATTTCCAAGACTTTATAAGTACTAAGAGAACACCTCCATGTTGAGAGAAAACCCTTTGACTGGCTAGGTTCTAGCAGTGATGGTTGTGTTTACTGCCAGATGCCCCTTCATGGGCCATATCACCTTCTGCTCTGGTCTCCACCCAGGATGTTGCTAGGAAATTACATCCCTGCAGTGGGCAAATTTGCTGGCAAAACGCAGGCTGTCTTGTAAAAGGGCCTTAATTGTGGTGTTAATTGTCCAAGTTGGCTGCCAGTCTTCATTTGGCAGGCAGGCATTCTAACACGCAGCACACTGCTCATCTGGTGTGATTTGGGGAGCCAGCATTTTATCAATCCACCACCACCATTGCCTCAGCACTGGTAAAATCCAAACCCCTGTGTACATATCCAAGAGACAGTAAGCCACAGGTACCAATTTTTCTGCCACAACCTACCTATTTGGAATATCGCAAGCTGTATAACTGCAGTGTACAACCAGATGGCATTGCAGGTCGATGCAATGAGAAGTTAATCTTGGGAAGACAAGAACAGGCTGACAACAAGGCTACAGTGATGAAAGCCTAAATGCCAGTTAGGAACAAACAAAGTGTAAATTAGTTCTGTGCAAATTTTCTTGAAAGTGCATATAGGCCTTTTAAATTCCCTCCTGTCTGCTCTGATGTTCTTATGCTGTTTTGAATAGGATAACCAACGTTCTGCCTTTATCCATGAGGAGTTCCAGCCCCCAGCATAGGCTTCAATAGAAAATCAAACAACATCATAACTGAATGTAAACTTTTCCCCCCTTCCGGACAGTAACAAGATAAAAATGATTCCTGTGACATTCATAATGCAAATACATTTTTTCCTCCCATTTACTCTAAATGCTGCAGTTTTAGAGTTATTAAGATCCATAATGAATTTTGATAATCAGTGAAGCAAATGTCTATCAGACAAATTCTGCGCCTGTTGTGGAGCATTCGGTTAAAAGCAAATTACCGCAGATGCTGGAATCTGAAACAGAAACAGAAAATGCTGAAAAATCTCAACAGCTCTGACAGGATCTGTGGAGGGAGAGCAGAGCCAATGTTCAAAATAATTTTCCAACATCTTCTGTTTTTGTATGAGCACTTGGTAAACCTGCATTGCAGCATTAACTGCTGTTAGTGTGGTAGTGTAAAGTAAATGAAATGATTGTCCTTTACCCCCAGTGTTGCTGAAGGTAATGAACTAGTGCAGTACTTTTAATGTAGAGCTGGGCCTTAGCTGGCTTCAGATCTGGAGACTAACATAGATTAAAGGTGCTGCAGGTTACATCAAGATCTTATCCACAATAATGAAAGGTACCAATTCTTTCATTAATATGAATGAATTAATAATTAGTAACCAGCATATAGGTAAGCATATTTGGGGATTTTTTTTTGTTTATATTCCAATTCAATCAAATCAAGTCCAATTCAGAGTCTCAACAAGTTGACACATTCCTGATCCAAGCTGGCAAGACAGGGCTATCACTTCCTGTCTTGGACTTGATCTTCATGATCCAAGCTGATTGGAGTACTCATAGCTCCTCCACCAAAGCTTGATCTCATTTGCATCTTAGCCAAACGGCCGAGATGCCTCTTTAAAAAAATTGCTTCAAATGAAGCTAAAACGTAATCTAATGACTTCAACCAAACACAGCATGTCGATACTACACTTGATCTTAGCCAAAAGGCCGAGAAGCAATATTATACAAGTTAAAGAACACTTGGTACTCTTGACCACTGATTGGATTATTTCATGTTTGAGCATTTTGTAACCATGAATGAATGCCTTTAGAACATTTTGTGCTTTTGTTGAGTTTGAAAATCACACCCATATAATTACTTACAAGGAATGCAGCTAATGCACTCAACTTAGCCAGTATGTTCTGTGACGCTCTGGTTACTGTGGGTTCCATAGCAGCAGTTGCAACAACAAATCATGCATGCTTAACTATTGCATTGTTGCAATTGTGATTGTCATTCTTTGGCTTGCAAATATTTGATGAAAGTACAGAAATGTCCAAAGTATGAAAGCTGCATTGCAGGTCTGTATGGGAATGTTAACTGCTTAGTCCTGCAATAGCCAGATGAAATGGCCATTGGCAGCATGAGTATGGGCAGACACAAGTGACTGTGTTGTGCAATTAGTAACATAGACTCAAAGCAGCTTTTCATGTGTCTTCCAATGTTACTCGAAACAACAGCAGTGAAGTAATTGTTGCATCAAGTACTCACTAACGTTGTAGATACTCTTTCATTTGAACAAAGGAAACCCAATAAACGTCAGTGGTAATAACTTCCTACTTTATTATCGTCACATAGGAAATAGATGGTTAGAAAAGAGTTTTTGCTTATAAATTGTATACAAATGTTCATCATCTCTACTATTTAGGTCACTCCTATTAGACTAACAACATTTAGTATAGGAAAATATTGCAAAGTCCATTATAGAAACATACATTGAAAACAGAAGCAGTATTAAACTATCAACCCTTCGAGTTTGCTCTGCAATTTATTATGATTACAGCTAATCATCAAATCCAATATCCTGATCCTGCCTTTCCCCCCATCACAAAGTTCATCAGAGGACTGTAATTAGCAAAAACTGCCAGTCCAAAGTGGAGATAGTAGTATTGTTGACTAAAAGAATTTTAAAAGCTAAAGATAGATAGATGCAGCAAAAGCAAATAATTAATGTAGGTTAATCTGATCAGGACACTGGGTGGAATTTTCTCTTTTTGCTACCAAGTACTAGTTTAGATGAGAAAAGTGGCATGCAGCTCACAGGCTGAAAAACCGTCTTTTCTCATCTTATTGTGCAGCACTTGAAAGATAACATTATCTGGAGGTGTGTCCTTTGCCTATCACACTGATGGGGTGGGGCTGGCAAAGATGGGTTTCCAGAGATCAGGCTGCCATTTAAAAATGGAACCCTGATCTCTGCTTTAAAAAGAGGAACCCCGTCTCATGTGCAAGGAGGATCCCCTCACAAGCACAATGGCAATTTCTCCCTGCCCCACCCCACCACCTGACACTGCTAGGGAGAAATGCCAAGATGCACTACCCTCTTCCCCTCGGGTCTGTACCTACCTGTTCACCGCCAGTGGGCTCCCTTTACCTGGTTCCTGTTTTAAAAAACTTGTAAACCTCACCAATGTCACTACATTGATAAGGGAGCAGATCCTAATGTTGGGGGAATGATACACAAGGAAATGACACACAGGGGAAGCTCTTTATTTAGGTGTTAATCTATTTAAATGAGGTTCACAACTTCCTTGGGTGGGAACTTTGTTATATCAATGGTGGAAATGGGGACAATCAGACAATGAGATTCCACTGGCAAGATCCTCATTTATTGACTCTTGCTGGATTATGCATGCACATTGCAAAAGCAGGCACAAAATCCCAGCCTATTTGTTTATATAGAGGATAACTAGCAACATGGATTGGTTTGAGCAAATGACCTGTGCTGTATTGTATATATTTTCACATTCAAGTGTTGATTCCTTTCATTTAGTCAAGAGAGGGCACTAAAGCACTATCAGCAGCTTTTCTTTTAGCACTCCTGTAACAGTTTGTACCATAGCTAATAGGGAGCAATCTCACTTCCATTACTATCTCAGAATTTATATTGTTGGACAAATGTGTAGGGTGGCACAGTGGTGCAGTGGTTAGCACTGTTGCCACACAGAGCCAGGGACCTGGGTTCGATTCCCGGTTTGTGTCACTATCTGTGTGGAGTTTGCACGATCTCGCTGTGTTTGTGTAGATTTCCTCTGAGCTCTCTGGTTTCCTCCCACAGTCTAAAGATGTGCAGGGTAGTGGATTAGCCATGCGAAATTATCCCTTAGGGGGCGATTTTACCATTTTGATTCTAAGTGCTTAATCTGGGTGCGGTTCAGATTTGACTTGGAAACCTTTTCTCAGGTGCCCCCATAAGCACTTAGCCTGAAAAAAAGAATTGCGAGTCCAAATTGCACTGTGGGTAAGGCTTATCATGCCCGAAACACTGCTGCCTCAATCGAAGCCTTCAACTGACATGTGCAATAATAAAAAATGAAAAGTGCTACCTATTCATTGTGCCTGGGCTAGTTAATGCTTTCTCTTGATCCCTACAGACATTGCCCCACCCCCAAAAGATAACAGATGCTCTTCTTCTTCTTCCCCTCCCCCCCCCGCATCGAGACTGATCGCAGCTCCCTCACTCATCTCAGGCAGAGTGGCAGCAACCTTAAGAAGGTGACCCAATCTCAGAGGGCCACTGCTGAGGGCTTGCAGAGTATGGCCAGTCTCAGAGGGCACTTGCTGTGGCCACTGAGAGATGGCCTCCTACCCAAGTGGCCATCACAGAAGGATCGACCACCATGGGTAGGATGCAGGTGGTCCTCCAAGACTGGCAGTGCCAGCTGGATGCTGGAGCTTCTGGAGCTCACTGCAGACGCACCACTGTCCCATGAGTGACCCAAAGACTACAGGGACACCACGGGAGGAGGAAGGGCTTGAGCCCACATGAACCCAGATGTAGCCTTGGCCAGGAGACTGTGGCTGTGGTTACATCTTCTGACTCCCTCCTTTTTGACACTAAGGCAAGTCAAGGGCAGCAGGGCAAAGAGTGTGTCACGGAAACATCCCAGACACCTCCAAGCAAGCCAGGTCTTCAAGGTCCAGGGACTCCAGAGGATGCCTGCCATGTGCATCAGAGGCCCCGGGATGAGGTAGGCAGCTGCTCCCCTGCATCTCTGATGTACATTCTGGGGAGTCACTGAGATGTGGTTGTAGCCGTGTGAGGTTAGGGAGATGTAGTTACACTGGGATGGCATGGGTGATGGGCTGCACTAGTTAGAAAGAAACATAAGCACCTTAACGTTTTCTGTTCACAAGTTTTTATGTTACAACAGCTTATCTAAAGACCTTTGTGGTAAATTAATTATTTTTTTCAACACCCACCTATGACTAATTTGTCTTGATTATGATTCCTGTTTCATTGGATGATCACCCAATGGATGCCTCATGCTGATGTGAGTTGGGGAGACACCTCAATGCAGTGTTACTAAGAAAAGAAAGCCATTGGTTTTGCATACTCCATGAGTGATTCCCTTCCATCCCCTACCCCACCCGCTCCAGCGCCCTGTATGAGGGTTTCAGATCCCTTAATCACTACACAGACATGGGCCCAGGTGCCAGCGTGCATGCGGAGCTCAGATAAAAGTCAGACTAGTTTGCACCAGGGCATCATCATAATGGTGCTTAGCAAGTTGTCATCATCTTCCTGCCTGCTACAGAACTCATTAACACAGCGTACCCAGGCCCACCATTCTGGGATGGCAATGTGCAGGATACATAGAAGGGACTGGAGGGCGATGAGGAGGGAGTGGAACCCACAAGCACCATTCTCTAATGACTAAACCGCCTGGTTATTGGGGTCTCCCTTGCATTCCTCAGTTGAGCTGCAAACCTCCACTGCCTGGCTGGTGTTCCAGGACATGCTCTGCCTTCTCTTCTTCCTCCTCCTCTTCCTCCTATTTCTGCTGGTCATCCTCCCCAGTGACGCCTGGCTGGTCATCCTCCACTTCCTCTTCCTTCATCCAAGAGGTCATCCCGCTGCAGAGCCAGATTGTGCAAAGGCACAGTACACCACCACAATGCGGGAGGGGATCAGGGGCTATACTAGAGGGACCCCCCCAGATTAGTTCAGGCACCGGAATCACATCTTGAAGAGGCCAGTGCAACCCTTCACTATTGCGCGGGAGGCTATGTAGACCTCATTATAGCAGGTTGTTGCCTCAGACACAGGCCTCCGCATAGACATCATCAACCATTTCTGAATCGGATAATCCATTATCATCCAGGAACCACCCCTACAGCCTGAGCTCCTCCTGGAATGCCTCCGGGATGTCCGAGCTCCTGACAATGAAGCTGTCATGCACGCTGCCTGGATATCTGATGCAGATGTGCATGATGGTTATGTTATAGTTGAACACTAACAGAACATTCAGGGAGTGTAACCCCGTTCTATTAACAAACCTTCATGGATTATATAGGGGCCTTGAGGGCGATTTGTTGATCGCCTCCTACATATTTGCATCTTGCAGCCCAGGCTTCCTGATGGGCCTGGCCCAGATTAAATTTGAGGAACTGCCCAGCCCGGGCAAACACGGTTTCAGTGACCTGCTTGACACAAGGTGTGCACGGCTGATTGGGAGATGCCACAGATATCTCTGTTAGGGGTCTGGAAAGAACCAGTCCTACAGAAGTTCAAACTGGCAGTCAATTTGGCAGCCACCGAAAGTGGGTGCCCTCCCCCAGGTGCCAGGTCCTGCAACAGGTGGCACAGGTGTCGTACGATCTCCTTTTGGAGGCAGAAACATCGGTGGAACGTGGCTTCCAACATCAGCTCAAAAGACACTTGCATGGAACTGCTGGGCTCTATGCTCCCCACAATCAAAACTCCTTGCAAGACTGAGAGGCTGCAGCAATGCTATCTGCAAGGACTTTGTGCACATACTTCAGCTGGAAGTGAGCTGAGTGCATTAGGACCCAGCAGCACTCAAAGACCTGAGATCAATGTTGAGACCTGGATCCATGCTACAAGATAAAATTGGAAGTCCTGCAGAATAACGGAGCCCCACACACACTCGCAGAGCCGCCACTGACCCAAGACAGAAAATGGCACAACAGCAAGACACCTGTCAGTAGCACAGAGCCGTCAGACGCCACACACTTACCTCCTCACTAACCCTCACTGATAAGTACTTGAATCAGACTTACATTGAGCAAGTCTGTTTTGCGCCAATTTGGGATTGGTGAATGCAGTAGTAAAGGGGAAAGTGCTGGTAAATTTGAATGGGCAGCCCATGAATTCAATTTAAATGCTCAACTTTACCATGTTTTCACACTGAAAATTTTTCCTTTAGAGTCAGGGGAACTAGCTAGAATAAATGCATGCGGTTATGGGGATAGGGCCTGGGAGGGATGTTATCTGTGCAGACTCAATGGGCCGAGTGGTCTGCTTCTGCACTGTAGGATTCTATGATTCTAATGGCAGATCATGGAAGGATCTCCTATTGCTTTGTCTTCAAATCCAATTTAAACTATATATACTACAGTTACCTGTTATAAATATGCTTCCCTTCATTAATTCTATTTTCACCCACAGTTTTCGATTCAAGGTCAGTGATGATTAAAAAAAGCACAACTTGGACCACGCAACTTGATTGCACATCATTTCTAGCAAGATATCTTATTGTTTTTTGATGATTCTGTATTAGCACCATATGCCTTGTATCTTTGCCAATATTTCTGTGCGTATAATAAGATTTTCAATTGCACCCTCCCCACATTGCTATGAAGGAAGGATAGCTGGCATCCTTTGAAAATTGAAAATAACCTTCATCCATCCTTGATTCCCAAGTCCTGCCTGGTGTAATTTTCAGGCAAAGATGCAAATGGGAGACTAGACTGAAAATAAGCAAGGATCTATTTATGTATTAAAATCAGATTCTATGTTGGTTGTTTGAACCCATTTATGATTTTCAGTACCAATTGCTGAAGTATGTTCTGCACAAACAGCATATGCATTAGCTGTGTTGTGAATGTCATAAACAACTTTCCTTAGAGGGTTTTTAAAATTTCATTTAGGGGATGTGGGTGTCACCGGTTAGGCCAGCAGTTTATTGCCCATCCCTTGAGAAGATCGTAGTGACCTGCTATCCATGTGGTGTAGGCACACCCACTATGCTGTCAGAGAGGGTGTTCCAGGGTTTTGACCCAGCGATACTGAAAGAGCAGCAAAATATTTCCAAATCATGATGGTGAATGGCTTCAAAGAGAACTTCCAGGTGATACTACTCCCATGTGAATGCTTCCCTGGTTCTTTTAGATGGCAGTGGTCGTGACTTTGGAAGATGTTGACTTGTGAGTTCTTGCAATGCATCTTGTAGATGGTATACACTGTTCCTCAGCAGTGGAGAAAATGAATGTTTGTGAAACGGGTACCAATTATGCATGGTGCTCTACCTTTTTCTGATGTTATAAAGGAAAGAACGTCATGGATCAAACAGCTTAAGATAGTGTCCTAAACACATGCATTGGCTGTGTTGTGAATGTCATAAACAACTTTCCTTAGAGGGTTTCTAAGGAAAGTTGTTTATGACATTCACAACACAGCCAATGCATGTGTTTAGGACACTGTCCTGAAAAACTGCAGGAACTGAGATGTTTGAGATCAATTACCATAACCATCCTGCTTTGTGTCAGGTATGATTCTAACCAGCAATGAGTTATTCCCCCAATTCCTGTTGATTCTTGTTTTGCTTGGATTACTTGAAGTTATACTCAGTCAAATGTTGCCTTGAAGTCTAGGGCAATCATTCTCATCTCAGCTCCAGAATTCAGCTCTTTTGTCCATGTTTGAATTAAGGCTATAATGAGGTCAGGAGCTGAATGGCTCTTTTGGAATCCAAGCTGAGTATCCTTGAGCAAGTTATTGCTGAGTTAGTGCTGCTTACCTTTTCCATCACTTTACTGATGATCGAGAGTAGACTGATGAGGTGGTAATTGCCTGGGTTGGTTTTGTCTAGTTTCTTCTGTACAGGCAATTTTCCACATTGCTGGGTTGATGCCAGAATTGTAACTGTACTTGGAATAGCTTGCCTAGGGGCGCAGCCAGTTCTGGAGCACAGATCTGCACGACTATAGCTGAAATGTTGTCATGGGCCAGAGCCTTTGCAGCATCCAGTGTTTTCAACTGTTTGTTGAGTGAACTGAATTGCTGAAGATACTGAAGAAGTCTGAAAGATGCTGAAATTGATCATCCACTCGGCATTTCTGGCTGAAGGTTGTTGCAAATGCTTCAGCCTTATCTTTGCACTCAGGTGCTGGGCTCCCCCATCATTGTGGAACTTACTCCTCCAGTGAGTTGTTAATTGTCCACCACCATTCATGACTGGATGTGGCAAGAATACAGGACATAGATCTGATTTGTTTGTTGCATTTATACCTGTCACTCGCTGTTTGGCACACAAGTAGTTCTGTGCTGTCGCTGCACCGGACTGACTCTTTATTTGATAAAGGGTCACCTGGTCTCAAAATATCAACTCTTTTCTGTCCTTACAAATGCTGCCAGACCTGCTGAGATTTTCCAGCATTTTCTCTTTTGACTTCATGTTTAGGTATGCTCAGTTTTATTCCTGGCATGTTTTCTTGCACTCTTCATTCACTCCAGGGCACTTCTGGAAAGGTAAACGTTATTTTAACATGTTTCTTGGGACACGTGGACTATAAATGTTCGTCCTTGTTCACAGAAAAGTAATATAGGCTGATCAGCTTCTCAGTTGCTTGTCCTTGGCTGAAACTTCGCCACGAAAAGACTGGCCCGCTCGTACCCCCTTTAGGTGAAAGCAGAGAATCACACCCATGTGTAACATAATTAAAAAGACTCAGGCTTTCAGTAATATTCCTTATTGTGGAGAAATGTAGGAGCAATTCTGAAATTGCAACAAGCCTGTTCAGTGATGTGTTGGAACAGGCCAGTGGGATGAAAGCCTACAAGTTATCCACATTGGTAGCAAAAGTAGGAAGACAGATTATTACTTGAATTGGTGTAAACTGAGAGAGGTGGATACTCAATGAGACCTTGGAGTCCTGTGTATCAATTGCTGAAAATAAGCACAAAGGTACAGCAGGCAAGTAAAGAAGGCAAATGATATGTTGGCTTCATAGCAATTTTGGTGACCTTATCTGAGGAAGGATGTTCTGATGTAAAGATGCCGGCATTGGATTGGGGTGGTAAGAACTCAGTAAGAATTTAGCAACACCAATTATTAATCCAACCGATTTATTTGGTAGTAAAAAAGCGAGCTTTCAACACTCTTGTGTCTTCCTCAGGCACTGCACTTGCCTGAGGAAGACACAAGAGTGTTGAAAGCTCGCTTTTTTACTATCAAATAAATCGGTTGGATTAATAATTGGTGTTGCTAAATTCTTACTAAGGATGTTCTTGCCATAGAGGGAGTATGGCAAAAGTTTACCAGGCTGATTCCTAGAATGGCACATTTGTCATATGAGGAGAGATTAAATCAGTTAGGATTATATTCATGGAGTTTAGAAGAGTAAAAGGGGATCTCATAGAAACATATAAAATTCAAACAGGGTTAGACAAGATAGATTCAGAAAGAATGTTCCCAATCGCGGGAAGCCCAGAACCACGGGTCATTTTTTTTTTAAGCAACACAGCACGGGAAACAGGCCCTTCGGCCCAATGAGCCCGCGCCGCCGTCATACTATATAGTAGCAAATACATTATCCTATTTTAATATTCCTATATAATAATATATATATTATTCCTAATATGGAAAATTTTCACCATAGGGACAATTTGTTTCCCAATCAGCCTAAGAGCGAATTTTTGGGTTGTGGGAGGAAACCGGAGTGCCCGGAGAAAACCCACGCAACCACGGGGAGAACGCGCAAACTCCCGCAGACACCGGCCCAATTCCAAGTGTCTGCACAGCCACATCGATAGTCTCTGAGCTGTCATGGTGCCCTTCAGATGGTCCACATAAAGCACTCATTTACGACATGAGGTACCAGGCAACCCATGAATCAACATCCAAGAGCTGTACCCGCACCACCTGCCAAATGCGTGCTCAAATTATGGACCGAATTACCTGTGGAAAAAAGCCGTAGTTAAACAGTCCTAATATATCCCTCTATCTGCATACCGCTCATGTGGCTGTCCAAGAGACCCTTAAACAGCCCCAGCGTGCCTGCTCCTACCACCTTACTCGGCAGTGCATTCCACACCCCCACTACCCTTTGTGTGAAAAACTGCCCTCTGATATTCGTCCTATACATAGCCCCCCTCACCCTATGGCCATGACCCCTCGTCCTATCCATTTCTAAAGGTGGAAAAAGTTTACCTCCATTTACTCTATCTATACCCCTTATAATCTTATACACCACTATGAGATCCCCTCTAAGCTGACGTCTTTCAAGGGAAAACAACCCCAGTCTATCTAATCGTTCCTCATAAGACAGTCCTTCCATACCAGGCAGCATCCTGGTAAACCTCCTCTGCACTCTCTCCAAGGACTCCACATCCTTCCGATAGTACGGCGACCAGAACTGGGCGCAGTATTCCAAGTGAGGCCTAACCAAAGTTCTATACAACTGCAACATCAAACTCCTACTCTTGTATTCTATACCCTTTTCTATGAAAGCTAACATACTATACGCCTTCTTTATCACCTTCTCCACCTGTGAGGACACCTTCAGAGACTTGTGAACCTGCACCCCCAAGTCTCTCTGCGTCTCTATGCTCCGTATAGTTTTACCTTTTATCCTATAATTCTCTTCTACATTTTTCCGGCCAAAATGCATCACCTCGCATTTTTCCGGATTAAATTCCATTTGCCATCTATCTGCCCAGTCTACCACCCTGTCTATGTCCTGTTGTATTGCCTGACACTGCTCTTCTGTACCCGCCAATCCAAGCATCTTGGTGTCATCAGCAAATTTGCTGATCTCACCACCTACCCCTACTTCCAAGTCGTTTATGTAGACCACAAATAGAAGAGGACCTAGTACTGAGCCTTGTGGCACTCCACTAGTGACAGGCTTCCAGCCGGAAAAAGAGCCTTCCACTACTACCCTCTGTCTCCTCCTCCCGAGCCAGTTCTCGACCCATCTACATACCCGACCCTGTATCCCATGCGCCTTCACCTTCTCTATCAGTCTACCATGAGGAACCTTGTCAAACGCCTTACTGAAATCCATGTAGACGACATCAACAGCCTGTCCTTCATCAACTGTTTTTGTCACTTCTTCAAAAAATTCCACTAGATTCGTAAGACAAGACTTCCCCTTGACGAAGCCATGCTAGACATCTGTCCAGTCTCCTGCGTGAATACCGACGCAAAGTATTCATTCAGGATCTCCCCCATTCCCTCAGGCTCTAAGCATAGATCCCCTCCACTGTCCCTAAGAGGCCCAATCTTGCCTCTAACCATCCTTTTGCTCCTTACATAGGTGTAAAATGCCTTTGGATTTTCTTTAATCCTACCTGCCAGAGCCACCTCATGGCCCCTTTTTGCCTTTCTAATACCCCTTTTTGGATCCCGTCTACACTCTCTATAAGCTTCCAGCGCTATCTCAGTCCCTAGTTGCCTAGATCTAATGTAAGCCTCTCTCTTTTTCTTGATCAAGTCCTCAATCTCCCTGGTAAGCCAAAGTTCTCTAATCCTACCTTTCCCATCCTTCCTCCTTGCCGGCACATATCTTTCCTGCAGAGAGTTTAGTTTTCCCTTGAAAGACTCCCACATGTACCTCGTCGACCTGCCCTCAAAAAGCTTATCCCCATCCGTATCTTTAAGTTCTTGCCTAATCTGGCCGTATCTAGCCCTCCCCCAGTTAAATACCCTCCCTTTTGGGCCAGTCTCATCCTTTTCCATTAATATCCTAAAGCAGACAGAGTTGTGATCACTATTTGACCCCTGCTCTCCTACCTCGACGTCAACCACCTGGCCTGGCTCATTCCCCAGAACCAAATCCAGTATAGCCCCCTCTCTAGTCGGGCCATCCACATCCTGCTCCAAGGACCCTTCCAAAACACACTGTACAAATTCCTCCCCGTCCACTCCTACAGCCCTGGGCACACTCCAATCTACTCCAGGAAAATTGAAATCTCCCACTACTACCACCCTATTTTTCCTACACTTATCTAAAATGTCCCTGCATATCCCTTCTTCCACAGCCCGCGGGCTGTTGGGTGGTCTGTAGTAAACACCCAACAGAGTAACCACTCCCTTCCTATTCCTCAGCTCCACCCATAGAGACTCAGTTCCTAAATCATACATACCTATCTCCCTCTGCACTGCTATGACGTTGTCCTTAACTAATAAAGCCCCTCCCCCGCCTCTCTTCTCACCAACTCTGTCACACCTAAAACACTTATACCCTGGAATATTCAATTGCCAGTCTTGCCCCTCCTTCAACCACGTCTCGGTCACCGCCACCCCGTCTAAACTCCTCGTGAACATTATTGCCTTCAGTTCATCTGTTTTGCCAGTCACACTCCTCGCATTAAAACACATGCACTGGAGACCCTCAGCTCTCGGAAATACCTTTCTACCTACTGGTGTTTCCCTATCATCCCTCTCTATCCCACTCCCAGTTCCTGCTGTCTCCCCACCCTCCCTCCCTATTAGTTTAAACATTTTTGAAACACTCCCGCTAACCTCCCAGCTAAAATATGTGTTCCCCTCCCAGTCAACTGCTCCCTATCCCTCATGAATAGGTGACCCTCCCTCCTGAAGACTGCCCAATGATCAATAAATATGAAGCCTTCTGCCCTACACCAATCCCTCATCCATGCATTTAGTTGGAGTGTCTCATTTATTACCCAATCGGTCCCAGGCACAGGCAGCAGCCCAGAGAACGCCACCCTGGAGGCCCTACCTTTCAGTTGAGCCCCCCACTCCCTAAACTGTCTACGCAAGTCCCCCCTGCGCTTTCTTCCTACATCTTTCTGTCCTATGTGAACTATTACATTTGCCTTAGCCCCTCTTCCCTTCAAAATTCCCTCTACCCTCTCTGATACATCCTGGACCCCTGCTCCAGGGAGGCAGACTACCATCTTGGAGTCTCTCTTTTCCCCACAGAATCTCCTATCGATCCCTTTAACCATCCCATCCCCCACCAATATCTCACTTCCTACTTTCCTGCTGGTCTCTGTGGCATTCTGTTCCCCTTCCCCTGCCCTCTCCATCACAGCTTTTACCCCCCCCTTGGTTTTCTGGGGATCCTCCTTAGAGATGGCCTTTGTGCCTTGATTTTTGTTCTTATTCCTTGTAACTGTACCCAGCCCATCCCTACTACTAGATCCTGGGGTCCCTGCAGGTCTACCTTCCCTATTCATTGTGTCCTCATTTTCCCTCACCAGACAAACGTCCTCCAAGCGCAGCTCCAGCTGTCTCAACTTTGCTCGTAAACGTTGCAGTTCTAAACATTTTGCGCATATGTGGGGCTTCGGGAGACGTGATGCCTCCACGAAGGTCCACATATGGCAGCGTACACAGTGGACGCGTTTGGCCAAGTATCGTGGCATTTTATATACCCCTTTAAAGGTGATTAGGTAAGAAGCACGTTACTCACTGCATCCAAGCCTGCGCTCACCCAAGCCCCGTGAGCTTAAGCCCTTGTTCCTCTCACTCTAATTCCCGTCTCACTCCGCTGCCCGCTCCCGACGCTGCCCGCTGTCTACCTTGGCCTTCCTTTTATACTCCCGCGCTTCCTCCCCTGCAGCCCCCCGCGCCTACCTCCCGCTACGGAGCGCCGAAATAAACACTCTGCAAAATAAAGTACAAGACAGAAATTGCAAGTCAGGATTCTCTCCAGCCACTCTCCAAATAACTCTGCTCCGGAGAACAGTAATATGTTCTACTGTAAATACAAATGAA